>JAPCYP010000002.1:1250000-2500000 GCA_035048595.1 Echinosophora koreensis | reverse complement strand
CATCTTTATTTCCTTTTCTTTTCTTCAACGTGATACCAAACAAAGAACCAAAGCTTCATTTATTTCCCCGTGTGTCCCTCCCTCCCTCCTCCATATTCTTTTTCTTTCCTTTTTTTCCCATGACAATGCAGTTGAAACACACACTTGTACCAAAGTAATATCATTAATGGATAAGGTTCCTTAAATTGGGTTTATTTCTAACCTTTTAAGTCGTAGAGACCAACGAAGTAGGTTTTACTTTTTCCAACAATTTTTTTTCATGCACACAACAGAAATTAAACATTTGACAACAAGCTTAAAGAACGCAGCTATGCAGCAATTGTATTAGGTCTTCTTAGTGTATCCACCATTACTCGATAAAATATATAAAGATCTCAACTCATTGAATAATCTAATAAAAAGTATATCCTTACTTGCTCACTTTGAAGGTTCTCTTCTTTTATTGGTAATGTCGTTGTTATTCTCTACAGTATATTTAACGAAATAGTGAAGTACCAAGAAAGGTGCAAGCCTGAAAAGGGAGGACAATAAGGTGTTGTCTAAGGTGCACCACCCAAGTGGCCATATCTGGACCAATTAGATTGCCACTTGGGCTAAGTGGACTTTGACTGGTCAAACCGTATTATTTTTGGTCAAAGTGTGTTATTCATTTAGTATTTGCACCACGCTAGGCGACTCTCTCCGGACATCCCCCACAAACACGACAACGTTGTTTGAGCCGAGATGACGTGATATCATCAGACACAATAGCACGACCGTCCTCTATCCCTTGACGAATTTAACAGCCTCAAACAGCAACGTCTCGAAGGTTTGGAGCAAGATGAAGACGACCTGGACTCGTATCCAGAGTTTGTGATAGAAGTGGCCCAGATTCAAGATCCACAGTGGTGATTTGTTGGCTCTCGACGACGTATTCTTCCTCAGATTCATTGGCTCTCGACAACGGTGATTCGTTCCACGACATATTCTTCAGGAACCACAACGGTGATTCGTTGGCTCTCCTCTCGACGACGTATTCTTCAGCAACCACTAAGGGGTTGTTTGTTGGCCCAAGAAGAAGAAACCTCATATCTGTGTTGCTCTATTCAGATCTGATTTAGGTTTGGTTCGTCACCATGACTGGCGTGGTGGTGCGAAAGCGGACGATCGAAGGTGGTGAAGGGCGACAGATGGTGTCAGAGTTGAAGAAAAGTGGTGGTAGGGTTGGAGTGATGCTGCATAAAAGAATTTTTTTTTTATATTTTCTTATAAATTAATAAATTAATTAATAAAATAAATAATATTAATACAAATACAAAATACAGTATCCTTTTTTGCAAATACATAAGATACATGACTCTTTGACCAGCACTTAAGTTGAAAAGTCCAAGTGGCAATCCGAACCAATCAGATTATGTCACTTGGGTTGTGCACCACTGCACCACTTTGGTGGGTGGTGCACCATAGCCTTCACCTGACAATAAATACACATGCTAACAATAATTAGGAGAATAATGTTTACATTACTTTACACCTACACTACATATTTTTATCATTTGATTATAATTGGTTTCATCTCATTTTATGCATACTTTTTTGTTTTCTGAATCATTTTATGCATACTTGTATTCTAGTTTTACTACATATTCCTAGATGGTACAATTGTAAATCATAAAAGGGTTTTTTCTAACCTGTGCAATTTTGCACATGTTAAGAATCTCAAAAGAGTAAATTTATATAGGAAGTTGTGTAATTTATACTTTCAAAACTGAAATGCTTAGTTTTCCAATAAATAGTTACTGTTTTAGATTTCTTAACCTGTGCAAAGTTGCATATGATAGAAAAACCCATCATAAAAATGTGCAACCATCAGCTTTCCAATTAAAAGTGTACTGTTGGATTAGTTTGGGCCTCATTCATGGGTTATAAGCCCAACCCGAGATATGATCCGAACTATTAATATCTAGGAAATGATGTGTTATCAAGATGTAAGAGGTGAAGCCGAAGCTCCTTCGTTTTTCCAACTCGGAGCTTGGGGGACTAATGTACTGTTGGAATAAGTTGGGCCTCAACTATAGGTTGTAGGCCCAATCCGAGAATTGATCCGACATATCTATATCTCGGATTGGGCCGAGAATTTATGGTTGAACGATTGCCGAGAAGATCGTGAACGGTTGTAGGTACAAGGGAGCATGGAAGTAAAGAATGGGGGGGAGAATGAACCCACGACCAGAAGGTGGCGGTTATCCTCGAACAAAGGAAAAGAGCGGGATGATTTAAATTAGGATGGATATATATGTATGTGGGGGGGGGGGGGGGAGGAGAGAGGGTTAAGCTATTTTCTTGTAACCATTACTCTGCTATTCCAGAGAGAATTTGAATAATACGAGTTCCTTTGGAGTAAGATTATTCTAGAGAATAGTGATATTGTTATGTGTTGATTCTATTCCCTAGTGTTAGAATTTGCAAGAACATTTGGCGCCCACCGTGGGGCCGAGGTAAATATTCCCCGGTCACACTGTAACTTTCATAAGGTGATGGAGGGATCGAGAAGTGTGGGAGGAAGAAGGACTGATACCGCTTCAAGATTGGAGTCAATAAGACAGTCGAGGCATACCAATGGTGAAGCATTGGAAAGGGAAGTAGATGATTTAAGACGCCAGGTGGAACGGTTGAGAAGGAGTCAGGATGAAGGAGGAAGAAGTCGAGATCAGAGCAGGGAGAGAAGTAATTTCTCTCGTTGAAGGGAACGCAGCAGAACTCGACATGAAAGGAGTAATAATAGAGACGCGGAATCCAGAACTGCAGTGTCAAGCCGTTATAGACGTGGGTCTCGAAATTCAGAAAGCCGAAGACGAACTCCTTCGGCAGAAAGGACGCATGTGCTGGAGAGTGAAACCAGATATTCAAATAGAGAGAGGCGTCGTCATCCTTCTGAAGGTAGAGAATACCGAGACCGGAACCAAAGGGAGAGGAGGGATCACCCTTTCACTGATGAGGTGATATCTGAGCCGGTACCAAACAATTTCCGTTTCCCAAAGATGAGACACTATGATGGAGCTTCAGATCCACAAGAGCATCTTACTGCTTTCAATGTCAAGGTAATGGTTTCACACATCACATCAAGAGTTAAATGTCAAGTCTTTCCAATAACTCTCGAAGGACAGGCTCTCATGTGGTTTTCTCAATTGCCACCGAGATCTGTTTATTCTTGGAATGATTTGACCGAGAAGTTTCTCATTCAATTTGCAACTAGTAGAATGTATAGGAAGACCTCGGCATGTTTAGATAACTTCAAACAGGAGAAAAATGAGTCATTATCTGAGTATCTGAACCGATTCACCTCGGAGATAGTGAAGATCAGGGATCTGGAACCAGGAGTAGCTTTACACTCCATGAGGGCTGGTTTGAGAGAAGGACCGTTCCTAGATTCATTATCCAAGAGGCCGGCTATTGATATGGACGACCTCAGACAGCGGGCTTCCAAATATATTAGTATGGAGGAGGTGCGAGAGGCGAAAAGGAAGGAGAGGAATGATAACCAAGAGAGAAAAACAGGTCCGAACACAGGTAGAAGATTGGCGTCCATAATTGAAGTATTGCCCAGATTATACGAGCCAAGAGGACCAAAGTATACCATGTATACTCCGCTCAATACTACAAGAGCACAGATCCTAGATGAAGTTTGTCAAGCGGGCTTCGTAGAATATCCTCCTCCTGTTACTGCGCCAGAGTCGGCTAACAGAAGAAGGTACTGTCGTTTCCACGATTTATACGGTCATACAACTGAGGAGTGTGTGGAATGGAAGGATCAAATTGAAGAATTAGTCCAAATGGGGGAACTCACCGATTATGTGCAATGGGGAGGATCGAGAAGGCAAATGCCTTGGAGGGGATATGGTGGAAGAGGTCGAGGAAGAGGAAGAGGAGCAGGAGGAAGGGAAAATCCTTTCAGAAAAAAGATCATGAGAGAGTGGCAAGTAATGATGTTCCTAGAGAAGAAAATCTGCAAGTAAGAGGTGTTATAAACACGATCTCAGGAGGTTTTGCTGGAGGGGGGGTCACCAGTTCAGCAAGAAGAAGGCATCTCAGAGCTGCAAGATCAATATATTCGGTCATGCCGAGAACCTTGTAGAATCATTATCCGATAACTTTTACGGATGATGACTTTGTTGGGACTGATCCGAATCAAGATGACCCTATGGTTATCTCGGTAGAACTAGCGAACTTTGTGGTGAAGAAGGTTTTGGTTGATCAGGGGAGTTCAGCTGATATCTTATACTACAAAACTTTTAAGAAGTTGGGAATACCCGAAACCGAGATCAAGGAATTTGGAAATGCTTTGGTGGGCTTTGCAGGGGAGCATGTTGAAACCCGAGGTTATGTCGAATTACTAACAAAATTTGGTAATGGCATAGCTTCGAAAACTATAGCAGTAAAGTTTATTATTGTGGATGCACCGAGAGCAGCATATAATTTAATCATTGGGAGACCAAGTTTGAATGAACTCGGTGCAATAGTGTCAACACCTCATCTAACCATGAAGTTTCATTCGGGAACGGGTGAGGTAATCTCCGTAAGGGCTGATCAGAAAGAAGCTCGGCAGTGCTATGTGGATAGTCTGAGGATGAAGTACAAGGAGGAAAAAAAAGTCAACTGAGAAGGGAATGGAAACAGATCAAAGACAGAAGGGTAAGATTCAAGTGGCTTCAGTAGAAACAGTTGAGTTGGATCCGCGGATGGATATGAAGGAGCTGCGCCCGCAATCAGCAGATGACTTAAAGAAATTCCGAATAGGGAAGAAGGAGGGGCAAGATACGTATATCGGAACGCAACTTGAAGTTGATGTCGAAGAGGCAATAATCCGAGTAGCACTAGAGAATGCTGATCTCTTTGCATGGAGTACAGCTGACATGCCAGGTGTGGACCCAAGGGTAGTGTGTCATAAGCTATCCCTTTGTACGGGAGCCAAACCTGTCTCTCAGAAGAAAAGAAAGATGGGGGAGGAGAGGAGGAAGATAATAGAGGATGAAACTAAAAGATTGGTAGATGCAGAATTTATTCGAGAAGTAAAGTACACAACTTGACTTGCAAATGTCGTTTTGGTGAAAAAGTCAAATGGGAAGTGGCGTATGTGCACTGATTATACAGATTTGAACAAGGCTTGTCCTAAGGACTCATATCCTTTACCCAGCATTGATCAGCTAGTAGATGGAGCGTCAGGGTACCAAGTTCTCAGTCTCATCGATGCATATTCAGGATACAACCAAATCCGAATGCATGCACCTGATGAAGAGAAAACTGCTTTCATGTCAAACAGAGCAAACTACTGCTATAAGGTTTTGCCATTCGGCTTGAAGAATGCGGGGGCCACCTATCAAAGGCTGATGGACAGGGTTTTTGAAGGTCAGATCGGAAGGAACATGGAGGTTTATGTGGATGATATCGTGGTGAAGACTGAGGAACCGAGTAAACATGCCGAAGACTTGAGAGAGATATTTGGTCAAGTACGAAAATACAACATGCGACTTAATCCTGAGAAATGCAATTTCGGGATCAAAAGTGGGAAATTTTTAGGCTTCATGCTGACGAACCGAGGAATAGAAGCAAATCCTGACAAGTGCCGAGCAATCATCGAGATGAGAAGCCCACTGAACGTCAAAGAAGTACAGAGACTCGCAGGCAGATTGGCATCGCTATCCAGGTTTCTGCCGAGATCAGCAGAGAAGGCTCGGCCGTTTTTTAAGTTGCTTAAAAAGCCACAACAGTGTGAATGGAGTCCGGAGTGTGAAGAGGCTTTTCAAGATTTCAAATCCTTTGAGTTCTCCACCCATCCTGACTAAACCTCAACTTGGGAAAGAATTGTTTTTATATTTATCAGTGACAGATATGTCCGTCAGTGCGGTACTTGTTCAAGAAGTGGAGAGAAGGCAACTTCCCGTGTATTACATCAGTCGGGTATTACACGATGCGGAGACAAGATATCAAGTGATCGAGAAGTTGGCATTTGCTTTGGTCACTGTGGCTAGGCGATTACGGCCTTATTTCCAAAGCCATCGGGTAATAGTGAAGACAGATCATCCTATCAGACAGGTGTTATGGAAGCCGGCTGGCTGGAAGAATGATTGCTTGGTCCGTGGAGCTATTTGAATTTGGCCTCGAGTACGAACCGAGAGGATCAATGAAAGCTCAATGTCTGTCAGACTTTGCTGCCGAGTTGCAACCCGAACCTAAACCAGAATCAGATTGGTGGATTCTGTATGTAGATGGAGCGTCCAATGTCAGAGGCAGTGGAGCAGGCGTGATATTGGAGGGACCAGGAGACATAGTTTTGGAACAGTCGTTGAGATTCGATTTCAAGGTATCGAATAATGAAGCTGAGTATGAGGCAATGATAGCAGGTCTGAGGCTGGCCAAAGATGTCGGAGTCAAAGCGGTCAAGTGTAGAAGCGATTCACAACTAGTCACTGGAAAAGTCAGAGGGGCTTTTCAAACCCGGGAGTCACATTTGACCAGGTACTTATGTATAGTTAATTCATTGGTTTCTGAATTTGAAAAGTTTGAAATTGAACATATCTCGAGAGAGAAGAATAGTCGGGCGGATCTGTTGTCTAAGTTGGCTAGTACTAAAGCTCCTGGGGGACATAAAACTGTCATTCAAGAAACGCTTTTAAAACCGAGTATTGAAGATGAGATGGCATCATTAGTGATTGAAGAAGTGAGCAGAGAATGGATGGAACCGATATGGAAATTCTTGACAAAGAATGTTTTGCCCGAAGATACTCAAGAGGCCAGGAAGTTGAGTAGGCAGGCTAGTTGGTATACCATTGTAAAGGGAGTGTTATGCCGGAGAGCCATCAATGGCCCAATGTTGAAGTGTATCACGAAAGAAAAAGCCGAGTATGTCATGGCCGAATTACATGAAGGTATCTGTGGAATGCATAATGGAGGGAGAGTACTCTGAAGAAAGGTGATCAGAGCTGGTTATTATTGGCAAAATTGATGTTAGATTGCATTGAATTTGCTCATAATTGTGATGAATGCCAAAGGCATGCGGTGATTCCTCACACGAAACCAGAGGAATTACACAGCATTCTTCCAGCATGGCCTTTTGACATGTGGGGAATTGATATTCTCGGACCTTTCCCGTTAGCAAAGGGGCAAGTCAAGTTCTTATTAGTTGCTGTCGATTATTTCACAAAGTGGATTGAAGCCAAACCGTTAACCAGAATTACTGCTAGCGAAGTTCAGAAGTTTGTGTGTATGCAGATATGGAATCCCAGCCGTGATTATTTCTGATAATGGGACGCAATTCACGGACAGAATATTTTCTGAGTTTTACAGTAACCTTGGAATTAAAAGAAGATTCTCATCGGTGGAACATCCCCAGACAAATGGTCAAGCAGAAGCGGCTAACAAGGTAATCCTCGGCGAACTGAAAAAGAGATTAGGAAAGGCCAAGGGAAGATGGACGGAGGAATTACCTGGTACTTTGTGGGGGTATCATTGTACTCCACAATCAACAACAAAAGAGACACCCTTTCGATTAGCTTATGGAGCTGATGCAATGATTCCAGTTGAATTTGGGGAGATGTCTATAAGGAGGGAATTCTATAATCCAGAGGTGAATGAAGAGATGAGGAAGGAAGAGCTAGATTTAATAGAAGAGGTCAGAGTACGAGAAGCAGAATGTAAAAGGAGAATTGCCGAGAGGTATAATGCATTACTGAAACCGAGGAAGTTCGAGGTTGGAGATCTGGTATTGCGGTTACAAGGAAGTGCTCGGAAGGACCAATCTGAGGGGAAGCTGGCTGCAAACTGGGCCGGACCTTTCCGAATAAGTGATAATTTGGAGAATGGAGCATATCGTTTAGAGGAGTTATCGGAAAGGCTATTCCGAGAACATGGAATGCCTCTCACCTTAAGTTTTATTTCAGTTGATTTATTGTATTTGGTGGTACTCTTTTTCCTACCTTAGTCTTTTTCCCTCATAGAAAAGAGGTTTTTGGCTAAGGAGGTTTTGATGAGGCCACCACCCTATGAAGAGGAAGGTTTGGTCAAGGAGGGATGTAATGATCTCGGTAAATGTTTTCTTTCAAACAAAGGAAGGTAGGGGCTTGGAGGAAGGTTATGGAATGAGTAGAGACGAGAAGGCAACTTGTTCATGGGAAGTTATGGAATGAGTAGCTTATTCTCAGAAGGGTTATAGGTGTTGGTTGAGTTAAAAAGGTTTAACTATTGATATGGAAGGGTATAGGCTTGGAGGAAGGTTATGGAATGAGTAGAGACAAGAAGGTAAGCTGTTCTTGGGAAGTTATGGAATGAGTAGCTTATTCTCAGAAGAAGTATAGGTGTTGGTTTGAGTTAAAAAGGTTAGATCTCGGAGGAAGGATATGGAGTGAGTAGAATTGAGAAGGTAAGTTGTTCATGGGGAAGTTATGGAAGGAGTAGCTTACTCTCGGAAGGGGTATCGGTGTTGGTTTGAGTTAAAAGGTTAGATCTCGGAGGAAGTTTCGGAGGAAGGATATGGAGTCAGTAGAATCGAGAAGGTAACTTGTTCATGGGGAAGTTGTGGAATGAGTAGTTATTCTTGGAAGGGTATAGGTGTTGGTTGAGTTAAAAAGGCTAGATCTCGGATGAAGTTTTGGAAGAAGGATATGGCTGGTTGAATAGAAGAGAAGAAGTGTAGTTATCATTGAGAAGGTGAGAAAGGAAGAGGAATCATGAAGCAAAACCAATTCAGGTGGAAGGAGATTGGATTGAAGAGAGGAGAAGGGAATGTTATATTTCAAAAACACAGTTGTCGATAAAGGAAGTAAATTACAGACTTTATATTCAACAAGAGATGTAGTTAAACAACACAAAGCCGAAATTAAGAAGCTAATTTTTCATTAAACAAGTTCGGGTTGCAATTACAAAACAGTACAATTCATGAGGAAAAAGCAAAGGAACACAAAATGCCGGGAATTCAGTTATAGTCAAACTTCAGTAGAAAATCTCAGAAGAGGCATTCTCAGGGGCGGCAGGTTGGGCAGACTCGGTTACATTTTCCAAGCGAGGTGGGGAAATCAGCTTGCCATCAACAATTTCTTTCCAGACATATGCTTCGGATATGTCAACGGTGGGGGCTACGATGTGAATTTGTTCAAGTGCAGCATTGAACCCATTCTCACACTGGTCAGCAGCTTCAACTTTGATAGCTTCGATTTTCGGACTCTAAAGCAACCTTGTCAGAATGAAGGCGTGTGTAGTCAATTCCGAGATTTTGGATGTAGCTTCCGCGAGATCTAACTCAGCTTTGATTTTGTCATCCGTGGCAGTTTTCACATCCACGCGAAGCTTTTCCAGTTCTACAAGTGTTTCTTCATAAGTTTTGCTTAATGCATCATGGGCCGAGGATTTATCCAGCAATTCTTTCTTCAATCCTTCAACCCTGGTGATATCCAGGTTCATCTTTTCCATTTGTATGTGAGTCTGCAACCTTTCTTTCTCGGCTAGTCGGATGAGTTCTGCAGACCTAAGTAAATAAGTCTGAGCCGCTTCATAGGCAGAGCTAGTCCCATATTTGCGGACAGTGTCAACATCTGCCGAGAAGGTGAGGTGAGTGTCGATCAGCGATCGGGGGTTGAAGTCATAATGCCATAGGGAGGAGTTCTCGGAGTGTTGGGAGTTGTCGAACCATTTCCGTTTGTGAAGCCTCTTCTCGGAAGAGGGCCTGGGAGGCAGCTCGTTCTCAGTTGCAGTGGAAAAGATTGTTGTGATCTTCTCGGCACGCTTTTGTTTTTTAGCCTGAGGCGCATGCTTAGTTGAAGTACAGGCAGCCGAGGAATCCACAAGAGAGAAGGCAGTGTTATCGTTGACGGGGATGTTTGGTGCTTTGTTCTTCTCGGAGCCCAGTTTTTCAAGTTTGAGTTTCCTCATTTCGGCAAAGGATAGCCTGGATCCTGTCATAATTCCTGGAAAAAGAAAACAGATTTGTTAAGAATGAATAATACAGTGAACAAACACGGACAAAACAAGTAAGATGGGGCAGCTTACTTCGCCAACATTTTTCAGGGTTTTTGGCATTAGGAAGTGCCAAAACAGATTGGCAGTTCATCGGTCCAAGAGAATAGAGTAATTCGACCTCTGCCTTCTCAGAAGCATCGAGAAGTTGATACGGGTCGGAGATCCGAGAGGGGGATCGTGTCCAGTATAGAGGGAAGGCAGGTTCCCCGTGAACGTTGAGAAAGAATGACAATTCGTCGGGCGAGGACCTAACTTTGAAGAAGTCAATTTTGAATTTTTTATAGGACGAGGTATAGAGGGAGAAAAGTCGGTTATGATGTCGGCTATGGAGAGACACCCAGCGAGCAGTTTTGAAAAGTCTTATGGTAAAGAAATGGAAAAACTTGGCAGTCGTCGGTATTATATCGAATTCGGAGCAGACGATTTCGAAAGCTCGGACAAAAGCCCAGCTGTTGGGGTGGAATTGACTGGGAGCTATATTTAACATGTTCAATACTTCACATTGAAAAGGTGAGAAAGGAAGGGTCAATTTTAGCTCACTAAAGAAGGTTTTGTATAAAAAGATGAACGGCATGTCATCTTCTGCAGCTCTCATACATACTCGATCGAAGCTGGAACAGGGAAAACAAACGAAGTTGCTCTCAATTTCAGGGAAGGATAGATGGATTTGGGTCCTTAACTCAGCAATGGAAGCATCGGTTTGAAAGCTAGAAAACCTAGATAAAACATCAGAGTTTACCTAGGAGTACCCAAGCACTGGGTCTATAGGAGGAGGAGGAAGAACAACCCCATGATCAGGATTATAATCAGAGGAAGCAGAAGACTGTGTTTCTTCGTGTTGGCTGTGTTGAGACATAGTAGCAGAAGAAAAGCTAGAGGAAGAGGAATCTCTAATAAGGAGAACTTCAGGAGTAGATGAAGGAGAGGAAGGATGCATTATAAAAATGACAGGTAAATGAAATAGCTCAGAGAAAGGATGCGTACCTGCAGAAGGGGTTGGGAAGAGCACGAGGAAGAGAGGAAGCTCGAGTTGAAGAGAAAGGAAGCAGAACAGAGAAGAAATGCAAGAAGTTGGAGATTCGGAAGGGATGGGAAGATAAAGAGGTGAATATTTCAAATAGAGTGAGAAGGGTTGTAATGATGAAATAATAACACGTGGCTGTTGGGGATGATCTTGATAAAGGGGCAGGTAACGGATGGGAAATGAAAAGACAAAGCGGCTGTAATTAAAGATTTGGTGCGCAGATATCGAGGTTTTAATGGGGAAGCGTGTAGCTTGCTTCATACGCGGAGTAAATTGTCAGCCGTTTCATATTCGGATTTAATCTGGTCACATGGGTGCACCTATAATCGGTTAGGTGAGTACTCTTTTTCCTAAACTTGGTCTTTTTTCCCGAGAAGGGTTTTTGACCGAGAAGGTTTTAATGAGGCTCACCTCCGAATTAGGCCATTGTTGACGAATCTGGCGAGAACAAAAAGAGTGAGGTCTCCCCAAACAACTTCCGAAATCTGATGTTTTGGAATTAAAACTCCTTCGCATTTCCTGCTCGGAGCTTGGGGGACTAATGTACTGTTGGATTAGTTTGGGCCTCATTCATGGGTTATAAGCCCAACCCGAGATATGATCCGAACTATTAATATCTAGGAAATGATGTGTTATCAAGATGTAAGAGGTGAAGCCGAAGCTCCTTCGTTTTTCCAACTCAGAGCTTGGGGGACTAATGTACTGTTGGAATAAGTTGGGCCTCAACTATAGGTTGTAGGCCCAATCCGAGAATTGATCCGACATATCTATATCTCGGATTGGGCCGAGAATTTATGGTTGAACGATTGCCGAGAAGATCGTGAACGGTTGTAGGTACGAGGGAGCATGGAAGTAAAGAACGTGAGGGAGAATGAACCCACGACCAGAAGGTGGCGGTTATCCTCGAACAAAGGAAAAGAGCGGGATGATTTAAATTAGGATGGATATATATGTATGTGTGGGGGGGGGGGAGGGTTAAGCTATTTTCTTGTAACCATTACTCTGCTATTCCAGAGAGAATTTGAATAATACGAGTTCCTTTGGAGTAAGATTATTCTAGAGAATAGTGATATTGTTCTGTGTTGATTCTATTCCCTAGTGTTAGAATTTGCAAGAACAAAAAATATTCACGAGACGACGTGTTTCATGTTTAGCTTAACCTTATTCCAAGTCAATATTATAATTTAATGAAATAGTCTTAAACTTGAAAGAAGTTGCATTAGAGCCCGTTCGGTTGTATTTAACTAACCTAAAGCACTAAACGTTACTAGGAATAATCTACCATAATCAAACATGCTACCATGAAACAGAGGGTAAGGTTATTAGCATTATTAATTATCTATTCATACTAACCAATCAAAATTTTAGTTTTAAAAAAATTATGAACGGCTAACAAAACATGTGCATAGATAATTGAAAATGCTAATGGCGGTATCCTGAAACTGATTAAATTTTTTTTTTATTGTGAGCACTCAATGTGTATCTTAAAAGAGATATGTCATTTTTAGCTTGGTAGTATTATCTAGTTTTCTCAAATAAATTATAAACCTGTTTCAATTTGCCTAAAAAAAAAAAACCTGTTTCAATAGAAACACATACTTATAGAGAAATATTAGAAACAGTGAGAGGTAAGAATGCAGACCATAGTTTATTCAATACACTATATAGCAGGGGGCAGCTATTGCCATTTTTCAGTGCAAAGAGTGGAATTTACAATGCCTTATATACTTCAAATCAACATGCATGATCAATGAATATTTAAGTATAATTCTATTCCTCAGGCTCAGAATCCAAGTCAATTGGACATGACCCATCATCTACATTGGCTAGTGGGTTGTACAGAGGCGAGCTAGGATCGGTGCATCCTACAACAAGATCCAGATTACAACGATCACCCTGCATGGATGTTTCCATTCATCATTTAGAAACTAATTGTATTGTAGGGAGAAGTAGTGAGTTAAAGAGTAAAGTCACTCAATTATCGAAGAAATGTACTCACCCCTTCTGTTGACAAATTACCAATCATAGCACATTTGGATATAACTATATTTGTGTCTGGAAAAATTGCTTTCTCACATGCTCCTTCTTTACTCAGTTCCTCTGCCAAGCCCTACCACAAGAATACCACACCCAAATGAAAATTTTGTAATTTGCAGCTCTATTGAGTGCCTTAGTCTTAATTTTTTCCTTATTTCTTCAAAAGCAAGTATGTGATTTTGATTATTCAGATTAAGATACAATGGTTCGTGTATCAAGCTGGAGGCAGACTATGTTTGGTTTATCGTTGCAAACATATTTTGGGTCCAAAAGTACGTTTTTGCCCCAAAGAAACTCTATAAACATTTCATCTCAGACGTACGTTTGCAGCTTCTCAACGGTATATCAAACATGGACACAATTGATTGAAAGAGAAAAGGTGTGCCCATTTACCTCATTAAAGAATTCAATTGGCTTGTTCTGCAAAGTCTTGGGAACTTGAAACTGCAGCCTATATGGACCATCCCAGTCTACTCCATTTGTAAATGAGAAGATCAAGTTCAGAGCTGCACAAAAAAGAGAAGGTAACAAGAAGACATTGAATAATTTTGTCAGCAAAATATATCTAAATAAATGTACCATACTACCATACCATGCTTAGGAATGCATATTTGAATGGTATATATTGGGGAATCAGCTTTGCCTCGATTTTTTCTGAGCATAGCCCTTGGCTCACCACCACACATGATTGGCTGGTTAAAACCCCCTGAGCCAATTTAATGTTAGAAGTCAATGAAAAATGACCAGCAAAATGAAGATACAAAGTACCATATCAATATAATTGGTCAAAATATTCAAAATATTACTACAACTAAATGTTTGGAAAATGTACATTATCTCAGACTTAGTGCTGATCAATACCAATTTACTTCTTTTATTAAGAATAGGCCTTGGGAATTAAATTGGAAAATTTCCTGAGGCTCAAAATCTTCTAATAGTTCAGTTGCTCAAAAATACAAATTTCCATTTCAAGGACTCCATACATATTACATACCATGCCAATTCTGAATTACACTTTTGTAGTTGTTAAATCACTTGTTCTTGGAATATTCTATGCCTGTTTTATTGTGAATCCAAAACTTTTGCTTTACAAACACTATAGAAAATGACATTTATGGGCAAACAAGCAACATCACAAAATTACCATTAAAAGCTATTCCAAATTCTTCACTGGGGGCAAGTTGAGTAGCAGCTGGATTATAGAAAAGTTTTAGCTTTTCTCCCTGCCAAAATTGGTAAAAATATTAATTAAAGGTGATTGAGTATCTCAAAATGAGTTAATTCAATGTAGTTCTGTCATCCTTACTGAAGTAGGAGGGAGGCCATTCATGGTTTTCCAGTAGACAGCCTCCCTTCCAAGTTCAAACATAGCCCAAGAAGGAAGCTTGTACCTGTAAACATTAATTGTAGATATTGTAAGTTGCCCAAAAATAACTTACAAGAACACTATAACTTGAACTCTATCCCCTATCACACATTCACTATTCTATTTTCCAATATATTCGCCTTTCCAAACGTGCAAGTGAAAGAAAATGTTTACAAAGTTCAAGTTTTTCCCTCCTGCTGCAGGTGCAGGTGACACTATAATTGCAAAATGATACAAATAGAAAATGGTATTAAGTGGGAATTCATACTCTTGAATTTCCTCAGTTGGACTTGTTGCTACAGCAGCAGCACTGATTTTTTTGCTAACTTTCACATGTCTTTTCCTTATCAGGTAACATCTTGGTAGTGGAACATTGAGAAAAGTACTCTTAGCTGCATCAGAAATGATGAAGTGTTACACTAATTAGCTCTTCTTTTATGCATTTTGGTCAAAAAAAGAATATGCTAAATCCTAGTGAAAATAAATTTAAGTACAGCCATTCAAGGATCAGTCACAATACTGTGCAAGGTAGTTCATGCACCTTTCTACTAACTATCCATAGTCCTGAAGTTACAAGATTCATATGGATGATACTATACCATATGGATTATACTATACTCATCTTTTACTCCTTTGAGGGAAATAATTTCCAAAAGTAAGATAATAAGGTATGGAGATGGATATACTATATAGTATCAGATTAAGAATCATAATGAATATTTAAAAATAGCTAACAAGTTTTAGGGAAGATTTATGAGAAAAGAACATATTTTTGGAGTGCTGAAGTTAACATACAATGATACTTTATTCTTGAAAAAGTCTGTTCTAAAGTGAGTAAGTAAGGATGTTTCCACGCTTGATTCATCTAGCAGATTTAGATTTTTATGTACTTTATTAAACCGACTCACTTCCAAATGAATCCCACTTTAGAGTCTTATCCTCTATTCTCATTCCTACTTTGGTGGAGAAACTTTCTTCTAGGACTCACATACATTAATTGCAGTCAACACATACATAAAGATAAAATTGTCTATAATTAAATACTGTCCTAAACAAAATTTTGCTTAATTCACTTGGTCTGTTTGAAACTGTTCATATGATTTTCTATGCAGCTGGATCCTAAAGAGGTTTGAAGCTGATTAGTCCAAGATATTGTAGACAAGGATGCAACAAAAATAAAATAAACGTGTATTAGAGAGACTGACCAAGCGTGTTGGAAATGCTACAAGAAACTGCCCCCCGCATAGGCAAGCATCGTTGAGTGGAATTTGCAAAGATTGACGCATTCGTTGCAGCCATGTATGTATCACACTTTTTTGGTGCCTGCTTGCTTTGCTTCCACTTTCTCTATTGGGTTGGAAATGGAATAAGCCAAGTAAGTACCTAGTACTAAAGAAGAGATGAATTATAGCTCAATCTAACAACTGGACATGTTTATAGTAATGTTTGATATTTTCATTATGCGTGTCCAAATGTGTTAAGTGGCAACTGGCAAGACACAACAATAACACCTTCAAACAAAGTTTTGGAGAAAATATCAGAAGATAGTGGATAGATATATAGATATCTAAGCCTTTGTTTGGTACCAGTATTTTTGGACGGAATGGGAAAAATCAAAAATGGAAGAAATGCATTTTTGTATTTATAAATGACAGAAAAAAGATTTAGAGAGATGAGAAAGAAAGGAATAGAATTTTTTTGATAAATCTTACTAGAATATAATATACATATTTATATTTATTTACCTAATTCTTAATGTTTCTTTTGTGAAATCAAATAAAAGAACCAATATGTGTTGGTCCAAATGAAAGGGGCTTGGGTCTCTTAAGCATGAAGTCCTGGGTTCTATCTCTGAATTCATGTGTGTGGAAAAAAAACATTATTGGGAGGGGTCCCGTTTAGGTGCTGATTGTATCATGAGAAATTAGTCTGTCACCTATCAGGTAGGAGGATATTATGCGAAACGAAAAAAAGAAATCAAATAAATAAAAAACTTTCATTATTCTTTTCTGTCGGTTAATATCATATCAAGAGAGAAATACAATTTTTTTTTTCGAACCACCCTAATTAACCATTTGGGTAGAGTGGGTCCATCGAAGTATTCCTATGACTTAGGTTTTTTAGGTCCATTATGGGCCTATGTCTGGTTCGACTGATTGAACATGATTCTTAGTCCCCCAATAGAGGTGATTCCATAAGGATTCGAATCCGGGTTTCTTATATTCTCCTTCCTATGAATGCAAGTTGTTTCCACCTAACCAATACTCATTGATAGTACTGTTTGATTGGTTAATTTTCTTGATTTTAGTGTTGACTTAATTATTTTTGCTTGTTATTTTAGGGAGTACTTTTTTTTTCCATCCTATTTTTTACTTGGTTTTCTTTCCATTTTAGAAACCGATTACTTATAAAATTCCTAAATAAAAACAAATGCAAAAACAAGAGGTTTATCTTAGCATTGGAAATATCTGGACCTTATTTGGCGTATCTCAGCAATCTCATTCTTAGGCCAATAATACCCTTCGTGAGAACGCCACCTTATCCTTTCATTCATTCTCTCTCTTTTTTCCACTAACTTTAACTTCTGCCCAC
The DNA here is from genome assembly GCA_035048595.1 of Echinosophora koreensis. Classification (NCBI taxonomy): domain Eukaryota; kingdom Viridiplantae; phylum Streptophyta; class Magnoliopsida; order Fabales; family Fabaceae; genus Echinosophora; species Echinosophora koreensis. Next base: position 2,482,994 of record JAPCYP010000002.1, on the reverse strand, counting down.
ATTTTAATTCAAAAAATCCCACTTTCCCAAATGACGTCCACACCACAAGTGGTTCGGTTACTTGCACATCACAGTCAACCCCACAACATAAAACCTCAAAAACCCAAACCCAAAATTCCACCCACCAACACCTTCTTCAACTTCAAGGCCTCCCACTCCATTTCATATATATACTCCTTCACACTTCAAAGGGTCTTTTGCTTTATACAAGAAGGAAAAAGAAAAAATAAACAGAACCCTTTTTTTTCCTTCATGGCTCTCATCACCTATCAGCCAAAAAAACCCCATTCTCCATCGTTTTACCACCGTTCACCGTGCAATTCCACGGTTGGAAAGGTCTGTGTTTGGTCTTGGGCAATTCTCTAACAATGCAAGAACCAATAAAGTTTGTAACTTTAACTCAAAACCAATCAAACTCCCCTTGAAAAACAACCCCTTTACCTATAATTTGAGAGTGAGGGCCAATGCAGCATTTGCAGAAGAAGCATTGGAGCCAGAGCACGAAGAGAGGCCTTTGAAGAACCCCAGAAGGATTTTGTTATCTGATGTGGAAGTGAAGAGAGAGAGGAGTGTGTTGTTTGGGAGGAAATGGAACTCATTGGATATTGGCACTACTGTTGTTGTGTTATCCATGCATGTGCTTAGCCTTTTTGCACCATTCCAATTCAATTGGCCAGCTTTTTGGGTGGCTGTGGCACTTTATGTTGTGACTGGACTTTTTGGTATCACACTGTCTTTTCATAGGCATCTTTCTCATAAGAGTTTCAAGCTTCCTAAATGGCTTGAATATTCCTTTGCCTATTGTGGGGTTCTGGCTCTTCAGGTGCAATTTGTTTCTTCAATTGAAAGATTTCAATTTTTTTTTTTTTAATATTCAAGATTTTGTTTTCAATTATATTTTATCTCTTTCTTCATTGGTTTTTAGAATTGCGAAAAAATCTGTCAATTCTGCCGCAATTGCGATTGTGTTTCGGTTTTGGAACGATCCCAATTACGGTCGGGAACCTTTATTTAAAACCTTGGTTTTTAGCTTAATGGTTTGGTTATTTGTTTTTGTGGTATGCAGGGGAACCCAATTGATTGGGTGAGCACACATAGGTATCACCACCAGTTTTGTGATTCTGAGAGAGATCCACATAGCCCCACTGAAGGATTCTGGTTTAGCCATATGAATTGGCTCTTTGATACCAATTCTGTGGTAGAAAGGGTACCAATCTCTTATCTTTTTTTTAGGGAGGGTGGGGTACTATGTATATCTCTCTTATTTGAGAAGGTGACAATCTTAATCCACTTGTAAAATTGTGCAGTGTGGAGAGCCAAACAATGTTGGTGATTTAGAGAAACAACCCTTCTATAGATTTATCCGAAGCAGTTATATTATCCATCCACTTGCTTTAGGAGCCCTTTTATATGCCATTGGAGGATTTCCTTTCCTTGTTTGGGGAATGGTAACTTTCTCTTTTTTATTTTTTTATTTTTAATTTTTCACAATAAAGCCTATACTTTTACTTTGAATTGATTCATTGGAAATAGAATTAAGAAGAGAACAGGAACAAATATGAGGTCAAATTTGAAAACCAATGCCAATTTACATTTTTTATGTAATCAACTTCAAAGAGCTATAGGGAGTTTTACTTGACTTTTAATCTTATGCATTAATTGGTTATATGAATGCAGGGTGTGAGGATTGTTTGGGTATATCATATAACTTGGCTTGTAAATTCAGCTTGCCATGTGTGGGGGAGTCAGGCATGGAACACCAGGGATTTATCCAGAAATAATTGGTATTTTATATTTGAATTCTTTATGGTTAGATAACTTAGTTAAGTTCACATGTTATTTTTTAGACTAAATGTGAAATTTCTTAGGTGGGTGGCATTGCTTGCATTTGGAGAGGGTTGGCACAATAACCACCATGCTTTTGAGTACTCAGCTAGACATGGCCTAGAGTGGTGGCAACTAGACATGACTTGGTATGTAGTGAGATTTCTCCAAGCTATTGGGTTGGCCACTGATGTGAAGTTGCCCAGTGAGATTCAGAAGCAAAGAATGGCATTGGCTAATGGTGGAATAGCCACATGATACACAATTCTTTGCTCAATGAAAAATAAGGATTTGAAAATTACTTGTTAATGTTACAAAGGTTTTGGTAGGGAATCCGTTCTTTTGAGTGTTACTTTCAGCCCTCATTAATCACGAGTGTTGGATTTGACTATGTACTAGTTTTGTACCCGTGCAATGCACGAGTTATCTGAAAATTTTATCAATTTCAAAGTTAGGATTTAAATATTATAGTTTATAAACTTATAAAGCAAAAGTTAGTTATAGTTAAAAGTATCATTTGAATATTTCTTTTTTGTCCCTACTCCCTTTTTCCTCCTCCCTTTTTCATTTTATGAGTTATGACTCATGACTTCTAATGTTTGTTCATACTAGGCAACTTGCTAGACAGTTCCCACACTTAGATGCTTTAATCAGGTTTGTTAGCCTGTTTGGTTTGGATTAATTCCAATGCAAATGGCAAAACGTAGTGTTCCGAGGCACTTTTATTGAAAGCTCAAAGCCTCAAAGTGTGAGCTTTATATTAACGTGGTTTCAAACCCGGTTTCTCCGTAAGACAAATAGGCTACATCATTGTATGAAAGACCAAATGCAAATTCTATAAATCAAAAGTGTTTGGTCCCACCTTGTCAATGGTAATAACATTTGGAATCTTCTACGACGATTGAGCAATGAAATGCATGTTTTTATTCTTTGCTAACCTATATTTATTAGGGAACGAGATTCTCTCCTTTTTTTCTCTCATATTTTTTCTTATGTCACGAGAGAAACACATAAAAGCAAATTTGAGAGAAAACATGTTAAACTAGAGGAAAATTTGCATTTTTTTTTTATGATCAAGAGAAAATTTGCTTTTGCTTGAAACATGAGAGAAAATCATCTATTAGTATATCTTTGCTATCTTAAGAGGCACTTGTGTATTATTTTTTTTTTTTTAGTCTAGACCCTCGGTGATCGAAAGTCAAATGAGATTTCGATTAATCTGATCAGTCGAGTTGAGAACACTCATATAAGGGAATAAAGCTCTTCCATTGACTTTTTTTTTTTTTTTTTTTTCATTCATAAGATTCGGATGCTTGATAAGAATCAAGCTCCAATCACTTGAATTAATAAATATTGGTGTTTAATCCTCTTCACTAGCACTTGTGTATTTGATCCTCTTTGATGTTTGCTTGTTTAGAGATGCTGAAGAGTTATGGTTGCATGGAAAATTCACCCCTCTTTTATTACGTGAACAAGTACTTGAGTTTTATTAACACAAGTGTAGGAGATATATTGAAATTTAACTGAACTTATATGGAATTTATATACCACGAGACTTCGTTCAAATGTTGTGTACGATCCTATCACCTGTTTCTTTTCTAATGATATGATCAAACAAAGGAGATAGATAGATAGATATAGATAATATAAACATTATAAAAGAAATTTTATAAATCTTGACTAGATTAATTGATAAAAAAAATTATCTATTTTTAAACATATTTGAGGGGTGTGTATTGGGGAATCAACTTTGCCTCGAGTTTCACTGTTGATGTCAAGATTGTTTGAAGTTTGAACACACCGTCCATGTTATTTATTCTCTCTTTGGCGTCACCGTCCAGTTAAATGAGTGGGATTTAATGTTGATTTGTCATGTGTTACACGATTGATAGTGGATCTAATAGAGCCCACAGTTTGGTCGTTAAGAACTAATTTATTGTTGATTTATCACGTGCAATTCTACTGCTTTTATTTCTTTTCTTCGTCTTATGCTAAAGAGAAAAGTTTTTTTAACAACAAAATAATGACACCACAAGGCCTTTGTTTTTTATGATATATTTTTGGAATGGGTGTATACAAGAAAAAGAAAATAAGTGAGAGATATAAATAAACATATACTGTATCATATATGATGTCCAAATTTTGATGTTCAAATAACATGAGTGTATACTAAATTCGTCAACGTAGGCTTTGGAAGCCAACAAAAAAATATTACCTTTGACAAAAAATGAAAATGGAAGTGTGAGCAAAATCACTTCAGGTAAGCGGGATTTCAATTCAATTATCAATAGATAAAAGGAGTCCAAAATAATGATTGAGGAAGTAACACCCTTGGCTTCATTGCAGTGTAGTCTCAAGCTTGAACTAATCTGTACAAACAGCTCAAAGTGCATGCTACATGTCTAAATAGTTGCAGGAAAACCTATAATTATACTGCAGTAATAGTGACTATTTCACTAATACTTTATTACATTAGAATTTTCGATAAAATAAACACACACTATCAAATAGCCATACAATTACCCAAATGGGTGTGACTCAATTGGTTGTGTAGACTAAGCTTGTGGGAGAAGGATCCAAGTTTGAATCCCACAACACATTATTGAGAAGGGGTGAAGAACCTTAATTATGATTAAGCATCTGAGTGAAAATTAGTCTCATAGTGGATCCAAAAGATTTAAGCTTGTAAGATACTCCGTGGATTCATTTGGAAGTCAAAGGCTTTAATTACGGTAGATTCCAAACTAACGAAAATATATCCATACAATTTTATAACGAAAAATGATTATTTGAGAATATTAAAAAAAAAAAACTATAATAGATTTCAGATTAAACTGCTGCACACCAAAGGGCACTAAAAAGTTTTTAATTTTCTTTCATACAAAATACGGTTAATTCATTTCTGCTGGTTATATTTTTGGAAAAAGCCTTTTATTTTTTGAAAAAGAAGGCATTAGGGGTGTTCATTAACCGATCCAAACCAATTCAAATCGTAAAAATCGAACCGAACAAACCGAAAAAACTAATAACCGAAAAAACGCTTAATTTTCATTGGATTGGATCGGATTTTGGATCCCTTAGAGAAAACCAATCAAATCCAATACAAACCGAAATATTATATACATATACTATTATGTTTAAAATTATAAGATCACTCATACTTAAACATTATTTTTCATATATGAGAATATTTAGAATAAATGTTAATGTTTTGAAGTTATATTTTGCTAAAAAAAATTATGTATATATCATATATGTATACTTGATTGAGTAAACATGAAAAATAGGAAATCAATTAAGTAAATTAGAAAATAATTAAGTACAATTTATTTATAGCTATTGCAAGGAAAAAATAGGATAAATGAGAGTAGATACAAGAAATTAACATAAAAGAATATTTAACAAAAAAGAATGTCTTAAAAAATATCAACAATTATTTTTCTCAAACTCCCAAAATTGGTCAAGAATTTTCCTCATTTGTCATCAAATCAAATAATGGTTAATAAGAACAAATATTTGTTGCCTTTCATAAAGATTCAACTGTTCTAGTGTTAAAATAGGTGTTGAACACTCTAAACTAGCTCCCTTCAATGAATATTATCTTTTGTCCACTATTAAATTAATATAAAGGTCACTTGACATAAGAAAAAAATAAAGTATAATATAAATCGAATTATCCAATCCAATCCAAATCGCATTTGATTGGATTGGATCGGATTTTCTAATGGAAGCAAACCAATCCAATTCAAACCGCACTTTGTTTTTATCATTGGATCAGATGACTTTTTGACTCAAAACTGATCCAATCCAATTCGCGAACACCCCTAGAAGCCACTAAAATAGGAATAGCAATTAGTGATTTGAGTAGTTTACATTAGACTATAAGTTTAAACATCACTACTTTCATTGTATAAAAAAAAGGCAAATATGTACGAGTATCCTAAGGCATGAAAAGTTCATCGCATTACATGGATTTGCAAGGAATTGGTGTTCTCGCTTAGCATGGATATCTCTCGCATTTCGATGGAGCATCACTTGCGTTAGTTATAATAACGGGTAGTACTCAGGGTATTTTTGTAACAATTAGTCTATCTTTAGTAAGTTTTTTTTTTAAGCAACGTGACAAGTCACCATAAATTTATTAATAAAATAAAAAAGAAAACAAGAACATGGGGGGACATAAACCAAAACTAATGCAAAATAAACGGGAATCAAGCATACCTAGAATTAGGTTTTTTATTCAATTTCAGGTTATACTTCTTCTGAGATTTAGATGTAACTACTGTGAAACCATCGTCAGCAACATTATCATTATTCTGCTCTCCTTCCTTAGACGTACTTGCATTTTTTTGCTTTTCTAACCAAGCAGATAAAACCTTAAAATCATTCTGAACAACAGTTGGAAAAGCACTAAGATCTTGAACATAAACTGGACTTGAAGAAATCTCAGGAGTCTCAAGATTCTTACCACTAACTGTTAAATCACAGGTAGCCTTGAAATGCACAGACACTGGAGTCGGAGTACCCTTCGAAATGGAATGTTCGGGCACCGGAGTATCCTTGACTGTAGAGTCCACATTAGTTTCAGCAGAAGTTGAGTATTTCTCTGTAGAGCCATTGACAGCATTTGTTGCAACCGAAGATGAGTTCTGTAGAATGGAATTTGAGACATGATCAGGGGATGAAGGTTCCTCATAGACTGTCTCAACCGATTCACTATCACTCAATTTTTCGCCCGGTGATGTATCATTCTGCCCATCATCTGGTTTTTGCTCTAGAACCTTAGGGACATAAGCTAGCTTAGTCTTTTGTACCAAAGGGGGATCATTTTGCACCACTTTCTCCTTGGCAACTTGTTTACAAGTCGTAACCATATGCCCAATTGAATTACAATGAGAACAGAACGAAGGAAGCTTCTCATATTAGATACCGACAGGAAATACAAAACCTTCACGTTCTACCATAATCTCCTTGAGCAACTTCCCTATTAAATCAACATCCATTAAGACTCGAGCATAGTGACCATATGCCCGAATAAGGGTAGCTTCATCCAAACTTATTGGAGTACCTAAACCGCCTGCAATTTCAAATAACAATTTTGAGCACCAATATTCCTGCGGCAAGTCATGAGTTCTAACCCAGCATTGAGCATGAGATTGTTTCTGCTTAGCAGGGATGAAATCAGGAGACCACTGAAAAAGACGCAATAGCCCTGGTTGAAGGTTCTAAGCCCCAACACCCAAGACACTATGCAAATCCTTTTGAGAAGCAAACTGAATTCATAGAATCCCTTTCCTAATGGAATCATCTTCCATTGACCCAAAGGCTTCCATAGTTTTGAAAGTTTGTCACGTAGGTCGGAGATCTTTACTGGGATATCACCCTTCAACAACAACAAGCGGCCATGAAGGTTGTTTTTACAACATTCCAACCCCATTTGATATTCATCCTCAGATATTTTGATAGAGACAGAGTCTCCATTAACACATGGCCGAGGAAGCTGACTAACCGGGATGTCAAACTAACCATTCAAAGCCTGAGCAAAAGATTTTCATTGTGGAAAAGACGAGTCTTTCAAAGGAGGCTTCGGATTGAGAAACGCCCAAGGACAAGCCATTATATCCAAACCCGAAATAGAGAAGATTAGAAATCTTCAATCTACAGCCACTGTTTGCTCTATGGCAACCCAAAGGTGATGAGAAGAGATCGGCGGAGGAGAACCCACCTGCGCGAACGGCGAATAGAGATCAGCCGCGAGCAACCGCAAGAAAATGCGCTCGAGACGGTGTCGACGAGCAGAGATCTGCCACGACAACCAGGCCGTCACGGAGAGGAGACGCGTGCTGGACGAACAGATCGAGAGTAGAGACCAGAGAGATACGAGGGGAACAACCGGTCGGAGCCGCGCCAGAGTGGTGGCGGCGGCACAGGCTAGGGTTCAAAGGTGGGTCTCATGGTCTTAGGGTTCAGAGCCACCGTATTGCCTCTAAGTCGGTAACTCAAAATTATTTACTGATCTGTCTCCCATCTTTAGTAAGTGATTACGCTTATGATTGGGTGTATAAATAAACTATAGTTACGGGTTTTGCTTATGATTGGGTGTATAAATAGACTATAGTTACGGGTTTTCAGTTATCACAATATACTGAGACTGAAGAATTTCAATGATACAGAGAGTATTGTTGTAAGCAAGAAAATGAGAGAGGAAATTCTGAGAGGGGAAATCTGGAGAATCCAGGTTTGGAATTCTGTGATTGTCTCAGAGGGTGTAACTTCTTCTCATCATAGTGATCTTCACAAGTTGGATTCAGTACCGGGGACGTAGGAGAATTTACTCCGAACCTCGCCATCAAATACTTGGTGTTCCTTCTTCTTTCTCTTTCTGTGGATTTAGTTTTATTGGTCGCATTTCTTGGTACTATTGTTTTCTTTTCTACATAATTTGTAGGTTTCATTCAACTATTCATGAGTTTGGTCATAACAGCTCATGACTCTATTTAAGCTTAGAAACCCATAAAAGGCTTTACCTGTTCACAAAAATTAATTTATGTTAAAACCAACTCACGGAATCAAATAAAAAATAATTAATCAAAAATCATTCGTCAAAATTTATCGAGTCCAGTAAGGAATGAAAAGAGAGCATCTTAGATGCCTAATATTGTGTTGTTTCATTATGATTCCTCGGTGAAGATTGAAATGAAGTAACAACAATAAAGAAATCCCAAAAATGGGTGAAAAAAAATTAAACAGTGGAAATCGGAGAAACAAAAAGTGCTAAGTAGAATGAGTTTCGATCTTGAGTTCAAACAGGTTCCAAATCTTCCAATTTGCTCTCTTTATATTTTGATTTGATAAACATAACACAACACTGAAAGAACAAGGATTTGGTCGCTGAACTTTTGTTGTTATAGTTTTTATTTCTTAATAAATCATTTTACCTATATTTAGTTCGCAAAATAAGCATTAAGTCTACACATATGGGTTTTGTGGAGGAAGATGGAAGAAGATAAATGATTCTGACTTTCGAAGGAAGGTGGGAGATGAGGAATAGTTTTTGTTATTTTGTTTTATTTTAAAATAAATATGTTAAATTTTAGTGTGTTGTCAGCATATCGTTGGTTGTGCCCAAAGATGAGGTGTTGGGTATGTGCCTACCCAAGGCTTTCATTTTTTATAGTGACGGTATATACTACTTTAATCCTTTTTTTGGTAGATGATAAATGAAGAATTTAATAAAAATAGTAAGAATAAAAATAAGAAAAATATAATAAGCTTTAAACTATAAACTCAAACACTACTTTAATTAGTGTCTGGAAAAAACGCTATAAAATACTAAAAAACGCTATAAGCTAGTTAAAAAAAACATTGATCAAATAGAACTATAATTTCATCCATTATAAGTTAGTAGAATGACCTTGTTAAAGAGTCAAAACAAAGGCTTAAGAGCACCCACGTTGCTTATCCGATTCTTAACATAAAGAACATGATGTTTATTGGTAGGGGTGATAATAGGCCTGGTCAGGCCAGGGAGAAGTCTACAGTCCTCCAACTTAATTGTTGAGGACCGGTCCTCCACATCAAGTGACTTGCTACAACTGGTTACCCGGTTGTGGAAAAAAAAAAGTCGGGCAGTTAGGGCAGGTTTCATAAGAAGCCGGCTCACCGCCGTCGAAGGTCGTTCTCCTCTGCTCCATGCAAGGCTTGTGACACCCTTCTACCCCGCATGTTTTGTAAAGCATTAAACATATAATGGCAACAACGTAATCATGCATATTCATTTAATAGGAAGAAAAATCTGCTGATAGAAAGGTTCACATGTACAAGTTCCAAAAACAACGCGGAAATAAATCATAAGTTTAGAAAGTTCAAAACGTAAAACATAAGACAAAAGCATAAACTCCAACCCCGATGTCACATTCAGAGCTGGTATAAAAAGTTCCAGAATACATCAACGGAATACAACCACTAACAAACTAAAACTGATAACTAAGCACCCTAACAAGTCGTGGCTCCTCGGAGTCACTCCTCGACTGGCTGCTCACCGTCCTCTGCAAAATGCCGATCAGGCCAAACACAAACAACAAAGAAAGGGAGTAAGAAACATATAATCATAACAGCATAGGAATAGGAAGCAAGATGACATGGCATAGCAATATAATGACGTATTATCATCCAACATCATCAACAGATTAATCATTCAACATATGCTATGCAATGCAATGCAATGCTACTCCGCTACTCCATCAATGCATGTGGATCCAGCTAACTCAGGATGCTACTTCGGAGACACATATCCGTATTGGCCATCAAAGCACCAACACCGGCAGTCCACTAACTAGTAGACCCCATGGATAGCCTACGTATCATAACGGATACGACACCTCGGATGCATACGGTTTCACCATAGCAGGGTGAACACCCGAGACTTGGGCCAGATCACATAACGGTGACCTCCCCTATGTAGACATCCCCCCCTCAACAACAACTCCAATGCTCTATGCACACCTCCTGCACTTAGGCCGACTCAGCTCCCAAGACTTATCATTCACATCAACATCAACATCAACACCTTAGACCCAAACCATGGGGTCAAGGCCCCCTTGGCTCAAAAAGCATCAAGGTCCAACTTAACATTACCTCGACCGAAAAGCATCGAGGCCACTTTGGCCAAAAAGCACCAAAGTCCAACAGCTTGCGATAGCCCATTGGGTACCGACTTAACCAATTCATCGCTACAATCCTCTTGGTTAATCGTTAGCCAAGTTATCTAAGTCTCATTAATTATTTATTACACTATCAAGGTACTATTGGGGATAATTGGGGTCGAAAGCCCCTTAAATGCCTTTAATCCAGTTTCTGTCAGGAGGAAGAGCACGGTCGTGCTCGTTTCCCTACAGGGTCGTGCTGCCACTTAAGTGGAGCACGCCCGTGCTAACTATCAGGCACGGTCGTGTTTAATCGTTGCACGGCCGTGCTAAACGCGCGGCCGTTTTTCCAGAATTCAATTGGGAGCATGGGCGTGCTCCCTGTTCAGCACGATCGTGCTCAATGCACGACAGTACTGTTCTGGGCAGGAAACAGAGCCTAATTCTTTGGGAAAAACTCCCTAAACACTCTTAAATCATAACCTAGAGTTCTTGGGCTAATCCATCAACATAAATCTCACACCTTACTAATTGTTCATAATCAATTTACAGTCTGAGTAATTAATCCTTAATTACTAAATCAATTAGGGGTCCTAAATTAATCATTTAGGGTCCTTTAACTAACATATCATCTCCCTCAACATGAGCCAACCAAAACAGTCACAATGACTACAACTCCAACACATTTATCATGACATATCATCAACCACTCAACGGTGTAATAAACACAACATCATAGGCACATTAAACATGTTAATATAGCCAACAGTACAACCAACAGACAACTTATCATAGCATCAATAAACATATTAAACATATTATAGACATAGTATTAAACAACCATATTACCAACACATAATATTATCATACGACAACAATATAACGGGGTTATGTGAACCCCTCATCTTACTATACCCCTAGCCTAGAGATTATACTATCTTCTCCCCATACCTGGTATGCGGTTCGCGTTTCAAAAGAAGAAAGAGAGTCCTCTAGGGTCTCGTCTCACAAGCACTTATCTACGACCTCAAGAACAACAAGGAAACACCTTAATTAGAATCTTAGGCCAAGAAATCAAATGGAAAAGAACGAGAGGGACGAGGTGTACGAATCTTACCTTGTTTGGAGGTTTAAACAGCGAATATGATGATCATGTCTTCGCAGTGATGTTCTCCTATCAACGAATGGTGAAGAACGGTGCAAGAACGGGTTCTCTAGATAGAGTTTTCTAGGTACGGTTGATGGAGATTGAGAGAAAAAGAGAAGGGAGGCAGCTGAGTGTTGGGACGTGATAGACTAGGGTTTAGATCGTGTTTTAGGGGTTAAAAACGGGTTGGAATGCATTTTGGGCTTAAAAAGAACCTAAATCACGGTTTCTAGTTCTGCAAGTATTCGCGGGGCGAGACAGAGAACCAATTTCTGTCAGCTGGATTCGCGGGGCGAACCAGAAAGCGCAAAAGCTGAATTTTGGGTTTTCGCGAGGCGAACAAAGGCTCGCGGGGCGAGGACGAAACAGTTGAATTTGGCCAAAACACATGAAATAAGATTTGTAGATAATTCTCTTAGCTTTCCAATGCCATAAAGATCACCTCGATCGGACATCTAGAACTCAAGATATGGCCAAAACGGTAAAACAAGTTACTAGGACTTCTAAGACAATTAAACCTTCCTAAGGTTAAACCTTCCTAACATGAACTTAGACATCAAGAACAAGCATAACAAGCATATATAGGCTAAGTCTAACACACATTAACATTTATTAACGTATGGTGGAATTCAGGGTGTTACAAGGCTCCTGCTGAGCTGAATAGATGTGTAAACAACAAGATTGTTCTTCGATGGGTGTATCAGTTCCAGATCTCTCTTCCTGTAACATCCCTGACTGCTCTATAGATTGATGATTGTCCCCACAAACCAACACGGATCTTTTCAGCGTGCTTGGTCCTCACTCACACGCTTCCTGGGAAAACTTCCTAGGAGGTCACCCATCCCAGAATTCCTCCAAGTCAAGCACTCTTAACTATGGAGTTCTTAAGTGATAGGCTCCCGAAAAGAAGATGTATCTTGTTTGTATAGGTAGTACCAATCAATTCATATAAGACATCGCAACTGTATAGTCTCATACCTATACAGTCTCAGGATCCCTCTCATTCTGGTGTGTAATCGGTTCATTCATGTGACCCTCCGCCTAGAAGCCTTCCAGGAGCCACTCCATGTTCGTGCCTTCTTGCACCGGCGACAACTCCTCGCCCTCGTGCAACCCATGGTGAGCCGGGTTGCCATGTGATGTTTCCACTGCATCTTTCGGGCATGTCAGAAGGAAGCCGATAAGGGGGAGAAGGGAAGGGTGGGAGTGGAAGATGAGGAGAGAGGGGAAATGAAACCGTTTATTCAGTTACCAATTATTGATCTGAGCCTTTCATTTTTTATATTATTAAATCAAGGGCTTATATTATATATGGACCGGTCCTCCGCCTATGACAGGGAGGACCTTAAACGTAGGCTTTGTTTACATAGGCTTGGTATGTTTAAAGAATTGAAAGCCTAAGCCTAGCCTGTTACATGTTAAAGGTTTTATTTTAAGCTTGGCCTAGCCTTTTTAAAAGCCTAGTCTGGCCTGTTAGCCAATTTAAAAGCCTATTTCGTCTTAAGGCTATCAAATATGCTGATTGGCCTATACCTAAATATCCTAATAGGCAATTAAATAAGTCAAGTTCTCTTTCTAGCTTATTTAAAATTAGCCCTTTAAAAAAATGGCCTATTAAAAGAGTCGTCAACTGCAAAATATTATCAAAATCAAAACAATGAAAAAAGCCAGACCTGTACAGTATCTCTTTCAATCCTTATTGAATATGCTTATCAACCAACAGTTAGCCATCCTCCAAAACAACAAAGCTCATAATTCAAGCTAGAATTACAATAAGAAAATGAACATCACATATACATACATAAACATACCTCTCTAACAGGGCAAGTAAAATAGTATTCACCCCCCATATGGCCTTTTTGTTCCTTTCTCCTTTCTACACACTCCAGCCCCACATAAACATTCAGGATACTTATATATCAGAGACCGTAAATCACTCTCAGTCTCTCATTGATATTGTCATTTGTCAGCATTGCACCATTTAACAAAGTATTTGAACTTGTTCCCCTAAAAAATAACCAAAACAAAATCAGGAGCATGCCCTTTTGATGGGGTATTCATAGAATGTAGAAAGGAAGAAACTTGATGGTGTTAGAGGCATGCCCTTTTGATGGGGTATTCATAGAATGTAGAAAGGAATAAACTTGAAGGTGTTAGAGGCATACCCTTTTGATGGGGCATACATAGCACTTCCTTCCCTTATTTTTGTTGTCGTTGTTGGTTACAGTTTTCACTTCACAAAAGCCATGGCTGCAATGACACCATATCTTGGGGTAATTGGAATCGAAGCTAGAAGTGGAAGGGTACTTGAGAGGGCACGGGATCATGACGAATGGACAAAACACACTGCAAGCGGCGAAGTCGACGGAGTGGCGGAGTCGGATTGTCAGAAGAGGTTTTTTTAAAATGGGAGTGAATGAGAAAATGTGAGTTGCACGATTGTATTTAGCCATTAACATATTGTTTGGTTGGAATGGAGGGGAGGGGAGCAAAATCCCTCTAGGGCCAATTTTAGTTCCCCTACAATGTTGGGGGGATTTGGAGGGGAGGAGAGGAGATTCTAAACATTTTAAAGAATGGACTAAAATATCATTGCTTGTGTATTTAGAAATCTAAAGTTATATGAATATAAAAGTAAATTTGTTTTAAATTCCCTCCCCTACCCCTGTGAACCAAACATGAATTGTATTAAAATCCCTCCCCTCAACGAAACACAATATCTAATTAAAATCCCTCCCCTCCCCTCCATTAAAACCCCTTCTTCTCCTTTGAACCTAGCGGTCCCTTAGGGCTTCTGAAATGTGAGTTTGAGAGTGAGAAAATGTGAAACCATGAGTCAAGAGTAAAATTTTAAAAATCATTTTATATTAATATCAACAAATAAATAAATAAATAAATATATATAATTTATATTTTTGCTTTTATTAAAAATATCATATATATATATATATATATATATAATCAAGATGACTAGACAGGCCCGAAAGTCTTTTTTATAGGTTTAGGCCTGACCTATTTAAATAAAAGTTATTTTAGAAAGACTGAACCTGGCGTTTTTACTAAACAGGCCATGCTAAGCCTTAAGCAGGTCAAGCCACAAGCCCCTGTCGAGCGGTCTGACCTATTCCACTGCTACGCATTAGGATTTTTTGTTAGAGTAAGTTCTTATATAAGAACCTTGAGAAAGAAAGTGCTTATACAAGCTCCTTTTCTTATAATAAAATGTGGGCCTTTTCAATTTTTTTAATATTAAAATAGTTGTAAAATAAAGCAAATTGTTGATAAAATATAAAAATATGGGGTAATTGGTGGTACCGATTTAATAAATTTCCTGAAGATGCTGAGCTGGAGAGATGAGATGCTTAAGTTGTAAAAAATAAAAATGAGTGATGTCTAAATGCGGGATCCACTTAAGATCTTCAGTCATCATGACTCATGAGCCCCAAACCTGCATGTAGCATGAAAACAAAAATTAAGGGAGAAAAATTATTAAGTTTTAAATAAGTTTTTAGTCCCTGCAAAGTGTTAAAATTGCTAGATTTCTTCAGTTTGTATGATACCTACTATCTAGTACTTAGGAGTACCAAGGTAGTTTCTTTGTTCCTGTTTGACTTGTTCCAAAATTTGGTTAGAAAATAGATAGAAATCATACATTAGGGCCACATGGTTCAAATTGACAAATTCTTTTATCTAGTATGATTTCTAGTACTCAGGGATGTCGAGGTAATTTCTTCTTCCTGTACGGTTGCTCTGATATTTATCTAGAAAATAGGAGAAAAAAAAATCATATATTAGGGGTAAAATGTTAAAACTATCAAATTCCTTCTTCTACTTGCTCTATAATTTGTCCATAAACAAAAAGAAAAAAAATTAGTTGAAACAAGTCTTTCGTCCCTACAAAGTTCACTAATTTTCATTTTAGTCTCTATAAATTTTGTTTTAGGATTTCGTTCCTGAATTTTCAAAAAATTTGGAAATAGTCCTACCGTCATCTCTCTTCGTTATCTGCTGAGGTGGCAAAACAAAACGTCAAGTACTCAAGTATGTGCCACGTGGATGATGTGACATTCTGTTTGTCACATCAGCAGTTAACGGAAAAAGATGATGGTAGGGATTATTTCAAAAAAATTTAAAATTATAGGGTCGAAATCCTATTTTTTTATTTTTTTTAAAAAACTAAAACCAAAATCGGTGAGTTTTGCAGGGATCAACTACTTATTTAAACCAATTATTAAAGATCAATATTTTGAAATATATAGAGAATAATTAAGGAATTTTAACTTTAAATCAGGAAATATTATTTATTAGTTATTTGGAGACGTTAACTTCGCTTCTTTTTTCTTCCACAAATGGGAAAAACCAAAAACAGCGAGCCTCTCTCAAAGAGAGTTTCTAAAGCATCAGATACTAAAAAGGAAGATAATTCCCCAGGAGGCGATTCAAGAATATCCAAAGGCGAGACTCCATCCGCACCTCTCTTAACCAAAAGATCCGCACATAAGTTGGCTTCACGTAAAACATGAACCACACTAACATCCCAATTCCAGGACAACATTTGACACACAGCAAGAATTGTGGACCCATAGAGATGCAAGTCCTCCATAGTCCATACCATCATTGATCAATCTAACCGCCTCCAAGCTATAACTCTCACAAATCACTTTCCTAAACTCCCTTTGCCAAGCAGACGGAGACCATGTTGGATAGCTTTAACATCAGCAAGCAAAATGCCAGAGTAACAAATATGACCGTGAAAACCAAGGATCTAGACACCACTCTCGTCCTTAAGTAAACCTCCAAAGCCTGTGGGCCCCGGATTGCCTTTGGAACTCCCATCAACATTGATATTTATAATGCCCAAGGGAGGAAGCTGCCATCCTACCATGCGAACTCAAGGAGTAGCATGCTTATTCCCACTAAAGGTTGTTTTACAGATGTCCACTAGGATATTGATACTCTGCATTACCTCCATGTCAGTCCAAGATAACAATCCAAGCACCTCATTCTGCTTCCTAACCCATAACCACCACAGCCGCATGAAGCCACTCCCAAATGCTGTTAACGAGTAACCGATCATCCTCTCCAAACCCCAACAACCTCCAAACTCTCCACGACATAGTACAATCCCTCAGATGCATAGAAGTTTCTATCGTTGAGTTACAACGCGTGCATGAACCTGAAGCCGCCAAACCCGCAGCTAGCCTGAGAGCATTAAACGGAAGGGCTAATGGGTGTTGAATAATAATAAAAAACCAATCATGATTGAACTATTGAAGTAACCGATCATAATTGACACCGTATATCTAATCTGAGAGTTTATGGAAGTTGAAGCAGCTGGCTACTATTAACATTCATGCTGAAATTGTTAGGGTTCTCCACTGATTGAGGGTCGGAAGGGGTTTGGAAAGTTGTTTTCTTTTGTAATTCTACGGAGGCTCTGCGTCTTCATCGTCACAAAATTTTCTTCTAGGAGATCTTTGATATGCTGCAACGTGATTGGGTGGTGGAGCTGTGTCACTGCGTGATTGCTTCTGAGCTTCATTTAAGAGATAACCTGCTTTCCTTTTTTGTTTCTCTTTTCTTGTTCCTTTTCTTTTCTTTTCACTAATGTATCAAAAATATCCCGATAAGAAAGAAAAAAGCAACAATTGTTTTTATTAAAGAAAAGATGAAAAAGGCGAGGGTGGTCAGAGCGAGAAATACCCAAGGCAAGAAGCATGTGTAAAGGGAAGTAAACGAGAAAATTTGATAACGGCATGCAAAAGGCACAAATGGTGTGTGCTTGCACTGCACAACACACATTACAATATCGGATCCTTTTATCATTGTCATCCATTCTCGGTGGCTAAGAAATATACCCATTTCTTCCTTGTACGCTTTATGTGCTACACATTTTCAACCATCTACCTAGATTCATGTGTGACAAACACATATTGAGATTCTGCAGCACTGCAAGAAAAACCCTTACTTCATGTCATGCCTTCATAGACATTCTAATTTCTTGAAGTCTAAAAGAAAATTTCAAGGAATATCTATACAGCACAAGGTTCAATCGGTTTGTTTCTTCACCTTTTCTTACTAGCTATGACTTACTCCTCTTCCATTTTAAACAATTATACTTTGTCCCGACCATTGTGGCACGTGTTTCACCCAGGGCATGAGGGGCATTATGACTTGACGTCATCCTCACCTTCCTCCGGCTTATCATCGACAGTCTGCTTAGGGTTCCAAACTCAACGTTGGTAACTAAACATGAGGGTTTCGCTCGTTGCAGGACTTAACCCAACACCTTACGGCATGAGCTGACGACAGCCATGCACCACCTGTGTCAGCGTTCCCGAAGGCACCCCTCACTTTCAAGAGGATTCGCGGCATGTCAAGCCCTAGAAATGTTCTTCGCTTTGCATTGAATTAAACCACATGCTCCAACGCTTGTGCGGGCCCTCGACAATTCCTTTGAGTTTCATTCTTGCAAACGTACTCCCCCGACAGGATACTTAATGCGTTAGCTCACTACAAGAAATATGGTTATTACCGACGGAATTTTACCGACGGATTTAAATCCATCGGTAATTTTTTTATACCGACAGAAAAATCCGTCGGAAACAGACTATGGTAGTCGGTATGAGTATAATAGTATTACCGAGGGAATTTTCGTCGGTAAGTTCGATGGAAAAACTCCTGCCTTTTTTCGGGAAAATTTGTGAAGGAAATTACCGACGGACTAATTTGTCAGAAAAGAAAATCCATCGGAAATGGTAAGATTATTGTCGGAAAATTTTAAAATAACTGCTATTGAATGGTGGACGAAAATAGGATAAAAATCCGTCGGAAATAATAAAAAAATCCATCGGAAACGATCTTTAAAAATCCGTCGGAAACAAAGATATATCCGTCGGTAATGATTATAAATCCGTCGGAAACCCAATTTAATTTTAAAACTGATTTTCCCCTATACCCTAAGTATTTTCGTTCAGCCAGCCACTGCCCACTCACACAGCCGCCCCCTCTCACCAGCAGCGGCTGTAACACCCTGCTTTTCGGAATATTTTAATTAAGCTGGTTTTGGTTAAGTTGGATTTATTGTTTAAGGGCTTAGTGGGATTTTTGGCTAAAAGTCCCTTTCTGGTACATGAGCACACCCGTGCTCATCAGCCAGCAAGCCCGTGCTTAAAGTCAGAAGCGTGTTTCCGATTTTAAGTTGAGCACGACCGTGCTCAACAGGGAGCACGCCCGTGCTCAATGCGTGGACCGCGTCTCGTGACGCTAAGTGGAGCACGACCGTGCTCAGGTCCGAACGTTATATACGTGAACAGGACTCGAGGGTTTAACCTGTAACCCTACTTTTGGTGAACTCAGCAGCCACAGTGCGACCAGGAAGAGCCTTTTTTCTGTTTTCTTCCGTCTTGGACAGTTTAGAGGCTTTGGGAGACTGCTAGTGCATCATTGGTAGTGGTTTAGGTAAAGTTCCTTTCCCTCTCTTGGTTTCCTTTTCCGTTATTGTGGATAGGGAACTAACCTCTGGTTTTCTGTTGATCCAAGGTTCATTTCGGTGTGAGTCGCAGTAAAGGGAGGAACCGGTTCGTTGTTAGGACACCGAAAGAGCTACCTTCAATCCAGGTATGGGGAGAAGGGTAGTATAATCGTAGGCTCGGGGTTAGAATAGAGTAAGGGTTCCCATAACCCAGTTTGTTGTGCAACTATCTGTTGATATATGTTAACTTTTCTGATAACATGCTATGGTTGGTATTATGATTTTTATGCTTTCTGTTCATATGATGCTATTATGATGATGATTATGTTGATTGGTTAATATGAACATGAATATGTTGATGATTATTTGGTTGATGCCAATGCTGTA
The DNA here is from genome assembly GCA_035048595.1 of Echinosophora koreensis. Lineage (NCBI taxonomy): Eukaryota > Viridiplantae > Streptophyta > Magnoliopsida > Fabales > Fabaceae > Echinosophora > Echinosophora koreensis. The sequence continues at coordinate 2,463,517 of JAPCYP010000002.1, read as the reverse complement.
TGAATGCTGATGTTAAACGCTGTTGTTCAACTCTTAAAACGTGTTAAGAATGGATTTAGGATGTTAAGTGATCAAATCCTTAAAATTGGTTAAGATTCAGTCTCTGTTCCTGCCCAGAACAGCACTGTCGCGCGATGAGCACGACCGTGCTGAACAGGGAGCACGACCGTGCTCCCAGTTGAATTCTGGGAAGATGGCCGCGCTGTTGAGCACGGCCGTACAGGACAAAGAGCACGATCGTGCTGCTGAGCACGACCGTGCTCATTAAGAAGCACGACCGTGCTTAACTTACAGGGGAGCACGCCCTTCACGTGCTTAAGCACGACCGTGCTGGGTTACGAGCACGACCGTGCTAAACCCACTGTGACAGAACAAGATTAAAGGACTTAAGGGGTTTAAAACCCCACTTCCCCCATGATGATAACTGATTAGACAACTTGGTAAATGTTACTAAAGATAAATAAAGATGATGAGAGGATGAGAGGTTAAGTCGATACCCTTTGGGTGTCGCAAGCTGATGAGTTGTGCCTTGGTGCTTTTTGGCCAAGGAAGCCTTGACCCCGCGGTTTGGGTTTAAGGTGTTGATGTTGCTATGTACCTTGGTGGCCGAGAGTTTGCCCCAGGTACTGCGGTTGATTCCGCTTAATCCCTCAGGTAGATTCCGTGAGGTAAGTTGGTGCGGTTGATTCCGCTGTTACCTTCGGTCGTTTCCGTTGGAGTTATGGAGGTGGTGATGCTGTTGTTGTTGTGTTGCATACGCATTGCATCGGAGATGTTGTTTAGGGATGTTCGACATAGGGGAGATCGTCCTAGAGTACGGCGACCCGGCCATCCACGGTTGGAGTAGATTCTTCTAGCGCCCCCGTGATGAGGCATTCGTTGGTTTGATGCGTTGGCTATCCAAGGAGTAGATTCTCCGGCGTTGAGTAGATTCTCAATGTGGATATGTAACTCCGAAGTCGTTCATCCCGAGTTTAGTGGATCCACATGCATTGATGGTTTAGCGGAGTAGGACTGCATTGCACTGCATAGCATAATGATGATGTTGATGTTTGATGTGATGCTGCTATGCTTGCTGTTTACTTTATTGTCTATCTCCATGCTAATATGTTTATACGATTCTTACTCCCTATATATGTTTGTTGTTTGTGTTTGGCCTGATTGGCACATTGCAGAGGATGACGAGCAGCCCGGAGAGGAGTGACTTTGAGGAGCCGCCACTCATAGTAGGGCTAGTTTATGTTTTCTTAGTTATTAGTTCAGTTGTAATTCCGTGGATTTTATTCTAGAACGGTTATACCAGCTCTGTATGTGACATCGGGGTTGGGTCATTTTTATTGGTTTGTTATGTTTTCGCTATTAAAAACTTATTTCATTTGCGCGTTGTAAACGGTTCATGTGGGACTTTTCTACCCATGGACAATTGTTTATTTTATTCAATTATTGCATGTTTTCCCTTAATTGTTTTAAATTAATTGGCTTTTAACATGCGGGGTAGAAGGGTGTCACATTTAGTGGTATCAGAGCAGTTCGACCTTGTTCGGACGTGGTATGAGTCTGTTGTGAGTCTGTTGTGTGACTCTTGTATGAATTGTCTATACTTGTTATAGATAATGATGTTTTAAGTTTGTTGCCTGTAGCTTTTACTCGTTAAGTTTCTGTATTAAGAGCTGTTTTGGGCATGTACAGGAACTAATGGCCGGTAGAGGACGCAACGATCAGGCGATTGCTGACGCGTTGGCACTTTTGGCCAATGCTATCGGACAGGTCAACCCTAACAACGGTGGGCCAGCTGAGTTCCAGGGACTGGATAAGTTCCAGAGGAACAACCCTCCGTCGTTCAAGGGAGCGTATGACCCAGAGGGAGCATTGTTGTGGCTGAGGGAGACAGAGAAGATCTTCCGTTTGATGGATTGTAATGATCAGCAGAAGCTCATCTTCGCCACCTTCATGTTGACTGAAGAGGCGGAGCACTGGTGGGATAACTGCAGGCAGAGGATGCAGGCAGAGGGCACAGCGGTAACTTGGGCTGTGTTCAGGCAGAGGTTTCTGGAGAAGTATTTTCTAGCGGATATCAGAGACCAGAAAGAGATGGAGTTCTTGTCTTTGAGGCAGGGGTCGCTGTCAGTCGGCGACTATGCGGCTAAGTTTGAGGAGCTGGCTAGGTACTACACTCCTTACCAGCACGAGACAGACGATCGCTCCAAGTGTGTGAAGTTTGAAGCGGGACTCCGGCCTGAGATCAAACAGGCCATCAGTTATCAGGAGATCCGAGTTTTTCCGATTCTAGTCAACAAGTGTCGGATTTACGAGGATGCTAGTCAGTTCAGAGCTGCCAGTTCTAGAGGACCGGACAGTCAGAGCGGCAGGAGGACTGATCAGAGGGATAAGGGCAAGCAGCGGTTTGCCCCTACGGGCAAGGACTTCAAGCAGAGCGGCAGAAAGCCCCAGTTTCAGCAGAGTAACTTCAGGGGTGGGTTTTCTGATGCCCCTAGAGCTATGAGGTGTGGAAAGTGTGGAGCACAGGACCACTATTCATCCCAGTGCAAGGAAACACAGGTCATCTGCTTCAAGTGTGGCAAGCCAGGCCACATCAGTCGCGAGTGTGATGGAGCTAAGGCCGAGCCTCCCAGCGGTAGCAAGAATCAGAAGTCCCAGGCCAACAGACTGAAGACCACTGGAAGAGTCTTTACTCTTAGTGGAGCTGAAGCCTCCGAATCTGATGACTTGATCCAAGGTACGTGTTTAATTGATGGCACTCGATTAACCGTATTGTATGATTCGGGTGCTACTCACTTGTTTATATCGCATGATAGGGTCAAGAGTCTAAAATTTCCTGTTACCTTCCTTGAGTTTGATTTGTTGGTTTCTACACCTACAAATAAACCTGTTTCTACTTCTTATGCATGCAAGAACTGTCATATTGTTATAAATGATAAAACTTTCCTTGCTGATCTTGTATCACTACCAGAAAACATTAAATTACCGACGGAAGATTACCGACGGACAGAGATTCCGTCGGTAGAGAGTTAATTTCCGACGGACATAGCCGTCGGTAATTAAGAATATCAACAGTTGGACTCATTACCGACGGAAATTCCGTCGGTAACATTACCGAGGGCATCTTCCGTTGGAAATTCCGTCGGAAATGACGGCAGGAATGACTGATTCTTGGCGGGAAAATTTACCGACGGAAAATTCCGCCGGTAATTTTGAATTGTAATTACCGACGGATTAAACCGCCGGAAAAATAATATCAGTACCGACGGAATGTTCCATCGGTAAACACTTATTTTGAGTTTCCGACGGAAGATTCCGTCGGTAATCATTTATTTTTGAATTTTCGACGGCTTTTTCCGTCGGAAGCCGTCGGTAACTTCTATTTATCATCACCGTTACGACCCTTCTCCCCCCTCCCTCACTTCTCCCTCTGCTCTTTCCCTCTCAAGCTCTCTGCTCTCTCTGCGCCCTCGCCCACCTCTGCCCACTACCGTGCCGCCACCAAACACCCCTCATTTCCTCTCATTTCCTCCTTCTCCTCCCCTCTCCACCGAACCGAACCGAACCACCACCACCACCCCTTTCTCCTCCCCTCTCCACCGAACCGAACCACCACCACCACCACCCCTCTCCTTCTCCTCCCCTCTCCCTGTCCTCTCCATTCCCACCAGACCCTGTTCCCTTGCAAAACCACCACCACCACCACCATTAACCACCACCAGAGTCACCACCACCACAGTGTATGTATCCTCCTAATCTTGTTATTATTTATTTGTAAAAAAAAAATTTGGATTTTATTGATTAATTATAATGAATGTTGATTAAGGTTATTTTTTGTGTTTTGTTGGCTGTTGTTGTGATGTCTGAAATTTTGTGAATCTGATTTATTTTGTTGTTTTTGTGTTCTTTGTTTTGAAGGCTACCAGAGGTTGAGACTAGCCACCGTCACCTCCTTTGCGTACAACAGTTTCTTGGGCTCCTAGAGGTATTGGCGGTTTTATATTTTGGGATATTAATTATAATTGTTCAATGCATGCTAAAGAAATGGTATAAATTTTATTTGTCTAAATTGTTGTAATTTGTATATACCTGTTTAATTTGTTTGAGTGTATTTTTTTTTTTTTATATATATTTGTGTAGTTGTAATTAACAAAATTGTCTTTATTAGTAGTTTTAAATTTAGTAAGCTATTGTTTTTTCTAATTGCATAAATTCATTAATTAATGTAGATTAATTAATGAATTTAGTCTAATATAAAATCATAAGGACAAGTACCGTTGATAGGATGAGACATAGCTAGGATTAGTTTGCCGGTAAAATTGTTTTTCTCCCACATATACTTGCAACAGTAGTGATGAAGCTAGCTGATTCGACGTAGCGATGGTGATCGATTATAAGCATGATCGGGATTATTTGTACGTAAATAATGGAGTGATTAAATAATACTTAAAAAATTAATTAATTAAATCAGATTCGGCAGTAATGAGTAGATTTGCCAGTAGCTCATGGTGATTGATTAAGCGTGATCGGGATCGTTTGTACGTAGTTATGGTTTAATTAATCAATAAAATAATTACATAATAATGAGTAATTAGTTATTGGTTATGTAATACTTGATATTAGTGAAGAAGTTATTTAATTAAATCATTAATTTAAACTAAAGTAATTAGTTATTATTTAAAAATGCCATATTTGAATAAATCAATCTTATGGGAAGAATTACTAATTATTGTTTAAGTAATTAACATCATAGGATTTTAAATAGTCAAGTAACGTAATAAGTGGGAAGAATAAAATAAATATGTAAAAAGAAATTTGTTAGTAACAATTATTTCAGACAATTAACTGATATACTAATAATAGATTTTAAAAGTTGATAAATAATTAAAAGTCAAGTAAACAAACATAAGTAATTAACAAATTCAATAAAATGTTATGTTAATTAAAATTAATTTAAAACATAAATGATTTAATAAAACATTAGACAAATAATAATGCCGCATTTTTTTGGACAAGGCTTTGTTTAATTATGTGTTTAATTGTTTAATATTATGGTTAAACTTTATGCAAATTATCTCTGTTACTTAAAAATGTTTTAGTTTATTTTTGAGTATAATTTAATACGACATTGAGAAAAACCTTAGTCACCCGTTCAAGATTCAATATTATTGAGCATGTGTACTCGTGGTCATGGTATCGCTCATTTTATTGAATCTTGAATTGTCCAATTGGGACAGTTTGGGAAGAAACTTTTTCTCCACTGATATACTAATTACTCACTGATTCTCATATGTTAAATAGTTGATGAAATTTCGGGTCGAAGCATTTCCTTTTGTTCTCCGGGTCCATATTTGATTGTGGTATCTTACCGCGGTCAGGTCGTGTACTTGGAGACTAATGGGAAATGCTGCCGAAATTTCGTTAGCTATAAGGCATGAGAAGCGATGAGTAACTAGTATAATACAGTGTTGAAAAAGTTTTTCCTCGAATGGGATAGGGCCACACCTTTTAAGGAAAGGGAGCGGTTCGGGGTTACAGTATCAAGTTTAAAAATACGTTAATTTATCTGGAAATGCAGAAGGATGGAATATTATCCCCCGAGCCGTAGTTGGGTGTATGATAGGAACGAGTCTGGGAGACGACTTCTGAAACAATCATTTGTAGATGGAGTCGAGGAGTTTATATCGAAAGCCAAGCAACATAGTGATTATGCCGAAGAGGGGGGGGATTAGATGTCCGTGCATAAAGTGCAATTGTATGACGGTTTTGAGTGATGACAACGTGAGGTTACACCTATACCGACGTGGGTTCAAGCCTAATTATTGGATATGGACTGATCATGGCGAGGAGTTGGCGGATATTGATATGAATGAAGTCGGTGGTGACGATCTTGACATGGGTGCATCAGGCAGTGGCTTACACGATGACTATGTCGAACAACTCCAGTCAATGCATATGATGGTGGATGATTGTCTTGGGCAACATGGGAATTTCGAGGCGGATGAGTCTGATGACATGGAAGAACCTCCTAATGAATCGGCACAGAGATTCTACAACTTATTGTTAGAGACAAATAAGCCATTGTTTGAAGGGGCGTCAGATTCAAAATTATCAATTTGTGTTAGGCTTCTAGCTTGCAAGTCCAATTGGAATGTCCCCGAGCAGTGTTTGGAGTTTTTTTGTAAAATGCTTCAAGATGTGACCCCCTTCAAAGAGTTGTTGCCAAAAAGTTATTATGATGCGAAGCGGTTGGTGTCGAAACTTGGGTTGGGGGCTAAGAGGATTGATTGTTGTCCGAACGGGTGCATGCTGTATTATGATAGTGCTTCGGGAACAAATGACAGCACGCTCGATCAATGTAAATTTTGTCAGACATCCAGGTACCGCGTTCAAAGTAGTGATCGTAGTAAAAACAAACGAGTTCCTGAGAAGGCAATGTTCTATCTGCCTATAATTCCAAGGTTGAAGAGACTGTTTGCATCATCGTAGACTGCGGGTCAGATGAGGTGGCGTTACGAAAATAGAATAAGTACAGGCGTTATACGCCACCCTTCTGACGGTGAAGCCTGGAAGTACTTCGATCGGGTACATCCTGATTTTGCAGAAGATCCTCGCAATGTACGACTTGGGCTGTGCTCGGATGGTTTCACACCGTACATTCAAGCATCAGCCTCGCCATTTTCATGTTGGCCAGTGATTGTTACGCCGTACAATCTTCCTCCCGAGATGTGCATGTCAAAACCATATATGTTTCTAACTTGTCTCATACCGGGACCATCTAACCCGAAGGCTAGGATAGATGTATATTTGCAGCCTCTTATCGATGATCTGAAAAAGTGTTGGGATGGTGTGGTGACTTATGACGTTTCAAAGAAGCGAAACTTTATGATGAGGGCATCACTGATGTGGACTATCAATGATTTTCCTGCATATGGCATGTTATCTGGTTGGGGGACCCATGGTAAATTGGCGTGCCTGTATTGCATGGAATATGGAAAGGCTTTTACCCTGAGATATGGTGGCAAAAGTTCCTGGTTTGATTCTCATCGTCGGTTCTTAGATCGTGATCATCCCTTCCGGAGGAATACCCGAGCATTCAAAAAGAATCAGACAGAAGAGGAAGGTCCACCGCCTTTGTTGACTCCTGCACAAATTTGGGGTCGGGTTAGGGATCTTCCTAAGGTCACTGAAGCAGGTGTCTCAAAATTACCAGGGTATGGAGGATGGCATAACTGGACAAAACAAAGTATTTTTTGGGAACTACCGTATTGGAAGGATAATCTGTTAAGGCATAATCTTGATGTGATGCATATCGAGAAGAATTTCTTTGATAACATTTTTAACATGGTTATGAATGTGTCCGGCAAGACGAAGGACAATGAGAAGGCAAGGATGGACTTAGCTCTGTACTATAGACGAAAGGATTTGGAGCTGAAGCCGCAGCCTAATGGAAAAATGGTCAAACCAAAAGCTTGTTACAGTCTAATTGCCGATGAAGCAAAGTCAATTTGTCGGTGGTTAAAAGACCTTAGGATGCCTGATGGCTATTCGTCTAATTTGGGACGATGTGCTGATGTAAGAACGGGAAGGCTTCATGGGATGAAAAGTCATGATTGTCATGTGTTCATGGAGTGTTTGCTTCCTATTGCTTTCGGCTCATTGCCCTCGGTTGTTTCGAACACGCTTACTGAAATCAGTCATTTCTTCAAAGATCTATGCTCTGTAACTTTAAGCGCGGATGGTCTGAATAAGATGGAAGAAAACATTCCAATAATTCTATGTAAGATGGAGAGGGTATTTCCCCCCGGATTTTTTGATTCAATGGAACATCTCCCTGTCCATCTTGCATATGAGGCGAAGCTTGGTGGACCAGTATAATATAGGTGGATGTATCCGTTTGAAAGGTAATTTTATTATATTTTCACATTAAACTCTTAGATCGTCCATGCATTGGATAATGACTTGTCATTCATTTTTTTATTACTTAGATTCATGGGCGACTTTAAATGATCAGTTAAAAACAAGGCTAGGGTGGAAGGATCAATCTGTGCTTCTTACTTACACCGTGAGACAACCCATTTTTGTTCCCACTATTTCAATAACTTCATGTTGGCCCCAAGAAATATTAGGAACGAGGTAAGTACCGATAGTGCAGGGTATCCTTATATGCTGTCCGTATTTAACCTTCCTGGTCGTCATGCTGGCAAGGAGCTTACTTACTGGTTAAGTGATGAGGAGTATACATCGGCCCATGTTCACGTGTTGATAAATTGCACCGAGGTGAAACCATACCACGAGTAAGTTTCAACGACTTAATTTTGACGTAACATATACATATTATATCAATTTCTCTGTAAACACATTGTACTCATTTTATTTGTCAGTGTGTTCCTGCAAATTAATCAACTAAGTGAACAAGATGGTTCTGCTCGTACACATGCAGAATTTCCTGAATGGTTCAAGCAACAAGTAAGTGTCAATATATATTAAGCTTAAGTTCTAATTGATAAGGTAATTATTTACTATGACTTACATATTCGTAGGTTTATCAGCAACCATTAAGCGTGACTATTCAACACTTGAGAGATTTAGCGTACGAGCCCTATAGCTGTGTTAGATCATGGCATACATACTTTGTTAATGGGTACAAATTCCACACAGATGAATGGAACGTGGGCAAAAAGACAGTTAATAGCGGGGTTGTCGTACAGGGTGAAGGTACTGGTGCATTTTATGGGGTCATAAAACACATATACGAGTTACAATACAATACTACTACTTATCCTAAAAAAGTAGTCTTATTTTATTGTAACTGGTTTGATCCATCAAGGGCAGGAACAAAGGTGGATCCCAAGTATGGAACTGTGGACATTCGCATGGAAAGAAGATATCAACTGTTTGATCCGTTTATAATTGCTCAGATTGCAAAACAAGTATACTATGTCCCTTATCCAGCAATGAGAATGGACAAACGAGGTTGGTGCGTTGCTGTCACTACTAAGCCTAGGGGTCGCATAGAAATCGATCATGGAGAGGATGAGATGCCCTTCCAGGCGGATGAACCGTCACATGTCAATGAAGTCATTGAGATCGAGCGTATTACTGGCATATTGGGATCTGCAAATGAAGGGGAAGAAGTGGTCATTGGCAATCAGTCACCAGAGGAAGAGGTCCAAAGTGATGACTCAATGACAGAAGAAGAAGAGTCAGACTTACAATCAGATGATGATACTGACACTGAATAGGAATGTCTCTGTTAAGTTAAATTTAGTGTATTTTAAATATTTTCTTATGCACTTCAATGTAAGAGTTCACAGATTTTGTTGTATTTTAAATATGTGCCTTATTAGTGACTTAAATGTCGATCGATTTACTAAATTTATATATATGGATTTATAATTGTGCTATAAAAATAGATATGTCAGCATCAGGAGGAGAGCCGCCTCGTCCCCCACCGCCCAGCGGTGATAAGGGGAAGGGGAAGGCTAAGGCACGGGGACGATACACCATCAGGCTCCAGGTGCTTGCTCGTTTTGTTGCAGCCACCTCCGCACCCACTGTACCTACCCCCTTCCCCGCCTCATCCACACCAGCGGCATCTACAGCAGGCTCCCCCACCCATTCTACAACATCCCCCACCCATTCTACACCCTCACCGACCCATACGACACCATCCCCTACCCATACTGTACCACCCTCCATATATGTCCCTTCGTCCAGTCGCTTTGCGCCAGGACACGCACCAGCCGGCTACTCGCCGCCCCCTACTGGACCTAGACCACACCCACACCCACACCCAGTCCCACCACCATCATCGACTGCACCGGCCACACAGTCACCAGGCTTGTCATTTATGCCGACTCCTGGGAGGTGGCCACAGCCAGATACTAGCATTCCATCTGCATCATCCACGGCCGTTCACGATCACGATGTCACCATGCTATCCTCATCGACTGCACAGCAGTCAGTCGTAGCAGAGGAGACTCCTGAGTGGGCCAGGACTCCCGCACCTGAGGATCGACCATGGATCCGGCCAGTTTCTCACACGTAAGTTTCATTTAATTTAGTGTATATTTTTTAACTTTGACTATTTTAGTTACTATTCATTAAGTGTATATTTGTTGGTTGCGATATTATTGTATTAAAAAACTTATAAATTTTTCAGGTGGATCCCATCGAAAGTGGGATCCAAGCACGTTACCTGGGCCATCAAGAAGCATTATCGTCGCTTCTGGCCATCATGGGGGGTGATCCCCGATGCCGACAGGGATCGTATCTTCCGACGATTCGGGGTAAGTTGTTGTTTATTATTTCCTGTAATTGTCCCTTAATTATTTCACGTATTATATATATATTTTTTGTATAATGTTATTAATGTTTTTTTCTTTGTCCACAGGAGCTTGTGCGTTGGTTACCGGAGCATGACTCAGAGATACGTGCTATCTTTAACGAGCGCGCACCGCACCGACTGAGGGACATGCTCCGGGAGTGTAGGGAGGACCGGATACGTCGGGATTACATCGGGCCCAACATCTGGGCCCAGCTATGTGCCTACTGGGACACTCCAACTTACAAGCTGAAGTGCCTGCAGGCGAAGAGGAATCGGGCTTCAGAGAGGGGTGGGAGCATGCACACTGGTGGCTCGATTAGCCACATGCAGCATGCCATTAATATGGTATGTATATATAAACAATTTAATATATAAACTGTACATTTTTGTTAACAATTTAAAAAATATTTAATTGATTTTATTCCTGTGTTGATTGCAGGCAGGAGAGCTTGCCCGGACCGTCGATGTCCCTACCGTCGATGTCCCTCCCGTCGATGTCCCTTCCGTCTTTCAGCAGACGCATATTCGCTCGGACACCGGCCAGTATGTTGATGAGAGGTCGAGGCAGACCATGGTGAGCTATATATATATAAAGTGCAACATTTAAAGTATATGTTAGTGTTATAGTTTAATAACATAATTTTTGTAATGTATTCATCACAGGAGGAGTACAATGCCACGTTCAGTCGGGTTGCATCTGAGGTTGCCTCCTGCTCTGGTGCCTCGGATCCTTCTCAGCTAGACCCTGCTGAGGTTGAGCGGATACAGACCCAGGTCTGGATGGATGTCACGGGCGGGAAGAAGAAAGGGCGGATCTACGGTACCGCATCTCTAGCTCGTACCATCCGTCGGGGGTCGTCGTCGAACTTGACCATCCGGGAGACTCCACCCTCCGGCCCACAGGACAAGGAGGAGATGCGGCGGATGAGGCAGGAGCTGGAGGAGCATAGGCGGAATTCAGAGCGCATGCAGCAGCGGATGGAGTCATGGTCGCAGGTGATGACCACTCTGATCGATTTGCTTCCACCTGAGAGGCGCAGCGCTATGCTGGGGGTACTCGATACTGGCGAGCCCTCCACTACTCGTACCGATCCACCGCCGCAGCCGCATGATGGCGATGCGCCTACTGTGCCGCAGGATGATGGTCACCTGACACCGGCGACATCCCCCCGACAGGATGACGACGTTATCCATTATTATGATGACTATTAGAATAGTTATATAGATGTAGCTGAGTTTAATACATTGACGGATATTTATGTGTTTGTTTTTATTTTAATGTAAGTGCATTTTTAAATTTAATTTGTAATTTCAGTTTTGAATTTAAATTATTATATTTAATTAATTATAATAAAATAAAATTAAACTTAACGTTTAAAATAAAAATAAAATAATAATCACTATTTAAAATAAAAATTAAATAATAAATAATAATTAAAATAAAAAATTTATTTAATAATTATAAATAAAATAACATTAACAAATTAATCAATATTTAAAAACAAAATAATATTAAAAATAAAAAATAATTCAGAAAACATTTCCGACCGAATTATCCGTCGGAAACCGTGGCTCAGAATTTCCCACCGACTTTTCCGTCGGAAGAGTTACCGACGGATAAGTCCGTCGGAAACTAAGGCTCAGAATTTCCCACAGAATTTTCCGTCGGAAGAGTTTCCGACGGATAAGTCCGTCGGAAAATCCGTTGTAGGTTTCCGACGGTACAATCCGTCGGTAACTCTTCCGACGGACCTCCTTTCCATCGGAAATGCTTTTCGACGCGCTGGATTCCGACGGATGACCGTCCGTCGGAAATTCCGTCGGAAACGGAGTTTTCCGACGGCTTCTTTGCCTTTCCGACGGGATTTGGCCGTCGGTAAACGGCTTATTTTTTGTAGTGTATGCTTACCCTTGAAAGACCTGTATATTATTCTGGGTATGGACTGGTTATCTTCCAACCATGTCCTTCTGAATTGTTCCGATAAAACCCTGGTTTTTGGAACTCCCAAGGAGTCTAAGAATCCAGACCTTCTCTCTGCCAGTCAAGTACGAGCTTCGATGAGAGACGAGGCCCAAGTATACATGATGTTAGCTTCCCTGGATGTAGAGAGCAGCCCTCCTAATGTCGCCAGCTTGCCTGTTGTGCGGGAGTTTCCTGAAGTATTTCCGGGGGATGTTTATAACTTACCCCCAGAGAGAGATGTTGAGTTTACTATAGACTTAGTGCCTGGCACCGGGCCGATATCCATAGCACCCTATAGAATGTCTCCTCTAGAGCTAGCTAAGTTGAAAGAACAGTTGGAGGACCTGATGGAGAAGCAGTTCATTAGGCCGAGTGTGTCTCCGTGGGGAGCACCTGTGTTGTTGGTGAAGAAGAAGGATGGTAGTATGAGGTTGTGTGTCGACTTTCGACAGCTCAACAAGGTGACCATAAAGAATCGGTATCCCCTCCCTAGGATTGATGATCTTATGGACCAGTTGATGGGCGCTTGTGTCTTTTCAAAGATAGATTTGAGGTCAGGGTACCATCAGATTCGGGTTAAGTCTGAGGACATCCCGAAGACAGCGTTTAGGACGCGATATGGTCACTATGAGTACTTGGTTATGCCCTTCGGTGTGACCAATGCTCCTGCGGTCTTCATGGACTACATGAACAAGACCTTTCACCCTTACTTGGATAAGTTTGTGGTAGTGTTTATACATGACATCTTAGTGTACTCCAAGAATAAGGAGGAACATGAGGAACGCCCGAGGGTTGTCTTGCAGACCCTTAAGGAGAAGCAGTTGTATGCTAAGTTGTCTAAGTGTGAGTTCTGGTTAGAGGAAGTGAGCTTCTTAGGACATGTCATCTCTAAGGGTGGCATAGCAGTGGACCCAGCTAAAGTAGAGACGGTGCTCCAGTGGGAAGCGCCAAAGTCTGTAACCGAGATTAGGAGTTTCTTGGGGTTAGCCGGGTACTATAGGCGGTTTATAGAAGGTTTCTCTAAGATAGCTTTACCCTTAACCCGTCTCACCAAAAAGGGATAGTTGTTTGTGTGGGACTCTATGTGTGAAGAGAGTTTCCAAACCCTTAAGAATAGGTTAACATCAGCACCAGTGTTAATTTTGCCAGATCCTAGTGAACCCTTCGTAGTTTACTGTGATGCTTTGAAGCAAGGGTTAGGTGGTGTGCTGATGCAGAATGGTAAGGTAGTTGCTTATGCTTCTAGGCAGTTGAAAACCCACGAGAAGAACTACCCTACCCATGACCTAGAGTTAGGAGCTGTGGAATTTGCCTTAAAGATCTGGAGGCATTAGCCGTATGGAGCGAGGTTTGAGGTTTTTAGCGATCATAAGAGTTTGAAGTATCTCTTTGATCAAAAGGAGTTGAATATGAGGCAGCGTAGGTGGATGGAGTTCTTAAAGGATTATGACTTCGAGCTGACCTATCACCCAGGAAAGGCCAATGTGGTGGCCGATGCCTTGAGTAGGAAAACCCTACATGTCTCCGCTTTGATGGTTAGGGAGATGGACCTGATTGAGGAGTTTAGAGACCTTAGTCTAGCTTGTGAGTTTACCCCTAAGAGTATTAGGCTTGGTACCTTGAAGGTCACCAACAGTTTGATGGATCATATTAGAGAGGGTCAGAAGTTAGATAAGTATCTCTTAGACCAGCGAGAGTTGCTCGCTCAGGGTAGAGACCTAAGTTTTAAGGATGGCAGTGATGGTATTTTGAGGTTCAAAGATAGAATTTGTGTGCCAGATGTTCCTGAACTTAGGAAGTTGATCTTAGAAGAAGGTCATAGGAGTGGATTGAGTGTGCACCCAGGTGCCACTAAGATGTATCAGGACCTTAAGAGAATGTTTTGGTGGCCTAGGATGAAAAAGGACTTAGCTGAGTTTGTGTATGCGTGCCTAGTTTGTCTGAAGGCTAAGATCGAGCATCAGAGGCCTTCGGGTAAGTTGCAACCTTTGAGTATCCCAGAATGGAAATGGGATAGCATCTCCATGGATTTTGTGTCTGGACTCCCTAGGACTCCAGCTGGTTTTGAGGCGATTTGGGTTGTGGTGGATAGACTGACTAAGTCTGCTCATTTCATTCCGATGAACATGGAGTATCCTTTGGAGAAGTTGGCTAAGTTGTACATCAAGGAGATAGTTAGGCTTCATGGTGTACCCTCTAGCATAGTTTCAGATAGAGACCCGAGGTTTACCTCTAGGTTTTGGAATAGTTTGCAAGAGGCTTTAGGAACAAAGCTTAGACTTAGTTCAGCTTACCACCCACAAACTGATGGGCAGTCTGAGCGGACCATCCAGTCTTTAGAGGACTTGTTGAGAGCTTGTGTGTTAGAACAGTCAGGGAGTTGGGACAAGTTTTTGCCCCTGATAGAGTTCACCTACAACAACAGTTTCCATTCCGGCATTGGGATGGCACCTTGTGAGGCTCTGTATGGGAGGAGATGTAGGACACCTTTGTGTTGGAGTGAACCTAGTGATAGTGTGGTGCTAGGGCCAGAGATAGTCCAGGAAACAACAGAAAAGATTAAGTTAGTTCAGGAAAAGATGAGAGTTGCACAGAGTAGGCAGAAGAGCTACCATGATAAAAGGAGGAAGGCGCTCGAATTCCAGGAAGGTGATCATGTATTCTTGAGAGTTACCCCGACGACTGGGGTTGGTAGAGTGATGAAGGCGAGGAAACTTACTCCGAGGTTCATTGGTCCTTACCAAATCCTCAAAAGAGTCGGCGAAGTTGCCTACCAAATAGCCTTACCCACGTTTTTGTCAAATCTCCACAACGTTTTTCATGTGTCACAACTTAGGAAGTATGTTCATGACCCTAGTCACGTGATAGTACCTGACGCTATACAGTTAAAAGAGAACCTGACGTTTGAGGTGTTACCCCTTCGAGTCGAGGATAGGAGGGTGAAGCAGCTAAGAGGCAAGGAAATTCCTTTGGTTAAAGTGGTTTGGAATGGGGCAACTGATGAAAGTGCTACCTGGGAGCTGGAGAGCAAGATGATGGAAGCGTACCCGCATCTTTTCCCTTGAGGTACGTGTAAATTTTGAGGACGAAATTTTTATAGGGGGGTGGAATTGTAACACCCTGCTTTTCGGAATATTTTAATTAAGCTGGTTTTGGTTAAGTTGGATTTATTGTTTAAGGGCTTAGTGGGATTTTTGGCTAAAAGTCCCTTTCTGGTACATGAGCACACCCGTGCTCATCAGCCAGCAAGCCCGTGCTCAACAGGGAGCACGCCCGTGCTCAATGCGTGGACCGCGTCTCGTGACACTAAGTGGAGCACGACCGTGCTCAAGGGAGAGCACGACCGTGCTCAGGTCCGAACGTTATATACGTGAACAGGACTCGAGGGTTTAACGTGTAACCCTACTTTTAGTGAACTCAGCAGCCACAGTGCGACCTGGAAGAGCCTTTTTTTGTTTTCTTCCATCTTGGACAGTTTAGAGGCTTTGGGAGACTGCTAGTGCATCATTGGTAGTGGTTTAGGTAAAGTTCCTTTCCCTCTCTTGGTTTCCTTTTCCGTTATTGTGAATAGGGAACTAACCTCTGGTTTTCTGTTGATCCAAGGTTCATTTCGGTGTGAGTCGCAGTAAAGGGAGGAACCGGTTCGTTGTTAGGACACCGAAAGAGCTACCTTCAATCCAGGTATGGGGAGAAGGGTAGTATAATCGTAGGCTCGGGGTTAGAATAGAGTAAGGGTTCCCATAACCCAGTTTGTTGTGCAACTATCTGTTGATATATGTTAACTTTTCTGATAACATGCTATGGTTGGTATTATGATTTTTATGCTTTCTGTTCATATGATGCTATTATGATGATGATTATGTTGATTGGTTAATATGAACATGAATATGTTGATGATTATTTGGTTGATGCCAATGCTGTATGAATGCTGATGTTAAACGCTGTTGTTCAACTCTTAAAACATGTTAAGAATGGATTTAGGATGTTAAGTGATCAAATCCTTAAAATTGGTTAAGATTCAGTCTCTGTTCCTGCCCAGAACAGCACTGTCGCGCGATGAGCACGACCGTGCTGAACAGGGAGCACGACCGTGCTGAACAGGGAGCACGACCGTGCTCCCAGTTGAATTCTGGGAAGATGGCCGCGCTGTTGAGCACGGCTGTACAGGACAAAGAGCACGATCGTGCTGCTAAGCACTACCGTGCTCATTAAGAAGCACGACCGTGCTTAACTTACAGGGGAGCATGCCCTTCACTTGCTTAAGCACGACCGTGCTGGGTTACGAGCACGACCGTGCTAAACCCACTGTGACAGAACAAGATTAAAGGACTTAAGGGGTTTAAAACTCCACTTCCCCCATGATGATAACTGATTAGACAACTTGGTAAATGTTACTAAAGATAAATAAAGATGATGAGAGGATGAGAGGTTCAGTCGATACCCTTTGGGTGCCGCAAGCTGATGAGTTGTGCCTTGGTGCTTTTTGGCCAAGGAAGCCTTGACCCCGCGGTTTGGGTTTAAGATGTTGATGATGCTATGTACCTTGGTGGCCGAGAGTTTGCCCCAGGTACTGCGGTTGATTCCGCTTAAGCCCTCAGGTAGATTCCGTGAGACAAGTTGGTGCGGTTGATTCCACTGTTACCTTCGGTCGTTTCCGTTGGAGTTATGGAGGTGGTGATGCTGTTGTTGTTGTGTTGCATACGCATTGCATCGGAGATGTTGTTTAGGGATGTTCGACATAGGGGAGATCGTCCTAGAGTACGGCGACCCGGCCATCCACGGTTGGAGTAGATTCTTCTAGCGCCCCCGTGATGAGGCATTCGTTGGTTTGATGCGTTGGCTATCCAAGGAGTAGATTCTCCGGCGTTGAGTAGATTCTCAATGTGGATATGTAACTCCGAAGTCGTTCATCCCGAGTTTAGTGGATCCACATGCATTGATGGTTTAGCGGAGTAGGACTGCATTGCACTGCATAGCATAATGATGATGTTGATGTTTGATGTGATGCTGCTATGCTTGCTGTTTACTTTATTGTCTATCTCCATGCTAATATGTTTATACGATTCTTACTCCCTATATATGTTTATTGTTTGTGTTTGGCCTGATTGGCACATTGCAGAGGATGACGAGCAGCCCGGAGAGGAGTGACTTTGAGGAGCCGCCACTCATAGTAGGGCTAGTTTATGTTTTCTTAGTTATTAGTTTAGTTGTAATTCCGTGGATTTTATTCCGGAACGGTTATACCAGCTCTGTATGTGACATCGGGGTTGGGTCATTTTTATTGGTTTGTTATGTTTTCGCTATTAAAAACTTATTTCATTTCCGCGTTGTAAACGGTTCATGTGGGACTTTTCTACCCATGGACAATTGTTTATTTTATTCAATTATTGCATGTTTTCCCTTAATTGTTTTAAATTAATTGGCTTTTAACATGCGGGGTAGAAGGGTGTCACAGCGGCCACCTAGCCCCCACGAACCAGACGTTGACAGCAACCTCCAGCGCCGCTGCACCTCCGGCGATCGTCACCAACAGCGCCGCCTAGCCCCCATGAAACGGCTCTGGCCGCTGGAACCAAGGAGGAGGCGCACGACCCACCCTCGAAACGGCAAAGGCCGCGCGAACCAAGGAGGCCAGCATCGAACCTCGACTCCGCCGGCAACGAACCACGACTCCGCCGGCACTGAACCGCGACTCCGCCGGCACTGAACGACGACTCCGCCCTCCGTTGCTGCTTGTACTGCTGCTGTTGGCTATTGTAGGTACAAACAAACCTGCCACTACATTTATAAATTTTACTTGATATGATAAAGTAGTTATTTATTAACAACCTAAGAAGAAGTTCAGAAATTTGTTGGATTAGATTTTGATGGGTTCTCTTAATTGAATGGTTTTGTGGGTTCTTTGTCTAATGTGGTTATAAATTGATTGATCTAGTCTCTTCGTGTAGGCTTTGGGGTTTGAATTAGCATGTTCTCAGCCCCCAAGTCTCTCCCTCTGTGTCTTTGTGCTATTGGGAATGGTCCTAGTTGAACTACAACACGTTTGAATATAGATTCCAGAGGCAGGTTCACCTAATATTCAGTCCATTTGAGGTTAAAAATGTAGCAATCACACACCTTGTATTTAGTCCATTCCTAGTGCCATCCCCTTTGACAGAGGATACTGGTGCCAGTAACAAAAAGAACACTATCATAAACCACAAAAGTCACAAAATATAACTTTTCAAAGTTAATAGGCGTTATTTAATGCAGACACATGAATTAAACATCTTGTTATGCATTGCCAAGTTCCAACTAGGGAAAAAAGAGCTTTTTTTCATGTGAGTAGTGGGTACCACTATATGACTATAAAGTCTTGCACCAGTGCACCCTATTTAAAGGATCAATCCTTTAAATTTATGGAGCATAGCTGTCGCTTCCAGATCTTTCAAGTGAATTCACCAAGATGACTATTTTATTGCATCTCAAATACAATTAGAAATAATAATATTAAGAAAGAGATCTAAGACTATTTTTTATTAACGTGGACTTGAACTCAAACATTTTGAGATTTTTCAAGGTATCATAACATAAAATATGAATATAAAAAGACATGTAGATATAAGAGTTACATTTACAACAAGGTTCATAATTATAACAATTCCACCACCAAGATTTGAATCAATAATTAAGTTTGGTGAAAACATTAGAAGCAATATTGTACTTCTTATTCAAGCATTGAATTCCACACGATAAACCATCTGCATATTATTAACTGGTAAGCTAACAAAGGGAATAGTAGATAGATTAGCATTAGGTAATTAGGTGTAGACTTGTAGGCTATTTCTGTTATGCACTTCATATTTCTCTTAATGTTGTTAACTTGAGGTTTCACTTGCCCCAACCCCCTCCCCCCTTCTTTTTTATCAGTTCTCTGAAGCATTTGGGAAGTTTTATGGCCAATCCAAGCATGGAGTGAACAGTGAATATGCAGTTGAAACTTCAAGAATGCGTGGAGTTGTTCATGAAAATTGTATAAAGTAAGTATCTCCCATATTACCTTCTACTTTCCATTTTTCCAACTCTGGTTTGTTATATTATATATTTTCTTTGTGAACTCCTCTTTGGTTTTTTCAATTCTACAATGTGTAGTTGTCTTTTATGTTCTAAATGCCTTTTTGGGCTTTTCTTTTCTGAAGTGCCTGATGTGAAATAATGGTATGCAGTTATCGCTTACTTATGCCTTTTTCTTTTTCTTCAGTTTTAAGTTGGCCTTTACCATAATTTTTTTCTTTTCCTTTTATGATACCCAGTACCCAGCTTAATATTTTTATGCTGAGTTCACTTTGTTCAGAAATCTGAGGGCTTTTACATTCATTTGAGTGCTAAAAATTAACTTTACAAAAATGAAAAAAAATTTATATGAAAGGTTACATTGTACGCATAAGTGATAATGATTTTAAATATTATAGTAATAGCTATTCTTCTGATCTTCCTATGATTTCCACTTTTAGAAGCAGATATTCAAGTTGTTGGGTGCTATAATTATAAAAGTTAGTATTTTCAAAGTGTCAACATCAAACAAATGTTGGTTTCCAAGGCCTTTCCTAATTATTGATTGGTTTACAATGATGTTAATAAAAAAACTATGACTTTGATGGTGTACTTACTGGTTTACAAAGTTCTTTCTGGAATATTTCATTGTTTCATTGTTCACACTTTAAACCCAAAGGATTCATATGTGAGACAGCATATTAAACATATAAAACCATTGATGTGCCTTTACTTAATAACGTAAACTTTTGGAAAAGTTATTGCATGACAGCTTGTGCACTTCTGCTGTGATTATCATTTTAACAAGTAAGATTGGATAAGCTCTCATAAGCATCTGTTATAATCTCCCTCTGAAACTGAATATTAACTGAGCTTTCTGGAAACTTGTGATTGCTGAAACAGACAGTTTATATGCTCTATTTTGAATTGTTATTATCATTGAAAAATATGATCTATTTTGAATTGTTATTATCATTGAAAGATATACTCTAGAATTTCATTCTGAGATAGTTTATATGGTTGCTGAATGTGTTGGGTTAATTTGATGCAGGCTTTCATTTGAGTACACAGACCACACTTTGCTTGGAGTTGAGGTAGGTCATCTACTTTTTATTATGTGTTGTTTATTAGTGGAGACCTGAGCTCAATAGGGTGTGTTCTTAATGAAATGCATGATGGTGGTTGTGTGCTGATAGTTTAGTAAATATGCATGTGTTTGTCAATTATGTTTTGTTTGTTAGTGAAGAGCTGAGCTCAATAGGGTATGTTCTTAATGAAATGCATGATGGTGGTTGTGTGCTGGTAGTTTAGTAAATATGCATGTGTTTGTCAACTATGTTTTGTTTGTTAGTGGAGAGCTGTGCTCGATAGGATGTGATCTTGTTTGAAATGCAGGATGCTGGTTGTGTGCTGACAGTTTAGTAAATATGCTTGTGTTTGTCAACTATGTTTTGTTTGTTAGTGGAGAGCTGAGCTCGATAGGGTGTGATCTTGTATGAAATGCAGGATGCTGGTTGTGTGCTGGTAGTTTAGTAAATATGCATGTGGTTGTCAACTATGTTTTGTTTGTTAGTGGAGAGCTGAGCTCGATAGGGTGTGATCTTGTATGAAATGCAGGATGCTGGTTGTGTGCTGGTAGTTTAGTAAATATGCATGTGTTTGTCAACTATGTTTTGTTTGTTAGTGGAGAGCTGAGCTCGATAGGGTGTATGAAGAAAACTTGAGTTTTAAACATTTAAGCAGATTGTTTAAAACATGCAGAACATGGATTGTTATCCTTCGAATCGTAGTTGGGTGTATGATAGGTTGAATCCGAGAAGAAGCGGCCTGAAACAATCCTTCAATTCATACGTGGGGTTGAAGAGTTTATTAGCAAAGCTCGTCAACAGGAATATTATATCAGCGAGGGGGGGATTAGATGTCCATGTGTTAGATGTGATTGTACAAAGATTTTGCCTAATGAAGAAGTGAGGATTCACCTTTACCGAGTTGGGTTCAAGCCTAATTATTGGATTTGGACTGATCATGGTGAAGAGATGCCGCATGCTGATTTAGAAGTTGACGATAATTGTGCGCGTGCTTCAAGCAGTGGTGTAGAGTTGGGATATGCAGAACAATTTATGTCAATGCAAGAGATGGTGCGTGATGCTTTCAGGCAGCATGAGTCATTTGAAGCGCCAGATTCACATAACACGGAAGAGCCACCGAATGAGGGAGCTCAAAGATTTTATAATCTTTTAGTAGAGACAAATAAACCATTGTTTGAAGGGGCTACAGACTCTAGATTATCAATGTGTGTGAGGCTATTAGCTTGCAAGTCTAATTGGAACGTTCCAGAGCAATGCTTAAATATGTTCACACAAATGCTTTTGGATGCGACACCCGTTAAAAGTGGATTACCAACAACTTATTATGATGCTAAGAGGTTAGTGTCAAAGCTGGGATTGGAGGCTAAAAGGATTGACTGTTGTGTGAACGGGTGCATGTTGTTTTACGATAATGAATTTGGCACAAATGATGGTGACTTGGTTGAATGTAGATTTTGTAATGCACCTAGGTATCGTGAACGCAACACTGGAACGAGCAGGAACAAACCAGTTCCAGTAAAGACGATGTTTTATTTGCCAATAATTCAAAGGTTGCAAAGAATGTTTGCATCATTTCAAACTGCAGAACAAATGAGGTGGCACTATGAAAATAGAAGTGCATGTGTGTTACGTCATCCGTTTGATGGCGAAGCCTGGAAGCACTTTGATCGGGTGCATCCTGATTTTGCCTCGGATCCGCGCAATGTACGACTTGGGTTATGCTCCGATGGTTTTACACCATATATCCAAGCGTCGGCTTCGCCTTATTCATGTTGGCCGGTAATTGTTACCCCGTATAATCTTCCTCCAGAGATGTGCATGTCAAAACCCTATATGTTCTTTACTTGTTTAATACCCGGGCCATCTAATCCAAAGGCTGGTATTGATGTTTACTTACAGCCTTTGATTGATGATCTGAAGAGGTTGTGGAATGGTGTTTTGACATACGATATTTCAAAGAAGCAAAATTTTATGATGAAGGCGGCTTTGATGTGGACTATTAACGACTTCCCTGCTTATGGTATGTTGTCTGGTTAGGGGACTCATGGTAAATTGGCTTGTCCGCATTGCATGGAGCATACAAAAGCCTTTACGTTAAAATATGGGGGGAAAAGTTCTTGGTTTGACTCGCATCGTAGGTTCTTACCAAATGATCATGCATTTAGAAGAAATAGGAACGCCTTCAAAAAGGGTATGGTTGAAACAGATGGGCCGCCACCTAGGTTGACACTAGAACAAGTTTGGCATAGAGTAAGGGAGTTGCCGAAAGTCACAGAAAATGGTGTTTCCAGATTACAAGGATATGGAGAATGGCATAACTGGACAAAAAAAAACGTATTTTTTGGGATCTCCCATATTGGAAAGATAATTTGTTGAGACATAATCTTGATGTCATGCATATTGAGAAAAATTTCTTTGACAACATATTCAATACTGTGATGAACGTCAGTGGCAAGACCAAAGACAATGAGAAAGCAAGAATGGACATAGCTCACTATTGTAGGCGAAAAGACTTGGAACTGAAGGAGCGAGCCAATGGGAAGATGTTGAAACCAAAAGCAAATTACACTGTAACTGTCGAGGATTCGAAGTTAGTTTACCGGTGGATAAAAGAACTCAGGATGCCTGACGGTTATTCTTCAAATTTGGCAAGATGCGCCAATGTTAATAAGGGAAAAATGAATGGGATGAAAAGTCATGATTGTCATGTATTTATGGAGTGTTTACTTCCTATTGCATTCAGTTCATTGCCATTGCATGTTTTGAATCCTCTTATCGAAATCAGTCATTTCTTCAAAGATTTGTGCTCTACGACATTGAGAGAGGATGACCTGACTAGAATGGAACAAAACATTCCAATCATTCTGTGTAAGTTGGAGAGAATATTCCCACCTGGCTTCTTTGATTCAATGGAACATCTCCCTATTCATCTTGCATACGAGGCAAAGCTTGGGGGACCGGTCCAATACAGGTGGATGTATCCATTTGAAAGGTAATTAGATTGTCCTCGTATTTTATTTAAATTTTACTTTTGTTATATTTATCAATCATTAACTAGCTATTTGATTCTATAGACTCATGGGCGATTCTAAACGATCAGTGAAAAATAAGGCTAGGGTTGAAGGATCAATTTGCGCGTCTTACTTACAACGTGAGACTACTCATTTTTGTTCCCATTATTTCAATAATTTCATGTTGTCACCGAGGAATACTAGAAACGAAATGGAAATTGAAAGTGAGAGACGTCCTTCAACCCTATCAGACTTTGACCAACCCGGTCGTCATGCTGGGAGAGAGTCGACTCATTGGTTAACCAATGCAGAATGGAACTCAGCCCATGTTCATGTGTTGATCAATTGCATCGAAGTCAAACTGTACCATGAGTAAGTTTCCCGACTAATTGTTTCCATTATTTCCATAACTAGCATCTTCCAAATATGTACTTATTTCACTTCTTTAAAAAGCAAATCTTCAGAAAGTTTTAACCTTTATCCTCCTCAAAAAAGCCCTAAGTCTTTTCGTCTTCGTCTTCCTCTCGTTCAAACCCTTCTCCCTTCCAAACCTTTCACTTTCTCTCTTTTCTGAAAAATGGCATCTTCAAAACGCCTGTCTCCAAAAGAGATTGCTGAGAAATACGAGATGAGACTAACTGATGTAGAGAAGATTCTACCTGGAAAGACGGTTGATCTTCAACAGATGAAGAAATGGGGAATGGATGTCACTGAGGAGTTGGAATACTCTAAGTGGACAGCCTTCTTTGATATCAAGGAGCTGGTTCATCCCAAACTTGTCAGAGATTTCTGGAGGAATGCTGTGGTCATCACCAATGTGGTTGATGGAACCAAGAGCTTCAAGGCTCAAATGTCAGCTGATGTAACTCTTCTGTTCCCTATAAGCTCTATGGAACTGGCAACCAGATGTCCAAGGATTAGAACTGCCTTCAGACCTGACTGGGAAGATCAGGTGGGAACTGAGAATATCAATATTGTTGTTTATGGTGTTCCCAACCCTGAGAACAAGAAGCCTGTCTGCATGGTGCCCAAGTGCAGGTTCTTGCACAAGCTGCTTCTGGAGTGTGTGATGCCCAGAAGAGGGTCAAGAGACAATGTGACCAAGTTGGACATATTTGCTCTGTACCACTTGATTCACAAAATCAAGATAGACATCAATGACCTCATCTACATGTATCTTGAGTCTCTGATCAGAAGGACGAATATGCCTACCTACCCTTATGGAATGCTGCTGACAAGGGTTTTTAGGAACAAGATATTTGTTCAAACTGATGTCCACTTTGTGGACATGGCTCTGCCAAAGACAAGAAGGTCTTGTCTATGATGGGGATTGAAGGAATCCCTCTGGAGGATGAGGAAGAAGAGAAGAAGAAGAAGAAGAAGCCTGCTGTTGAGCAGAAACTGAAGGAAATAGCAGAGGAGCCTGCTGATTCCACTAGTGAATCAGAGTATCCTATCTCTGAAAGGATTTGGAAAGCTGTTGGAAAGGTTGCCAGACAGGATCAAAGGCCTGAGGAACCCACAGCTTCTGAAGCATCTGCTGAGACAATAGAGCCTCTCAGATTCAAGCTGAAGAAACCCTCTCCCAAGAGGAAGACCAGTGAGGCTGGAAAATTAGGTGTGGTTTCTACTCAACCCACCAAGAGAAGAAGACTGGTGAAGACATTTGCCAAGGACAGACAAGTGGAGTCTGTGCCTAGTAAAGAGGAAGCACCTGCTCAGGGGGAGCAAACTTCTCCACCTGCAGAAGAGCCTAGGGAGATCAAATCTCTTGATCTGGGTTTCATTCCCAGAAAAAGAAGGTCAGGCTACCCTATGCCTGTTGTGGCTGGTGCTGAAAGGGAAGCTGTCCCTGCAGAAGAGCCTGCTGCTGCTACTGCTTCTGTACCCTCCACTGACCTGTCTGCTGGAACACAGACAGTTGGTCATCTTGAAGAAGCTTCTCTGTCTCCTTCAAGGAAGAAAGCAAGGCTTTTTGAAGAACCACTCTTCACCTTCCCTTCTGTACCATCCTCTCCCCTTCATCTAGGTATTCCAGATTCTGTTGTCTCTTCCCCCTCTGCTCTTTGTGTCAACCCCTTATCTGTTGCCTCCCCTTTTCACTCACCTGTCTCCTCTCTCCCCTCTCCACCATCTTTTGATGTCCTGTCTGATGTATGTCAATACACAGTTGTTCACAGGGACCCAACTCCCAGAGAACAATCTGGCATATCATCTAGACTGTTTGTGAGTGATTTGCAATCTCTGATGACTGCAAGTATATCTCACTTATCTGTCATCCCTCCTCCACCACCTCACATTCTGAACCCATGTAGGGAGATCTTCTTTTATCCCCCTATTGTGTTGTTCATTAGAACACTGGAAGGATCTCACTATCCTGCCTCTGTTGTAATGTTACCCTCTAGGTCTAGATTTTTCTTTCTTTTAATCACAGGGTCTAATTCGTTCTTTTCCCACATAGACTCTCTCCTACCTCTACCTCCATCTGTCTTAGCCCAACAACCTCTTCCCCCTCCTATTCCAATAAGAGTCACTCGTCTGTCTCTTTGTGAAAGACTCTCTTATGTCTTTCCCTCTCCTGATTTTGACATAGTCAAAATCACCCCTCTGTTTAAAATAGTTTTTCTTCCTTTATTTTATTTCAGAACCATTCATCAACTTTTCTTTCCCCGTGTCTCCTCACCCTTCTCTGTACCTAAGGCACCCCCAGTTTTAGCCTTACCCTAGTATCCATCTCTGTCTGCTGCTTCAACCAGCTTGTCTGCAGAAGTCTCCTCCTCTCAAATGGTGGATTCAGTGAGCTTCAATCTCCTTAAGACTGAGCTAGAAGAAGTCAGAAGACAATTGGATGCAGAAAGGCATGCTAGGCTGCTGTTAGAACAGAAAGTTGACTCCCTGTATCTTCTTTTTAATCAGCCTAGATAAGTAGTTGTAGGAACTGCCCTGTAATCGATATGCTTATGATGAATACAAATCTTTTTTGCCTTATCATTTTCTTTATTGTCTCTTTTTCTCTCCACTGTTATATCTTTACACTTTTTGTTGCTGACAAAAGGGGGAGAAAAATGTTAAGAAGAATGTTTAATGAATGTTTAAACAAATGAATGTTTAATGAATGTTTAAACAATTTATGCTAAGTGTTATGATAAGTGTTCGTTCTCTAATATATTCTGATACTATGAACTTAAACCTGCTGCATATTACTCTGATGCTCTTTATTGAACACTAATGCATCTGTCTGCACATATAGAAAATATCAACTTGTCTACTGTCTGTACTTCTGTACTCTGTTATTTTCAAAGGTTCATTAAATCATCTGAATGTTTGTCATCATCAAAAAGGGGGAGATTGTTAAGTCTCTAAAATGTCTGTGTGCATTTCCCTAAGTTTTGATGAAAACTAAACATTGGGTAATGATTTAATTAACCTATTTTGTGGTTGCTAACCTGTCTACTTAGTGTACAGATCAGAAGATTATCAAAACTCACCTGTCTGTCTACCTAAGTCTCACCTGTCTGTAGTAGCCAAGAAGTCAACCTGTCTGCTGACTAGGATTGTTGATTATGTGCAAACTGATTTTACAACCTGTCTCTCTCTTCAACTTGTCTAAGGTTCTTCGTTAAAAGAACTCGAAGTACAGGAAGCTTTTGCAAGCTGTCCCCTCATGAAGAACACTCTGAGAACTCTCTCACGCTTATCAAGAAACTCAAAAGTGCTCTCTCTCAAGCAAACTAGGAAGTCAGAGATAAACTTCCAGTTAAAGAACATTTCCAACATGCTTTATTCCCTAGTACTTTCAGTCATTACACAAAAAGGGAAATGTACTCTGCAAAAGTACAAAAGCACTCTGCACAACTCTGAGTTGGCGTCTACACGATGCATAAAGCTATTATCCCTCATGTTAGAGTACAACCAACGTCTTCATTGCATTAATGGCTGCCCAGAACGACTATATTGCATTTAATGAAGCTCTACCTGAAGCCATAGTTGCAAGGAATGTCTCTAACGGATATTAAATGTTTGAAGTCTATAAATACAGAAGTCATTGAAGATGAACACAATCAGAGTTTCACAAAGCATTAAAGAGCCATTACTCTGTTCATTTATTCATTCTGTATTCTTCAATCATTTGAAGTTATTACGCAGACTTTCCTAAAGCTTTATATTTAAACCACTCTCTGAGTGTTAGTGAAAGGTCTGTAAGTGTATTTATTACAAACAAAACTCTCAAACAAATCTGAGTGAGCCTGAAGAGGCTAGGTGTGCAAAGAATACTTGTGTTTGAGCCTGAAGAGGCTAGGTGTGCAAAGAATACTTGTGTTTGAGCCTGAAGAGGCTAGGTGTGCAAAGAATACTTGTGTTTGAGCCTGAAGAGGCTAGGTGTGCAAAGAATACTTGTGTTGGAGCCTGAAGAGGCTAGGTGTGCAAACAATACTTGGAGTCTGTAACCTGATCAGTTATAGTGGATAAATCTTGGTGCTGCCAAGGACTGGACGTAGCTCTTTGTGTTGAAGAGTGAACCAGGATAAATCTTCGTGTTAATCTCTCTTCCCTTAATCTCTTTAGTTGTTTAGATTATATATCATCTGCTTTCTAACTAAGGGGTTAAAACTGTTTTTATCAAGACTGTTTTTGTTTTATACGTGTGTTGTTTTCTGAGAAAACTACAACAGACAGGTGACCTGTCTGTGTAACCTTTTTACACCCGTCTGTGCTTGGCTTCTGCATGTAAAAGTTTTTAACTTTATTTTAAATTCTGATAAACACAATTCAACCCCCCTTCTCGTGTTTATAGTTGTCTATTTCAAGTTATTTACGTGAGCAGAATCGAGGGTTTAACGTTTTAACCCTATTTTGGTGAGTGCAGCAGCCTTGAGTGCGGCCAGAGCAGAGTCTCCTTCCCCTTCCTTCTCCTTGAACAGTTTAAGTGAGTATTGGAGACCTTGGGAGACCGCTAGCATACCTGTGTTAATTATATAGGTAACGTTTCTTCCCTGTCTAAGTTTCCTTTTCATTATTATGATTAGGGAACTAACTGTTCGTGTTCTTATTTATTTAAGGATCGTTTGAGGTCGAGCCGTCTTAGGGGAGGAACCGTTTGCTGTCAGGAATTGTTAGAGGGCTACCTTCAATCCAGGTATGGGGAGAATGGTAGTATCTACATAGGTTTGGGTTTAGGGTAAAGTAAAGGGGTTCCCATAACCCCGGTTGATGCATGTTATGTATGTATGATTGGTTGGTTATTATGATAACATGTTAGTGATTGTTAATATGTTACGTTTATGTTTATAAACTGTTGGTTTGAGTTACGTTGTAGTAATTGGTATGAACATGATGTTATCGTTGTTGGTTGATGCCACTGTTGAATTGGTTGTTGTTATAATGATGAGTTTAATGCCTAAAAAGTCTGATAACTGGTTTAGGATGTTTAATGGATTAAATTATGAAATTTGGTTAAGTATTAGCCTCTGTTCCTGCCCAGAACAGCACTGTCGCGCGTTGAGCACGACCGTGCTGAACAGGGAGCACGACCGTGCTCCCATTTGAATTCTGGGAAGATGGCCGCGCTGTTGAGCACGGCCGTACAGGACAAAGAGCACGATCGTGCTGCTGAGCACGACCGTGCTCATTAAGAAGCACGACCGTGCTTCACTTACAGGGGAGCACGCCCCTCACGTGCTTAAGCACGATCGTGCTGGGTTACGAGCAGGACCGTGCTCAACCCACTGTGACAGAACAAGGTTAAAGGACTTAAGGGGTTTTAAACCCCACTTCCCTATGATGATAACTGATTAGAAAACTTGGTAAATGTTACTAAAGATAAATAAAGATGATGAGAGGGTGAGATGTTAAGTCGATACCCCTTTTGGCTGCCGCAAGTTGATGAGCTGTGCCTTGGTGCTTTTTGGCCAAGGAGGCCTTGACCCCACGGTTTGGGTCTAAGGTGTTGTTGTTACGTACCTTGGTGGCCGAGAGTTTTCCCCAGGTACTGCGGTTGATTCCGCTTAAGTCCTCAGGTAGATTCCGCGAGGCAAGTTGGTGCGGTTGATCCCGCTGTTACTTCGGTCGATACGGTTGGAGTTATGGAGGTGGTGTTGCCGTTGTTGTTCTGTTGCATACGCATTGCATCGGAGATGTTGTTTAGGGATGTTCGACATAGGGGAGATCGTCCTAGAGTACGGCGATCCGGCCATCCACGGTTGGAGTAGATTCTCCTAGCGCCCCCGTGATAAGGCATTCGTTGGTTTGATGCGTTGGCTATCCAAGGAGTAGATTCTCCGACGTTGAGTAGATTCTCAATGTGGATATGTAACTCCGAAGTTGTTCATCCCGAGTTTAGTGGATCCACATGCATTGATGGTTTAGCTGAGTAGGACTGCATTGCACTGCATAGCATGATGATGATGTTGATGTTTGATGTGATGCTGCTATGCTTGCTGTTTACTTTACTGCCTATCTCCATGCTATTATGTTTATACGATTCTTACTCCCTATATATGTTTGTTGTTTGTGTTTGGCCTGATTGGCACATTGCAGAGGATGACGAGCAGCCCGGAGAGGAGTGACTCTGAGGAGCCGCCACTCATCATAGGGCTAGTTTATGTTTCGTAGTCATTAGTTTCAGTTGTAATTCCGTGGATTTTATTCCGGAACGGTTATACCAGCTCTGTATGTGACATCGGGGTTGGGTTATATTATTTGGTTGGTTATGTTTTTATTGTTTAAAACTTATTTTATTTCCACGTTGTAAACGGTTCATGTGGGACTTTTCTACCCATGGACAATTGTTTATTTTATCCAGTAATTGCATGTTTTCCTTTAAATGTTTTTTTTATAATTTAAATGGCTACTGTACTGGTGTATGGGCACCAAGGCACTAAGTTAATGGCACTGGACCGATCGGACTACTGACTAATGACAGGAATATAGATGGCCAAGTTTGCATGAGAGTAAGGGTAGAGGAACCATATAGTGGTTTAAGGTTGATTTGGAGTTTTGAGAGATGGTTGTGTTAATGGTTATTATATTTATATACTATGTCCATTTTTCCACCTTTGATGATAGAAATGTGTCTTATCCCTTAGTTCTGTATTTGTATATGTTTTGCTTATGTGGATACGAGAAGATTTTACGGAAGATCTGGGTGATGACTATGTGGAGGAACCAACTGAGGTCTTCACCGAGAATTTCAATGTGGAGGAGTTGGACGGGACTCCTTACGAACCAGACGCCGGAGGTCGAACTGTAATTCACGGTGATTAGAGTATAGACATTATGGCCAGTGTGTCTAAAGAGTCTATTTTATCTTTTCCGCTAAGTATGAATGTTGTTAACTTTATGCCTGTGAGGGATCCTACTGAAAAGATACCCTCAACAATGTTTTAGTAATGAAATAAATAAACCGGTGTGTATTTATATATTACAATATTGATGTGTCTAATTTGCAGAAGTTATATGATTATTAAATAAGTTTTAACTTTTACGTATTTTTCACGCTAAGCGCGCGATTAATGTAACACCCTGTTTTTCGCTATTTCTAATAACAGGAATGTAGAGTAATCTGTTTAATTGATTATTGGTGTGTTAGAAAATTATTTTAAATAAATGGAGTTTACGACTCAATTCTACTTGAACGTAGAAAGCTACGAGTAAAATTTTTGTTGAAACGACGGGCGAATCCCGGCCCGCTGTTTTCACTGATAGTATATTTATACTGACCAGAAGACCTAATTTTAACTCGTGAACGAAACATTTAAGATTCTTATTTTATTTCCTACGATAGTGTATTTTTGGGATTATTTCATAAAAAAAGTGAAACATTTATCTTTTACGGGCGAAACACGTAATCGAGTAAACGACGGAGCAAACGACGCAGTTTCTTGGAGCTGATAAATCATTTTCTTATAATTTTAAGTTGATTTATGTAGAGGAGTCACCCTTTTGTGTCAAATTAGAGAATTTGCACTTAAGTCCTTGAACTTTCGCTTAATTGCACTTTGGACCCTAAGTTAGTTTTTATGCATTTCCAAGTGAATTCGGCCATAAATTTTACTCCAAAACCATTAGAGGGCTGCGGCCCAAAGACTCAAAACCATATCCAAGAGTATGAATTCCACACAATCCAATTGATGTCATAAACTCATTTTGAATTAGTTATGTTTAGATGGTTTCTAGTTAACAAAATGTAACAAATGGGCTTGGGCTTGGCATGGCCCAAATGTGGCACATGGCCCATGGTGGAGGCAGCCACATTTTGCTCCTTAAGTGACTCATACATTCTACAATATTCTAGAGCAATCTGCATCTTCAACCTTTCTCTTCAAAACCTCCATTGTTAAGTTTAGAAAAAAACTTGAGTTTACAAAAGAAGTGAGTGGTTCTTGCACATTTCCTAAGCTTCAAAAGGTGATTCTTACTTCTTTTCATCATTTATTGTCATGTTCTTCATGAAGTTCTCTATTTCCATGTCTTGATCATTAGTTTCCATTTCTATTTCCATGTCTTGATCATTAGTTTCCAACTAAGTTCATCTTTATGATCATAACTTTGAAAAATCACCATAAATGGTAGAAAACTCCTAAAATAGTGAAACCAATTCCTATATGCTTATAATCATCTCTTCTATCAAAACCCAAGAGTTTATTGAAAACCAAATCTTCCTTCCCTATTTTCTTGCTTGGGCCGAACCTAGGTCATAAAAGGAGGAAGAAATTTTAGTTCATGTTCATCTAAATAATCATGGATCTTAACTCTCTAATATCTAAACATGTTGAATCCAAGGTTATTTAGCAAACAAACTCTTCCTTCCTAATGTTTTTGGCTAGGCCGAATTCTCTAAAAAGTAGCATGGAACATTTTATTCTTTCTCTTGGAAGCAATCTAGTTAGCCTTGATAATCATCATGCATGTATTCTAAATCCATGGCTATGTTGAAAACAAAGATTTCCTTCCTTTCATACTCACCATGGCCGAACCTACTTAGGTTAGTTTGGAGGAGATTTTGTTCATGTTTCTTATCAATGATCATGTATATTGTCTTGTTAGTATATATGATTGTTGAATCCATGTTGTTGTGTCAAACCAAAAACCCTAGCCACATGAACATGTCATGGCCGAATTCTAGGTATTTGAGGATTAGGAAGTTTTGATTCTTAACCTAGTTGTTTAGTTACTAATCCATGAGCTTAGATAGTTAAGGACCCTTAATCCCTAACTTAGGCATAATTAGGAAATTTTAGTCACATTAGACCCTTGGGGCCATGACCATGTAGAAGGAATTAGGTGTTTTTGACTTCTTGTTTTGTAATTATTTGATTGTAATGGTTGAAGGTTACGTGAATATGACGGGTACGTAAACTGTGGACTTTCGACGAACACTTAGTTTTCACTGAACATTCTACAAGAGGTAAGAGGAGAATTCCTAAGGGATTTTTGGATGGTCATATACCATTTCTGTTGGTCTGTATATTGGTTTTGTGGGTATGGTATTTGTTTTCTGTTATTTGTTTTCAGTTGT
This sequence comes from Echinosophora koreensis, assembly GCA_035048595.1. Taxonomy (NCBI): domain Eukaryota; kingdom Viridiplantae; phylum Streptophyta; class Magnoliopsida; order Fabales; family Fabaceae; genus Echinosophora; species Echinosophora koreensis. The sequence continues at coordinate 2,430,576 of JAPCYP010000002.1, read as the reverse complement.
TTTGTTTATTCTGTGTTTGATTATCTGCTTTTAAGTTATTTATCTGCAGTTAATTGTTAAGTTATTGTGATTGTATAATCTGTGAAGAATTATATTGTATGTCATTGAGAAATGTTGTTTGAGAAGCCTGACGGTGGTCAGTGCCAAATTGATTAATCAGATAAAAACTTTAATAAGCTTGGTAATTATATTCAATGTTTAATTGGCAAATATTAGAATATAATATTAATGGAAATTTTATTTGAGAATAATAAGGGTTATTGGAAAATTAATATTATTTTAATGAATAAGCAGTGAAAAAGTGAACTATGAGTCATAGAGAGGGCGAAACCGTGAAATTTTTTTATTACTGCTAGTTTTTACATAAGAAATTCCGGAAAATTATAAAATGTTATTTTATGAAATTAATTTTCAAAAATAACCTAATCATGATTTTTAAATATTATTACAGTGGAAAAAGCTAATATGATGCTTAACAGACGTTAAAAACGTAAATTGACGGTAAATGTTATTTTGAAACGGCAGTACGTAGTTTGAACTAGTTGAGTTTTAGGGAACTATTTTCAGGAAAACTAAGTTTTTATATCAGTTGATTTTCTAGAATCAAGTTTTATTTAACTATATTAACAAGTTGTTTTGAACTTAGTACCTGAGACGTCAGGGTACTAATGTTCGTTGGTGTTGTGGACTGAGTGTCCTTTGGACTTAAGGTCCTATAGATTGGGTATCTACTGTATACATGAGGTATACTGTTTAAAACATTTAAAATGTTTTCTATGACCACGAGCCTAAAACTGGTGCATCGGTTGATGGGTCTCGTGACTGAGCATTCGGATTTGAGGTCCTGTGTTGTTAATAAAAGAGTTAAGACACTTTAAAACGATGATGGTTGTAAGCGTTTTGTGCTGCAACAGAGGAAATTGTATACACAAAGAGAAACGACGAGAATAAAAGGTTTTACATGCATTTAAGGCAGACGTGTCTATAAAGTTAATCATGGTATCAAGGGGATATTCATGTGTTTATCTCATTGTACCTTGGTGGTCAATGAGCCCACTTTTGTATTACTGTGCCTTGGTTTGGACAGTTTGCAGTGGGATTCGGCTTGAGTGTCGTTGGCTTGAGTGTCGTTGCCTGAGTGGCGTTGCCTGAGTGGCTTTGGCTTGAGTGCCGTTGGCTTGAGTGCCTTTTGCCTTGAATGGCTATTGAGTCTGATCAACTCACCATATGTTGTTGATATCTCATGAGATTAGGTATATTGTTAGAGAACAATTATTGAAGTGTTGCATACATAATTTTCAAAACTGATGATGCGCTGGCATAAAACCCTGTGATATTATGTATGAATGTTTATGTGTTTTGTTAGTGTCGGGTATATGATTCTCGTGTTAAATCCATACATTGTTTTCTCACTCTTGCATTGTTTCTCTGTTTGTTCTCTACCTGTGGTACTTTTCTTATATCTGAGGATAGATGGATCCAATGATGCCATTGGCACATTCGGTGATCCGCAGCATTGCTTTTGAGAATCGTACGCACGGTGGCGCTTGGGAGATCAATCCCGGGGCGAGGAGCGCTACCTATTTTGGCCCGACATGTGAGACTACTGGCACACTAGCTGCCGGACCTCAGCGTAGAACGTATGTTGTCGAGACTTGCGAGATACCATTACCTCCACCAGGACTTTACCTGCAGTACTTGTTGAAGCACGGAGAGATTGAGGTTCACCCAGAGTTGGGACAGCCTTTACAGATAGCTGCACCAGGCGAGGGTGCGGGAGCAGCAGTATCCTCATCGGATAGTTCTGCTTTAGGAGGGGGTGATCATCCTGATCTCCCTAATGGGTTCCATTAGCTCCGACCAGCTGTAGGGTTAGTTATTTTGGGGTAGTGATGTTCGTCAGTTGACCTGGCTACTGAGAGCCATTAGTTTTTTTGTATGGTTCTAGACGTACATTACCGTTCTGTATATGTCTTTATATTTTCTTTACTTAGTTTGAGGAGAATGACCTAACTTACTAAAGGTCCTTTTGTAATCTCCTAGTGTGGTTGTAATATATATATATAAAAGAAAAAAAAAACAAGGATGCATATGTATATGTATATATAAATGGATATATTAGTGTATGTTTGTTTTATTTCGGTCATGTTTGGTTGTGCACTAAAAAGAAAAAAAAAATTGTTATCACCAACTTCGCTGAAATGTTATTACTTTAATCATTTTATTTTCCGAAAGTAACCAGCATTTTAATTAAATTTTCCGCATTGGGGTAACTTTGTGATGATCCTTGAGAGGGTGTCACAATTAAGAAATGATTTAAGAGAGAATTAATCTAATAAAACACCGGGGCACAACGCGATGTCTCATGCAGCCCCTGTAAGAGTCAAAGTAAATTAATAAGAGTATGATTTTTACATAAACAACCCATAAATAATAATTTTAGAGTAACTAACCTATATTAAATTATGATAGACTTCTTTATACAGCACATTTGTAGTAATGTTTGTATTTTGGCATTCGTGGTTACATATTAGTATCTTCAATCCACTACGGGAGTTAACTCTTAATATTGTGACGTACAACTGTCCATGTGAAAATACAGGTTGTGGTAGATAAATTCTTGCATGTTTGAGGAACTGTCCTTGACCTTTATTTGTAATCTTTGGAAGTATGAGTTAATTTTGATAAGGAACTTAGGTGTATGGACATCATGTATTTGTCTAACAACTAGTTTGTTAAGTTTAAAAATAATTTGTATAAATTTCATTAAGTTTTTAAGTTATATTATATTAGATAAAATTATTATCACTCTAGTTGAATATATAAAATAAATGTCGCTACCAATTTCAATTTCTGATATAATGTGGATAATTACTTATGAAACATAAATTGACCTTTTTCAATTTAAGTTTCTAGGTCCCTAATAATCATTTCAAATTGATAAACGTTATACTTTGATATCTCATTTAGTTGAATTAGTTTACTAATATAAATAGTATTTAAGGACATTTGTAAGAACAGACAACATGAAATTTTATATGAAATCATATCTATAACAATTTATTAATTTACAAAATTTATTCATGTATTTTAAATATTTTTCTAAATTAAATTAGCTTTGATAATTTAGGAATATATTTTGTGAAAATCGACAGGATATTTTGTTTAAAATCAATTGTATAATCATTGAACTTACAATAATTAATCAAATAATTTATTTGAATAAAGATAGATATTAATTGAAATTATTCAAATATTTGTCTAAAATCATGTTTGTTTTAAAAATAAATATATAAATTTATTTAACTTTATATGTAATTTTATATTTGATTAAATAAAGCAATTTGATAAAACAACTTTGTAATTTTATTAATGTCTTCCTTCGAAAGTAACACTACAAATTATTTGCATCAAGTCTCAAGAACCAATTAAATTAAACAAAAGCTTCAATTATTGAATTGGTTCCTAAACTATTTGGGAATTTTCAAGTAGGTTCCATAGTGATGCAATAGCAAACCACTCAGTTTTATATGGGGAAAAAAAGTAGGTCCCCGAACTTAAAAAATTTATAATTAGGTCCCTAAACTTATATAAAATTTTCAATTGACTCCCTGAATTAAAAAGTTTCTAATTGGGTCCCTGAGCTTATATAAAATTATCAATTGGGTCCCTGAAATAAAAAGGTGACTTATAAAATAAAAAATAATAAAATTATAGATGATGAAATATGGAGAAAAAAACTGTTTGACATAATAATAAAATGACAAAAGATAAATATGAGAGAAAAAACTAACTATTTAAAATAACAATATTACTAAAATAAAAAAATAAAACTTAGTGAGAAAAGCTAACTATTTAAAATAACTATATGAAATTTTGCTAGAAAATTCATTTTTTATAACAAAATATTAAGTTATTAAACTGAGTAAAATATTATATATTTGAAATAATAATAATAATAATAAATAATAATAATAATAATAATAATAATAATAATAATAATAATAATAATAGTAGACATAGCAAGTAAAAATATTATTTAAGAAATATTAAAATAATTTAATAAAGACCTCAATTAAAATATAAAATAATCTAATAAATGATAAAATAAATTAATAACTCAAAATGAAATTGACAGTCAAAATAAGATGTGATAATATTAGATAAAAATTATTTCAAATAATGATATTCTCTGCTAAGTTTCATCTTTTACCATTTTATTTTTATTTAAAACACTTTTCTCCAAAAAAAAAATCCTTTAATAATATATTACTATTTAAAAAATGAATATTTTTTATTTGAGTTTTATCAGTTTAATATCTTAATATTTTTTTATAAAACTTGAATTTTCAAGCACAATTTTATATTATTCATTATTTTGTTATTATTATTTCAAGGCTAAATTTTGTCGCTCAAATTTATCTATTTTTATTTAATTATTATGCTAAACAATAGTTTTTCTAACTAAGTTTTAATTTTTATTTAAATACTATTATTTTTATTTTAAATAGTGAATTTTTCTCTCATATTCATCTTTTGTCATTTTGTTATTATTTTGTTAAACATTTTTTTTTATAAATTTCATATTCTATCATGTTATTATTTTTTGTTTTATATAGTCTCCTTTCTATTTTAGGGACCCAATTGAAAATTTTCTTTAATTTCAAGGACCCATTTAGAAACTTTTTAGTATAAGGACCCAATTGAAAATTTTGCATTTTTTTTAGTTCAGGGACCTACATGAAAATTCTCAAATAGTTCAGGGACTAACTCAATAATTGAGTTAAACAAAATGTGGAAATAAAGTGCATCCGGAGATAATCAATCACGCGGTTCTTTTTTAATTTTTGCAAACTTTTGCATCTTTTAGTTAGATGGGTGTGGTGTACATGCGTAAAGTTGAGTACATATTTGAATGTTGTCTACTTTTCTCTTTCCAGAAGTCTTACTCGAAGAAGTGCACGTCTGATTCAATTTTTTATTCATATTATATTTTATTTAAAACTTAAAATACTGAAACTATAATTTTCGCAGAATTATGTTGTTGTTACAAATATCAATCGGAAAATTACCTCCACATTGTCATGCTCCTGAGGAGAAAGAGTAAATGTGAATTCTACTTAATCGCCTATATCATATGCCTACCAAAATTAAAAATTGTAATGTTAATAATGGGAGATTTTCAATTAATATAAAACATGTAATTGAATATTTAATTCATTATCTAACCTTAATGGAATGGTGTGTGATAAATTTTTCAACGAAGCTTGGGTCATGAGACATCCTTTTTACAGTATGAGTTTTCAATTGGTGCCACTGTTTGCTTCACTGGCTTCAACCTTAAATACCATTACTTTTTCCAACAATGACTCTAACTCAGCTGGACAATTGTTTGTGACATTGTTCTGCCAAAAAAAAAAGAGGTCCACTAATAATGTAAAGCAACCAAATATGGGGATTTAGAATTAGATGTATGATTTTGTTGCATAAAAAATTAGAGTAGAACCGTACTCATAGTTTTCATTAGTTCGAATGCAGGTTTTCCTTGGTATTGTTGAAGAACTTGATCAAACAGTACAAACATAGGGAATCTGGTGGCATCGACAACTATGTGTAGCTTGTAGATAGACACACACAAAAAAAAAAAAAAAAAAAAACTGAATTTTGTTTCAAAATAATTGTTTTTCCTTAAGAAAGTATAATTAATTAATGGATACAAAGCATTCATTGTTATAGAAACATAAAATACCGAAATAAAAACTACTCCCTCCATTCCTTTTCTATGGTAATTTAAGGTTTCTACACACAGATTAAGAAAACATTAATTTGTTTATAGTTGTACCAAAATATCCTTATTTATAGTATCATTAAATAGTTATAAATTCTAACCACATTTACTCCACACTCCACTAGCCATTTATGTATCTTGAAAAGAAGCATTTATATACCTTGGTCAAATGCAAAGTGCATTGATATGTGCTACTTTTGTTTTGGAACATGCAACATTTATGACTGAATTTAAGTAGGGAAGGTTTAGTGTATTTTCAAGGCATTTCAATTTAATTCTATGATAAGGGTATATATGGAAAAAAATTTGTCAAATATATCTTGGGTTTATAAAAGATCCATTGTTTTGGAACAAAAAAAATAGCTAAAATTATCATAGAAAAGGAACGGAGGGAGTAATGATTATGTTACACACTGCAACTTCATAGCTCTAAGATTGTAAGTGTTTGTGTTTGAATCTGGTTATCAGCTAATGATAGAGTTGTCTTGGTAGACATTGGACTAACTACTTGAGTTAGAGGAATGTTCCTATTTGCAAATGATAGTAAAATGTAAGATTAATGAAACACACTAAACTTGGTAAAACAAGCTCATCAGCATTAATAGAATTTATTTCCAAATTTAAAAAGTTGAGATTAATCAACGCAATTTGATAAAACAACTTTGTAATTTTATTAATGTCTTCCTTTGAAAGTAACACTATAAATTATTTGCATCAAGTCTCAAGATCCAATTGAGTTAAACAAAATGTGGAAATAAAGTGCATCCAATTCCTAGATTTCAAAGGAGATAATCAATTACGCGGTTCTTTTTTAATTTTTGCAAACTTTTGCATCTTTGAGTTAGATGGGTGTGTTGTACATGCGTCAAGCTGAGTACATGTATGAATGTTGTCTTCTTTTCTCTTTCTAGAAGTCTTACTCGAAGAAGTGCATTCCACATCTTGCTCCATTTTTTATTTCATATTAATTTAAAATGCTGAAACTATAATTTTCGAAAAATTATGTTGTTGTTACAAATATCAAACAAAAATTATTACCTTCACATTCTCATGCTCTTGAGGAGAAAGAGTAAATGTGAATTCTACTTCATCGTATATATCATATGCCTACCAAAATTAAAATTTTAACATTAATAATGGAGATTTTCAATTAATATAAAACATGTAATTGAATATTTAATTCACTATCTAACCTTAATGGGATGGTGTGTCATAATTTTTTCAATGAAGCTTGGGTCATGAGACATCCTTTTTACAGTTTGAGTTTGCCAATTGGTGCCATATTTGCTTCACTGGCTTTAGCCTTAAATACCATTAGTTTTTCCAACAATGACTTTAACTCAGCCGGACAATTGTTTGTGACATTGTTTTTTTTTCAAAAAAAAGACGTCCACGAAAAATGTAAAGCAACCAAATATGGGGATTTAGAATTCGATCTATGATGTTGTTGCATAAAAAATTAGAGTAGGGCCTTATTCATAGTTTTCATCTGTTCGGATGCAGGTTTTCCTTGGTATTGTTGAAGAACTTGATCAAACAGTACAAACATAGTGAATCTAGTGGCAGCTGAGCTTTTTTTCAAAATAATTGTTTTTCATTGAGAAAGTACAATTAATTAATTGATACCCAAGTACCGGGTTGACCGACATCTCACATTTTCCACAGTTGTATGTGCCTTCAATTTCCTCAACCTTTTTCTGACACTTTTTGCATGCATTATATGTCCATCCCTTATGTGTGTCAATCTCAATGACCTTGGCGATCATAGAACAAACCAATTTCTAAATAATAAAAAATAGTTAAGATACAAAGCATTCATTGTTATAGAAACATAAAATTCCCAAAAAAAAATTAATGATTATGTTACACACATCTGCAACTTCATTTAGCTCTGAGATTATAAGTCTTTGTATTTGGATCAGGTCATCAGCTAATGATAGCGTTGTCTTGGTAGACATTGGACTAACTACTTGAGTTAGAGGAATGTTTCCCATTTGCAATCCATTAAGATGACAGTAAAATGTAAATTATTTTCAAATTTAAAAGGTTGAGATTAATTATTTGTAACATGAAAAAAAGGTTAACTTAAATTGTAGAAAATTACAAACTAACCCAACTTCCTCAATCCTCACCCATATCCCTCCTCCTTTATCTACCATAGACCTTCCCGAATGGAATCATGTTTTTAAAAATGTAGAAATGGTAGTCCTAAAATGCAAGTTTGACTATATATTAAAAGAAGGGAAACGGACTATATATTATTGTAGTCATTCCTGATAAATCAAACACTGGCTCTTATTTTGATGGTCCTTTTAATATTCCAAATAGGCTGTCAATTATATTCAAACATGTCCTGCGATGTCACAACAAATTGGTTGAAAGAAATATTGAAGCGACGGCCTTAGCTTGTTCCACATAATTGGATTGGCCTGATTAGAAGTGAATGAGTCTTACCTCAGTGTAGGGTATAAAAGTCATACCAGCAACCAACATACATATCATGACATTCATACCAATGTAACCAACGAATCATAACATTAACGTAACAACAAGGCACATATTATTGGCATACCAATTAACCAAAGAAACATGTTATCAAACATATCACAGGCATTTATAACAAAAAGGCATGTTTAACACATCAATGAGCATACAAACAACTACGGGGTCATGGGAACCCCTCATCATACGCTACCCTTTTGACTAATTATTATAGTATCCTTCTTCCCATACCTGGTACGAAGATTCCAACAAGAACGCCAAACGGCAACCGAACAACGAACCAACGCGTTTCCCTCAGCTGCTTGATTAGTTTCCCAAGCCTTGGTCAATCAAAAGTTAACCAATTAGTTTCCTAAAATCTAAAACTAGAAAGGAAACCAAAGAGGGAAGAAACTCTTACCTACACAGATTGGCACAGACGAACAAAGGCTCCCCAAAGGTCTCTAAAACTCCAAGAAAGCGATGGGTTTAGAGAAAATTGGGATGATAGCAGCTGTAGCCGCAATAGGGTTTTTATTTGTGCCAAAATAGGGTTTTGGATGTAATTCATGGTTTCTGTGCCCAACTATATATATAGGCTGCAGCATTGCGAAGCACGGCCGTGCAGCCTATAAGCACGGTCGTGCTGTACTTAGCGTCTACGAGACACGGTCCACACTTAAGCACGGCCGTGCAACCTATCAAGCACGACCGTGCTTGTGATCCAACTGGTCACAAGGCATGTGGCTAAGCACGAGCGTGCTGGTCATGAGCACGGTCGTGCTCATGCACCTTAGAAAAGGGATTTTTAAGCTTAAAACCTCACTTAGCCCTTAGCCAACAAATCTAAGCTAAAACGTAAAGCTTAAACAACCAAACAAACATACAAAGAAGCACTTAACGAAAAACGGGGTGTTACACAATCTGCTAGCTTATCCGCTATCCGTTATCCGTAATCCGCTATCAGCTCGCTTATATGTTATCCACTATCAGCTAGTTTTTTTTTTACCAAACAGAGCCTTAGTTTGTCAGCAATGTGAGAATACCATGAGTACTCTTCGAAGATTGGTACAAATGTCATCACAAATTGAAGAAAAAGATAACTAGATCTTAATTAATTAATATGAATTATGATATGAACAATATATTAAAATATTGAAATAGGATATTAATTGTTAATTAATATTTAAGAATATTATATAAATGATATAGGAGACAAAATTAATTTATGAATTAAAGTAGTATACAATGTCAGTATAAAAGAGAGATCATATTAACACATGTTAAAGAAAGAAATAATAATGATGTTGATTTGTCTAAATTGGAGAGAAATAATAATAATTGTCACATATAAACCTTGATAGGAAGCTCCAATTAGAGCTTTGGATAAAAGTGACTCTCCACAAATTTTCTATTTGAGTGGAAATTTGCGTTAAAAAGAAGTTAAAACAAACAGGCTGTCAATCTCTTAGCAATGGGGCTACTAATTAACGACCTATAATTAAGGCAAACTTTAGTAGAAGGCGATTTTTGTCCCCAAATTCATGGCCGATAGTGGGCTTGGCAGTCCGTGACTCCACCAACCAAATTTCCGGAGGAATTGTTGGACGAAATGCTAACGACAACTCCCCTACACAAAACGTGAAGAATCCGCCCCCAAAGGAAAACATGGAAGCCTTTCCTCGGTCCAAACCAAACGGAACCATCAACCTGCACATCGAACCTAACCCTACCACGTTCCCTCATCTCTCTGTTAATCCCATCCAAGACAAATGAGAATGTGGCATTTAGGGTGGTCTCCGACATGGAACCCTGCCTAAAAGGCATAAGCAAGGACTTCGAAAGCAACACTTTGTCGTAGTAAAAAGTTGATTCGGAGCATGTTATAGTTAACAACCACGTTCTTGTTTCGGTTTTTAACGAGGATTCCGACCTGCAAGCTGCCAGTCACGGATTCAGAGGATAGTGACTCCACTTGGAAGTGGGGCACCTTGGGGTAGTAGAGGTTAACCATGAAAACCAACATGAAGAGTAAAGACCCTAAGAGGAAGATGTGGATGAATAATTTCAATATGGTATCTGTTATACAAACCATTGATAAAAAAAAAAAAAAACTACTGAGACTCTTGAGAGCAACGAATGAATAGTGTATTTACTATATTTTACTATTTGATTTGGCTTATATATACTCTTTTTTTTTTTGTGCATAAAAATTTCTAGAATATGATTTGATTTAATTTTGCGACATGCTTATTCTATTATTTACCAAATTAGATTTTGCACATTTTTCCATAATCATACTTCAATATATATGAACATGATTTGATCTACATTTAACGTGACATTAATTAGTTGATTCGGAAAAAACACATGATAAGTAATCTATATCTATATCTATATCTATATCTATATCTATATCTATATCTATATGATACATTTGCGAAACAAACTCAAAGTGGAAACCTCATGTCAATCTCTGGAGCCTTCACCCATAAAAATATATGTAATTATGATTTTTTTTTTTTGAGAGAGTAATTATGATTATTGATTGAGATAATATCAATTTGATACCAATGAGTTGAAATTGAAATCTGTTTCATAACCTTCCAATAATGTTTTCAAAATATAATATTCCAATTATAACCTTCCAAATTTCACAGATTTGTCACGCTCATATTGATTTGAAGAAAAAAATATAATGATGGTCAAAATGTCATTAACGAGAGCAATAACGAAATCAATTTGAATTTTGAAATTTCATGAATGAAACAAATTGATACTGATTATGTCATTTTAGGATGAAAATAATTTAATGCTTAAACAAATGATACAAAAAATGCTAGAAATTAAGAGTGCATTAATTAGAATTGATTATATGGACAATACATTGATTATAAAATATTATAATTCAACACAAAATAATTCAAATTTAAACAATATTTGAAATTCAAAAGTTAGAATTCAGATTGAAATTACTTCAAATTCTAAAAAGGAAATAGATGAATTTAATTATAATTTCATCAATGTTATTAATGAATGTAGATATATATGGTGAAAATTTTATTAATAATATCATATAGATATTATTAGTAATACATTTATGATTTATAATATTAATGTTACTATGAGTAATTGAATTAACACGTGTACATTTAATATTAGGATCACTACACAATAAGTAATGGAAAGTATGATTTGGAAAAATAAAATAATTTTATGATTTATTTCCTATTATTTGAAATTTGAAAATCAGGATTTAGATAATTAGCTCAAATACTGAAAAAAAAAAAAATTATAATTATAACTTCACTAATTTTCAGAATGACGTGATATATCATCAAAACATTATTGAACATAAATTTATTATTTTTAATATTAATATTAATTATATGGAAGATAGTCAAATAAATATGAATATAATAATTATGAAACTTTGGGGCCAACTAATAATGAATAATGAATCAAATACATATGTTTTATTACAAGTGTCTCAATATTTTTTTTTGACCACTTTATCCAACACACAATCAAGGGCAACCTTTGGGGCTTAAATTTTTTCATCGTTATTGTCATAAATATATTATCTCGGTCATAATTCACTTGATCAAATGCGTATTAAATTGGCTGCTATTTCTATTAATTTTTATCCAAAATCTAATTCCAATCATTTCCTTTTATTCTTCAAATCAATTACTGTGATGCTCTTCTTAAATTTAATTCAAAATTTAATTTTATGCTTATTGAGCGGGATCTTATCTCTTTGCTCTATACAAATAGCTATCTTATAATTCACACCGCAATGCCTCTTGCAAATGGTCCTCCATATTTCAATCAGCCTGCCATCATATCGAGGTGGGTTGTGATTGTGGAAGGGTTTCTAGCAAACTGCTCACAGGTACACTCTCTCCTTCTCTTTCTTTTCTTTCCAGTTTTCTTTTCTTTTATACTCCTCGTCGTTTTCTTTTTTCCCTTTGTCCTTCTCAGTATCACGATCTTCTCTGCCAATATCTCTCTAACTCTCTCTCTCTCTCTGAGGTAACTCTTGCACAACACCAATAATTATTGCAAGCACAATCATAAATCCATCATATAATTGTTATTTCTTTTTGTTCTTTGGCTTTTTTGGCAGGGTTTTATTATCTGGTTTGTACACTTTGCTCTATTCTATTGATGAGATTTTGGGCGCTACTTAATAATGAAATGCAGAACCAGATGCATTGTCTATGGTGAGCAATATATATATATATATATATATATTTCTCTTCTATCAAATTTATTATAATTTATTTTAATTTGTTTCATTTATTATATTTGACTACTCTTTGGTTGTCATTGATATTAGTTTTTGCGTATTTGTGGAGACAAATCTTTTTTATTTCATTCCATTATTTGAAACTTGATTTTCTGTTCATTTTATTCAGGTCAATGACACTATTGGAGCATTAGCTCTTGGACATTATCACCATAGAGAGGGAGGGATGAATAATTGTTGATGATGATTAAAGATTGTAAGGGACTTTTGATGGGGATAACTCTGATGAGACAAATGAATTGTCTTCAGAGTTTGGGTCGAGTTTGAGTTGTTTGTTGTTGTCCCTCACACTGGTCAGCTGGATGCTAGCCATTATGTCACTTACGATATGAAGTAGTGGAAGAAAGAGACAAGTTCTTTTTTATGAATCAAAATCTTTTTTGATTTTGTTTATAATACACCATCTTTTTGTATTAGCATAAATTTTTTTTAAATAAATATCTTTTTTAAATAATAATATTTTTTATTTAATTTTTTATGCACATGCAAACATTTTTTTATGCATGCCTTTTTATATTACATAAATATTTTGATTTTGATATTCCATATGTATCACATCGATAACATGCTATAATGCATATTTACAAGACAATATGTACTTACTATTATGATAACTAGACCTTTGACTATCGCACGGGTTTCTCAAATCAAATCCATTATGTTGAATATAACACAAATAAAAATAAGAATGTATAAAAATGAAAACAATATTATATGACCAAAGAAATGTAATCGTAAGATCCATATAATACTAGATGTTGTACCCGTGCGATGCACGGACATATTATGTGTTTTTATACTATTTTGTTTGGATACTTATTTTTAAATTTTGAAAATTAAACTTTAAATTTGTTCAGTTTTTTAGATGAGAAATTATTGAATGGGTGTTTTGTGTTTTGGACTTTTAAATATGTAGAATTTGTTTATATTTTTTATTTTTAAATCCAAAATATTTGCATAACTAATTGAATATCAACTTTATATATGAGTTATATTTGAAGTAGAAAATATTGAAATAAATTTAGTTACATGTCTGAAAACAATTATTTTGGCTTTTAAATATTTGATACATATATAAATCAAAATGTAAAGTTGCTTGTTGAAGTCCCTTAAAAGAGAAAGAGAACTAATAAGAGTAAGATATAAATTGAAACAACCACTAAATAATAATAATATAAGAGTAACTTAAATTGTGAAAGAACTAAGTTTATGTTTGACATGAACTCTAGAATTAAGCTAATTAACTTTTGTGTGGTCCGTAAGGGATTTAGATCCTCTCCATCGCCTCTCTTTCCATCCCCTCTTCATCCTCTCCATCTCTTTCAATTCCTTTTTCCTCTCTTTTTTTTTCCATCATTACCCGTCCCATGTTTATTCTCTCTCTCCTCCCCTGTCTATTTATGGAGCAGCAGAGGCAGCACCGATGAAGAGGATCCAAATTAAACGGGCGATGCATGTGGTATTCAAGGATTTTTGATATATTTTGTTTGTATTTTATTTTTTGAAATTCAAAATATTTGGATAATTAAATGATTAACAACTTTATGTATGAGTTTTATTTGAAGTAGGAAGTTTTTAAATAAATTTAGTTACATGCATTAAATTCATTGTTGTGGTTAAAAAGTAAAATGTTTGGCACGTATGTAAATTAAATTGTAAATTTATTCGTTGAAGTCTCTAAAAAAGAAAAAAAATTGCTAATATGATTTTTGACCACTCTTTATGTAAGAGGTGAGAAGAGGGAAGGAGTTTTGTGTTCTATGATGTGAGCCAATATTTGCCAAAGAGATAAGTCTACATATTTTATCTTTTTATACTTTTTGTAATTTCTTTTATTTATTATCTATTTCAAATTAAATTCACTCGTAAAAAGTAAATATTTTTTTATTTCAAACAATTTTATAATTTAAATATGTAAATTAAATTGTAACTCTGTTCATTGAAGTCCCTGAAAAAGAAAAATATTACTAATATGACTTTTGACCACTCTTTATATAAGAGGTGTGAAGAGGGAAGAGATTGCATTATCTGATGTGAGACTACAATTGCCAAAGAGTAAGTGTACATAATTTTTTTCCTTTTCCTTTTTTTTTTTTTTTGTAATTTTTAAATATATATTTCTGTCTATTTTTAATTAAATTCACACATCAAAAGTAATGCTTTGATTTAATTGAGATAATTTATTAATTTTAATAAACTTTATTAATTTACGGATGTTTATATAAAAGTTTACACAAAAATTAATAAAAAATCAAGTTTATAATAATTGATTAAATAATTTAATTGCATATAAAATGATGATAGCTGCTAATTTAAATGACTATAAAATTAGGATGGTTGGTTTCCGAATAAAAAAAATAAAAAATAAATAGGATAGTGATTAATTGAATAATGAAGCAATTTTCTAACATTTTATTAAATAATTTAATTTTAAATAATTTAATATTTTAAATAGGCATTTATAATTTTGGAAATGTTAAGTAAGGATGAAGTTTAGTATAAAATTAATTAGTAAAGAAAGGAAAAATGTAAGCATAAAATTTAATATAAATGAATTAGTAAATTCACTCCTTAATTCTATAATCACGTTTGAGGTGGGTAGAATTGATTTGAAGAGAAGCGAGAATTTATATTCTTTTTTTTGTTTGAAAAATTGATTCTAGGTGTGTGACCACAAAGTTCTTTATATTTACTTCTCAAAAGCGATTTTACTTTATCATTCCAAAAAATCCAATTCTTCTAAACTCACTTTTGAAATATCATTACCAAACACAAATCAAAATTTTCATCCTAACTTCTAGCTTTTCCATTGAAAAAATTGATTCTAGATATAGGACTCACAAAGTTCTTTATATTATATTTTCAACTGAAAATCAATTTTTCTTTGTCATTTAAACAAAATCAATTCTTCTAAACTCACTTTTGAAATATCATTACCAAACACAAATTAATTTTTTCAACCCCAATTTTTTTTAATGAATTATTTCAAAATCGAGTCTACCAAAATCTAAAACAAACGAACCCCTAGTCCTTTGGGATGTAAGCAATCAATGCTCCTTTCTTTCTTTCTTTTTTTGAGGCAAGAAACTCAACTCATTTCATTAATAAGCAAATGAGCAATACAAGGCGGAATATGATAAAACACTTGGTGGCTAGCTAAAGAAGACGTCACCCTTGCTAAGCTATGAGCTACGTCATTCGCTTGCCTCCTAGCAAAACTTACACCGAAGTTTGAAAAATTTAGGAAAATCTCTTGACATGCCTTAATGATAAAGCTGAACTCCGACACATCTTCAATTTTGGATTTAACTCTGTTAACCACTACTTGACAGTCAAGTTCAAAAACAACTTGTTGAGAGGCAAGATCCAAGCTCTGCACCCACTGAATAGCTTTAAGAAGACCCATTGCTTCTCCCTCTCGAACATGTAGACAAAAGGGAACACAATCAGATTTAGCAATAACAAACTCACCTTTATCATTTCTAACGCACATCCCAAAAGTGGTTTTATCAATAGAGGTATTGAAGCTAGCATCCACATTACATTTAAAGGTACCCAAACAAGAAGCCGACCAAGCAACAGAATTCACACTCTGGATCTGAGCAGTTAAAGGGGTTCTAAAAACATGAGCTAGCTTCCAATCATAAAGGAAAGAATTCGCACGATGCACTATGGAAGCAACAGTAGGTTCTTTATTATTCCAATATTTCTAATTTCTAGCATTCCAAAAACTCCACATAGTCATGGCAAGGCACTCCCTCTGGTCACCCTCCAAAGACCTCAATGCTTGGAAAAGGAATTCTGAAAAAGAGTCTGCAGAGAGAATTAAAGGTGCTAATGAGCTCCCCAAGTTTTGCTGGGACCAACAAGATTGGCTAATGGGACAAGTAACAAGAAGGTGCCATAAATTCTCAAAATCCTTGTCACAAAAAACACAAGTAACTGGGCAAGGTATACCTCTCCTTTGTAACTGAACTCTTGATGGGAGACAATCACAGCAAACTCTCCACAAAAAATTTTTACTCTAGGAGGTACCTTCAACTTCCACAAAAGAGACCAATCACCCATCATCTTCAAATGAGAACAGTCCACCAAAGATGAAATAGCTGGATTATATGCTGACTTTACTGAGTACAAACCATCTTTTGTGGCCTTCCAAACTAGTCGGTCTTGGGTTACCAGGTCACATAAAGGTGTGCGTAACACCTGCTGTGCCAAGTGATGAGGAAAAAAATTACGCACAAGACCTTCATCCTACCTCTTGCAATCAGCGCTCCATAGGTGGCTTACAAGAAGGGACCGTGCTTCAATTGGAAAATAATTTGGGCACCGCAATCTAGAACCATCACGTAGCCAAAGAGAGTCCCCAAAGTGGGATAGAGCCGTTAGAACCAATAAGCCACCGTGTACCTTCTTTAACTAAAGCTTCAGAAGACCATAAACTTCTCCAAGCATAAGAGGGGCTATGACTGTAACACCCTGCTTTTTACTGTTTTAAATAACAGAAATACATACAAATACGTTTTAAATGGTTATTTGAGTTTTATAAAATTATTTTAAATAAACGGAGTTTACCACTCAATTCCGTAGAAAGCTATGATTAAAATTTAGGTTGAAAAGTCAGGCGAATCCCGGCCTGCGAATTTCACTGACAATATATTTATACTGATCAGAAGACTTAATTTTAATTCATGAACGAAACACTTAAGGTTTTTATTTTATTTCCTAGGATTGTGCATTTTTAGAATTATTTCATTAAAAGTGAAATAATATACGTTTTACGGGCGTTATATTCAATCGGGTAAACAACGGAGCCGATTACGGGAGTTACGAGACTCGATAAGTGAATAAACCCTATATTCTCTTAGGAATAAGTCATCCATGTGAGAGGTTTAATTTGGCTTCGGGTTATGTTAGCAATTTTTAACAATTGCATTTTTATCCTTAAACTTTCTATTAATTGCATTTTGGTCCCTAAACTAATTTCCATGATACATAAGTGAAGTAGGCCAATTTCTTGCCATTCAAACCCATTAAGGGCTGCACCCAAAAGGCCCAATTTCATGGCCAAGGATTCATTTCCATGAAGCAAATTCTAGTCTTAAATTTTCCTATGTCTTCATTATGCCTTAAGTTATTTTCAAGTGCAAAATTAGTTGGACTTGGGCTTTTGGCCCAAAACTTGCGCAAGGCCCATGGCCTTTGTGGCTTGCTCATAAATTCTAGAGGTTACTTGAAGCTCTAGCTCATTCTAACAGCTTCTCCACTATTCCATTGTCTTCACCATTCTTCTTTTTCTCTTAAGCTTCCATAGCTTGATTTGTGAAGCAACTTGGTGATTCCTTGCCCATTTTCATATTCCAAGAGGTGATTCATGTTCCTCATCCTCTTTAAGCTATTGTTCTTTCATCTCATTTCTTGTTTTAAAGACTTTTTCATGATGTTCACCTTAGTTACTCTTAACTTTGATAAATCATAGAAAAATCCTAAAAATGTGAAATCAATTTCTATGTTCCTATTATCATCACTTCTATCATAATCCAAGAGTATGTTGAAAACCAAAATTTCCTCCCCACATTTCTTGATGAGGCCGAACCTTATGTGATTAGTGGGAGGAAGATTTTGTTCATTTTCTAAACAAATGATCTTATATACTATCATTCTAGTATGTACTCATGGTGAATCCAAGTTGGTTTAGCAAACAAAAATCTCTAACTCCATGAACTCCTCAAGGCCAAATCTAGGGTTTTGGAGGGTTGGATAATTTTTTATCCAAACTTTGTTGATTAGTTACTAATCCATTGTCTTAAGTAATTAGGATCATTAATCCAATGACTTAGGCAATTCTAGAAATTTCTAGCCACTAAACCTAGGGAGGCCGTGACCTATTATAGGGAATTAGGAGATTTTAATTGTTTGATTAGTAATTATTTGATTGGGATTAATGAAGGTTTAGTAAGTTCGTTGTGTACGTGAACCCGGATTTCTGACAAGTTACGTATTAAGCCGCGGAGAAATCTTCGAGAGGTAAGAGGGGATTACCTGAGGGATTTATTCGATGGCTATGTGCCAAATTGTGTTGTCTGTAATTATTTATTTGTTGGTGGTTGTTTAAGTGTTCAAGTTGTGTTATTTTTATCTGTGTTGTTTATCTGCTTATAATTGGTTTTCTGCAGTTATTTATTATAATGTTGTGATGCATGATCTTCCTGGAAATATTATTGTGATAATGTTGTGGATGTTGTTTGAGAAGCCCGATAGTGGTCACTGGTAAGTGCCCAATCAATTAATCAGATAAAAGCTTTGAAAAGCTTCGTAAATTATATTCAATGTTTTAACGGTAAAATATTGGAATATAATATTAATGGAAAGTATTTATTTGGGAAGAATAAGGAGTTTTGGAAAATATCATTATTTTAATGATTTATCGCTGTAAGAGTGATTTATGAGTCACAGTGAGGACGTAACTGTGAAAATATTTTTGTACTGCTGATTTTTACGTAATAAATTCCAGAATATTATAAAAAGTTAGTTTATGAAATTAATTTTCGAAAATAACTTAATTTTGATTTTAGAAAATTATTTAAGTGGAAAAAGCTAATATTTGGCTTAAATGGCTTTTAAAATGCTAATTTGACGGCAAATTGGAAAAATACCGGCGGCAAGAAATTCTAAAGCGGCAGTACGTGTTTTAAATAAGTTTGAGCCTCAAGTGACCATCTTTTCTAAAAAGTTAAATTTTTAACTTATGATTTTATTTCCCATTGGAAGTGATTTTCCGAAATCAAGTTGAACTCAACTGTGTTAAAAGTGGTTTTGAACTTAGTAACCGAGGTACTAAGGGTCGTGTTGTGTTATGGACTTGGTGTCCTTTGGACTTTGAGGTCCTGTGTTATTAATTAAAGTTTTAAAGATGTTTAAGACTATGATTAGTCGTAAGCCATTTTGAGCTTCGGCAAAGGGAGATTACAAAGAAAAGTGTCAAGAACAAAGTGTTTTTGTTGCATGCATTTGGCAAACATGCCCATGGTTTATGTGTGAGTACCTTGTGGAGTCAGGTATCTCATGCTACGATTTTCTTCATTGTGCCCAGGTGGACAATGAAACCCCATATATGGTTTTATCACTGTGCCTTGGGTTTGGACAGTGTGCAATGGGTTTTGGCTGCGTGCCTTTTTGCCTTGTGTGGCAATCGAGCCTGATCAACTCACTACAGTTGGGATATCTCATGAGATTAAGTGCGAAGTTAGACGATGTGTTGAAGTGTTCATGCATAGTTTTTCAAATGATGATGTGTGGGGTGTGAAACCCATTGATAAACTATTAGCTTGATATGAATGCTTATGTTGATATAACATGTATATGTGTATGTGTTAACTGTGGTGTCGTGCATGTAGTTGTCGAGTTAAATCCAGATATTGGTTTCTCACTCTTGCATGTTTTATTTGTGGTTTCTCTACTTGTGCATATACAATTACGTCTGAGATTAGATGGACCCGGATATGCCTCTGGCACATTCGAGGCTACGCTCGATCATGTTTGATCGAGCACATCATGGTGGTGCTTGGGAGATAAACCCTGGGGCACTCAGCACCACCTATTTCGGCCCTAGTAGAGAGGTTGTCAGCACGATAGAGGCAGGACCACAGCGGAGGACGCATGTTGTGGAGAGCTATTGAGGTATCTCTACCTCCAGTATGGGTTTACCTACAGTTCTTGGCTAAGCACGGGTTACTTGTCGTTCCACCTCAGCCTCTTCATATAGTAGTACTAGCAGTACCTCCTGTTGAGGTGGCAGAGGATCCTGAGATTGAGGAGGACCCCTATGAGTACTTTGAGGATGATGACTCTTCAGACGAGGATGCGGAAGCAGAGGTATCTTCACCAGATAGACCTGCTGGAGGTGGGGGTGATCATCATGATCTCCCCAATGGTTTTCATTAGCTTGACCAGCTATAGGTAAGTTTTGGGGTAGCGAGTCTTGTCAGTTTTTGATCTGGCTATTGAGAGCCATGAGTTTTTGTATAGTTCTGGACTACTCGTTACTTGATGTGTATATGTCTTTAATTTCTTTGCTTAGTTTGATGGAGAATAGCCTATACTTATGAGGGCTCTTTTGTAATCTTGTATTAGTGATGTAGTGTGTATTAACTGATGATGCATATACGTATAGATAAGTTTGTTTATGTCATGGATGTTTTAAAAAAAAAAATTATCACTATTTTCGCGATAAGACGTTTACTTTAAAGTTTATTTTCCAAAAGTAACCAACGATTAATAATTTTATTTTCCGCTTTTGGGTAACTATGTGATGACCCTAGAAGGGGTGTCGCAATGACCCAGAGCAGCATCAAAAAAATTGCCTTGTGAAAAATATTTAGCTTTGAAAATTCTGGTCACAAGTGCATCAGGCTCTACCAAAAATTTCCATGCTTGCTTACCTAACATGGCAAGGTTGAAAGCATACAAATTTCTGAAAATGAATTGTAGACAGGTATACTATACATCATGGATCCAATCATCACTGTTAGTCCCGTAATTTGGATTCATGCCTGAACTCACAAAAAAAAATGTATTTTAGCAACCGAATTCAATGTTCACACTTAATCGGTCACTAAATATATAAATTTGGTTGTTAAATATGGAAATTTGACGACCAATTTAGTGACCTCCAAATGATTTAGCGACGTCTATGTATTTAACGACCACCAAAACTCGGTCGTTAAATATTTTTGGATCAAATAGTCTTTTCTTTGATCAAACTCGGTCGTTAAATATGAAAATTCGATCGCTAGAAAGTTTAGGGCCGAATTTTCATATTTAACAACCAAACTTGAATGTCTTAGAAGGAGAAAGTTTGGATACCTTCTCAAGCCTCAATTATATTGGACCAGTGATGATTTGTATAGTAATAAGAAGAGTGCTACTAATACATTTTCTAACACTTTTTTTAACTTATTGTTCTATTGGTTAAAATTCAAATGAGTACCACTATTTTGAAAGTGTGTTCTACTAATAAATTTATGTGGATCTCATTTATATTTTATATAACCCACATAAATTTCAATCAATAAGAGATAATGTGTTGGAAAGAGAATGTTAGATAGTTTGTTGCTAGCATTTTCGAGTGTATAATATCTTTGAAAATCAAAAGGAACCGCTTATGACGTTGGATATACTTAAATTTTTTTTTTTTTGACACACATGGGTATACTTAAATTGATCAATTATAGTCCGTTCTTTCAACTGTTTGAAAGTAATTTTCCAATATTTTTTTTAAAATAAATCTTAAGCAGTTGCGCCCAAAAAATAAGTTTCGGATAATTAATATTCTCTTTTAATCTATATTTATTTAAATTTCATCTAAGAGTCTGTTTGGTTTACCAAATCAGCTAGTGTATAGCAGATAGCTTATAGCGGATGGAAAAGTAGCCTCGTTTGATAATTGCTTTTAAAATTAGCGTATATCATTTTTTTCATTAGCATATAACGTTTTTTCAGACGTTTGAGCTTATAACATATAGCTTATCATTTTTTTTTTTTCTCCATATTATTTTAATTAAATTCTCCACTTATCCAAAGCTAATAAAATAAAACACTAATCATTTAACATAGTTTACAAATAAGAATTAATTTCAATATTTAGATTTATATTTGAGATAAAAAATAGAAAATAATTTTTTTTTAAAATAAAATTTATAAAATCATATCAATATATAATTTTATTTTTATCATTCCATTTTATTTATGAAAAATGATTAAAACTAAATTAAAAATGATAAAGATGATTAATATTTTAATTTTTTAAATGATAAATAATTTAAAATAAATTAAAGTGTTAAAAATGATATTTATTTTAAAATAAATATTATATATATACATATATATATAATTATATATAATATATATATATATATATATAAAATGCAAACATATCCTTTTATGTCATTTTACATTTATCAGCTAGTTCAATCACTAGTTTTACCAAACACTTCAATTCTAATCCGCTAGCTAATCTATTATACGCTATCAACTAGCTTATTCGTTATCCACTAATTTTTATTCAACAGAGCCTGATGTAAAATATCTATACAATATGCAAAATACTTATAAATTAGCGATTGTCAGCACTTTAATCATTCTACAAGCTTGAAAAACTTAATTGATTTTTTTTCAATTTTTTCTGAGAATGCAAGCAACTGCAGACACGTGCTTCCGTTTGATTTGACGTACACACTCAAGTACATAATTTGTACACAAGTATATAATGGTTGCATTTAATGGTTTATAGTCATCGCAGAATTATGCTAAGAATACTTCCTAGTTGCTAACCATACATCAACTAGTAAAGAGCCTGAATCAATCTGTTTTTATTGTTAATTGATCAATCGTGCACGCACACTTGAATTTTTCAATTTAATAATATACTAATACTGTAACCCGTGGGATGCACCGGGATATCATGTCTTTATAATAAATAATGTTTTGTATTTTATATTTTGATATTGAAAATATTCTGTCACTCAAATGAATAATGAATTTATGTAAATTTTTTTTTTGAAGTAGTAGTGTTTAAATAAATTTAGTTACATGTAGTGAATTAATTATTAATTATTTGGGCTAAAAATGGAAATCTTATGGACATATACACTTTTAAATGTTAAATTGGTTGATGAAGTCTCCGTAAAAGTAAAAGAGAACTAATAAAAGGAAGATTTAAACTTGATCAACCAAGAAAGATAACAATTTAATAGTAGTTTTATCAATATATAAACACGTTTATAAGCAATGTTTGAATCTTGCCGGAGGTAACCCTAGACAATATTGTGACATACAATTGTCCATGTGAAAAAATTGTTTGAGGAAGATAAATTCCCACGTGCTTGAGCAATTGTCCATGACTTTTATTTATTGTCATTGTAAAAGAAACAATAATCGAAAATTGACACTACAATTTGAGTGAAATTCTTTTATGAAAAGGTGTTTGTGACAATATGAGAATAAACACCATTTAGCCAATATTGGCTAGACTTGTATGTTTCAATATTTTTATACATTAATCTTTAATTTAATATGTATAATGCATAAAAGTGAGTGATATATGTGGTTTTCTTTTTTGGGTCGGTTGTGTTGTTACTTGTCATGAACATCCGAATTAAATTGTTTAAATTTTGTGTGATCCATGACCAACTTCGACTTGTCTAAAGTCAACTAATATCTTTATACGAAAATACCATTTGCATTCTATCATTAAACTGTGTTTATTAAATCTATGTACGTCATTTGCTAGATTTTTTTTAGAATGACCTTTTGATTTCTTGCACATTTTTGAACTTTATATTTGTTTTCAACACCATTATGTCTTCTCCAGGAGCTCATTTGTTATTGCTTATTTTGTTTAAAAGATAATTTTTTACAAATTTTAGTGTGTTCGTTTTTGCTTATGAAAATAATCAAAAGTAGAAAAAAAAAATCATTTTGGGGATTAAAATGAAAACAACTTTCATTTACTTTTGGAAAAAAATCAGTTTTTATAACTAACTACTTTTACAAAAATGATTATAAACAAACATAAATCTGGTTATTTTTTTTAAAAAAAAAATCTCTAAAAAAAATCAGTAAATTATTTTATAACAAAATCATTTATTTTTTAATCTTAAGCAAACAGGCTCCTAATCACCTATATTATACCCTTCAGAAACTAATAAAATTCATATTAAAAAATTAACATAGGAAAATTTTGATATATGCTCAAAAAATAGAAGATACAATCAATTGATAATGTTCTTTAAATAAATTAAATTTAAATAAGAGTGTTTTGCTGTTTTGCTATAATATTTCACCACTCAACATTGAGGACATATTCAAATGGAATTATCAAAGTAAGGTCACCTAGGAAATCTATGTAGGTCATTTGCTAGATATTTTTAGAATGGCCTTTTGATTTCTTGCACTTTTTTTTAACTTTTTTTTCAACACCAATATGTTTTCTCCAGGAGCCCGTTTGTTATTGTTTATTTTGCATAAAAAATCATTTTTTAACCATAAAATCAATTTTTAAAAATTTTAGTGTGTTTATTTTTGCTTCTGAAAATAACCGACGAGGAATGATTTGCAATGTTTAAATTCTAGAGGGGTTGAATTCGATATAAAAAAGAAGAAGAAACAGGGGGATTATTTTTGCCAAGTAAAAAAGTTGGTGGGGACTAAAAGTGCATTTTAGTCAAGATTTTAAATTTGACATGTAGGTAGTTATATTTACAAGAGACTAAATTATGGTTGATATTATTAGTGTAGCATTAAATCGCTAACATATATGAGAAACTAAATTGAAAATAAATAAATTATTCAGGTGCGACACCCCTCCTCAGGGTCATCACATAGTTACCCAAATGCGGAAAATAAAATTATAATTGCTGGTTACTTTCGGAAAATAATCTTTTATGATACTTTGCTTAATACAAAAATAATGGTAAAAATTTTTCTTTTCTTCGACATACATAACCCCGTCACAAATATAACCATATCTGGATACATATATATATATATATATATCTATGCATAAAGCGCACCATATGATGTTCACATCTAGACCTTCTCTATATAGGTCCTTTAGGGAAAGAAACAACATAACATATCATTATACATTATTGAAAACATAAAACTCCTTACTTCAAAAGTATGGCTCTCTAAAGCCAGACATAAATATTATTCCCCTTAAACCAACTTAAGACTCTAATTGAGCTGGTCACTCTATACGGCACCTACTAAGAAGACTCCAGAGGTCATTCTTAAAATCCACGGTTGCCTTAAAAGTCCGGCCTAAAGATCCTCGCACGCTCCGGGGGCATCTCCAGGTCCACCTATACTCAGATAGAATATAATCCACAAGTAGAGAGACCAACAAGAAAATATGCAAGAGTGAGATTCCAATATCTGGATTTAACACGACAACTACATGCCCGACACAAAAGGAAACAGATAAACATATACATGGTTATAACAACATAAACACTCATATCAAAGCAAATAATTCATCCATAGGTTTCACACCCCAAACATCATCATTTAAAACTATGCATGAACACTTCATATACCTCATCTAAAGTCATACTTAATCTCCAGAGCTTCAAACACCAAATAAATGAGCTGATCAGGCTCGATTGCCAAATAGGGCACGACTTCTTGAATACCTTTCCATTAGGATATCCAGGTTCGCTTTCTGGACTACCTTATCTACTAAGATACCCAGATTCGCCTTCGTCTTCGCCTTCTTGAATACTTTACCCTTTAAGTTATTTAGATTCGACTTCTTGAATACCTTATCTACTAAGATACTCAGATTCGCCTTCACCTTTGCCTTCTTGAATACTTTATCCTTTAAGCTATTCAGATTCGACTTCTGGAATATCTTTTCTCTTAAGATATCCAGATTCACGCCTTAGATATGTCTTCCAAGTAAATGCATATAAAACCTTTTGCTCCTAACACCTTATTTAGAATACCAAATCCAAAGAACACTATGTTCATAACGCCTTAAGAATATTAGCACACCATTTTTTTGTTTAACACAAAACTGCACAACTTGTCCAAGTCATTGAGTAAAACTCGTTTACAGAAAACCATTCAAACCTAATTGAAAATCTCTTTATAAAATCATCATATTTCTAATAAATCTTTTTTTCTAAAAAATTTACTTTTCAAGCAGAGAGTCACATGGACTAAATCTTGGTTCAAAATAACAATTATCACTTTAAAATTACTTGCCGTAAATACTTTTCTGAATTGCCGTCATCTAGCCTTTTAAAGTCCTTTATGTCAAAATTTGATCTTTTCCACTTAAATAATTTTCTAAAATCATCATTAAGTTATTTTCGAAAATTAATTTCATTAAATAACTTTTTCTAATATATTGGATTTATCCACATAAAAATTAACAGTACAAAAATAATTTCTTGGTTACGTCCTCACTGTAACTCATAGTTCACTCTTACTCCGTAAAATCCTTAAAATAATCTTATTTTCAACTTTGTCTCATTTTTCACCATCTAAAACCTAAGTAATATTATATTACTCTTTCTCATTAATTAAAAACTCATTATCCCGTAAAAACTCCTTAACACTTTTAACCGCATTATTAACTAAGCACGGACCACTGTCAGGCTTTTCAATCCACAACAACATCAATAATCATTAACAACATTATATCAATTAACCCAGGCAGATCATGCATCAAAACACTATAATACATAACTGCAAATCAATAAACACAGATAAAATAGCACGACATAAAATAAATTAAACAAACACCACAACCACAGATACATAATACAGACCCACAACTTGATAGCACGTAGCCATCGGAAAAATCCCTCAGGCAATCCCCTCTTACCTCTTGAACATTTTCCTCCGATTGAGAATTTGTCGTAATCCAAGTGACGGTAACACGCGTACACAATAACTAGGTTATCCTTTAACAAAGACCACAACTAATCAACAATCAAACAACCTAAAAACACCTAAGCTCCTACATGTTGGTTTGTGTCTAGGGCTGTTTTTGGGACCAAAAAATTTCTAAAATTCCTAAACCTGTGAATTAGTGATTCTTAATCACTTAAAACCCTAAATCAACACTTGTATTACAAAGATTGAAATCAAATATTCCAATCCCCCAATAAATGAATTTCGGCCATGACTCATAAAATGGCTTAGAGACCTTGATTTTATTAAAACAACATAGATTCAATACATATATCATTTATAAGATTGAATCATCCAAAGAAAATGAACAAAATCCTCCCCCCCCCCCCCCCCCAACACACACACACACACTAAAACCTAGGTTCGGCCTCATGAGGTTCAAAGGGCTAGAAATTTTTGTTGATTGCAAGCTTATAGATCTAGAATATAGAGATGATAATAGGATTATAGAAATTGGTTTCATATTTTTAGGATTTTTATTTTATATGATTTTCTAGAGAATTTCAAACTTCTAGATCTAAGAATGTGAAAGTGATGATCATGGCATGAACAAGGCATTAAATCATGAAACTACTTGAAGAACATCATGATAATCAAGGGAGAAGAGCATGTATACCTCTTGGAATCAAGAAATTGGCAAGCAATCACACACCTCCTTCACAAATCAAGCTTATGTAACTTAAGAGTTTTAATGGAAAATGGCAAAGTTGATGAAGAAGATGAAGATGACCTTTTATAGAAGTGAAGATGGGCTCTTGGAGAGCTTTGGGCCGTGGGGTTCTAGGGTCCAAGGGCAAGGAATTTTGTTTCATAAGGATCAAGGTGCAATTTTGATTAAGGACCAATTTGCAAAACTTAAAAAGTTTAAGGACTAATTTGCAATTTCCTTATAGTTTGTAATGATGAGGCCATGTGCATCATAAATGCATTCATATGGGTGAGTCATCTTGGATGACTCATTGGTATTATCCCTTAGAGGCTCCCGGAAATCCCGTTTTCAACTCCGTCGCTTACTCGATAAAGATGTCGCCCGGATAAAATATAATATTTTTCTTTTTTTAGTGAAATATTTCAAAATAACCAAAAACGTTGGAAATTAAATAAAAACCTTAAGTATTTCGTTCACGAGTCAAAATTAGGTCTTCTGATCAGTACAACTATACTGTCAGTGAAATTCACAGACCAGGTTTCGCCTGACTTTTCAACCTAAATTTTAATCATAACTCTCTACCGTTAAGTAGAGTATAAATAAGGTTTCGGTTTAATTAAAATAATCTTCTAAGTCTCAGATAAAAATATAAACGTAATTATATAAATTTCTGATATTAGAAAACGAAAAAACTCGGGGTGTTACATAAGGGGATAAATAGAATTTTGATCTATTTTATTATAATCATTTTAAAAGACTATTTTGCTATAAAAAACTATTGTGGTATTTAATTAAGACTTTTATATAATCTAAACAAATATTGAGATATACAATCAGGACTATCATGTTTTTTTAAGGAGGGTGTCCAAACCTAGTAATATTCAATCAAGTCTCTTTACAGGTTAAAAAAAGCCTTTTGGTATTCAAAAACATACAAATTTCATTAATTCTTTCTTAGCATGGATTTTGTGTGAGTTTTAGTGAAAACTATAAATAATTAATGGAGAATGCTAACCAGTGCCCTAAGTGCATTGGTTAAGAAATCAAAAGAAGAAATTTTACATTGGAAAATGATGTATTTAATATTTTAAAAAGATAAATACTTAGTGTTTAAAGAAAAACTTGCTTGTTATGGATTCATTAACCAATGCCCTTAGGACACTGGTTAGCAAGACCCATAATTAATTACCAAACCCATTCCAAAACCCCACCCACACCCTTTCACACATTCATTTCTTTCTCACTATAAGTGCAATGCATTGAAAGTTGCACTCTGGCTTTCTCCCTTGTTCCTTTTCTCTCATCAAGAACTCTACTTTGAAGACAATTTTATCATAATACAAAAAAAAATCGAAATATTACTTGATTTTGTCACTAGTGCAAGTGTTGGTCCTTGCTGAATTGTTACACTACATTGATATTTCACTTTCTGATTTTTCCTTTTTTTTAGCTTTTTTTATTATATTTTCCATTTACTTTGTGCGGACTTGAATTAGTCTATTTGCTAAACCATTTTCTGTGACATTTGCTCTCAATTTTAGGCTTCTATATTGCTTTCCTAATTGAATACACCCCTTTAGTTTTTCAATGGGAACTTACTTATTTTATATTCCTTAACCAGTGATGGGCCTTTGGTCCAATCTATCTTATCTTCGCTACTTAGGCCTTAGGGGAAAAATACATTTGGATGGACTCCACCCTTTTTTTCCTCATCCCTATCTTTTTTATAAACCAAACGAAAAGAGTTGGGTATTATCTCTTCTATTTCTCTCTTTATGTGTTTATTTCCTCTCAAAATCACTCATTCCAAACATAGTGTAAAACAGAAAAGGAAATCAGCATGCTGCAATATGCTTTCGATGAAATATTAAATTGGATCATCTTATCGCAGTTACAGTATGCTTTTAACCCCCCTCGATTGAAGTCATCTCGAATGCTTAATGCTATATATCAGATTAACCATCCGTGCTTAGTAGCTTTTAGAACCTGCATCAGTCAAATTACACTAGAAAGGTACAAAAAGCTCCTTCTCCTTGTTTCTATTACACTTATTCTTCATATAACTCTCCCAATTTCCAAGTGCTAAGATGTCTCCTCCGTGGATGCCGCCTGCTGGCGAATTCCAAAAAGTGGCACCTTGATTCAAGAAGGGCGTTACTTTTGAACGTGTTGAAAGAATATTCTCTAAAAGTTCAATTGGAATGTGGTTCTCAGTCATCGAATCACTGGAGAAGAGGCACCTAAAAAAGAATATAAAGTTATTGCATGCAATGTTTGATACTAAATTAAATATGAAATTTTTTATCTGATATACTTAAATTTTGGATGAAAGTTATTATTTGTTAATTTTTTAACCCCAATATACATAGGCCAAGCAATTAGATAATGAAAGTTATTATTCTTACACTCAGGCAAGCATATTCTTACACTCAGGCAAGCATTAGGGCAAACAATTAGATAATGACTTTCAATCTACAAATCACATAAATGTCTTTACATGTAAAATATCTCATAAACAAACAAGATACTGCTTGGACATCTTGTCCCTCAAGAGAGTACTTGTGGAATGGCTTGCATGACATTCTTTTCTCATAACTCAAGTCCCTCACAATGGATCAATACATTTCTCATTGGTTCATATTGCATATTGTTGAAAGTGACTCAAAATCAAAGTTAAAAGTGCAGAATTTGATGATCAGACAGTTGGCAATCGATTACAGGAAGGCCGTAATCGATTACGGACCTTCTGTCTGAGTTCAGGACTATGGACAGAGAGCTGGTAATCGATTACCAGGATATGGTAATCGATTACAGTAATCGATTACTAAGAATCGCGTAATCGATTACGACGCGTCAATTTCTGATATTTAAGTTCGTGACAGCAGCGAACGAAATGAGATTGGGGGTTTCTTGGGTGCGTTTTTCAGTGCGAAAAAGGGATAAAAACCTAGAGAATACTATCATCTTGTAATGCTTTGATTCTATTGTGATTAGAGAGAAGATTCAAGAGAGATTAGAGAGAGATCAAGGGTTGTGTGAAAATAGAGAGACGAAAGGCTTGGGTTCTCTTGTTTGTTCATCTTGAACATGGTGGAGTGAAGATCCAAGGGATCTCTATTGTAATCTTGATCAAAGTTCATAGTGGAGGAGGCTCTCTCCCGTGGATGTAGGCCATATTGGCTGAACCACGCTAAACTGTGTGTGTGCTCTCTATCTCTTCTTCCCTTTCTCTTTTCTTGCTGCTATAATTGAATTACCTGATGTGGTAATTCAATTACCACATATTATTATGCTTGATTTGCATAATTTTACGCTAGTTCTTGGTGGTTGTTTGCTATAGTATTTCTTCAACATTAGTTGTATTGGGTTTAGATTGTGGAAACTCTATTTCTTGGCACTGTGTAGTCTTTTGTGTATTTGTTTCAGGGATCTTCTTTGGGTTCTTTCATACACATCGAACCAACAAGTGGCGCCGTCTGTGGGGAGTGAAAGAAGAAGAAAGATCAAAAGGCTGAACAATGGGAAACACAAAGTATAACATAGAGAAATTCTCTAGAAGTAATGACTTTGGGTTATGGAGGGTTAAGATGGAGGCAATCTTGATACAACTTGGATGTGCAGAAGCTCTCAAGGGAGAGGCAAGGATGGAAAACACTCTATCACAAAGGGAGAAGACCGATATGATAGAGAAGGCAAGAAGTGCAATAATTCTATGTCTTGGTGATAAGGCGCTGAGAGAGGTTGCAAGGAAAAAGACAGCAGTATCTATGTGGGCAAGGTTAGAAACATTGTACATGACAAAGTCACTAGCGAATAGGCTATGCTTGAAGCAACTTCTATATTCCTTCAAGATGACGGAATCGAAGTCCATTGTGGAGCAACTTGCGGAATTCAATAAAATTCTTGATGACCTTGAGAACATTGAGGTCAAGCTCGATGATGAGGACAAGGCATTGCTCCTACTTAATTCTTTACCAAATCCTTTGAGCACTTCAAGGATGCTATTTTGTATGGCAATGATCAAACCATTTCCTTGGATGATGTTCAAACTTCAATCCGGACAAAGGAGCTCCACAGGCAACAAGAGTTGAAAGCGGAGAATAATGGTGAGAGCTTGAATGTCTCAAGGGGGAGGAACGAGAAGAAAGGGTTCAAGAGCAAGAGGTCTAGATCAAAATCAAAGAGTCATTCAAAGTCAAAGCTCAGGTGTTTCAATTGCAATAAAACGGGTCACTTCAAGAAAGATTGTCCTAAAAAGGGGGCAAGGAATCGAGGAACTCCGCTGAGGTTGCAATTGCTTCGGATGGCTATGAGAGTGCCGGGGTGTTGGTGGTATCAAGTTCAGAAACACAAAGGAGTTGGGTTATGGATTCCGGATGTTCGTACCATATGTGCCTAAGGAAGGACTACTTCGAGACACTAGAACTCAAAGAAGGTGGAGTGGTGCTTCTAGGAAACAATAAAGCATGCAAGGTACAAGGTATGAGAACTATTCGGCTCAAAACTTCTGAAAATTGGGAAATCCTATTAAAGGATGTGAGGTATGTTCCTGAACTTAAGAGAAATCTTCTATCCATTAGCATGTTTGATGATTTAGGTTATTCAACTAAAATTGAACATGGTATGATAAAGATTTCTAGTGGTGCTTTAATAATAGCTAAGGGAACAAATAGAAATGGATTGTATATTCTTAATGGTTCCACTGTTATTGCACAAGCATCGGTAGCTAGCCCAACACCACATGATAAAACCAAGTTATGGCACTTATGGCTAGGTCATGTAAGTGAAAAAGGATTGATATAATTGTCTAAACAAAACTTGTTAAATGGTGATAAATTGGAGAAACTAGAATTTTGTGATCATTGCATATTAGGTAAACAACATAGAGTTTCTTTTGGAACTGGTTTGCATGTTTCTAGTAGACCTTTTGAGTATGTGCACTCGGATCTTTGGGGTCCATCAAGGGTGATGACTCATGGAGGGGGATCCTATTTTCTAACCATGATTGATGACTTTTCTAGAAGAGTGTGGATTTACATTTTGAAAAATAAATCTGAAACCTTTCAAAAATTCAAGGAATGGCACACTCTTATAGAAAATCAACTAGGCTTGAAATTGAAAGTTTTAAGGACTGACAATGGCCTGGAGTTTGTTTCAGAGCAATTTAATGAGTTTTGCAGGAAACAGGGAATTAAAAGGCATAGGACTGTGGCACGGACTCCTCAACAAAATGGCCCAGCCGAAAGGATGAATAGGACTATTTTGGAGCGTGTTAGGTGTATGCTTTTGGGTGCTGGACTACCTAAGAGTTTCTGGGGTGAAGCTGCAAATACTGCAGTGTACTTGATAAACAGATGTCCGTCTTCAGCTTTAGACTTCAAGACACCTATGGAAGTATGGAGTGGTAAACCGATGGATTACTCTAATCTTAGGGTATTTGGTTCTTTGGCATTTACTCACATCAGGGAAGACAAGCTTGATGCACGGGCGGTGAAATGCATCTTCATTGGGTATCCGGATGGTGTGAAGGGCTACAAGTTATGGAAGTTGGAATCAGGTGGATCAAGGTGCTTTGTAAGCAGGGATGTCACATTTGATGAAACCAGGATGGGTATGATGTGCAGTAGCTTGGAACAAAGCAGTTTAGATGAAACAGACCAGAAAGCTCAGTTTGAGGTGGAGTCTCCCACCTCTAACACCAGAGAGGAAAGTCCACCTCCAGCAGAACAGATAGATCAACAACCACCAGCAGTATCAGACTATCAGTTGACTAGAGATCGAGTTAGGAGGAATATTGTACCTCCTAATAGATTTGGGTATGCTGACCTCGTTTGCTATGCTCTTAAAGCAGCTGAAGAGATACAAGATCCAGAACCGAGAAGTTTGAGAGAGGCTATGGAAAGCAAGGATAGTCAGAATTGGTTACAAGCGGTACAAGCAGAAATGGAATCCTTGGATAAAAATCAAACCTGGACACTTGTGGACTTACCCGAATCAAAGGGTAGTTGGATGCAAGTGGATCTTCAAGAAAAAGGATGGCATTCCAGGCATTGAGGAGGCAAGGTTCAAGGCAAGACTGGTAGCAAAGGGTTTTACACAGGTTGAAGTCATTGACTACAATGAGATCTTTTCACCTGTGGTAAAACATTGTTCTATAAGGATATTGATGTCTATTGTGAATCAGTATGACTTGGAACTAGAACAGATGGATGTCAAGACAGCATTTCTACATGGAGATCTAGAGGAAACTATCTACATGTAACAACCGGAAGGATATGCAGAAGATAAGACCAAGGTATGTCTCTTGAGAAAATCACTTTATGGGCTAAAACAAAGCCCTAGACAATGGTACAAAAAATTTGATGATTTTCTCTTGAGAGTGGGGTTTCTGAGGAGTAGTTATGATATCTGTGTATACATACTAAGGAGAGAGGAGGAGTGTGTTCTTTTCCTACTCCTATATGTGGATGACATTCTTATAGCCAGCTCTAGCAAGGAAGAGATAAGCAAGCTTAAGGATCAATTGAATTCTGAATTTGAGATGAAGGATCTTGGTAATGCAAAGAGGATACTTGGTATGGACATAGTCAGAAACAGAAAGAAAGGGGAACTATTACTATCTCAGCAAGGTTACTTGAGGAAAGTTGTAGAAAGGTATAGGATGCATCAATCTAAACCGGTTTCTACACCTTTGGGTAACCACACAAAGCTCTCTATTACTCAAGCTCCTAGCAACGACACGGAAAGAAGAAGAATGGATTCTATTCCTTATGCAAGTGGAGTGGGTATCATCATGTATGGGATGGTATGTAGCAGGCCGGATTTGGCACACGCCGTTAGCATTGTTAGCAGATTTATGGCGGATCTGGGGGAAGCTCATTGGGAGGCTTTGAAGTGGGTTCTAAGGTATTTGAATGGTTCTCTAAGTTCTGGACTTATGTACAAGAAGGCAGCTCAAGGGGAAGATGCTATTGTGGGTTATGTTGATGCGGATTATGCCGGCAATGTTGATACAAGGA
The DNA here is from genome assembly GCA_035048595.1 of Echinosophora koreensis. Lineage (NCBI taxonomy): Eukaryota > Viridiplantae > Streptophyta > Magnoliopsida > Fabales > Fabaceae > Echinosophora > Echinosophora koreensis. Next base: position 2,395,846 of record JAPCYP010000002.1, on the reverse strand, counting down.
AGTCTCTTTCGGGGTATGTGTTCACTTTGTTTGGGACTGCAATTAGTTGGAAGTCTACTTTACAACCCGTGGTTGCGTTGTCAACTACACAAGCGGAGTATATAGCTCTTGCGGATGGAGTAAAGGAAGCTCTATGGTTAAAAGGGATGATTGGTGAATTTGGAATTATGCAAAAGTGTGTGACTGTTCATTGTGATAGCCAAAGTGTTATTCACTTAGCTAATCATCAATTTTATCATGAGAGAACGAAGCATATTGATATAAGGCTTCATTTCATTAGAGATGTGGTTGAATCAAAGGAAATTCAGATTGAGAAGATAGCTTCGGAAGATAACCCTGCAGATGCATTTACAAAGTCACTACCAAGAGCAAAGTTCAAGCTTTGCTTGGACTTGATAAACTTCATTGAAGCATAATTCCATAAGTGGGAGAGCCACCACTACAAGGTTACACTCAATCCTCTGATTTGGAGTCAAGGTGGAATATTGTTGAAAGTGACTCAAAATCAAAGTTCAAAGTGCAGAATTTGATGATCAGACAGCTGGCAATCGATTACAGGAAGGCCGTAATTGATTACGGACCTTCTGTCTGAGTTCAGGACTGTGGACAGAGAGCTAGTAATCGATTACCAGGATATGGTAATCGATTACAGTAATCGATTACTAAGAATCGCGTAATCGATTACGACGCGTCAGTTTCTGATATTTAAGTCCGTGACAACAGCGAACGAAATGAGATTGGGGGCTTCTTGGGTGCGTTTTTCAGTGCGAAAAAGAGAGAAAAACCTAGAGAATACTATCATCTTGTAATGCTTTGATTCTATTGTGATTAGAGAGAAGATTCAAGAGAGGATTAGAGAGAGATCAAGGGTTGTGTGAAAATAGAGAGACGAAAGGCTTGGGTTCTCTTGTTTGTTCATCTTGAACATGGTGGAGTGAAGATCCAAGGGATCTCTATTGTAATCTTGATCAAAGTTCATAGTGGAGGAGGCTCTCTCCCGTGGATGTAGGCCATATTGGCTGAACCACGCTAAACTGTGTGTGTGCTCTCTATCTCTTCTTCCCTTTCTCTTTTCTTGCTGCTGTAATTGAATTACCTGATGTGGTAATTCAATTACCATATATTGCTATGCTTGATTTGCATAATTTTGCGCTAGTTCTTGGTGGTTATTTGCTATAGTATTTCTTCTACATTAGTTGTATTGAGTTTAGATTGTGGAAACTCTATTTCTTGGTACTGTGTAGTCTTTTGTGTATTTGTTTCAGGGATCTTCTTTGGGTTCTTTCATACACATCGAACCAACACATATCATAAAATCATCAACTCTTTGGGTATCCGAGGAGGTGGGTTCTCTGAGGACCTCCTGCCCCGACGGTTTTAATTTTATACCACGGAGATATCGCTCCCTCCGGCCAACAACAACATCTCTCCTCAACGCCCGGGGTATCTAACGAGGTCCCCTCATCCTCGGTGGTGATATTTATATACCGGAGCCTCTTGCTCCCCGGTCGGCTACCCAAAGATTCATAATCATTCTTTGACAATTCATTCCATCAAGTACTTCTTTCAATAAGTTTTCAACCACATACCTCAATCATTCATTACATGCGAGCAAACTTAACAATCTCATACTCAACATATATCATATTTAGCATTCATCAATAATGTAATCAACTCATTAATTGCTCAATACTTTGAGTATATAAAATATCATAAGCAGTTAACACCTTAATCTCGCAGACATTTCACTTATTGCATTCTCAAACAATATATTAACATACTCAACAAGGAACACTTTCACAATAATTCTAATAGTAATATTCCAAACATGAGCGAAATAAATAATTTACTTCATTATCTTGTCAACCTTTCAAATCCAATAGCATTTATCACAATCATATAATAGAACTTATAGAACTTACCAATAAAATTATCAACTCAGTCCGTTACACAATACTTTCAATATGCAATCTCATATACAACTCAATATCTTAATCTCATAACAAATACTACAATAGTAACTTCTCATCATCATCATCATATATATATACACATTAATTCACCTACAAATGCCCATAATGCAAGACATACATCAAGGTATGTAAAATGATCTCTGAATACTTCAAAAAGCCCAAAAGAACATATTTTGAAACGGCAAAAGAGTGTAACCATCATAAACTATGATAAACCAAGATAAACCATTCTTTTTTTAAAATATAATATATATATATATATATATATATATATATATATATATATATATACCCATGACCTTTGATCACTATTTTTGTCATAACTTTTAAAAATACATAGAATTTTAATCTGAAACTTGTTTCATATGAAAATAGACTCAAATAGCTTTCCAACAAGCTATCATTTGCCCAAAACGGATAAGAAATGAAAAATGCATGTATGTTTAAAATTTGCTTCCCCTCTCTCTAGCGCCCAGCGCCCCATTTCCAGCGCCCAGCGTCGTCCGAAAATTGCAGAAACGCAACAGCTTCTGCTATTCCACCATCTTCACTCCCAAAACTCCATTTTCATGCTTTTCAACAAATAAACAACTATAACAACTCATCAACAACATATAAATCAAAGAGTAATCAACATAAACATGTTCCAATAATTTTAGTGAAAGAGATTCACCCAAAACAACTCACAAACATCATTATTTCAACTATCATCAACCTATTTCATATCCTTTAAAAATACCCACGAAAATTACCCAAAATAAATCACAAAACCCTCACCTTTTTGGTAGCCACTATGTTAGGGTTCCACAAAAACGAAAATTGCAAGAAGATGAAGATGGAGAAATCCTTTGAGTTGAGAAGTGGAAGGTGAGCTCCTAGCTTCCTCTCCTCCTTTTCCTTTCCTCAACTACTTTTCTTTCACACTCTCCCATTAGGGTTTCAATTTTGAAGGAAGAAATAAAATGAGATGTAAAGGGAAGCTTCTCTTCTTATAAAGCATGACATAAAAAATGGACAAAAATGCCCTTCACCACCGAGGGACATATTGGGTAAGACCAATATATTATTTCTAACTTCTTAATCAAGTTATTTAAACTATTAAGGGTGTGTCAAGACATGCACTACCTCATTTGAGTATGAAAATCCTTATTTAAACTTGCAAATAAAGTCTAAGAGATTTTTTTTTCTAGCACAAATTATTAAATAAAAACACATTTATAACTAAAAAATAATATCACTTATACCCTTTATACGAAAAGATATTTTAAATCAATGAGCATAATGTCATTTAAACTTATAATATTAAACTATTAAAATTACAGAGTATTACACCTAAACCCAAAATTTATTCTCCAACTTCAACTCATCACCTTTCTCAACAGCTTTTTGATAATTTTCCTCTCGCTTTCATTAATTTCATGGTCAACAACACCTTTCTCGCTTTCATCTCACTACATCCACCCATTGATGTGCGTTTGGGAAGGTTGTTGCGTCTGGGAAGCTGGGGATGAAGCTGTTCTTGCGTTTTGGGAAGGTGAAGACCAAGCCCTAAGTTATGTTTTAGTTTTGCTTTTTTAATTATAAATAAATGAGATCTTTGTTGTTAATTAAGTAATAAAAATATTTTAATTATCTTATGTGGAACACACGTGACATTGACACGTGGAAGCCACGTTGGTGCCAATTTGCCATGTAAGAGGATACCTTTAGATTTTGGACGGAGAGCTGATAGGGAATGATTTTTGCAATGTTTAAATTCTAGAGGGGTTGAATTGAACCAAAAAAAAATAGTGTGATCATTTTTGTCAAGCAAAAAATTTGGGGGCTAAAAGTGCATTTTAGTCAAGATTTTGAATGTGACATGTAGGTAATTACGAGAGACTAAATTATGATTGATATTAATTAGTATAGCATTAAATTTCTAATTAACATAGTATATGAGAATGGGTTTTAACCCCATTTAATTGATCATAAAAAAATAAATAAATGAGAAACTAAATTGAAATTAATAAATTATTCAGGGACTAAAATAAATTTGTCTATTTTAATGTAATCATTTAATAATTTTATCACAAAATATACATGGCAGGAACAATAAAATATATATGCTATTGTAATATATATATATATATATATATATATATATATATATATATATATATATATGCTCTTACATCTTATAAACATGTTGCGGAGGAACAAGATTCTTCTATCCCAAAATATGATGTCTCAGTGTCACCTACCGATCAAATGTTAAGAATGTATATAAGTATTAATGAGTTATGATTTTATTTTATTAAGTGGCAAATTGGCCAAATTATCATTGATGGGAGATACGAAAAGTGACAGGAAAGTAGAACAGAAGATCTCCATCCGTTGCGGAGATATATGTATTGCCACTTACTTGAAGCACACACATAGCAATTGTGTGTACATATATTTGAAAGAGCAATATGCTAGGAACACATTTTTTTCATATCACATTTCCTCCGATACATGCTACATAATAAAATGGATTTTATGTGGGATCCACCGAATAGAGAATGAACCCATGTGATCTAGTGAGTCACACATGAAATCTATCCAATAATAAAGTGGTGTTGAAAAGAATTTGTTAAAAATGTGTAGCTAATATTTCTATTGTTAAAAGAAAAATGCTAACGAGTGTTCTAAGGACATTGTTTAAGAAATCTAAAAAAGTAAGTTTCAATGAATAGTTACCTTATTTGGTATCCTTAAACAATGTTCTTAAAACACTCGTTAACAAAACTCTCTTTAAAATAAGAAATAATTAAAACGGGGTATTCTTTCATGTGAATGAAAACAAAGTATTCAACATCAATTTTTAAATATTTCCTTTCATGGGCTAATGTTTTATATGTTATTAATTATGTTTTGTGGAATCTGAGTGATACTCGAAATTCTAATAGATTCATCATATAGAAGAAGGGGGATGGCATTCAACACTAAGGTAGCGTTTGGAAGAGCTTATTTAAGCTCCTTTTGACTTGTCTGATGACATAAGCTCTTATGCAGTGTGTTTGGCAGAGCTTATAAAAGTAACTTATGTCATCCCATAAGGAGTTTTTGACTTATTTTCATAAGTTACTGAAACAAGCTTATGGAATTTTTAACAAGTGCTTATGACCCATCCGTGTTTTCCCCCTTCGAATCATTTCCTGCCCATTTCTTCATAAGCTCTTATGACATAAGCTCTCATGCGATAAGGTCTTATATGATAAGCTCTTAATTAAGTTGTTTACCCAAACGGGGCCTAAGAACAACCGTAACAACCTCGAGCATTGAAACCACCAAATTTCCATCATTACCTTTATAACATAATCACCACACCTTAATGACCTCATAGTTGTATCAATTATATGAAAAAGTACAGAATAAAATAACAGCGTTATTATTTTAACTTTGGCCCCCTACCCAACAAGAACAACAGAACACTGTTGATGTCAATTGGAATTTCGAAGCCATAAAGGGGAATGAAAGAATAATCATATGAAGACAGACAAAAGGCATTGCATGCTGGAATTGAATAATAGCCACTGTATATAAGCACGGGAGAGTAGAAAGCACGTTATGAAAGTCTATGGACTATGGTTAACTATTTTAATTAAAACATTGGAAGGATCGCCTTCAAATGTGCTTCCTGTTAATTAAGCAAACAAATACTATAAATTTGTTATTTTGTTTCTTTAACAAGCAGTTGGTTACGTCAACACAAAGCATGCTTCCATTTAGACATAAGTTTACATGTATTGCCACAATAACTTACATATAGTACAATGATAGGTTTTTATCCGAAAAAGGCAACTTTAGGCTTATTATTATGAGAGATTAAATGAATAGATTTTGAGCACTATAGTTTATTTAAATAATCAAATTAAAAAAAAAAAGTATGTGAGTTTTTTATGTGATCATATATTTATTAAGTAACTTTTAATTTCGATCATTCATACCACTCACTGAATATGTCACCAAACAATTTGTTATTCATGTTGAGTTATTTCTATTTAGGTGTTCAGAAAAGAAAAAGAAAACAAATTTACCATGATATGTGTTTCCTTTAATTACCATTATTGGGATAAAACCTATTTTTTTTTTTTTTTAAAACAGAGTCAAGTGAACAACTTATAATATATTTGATTAATAGAAATGTTAAGATTTTTTTTAGGAAAAAAAAAACTTTTATATAAACAGTATCATTAATGTATTAAGAAGTGAAATTTTAAGTTTCTCAATAAATGAGTTATAAGGTTGGTTTGGTGGTTGGAATGGAGGAGGTAAGGAGTAGAGTGATAAGGAGTTTGAGGTTTCAAACCTCACTCACTAACAAAATACTAACAGTAACACTAACATTTGTCTATTAAAAAAGGATTTCAATAAAATCTTATCTTTTTTTATCAGTTAAAAAAAAAAATTCTTGTTTTTTTCCTTAACAAGATCCATTTGATTAATGATTATTAATAAGTTATTGAGTAATTAATTAATTATTAATAAATAAAATAATATACTTTATCAATTAAAAACTTATACATTATTAATTGCATAAAAATGGTGTAAAAAATGTGAAATAATTATTATTTGAATAATTAAGTGTCCGAAACCTTCCCAGTCAATTAATTAATCAGTTCGCTTACGTCAATACAGGGCATGCCTTTCGAGCAAGGATTTCGAGGTGATTATAAACAAATTAACATGCTTCTTAGTTCTATATTTGGTTAATTAAACTACTTAAGTAAATTAAAGTATCTTGTCAAAAAAAAAAAAATAGTAAATTAAAGTAGGATGTAAACCCATAACCTAGCTAGATTGATCTGCTTTCAACTTTTGTACGGCTAAAGTGTATATTTAACGGCCGCATGTGTAAACTGAAAATGCTGGTAGATAAGTTATTAAAATATATTCCAGTAAAAAAAAAAGTTTAAATATATAAAAACAATGGTATATAAAATAATAATATTGAAGTGTTTGCATAATACTCAAATGAAAGACAGAAAAATAAATATTAATTTTTTTTTGACAAATACTAATTATATATTTTTTTTTGACACAAAATACTAATTATATTAATCACCACTCTTCATATTAGTTTATGCAATTAAGAATTTGATTTCGTAATACAATGATTATATTAAATCCAATTTGATAAGGGTTTTGCTGACAAGTGTTGTAAGAATATATATTGAAAAACTAAATATAACACTTTATAATATATTAAATACAATATTTTTTCATACGAATTTCCTTTCTTAGTTTTTTAAATAAAGTCTTAAAATATTTGTTATCATTCTCCTCTTCACCGCTTACAAAATGTACTAAAAAAAGAATATCAAAATTGGATTATTAATGTTCTGAGCTAGCAGGTAAATCGAGGTCGTCTCGAGAGACACTGTCTCTCCGGACCTCCACCTTCTTCCCTGTTTTGCTTGACTTTGGTGTTGAAGAGAAAAATGAGCATATGCTTACAAATACAATTCCAACGTTCAAGTAAATTGATATAGAGTCTTATAAAAAAAAAAAATTTAAAGTAAATTGATATAGAAGGTGAGAACAAAATTATTTTCTTATAAATAATTATATTATTCTTTCACATTTATATTTTTAAGTGTTATTCTTTATAATTTTTCTATAAAACTTAATAAACTATATTATTAGAATGATATTTCATTTACTTAATTTTGTGTTCTAATTAACTATGCGTGTGTTTGTATGTATTATGAAAAATGTGCCAAATATGAATGAATGTCCATTTAGTATTGGTTTAAATAAGTTTTTAGTCCCTATAAAGTTTACTAATTTTGATGTTAATCCCTGTGAATTTTTTTTTTAGGATTTCATCCCTGTAATCTCAAAAATTTTGTAAATAGTCCCTATCATCATCTTTTTCCGGTATCTAGTACTCAGGGGTACCCAAGTAATTTTATTTTACTGTTTGTCTTGTTATGAAATTCAGCTAGAAAATAGAAACAAAATCATATATTAGGGATCACATGTTAAAATTGCTAATTTATTTCATTTTATATGATATCTAGTACTCAGAGGAACTGATGTAATTTCTTGTTTCTGTCCAACTTGCTCCAAAATTTGGCTAGAAAATAGGGAAAAATCATACATTAGAGTGACATGGTTAAAATTGACAATTTTTTTTCATTTGATATGATTTATAGTACTCAGAGGTAACAGTAGGGACTATTCATAAAAAATTTATAATTACAGGGACGAAATCCTAAGAAATTTTTATACAGGGACTAAAACCAAAATTGATAAAGTTCGCAGGGATTAAAAACTTATTTAAACCTTTAGTATTGTAACCTCCATGAGTAAAAGTTTTATCACATTTTATTGTATTGTAAATATATCATTATGTATAGGCTTTCAATGGCTTTGGGCGGTTACAAGTCCTATGTCTATAAATAGGACTCATATATCATTGTGAAGTTTGCCCCTTGAAGAGTATGATACAAAGACTCTATCATTATCTCCTCTCTTCTCTATTACTCTCTTCTCTATTCTTATTAGTTTATAATATCATGCTCTTGTTTTGGTTAATTTTATAACACGCTATCAGCACGAATCTCTACCATATGAGCAATGGTTTAATCAATCTGGAGATTGTATTGAAAAGATTCATTTCTTCTTACTCTCTATGGGTGATCATATCCTTTCTTGTTGTTTTATTTTTCATGTTACTTTTAGTATGAATTTTCTTTTAATGTTTCATATAGAAAATTTTATTATGAATTTTGTCGTTTATTATCGTATTTTATCTAATTATTGTTTGAAAAATTCTGGAAGAATTTAATATTCATGCATTCCTGTAGGATGCACAAAACTATATTTTTTTTGTCATCATTTGTATGAAGTTTTGTCGTTAGTTCCTGAAAAACTAGACTTTAATTAGATCATGATTGAAATCCAAAAGATCTGTTTGATTAAGTTTTGTGGTTAGTTCCTGAAGAGCTAGACCTTTAGACCATGATTGAAATTTAAAAGATCTATTTGATTAAGTTTTGTGGTTAGTTCCTGAAGAACTAGACCTTTAGACCATGATTGAAATCTACAAGATCTATTTGATCTTAGTGTATTTTAAAACAATAGAAAGTGATAAAAAAAAAAGTCATCTATTTTTATGTCACTCAAATATGCTCCTGGAGTAACAAAAGATGAGAAAATATTTTCAAGAATGTTTTGGACAAAGTTTAGGCATTATGGTGATTGACACAAGAGTGATTATTGATGAAAAATGAGAAAATGTCACCTAATGGATTGAACTCCATTCCCGGAAGTGAATGTATCATACTATAATTTTGGGTATGACAAAATTGTGGTTATGACTATTGATGTGGTAGATATGTATGAAATGATGATTTAAGATCTTGAAAAAAAGAAGAAAAGAATATCATAATGAAAAAAAAATATTGAATGTATTATATGTGCTGATTAAATATATTCATTAGGCATTAAGAGTGATAAAATGCCGTTAGTATGATTTTTGGTTATGACCTTTATTATTCCTAACAATGAGTAGTAACTCATATACATTATAGAGAAGTGTAACTTCTCTCCGTACTTATTCTTGAAATTTTATATTAGGACATCATTTTCTGAAAGAAGAAATAAGAATAATTTGTTTGTATGCCTAGTTCCTAAAGAACTATATTCTTTTGTGTTCTTTTTTTTTTTTTTTTTTGTCCTGGTATCTTCTTACCCTCTCTTTTCATGTTACTTTGATGTTGTAAGATGTATGAAATGACATGGAACACATATAAGTTATATGTCAAAATTTGCAAATATTTACAAGTGAGTTTGAATCAAGGTAAAGATAAATTTTAGTCTCCCAAATCTTGATCAGGTAAGCTATGGGTTAATATTCAAATTTTTCTTCTGAATTTATTCATTTGATAATGTTCTTACAAATAATATGCATCTGAATATGTCTATTTTGTTAAATATTTTGGAGAAATTTTTTTTTATTTGATTGATGATTTGAGTAATTGAATTATTTTCTTGGAATTCATATGCTCTATTTCATTTTTGTTATGTGAAGAAATTTGTAAATGTGTTTAATAAAGTTACTATGATTTTGATGATTTGAATATTATGGAATGACCTGAAGTTGTTTCAGAACTATAAAATATATAAAGAAATGTGTTACGATGAAATACTTTTGAATAATGAAGTTTTGTCTCGACCCATAGATCGAGCATTTATCAAGGTGATATTGTGTCTAACAAATTATAAAGAATTAGTTCTTAAGAAACTCATGATAAATTGTATCTATTGAGTACACTACTATAATTTGGTATCTTGATATGAAAAAGATAACAAGTTAATTGGTCCTGAAGACCATATCTTATTGTTAGAGAAGCACGCACACATATTGTTAAATATTACATGGCTTGATATAATAATTTTTCCATGAAGCTTATTGGGAAGTGATCTTGCAAAAGTAAGAGGTATTCGTTTGATCCAAATGAAGTCGTTAATGTTTTTTGTTGAAGTTATGATTCGTCTCGTCCAAGAATCTTGTAATTCTAATTGAAGAAACTATTGTCATGCAAAGCTCAATTGAAAAGAGGATGTGTCAAAGGTGTCAAGAGAAGAAAATTGCTTCAAAATGCTTCAGGGGGGAGATAATCAGAATGTTGAAATCATATTCTTAAGCGATGTTTCTAACAGGGGGAGAAAATTGTAGTTTTTTTCCTTAATCAAGGTTTTGTCCTACATGGTTTTCCTTGATAAGGTTTTTAATGAGGCAGTTCCCACATAAAGGATATTGTACTCTTTTTCTTTCACTAGGATTTTTTTCCCATTGGATTTTTTCTTAGTAAGGTTTTAACGAGGCATACCCTTAATGGACATCCAAGGGGAAGTGTTATGAAAAACGTGCCAAATATGGATGGATGTCCATTTAGTACTGTAACCTCCATGAGTAAAAGATTTTATCACATTTTATTGTATTGTAAATATATCATTATGTATAGGCTTTCAATAGCTTTGGGTGGTTACAAAGTCCTATGTCTGTAAATAGCACTCATATAGCATGATAAAGTTTGCACCTTGAAGAATATGATACACGACTATCTCATTCTCTCCTCTCTTCTCTATTACTCTCTTGTCTATCTCATGGTCCAAAAGGAATGCAGTCTTACTAATTAATAGCGGACACTAAAGTAGTTGACTCCAATATTTGTCACCGACTTAAATTAGCACTTACATACATATATATATATAATAAAAAGTTTAGATTGGGGGAAGACACGCCTCCTTATAAGGGTAGGAAATACCACCAACCTCAGCGAGAATTTATAGTGGAATTTACATATTACCTACTAATAGGAGAGATCTAGGAATTGAACCCAAGTCACAGCCAGTAAAAAAATATACATTATACATATGCATTTTCAATACGTATACATTTGGCTTTCAAATATTAGCATAACATTATTTTGCCTTCGTTTCCTAGTGGAGTAGCTTCTAAGTTAAAAAGTTCTATTAATTTTGATTACCCAAAAAAAAAAAGTTCTATTAATTTTACTACTAAATTTATTAATTTAATATAAAAATAATACTTTACTGATATATTTATATTAATGCAAAATGTTAATCGTTTCCCTAAGTTCAATTTTTTTTTTTTTTATGCAAGTGCATTGATTAAAATATCTAAAAAAGTGAGTTTATATAAGAAGTTGTATATTTAGAGCATTTCTGATGATGTAACCCAGTGGAGTTGGTTAACATATCCTTTCGTGGGTTCTATTATAACACCTCAAACCCTTTATTTTATATTATTTTAAGGGTCCATTTGTTTTAGATTTTGATAGAATTGATTTTTAAAAAATTGAGGTGAAAAAAATTGATTTGTGTTTGGTAATAATATTTTAAAAGTGAGTTTAGAATAATTGATTTTGTTTGGATGGTAAAGTAAAATCACTTTTGATATGTAATATGTAGAATTTTGTGGATCTCACATTTGGAATCAATTATTTTCAACGGAAAAGTTAGAAATTCTTGTTTCTACTAAAATCAATTTCAACCAGACAAGAATCAATTATTTTGAACGTAATTTGGCTCCCAAACATTCTAGTTATTGTAGCAATTGGAGTTTGGGAGCCCAAACGGAGTTTGAGGCCTTAACCAAACAAGCACTAAGTAACTCTATTTTAGGAACGTAACTCTGAAAAGTTCACCAAATGGGTCAAACAAATTATCCAAAATTTATTTACATTTATGCTTTTTGAATTTTCGAAAGAAGTAACTAATTAAATATAATTTTTTATTATTTTTCTCTCTTTTTTTTATTGCATGTTCTTGTATACAAGATAACCCTTAATTTTCTCTCTCTTTTTCGGAAGAAGGTAACCCATACATAATAACATCAGAAATGTTAAGTTGACAATTGAGAGTGGACAACATATCGCCGTATGTATGTCTACAGTAGCGTTACTGTAGTATTATAGTAACGATTTTTATTTTTTATTTTTTTTGACTTTTTTTTAAAAAAAATTTATATAAATTTTGTTTTTAATATTTAGTTTTTTTGAGAAATAAAATTTTGGTTAAGTATGTACAAATATCTGGTTAATCATGTATAAATATCTGGTTAATTCGGTTCATTATCTGGTTAATGGGTTTTTTGGTTAAGTATGTACAAATATCTGGTTAATCAGGTACAAATATTTGATGAATTCAGTTCATTATCTGGTTAATGGGTTTTTTGAGAGATAAATTTTTGGTTAAGTATGTGCAAATATCTGATTAATCAGGTATAAATATCAGGTTAATTCAATTCATTATCTAGTAGTACATTGAAAATTTGAAAGTTATGTTTGTCAAGACAGTGTTTTTATTTCTTGATTTCTTAATAAATGTCTTAGGACATCGGTCAGCAAGATTCTTAATTTTATGTTGAATGAAAATTTACCTACTTTCATTTACTGCATATGGAGACATAGGTTAAAATGGTGTTGTCCAATTGCCCCATTTTTCAATGGCAATCCTTTTGAAAAGTCTTCTCACAATTCAGATTTCAGACCGTCCTTTCCACCAATTCAAAGACAAAAATCAAAGTTATCCATACTCCACCACGTGCCCACACCATGGCCTAAACTTTTCACCACCACTAACCTGACACGGTGAGCCTTGTTCAACGGGCGTTACCTTCCCCTCTCTGCTCTCATCCCTGACTTCAATGTACCATCACAGTCACTGAGCTGTTTAGCAAGCGTTTTTTTCACCTTACCTCCATTTTCTCGGGAAAGTGGACTGAAAGAAAAACATAACATATTCTTATGTTATGGGGGGAACCTTTGTCACCACAGGTACTAGAAGAAAAGACATGAACTAGTGAATGAGATCTTTTGTGAGACTGTTAGTTAATTTGAACTTTGAATGGTTTTTCATGCCTAATATTTCTTGTACAATTATTCTTGTGTATAATATGAAACTATGTATATAACCTAATGTTATTATTATGCACATTTTGATAATGAGTTAAAATTGTGCAGAGATATCAAAGTTGGTATTTTAAATGGGGAGATAGGAGTGGGGGTGACTGACAGGTCACCGGCTGCAGGGAGTTGTCGGGTGGGGGTGAGGCTGCAACGCCGCACCAACCTGAACCAGCAAAAGGACAGGCGCATGCGTAGTGACCGGGGACTGGGACAGCAGGTCACCACCTCACTTGTGCAGGAATGTAGGATGGTCCGGTAGATAACCCACATTCACCTCGATAAACCCAAAAAACCTGCACGCTCTCCACCATTCGCTATTCCTTTCCCTTGGTAACCAAAATGCTCCACTTTGGTAATTTACCTTCAAAAGAAAAAAACTAAACTAGTTACTAAAATTTATATTTTCTGAATTTTTCATATATTAAACACGTTATTATCCAATAAAAGCTTTTTATACCACTAAGTGCTTGTCTGGGCAGTGGCTGTAACTCCGTTTCAGCCACCGAAACCCAATTAGGAAATTTTGTTTCACTATTTATGTGTTTGTTTACGAAACTTCGTTGGAAATAATTGATTCCTGGTGGGTCAAAACTGAGTTTTGTGGAAGCAAAAATTTCTAGCTTTTCAGTTGAGAATAATTGATTCTGGATGTAGGACTCACAAAATTCTACATATTTACACCTCAAAAGTAATTTTACTTTATCATCCAAACAAAATCAATTTTTCTAAACTGACTTTTAAAATATCATTCCCAAACACAAATCAATTTTTTCAAACTCCATTTTTTAAAATCAATTCTTCCAAAATCAATTCTTTCAAAATCAATTCTATCAAAATCTAAACCAAACGGACCCTAATAAGACCAAAAAGTTTTAAAAAGAACTATACTGATTTTATTTAAAATTTGACTTAATTAATAATTATACTTGGCAGTTGGCATATCCTGTTTTTTAAATATTACATTGAATTACTAACATTTATGTTTTTATTATATTTATTCTCTCAAAGTGATATCTAGTATATAAATCTGAAGGGAAATCGCTATAATTTCTAGAGGGAGAACGTTAATAATTGTTTTTAAGATGTAGTTCAAAGAATAAAAAGAAGAAAATTTTAATTGAAAAGTTATCTATACATTCGAGAAATGATATTTTTAGTTTTTTTTTTTTAATAATTGGATTACATAATCAATTTCCTTATCACATTGGTTAACCTGTGACACATTTTTTAATATATATTCTTCAACACACTCTTTATTATTGGATGGATTCGTTTGTGACCCGTTGAATAGAGAGTGGATTTATGGGATTTAGTATATCACACATAAAATCCATCCAATAATAGAGAATGTATTGAAAAGTACTCCCTATTACTCCCTCCGGTCTCTATTATAAACAAAAAAAGTCACTGATTTTTTAGTCCAAAATTTCAGCAAATTTTAAGTACTTATATCCTATTCAATGATGTTATTTCCAAAATACCCTTTCATTTAATACAAATTTGTTTTCCAATGACTTCTTTTATTCACAACAATACAAACTTAATAAATAAGTTGGAGGATAATTTAGGTAACAAACTTAATTTTTTAAAGGAGAATGTTAACGAGTGCTTTAGAACACTTTTTAAGGAACCAAGAAAAGAAAGTTTTCACGGGGAAATGATGTATTTAATTTTTTAAAATGTAAAATAGTTAGTTTTCCAATAAAAATTTGCTTTTCTTGGTTCTTTAAAGAGTGTCCTAAGGGCACTCGTAAGCATGACCCTTTTTTAAATAAGATTTACAATATTAAATGAGATTAACTACTCCCATTAATATGTGTGTTTTATTTAATTTTTGCTTATAATAGAGACCGAAGAGAGTATATATTAAAGAATATGTTATTAACATTTCTGAATGGAGAATGCGAACTGGTTAAAGAGTCAAAACAAGAAACTTTGTACGGGGAAATGATATGTAGTGAGAAGTGTTAGACTTAAGTTTCCAATACAAGTTTTCCTTTTACTGATTCTTTAATTGGTGCTCCTAGGATAATGATTACCAAAACTCTTTCGTAATTTCTAGAGGGGTCTTGTTAATGAGTATGCTTAGGGCACTGGTTAAGAAAACCAAAAAAGTAAAATCTCATTGAAAACTAAGTTTATCACACTTCATAATATAAAATACACTAAGTCTCAACGAAAATTTTCCTATGTTAAATCGTTAATCAATATCCTAAGAGCATTCGTTAGTATTATCCTTTCTGGGCTCGTTTGGTGGTCAGGATATGATAGGGGCGGATAGGATAAGAGAGCAGGATAGGAGTAGGATAGAATATGAGCAGGATAAGCTGTTATCCTATCCGACGTTTGGTGTCCACTAGATAACCAACTGGATAGCATTGTAATTTTAGTATGAATTTTAAAATTTTTGTTTTTGTTCCGAATGTTTTCATATTTTATTAGATTTAACTTTTTTTTTATAATTTTCATTTTTTAAGTTTATATAAAAAGACAAAATTGTCCTTGTGAATAAAATTACATATAAAATTTTAAAATTTTAAAATATTGTTTAACTTAAATTAATTTTTTTATAATTTTAAATATTCATTTTTAGTTTTTACTTTACATATAGTTAAATTATTAGAATATTTTTTATTTATTTTTTAGTTTTTTACAATAATATACATTAATAAAATTAGCCTTGTGACAAAATAAAAATAAATTTTAAAACTAATTATTAATATTTTTATTATTTTATATTTTATTATACATTTTTTTAACCATATTATATTTTATTATACTTTAATTATTTTATATATAAAATATTTTTATACTTTATTATACTTTAAATCACCTTATCCTATCCTGTTGAGTTCTAACCCAGCTTCCCCCCAGGATAAAATTTTAACTAGATGGACAGGATAGACTTATCCTATCTTGCTGGCTCACCAAACAACAGTTTCAGATAGGATATAATAGCTTATCCTATTCTGTCTCTCTTATCCTGACTACCATACGAGCCATCTATCTATAGAATAAGAATGGTCTCAAGTGTAATTAATTGTAATATCAAGAGGGAGGTCAATATAATTTTCCCAAACTTCAATGAAAGATGAAGAAGAATAATCAATGTGTGGTGGAAGGCTTTAAATACTAGTGGTATTTTCCAGGAAAACAACCGAAGCTAGAATCTAGAACATATATATAACCCTCCCCATTACAGGCATTACTCTTGTGGAAGTGGTGCTTAATTACCAGCCATTCTCCAATTAAGCTTGAATAACTTGAGTGAGTGATTGAGAAGGTAGTCTGTGAGTCAGCCAAAACGGGTCTTCCACTGTGGATGCTTGGTTTGGGTGCGGACCTCTTGTGGGCCGACATGAACCGCCTTCTAGCCTTCCTCTTCCACCAGGTACCCTTACTTACTTACCTCTCATCTCTCTATCTTATTGTTATACTTCATTCATATATATATATATATATATATATATATATATATATATATATCATATAGCATATGGTTTCTCCTAATTAATATATTTTTGTTCTTTCTAATGTTGTTATTGTAGGGAGTGTTGGATGAACAATTCTTGCAGCTTCAGCAGCTGCAAGATGACACATCTCCAAACTTTGTCTCAGAGGTTGTCAACATTTATTTTCACGAGTCCGAGAAGCTTCTCAGGAATCTCAGAGGATTGCTGTAAGTATTCATCTTCTTCATCTTGATTATTATTTATGTTGATTAAATCCTTGAATTTGCATTTTGAATTCTTTTTACTATATATAGTTCTCTGAGTTGCTACCCATATACTTTGTCCGTTTTGAATACTAGTCGTTTTCAATATATGTATTTTTTTTTTTTTGATAGGTAGTCGATTTCAAATTTTAGTTTTACTTTATTTTAATATTAATATATTGTTTTTTAATTATTTTTTTAAACATTGATCATCATGATATAATAGTTGATAATAATCATAGTATTTGATTATGGTAAGTTTTGGATATGAAGAAATGATGGGTTTGATTTGATTCAATGTAATGATGAATGATAATGATAATAATGTGAGTGCAGGATGGAAAGGGAGTTTTCGGACTACAAGAAAATAGGAACGCATTTGAATCAGTTCATGGGTAGCAGCTCCAGCATTGGAGCCAAGAGAGTCAGAAACGTTTGCGTTGCCTTTCGTGCCGCAACTGAGCAGAACAACCGTGCTGGGTAAGTGGCTAAGTGCCAACCTCAACCTCCATCCCTCTAGATTCGTGCACTTTTTTCTTTATTTAAGAATGTTATCAAGTGATTACTGCTCATTAAGTGTCTGTTTGGATTAATGTTTGATAAAAATGATTTTGAATGTAATTGATTTTGTTAAAATTAAGTTTGAAGTGAAGTGATTTATGTTTGGATGTTTTTATTTTGAAAGCAAGTTTGATATAAAATTTAGTGTAAATTTTTCAACTTAACTCAAAAGCTACTTTTTTGTAGCTTTTAATCATAATCACTTCTGGAGGCAAAATCAATTTCACCTGCCAGTAACCAAACATCTTATTTTTACTAAAATCGTGTTTGACAGAGGACAGAATCAATTCTGAAAGTTTCCAATATGAAACCAAACACACATAAAGGAGTGAAAATTAATAAATTTTTACAAAAGAATGATATATTTATTTAATATATTAAAAGTGATATATTTAATTTGGTAAATGCTAACTAGTGTGAATGACATACTGGTTAAGGAGTAAGACAAGATAGCTTTAACATTTTGAGCACTGATATATATGTTCAATTTTTCATGAAAATCTATCATTTTTTGATTTCTTGATCAATGTATCCAGAGCACTCGTCAGTAAGATTCATTTAACATTTTCAATATAAGCTTTTTCTTTTTATTAATTTATTAAAAAAAAAAATGCACTTACAATACCCTCCTTTTTTAATTCTGCAACCCTCCACGGCCAACCTTTTCCCCTTTCTTCTAAACATTCTCATGCTGTGTATATTCTCACGTTCACAACATTACCAACACCACTTTATATTTAAAATTATTGCCTTCATATCCATCATTCATCATACAAGTCAAACAAATATTATAGTGAGATGTATGACTTTTGATGGGCACAAATATTTATACAATTATAAAGAGTAAAACGATTATTTAGATAACATTATTTTTATCTTTTATTTGTATCTGTTGAAGTATCTGTTTTTAAATCTTTATTACCCAATTGCAGATGCCTGCGAGCATTGGAGATGCTGGAGCATGAATATTGCTATCTCAAGAACAAATTACATGAACTATTCCAAGTAATGTTGCATTGCACATAATTAGGCTAGCCAGCTATACATATTGAGTTTTATTAAATTGTTATTAAATATATTATTATGATTTGGAATTAATTTATGATATCTAATGTATATAATATATGGTAATAAGCAGATAGAGCAGCAACGTGCTTTGGCAGCAGGGGTGAGGTACCCAGCAGTGCAGAATTAATAAAGCAAATGAAATGATGGATTAGATATATCTGGGAATTTTTATTTTTATTTTTTTGCCTATGTTCCTTTTAATTCCTTTCTCGTTTTGTAAGGTTGAGGACATGCCTTTCCGGTTTTAGACAAACCAAGCTATTCCCAGCTTTTGTACTTGGTAGTGTAGGGAATAGAAAAAGGGGGAATCAAAGCCTCTGGCATTTTTGGATTCTCTCATGTACGTAGTAGTGGCATCATGGTCTTCTTGCACTATGCTTCGCTGTAAGCCTGTTAACTTTTTGAAAGAAAGTAGAAGAAATCTATTGAAAGTTTGATGTTTACCATTTTTAGAAATTATACTGTATGTCTTTGTATTTTAGCTAGAGAGAAAGGAATGGAATGAAGAGGCTTAAGAATCAAGGCTATTTGGCTATTGAATGGAAAAATAAAATAAAAATGGAAGTAATTATTATGGTATGTGAGTGTTGTTTGGTTTAAAATACAAAGAGAGGAAGTGTTTGGTAAAATTTTTTGCTTGTACACAATGTTCGGTTGAACCACGAAATGGAATACAGTTGTACACAAAGAAAAAAAGGAGGAAAAAAAAGAGATTTATTTGGACTATCCCTTTTAAAAGTCACAAGCAATGTTATTAAAACCAAATCAGTGATCGACTCGATCAGGGGATCAGGTTAATGGGTTACTGGTTCAACCGGGGGTTACTGATTGACTCGGTTTGAACCGATATATATAATTTGGCAAGAGTTAACCAACTAGCAATGGTGGTGCTGTGGTAAGACTTGGGGTCTTTGTGCCTCATGACCAAGGTTGGATCCCCCTTGCTACAACTTTTGGAATTTCAGGAATATATGCTACTTGTGCGTCATGCTGACATCAGCAACTGGTCCGGTCCGGTTTTAATAACTATGGTCACAAGAGTTTTTTATATCAAAATAATCTTTAAAAATCTTAATTGAATACATAATTTATTAGTTTTAGTTTAGTTTAAGGATTTAATTGGTATGCATACTTAATGTAAAAGAATTACATTTTTTTGATATAAATGGGATACTTATCTTATTAATTCAAAACAAGTCAAGGGGTAGAAAACCCTTTACAATCATTACTGACAAACAACCCTAACAATGGACTCACAGTATCAACTAACTGAATATGGATAGAAGCATCAAAGCCACAATTTGCCAAAAAATCAGCACTTTTGTTTGCTTCTCTAAAAAAATGATGCACTCGCACTTGCCAGCTACTTGATCGATAAAGACTAAGAATCTCTTCCAAAAGAGATTGAAGTTGAGTGTTTACAGAAGAACCTTTCGAAACCAGATTTACCACCACAGTGGAATCAGTTTCAAACACAACTTTTCCAAGCCAAGACTTTTGGCCACCTTGACCAGATGTAGAAGAGCTTTGAATTCTGCTATCAAAGCCGAGCATGCTCCCAGGTTACCATAAAAACCTTTCACAAACTCTCCTCTATCATCCCGAATTATCCCTCCAAAAGCAGGAGATCATGTCCATATATTGTGAGCACCATCTATGTTAACTTCGAAGAAGCTGGGAGGAGAGGCTGTCAATTCACCTCCACTTTGACTCTTCGAGCATCAGTAGAGTGAAGAGGATTCTGGAGTTCCTTATCAATATCTGCAACTTGGAAACAGATATGCTTCCATAATTCTTCACCCATCTTGGAGTCATTAGAGTACACCAATTCATTTATGTCCTTCCAAAGAGCAGCTACACAAACCGAGAAAAATGTGGAATCTTGTCTATACCAGAACTAGTTAAATTTCGATATAGGTAAAAAAAAAAATACATTATCAATCAATCATAAATTATCACATCATTAAAAATATTTAACTTTTGTCATAACTATCTTAAAAATTACACATAGAATGATTGATTTGTGAATATTGACAGTGTAAAATTTTTACATTGACAAGACTCTTAAAAAAAACTTACACCGACAAGTAATCAGAAATTATCATATATAACTTTAAAGGTAATTATGATAAAAACTTAACATCTTCAATAATGCAATAATTCATGATTGATTGACGTATGAAAAATATTTACATTGATAATACATACTAATAAAATCAACAAAATATTATGTACTTGGGTATCTAAGTCTCAAATCTCCTCAAGAAGCAATAAAATTATCGTATAAACATATAACAAAATGAGCCAAAATTAGCTCCAATGTGTGCAAATATTATCATTCAAAACGCAAAATATGACATGTAGTTCAATTTTGGAAATTGGAATCATATCTCGTACACGGATTTGGATCCTCTAACTTTGTGGAGGGAAAAGGTAGGTGACTTTAGTGTATTTTGGGAGAGAAATAGGTGAGAGAAAAATGGAAAATAAGATGAGAGAAGGAAATATAGGAGAGAAATAGATAGAAAGTCAGGTGACTTTTGACGCAAAAAAGTTAGAGGATTGGGATCCCTTTTCCATGTAAAAGAAGTCTTACACCAAGGATCCAAAACTGAGTCATGTCAATCAATCTAATCGTGTGAAGCTTTCAAAAGGTACCCGGGGAGAGGGTTGCAAACAAGTACCAAACAAGGGAAGGGCTGCATGCATTGCAATTTGCAACGTTTCCCAAAGCTTTCCTTTGTACCAAGCAATTCGATAGTATCACTCAGGAGAATCTATCTATCTAAATCGGTCAAAAATGTCCAAAGTGAATAATGCACTGCACATATATTCAAAATTTAAACTAGGAGAAATAATTTTTTGAACATCTAAAATGGTACCAGATGTCTCATTAGTTTATTGATGTATTTTGAAATGCGTGTATATAAAGTAGATGAAAAATATATAAGAGATAGAGATAAATATATATATGGTGTCACGTATGGTATCCAAAATTTAATGTTCAAATAACATAATTCTTAAACTAGGGCCCAGCTTCAGCTATTGTCACATATTATTCATTCTTTCATTCATATCATATCTCAGCTCAGATGAGTCTCTTCTCCTTTTCAGTACTAGATGAAATAACATGTAATAACTTCTAACAAACAAAATTCAGCAGAATAAGGAGTACATAGAACACTGATTATTTTAAGCTAAGAAACTTTGATGATGCTTTGGTCAAATTGTTGACCAAAGTACAAGTACAATTCAAGTAAAAGTCAGAGCCTATTTCGGGCTGTGCTCTCAGTGCAAAGAGAGAGCAAGGTTGCATTTGTAGAGGCATGATGGACCAAGGGGGTCCCTGGAAATTGGAGAAATCTTTATTAATAGGTTATACTAAAACTACATAAGTGAGTTTATCACTAAATTTTAAGATAATGAGTCTATAAGTTTTGTTACTTGTACAATTTTCATTTAATCTGTTATTAATGTACAACTTCCAACACTCATACTTGAATTTTCAAGGAAAGACATAATGCTGCAGGCTTAACAAACGCCTCTAGTCATGTACAGTTATCATTACATTAATTGGACCACTGGATTTTTACATCGACAATGGGGTCATGTATGATGTATCTTTTGCATCTTGCAACTTGGGAAATGTTTCTACATTAGAGAAAGGGAGAGAGGTAAAGTAATGGATGGTGGTGATTGAACCATTCCGAAGTTGTTTCACCACAATTATCAAGGTGACCAGCAATGCCAATGTGTTTGTTTTCCATCTTATAAATTGTGACCATACTACAAGCATAGTTTAACGAGGCAACCTATCAATTGATCCAAGCCCAGTTTGCATAACGCGGCTTGAATTCCATGCTTATTTGTATTTGTGTTTATTTTCTATTACAAACATTTTAGGGCCCAACATGAAAATAAGAAAGCAAAAGAGAGGTATTATAGAATACCTCATTTATGATTTTCATGATCTTTCCCTTGTTCTGTCTACCGGCAATTGAACCCTGGCCAATATGGAATTGTTTCTAAACAATTACCATATGGACCAAGGATGCCAGTGTTCAAATTGTTGCATCTTTTACTTAAAATAGCAAACATTAAATCTAGTGACCCTACCCAACTATTTATCCAAGCCCACATTGTTTAATTAAGGCCACATGAAAAAATCACTTATACTCCCAGAGTAGGTATTTCTGGGCCACTAGTGGAATTTGGAAAATAAAGGACCTAGCCCAAAAAGCAATGGCAGTTTAAACAACATTAATTTTTTTTTAAAAGAACTGACAAGACCTAACACAATTTGTAGACAACTGAGTTCCTTATGTGCGTTTGATTTACCAAAAATCAAGGAATTGGATAGTAAAAAAAAAATTTGTCCATTGTTTGATTTGAAAAGTGGTTATGGGACATGACATAAAAGGAGGTGAGGGATTGAATAAAAATCCAAAATTTTGTCCCTTACCAAACCATGGGACAAATTTTTGTCACATGGACATACCACCCAAAAGAAAAATTATATGCTCATATACATGCATATATACATATACATATCAATATATATAATTTATAATATTATATTACATTATAATATATACTATATAAATAGTATTATATTTATATATATATATATATATATATATATATATATATATATAATGGGATTTGAATTTATAATACTTATTATATATATTTATATATTATAACTTACTAAGGGTATTGCAGTAAATTTAACATTATTTTATTTGTTATGTTCCATTGTTCACCAAACACCACACAAGACAGAAAATTGTCCAGTAACTTATAGATTTGTCATATATTGTTCTCCTTGTTCTATACCTCAATACGAATTAAACACACCGATGTTATCGAGTTTCGATTGTTTTAGGGGTGTTCGCGGATTGGATTTGATCGGTTTTGAGCTAAAAAGTCATCTGATCCAATGATGAAAACAATGTGCGGTTTGGATTGGATCGGTTTGCTTCCTTAAAAAAATCCGATCCAATCCAATCCAATCAAATGCGGTTTGGATTGGATAATTCGGTTTTTGTCATACTTTATTTTTTCCTTATGTTAAGTGTCATTTCCACTTATTTAATAGTGGAGAAAATATAATTTTCATCTAAGGGAGCTAGTCTAGGGTGTCAAATACCTATTTTAACATATCTCTATAATAGAACAGTAGAACCTTTGTTAAAGCCGACAACTATTTATTCTTTATTAACCGTTATTTGATGTGATGAAGGATGATAAAATATTGACAAAATATTAGGAGTTTGAGAAAAAATAAGTATTTATATTTTTTAACAGGTTCTTGTATGTTAAATATTCTTTATTGTTATATTTCTATATCTACTCTCAGTCATCCTATATTTTCCTTGAATCAGCTACAAATTAATTGTAGCTAATTATTTTTCAAATTACTTAGAGTAATTAGCTACAAATTAATTGTAGCTAATTATTTTTCAAATTACTTAATTGATTTCCTATTTTTCAATTTACTCAATCAAGTATATATATGTTATTCATCAAAACTTTTAGCAAAATATAATGTTTAAGTATGAAAAACAATGTTTAAGTATGAGTAATACTATAATTTCAAAAATATAATAGTATATGTCTATAGCAGATTGGTTTGGATTGGATGTCACTAGGGGATCCAAAATCCGATCCAATCCAATGAAAAATTACGGTTTTTTCGGTTTTCGGTTTGTTCGGTCTTCGGTTTTTCATTTCGGTTTTTGCGGTTTGAATCAGTTTGGATCGGTTGATGAATACCCTTAGTTGTCATATACATGGAAAAGACTCTGTTAGAAACAAAACTCACTTCACTAGATTGGGTAGAAATCCTTTATCCTTTTGAATGTGCCAAATTTATTAATCAAGACCAATATTGTTTCGTTAATTAATGTTTTTGACGCTGAAAAGGATCCAGAAGAAGCATTCTTTCCCTTGTCACGAACAAACAACTTTATGTTGTCCTACTTGGTTTGGAAGAAGATAGGATTCAACCTGTTTGGCTCGGGGCCTTATGGGCATTCATGATAAATACATTTGTTTTATTCTCCTCACCTGAAAATATGGTTTACAACTTAGTCACTTTCCGCAGTCTGTTTTCAAGTGGGAGTCATGTGGGATCACCTGTATTAAGTATTTTTTTTTTTTTTTTTTATATATTCACAGGATTAAAGTAGTATGCTCTGTCAATTCAAAAAGTTTTACACTGGCATCTACTAACATTTTGATATGTGTGCTTTTATTTTAATAACTAAAAAAGATAAATAACAATAATACTAATTTGTTAAGATATTGTGGGATGTCAGTACAAAAATTCTTTACAGTGACGGTGCATAAAAATTAAACTCACCTTCAAATATGCTAATAAATATCATTTTCTTTTTTCCATTTAGTTTTCTTTTTCTTTTTTAAGATATATATCTAATAAATTTTTTTTTTGAAATATAATAATTAATAGTTTTTTTTGTTGTTGAAGAAAATAATTAGGGGCTGGCTAAGATACACCACCCTGTTTTTGCACTGGTCAATGCACCACCCACATGGCTATGTGTGTGCCAATGAATTTGCCACTTGTTTTTTTTTTTGACTTTTCAACCTAGAAAGGATTAAAGACTACCATGAAGCATCAACATGTGGTACATGCATGCACCATCATTTTTAACACATATAATAATATATATTTTTTATTTTCAATTTCTTAATTCAGATAATATTTTTATTTTTATTTATTTTTATTTTCAATTTTCATTCATACCCTTCTTCCTCACCACCCACCAATCTGCCTCCTCCCCACAACCACCACTGACCGGAGGATCCGCAGCCGCCGCAACCCAGAAATGCTGGCTACTTGAAGGCTGACCTCGCCTCCGCCTCCCTCTAGCGAGTCTTGCACCATCGGCAACGTTCAGATGACCAGATCTGTAACAGCTCCGCGCTACATCGACGGCCGCTGCGAGGCTGGAGGCTGAGGTATCTTGCTGGAGAGCGTGTGCCGCCGTCGGAACCGCTGGACCCATGCCACTTTACGGTCACTGGCACGGTGGTGGCATAAACATCCTCATTCCCACCCCAACCACGCTCTCTGCCCTCACCAAATTAACTTGAACCGCTGCAGATCTGAGTCAACCTTCAGCTATCGACCAACCACCATCATCCTTGGCCACACAACCGCTACAGATATGAGGTGATAGAGGCGGAGCTGTTGTGATTTTGTTGTGGTTAGAAAATGATTTTGACGATGGCATTGTCATTTTCTCTGAAGGTCGATGCGCACAGGGTTGTGATGATAGTCGACGGCAGGAGGAGGAGTAAGCGGGGGGTGTCGGCAGAGGAGAGACAAAAGTCGGCTTTGCATAGGAAGGCGAGGGGTCGACGACGGCGCATTCCACTGATATGGTTTTAGGGTTTTTGTTTTCAATGTTGAAGAAAATCACTTTTTTAAAAAATAAAATAAAATAATTTTTTTTCTTCTACTGGAACAATTGATAAAAAATACAAAAAGAAGTATAAAATATATAAAATACAAAAGAAGTACACCCATGTACCATTGTTTAGGGGTTTCATGCTAACTTTGGCTTCATGTTGAAAAGGCTTACTGGTTGAAAAGCCAACATCCAGGGTGTCAAATTCATTGGTTCCCAAGCACCCACTTGGGTGGTGTAGACAAAGGTGTAGAAAAGGGGTGGTGTAGCATAGACGGCACCAAATAATTAATAGTTATTACTATCAAATTTGTCGATCGTTAACTTATTTATATTTAATTAATTTTATTTTCAGGACAAGGTTATCTTAATTTCTTTTTTTAACATTCAAATTAAAATTTTAGAATTAATTATACGTATCTACTTTTTAGATTGAATGATTTCTCTTTTAATTTATACTTTTTAAATGTTACTTAAATTAACTATGTAGACATTATTTATAAATCAAAATATTTTTATTTTATGTTTTTTATTTTATTTTATTTTGAAATTGAAAAAACACCAATTACAATAGACGGGATACTTGCTAATATTAAAATATTTGGTCTGGAAAATGTGTTAGAAAAATAGAGGAATTATAGAATACCTCATTTTAATTGTGCTTTCTGCTTGCTACTGGCATTCGATCTTGAACCATCTTGAAGTTGTTTACCACAACCATCAAGGTAGCAATGCCAGTATGAAAGCAAAAGAGAGGTATTATAGAATACCTCATTTGGGGCATGTTCATATTCTTCAGTATACGAGCATTTGAACCCTGGCCAATATGGTGTTGTTTCTAAACAATTACCATACGGACAAGGAATGCCAGTGTTGAATTCATCGCATCTTTTATTTAAATAGCTAACAGTAAATCTAGTGAGCCTACCTGACCAAAGGCCACATGAAAATTCTCTAATGCTCCCAGAGTAGGAATTTCTGGGCCACTATTGGATATTTTAATTTGGGAAAGAAAGCCCCAGCCCAAAAAGCAATGGCACTTTAAAGTAGATTAAATTTTTTTTAAAGAATTAACAAGGCCCAATATAGTTTGTAGATAGTTGAGTTCCTTATGCATGTTATCAAGGGTTCGATTGTTGTCGTGTATATCGAAAAAACTTTGTTTTGAGAGACAAAACTTACTTCGATAGATTGGGTAGAAATCCACTAACATGTGGTTGGTCAAAGTGGTAAGGGACTTGGACACCTTAAACTAATGGTCAGAGATTCGAATCCTGACTCTTGTGTATAGAGAAAATCTGGTTGGGAGGGGAGAACCCACCTTGAGTGCCCAACACGTTCCCCAACGAAGATTAGTCACTATTAAAGGTGGTGGATACTTCGTACCTATAACATGATTACAAAAAAAAAAAAAAAAAAATTTGGGGTAGAAACCCTATATTCTTTTGAATGTGCCAAATTTCTTAATCAAGACCAATAATGTTTCTTTAATGCTGATTTGTTAAGATATTATTTAATGCAGTGTAAAAATTCTTTACACTGATAGTCCATAAAAATTAAACTCATTTTCAAATATATTACTTAATATCATTTATTTATTTTCATTTTATTCTTTCCCTTTTTAAAATATATTTTCAAATCTAATAATTAATAGTTATTACTATCAAATTTTTCGATCATTAAATTATTTTTATTTATTTATTTTTCCTTAACAAAACAAGGATATCTTAATTTCTCTCTTTTAATATTCAAATTAAAATTTTAGAATTAATTATACATGTCTACTTTTTAGATTAAATGTTTTCTCTTTTAATTTATACTTTTTAATTTTTCTTAAATTAATTAGGTAGACATTATTTATAAATCAAAATATTTTGTATTTTATATTAATTATGTTATTTTATTTTGAAATTAAGAAAAAAACACCCATTATAAAAAATATTTTGTCTAGAAAATATGTAAGCAAAAGAGAGGTATTATAGAATACCTCATTTTAATTGTGCTTGCTGCTTGCTAGTGGCATTCGAACTTGAACCATCTCAATGTTGTTTCATATCAACTACCAAGATGACAAGCAATGCCAATATACTCGTCTTGCATCTTATAAATATTGACCATGCTGCAAGAATAGTGTAACGAGGCTCATTACCGATTGATCCAAATCCAAGCCCATTTTGCTTATTTGAATCCATGTTTATTTCTATTAAAAATATTTAAGGGCCCAACACGAAAATATGAAAGCAAAAGAGAGGTATTATAGAATACCTCATTTATGATTTCCATATATCACATCTCAGTCTCTCTACCGGCATTTGAACCCTGGCCAATATGGAATTTGTTTCTAAACAATTACCATATGGACCAAGAATGCCGGTGTACAATTTGTTGCATCTTTTAGTTAAATAGCAAACAGTAAATCTAGTGACCCTACCTAACTATTTATCCAAGCCCACATGAAAAATCTCTTATGCTCCAAGAGTAGGAATTTCTGGGCCACTAGTGGATATTTTAATTTGGGAAAGAAAGGCCCCAGCCCAAATAGCAATGGTAGTTTAAACCATATTAATTTTTTTTTTTAAAGAACTATCAAGGCATATCACAGTTCATAGATAGCCGAGTTCCCTCAACATGTTGTCAAAGGTTCAATTGTTGTTGTATATATGAAAAAGACTTTATTTGAAGAGGCAAAACTCACTTCGATAGATTGGTGTAGAAATCCTTTATTCTTTTGAATGTGCCGAATTTCTTAATCAAAACCAATAATGTTTCGTTAATATTTTTAACACTGGACATGATCCATAAAAATCATTCCTCCCCATGTCACGAACAAACAATTCTACTGTGTCCTGTTTGGTTTGGAAGAAGATAGGATTCAACCTGTTTGGCTCGGGGGCCTTATGGGCATCATTCATGATAAATAGATTCGTTTTAATCTCCTCACTAGAAAATATGGTTTACAACTTCTTAAATGTGATTCAGAATCTCTCTTCTTTTAGTGAGAGTCATGTGGGATCACCTTCATTAAGTGATTTCTTTCTTTTCTTTTTTTATAAATTTGCAAAGGATTAAAGTAATATGTACTTTTCCACCCAAAAAAGTAATATACACTATCATTGTAAAAAAAAAATTATACCGACATTCACTAATATTTTGACATGTGTTCTTTTATTTTAATAATCAAGAGAAAAAAATAACAATAATGCTGATTGGTTAAGATATTGTTGGATGTTAGTGTAAAAATCATTTACACTGAAGGTGCATAAAATTTAAACTTATTTTCAAATATACTAAATAATATCATTTACTTAATTCCATTTAAATTTTTCCATTTTTAAGATATATTTTCAAATCTAATAGATAACAATTATTGCTATCAAATTTATCGAACATTAACTTATTTTCATTTAATTATTTTCCTTTTCAGGGCAAGGTTATGTCTGGTTATCTTAATTTTTCTTTTTTAATATTCAAATTAAAGTTTTAGAATTAATTATACATATCTACTTTTTATATTGAATGTTTTATCTTTTAATTTATGATTTTTAAATTTTACTTAAATTAACTATGGAGACATTATTTATAAATCAAAATACTTTTTTATTTTATGTTAATTATGTTATTTTATTTTGAAATTAAAAAAAAAATATGTTAACAAAAGAGAGGTATTATAAAATACCTCATTGTAGTTGTGCTTGCTGCTTATTACTGGCACTCGAACTTGAATCATCTCAAAGTTGTTTCACCACAACTATCAAGGTGACAAGCAATGCCGGTATGTTTGTTTTGCATTTTATGAATTTTGACCATGCTGCAAGTATATAGTGTAACGAGGCTCATCATCAATTGATCCAAGTCCATTTTGCTTAAGGGCCCAACACGAAAATATGAAAGCAAAAGAGAGGTATTATAGAATACCTCGTTTACAGGTTTTACCATCTCTTTTCTCTTTTTCTCTACCAGCATTTGAACCCTGGCCAATATATAGAATTGTTTCTGAGCAATTACCAAACGGACCAGGAATGCCAGTGTGCAATTTGTTGCATCTTTTTGATAAAAAAATAGAAAACAATAAATCTAGCGAGCCTCCCTAATAATTTAATCAAGCCCACTCTGTTTAATTAAGGCCACATGAAAAATATCTTATGCTCCTAGAGTTGGAATTTCTTGGCCACTAATGGATATTGTAATTTGGGGAAGAAAGGCTCGAGCCTGAAAAGTAGTGGCAGTTTAAACTAGTTAAAAAAAATTAAAAGACCAAATAAGGCTCAACATAGTTTGTAAATAACTGAATGCTTTAAACATGTTGTCAAGGGTTTAATCATTGAAGTATATATGGAAAAGATTTATTGGAATAGGTAAAACTCATTTCGAAGATTTTTACATCGGATAAAAATCAGATTTTGCTATTAGCTGGGGATACGTTTGGTGCATCCAAAAAAGAATTAAATGAAAGGGACTAATGTGTGGGACAATAGCATTGACATTTCAAATTGCCTATTCACACTCCATCAATTATAATTTCAGTAATGAGGAAGAAAAATAAGTGATTTTAAGTGTTAATAGGTTCATCCTAGGATGTGACTGTCTTCAACGATATCTTTTCTTTCTTTACATGTACGTATTTGAGTATGTGAGGACATTTTATTGATTCCAAATCATGTAAACAAAGTAAATTTATGCCAGTTTTCTGAGTAATCTGTTGGTTTGGGACCTGTCTTTCAGCCTACTGGTACTCGATTCAAGATTGAGCAGCAAAAAAGTTTTAAATTTATAATTACATTTTAACAAACTCCTTGTATTTGGTTTAAACACAACAACCCCGAATTGGGATCACCAATGTATCACTTGTGGTGCAATCAACTAGAAACCCGAAAAAATTGGCATCACAAAAACAAAAAAAAAATTATGGTAGGAATTGACTAAAGAAGAGTGTAGATGAATAGTCAATAAATAAATAAATATATATATATATATATATATATATATATGGTTAAAGTGACCGGGCTATTAATCATTCGTAACACACCTTGTAGATTATATATATAAACAAAGAAAAAGGATGATCTAAAATAAAATCAATATTTGAAGTGAGCAAATAAATAGGTTGAATCGATATATATATATATATATATATATATATGTTTGACTCGTGCAATGCACTGATTATACCATTGAAGTTGAGGTTATATATCATGATGTCTTTAAACTATTTAGATCATTTCGTATAAATTTTAATATAAAAATAAACATTGAGGTGAAATCAATTGAAACACATTTCATTATATTTTTAAATCTGAGATCAAGAGTTAATTTATTTGAATTTGAATTAGATTGAAGATAATAAAATTTTATTCCAAATATTTAGATAATTTATTTACGATTTGTTTGTTATATTAAATTCATTAATTGATCACTTTTTTTGTATAAGATTTATAATTTCCGTATGATATTTTAAGTATAAATCAATTTGAATTTTATTGATATGAAAAAAAAAGATAATTTTAGATAGAAAGGAAATGAATATCGTGTTGATACGTGACATGATTCATCATGCATGAAATTATTTTATACAATAATAATAATAATAATAATAATAATAATAATAATAATAATAATAATAATAATAATAATAATAATAATAATAAATTTATTGTTGTTAATATCATGATTGATGGATATTTTAGGTATGATTTAATATTATTTAAATTTTGATTTGATTTAGTTTGAGTAAACTAATTATAAATAACATAATTAGTAACATTATCATTTGATTTAATTAGTTTATATTTGATTTGATCTATTTATGGGAATACTTGAATTATAGTTGTTAAAAAGATAATTAAAAAACTAAATCTAGCATTACAATACATTATTATTATTATTATTATTATTATTATTATTAATGGATTAATACATATTATAATATTATATATATTAGATTAACTATATTTATTTGAATTTTAGAGAAGGTAATTACTAATTTTTTTTATGATTTACTTATGATTTATTTGAAATTTGAAATTTATTAATTGATTACATTATTTGTATATATTTTTTTATGCTTGATCAAATAGAATATGTTGAGTAAAAAATTACACAATCGTATCTCAATTTCCTTTTTTAAATATGTTATGAGGGATATATATCACAATATACTATTAGATTATACATCTTGAGTATTTAATAATGATTCAATTTTATTTGATATTATTTTTTGAATTTTTGTATTATTCGAATAAATTTAGATTTGAATTTGAGTTAGAGTAAAAGGGACAATTATTAAATTTAAAAATTCGGATGATTTACTTATAAATTATTTGTTATTTTAATTTATTAATTGGTTACTTTATTACTTCATTAGTATAAGCTTGATAATTTAATTTTGATATTTTTTGTATGAACTATTTTAATTATAGTTTTATTTGATTCAAGTCATAATATTATCCATTATGTAGTAAATCTACATGGTAAGATAGTAGTAAATAATGATTATTGATTGATATACTAATATACTAATTTGAAATTGATAAGTCATTTAAGAGAATTTATTTATGATTATGATAATGGTTATTAATTAAGATATGATAATATTGATTGTGCTAAAATAAGAGTAAGAGTAATAAAAATGGTTTTGGTGGAAAAAATGAAAATCCTGAATTTATTATTATTATTATTATTATTATCATTATCATTATTGTTATTATTTCCATCTTTATTATCACTAATTATCCTAATGAAAATATTAATGATTTTTGTTATCACGAGTGAAAAAATCGTATTGAAAGGGCATGAATCTGCACTTGCCTAAAACTTATTGAAACAAATTCATTTATTAGATTTAAAATAATCACCACACATTCATGACTAAGTTGATTTGAAATCGAATTTGATAGTAATTCTGAATAAGGAAATTTTAGATTGTTGGAAGTAATTAAATGTATAATTAAAATAATTAAAGGAAATAGTTAAAAGAATTGTATTGTATGATAATAATTAGAATTTAAGGTAATTAATTTCAAATAAAAAATTCGAACTTAATTTTTCGAAATAAAATTAAATATACAATAGTTTAATTGCTGACAAAAAAGACAAATATGAGAATGAACTAAATGAAAATTGAAGAGACCGTCTTCTCCATCCTTTGTGAGTTGTGAGTGAAGATCAATATTGCTACCATCTTCTTCAGCTCCATCTTATGGGTTCATTTTTTTAAATGAACCATAACCTCTAAATCTGTGTGCATCATTTAGATATAAAGAAGTGAATAAATTAACACTAAATTATTAATTATGCTTCAGATGCTTTGATAACCAAGAAAAATAATTTTCTTTATTGGAACCTGATGAATTGGAATGGACCTTACTTTCACTGCTGCTCAAGTCTTGAAGAGAATAAAACCCAGTCACCCTTTGATTCTTTTAAAACGCATAGTGATCATTGAGGAGGCCCGGCTTTTTTTTTTTTTGCCTGTTCAAGCATACACCTTTTGAGCGCCTAAATTTCAGTATTCATTGCTTGTAGTAATGAATAACAGAAACTCATTAAGTAACAAACAAATGAAGTATCAATAGAGAAGGGATGCTTACCTTTTAAAGATTTGAGACGGTGCTCTGGAAAAATCAAAATGAGCGAGAATTAGAGGGTTCCAATTTCCAGAACCTTGCAATGATAAATAGAGATAACTTGGAAGAGATGCGAGTCATTACCCAAGATGAGAGATGATCAAATAAGCAGGGAGCAAAGATGGTCTTCAAAGAACCTGAGAGGAAAAAATCATGAGAATGAGCAGATAAAATTATGAAATGAGCAAGGTACATGGAGTGCATATTTATAGAAAATAGTTAAATATTGTCACACCTCTTCTTTCGATTGTTTAATAAATAATGCAAAATGGAATAATAAGAACATAAAAGCAAGGAAAAATCGTACCAGAGAAGCCACAATTTGAAAAGCAAAGCAAATTTGAAGAGAGAGTGAAGAGAAAAGGAGAAGAAGAGTAATGAAATAAATAGATAGAGAAACAATGCATGACAATGTGCTCTAGAAATATATTATCTTAATTTAAAATTTGAAATTAAATAATAATTAAATTAATGATGATTGATATTTAATTTGAAATATTTTCATTTATGAGAGATATATCTTACCATCAATGTTTTGATTTAATCTCAAATTTGAAAGTTTATTGATTATTTTTTAATTAAAAAAAGTATATTACATAATATTTGTCTTCAAATATATTTATAGTAGTCGAAATTTGGATGGGGAAATCAGATTTGATTCTTGTGTCTTGATCAAAAAAAGATTTGATTCTTGTGATTCGATTCAAATATATTTTATAGTTGTCGAAATTTGAATTGGGACATCAGATTTTATTAATTGTTGATTTGATAAAAAAAAATCAAATTAATGTTGATAGAGGTAATAAGTATATATCATAATCAAAATATGAATAATGAATCAGGTAATTAATGAGCTGCAATTCTATTCACCATGAGAGCGACACGTGTACTATTTCATGTGAGACTCTATGATTGACTGTCATGTGTAATTAGTTGCTCAATGTAGGATCATCTATTATTCCGGTTTGTATATATTATAGATTATAGATATATATAGTGTTGAAATCTTTATCTATTTTATTAAATATAATATATTAAACCAAACTTCACCAGCATACTTTTAAGCAATGTTTGAAAAATTGAATCGGTTATTGAACCGATGAAGGCATTGGTCACGGTTCACTAGCTCAATTGTAGTCGAACTGTGGTTTAACCAATTTTAATTAAATATATATTTTAAATTTTATAAAATATAATTTAATAAGAAAATAATGAATTAATGTAATGTGTATAAGCAGGGAAAAAAAGGGTTGGGCTTACTTCTTTCATTTCTTTTGTTTTGTTTCTTTCCAGCAAAGAAAGTAAAGTCATTTCCAAGTTCCAACTTTTTAAACTTGTAGAGGATGCTTTGGAGGTGCCGGCTAGCATGAAGATTGCAAATAAGTGCTACACCCGTATAGCAACAAACTAACTTGGGCTATCCGATTGTACGTGATTGTTACAAGTTCCCTCTTTTAAAAAAAATTGCAAAGAGGGGTCTCGGTAAAAACAGTTCAGCTTTCCCTTATTGTACTCATTTTTTTCTTCGAACATCAGCAACAATGGCCGACGAAACAGAATCTACGTGTGTGTTTGCGGTTGACAAAGTCTGTGGTGGTTGTCACGACGACTGAAATTTGTTGCCGCCGTTGATGTGAAAGTGTTCGTCTTTGTGGATCTGGCGCTAGATGGTAGATATTAATTGAATAAAGGTATGATATGCAAAGAGATTAAGAAGTGTTCATTCACAGATTCACAAACCTTTAATGGATAAAGGAATGTTATAAGAGTTCCTATTGCTTTCACCTTTAATGGAAACATTTTGCTGTGGAGAATACTTAAGCAAGTTGTTAGGGATTCGACTTCTGGCTCTTGTGCACGGAGAAAACTTGGTTGGGAGAGGACAACCTTAAATGTCGTCCAGGTCTACCAACGGAGATTAGTTACTATTTACGATGGTAATTGCTTTGTACAAATAACATGATAATTCAAAAAACTCTATATACTAAATTAAAGTACTTGTTCTTGAATGTGAGTTGGTTTCCCTGACTATCCTCCTATTCGATAGGTGAAAGACTAATCTCTTGTGGTATTGTCAGGCATGTAAGTAGGGACTCCTCCCAATAAATTTTTTTCCATACACATCGCAAGGATCCAACTCAGGATCACATACTTAAGGGCAGGGACGGAGCTATTTGATGGGTGAGGAGGGCTAGGGCCCGCCCTGACTTTTTTTAATTTTTAATATATATATATATATATATATATATATATATAAAATGAAAGAAAGCGTAAAGTAAGCGTAACTCTAATTGGTGCTATTAACATATATTTTTTATCTTTATGAATTCTATGCTTTTGGACTGCACATTACTTTTTTCTTTCTTTTCATCTTTTTTTATTCTCTCTTTATTTTCTTAATTCTCTTTCTTAACATATAGACTTAATTTTACTTTTTTATATATATACTTTTTCCTTCATGTACGTTTTTTTTTTATTGTTATATATAAGTGTTATACACACACACACATTTGCTTCGTTGGGTGGGTTGGGGATCTGTCTTATGATTTTTTCAAATTATTGTAAATATTATTTATTATATGGATTTTAAACTAGTTTTTTATTTTATTAATTTAATTCAATTAAAAGTATTTTTTATTAATTTAATTTTTGTCTCATCTACATTTATAATTTTTTTAGATGAAGAAACCATATATACTTGTGTATCGAGTTATAACTCTTATTCTCATACTTACTGTTTCTACAGATACTACAAAATGATCTTTTTCAGCTATAAATATAGTTAAGACTATACTTAACAACAAAATGGAAGATGAATTTTTAAGTGACTATCTGCTAGTATATATTGAAATGAAGATTGCTGAAAAGTTTAGTATAGATCAATTATAAATGATTTTTGTGACATACAGGAGAGACGTTCTGTGTTTTGATAGATTACTCATGTAATTAATATTTTGAAACATATAATTATGAATATTTTATATGGATTTTAATACATATATATTTTTTAGATGAACTTTGATATTTATAGTTGGCCCTCCCAAACTTCGAAGTCTGGCTCCGTCCCTGCTTAAGGGACCCAAGCTCCTTCAACTTGGACCAATATGCATTGGTCTCCACATTCTCTCTCCCTGCCGGTGAGCCATGTGGCGTCACCTACATCAAGCATTTTGTTAAAAAAATTAATTTTTTTTAAATCTACTAATTAATATCATTTACTTATTTCTATTTAATTCTTTTTTTTTTATGGTATATTTTAAAATATATTAATTAATATTTATTAGTGTCAAATATATTGATCATTAACTTATTTCCATTTGATTATTTTGTTTTTCAAGAGAAAGACTTCTAATTAAAAAAAATGCATACTTGTATATTAAGTTAGAATATAATTTCTTAAGAATTGTTAAATCTCTCATGCTATTCTTTTTTTTTTCAATATTTAAATAAAAGTTTCAGGATTAATCATGCATATCTTCATTTTATATTTAAATATTTCCATTTTTTAATTTATACTTTTTTAGTACATGTATTCATTGGTTCGGATTAATCCGATAAACCGAACCAAACTACTTAGTTGGTTTGAATTCTTTGGATTTTGGGTTGAATTCAAAACGATTAAGGTTCGATAGTAATTGATTTGGTTCTTACATTCAAAATTTTTGAAACTGAATCGATTACATATGTATTTAAATATTTATATATATATATCTCTTTTCATTTTTTTTATTTTTTTACATGATAGATTTTGATACTTTTATTTTTCATGTGTGAGAGATTTTCATATATTGTCTATTTTTAAAATTTCGCTCTTGATTGTGTATTTTTTATAAAAAAAAAAGTTTATGGATTTTTCTAATTTTTTGAATTAGCATTTTTTTTTTGAAGAACCAAACCAATTAAAACCGAACCAACCCGTTATTGATCGAGTTAGTTTGATTTGGATTTCTTGAAAAGCACTTGTGAATTCGAACCAAAGCAAATCAAACAATGTTGATTGGTTCATATCCCCTTGGAATTGTATCAAAACGATGTGTGAACACCTCCTAATTTTTATATTTAATTGATTATGTATATATCCTTTATAATTTTAACTATTTTATGGAAAAAAATTGTTATTTTAATTTTATTATATTTTAAAATTAAAAAAAGAGTTTAATTGTTATACATTGTCAGTGTAAAGTTTTTTACACTGTCAACCAATCAGGAATCATGGTATGTGCGACTTTTAAGGTAGTTAGGATAAGAGTCAAACAATTTAGCTTATGTGGCAATTTCTGATTGATTGACTGTGTAAAAAATCTTTACACTGACAGTGCATACCAATTAAATCCTTAAAAAAAATACCCACTATAATACTTGCTAGTATTAAAAATATTTGATCTTAAAAATGTTTTAGCAAAAGAGGTATTATGGAATAGGCAAAATAGGTAGATTGGTCCTATATGTTTTTTTTTTACTTTTCACATCGGTCGTATACGTTTTATTTTTTTCAAGTTGGTCCTATATGTTACGTTCCGTTTCCACATTAGTCCTTTCAATCAATTTCGACCAAACGCCGTTAGTTTTGAACTGACGTGGTTATCATATTAGACTGACACGTGGCTTTTGATCTGACTCCATAAGGTCATAATTGACGGAAAAGACTAACGTGAAAATAGAATGTAACGTGTAGGACCAATTTGAAAAAAAATAAAACTTATAGGCCGGATGTGGAAAAAAAAAAATGTATACAACCAATCTACCTATTTTGTCTATGAAATACCTCATTTATAATTTTTTTTTCCTCCCCATTACTTATATTGGCATTCGAAACTGAATAATCGTGAAGTTGTTTCACAATAACTACCAAAGTTGCTAGAAATATACAATATATTTCTTCTCCTTTTTTTTTTTGACCATACTACATGTATAGTGTATAACTACGCTCACTATCGATTGGTCCAAGCCCATTTCTCAACTTGGCTCAAATCTCATGGTTATTACTTATTAGTATCCATGTTTATTTCAATTAAGCAGCTACTGCCTACACCTGTTGGAACCAAAGTGGGTATAGTTAAATAATATCTTAAGTTTTGATGTTAACAAAAAGAATAAATGTGTGGCAAAGTTATATTGTGAAATAACTTGTTAATTTCTAGCATACAAGACTGATTTGATTATCGCTAGACGAGGAAACTAGTCTATGGTTTCTTAGGATAAGTCCGAAAGCATCGTGGTTCCAAGCTATGTTCGCTAGACGTGCCTTAAAAGTTATCTAGTAAAGAATAGTCTAAAACAGAAACGCTAGACGAGTCTCTAACCAACTTAGTTTGAGAAGCGCTAGACGAGGTTATAAGTCTATCAGGGAAAAGAACAAGTCCAAAGACTTGTAGTCACCCGAGAAAAGTATAGACGACCTTATGAATGGACCACCCGATAGAACTACTAGACGAGATATCAGTAGACTACCTAGTTTTCTCCTAAGTTCCATATTGAAAATGCTCGTCCAAAGACATATCTCTTTGAACCCATCTAGTCAGCGAATTTATTTCAAATGATTGATTATTTAATTCGAATGTTTCCATGTCTCTTTCCTGTGTTATTACAATTATTTATACTTTGTTTCTTGGTAAGAGAAACATAGTGTCATCATTTACACAAAAACCTTGTACTCTGACACAAGTAGCTGTAAAGTTAACTTAAGTACAAAGAAGGAAATACAAAATGCTACTTTCGAGTACAACAGAGAAGTGTCAGAACCATTTCGAGCTTTTTGATAACCAATAGTGCTTTTCTGGAGATCACATATCAAGTTATCAGACTCAACGAATTTTAGCATTTAATACTATCTCTAAAAGGATATTTCTTGAAGACCGTTGAAGAAGAAAGAGCTCAAGCTGAAGACCTTCTATAAATACTGGACAACTCCAGTGAAGAAGGTTACTGAACTTTACTAAATCCACAACAAGCTCTGAGATTTAAAAGCACAAACTCTCTGTTAAACACTTTTCGATGACTTTGTAATCCTTGATCTTAATCTTTCATACCCTCACGCATAGTAAGTTACTAGATCAAATCTTTTAATCTCTTAACGTAGAGAGAACCTGAAGATGCTTGACTGGAAAAGAATACTTGTAAGCCTGAAGAGGTGTTGAATACTTGTAAGCTGTAAGCCTGAAGAGGCATGTTAAAGAATACTTGTAAAGCTATTGGATTATAGTGGAGAAAACCTTCAAGTAGAAGGGACTGGACGTAGCTCTTGGTTGGAAGAGAGTGAACCACGATAAAACATCTTTGTGAATCTTCTATCCCTATCTTTTTTCAGTGTGTTTATTTCATTGCTTGCTTGCTAAAAGGTTTTAGAAAAGATTTTGGAAAAACTGTTAAGAAACACAATTTAACCCCCCTTCTTGTGTTTCCCTGTTTCAACTTCAACACCTTCACTTTTGCTCCATCCACCCCACATTCTTTTAAAACCTTTTTTTATTACAAAAATACCATTTTCAAGATTTTCCGACAATTAGTTGCCGAAATTCAAATAACTATTTAATTGCAGGAATAAATTTTTTATTTGAAAACATTAATCCGGTAATTAGTTTCCAGAATACAAAAATATGTTTTTTCGGCTAATGGTATAAGGGTAGCTCAACTGGTTTGAGCTAAGAGTATAAGAAGTTGAAAGAGTTGGAGGTCTAGGGTTCAAATCCTGACAAATGAGAAAAAACTAACATAACGTCTGACATACTAACATTCGCCGATAAAAAAATGCCGGAATACATTTTTTTGTATTCCGACAATTAGTTGCTGGAGTGTATAATTTCATGACATACCTGACGAACTGGACATATCGACTACCAAAACAGAGGATTGTACCGATGCATTCATCACTATTGAGGTAATTTTGAATGGTAAGTTAATAATACAAAGTTAAGCGTTCCTATTATTGTAACACCCTGATTTTTCACTACTTTCGAATATCGGTAATAAATATATATATGTTTATATTTTATCCGATACTTAGAAAATGATTTTGTATGAACCAAAGTCATTTCCATGTTATACTTATTTTTATAAGGTTATGGTTAAATTTTGGGTTAAAATTCAGACGGAACCCGGTCTGGGTTTTCACTGATAGTAAAAGTTTACTGATCAGAAAACCTAATTTTGACTCGTGAACGAAATGGTTAGATTTTATATTCCGTTTCCAACGATATAGGGTATTTTGAAATTTTTCAAAATAAATAATTTATTATGCTTTGTTCGGGCCCAAAACCTAAATCGGGTAACCGACGGAGTCAGGAACGGAGTTGTAGAGATAAGCCGGGTGGATGAGGATGATGAGTCATCTTGCCACCTAAGGCAGCGAGTCACAGGGGTGAGTCATCGAACTTTTATGGCGCATTTATGACGATTCCTAAATATCTAGAAATTTTGTGCGTGAAAAGACCAAAATGTCCCTAGTTTTCTATCAATTCTCAAGTGTGTCATAAGCTTCTTGTGGTCACAATTCAACCATATCTCCTTCATTCCTAGCCACTCAATTGTCATGATGACTTTTGAGTGGAAATGACTATAATACCCTTGGTCTTAAAGGAAATTCCAAGTTTGTCCCTATGCGATTTTACCATTTTGTCCCCAAGACAATTTTGAAGGAAAAAAATACCCCCTCACTCCCTTAATTTCGTGCAGCCCCCTTCCCCTCACACTTAGTCATATTTATGACAAAACTCCATCTTCTTCATCACTTTCTCTCATTTTCTCAAGAACACCAAAAGTGATTTTGTGAAGAATTTGGTCTTTTCTCTTCATTTCTTCAATCTACAAGAGGTAGAACTTCCTCTCCATGATCA
This sequence comes from Echinosophora koreensis, assembly GCA_035048595.1. NCBI lineage: Eukaryota > Viridiplantae > Streptophyta > Magnoliopsida > Fabales > Fabaceae > Echinosophora > Echinosophora koreensis. The sequence continues at coordinate 2,354,171 of JAPCYP010000002.1, read as the reverse complement.
ATCATGTCTTCTTCTTCATTGATTTTCTTGTTTCAAGCCATGATTATCATGTTTTCAATTCTTAGATCTAGAACTGTAAAAATCTCTAGAAAATTGTAGAAAAATCCAATGAACTTGAAACCAATTTCTATGATCTTATAATCATGTATACTCTTCTTATCTAGGAGCATGTGATCAACAAAAATTTCTTACCCTTTTGTTCATACATGGCCGAATCTATGTTCATAGGTGAGGAAAGAGTTTTTGTTTCAAACTTTGTTAAACAAGTGTTGATCTATGATCTCTAGTCCATTATTTTGTTGATTCAAGTGATTAGAAAATCAAAACACATCCTAAACTAATTTTTGTTGTTGAGGCCGAAATCTTAAACTTTGTAGTTAAGATGATTTTGGCTCAATTTTTGTTAAGTAACCCTTGATTATGCTTTATTCACACTTAAGGATCATTGATCTAAGAGTTGAGAAAATTTGAAAGTTCCTAGCCTTTTGTTCTTGACAATATCGTAACCCAAAACTCTTTAGATTTAGTTTGTTTTGTTTGTTGTTTGTTAATTTTGGTTGTAATTCGCTGTGAAGGATAAAATCGGTAAGCTGTGTCACCGGAACCGGAATCAAAGACTCTGTGGACTGAAATCGGTAACTTCAAGAGGTAAGGGGAGCTTACCTGAGGGATTTGAGATAGCCACATGCTATCTATGTGTTGTCTGTGTATTATCTGGGTGTTTATCTGCTTTAAGTTGATTACTGCTTTGTTTAACTATATGGTTATGTGTTGTGATGTGATGTGGTTAGTTGATTATGTGGCTAAAACTGTGATATGGTTATATTTGTGATGCATGCTATATCTGTGAAGTATGCTTTATCTGTGATCTGTACTGAATATCTGTTATTGATTGCTAGAGTGTGAAACCTGACAGTAGTCAGAGTTTAATTAATTCGGAAGATTAAAAGCTTGTTAAGTTTACACAAATAATCCAAGTGATTTAGTAGTGTAAAATAGTGTAAAAGTGGAAAAATAATATTTTATTGATTTTCCGGTGATTGATGAGTCAATGAGTGCCAGAGAGGGCGTAACCGTGAAAATATTTCACAGGTGCTAGTTTTAGCAAAATATATTTCATAATAATGGAAAATGATATTTGGAATAATAAAGTGACCAAAAATAATTTAATTAGAATTTTAAATAAATATTTTCAGTTAACAAGCCATTTTGGCATTTTTGTGAAGAAAATGAGAAAAATCTTTTAATTATTTTTGAGTTGAATTAAGAAAAGGTTATTAGAAAATTGATATGATTTCCTTCAAAATAAATATTTCCAAGTGAGAAAATACTTTAGAAAAGGGAAAGATTTATTCTTGACTCAAACGTAGTTTGAATGATTTATAAAATGATTTTGACGGAAATGAATTTCGGAAAAATGGATTTTTCAGCAAAAATGATTCCGTTAAACATGGATAAGTTTTTTGGAGATTTCGTTTTGTATTTGCTATTTCACTGAGCGAAATATTTTAAAAAGGAGTTTTAAGTCAGGGGAAAATATTTTAGAAAATCATGGATAAGTTTCGGAACTTGGTTTTGATGAGTTGTTTTTCACAGAAAGAAAACTGTGTTTTGAAAGTGGAAGTTGTGAGGACTTAAATAACCGAAAATGTCGGGCTAGTATTCCTATGAGTAAGTACGTGGACTATTTGTCTTATATGTCGTGGGTTAAAGTCCCAGTTGACATATTTAAACCTCTGTTGTGCGTGTCATGGGTTAGAGTCCCAGTTGGCACAGTTGTATCCATGTTCAATGTGTTGTGGGTTAGAGTCCCTAGTCACAAAGTTGAATATCTGTTGTTTTGTTGTGTCGAGGGTTAGAGTCCCTAGTCACACAATTGAATATTTGTTGTGTCGAGGGTTAGAGTCCCAAGTCACACGGTTGAATCTCTGTTTTGTGTGTCGTAGGTTAAAGTCCCAGATTGGCACGTTTTGATTTCGTGTCCGGTGGTGAGAATGAATGAAAGAGTTAAGTAATAAAAATGAATATTAAGGTTAGGTGATGGATGGGGAAGTGTCTTGTAACTTGATAAAATGCGATGAATGTCGGGTATGAGACCCTGTGGACTGAATTATTACTCTGTGATTATTGTTTATATATTGTGGATATCATGAATATCTTGTTTTGTGTTTTTATGCATGTGGATATCTTATTAAAATCCATATATTGGCGTCTCACCCTTACAAATATATCAGGTTCTTCTGGTAATTGCCGTTATATCTTGGGGTACTAGTACAGATGAAGCGGAGGAGTTCTCTAAGTCACTTGCGGACTTAGATTTTAGATGTTTGACGAAGTATCTGTTCATGGGAAAGACCACGAGGGTCTTTCCAATAATGTCTTTTAGAGCCACCAGCTTAGGAGTCTTGTTTTGGGTTTTATGTTGAAAAGGTCGGTAGCTGTGATGTTGTAATATTATCTTTGTTTTAAGTTTCTTTTTTTGGAAATTGAGACCTTTTGAAAAAAAAAAAAAGGGTATACTGTGGTGACTTCTTTAGGAATATGACTTTACTATTTATTATATGTATTATGGTGTTCTAGAGTTATCCGCGAAAGAAAATTTTTAAACCCGAGTTTTCTGATCTCAAATAAATAAATTTTCCGAAAGCAACCAACAAATTACTTTTTAATTTATTTTCGCATGTGTTTACGAAGTAATGCCAAGTGGGTGTTACAATTATAACCTAAATTTTTATTCCTATTTTCAGGTATTTCCCAACATGAGGACCTCTGGTATGTTCAACGTCTACAAGTCAAAATAGTTAACTAAAAAAATAAGCTGAAGTTGTCTTCCTAAGAATTTTTTAATTTTTTTTACCTTTCCGACAACTCAAAAAACTTGGAAAAAAATATAATTCGACAATTCGTTTTCTGCCTAATTGTCACATCTTCCGACAACTAGTTGTTAGTATGTAAAAAAATCTTGAAACATTATATTCCGACAACTAATTTCAGGCAACTCAAAAAAGTTGAAAAAAATATTATTTGCCAATTAGTTGCCGGAGGCCATATTCCGGCAACTAGTTGCCGATAGGAAGTATGAAGGTAGATGGAAAAGAGATGTATCAAATTCACAGGGGCAAAAAAATCATTTCACGCTCCAAAATTAAAAGTGTGGAGGGTGGATGGAGCAAAAGTGGTGGGGTATGAAGCCAGCTGCCTTTCAGTTATTACTAGGGATGACAATTTGGACTCTACCCAAAGGGTACCCGTAAAAAATACCCACAACGGGTAGGGTAGATACCAGCATTATGGGTATGAGTCCGGGTCTGGGTAATTACCCGCAAACAAGAGAGGATATGAGTTTCGGTACGGGTACTCTAGTACCCACCCCACCGTGTAACATCCCAAAAAATGGACTGCTAGTTAATTGAATAGGAACTGGATTATTAGAAGGATTATATTACAAGTTTAGAGGTTGTTAAAAGTATAGAAGAATGATTTAAATTTTTTTTTGCATTAATTCAATCTGAATGTTATACAGACATTTATATAGATACAAGAGAGGTAGTTCTATAGCAAAAGATATGTGCAAAATACAACGCTGTGTGCTGAGTAAGTGGGCTTGACGTGTTTTTACACTTTCTGGGCTATTGGGGGCTCTATAAATAGAATCTTAACACTCTTAGGGTGCATTTTTGAACCATAATTACACCTAGAAACTCAGAAACGGCTAAGAAGAGAAAAAATTCAAGGATTAAGAAGAAAAAGTTGTGGAAGAGAGAGTCTAGGAAGAGGAAGAAGAGGATAACTCTTGGTAAAAGTTAGGATTTGTCGTAGGAAAACACTTAGAGCTATTTGGAGGTCTTCAAGAGGTGAGGAACAATACCTTTTACGAACCCTTTCCATGGAATAGGTGTTTGTTTGTGTGGGCAAGGGTTTATCCTATGATTTTGGGTGCTTTCCTATTTTCTAAAATTGGGGGTTTTCAATTAAAATGAAAATTGATTAAATTGACTATTTACTCTTGTGATTGTTGATATGAAATGCATGATTGGTATTTATATTGGTTGATTGATATGCTTGTTAATGTATATTATGCCTTGTGTTCATGAATGCTATATTGTACTTATAAATTCCCATGATAACATGATATTTGTTTAATTGGTATTTATGAGTGGATTATATGATGCTATGGAATTGTAATTGTTATATGCTTTGGGAAGTCTGTCAAATTGTGATCGATGAATTTATGCTTCGGAATATGGATGGGTGAGAATGTGTATTATGTGTGGAATTTGTTGATATGCCGTCTAAGTTAGGGGCAATGGCTTGTAACATCACCACTTACTAGGATGTCGAAGATGATCTATGGGGCAAGGAATCCATTTTATGAACGAGGCTCTCGAGTCACCGTTAATGGGAGGTAAGGAACCAATTTGATTATGAGTTTCTCGGGTCACCATAGGGGCAAGGAGTCAATTCTGAAATGAGGTTCCCGAGTCACCAAAGGGGCAAGGAATCAATTCTAGAACGTGGTCCTCGAGGCACCGTAAAGAGGGGTCAATGAATCAATTCTAGAACGAGGTTCTTGAGTCACCGATTCGGGCAAGAAACTAACAGAGTGGGGTTTCCGAGCCACTTGAATAATGATGTTATTGTTGTGACGTGTGGTTCACTTTGATTACTGAACATGTGATATTTGATTACATCTTTGAGTTGCTGAAATGACTGTTGTATTTAAACGCATTTTTTAATAAATATTATTTTGGAAAATTAGCGGGTACCATGGACAGTTTTTTCAGTTACCGCGCCGGTTGAGAACAATATTATTTTCGAAAATATTTTATAAGTTGTATTGTTATTCACTGGGATTTTATATCTCATTAGTAGTATTGTTTTTAGAGCTCGGGGACATCGCCGTAAAGGACCTGGAGTCTTGAAGATTTATTTATTAGCTTTTAGACATGTTTAGTGTTATGGCATTGACCATGTAGACTACGTTATTATTTGTTTTATTTCTTTTGGATTGTAGTAGACGTCTGGTTTTGAGGCTTGTCAGTTTATTTCATTGTATTGGATTTTATCTCTATTTTGATAATTATTTTATTATTATGAGATTATTTTTAGACTCAAATAATTTGCGAAATTTTTATGTTATAAATTTTACCTTTACTAAACAATTTTAAAGGATTTTACTATTTTTATGTTTGGGTTACTAATGTAATGAAGGGCGTTACAGAACCCGCCTCGTATCGGCATATATATATTTATTTATATTAGTATATATAATTATAATTATAACTCAATTTTTAAGAATAAAATTATTGTAAAAGTTATAAACCTAGGGCTCATTAGTGTTTTTCCCTTTCTAGACTTACACTTAGTTCATGAATTTACTGTGATATTTACTCGTTTTGAATGTTTTAGATATTTTTATTTAGTTTAATACTTTGTTGTGTAATTTTCATAAGTATATTTGTAAGATCTTTGGATGGTTTTTCAATTGAGTTATAATGTTCTTTATGTTATTTATTGTTTTTTCTTAGTTAAAGTGCATGTAATAGGTGCGGGCATGGGTACTCAGGTACCCAAATGATACAGGTAAGGGTACTAAAACTACTATCCACGTGAGTATACCAAGTACATATATTACCCTAACCATTATAATCCCTAATTATTAGGGACATTCAAGTGTCCAACACGAAAAAATTGAAAGAAAAAAAAGGTATTTTAGAATACCTCACTAATCTGTCTTCATCTTCTCCCTCTACCGGCAATTGAACTGTGATCATTTATGAAATTGTTACCAGACAATTACCACACGGACCAAGAATGCCGGCGTATTTTACTTTGCATCTTTTAATAAATACTGGAGTAGTATAGAGCAAACCTAGTGAGGCTCCCTAACAAGTTATCCAAGCCTACTTTGTTTAATTACTAGTGTTCTTGACCCGTGCCATGCACGGGTATATATGACTTATGAAAAATTGAATATAAATCTCTTAATTTTAATGTATTTTATTTTTAAATATAGATAATAAAATATAAAAAAATTGATTTATTCAAATGTGAATGATAAAGTACAACACTTACTTGTAACAAAAAAAAAGTACAACACTTACTAAGTTTCTGGTAGCATCAATTATGAGATTATTTGTCATCTCTATTAATGTAGAATACTTGATAAAATACAAAATAAATTATAGTTAAGGACATAAAATAATTGATAAATTATAGTTGAAGCCTGAAGGCGTAAAATAATAGTGACCTGTGCCATGCATGAGTGGTATATATTGCTTATGAAAAATTGCATAGATTAATTATATTTAATATTATTTTTTAAAATATATTTATATCATAAACTTTAAAAAATTTGATTTATTTAAATGTGGATGATATTGTTCAACACTTGGTAAGTTTTTTGTTTTTTGTTTTTTTTGGGATAGGCTCAACACATAATAAGTTAATGATTGTTATTTGACGCTATAAGTAGTTGATCTATTATGAAATTAATTTTTATTGCTAACGTAGAACTATCGATAAAATACAAAATAAATTATAGCAGAGGTCGTAGAATACTTAAAATAATAATTGTGAAGTGATAATTCTACCATTTTCAAGTGAAAGTTCAACTTCAAGTAAAAATAAAAAATTACAACACATTTTTTAGAGTAAATTTTAAATATTTATTTGCAGTAATAAACACATTCATGTAATCAATTGCTTGTCAAAAAAAATAAATTCATGTAATCAATTTGAGTTTTAAATTGTAAATGAATATTGTTTAATATAATGATCTCAAAAAAAAAAAAGTTTAATATAATATGTAGTATATTAATACATTAAACATGGATTGAACAGGTTACATAAAAATATATCAATAACTTAATTACTATGATATAAATTAAATTACACTTTAGTTGAATATTCTTTTATATACAGGGATTGAATATTATGTATTAAAAACATAATATATGATTGATTATCATTTTATAATTTATTTAATCAGTTCTTTTAATCATCGATCTCATTGTTAAACATTTTTAAGTCAAAATTTTTTATGATATTTTCGAAATATTTTTGAAATCCAAATATTTAATCAATTATTTTAATGATTTATCTCTTAAATCGTTTTTAACCAAACATTTAATGATTGATGATTGATCTTAGAATACATTTAATCTTTTTAATGATTGATACAATCCTCAAATATTTTCGTTCAAAATATTTTTATGCAATACTTTTAATGTTTGATTTCCTATTTTGATTCAATTTTAATGCTTTGTACATTGAGTATTCCCTTAATTTTGCTTTCAATATCAATCGACATCTGAGCCATTTTCTTTCATATTTTAATGTGAGGTTTAAATTTGATTTCATTGTAATTGTAACATATTAAAATGAATAGTAATTAGTATATCAAGCAATGTTATATAAGCTAATCTAAGCAATTAAAAGTCTTGCTATCATTAAAAACCTTATTTAAATCAGAGCCTAGGCTACCAAATAAAGTCCCTAATATATTTGACAATTTTGAAATATTGTATAAGATAATTCAGTATTAATTAATCGCAATCATATATTTTAGATGTGAAAAAATATTAGCATCAATGCTTTTATTCACATTCATAGTTTTTGTATAGAGGATTAGACTATCATTAAAAATATGTTTCCAATCAGTATTAAGTTTGAATATTTGTACAATCATTGGTGATTTTCGAATTAATTTTGATACTCTGATTATACTTGATTGTATTATTGTTTCCTATAGCTAAAAATGGCAAACTCAATATTAAGATTGATAATTCGAAATCACACTACTTGCCTTTCGAATTTTATTTATGAAGTAAGTACTGAAAACATCATATATGAATGATTATTGATTCCAGAATATATTTAATCAATTTTTTTAATGATTGATCTCATTGTCAAATATATTCAAATTCAATATATTTTTTGATGATTGATCTCTTCAAAAAAATCAATCAATTTAAACTGTTTTTAAGCAAACAGTTAATGATTGATTATTGATTTCAGAATATATTTAATCAATTATTTTAATGAATGATTAAAATGTCAAACATTTTCAAATTCAAAATATTTTTTTGCAACATTTTAAATGCTTGATTCTTATTTTGGTTCAATTTTAATGCTCTATACATTGAGTATTCACTCAACTTTGTTTTCAATCGATTTAGATTAGATTAAACAACATCTAAGATTTTTTCTCTCCAAATTTTATTGTGAGGTTCCACTATGATTTCATTGAAATTATAACATATTAAAATAAATATTAATGACTAATCAGCATATCAGGCAATAATGTATAATATAATTCGAGCTATTAAAAGCCCGGCTATCAATAAAAATTTGATTTAAATTAGAGCCCGGGCTGCCAAATAAGGTTCCTAATGTATTTCAAGATACTGCATAAGATACTTAAGTTTGATTATTTGTATGATCATTGGTGATTTTTCAATTAAGTTTGATACTCCTATTATCCTTGTTATAAAGAGATTTGAAAAAATAAAATAAGAAAAGATATACTAAGTATCTTGATTATTCATTAAGATTATATTATTTATCTAATAAATATTTATATTTTAATCGAAAAATACTTATTAATGCTATGTTTTCTATAATCAATCTTATCAAATCCTTTTAATAATTAGTTTTATGTAATAAAGATTTTAGCATTTTTAGTTTTATAGTTTTATCAAAATATAAACATTTGATAAACATTTTATATATTCACCTAATCGATATTTAATGTTTATTTAATAACTTTACAGTCTTTTTTATTTTTGACTAAATTAATATAATATAAAATATATATTGAATTAATTATTTATATTAATTAAATATATTAATGAAATATATATAATAAATATCAGGTTTTTACTTTTTTATATAATAAATTAATTCTCAAAAATTAATTTAATGCACATCATGAGATCCGATTTCAATCATAGTTTAATATAGCAGGTATCAATCATCAATAATAATATTCATAGATTATTTCTTTTACCCAATATTTTTATTGTATATGGTTAGGGATAATTATCAGTTTTTATGTTTAATCAATGACCTATTTAAATATGAGCAATAAGTTTAAATAGGTCATTGTATCTGAATTCCAACGATAATAGGTTTATACGAAACTAAAGATCGAAAGCAAGGGACTTTTGTTGACAGGAAAATACTTATTAAAATTGTATTCAAATTAGGAAAACAAAATATTCAAACCAGTCTCAAAAACCAAAAAGCAAGCAATCGACAAACCAAAATTTGGAAGAATATCAAAATTAAATTAAATTTCTTCCTAAACAAACTAATCTTTCTCAATCTTGATATTCTTTATGAGGACCTTGACAGGTTTGGCATCAGAGACAGAAGAACGGACCCTTTTAATCGCAAGGATATCTTGGGACTCATTGCTTAAGTCAGTGATATGTGCACCTTTGTCACCCTTCACACAGTCGACGGGTGAGTCTTCAAATTTTTGCATAAGGTCTTGGCATGAGTAAATGGAAACATTTGTTACATGTATTTTTTTGTTTTTCATATAAATTAGTATGTGATCATTTAAAATCAAATACTTGAGCAAGATCATCAGTTGCCTTTCTAGTCAATCCAACCTTTTGAACTCCCAATTCTGAGCCATTGTCGTTTAAATCCTAGAACAATGTGTATGCAAAATCTTACTTAGGGTTGACATTTTTTTAAAGAGGACATTTTGTTAAAAATTGCAAATAAAGAAAATACCACGTTAAATTCACCATCCTTGAACTTTTGCAACAACTCCGGAGTGTCACTAAACCTCTTCACACGATAAGTCCTCTCAAATCTAGATCCAGTCACGCTATCACAACCAACTTTGAATAAGAAGTTCTTAGCAATGATATCAGTAATCTCCTTGGGTGTAGCAAGTGGCTTGGGGTTCTAACAAACGTATTGTCAAACACATGAATGATTACTTATAGATGACAAAATCTTTATATTCCATAATAATGCATACTGTAAAAGATTACTTGTTTCCACTCATCCATGATAATATGTGATCGACAATAAGCATTGGTGTCAAAGGGCTTACCTTGCCATAGCCCAACCTTTGCACCAACAATTACAACAACAGCATTTGTGGCCTCCCCAGATGACATGAATGAGTTTAACTCATCCACGAAGGACCCAAATAAAGTGATTTTGAAGCGATAACTGTTTTATAAAAGAAATAGGATTTCATTTGTATAAACTTTGAATTGTATAAGCAAAAAATATAATCAAAGGGACTACCCGAAATCCTTTTTTGACACTACAATGGAACACTGTACTTACCCATCATTATCTAGCTCAATGTATACATACTTGGACTTCACACCGTTTATGAGAAACTCACGTTCTAACCCCTTTCCTGTGAGCACTCCGATTATGTCTGAAAATGCTCATATATTTTTCCAAGTGTCAAATTAGTGAGAATGAAAAAGGAATTGACGACGCGCATTTTTAAAAGATTAATATACGAAATTATTTCAAAATACTAACCAACCAAGTAATTACAATCAAAATTGTTGTCAAAACAATTTGCAGGAGGGGTGAACGTCTAGGAATTAAGTGGAACTGCTTCATTATCGGCCGGCTTCACTTCTGTGTCATAAGTAAAATTTATTTTGAATGAATGCCTCACAGCACGGTATTCTCCCAAATTTGAAGCAATACCAAACTTGAAAATGTTGTAGACAGCTCCTTCGCTCAATTTCTTTTCATTTCTGTAGATAAGTTCTTTCTTAATTGCAGCGTGTATTTTGTTGCCCTTGAAAAACATCATTGGGTTAGAAGCTAATCTTAATAGATAAGATGAATAGAAACAAAATAAGTCTACAACGGCAGAGTAAGAAAATACTACCTCAAGGTCCATTAAGATCATTTCTAGCGAATATGGTTTCTTTTTGTTAGCCAAATCACATACTTTCCACATTCTTAATACTCTGACAAGTAAGTTCCAGTTGTTGTGTTTTGCGGTAACATCAGAAATCAAGTCAAACTTTGGAGTCATTTCAATTGATTGAGATTAAAGAGTGAGGCGAAAATGATTTGTTATGTTTTGGAATATGGTAGTGTTAATATATATAGGAATTGAATACTTGACTGATTAACATTTATTTGGAAGTTTAAAATGTTTTGCTGAATCACAGGATTTGATATCGAGACATGTGATTGTGATGCCTAAATTAATTCCAGATCAACCACATCCCTATTATTCCAATTTTTTTGGACAAAATTCTTTCGAATTACTTGGTATTAGTCTTTAATTATGTTTATATTTTCAGGACAAAATTGATTATAAACAGATGTAACCGATTCCTATTGAATTTCCGTTTAAAATTGATTTTTTTTTAAACTATCGACCAATTAATTACAGATCAAACACATCCTTATTCATCCGATTGGTAATCGTTATTTAATACATTTATTTGAAAAAGATAAAATTAAGGCATGTTCATATCAATCTCATGAATAGGGATGAGCTGCAATAAGTAATTCGACCCATGATATGCAATTGTATGATAAATGGCTTTAAGGGAATTATGATATTATGATATGAACATGCCTTAAGAGGAGGCAATGAAATCAAAATTTGCAAAGTTCCTTGTTTTTCACCTAAGAATAAGGGGAGGCAAGCTGACTGACAATTAAAATGGAATCAAGGCATTAAATTTGTTATCTTTGAAAAGTAATGGTAATTGAGAAAAATTTAAAACATTTTATTTTATTTCAATAAGTAGAATAAAATCAAAATCTTAAAAAAATGTTATAATAAATAAATAGTCAAAAAGATTAATAAATGATAATAAATATAAGGTTTAAATATTTTAAATTCAAATTTTAGAAATTAATTATTTCGAAATAATGTCTAACATTACTTATATATAAGGATGATCATTGTTTGGAAATTTTATTAGAAGGTTATGATTGTATTAATTGTTTAGATTCTATAATTTGTAATTTATTTATAGTTTATAATTTTATTAATAATTATGTTAATACATAAAAGACTATCCACCTCCATTAATTGTATTAGATTGAATGAGAGTGCGATACCTAAGCAAATTTTGGAGGGAATGATTGTGGTTAAGACACATGTGAAAAGTAGAGTCTCCTATGATTGACATTTGGAGGTTGCCAATTTGAGAAAGTTTACAAATGTATTATATATAGAATAGAATATAGATATAGATATAGACATAGATTAAGGCCACCGGACTCAGAATTTCTTGGCCACTAATGGATTGTATAATTTGGAACCGCCCTAGCCCAAAATGCATTGGACAGCTTCACGAGGTAGTCCGAATTGTTTATTCACAATTTTTACTGATCAACTTTAATTTTTGCTTTCTATTTTGTAAAATTATCATCGATTAAAGAGTAGCAAAAATAGGCAATTTTAATTGTAAATAGCTTCACCCTAAGGTGTGACCATGTTCTAAGATACTTTTTGTACAATACATATTTGAGTATGTGAGGAAGTGTTATTCATTCCACAATCATGTAAGCAGAATCATAAATTCGAAAATAATCGTAGAAGATGTAGTACTACGATCTTGCCACAAAATGGAAAAGATGGTGTGTCCCAGAGCCCAGCATGTAAGCCCATTATCAACCACCCCGGCCCACATGTAGATTAGCTTCACACGATTTTTCCAATCACCCAGCTACCAAATTATAACAGCGAAATGTCAGCTTTTTCACTTCATATAAATCAATGACAAGGTGTCAACATAAAAATTGGACACAATTTTTTAGCTCAATGGATAGTTAGTGAATATAACAAGATTTTACAACTCATTAATCATCTACTAAACATAATTAAACATGATTTTGAATGTCATTAATCATTCAAATTGTTGTCGAAAATTGTTGTTCCATCTTTATGTTAAAAATAATTTCTGATAAAATATCTAGCTGGTGATGAAATGCCACAAAGTAACCTTGTTTGGATGCGAAAAGCAAAATGGTGTTGAGCTTGAGCAATACCATTGGACATTCGGGCTCAGCTCAAGCATAATTATTAGACAACATAATGGAATTGGAAAAGAAATCAATTAGCATTATACTCCTAATTCTCCAAAATCTTCTTATCATAGATGACTTGCACACGTATTGTTCTCTACTATGCAAACACGCAAATGAATTCTACCTTACGCAACTGTATATTAAAGTGACCTGGGAGTGGAAGAATTAAGTCATACCATTTGAAGGTTGCTTGTTATAAATTTACAAATTTGCTTCTGATTGAGCCTTATAATGTCTTGTTTTATTAATCTTTATAGGCAAATGTTAGTAATTACTAATTAGTGTGTTATATTTTAATATTTATATATATCTCTTTTCAATTTTTTTTAATTTTTTTTTGCTTAATAGATTCTGATTCTTTTATTTTCATATGTGAGAGATTTTCATATATTGTCTAGTTTGAAATTTTTTTTCTCTTGATCATGTATTTCCTATAACAAATCTATGCATTTTTTCCTGTATTTTTTGAATTAGCCTTTTTTTGAAGAACCAAACCAATTAAAATCAAACCAATTAGTGTTTGATCGAGTTAGTTTGATTTGGATTTCTTGAAAAACATTTCTAAATCCAAATCAAAGCAAATCAATTGATTTTAATTAGTACATATTCCCCCCTTTGGAATCCTACCAAATCGATGTGTGAACACCCCTACTTTTTAGATTTAATTAATTATGTATATATCCTTTATAATTTTTTACTATTTTATAAAATATATTCATGTTATCTTAATTTTATTATATTTTTAAATTAAAAAATACCCATTATAATACTTGCTAGTATTAAAAATATTTGATCCTGAAAATATGTTAGCAAAAGAGGTTTATTATAGAATACCTCATTTATACTGGCATTTCAACCTGAATCATCGGGAAGTTGTTTAACAACAAAACCATGGTGACTAGAAATGGCGGTATATTTCTTTTCCATCTTTTTGTTTTTGACCAAACTATCAATGTGTTTAGAACGCTAGAAAGATGGAAAACAAAAATCATTTTTAATTTTTTAAATTATTATATGAAGATATTTATGTCATTTCATAAATATGTTTTTCTTTCTTCTCACTTTCTACCCAATCAAATAGCAGGAGAGAAATTTTTCGCTTTTCTTTCCTTTCCTTTCATTTTTACTCCTACCAAACAATTAAACAACTCATTTTTCTACTTTTTTTTCCCCTTTCCTTCTCCTATCTTTCCTTTCTCATTTTCTTTCATCAACTAAAGACAGTGTATAGGTATAGACATATAGTGTGTAACGAGGGCGCTAACAATCGATTAATCCAAGCTCATTTTGCTTATGCGGCTTGAATATCAAGCTTATTAGTATTTGTTAGTTGATATATTTAGTCACATGTGTAATTTAACTTTCCTTTTATCAGTTTATAGCAGTTTTGGTAGTTAGAAAGGTTAGTTACATAGCTGTCAAGTAGTTATCCAGCTGTCAAGTAGTTAGCTTCTTTGTTAGCCTTTCCCTTCTGTATAAATAGCAACCATGTACATTGAGCAAGTTTAGATGAATGCATTTAGTTGATCATTCACTCAATTTCTCTACGATTGTATTTTCATTTCTGTCAGTCTTCGATAGCTTGATGTGCAAGCTTCTCTCTTCCTTCATTCAATTGTTCACTGTGACCACTGCTTGGTCACCAATCTTGGATCATCTTTGATCCTTTCTTCATCTCAGTTCAGTTTTCACATGGTATCAAAGCTCTGATTTATCAGAGCTCTGCTACATTGGTGCTTCTATCATGGCAGAAAATGTACCACCCTGTTCTTCCACAAATCGAGCAAATTCAAGAAACACTGTGGATGAGGATTCACCCTACTATGTTCATCCCTCAGAGAATCCAGCGATCGTTCTTGTTTCTGCACCATTGACAAGGCAGAACTATCACCAATGGGCGAAATCCATGGAGATGAGTTTGATTACCAAGAACAAGATAGGTTTCATCGATGGTACAGTCTCTATACCTTCTAAATCTGATGCTATTTTTCCTAGCTGGCATAGGACAAATAATCTGGTAGTTAGATAGATCATTGGTTCTGTTTCTGAATCCATTGCAAAGAGCATACTGCATAATGATGCTGCATTCAATATCTGGAAAGAACTCAAGAAAAGATTCTCCCAGGGAGACATCTTTAGGATTCAGATATAGAAGATGCTATAGTAACATTAAAGCAAGGTGAATTGTCAGTAACTGATTATTTTACAGAATTAAAGATTCTATGGGATGAATTAGATAACTATCGACCTTCTCCTGAGTGCAAGTGTGATGTGAGATGTTCTTGTGATGCTCTCACCAAGGTTGAAGAGTATAAGGGCGCAAGATCGGGTCATTAGGTTCTTGAAAGGTTTGAATAAGTCCTATGCCTCTGTTAAATCACAGATCAAATTGATGAAGCCCCTTCCTGATATTCATGAAGTCTTTTCAATGATATTTCAACAAGAAGGCCAATTCGAAGGGGGGTGAGGCTGACTCAAAAACTCATAGCAGCAGTTGGAAGGGACAACAATTATGGTTATGGCAGTGGAGGTGCCAATTTCAATAAAGCACCAGGAGGTAGAGGTCCAAATAATGGGAAAGTATGCACATATTGTAACAAGACAGGCCATACTGTGGATACCTGTTATAGGAAGCATGGTTTTCCTCCAAACTTTCCTTTTAGAAATCAAAGAAAGGTGAATTCAGTGGGAACATAAAATGATGAATCAGACAATGACCAATTTGGATCTGTCTAGAAAGAGGAGAAGACAGGATCAGGGTTTGTTTTCACTGCTGAGCAGTATCAAGGCTTGATGAGCTTGCTCCAACAGTCTCAGACTCAGTTGCCCTCAACATCAGTGAATCAGATAAGCACAATAATGTCATCCACATCATGTGCTAAGCCTACCTCAGGTACAAATCCTTCTTCCTGTTTTTCTTCCTGGATTCTGGATAGTGGAGCTACTGACCACATCTGTCACAGTCTATCTTTCTACTCTTCTTTTCACAAAATTAAACCAATCAAAGTAAAATTACCAAATGGCAATGAAGTCTTTGCTTGTCATTCAGGAACTATTCAATCCTCCCAAAACTTTGCTTTATATGATGTTTTACATATTCCACACTTCTCTTATAACCTTATGTCCATTACCAAACTAACTAGATTCTTGCCTTTTATTGTATCTTTTGATTCATGTACTTGTTATATTCAGGAGAAGACTACATTGAAGATGATTGGTACAGCTGAAGTACTAAATGGGCTATATGTCTTGAAGATGCCTTACTGCACAAGTAGATTCTCTCATAGGCTTCATAGTTTACCTTCTGTTAATATCATTGACATTCCTAAAGCCAATTTGGTGGCATTTTCGGCTAGCACATGCCCCACTGATTGTATGCAAAAATTACACACTTCTATTCCTTTTATTACATTGAATAAAAAACCACATTTGTGGCATATGTCATCTCTCAAAACAGAGAAAGTTACCCTTTTCTGTGAGTACTACTCAATCACAGTCTACTTTTGATCTTATACATGTGGATATTTGGAGGACCTTTCCCTACTCTTTCTGTTCATGGACATAGATATTTTTTAAGTATAGTTGATGATCTATCAAGATATACTTGGATATATTTGATGAAAACCAAAGGAGAGGCTTCTCAACTCCTGCAAAAATTTTGTGTAATGACTAAAAGACAGTTTAACAAAAAGATAAAAAATCATTAGGAGTGATAATGGACCTGAATTCACTATGCATAATTACTATGCAACAACTGGTATTATTCACCAAACCACATGCACTTATACTCCTCAAAATGGAATTGTTGAAAGGAAGCACCAACACATCCTTAATGTAGCAAGAGCTCTGATGATACAAAGCAACCTTCCAAAGGTTTATTAGACTTATGCTGTTATACATGCTGTCCACATTATCAACATGCTGCCAACCCTTTTATTAAATAATCATTCATCTCATCAAAAATTGCATGGCAGTATGCCTGACTTTGACCATCTCAAAGTCTTTGGGATGCCTTTCATTTGCCAACTTGCCTGCAGGTTTCTAATACCAAGTTAGATGCTAGAGCTTGCAAATGTGCCTTCCTTGGCTATAAATCTGGTACAAAAGGCTTCATCCTTCTCAATCTTGAAACTAGAGAGTTTTTTGTATCTAAAAAATGTGATCTTTCCATGAACTCACTTTTCCCTTCCTCCTCACCAATAACTCACACATTCCATCTACTTCCACTCCTCAAGTCCTTCCCATTTCCCACTACACTGATCCCAGGGTCTTTGATGACATTCTACCCACCATCACACCAATACCAATTACCACTCAAAATCAACCTCTTACCTCAGACCCCCCTACTCCTTTTTCCCCACAGGAACTCAGTCCTGCACCACACCCTTCTACTAATCCTGAACCTCACCCTTCTACTGAGACTGGTTCTGATCCATCCTCCATACCACAGCCAATTAGAAAATCTACAAGGGCAACTAAGGCACCATCTTATCTTCAAGACCATCACTGCAAACTTGCAGAACATGATCATACTACAGCTGTGGCTAATTTATCTTCACATGTTTCTTTTCCAATTCAGTCTTATCTTTCTTATAATTCTCTGTCTCCCTCTCATAGATCTTTCATTTTTTCTGTGTCTTCTGAGGTTGAACCACAAAACTACACACAGGCAATTAAGCAGGAATGCTGGCAGCAAGCTATTCCAAGCCGAGTTACAAGCTCTAGCAGCAAACAACACCTGGATCCTAACTGATCTTCCAAAGGACAAGGTCCCTATTGGTTGCAAATGGGTCTTCAAGATCAAATACAAAGCTGATGGCTCTATAGAGAGGTACAAGGCTCGCTTGGTCGCAAAAGGATATAACCAAACTGAGGGAATTGATTACTTAGATACATTCTCACCTGTGGCCAAAATGACTACAGTGAGGTTTAATTTTGTCCCTCGCTGCTATACATGGTTGGTTCCTTAAGCAACTCGATGTAAACAATGCTTTTTTACATCGTGATTTAACTAAAGATGTGTATATGACCTTGCCACCCGGATTGCACTCTCCTACTTCAGGCAAAGTTTGTAAACTACAAAAGTCCCTCTATGGACTTAAGCAAGCAAGTAGACAATGGTTTGCCAAACTTTCATCATTCCTAATCAATTCCGGATACATTCAATCTAAGAGTGACTACTCCTTGTTTGTCAAATCCAAACATCACTCTTTCACAGCTTTACTGGTGTATGTTGATGATGTCATTCTCACAGGAAATGATGAGCCTGAAATTAATCAAATAAAGATTGCACTTGATGATTGCTTCAAAATCAAGGATTTGGGGAATTTGAAATTTTTCCTTGGACTTAAAGTAGCCAGAAGCAAGCAAGGAATAGCCATCAACTAGAGGAAGTATGCCTTAGAGTTAATTTCAGATGCAGGTCTTCTAGGCTGTAAACTGCTTCCACCCCAATGGATTACAGGAATCACTTGAGAATTGATGATGGAGATCCACTAGATGATGTTTCTGCCTACAGAAGATTGGTTGGCAGGCTCCTTTACTTAACAACCACAAGGCCAGACATCTCTTTTGCTGTGGCAACAACGGTTCTCAATTCATGTCCAGACCTACCTTTACTCACCACTGGATCTCACAGGTAGCAGCAGCCATTACACGATATTCTGCTTCACAAGAACTCTTGGAGACCGTGCTTTGTTTCTTGGATTTCCAAGAGACCAGGGAAGATCCAAGATAAACACAGAATCCAGTAATGGATCTCCTGGAATCAGGGCAAGTAGCCCAATCACTGTCACTATAAGCCTTGAGTTGAAGAGAGGAGCTGTTGGACAAATAGACCAAGGTCAGGGCTACCTTTGAGGTACTTGAGGACCCTGAGCAGCAATCCATATTGCTGCCAAACCCAGTGTTTCATGAAAGAACCAAGCACATTGAGCTTGATTGTCATATTGTGAGAGAAAAGTGCACCTCAGGTTTACTCAAATTATTGCTAGTCCCTTCAGCTCTACAACTGGCTGACACATTAAACTAAGCCTCTCAGCCTGCAAGCTTTCCATGGAATCCAATCCAAGCTGGGCCTCATTGACATTTGTGCTCCAGCTTGGGGGGGGGGGGGGGGGGGGGAGGGGGGGGTTAGTTGATATATTTAGTCACATGTGTAATTTAACTTTCCTTTTATCAGTTTATAGCAGTTTTGGTAGTTAGAAAGGTTAGTTACATAGCTGTCAAGTAGTTAGCTTCTTTGTTAGCCTTCCCTTCTGTATAAATAGCACCATGTACATTGAGCAAGTTAGATGAATGAATTCAGTTGACCATTCACTCAATTTCTCTGCGATTGTATTTTGATTTCTCTCAGTCTTCGATAGCTGTGCAAGCTTCTCTCTTCCTTCATTCAATTGTTCACTGTGACTACATAGCTGTCAAGTAGTTAGCTTCTTTGTTAGCCTTTCCCTTCTGTATAAATAGCAACCATGTACATTGAGCAAGTTAGATGAATGAATTCAGTTGACCATTCACTCAATTTCTCTGCGATTGTATTTTGATTTCTCTCAGTCTTCGATAGTTGTGCAAGCTTCTCTCTCTTCATTCAATTGTTCACTGTGACCACTGCTTGGTCACCAATCTTGGATCATGTTTGATTCTTTCTTCATCTCAGTTCAGTTTTCACAGTATTCATGTTTATGTTTAGTTTATTTATATTATTCTAAACATTTAAGGGCCCAACACACTTTCTCCTTCTACCAGCATTTGAACCTTGACCATTATGGGATTGTTTCCATACAATACCACACGGACCAAGAATGCCAATGTACTTTACTTTGCCTCTTTTAATTAATATATCTAGTGAGGCCACATGAAAACTCTCTTGAGCTCCCAGAGTCGAATTGGAATGGCCCTAGCCCAAAATGCATTGGGCAGCTTAACGAGATTAAAGAGATATTAAAAAAAGGGATTAAGGTGCGGCGGGATAATACTATTGGCACTCTAAATGGTCCCCATTCACATTCTTTACTGATCAATTATAATTATAACTTTTATTTTGTAAATTTTTCATTGATTAACGAGTAGCAAAAATAGGCAATTTAAAGTGTAAATAGCTTCAACCCTATGGTGTGACTATCTTCTATGATACTTTTTGTACTGTAGGTATTGGAGTATGTGAGGAATGGTTATTGCTCATTAGGGTGCGTTTGATACGTATTAATACACAGAACAACACAGGACAAGCAGAACATCATAGTATAACTCCTTGAGTCACATAACTACTTTTTATCTTATACATCATTTGATAGATAATGAATATAATAACACAAGTAAAATAATATTTTATAATATATATATATTATATATATATATATATATATATATATATATATAATATATATATATACATATCAAGTGAGAGGGCCTTATTTATATGAGAGTAAGAGGATTATATCATAGCCTTTAGATCAAACTTTAAACGGTCAAGATTAAACCACAAAGTCATGTGACTTTTTTAAGTGATCATGTGACATTTTAAATCATGAAATAACTTTTAATCCTAACCATAATATATTATTGCTACCATAACAATACTATATATATAGAGGAGAGAGAGAGAGGAGAGAGACGGGGAGAGAGAGAAGAGAGAGATAGAGAGGAGAGAGATATGTAAGAATAATTTTATCTTTTTTGGTAGTCTATCTATGAGACAAAAAGTTGTCTCATGGTTTGGTGTGGGACAAAATTTTGGGTTTTTTGTCCTGTCCTTTACCCTTTTTTGTCTTGTCCATTGACCACTTTTTCAAATAAAAAAGGGGACAAAATTTTTTGTGCTGTCCAATCCCCTGCATTTTTGCAAATCAAACGTACCCTTGGTTAAATTCAGACAGCCCAAAATTAATTCTGGAAGCAAAAAAACAAGGCCAATAGAATTGAAAGTTAGTCCCGCTAGTGTAGCTCAAGTGGTAGAGCTCAGGGACATTTGGTGTCAGTGAAGTTGTGGGTTTCGATCCCGCGGTACCTCCAATTTCCCCCATTCCCTATAAGGTCTAAGTATGCCTCCTACGAATCAAAAAAAAAAAAAAAGAATTGAAAGTTATTGCTCGTGTGTTTGGGTGGCAAAATTTTGGTGGATAAAATTGATTATGATGGAAAGAAGAATTTCTAACTTTTGCATTGAATTAAAATCAATTCTGGATGTGTGACTTACAAATATTTTTATATATACACATCAAAAGCAATTCTACTTTATTATCCACGAAATCAATTCCTCTGAACTCACTTTTAAAATATCATTACTAAACATAAATCAATATTTTTAATCTCAATTAAAACAAATTAACAAACTGACCCTAAGGATTATTCATTCCACGATCATGTCAGCAGTTATAAATTCGAAAATGATTGTAGAAGATGTAGTCAACGATATTGCCACAAAATGGAAAAGATGGTGTCTCTCAAAGCCCAGCAAGTAGGCCCATTATCAACCACCCACGCCTGTAGTAGATTAGTTTCACACGATTTTTCCAATCACTTCAGCTACCAAATTATAACAGCGAAATGCCAACCTTTTAACTTCATGATGTTCTAAACAGTACAGACTTTTTTGATGTGGCAAATTTTCGTCCGCAATAAAATATCTAGCTGGTGATGAATTGGCAGAAAAGTAACTTTGTTTGGATGCGATACGAAAAATGGTGTTGAGCTTGAACAATACCATTGGACATTCTGGCTCAGCTCAAGCATAATTATTAGCCACATAATTTAAAAGGAATCAATTAGCATTAGACTCCTAATTCTCCAGAGTCTTATCATAGATGGACTTTCACACTCACCCGTGTTTGTTCTCAACTATGCCCACAAGCAAATGAATTCAACCTTACACAAACGTATATTAAAAGTAACCTGGGAATGGAAGAATTAAACTCACAACATTTGTAGGTTGCTTGTTATAAATTTACAAATGTGCTTTCTAATTGAGCCAGTAACTTAAATAAGTGCTTATGTACATTTAAAAACAGCTCAAAATATAAAGGGTCTTCTCGTAGTGTGTGTTTAGGATGCACATCCGCAATTCTCAAAAGCACTTTTACATTAAGCTACTATTTGTAGCTTTTGCTTCTTCCAAATTGATTCTGGTCCAACTAACAGGGTTTCCAAATACACTTGTCATGCGTTAAGAAATTAGAATTATAATTACAAAAAAATAAGACGTATTTGACATTTTAAATTTTTTATTATTATTATTTAGATAATTAGGAAACTATAATGAGTGGGAGTAAATATTATTGACTTATAAACATGCATACTAGCAAAATCCTGTAGTTTATATGAGGCATATAACCTTTTTTTAACACTCTTATTTAATTATCTGTTGAGGCATGTTAAAATTATAAATTTATGCTATCTCAAAATCAAATTTTATACTCTTTAATGTTATTATCAATCACCTATATTTTATAATAATAAAGTGTGTTATTGTATGGAAATCACGATAATAAATGATAAAAAAAAATGTCCTACGTGATTTTTGTCCAATAGATCCATTCGCAGTTCAAACAAATCATTTACTGAACTAGACAAAGAAGAAGATATAACTATCACTTTTTTCTTAACAAGCATAGAAGAAGAGGGGTGAGGGTGGTAGTGGGAAGAGGTCCACCTCACCGACCAAGTTTGCGTGTTTTTTTGACTTAATGTAAATTCAATTATTGTCGTCCTTGTTCGATTCCATGATACTTTTCTATCATAGCTTGGAATTTGAATTTTTGGTTGGATTTTGATAGGAATGTTGAGTTTGGTGGGTGGGACTTACTGACTTAGGAAAGAAAGCTTGGCATTGGCATTCCCATCATCCCATCCAATTCAATGGCATTTGCATATGGTAACAATGGGTATTGTATAAGATGCACCATCAAAATTGTACTCCTACAATGGTACACTACTCAAGTAGTCAAATCTGAACCAATCAGATTGTTACTTGGGATGAATGAGTGTTCAACTTGGTCAAACGGTCAAAGGACATTATGGGTATTATACAGAGTTTACAACTTGGTCAAACGGTCATCCAATCCCTGTGCTCAACCTGGTATACTTTACTGTGTTTTCATTACTTGCTTCGATCCGGTATACTTGCCAGAGCACATCAAGTATACAGAAGTCGAACACAGGAATTGAGTGACCAATAATCAATTCACAAAGTTAACAACTAATTAGATAAAGAGAAATTAGTTCGGGAGATTTCAAGAAAATAAAGAAAAACACTAAAAGAAAATAAATATTTTTGGATTTTTGGATTATTTAATTAGAAAGTAAAATAACTGATGAATAATCAATTAAAAAAAACTCCAGGGATCCAATTTCACCAACTCTATGAATATGTATTCCTTAATGACATGAAATCCTTATCCCACTTAGTTTAGTTCAATTATATCAAATCTTCCTAATTCCTTAATCAACTTCTAATATCAATCAAGAATTCTAATTATTCTGATATCTCTGTGGAGTATGCTAGAACACACCCCCATGATCCCTAATCACTCAACCATGTCGCAATATGTTGCATTATCAAGATTGACGTCTCTAAAAGAATTGAGAATTCTTATTGAATAGAATGAGAAAATATGTAGTCTATACTAAAAGTGGTTAATTTGTACCAAAATTCACCTACGTACACTTTGACTAACTTGAGTGAGAGTGAAACAGTGAGTAATAGAGTTCTATATATTACCTTTCTGGAAAACCAACAAAGATTGCTACCACCAAACATGTGCTTGTTTTCTAAGATTTCCAAGCGATCTAAACTTACTTCTAGGTGAAGTGATTTTTGGAGATTTTGAGGGTGTTTGTTTACAAAATTCCATTGAAAAAAATTGATTCTGGGTTAGGTAGAATTGATTTTAAGATAAACAAGAATTTATAGTTTTTTTTGTTGAATAAATTTGATTATGAGACCCACAAAATCCTTTATATTTATATTTTAAAAGTGATTTTACCTTATCATCTAAATAAAATTGATTTTTCTAAAATCACTTTTATAATATCATTACTCAATCAACAGGAGATACCCTTAATGCAAAAAAAAAAAAAGCCTAATAAGGTCTTGTTTGTATAGCATAGCTTGCAGCTTACTAAAGTTTCTCTACTCGCATAAGTGTTTTTATGTTAAAAATGAGTGTTTTCGATAAATTTAAATAAGTAATTTACTAACTCTTGAAAAGCTGTTTTTAGCTTATTTCAAGAAGCCATTTTTTATAGCTTCTTGAAAAACCTTATTATAAAGCTTATACAAAAAATTGTTTTACATATTTTAAAAACACTTCTTAAAATATGTATCTAAACACAAATAACTTTATTTAAAAGAAATTTATGACATGAAAATTTTTCACATGAGAATTTCTTATATAAGTGCTTAAAAGCTATTTATGCAAACAGAGCAATGTTCTTACTTCCGGATAGGAACTAATTTAGGCTGATCTCTATTGATGCGAGTGGGGATTGCCACAGGTCGTTATTTCTCTTTAATTAGATTTTTTTTTTTTCGCTTTTGAACTTAGCCCTGTAGCTTGTTTTGTATTTGAATTTTGAAGTCTATCGCTTACGAAAAAAATAAAATATCTTCTATGCTGTTAAGATTCATAACCAAAATTCGTCAGGAATGAGCACAAGGTATACTTCAAGTGACCAGTAGCTTGGTTCCTTTAATTATATATCCAGGATTCAAATCCTGATGATAGGAATACAGCTACATATGTGGGTAGAGGAGTTGCCCCTTAACTGATAATCTACATTCTTAGGAATTAGTCCTACAATTACTAGCTCTGGAGATGTCCTGGATTCTATCCCGGACCTAAAAAAAAAAAATCGGCTGGGAATATTATCATAAAAAAATTGCAGCTGGGAATCACTGCTTGAAACAGTAAACAAGTTATGTATGTATCCTATATTTTTGCCACTTTTTGCTTAGAATAGGAACTACGACAGCATTCTTTTGCTTCATAATCCAACCTCCAGCAGACACCTTGGGAATTTTCCCAATTCCTTTACTTTCCGAAGAGAAATGCTAACTTCACACAAATTTCTTACACCATATAGTGTTGCACTGTGCGGTATTGTAGCAGTTTTTTTATTTATTTTAAATTTAGTTTTTTTTAAATGTTATTTTTTGATAAATAAATTTTTTGGTTAAGTATGTGTAAATATCTGGTTAATCAAGTACAAATATCTGGCTAATTCAGTTTATTATTATATATCTGGTTAAGTATGTGCAAATATCTGGTGAATCATGTACAAATATCTGGTGAAGTCAGTTCATTATCTGGTGAATGGATTTTTTTTTGAGAAATAAATTTTTTGGTTAAATATGTGCAAATATCTGGTGAATCATGTACAAATATCTGGTGAATTCAATTCATTATCTGGTAAATGGGTCTTTTTTGAGAAATAAAATTTTTTCGTTAAGTGATGAATCACGTACAAATATCTGGTTAATTCAGTTCATTATCTGGTGAATGAATTTTTTGAGAAATAAATTTTTTGGTTAAGTATGTGCAAATATATGGTAAATCATGTACAATATCTAGTGAATTCAATTCATTATCTGGTGAATGGGTTTTTTTGAGAAAATAAATTTTTTTCGTTAAGTGGTGAATCATGTACAAATATCTGGTGAATTCAGTTTATTATCTGGTGAATGGATTTTTTGAGAAAATAAATTTTTGGTTAAGTATGTGCAAATATCTGGTGAATCATGTAAAAAAATCTGGTGAATTCAATTCATTATCTGGTGAATGGGTTTTTTTTGAGAAATAATTTTTTTCGTTAAGTGGTGAATCATGTACAAATATCTGGTGAAATTCAGTTCATTATCTGGTGAATGAATTTTTTTGAGAATAAAAAAAAATTTTTTTTATAAAAAAAACTAAAATTAAAAAAAAAAAAGATTCGCTACAGTGCAGCTACAGTGCCGCACAGTGCGGCACTATACGGTGTAAACCGTATGGTGTAAGAATTATGTGTCAAGGTATCAGTCCTCCTTCCGAAACACGTGTAGTCTAGAGGACGTCCAAGTGGTACCTAGTCAGCCAAAACCAATCAACTCATTGCATGTTTGCTGTTTGGTTGAGAATATGTGATCCTCTTTTATGGATGAGCTATGTTATTTGTACAACTATTATAGACAGCTAAATGATACTCACACTTACAAAATATATACTATACATTTACTCTATTACAAAATACAACTACATCTCACTCACACATCAATCTACGGTGTTTATATGAATGTCCAAATTCAGGGTGTTTAAAAAAACATAAGTGCTTATGGATTGTTGTTCTGTGGATGAAAGCTACCCTAAGGAGGCAACAGAAGGTGCTAATATCTTGCATTTGGGATGATTACATGAAGAATAAGTGGTTTTTCTTGTATGGGGTGGGTGTGTTATGTTTTTTGCTGCTGTAATTTAGTTGCTCTACTTGTGCAAGTTATTTAGGTGTTTGCTTAAGCTTTATGGGGGTTTTTTTTTTTTTGTAACAGTTTGGAGATTGATGTAATATATGGAGACTGTTGTATTTTTTATCTAGTTTTAAGCACATGATTGGGTGGTTGTTCTTCAATCCTTTCTAGAAGGTGGAGAAAGTTTTCACTATGATACTTAAGGTTAAATCCTATCCTATTAATGAAATTTATACTTATCGGGAAAAACATCCACATACATATATTCTTTTACAACATATTGGTCTTTTTACATGTAACAATGTATTGTTAAAAGGTATGGATGTCTTTGTTGCATTAATTTGATCGCTTGGTCTTTTCGGTAATGAGAAACAACCACTTTTTAATAATGGCGAAATGGATCTTGGTAATATTCGAGATCTCATTAAGGTTCATTCTTAGTCTTGGTTGTTTTCTAGGAATGCATGTATTTCTCTCTTTTTCTCAAATTGGTGTTTGGATCATCTGCATTGTAATAGGCAGATTTGTCATTAACTATATGACCTTATAATTATGATTGTGCTTCCTTTTAATATTCAATTTACTTATAAAAAGCCATATTTTACTCATACATATGGTACGGTATGGTATATGTGACGTGATGATACATATTTATTTTCCTAAAATTTTAGAAATGGACAAAAATAGAGAGATAAGAAGCGAAGAGGATGTGCTTTTATGATATAATATATGGCGTGAAATCTAAATGTACTAAACATATTATTATGATACCCTTCCTTTTGGTCCCGGTTCACACTTCATCTAAATGTTCTTTTCCTCCTATTCCACGAAAAATTCTTTATCATAATATTTATATTATGGCACATTTAAACGATATTTCATTTATATTTATATGATTTAATTGGTACGTGCTGATAGCATAAGGTTTTTATACATTATCAACAAAATAGAAATTATCATAACATTAAAAATGTTTGACACTTATCTAAGTACCATAAAAGTAATCAATGTAGCATGATGATTTCTGATTAGTTGTCAGTGTAAAAACTTTTACATACAAATTAAATTCAGATATATATATATATATATATATATATATATTTTTTTTTATTTTGTGTTCACATGAAAGTATGTAACATAATAATATCTCGTACCACTAAGGTATCCTGTGGTGTTCAAACAAACATTTTCTCACAACATTACATTTCTAATACTAAAGCCACTTTACAGCACAATCGCACATGTCAAAATCGAAGCTTAGCTAGCTCGATAGTGTAACAGTTCCCTCTCCCACTCTCTCTCCCCTTATATATATCCTAATCTCAACGTTTCCATTTTCATTCTCTCTGCACTCTGAAATAAAAGCGCGTTTCTAAAAAGAATGAAGGATGAGTTTGTAGTGCAAGATGGGTATGTGTTGAAAGAAGAGACCCACCTCACAGTGCTCAAAACCTCTTTGTTCTTCGCTGGAGATGGATTCACAGTGTATGATTGCAAGGGCCAACTCGTCTTCCGAGTCGACTCGTATGGACCCGAAACTCGAAACAAGGACGAGGTTGTTCTCATGGATCCACACGGTCGTTGTCTTCTCACCCTGCGTCGAAAGGTTAGGACCTACCATGAATCCATCTTTCTTAATTTCGACATCTTCTGTTTTGAAATTTCTGTTCTTTCCTCTGTTTTTCCGAGTCCACTCAGTGAGTCTACATCTTGAAACGTGTAATTGTAGATTGCATGAGTGACTCAGACAGACTCAACCATGGATTTCCTGGTTTACTCACCCAATCAAATCGTTTGTACCTTCAACTGCAATTGTGCTTGTATAATCGGGGTTTATTTTTGTTTAGGTATATTTGCTGAAAAATGATTTTAAAATAATCTATTTGGGTGGTGTAAAAAAAATTATTTTTACATAATAAATTACGAAAAAAGGACATGAAGTTATTTGTTTGTAATATTTAGTGGAAAATGAAAAATAATTTGTTTTTAACATTAGATTTTTTTTTTTGATATATTGTCATCAAATTTTTATATTTAAAAAAAATTGAATAAAACATTTTTTCATATGATTATGGAAAACATGTGAAAATATATTTTTTTTTTACAAAAGTTAAATAAAAAAAATATATATTTCAGTTTAATAATAAAGAAAATTTGAGAGATAAATTTTAAGCAAAAATAAAAATATGATATTGATATATAACATAAATATCAATCACAAAAGCAATAAAAAATAAAGAGTAAGTTCCTTAATTAAATAAATATAAGATGCGCATGTTTTAAATTTTTTTTCTTAAATTTTTTTTCTTTCTTTTCATTGGAAAAAATTAACTAATTTAATATATATAACTATATGTGAGGGCAATACATAGAGCTCCGAAATTTTCAATCTAGTCTAGTTCCATTTGACCAGAATATTGGAATTCATAGAGTCGTCGAGGCAATACGGGGAATAATATTTTGAGATACAAAATAATCAGATTTAACAATCTATCAGACCTTCATATGAGATGGTATGATAACAGCTTTTTTCCAGAAAAAAAAAAACTTTTTTGAAAACTTAAGCTAATTCTCAAACACAATAGATTATGCATAAACAGTTTTTTAGAGAAAAAAAAAAAAGCTGAAATGAGAAACATCTATCTTTCTCAAACACACACAGAATGTTTCACTTTTTTTTAAAACATCTTTCACATTTTTACATGAATTTAATGACATATATTATTAATATAAATAATTTTTATATTATTAATCAATAATAAATTATTATATATTTAAAAATATTTAATTTTTATTCTAATTATCTAAAAAATAAGCCATATATATATATATCATGGTTATCACTTTACTCTTTTCTCTCTTTATATCATTAGTTTACAACCTACTCAAATATCCTCGCATGATATCAAATTTTGGTGTCAAAATATCATAATCCAGTCTTTGTACATTGATTTTAGACAATGTTGAATTCATTGATTGAGTGGACTCATGACTCATTAACTAACACGGTGTTGATATTTGCGAAGCAGAGGCCGAGTCTGCATCAACGATGGGAAGGGTTCAAAGGGGAGAGAATGAATGGTGATAAAGCGATGTTCAGCGTGAAGCGATCATCTATCATCGGACGGTCACGGACGAGTGTGACAGTGGAAGTGTATGATAACTCCAGTGTGGAGTACCAGATCGAAGGGTGCTTCTCGCAACGGTGCTGCAAGGTTTTCAACGCTGTGAAGAGTGAATCTGTGGCTGAGATTCGTCGGAAGGTGGACCCCACCACAAGTGTTATGCTTGGGAAGGAAGTGTTCTCACTTTGCGTTAAGCGTGGTTTTGATGTGGCATTTGCCATGGGATTGATCTTGGCCCTTGATCAGATCAACGGTGATAGTTACTTTGATAATGGAACCACAAACCCTGTTGTGCACCCTGCTACGGAAGAGTAAGGACTTGTTTCTTCAGTTCTATTTTAATACTTTTCTGTTTATTTTAACCCCACTAATTTTTGGAGTGTCCCCACAGGAAGGGTCCTCCCTGCACTTTTCGTTCCAGGGATCTTGTAACTTTTATATGTAAAAGTGTTCATCAACAAATTAATAAAAAGTAAATTTTTATTAAAAATTGAATATTTTAATTTTGGCCCCTATGCATAATACTAATTTTGAATTCGGTTTTGATATATATATATATATATATATATTAAAATCAGTCCCTATTTTATGGGTGTGTATGGGACGAGTTAGCCTTGTCCCTAACCCTACCCTAAATATTGACTGAGTCAATTCTTTAAACCCTAAACCGTCTCTAAACTCGAAGAAGCCCGATCATGTGCGGGTTTGATAAAGGTTGGGCCTAGATGGGATTAGATCGGCTTGGCCCGAAGTGTCGAAATATGGATGATATTTCCTCAACCATAGTGCTAAACAACCAAATGTATCTACAACTCGTACCAATTTTCTATTTATTTTCTATTTAATGGGCATGCCATGAAATTTTGATGGAGGCAAGCCACTTTCACATAGACACATACGAATATATTGACAAATTTATCAACTTAAATAGACATGACAATGATCAGTGTGGAAGGCTAGAATGGTGGTGGTAATATGAAAGGCTAGAATTCAATTATTCACAGTCAAACTACTGAATCTTCAGAAATGAAGACTCAAGAGCATATAGCATTAAGACATATTCCCTTGGATTAATTAGGACCAAATTAACATTAAGAAGGTAAACATAACATGTGGAACAGGTTGGGTAACCCGAGGCTTAACCCAAACCTATTCCTAACCTGGTGCCGGGTCAACAATTTGACCCAACCAGAGACGTTCGGGCCGGGACGGGTTGTCGGGTCACACCGGGTTATGCACATCCCTACCCTATACTATACGTGCAATTATTTATCGATAAAAAAAAACACGTACAATTATTTTTAATTTGATTCTTGTCGTTAATTGATGTTATAATGCGATTTATTGAAATTAAAGTATAAAAACCAAATTTTATGATGATCACATATATTGAACAAACTAAAAATAATTGTTGCATATAAATATCAAAGTGAAAATAATTATCGCATCATAATCATTAGCCACATGTCTACTGTTATTTGCTTTTGAGGAATAAATAAATTCTCATGAATTAATAGTTTCACTTTTGTGTAACCTTCAATGGAGAAGCTATATATAGCTTAATTGACCAAACTTAAAAAAAAAAAACCGTAAAATGCACCAAATTAAAGCGACAAAACGAGAAAATGGTGTGCGAATCTGCTGACCTATGAACTGAACTGTAAAGGGAATCAAATTCCAAAGTGCAAATTTTCATATATCACAATTATCGAATAAAATCTGTCAAGAATGCAGGCATATAGGTTATCTAGCATAAGCATTACAAATTGATCACTGTCATCAATTTAATGATAGATTATTCATACATGTGTATGACTACAGTCACTGACATCCCATTTTGCCTGTAATCTGATACAGTCCATACCAGCAATCCCATATTAATATTAATTATTAATTATTAATTATTTTCTACAATTTAAGTGAAAAAAAAAACTCTGGGACTTTTCGTGATCCATCTCATTTTATTGATATGCTTAAAAATACAAGCACAGTTAGTACTTGGTAGATAGTTGAATTCTTTAAGTATGATATTAAGAGTTCAATTTCTGTCGTATATTTGAAAAAAAATTTGTTAGGAGAGAGAACACCCACTTCAGTGATATCCCGGAGATTATTATTCTCGATGGAGAAAAGCCTTAAGAAAAGAGCGGATTGTGTCAATAAAGCTGGTCGGAGTTTGAATTTCTTAGTCCATTATTGGTTTATTAAGTATCCTATAAGCACAAATCTTGGCAAACTATCAACTAAGGCTATCTCAAATCATATCATGAGGGAAAGATGTTGGGAATTCCAAGTATGAGAGTATGTGGATTAAGAAATCACACGTTAGAAAGGAATGAACGAGTTGAATGCTATATAAATGAAAAAAGATTGAAAGACCTAATGCTTTAAGATTTTGGGGTCAAGACGTGGTGTCAAGCCCACCTATCCGGTTCTTTCCTTAATCACCTTGCTCCTTGGTGTATAAATGGCAATAAACAAATATCAGATATAAGCTGGGTTTAAATTGCGGACCGCATCACGTGATGCGGCCGCAACATCTCGGTAGCGGTGACCAACAAAACCGCATCGGACCGTGATTGCGGACCGCATCGGCCGTAATAGGGCCGCATCGAACCGCAACAACCGCAACGCAACCGTGATCGCAACCGCAATTTAAAACCTTATATCCAAGATATTGCTCTTATTTGACAATAAACAGATCTTAGATAAAAGATATTGATCTGATTTTTCATATATTCTCTTGTCGCAATAAAACACGATTGACACTGCTGAAATGTTTAAAAATAAAATAAAAATAACAGGAATACTTGATCGTCAACTACAACAAGAGGCTGGAATATGGTCCATTGCTGAGTGTTAATAAAGATGAATAAAAAGGTTAATCAGCTTTACATCGATAAGTTGTAACAGTATCTCGGGAATTCCTTAATTTGAATTGCATGTGAGAGCTCTGAAAATTGTTACAGAATCCTAAGAATTATTGAATTCACCAGTACCTTCGATCTTTTTTTTTTTTTTGAAACTTAGTACCTTCAATCTTATGACCGATTACAATGCTACAAGAAGAAGAAGAAGAGCAGCACAACTGGTAAAAACCATTACGTATGAAGACCCAATACCCTGCAAGCCATAATGGTTAGAGAGTTAGAGCTGAAATATCAGAAAGTTAAACAAAGCATAGTTATACATATTTACAGCACGAATTACATAAACAACAAGAATGCTAGCCATAATTTTTTTACAACATGCATTCCCTTAATAGGATTTGTGTCATTATTGCTAGTGCGTGAAATTGCTGTATAGTGTAGAGGCTGTTAGAAATAAATTAGAAAATTCAAAGGTTCTTTAACTAATCCACTACTACAGCATTAAGAGTGTTATATGAAAAGTCATGCATTATTAGGCACTTAGCATTTTGTTCCTTGCACTAAGCATTGCCATATAGTCCTAAGTGGAGCAATTATGTGTAATAGTCCAAGACTTACTCCAACTCCAGTATAAATAGAGGACCATACTCTTGTATCTTGTGTGGCAAAATAATAGAAATCCTCTTCTTCCATATTCCTCTACTCTAACAGAGGCAATAGTTTATGAAATTGAAGAAGTTCTCAATTACACTCACAGTAATACCTTGTGCTGTTTTGTAACCATTCATATCCTACTTAATTATATTTAATCTAACAGCATGGATGATTATGCAGTGTTGTGTGTTTACATTTTTAGTGAAGTAGTCTAATATTCTTAGAATATACGAGAACCTCACATGAAATTGGTCCTGTCCCTTAGATAGTTAGATATTATCTTGTGGACCTTTATTTACACAAAAGCTGAATTGACTGTAGATTGAGTCAAATGAAGAGATATTTGATTCTGTAAGGTTATCATTTAGGCCGAGGATTTTTAGTTTAATGATTACTATTATATCTCAGATAGCATAGAATATGATACATTCTTGAGTAAATAACTCAATCGTATACACCTATTTACTTAGAACTCATTCACATTGATGGATTGGTACAATTCATGGCTGGAATAAACTATGGATAAGGGTAGTTAAGATTTTGGAGGTTCATTATAAACTTTGAGTATGGTGACATGGCAAATGCATCAATGAACATAAAATAAAAATGCATTTCAATAACTAAAATCAATGACAGGTGTAGAAGATAGCAAATATTTTTCGCATTCTTATCAAATAATAACATAGCACATTTAATAGAAACACTTTCACACTAAAATATCTGAAGTTCAACCAATGAAAAAGCCAATTGTGTGGAAATCTAGAACTTGGAAATTCCATTTTTTTTAAATTGCATTTAATTTTTTGGCAAGTTTGTAGAACAAAATTCATAGAAAACATGTTGAATAATGCAAGTACAAGTCATATACATACCTTGAATGAAATTAGAGAAGAAGTTGCTGAGGAAGGTACAAGTCCAGTAAAGCCTATGTCATATGCAATGCTTCCATCATGCTTGAACAATCCAAAGTTTCTCTCAGATGTTGGCCCTGGCTTCAAATTCTCATTAAACAAAGCAAAGATATAAGCCCTCACCACCATCTTTGGCCTATAAGGGGTCCCTTTCTTCTTGAGTAGCCTCTTTCTCAAATTTTTATTATACGTCTTTGCATTTTGCAATGTTGCTCCAGCTTCATTATCATCTCCATGAGAAGCCCAACCTGTCTCTGAAACAATCACCTCCATCTTATCAAACCCAACCTTCTCCAAGGCAGCATAAGCTGCATCTATTTGAGCATCAAACATGTTATCATAGTGCAGCTTAGTTTTAGCATCATAAATCCCTGGATTTTTTTTGAAGAGAGCATAGTTAATATCAATGTGTTGGGGGTCATTCTTGTAGGCCAAGAAAGGGTATGCATTTATGAAGAAAGGAGTGCCAATCTGTGAGAAGAACTGCAAGAGAGGCCTCATGAAGGGAAGGATATCATCCCTAAAAGTACATGCAGATGGAGGGAAGGAATTAGCAAATACAGCTTCTGAATGTGGACTTGACACCTGAAT
Organism: Echinosophora koreensis; assembly: GCA_035048595.1. Classification (NCBI taxonomy): domain Eukaryota; kingdom Viridiplantae; phylum Streptophyta; class Magnoliopsida; order Fabales; family Fabaceae; genus Echinosophora; species Echinosophora koreensis. The sequence goes on along the minus strand of JAPCYP010000002.1, from coordinate 2,319,529 downwards.
TTGATGTGCTAAATTAATCCTATCAAGGGCACTATAAACATTTTTAGCTGCAGGCAACAAAGCCTCCCAAAGTTCCATATCTGTGCCCCCTAAGATTTCATTTCCAACGGCAATTCCGCGAATTTTTGTTCCTGGAAGAAATGGCTGAACATTTTCTTTGATCCAATTCATCGCGCGATCCTCGCCTACACTTATGTCTTTCAGAAATTCATTGGGAAGTCCAACCACAATTTCAATTCCAGACCCTTTGAAAGCAGAGAGGACTTGATGATCAGCATCATATATTCTAATGTTCTTAATCTTTGCAGCTTTGAGTAGTGTGACAACACTATGGGGGGAAGGTAGATTATCTGATATCCTACCATAGTTTACTCCATATGTTCCTGTAAATGCTTTATCTCCCAAAACTGCACCACATAACAATGTGAAAGCTTGCTTAGAAAAGAAAGTAATGCATAAAAATAACAAACTTTTCTACTTGCTAAGGTAATAAAACATTAATGCCATACATAGTTACATACATCTGAATCATGCATGCTAAGTTTAATTTATAGAAAGAAATATGAAAAACATGAATTTAAAAAACCAAGCAATACACACCATGATAAAATGTTACAGAGAAGATCAGAAGAAGCCAAAGAAAGAAGGTACTGGAGGAAGAGAACATCATCTGTAGGGTGAGCATATTAAGAATGAGAGAGTATTCCTATTGTAGAAATGATGTGGGGTGCTACTTCCTATAATATGTAATTCAATAACGGTAACTTCAATAGGGAAGAAATCATAAGCAATCCACATGATGATGCAAAACTTTCCCTCCAGGCATGACATTGAACTACAGAAGTACAGATTCTTAGCTTTTTCCAAACTTAGTAAACCACTATTTTGGTAATAGTTAACACCCTTGATGTAATTGCTTGATTTTAAAGAAATTATCATTTTAATATATGAAATTATAAACACCCTATAATATTAGTCCCTAAGTATTTATATATTTGACTTATGCATAGCAATTTGTTACCCTTCCAAATATTATATGATAGCTATAATATTTGAGGGAGATTCTTAGCCTCAAACCAAAGATGATTGCAATAAAACAAGGATGATTTCTTTTAGCGGCTTAGAATAGATTCTTCCTTTCATCGCCCTTTTAACTCCTCCTTAAAGTATACCTTTTCAACTTTTCATCAACTTGCTATGTCATGTAGCATAGCAGGGTCATCTAGCTAGACACGAAGGATGTGTAAATGGGTCATCAATACCTTTCGTGGCCTCATGGGTAAGGGGGTTCCGAAACCTTGGTAGCAGAAACAATTCAATGCATATATAATATGCTGCCTTCGATTTTTAGCCTGCGACAAAAACATATATAAATACATAACAAATGTTTAGTTTATCAGTAAAACACTAAAACTAATTGTCCTGGAGTCCTTTGAGAACGACTAAGAAATCAATATATAAAACGTTTTTATTAAAAATCATAACATTTCAATTTTCAATATATTGAATAATTTTTTCCAATAAAAGTTTCTCAATACATCATATACTTAAAACTTATATTTCTTGATTCCTTAATAATAAAGATATTGGCTAGCAAGACCCTTCAAAATGTAATATTTAGTCTTAACAAGAAAACAACAAATAATGTTTACCAAAAGAAAAAAAAAAAAAAAACAAATAATAATTGAAATTGGTCCTTTGTAATATCAATGCTGTCGTTAGTACTTGTAAATGGGTTGGAATACCCCTAGTACCCTTAATTAATATACAAAACAGGCTTATCCAAAAAAAAATTTGAAATTAAAATTCCCCAATCACTTTTTCTTTCAATAACTTGAAAAGACATCCAAGATGGGTCAAGAAAATACGGGCACAAATATGTGAAAAAAGTCTACAATCTACATAGCTGCACTATGCAAAATCAAAAGCCCTAGTCTACCAAGGATACACTTTTAATTTCCTAAATACAACCCAAATCTTAGAATAATAAACTACAGTCATCCAGGAGTTCACAAAATAACTAAGCAACTTGGATAGCATTACAAAAGTTAAGGGCACTAGGCATTAGTAAATTATATTTTACCAGCTTATACTACAGGATGTTTATTTAATCTTGAGGGAAATCATTGAACATAGTATCAAAAAAATTTCCATTGTCAACTAGCTCTGCATCCATTTTCTTGACTTGCTCCTCAGCTTGAGTGGTGTTTTGTCCATCAGTTATTGGGATTTCTTTCACAGCATATGTCTCTTCAACAGATGAAGGTGGCACAGCAATGAGTTCCTCTTTCTCAGCTCCCCCATTTGCCTCAAGAATCACAGCACCTGGTTTTTCCTGCTTATTTTCAACAGCACCATTTTCTTTCTCTGATCCAATTGGTGCTTCCCCTTGAGGATTCTCTGTGACCACAGCATTGAAAGCATTTCCAGCATTTTTCTCCCCTGATTCTGCTACCAATACTTCTTCTCCTTGAGTCTTTTCAGCACTCACATTTTCCACTTCCACATTACTATTCTTAATTACCTCTGTATCAGCTTTATTATTATTATCAGTGTCATTTGGATCAGGTACTTCTCTATCTATTTTATCTCCCCACTCTCAGGTTGCTTCTCTTCAGAAATATTTTTACCTCTATTAGCATCGGCATCTTCCCCTTCAGCTATCTCCACATCTTTCACCTCAATATCCTCTGCGGCCTTGGGTTCTTCAGCAGCTAACTTTGCCTTGCCTTCCTCCTCTGAAGCAGGTTCGGTTTCTTTGTCATCCTTCTTCGAACCTGATGACTTTCGAGTCCGTTTCTTTGGAGGTTCACTCTCCGCTGGTGAAGTTGATTTGACCTTCTCACTAATCCTTGCTGATCGCCTAGGGGTCTCCCCAGTTCCGAAATCAAACTCTGATATCGCCGGATTCCCAGGATGTGCCTTTAGGTACTGCTCTAATTGTTTTCTGGAACTGATCTCCTCCCCAGTTGGCGCAATGAATATGACCGCACTTTTTCTTGGTGTTCCTGTCTTCTTTGGGAAGAACTGCAGAGTGGAACTAAAAATGCATTATAAAACGATTTCCATACAGCATACAAGTAATCCAGTAAGGTTCAGCAATCTTATACATACAGCTCAACATTGAACTAGTGAACTATGTTCCTGTTGCTGATTGGGTTCAAGAACAGTGAAAAAACCTAAACATTTATCAGACCAGACACACACTCTCCTTCCAAGCCGACGGGGAGAAAAAAAAGTGTGCAACCCCTTTCAAGTGGGTGTGTGAAAAAGAGAAAGGAAATGCAAAGTACATAAAATAAAATTTTGAATAGTAGCTAATAAAACAACATCACAAGGACCTGATCACAAAAAAATCACTCATTAGTACACAAAATGCTCCAATCTAGAATTGGTCAGACAATATTCTCATTGAATATTTTCCACCAAAATTCATGACTTTCTGTTGCATTAGTTCAAAATTTGACCAAAAATAAATCAATCAAACAATATTGTTAGTGATATTTTCCTAAAAAATTCATGACTTTCCATAGCATATTTCATGACAGATATATGAGCTTGGGAAAGGGAGGTTGCAATCCAGAATCCAGGGTATCATTGTTCAATGAAAACTCAAAACTTGAGAGCAGGGCCAGTGTGCTAAATTAAAAATCTAGAATGGAAGGGTGCAACAATGGAATAGAATCCTGAACTAAAAATTTCTAATTAATTCTCATAATTCGCCAAAAAACTCAAAATCATAAAACACTTTGTTAGTAAAGCACAGCTATGTCACGTGAAAGCCAAATATTATATAATATAAAAGCAATATCAAATCCATGGAAACATAGGAGTATAGGATGGAGTAGACAAATCACCTTGTCTTCTAGTTACCACTACAGTGTCATCACCAGAATATTCTATTATTTTCCGGGAAAATTGCACACAGCACTTTCACATTTTCTCAGGGGAGACATTACAAGGTATTAAAAAAACCAGCTGAATTTTTAAAAAAAATAAAAAATTTATCCCCTGAAATTAGTGTAATTACACACTAATCTCAGAAAATATGAAATATCAGTTAAATAAGTCTATGATTCATGAACTAATAATTAATATAACTATTGTTTATAATTTAATGATTTTTTAAATTCAGGGAATAAAGGGTGGTTTGAAAGGTAAGGCCTTTCAGCAAAACCCTAGAAACAAAAATTAGCACCAAATTATGCTGACCATTTATACTACCCAAAAAAAAAAAAAAACAAGAACAAGAACAAGAACAATAATAATAATAATAATAATAATAGAATAGAAAAATGAGGAATGGTTATGAGGAAGAGACCAGTTTCTTCCAAGCAGGAGGAGCTGGAAGCTCAACAGACAAGACTTCATCTTTGCCACCACTTTGCGGTTCCTTTTCCATTACCACCTCCAAAACCCAAAACCTCTGTGTCTGTTTTTTGCAAGTTGCTGCAATACAACGAAAGAAACCGTTGTGAAGAGTGTGTGTGTTTCTGGTAGCTACGAATTAGGATATGGTTTTTCACTTTTTCTTTTCAACATAAATAAACTGTCGCCAAATTGGATTCGAGATCTATGTTCTGATAAACTCACCTACCTCATCTTCGAATTTGGTGACACACCAATCAAACACAGCCTTTTGTCTACTCCATACCTTTCACTTCAAACTATTTATTCTTATCCATTAGCCTCGTTGCTTTCCTTTATTATTAGTTTATTATATTTGGGTTCGATATATATTCACACGTGCTAACTAATAATTTATTATTTTTTGACTGTGCTAACTAATAAATTTACAGTAATGTTTCACTTTTTTTTTTTTTTTCATTTTCTTCCATCATCTCTAAAGATATTTCATAATTATTTATGGATTTTATAACAATTTTGGAAGTGTTCAAAGAAGTACGAAATCGGCCCCTTTGAGCACCAAAATAATAATAAAAAAAGTATGAAATCATGGAAGTTTTTGTTTATAATATAAGGTAATTTTTTTGACGGAAAAAAAGTGGTAATTTGTTTAAGAATTAAAGTTATATATATTGTCAATGTAAAATTTTTTACACACATCTATTAGTATTTTAATATTTTTATTTTTTATTTAATAATGAAAATTAAAAATAACAATAATAATAATTAATCAAAATATTATCAGATGTTTAATGAAATTGGATGAAATTGTGGAGAATCGTGGGTGGGGACGTGGAAGAGTGCAATGGATAGGGGGCAGGTGTCGGTCACACGTGAAAAGTATGAATTGCATATATAGCGTTACTAGTTGAGTTTTAAATAGGCTCTCAGTCAAAAATTGGCTCTCAGTCAAAAAAATAAAAATAAAGAATTAGTTAAAGTAGATTAAGATTTTAATACATTTTATAAATCAAGGATAACTTTTATTTTCTTATTTAATATTTTTACTTACTTTATGAGTTTTATCTTCAGTAAAAAAAAAAAAAAAAGAGTTTTATCCAAATTTAAACTTGATTCGAAAATCACATTCTCACCGACCCAATTCAAATTGGTGGTTCGGTGAAAGCCTGAAAAAGAAACTGTTTTTGTTTAATGATTTTAAACCCAGCACGCTGGTGTTTTCTAGTTTCTACGAAGAAGTGCAGAGCTGAGAATTGAGATTTGAGAGTATAACTGAAGTCAAGGCTAAGCTGCAGGATCAAATTGGAATCTGAACCGAATAATCCTTGTATCTTGCTATCATATCCTCCTGCCATCTTTGCTCCTCTCTACCTTTTCGTTTCCTTCATTTTTTTCACATATACTAATAATCAGTATTCTTAAGGTTAATACTAAAAGAATTAAAAAAAATGTAAATTTTTTATTAAAAACTAATATATATATATATATATATATATATATATAAATTTGATAGATTTGATTTACCTATAAAATATTACTTTTTTATTATTTCTTAACGAGTGCCAAATATTCGTTTTTTAAGTTCTCACCTTAATCTATAACTACATTAATCCTTTTCAGAAAGGTTAAGAGAGTGGTCGTCAAAAAAGAAAGGTTAAGAGAGTGTCTTTTATCCTAAATAAACCTTTTTCATGGTAAAAAATGTTTTTCAATAAAAATTAATATTTTCAAGCAAACTAATTAAATTACAAAATAGTTACTTTTTATGGGAAAAAAACTATATTCATGGAAGTTAGAAATTTGAAATTTATTTTAAAAAATGTTAGATTACCTTGACATTAATAACATTCTTCATATTTTATCCCTGTAAAACTAACTATCAAACAAATGTTTGTAGTTTAATATATAAAAGTACATTTATATAAATAACTTCGTACCTTTTTTTTATATATAATTTACTATATATATTTTTTATATGATCCAAACAAAATAGATTATCTTAAAATTAATTTTCAACAAACACATCTAAACACAAAATTAATTTTATTCTAATCGACTATAACGATAATTGATTATACAACTATTGAAATAATCAATTTTTCACTGTTAATTCAAACACACTAATAACATATTATCTCTGAATTTTTATCACTCGTCAAGTAATTTCCTAATATTTTTTTACGTCACTAAATCCTTCTAAACTTTAGTTTTAAGTATAATTATTACCATGACGTCAATTATAGTTCATAAGTGTTTTACGAGCATTTCAAATGATATAAAAGTGTAATACACTCTCTCTATTATGAAATATGGCATCCATGGATAAGAAGATAGAAAAGTATGAAAATATATTGATTGAGAAGAGTAAAATGATAAAGTGTAGTTATAAGAATACAAGAGAGAGTAAAATGATGAAGTGTAGTTACAAGAGCACAAGAGGTGTTTATATAGCTAATGAGCATAGTAACTAACTTTCTAACGAATGTAACGAACTATATCTCTAATGGATCTCTAATAGTCCCCACAAGCGGGAAATGCTCTTTAGCAAGTCCAGCTTGGGATGAACAACACAATAAAAAAAAGAACAATCAATGAAAAATACAAATGTATAAGCCATAATTACATTGGCTAATGAAAGAAAATATAATCAATGATATAGGTAGCGACCGAAGTCTGTAGATATGAGAAGTCTTGGACCTTCTTTTGGACCTCTTTGATCTTCTTCCATCGTCTCCATGGCTTTTGTTCCAAAAACAAATGAATTTTGCCAAAATGAACATTGGCAAGAATGAATCTATACATGAAATGAGTCGACTCGCTGGAATTAATATCAGTCAAAAGTCGCTCTAAAATTGGACTCGATAGGCCTCATGAATTTCAATGCCAATTTAAGACATACGCATAACCACTGTAACACCCCCTTTTTCGTGTTAAAGTGCTTGTGTGTTGTATGTGTTAAGGTTTGACCTTAGGGACGTTTAGAGGGGCAAAGTGGGACTTTCAATGCAGGAAAATCCGTTTCTGATGCATGAGCACGGTTGTGCTCATGTATCGGCACACCCGTGCTCAAGGTGCGTGCCTTGTGTGACGCGTGCCTTGTGTCTGTCTGAGTCACAAGCATGGTCGTGCTCCGCGCTCGTTGATGCTAAAGTTGTTAGCTCGTGCTTAAATGAGCACGACCCAATGCTCATGTTAAGCATGACCGTGCTTAGGGGGAGTACGACCGTGCTCGGGTCTGAAGTTATAAATAGAGAGCAGTCTGCGAGGGTTTCGAGTGAAAACCCTCAGTTTGGCACTTTGGGCAATCCTAGTGTGACAGAAACCTCTTCCTTTTCCCTTCCCTTGAACCCTTTGAAGTTCTTGGTGTTCTTGAGTCCTTTTGGAGAGAAGTCACGCACGCTAGTGCCATTAAGGTAATGTGTTCGTCCCTCTATTAACCTCTTATTCATTGTTGTTTGGATCTAAGATTAATGTTTTCCTTTTTGTGTTGGCCAAGGCTTGAGGAACTCGTCGAGCCGCTCGAGGGAACGTGTTTAGTTTGCCCATCGTCGTCATTGTTGGGAATCTTCATACCAGGTATGGGGAGAAAGGGCTATTATGAACATGTATGCTATGGGGTAGCGTAAGATGAAGGTTAACCCATGACCCTGTTGCTTGCTATTTGTGTAATTGTTATCTTTCTAAATGCTTGTTTATTGATAATTGGCATGCTTATTGTTATTATAATTGATAATGATGTTTAGTTGATAAAATAAACCATTGGAATCTATCTTTCCAATAGTTGTAGTTTTCTCCATTGAAGAATGGAGGTCTGGTTAGAGAGGCTTCTTCAGTCGGGTGACTCCCACTGAACTAACTCCAGCAGTCATGTCTATTCTTAAGGATCTTTTCCTCTACACTGTTAGATGTTAAACCCAGAGGCTGAGCTCTGATACCAACTGAATTAGACAACTATAAACACGAGAAGGGGGTTGACTTGTGTTTATCAGATTTTAGTTAATAAGTTGAAAATTTGTTGCACACATAAGCTAAGTTCAGACAAGTGGTTTTACAAAGTACAGACAGGTGACCTGTCTGATCAGTTTTCACAGAAAACACACAATCATGCAAGAGTAAAAATCGTTTGGTTTTTCACACTTAAACCCTTTTTATTTAATTAATAACTAATATAAATAAAGTAACTAAAGAGATAAGGATAGAGAGATTAAACACAACTATTTATCCTGGTTCACCCTTTAACAATGAGGGCTACGTCAAGTCCTTGGCAACACCAAGTTTTCTCCACTATAACTGATCTGGTTATAGACTCCATGTATTCTTTGCACTCACCTAGCATCTCCAGGCTCCAAGACAAGTATTCTTGGCTCACCTAGCCTCTTCAGGCTTACTCAGGTTTGTTTGGGAAAAGAGGTTGTAATAAATACAACTAGCAGATCTTTCAATAACACTCAGAAGAGTGGATTAAATGTAAGGCTTAGAAAGACTGTGTAATAACTTCAAATGATTGAAGAATACAGATTGAACGAATGAAGGATTAATTGCGCAGAGTAATGACTCTTTAACGTTGTGTATTCTCTATCTTCATCTTCAATGTCTTCCGTATTTATAGACTCCGATCACTTTGAATTTTTTAGAGACGTTCCTTCAAACTTTGGCTTCAAGCTGAACTCCATTAAATGCAATAAGGTCGTTCTGGGCAACCATTAATGCAATAGGAACGTTGGTTGTACTCTAACACATAATTCCAGTGCTTTATGCTTTGTGCAACTGCCATATCAGAGTTGTGCAGGTTACTTTTGTACTTTGCTAAACACATTTCCCTTTTCGTGCAACTCTTAGTTGTACTAGGAATAAAGCATGTTGGAAGCACTTTGTTTCTGAGCTCTTAGGTTGCTTGTGAGTATGACCTTCTGACTTTCTTGATATCCGTGAGAGAGAAAGCTTCAGAGACTTCTGCTTGAGATGACATCTTCAAAACGCTTCGTTGTACTTGTGTTCCTTATCCAAGGATCATAGACAAGTGAAGGCTTCAGACAGGTTGAATCCTTAAAGTAGATTAGTCAACATTCCAGTCAACAGACAGATTGACTTTCACTCTATAGACAAGTAATCTTTTATGTGGGCAGACATATGTAACATAAATTCTCAGTGATCTGCACACAAGATAGACATGTCAGCAACCAATATGAAGTTCAATTAAATCATTACCAAATGGTTTAGTTTTCATCAAAACATAGGACAAATGCACTTCAGACATTTAGAGACTTAACAATCTCCCCCTTTTTGATGATGACAAACACCGGATGAATTAATGAACTTTAGAAAATATCAACAGATAAGATAGAGAGAGATTAGACAGGTTGAAATTTTCTTAACCAGAAGGTTGTGCAGACACGTGCACTTAGGTTCAGTTCATATCAAAAAGACTTTAGAGCAGAAAGCACATAGTATATTATCAGAAAAACATATCAGAGCAGCATGTATTAACTTAAGTTTTATATCAGTTAAGACAAGTTAAGCATGTGTGCAGCAAAGAGATAAGTTCAATCAATTAAGTGCTGATTATCTTTTGTTTTTACTTTATTAGGTACTTATCATCATTAAGACCTTTAGTTTCTAAGTCATCACACATTGAGTTATTTACTTTACTTTTCTCCCACTTTTGTCATCAACAAAAAGGAAAAGATGTAGCAGAAAAGCAAAAAAAAAAAAGTAAAGATAAGACACAAAGATGTATTTTTTTTATATTCAGCATAAGCTTGTACAAGCCAAGTTTTACAAGACTAGTCAGACCTACTCAAAAGAGAAAAAAAAGATCTTACTCTTGCTTCTAAAGTAAGTCTAGCATTCCTTTCTTCTTCTAGTTGTCTTCTAGCAGAACTTACAACTGATTGAAGCTAGTGATGTCCACAAACTCAATAGCTTGCAGAGACAAAGCAGAAGATATAGCAGACTGGTCTGAGTGCCAAGGCAAGGATAGCACAGGAGGTGCCTTAGGAACAGAGAAGGGGGCATAGACAGAAGGATAAAAACAGTTCTGAATAATCCTATAATAAAAGAAGGGTAAAAAAGCAAGTTTGAAAAGAGGTTTGATACTGACAAAGTCTGTTTTAGAAAAAGAACAAATAGAGGCAAGTCTTTCAAGAAGGGAAAGACGGGTGATTTTTATTTTCTCAAGAGGGGGAAGAGGTTTAGCAGCAAGAACAGATGGGGGTAGGGTAAGCAAATAGCCTATGTAGGAAAAGAAAGATGAAGAATCGGTGACAAGCATGAAGAAATACCTAGAAATGGAGGGTAACATAACTACAGAAGAAGGGTAATGACTACCAGAAAGGGTTCTAATGAAAACTATAATAGGAGGGTAAAAGAAAATATCTTTACAAGGATTTAGAACATATGGTAGAGGTGGAGGGATGACAGATAGGTTAGAAAAACTAGTAATCATTAGAGATTGCAAGTCAGACACAAAAAGACTTGATGATATGTCACTTCGTTCTTAAGGGGTTTCATCCCTCTGAACTACAGAGTACTAACACATATCTGAAATGACATTATAACGGGTGAGGAGGGTGGAGGTACATGGGCTAAAGGTTTAGCAGATAGAGTCGGAGGGGAGGAGACAGGTAAGGCTAGGATACCCTGATGTGAAGGGGATGATGGTGCAGATGAGGGAGATGGATCAACCACTTGGTTTTCAGACATCCTCATCTTCTTCCTTGATGGAGGAGGGTTGAGAGGGTCAATCTCCGGATAGACAATTGTATGTGTCCCAACAGACAGGTCTTCAGCAGTTGCAGCAACAACTTCAACTTCTACAGCTTGAGCTTCTGCAGGCACTTCTACTTCTGCAGCAGGTGCCACAGCAATAGGCATTGGGTAACCTGACCTTCTCTTTCTGCGAATGGGTCCCAGAAGGAGGGTCTTCTTCTCCTTGGGCTCCTCCAAGGGTCTTGTCTGCTGCTCCCCCTGAGCAGTAGCTTCCTCTTTGCTTGGAGCAGACTCTACTTGTCTGTCCTTTATTGACTCAAAATTAACCAAAATATCCTAAAAACTACTTAAGAGACTCAAAATATTGCTCGAAGACAAATAAAGCAAAATTTGAACGAAAACGATATTAAACTCGCATAATTAGCTCAAAAACCATGGCCTCACTAGCTATAAAACTAGATAAGCCAGAGGCTTGTCACAAGGCTATTTGGTAAGCAACTTCACCGACTCTTTTAAGAATTTGGTAAGGGCCAATGAATTTGGGAGTAAGTTTCTTCACTTTCATCACTCTACCAACCCCTGTTGTTGGAGTAATTCTCAAGAATACATGATCGCCCTCCTGGAATTCGAGCACCTTCCTCCTTTTGTCATGGTAGCTCTTTTGCCTACTATGTGCCACTTTCATCTTTCCTGAATCATCCTCACCTTTTCTGTGGTTTCTTGCACTATCTCAAGGTCCTAGCACCACATTATCACCAGGTTCATCCCAACACAAGGGTGTCTTACATCTCCTCCCAGAAAGAGCTTCATAAGGTGCCATCCCAATATTGGAATGGAAGCTGTTGTTTTAGGTGAACTCTATCAGGGGCAAAAACTTGTCCCAACTACCAGACTGTTCTAGCACACACGCTCTCAACAAGTCCTCTAAGGACTGGATGATCCTATCAGTACCCATCAGTCTGTGGGTAATAAGTTGAACTTAGCCAAAGCTTGGTTCTTAAAGCTTCATGCAAGCTATTCCAGAACCTATAGTTAAATCTAGGGTCTTTATCTGACACTGTGCTAGAAGGTACACCATGAAGTCTAACTCTCTCTTTGATGTACAACCTGGTCAACTTTTCCAAAAAGTATTCCATATTCATAGGGATGAAATGGGCAGACTTAGTCAGTCTATCCACAACAACCCATATCACTTCATAACCAGCTGGAGTCCTAGGGAGTGCAAACACAAAATCCATGGAGATACTATCCCATTTCCATCCTGGGATACTTAAAGGTTGCAACTTACCTGAAGGCTATTGGTGTTCTATTTTAGCCTTTTGGCACACTAAGCAAGCATACACAGACTCGGCTACATCCTTTTTCATCCTAGGCCACCAAAACATTCGCTTAAGGTCCTGATGCATCTTAGTGCACCTGGGTGCACACTCAAACCACTCCTATGTCCTTCCTCGAGGATCAACTTCTTAAGCTCAGGAACGTCTGGTATACAGACTTTATCTTTGAACCTCAAAACTCCATCATTTCCTTCCTTAAAACTAAGGTCTCTACCCTGGGCAAGCAACTCCTTTTGGTCTAAGAGAAACCTATCTATCTTCTAGCCTTCTCTAACCTGATCCATCAAACTGTTGGTAACCTTCAAGGTTCCAAGCTTAATACTCTTAGGGGTAACTTCCCATACTATACTCAGGTCTCTAAACTCCTCAATCAGATCCATATCCTTAACTATCAAAGCGGAGACGTGCAAGGTTTTTCTACTTAAGGCATCGGCCACTACATTGGTTTTTCCTGGGTGGTAGGTTAGATCAAACTCATAGTCCTTAAGAAATTCCATCCATCTACGTTGCCTCATATTGAGCTCTTTCTGATCAAACAAATATTTCAAACTCTTATGATCACTAAAAACCTCAAACTTAGCTCCATAAAGGTAATGCCTCCAAATCTTTAAGGCAAACACCACAGCTCCTAACTCTAGGTCATGGGTAGGGTAGTTCTGCTCATGGTTTTCAACTTCCTAGAAGCATAAGCCACTACCTTACCATCCTGCATCAACACTCCACCTAAACCTTGCTTCGACGCATCACAATACACTACGAAAGGTCTACTAGGATCGGGTAAAACTAAAACTGGTGCTAATGTCAACTTATCCTTCAAGGTTTCAAACTTTCCTCACACTTAGAGTCCCACACAAAGAGCTGTCCTTTCTTGGCGAGATGGGTCAAGAGTAAGGCTATCTTAGAGAAACCTTCTATGAACCTCTTATAGTACCCAGCTAAACCGAAGAAACTCCTAATCTCGGTCACTGACTTCGACGCTTCCCAGTGGAGCACCGTCTCTATCTTAGCTGGATCTACGGCTATCCCACCGTTATAGTGAAAGTTTGGGTTGAAAATTCAGACGGAACCCGATCTGCGTTTTTACTGACAATAAGATTTTACTGAGCAGAAACCCTAATTTCTACTCGTGAACGAAACCATTAGGTTTTATATTTTGTCCCGGACAAGTTTCCAAATTTTGAAAAAATTCTTTAGGAATGAAATTAATATTATTTTATTTGGGCGTAATCTTTAAGAAAAACGCGTAAAACCTAAGTCGGGTAAACGACGAAGTCGACTATGGAGCTGAGATATTAGGAGAGATTAATATAGTAGAGAGGACAAGGAGTCTGTCCTTAAATTTTAGTAATCGGGAATTTGCAAGTGAAATGACCAAAATACCCCTAAGCTTAACCTAACCGACGTTGAGTTAAATTTTAACCATGGTTAAGGAACCAAGGTTAGTTTGTGTGGACTAGGAGCAGCCACACCATTCAATTAATATGAGCCACATGATTTGAATCATGGTTAGCAACATAACCCTAGTTAAGTTAATTATTAACCATAGTTAATCATATATTAATTAAATAATCACAAAACCCATTCTAAAACCTAAGAACCAAACAAAGCCTAAGATCTACCCTATAAATAAACCCAAGGCTGCAGCCTCCCCCCCCCCCCCCCCCCCCCCCTCCCTAATTTCTCTCTTCATCTTCTTCATTTTTCTTCACTGAAACACAAAACTCCATTGTTGATCCAAGAGCTCCATTGAAGAAGTTGCCAAGATCATCATCATTTCTTCATCTTCTTCACACTCTCGAGGTAACATGATCCTCACCTCTCTTTTTTTAAGCTCTTGTTCTTCATATTTCATGGTTTTCCATTTCTAGATCTAGAACTTTAAATAATTCTAGAAAATTGTAGAAAAATCATAAAAATGTGAAACCAATTTCTATGATCTAGTTATGATCTCTACTTTCATTATCCAAGAGCATGTAATCAAAAACATTTCCTTCCCTAATATCTATTGTTGGCCGAAACCCTCTAGGAAAATGGGTTTGATGTTTTGTTTCTTTTTTTGAAAGTTAGTACTTGATTTAAGTTCTATAATACATGTATAGCCTATATCCAAGAGCTTAAGTCCAACTAAATTTTCTAACCTATTTATTCTATTAAGGCCGAAACCCTAACATGAAAGGGTTGAAAAGTTTTTGCTTGATTTGTGAAATCTATTGATTGATTCATGCTCTCTAATATTCTAAGATCATTTATCTAAGAGATTAAGTTGATTTGAAAATCCTAGCCTATTTTCCTATACATGGCCGAAAACTCAATTTAAAAGGGATTGGAATATTTTGTTCATATTTTCAAGTTATGATAATTTATCTAAGCTATCTAAGACTATAGGAACCAATATCCAAAAGCCTGAAATGAGAAAAGAACCCTAACCCTATTTTGAATTAAGTGACCGAACCTAGCTATTCTAGAATTAAGGGTGATTTTGTTGATTAATTAGTTGATTGTGTTATTTGGTTCAAGGTGAATCTGTTAAGCTGTGGTGTGATAACGAGGAACGTCGAATTCGGGATTCCGGTGATAAGTCAGGTGGGAGAAACAACCATTCCATCGTTGGAACTGATAAGTAGTATATAATTTATAATAATGGTGTAGGGCGACCTAAACCCTACTAGTGGTCGAGTAATCGACAAGACTAAAATCACATTGGAAGCTTTTCCGTAATTCCAATGATGATTTGGGGATTGTGGGTTTATCGCCTTAGGTTAATTTTATAATATTGAAGATGTTTGAATTATTATTATTAAATTGTTTGTGTTACGTTGGTTGAGGTATTCTATTGCATGTGACGATTATTTTGGTGTTTGAATATTCTATTGATTATTGTGTTTTGCCTGATCTGCCTAGATCGATAAATTGCTTAGTTGATTTTAAGTAAAGATATATGTTGCTCGGAGGTATTTTGTTTGAGGTGAGAGCTTGAATATGAATTAGAGGCGCCTAGCTATTATTTTATAGAAGTGATGTGGTATAGAATGTAAGTGGAGGTTATGAGGAAAGCTTGAGGCACTAGGTTGTTATTGATACAAGTCAGTGAGAATCATATGTTGCATTGTTGTTCATAACCGTGTATTTGAGATACACGAGGTCCGAAGTTCTCGTGGATCGTTCCAAATTAGAATTTAAGTTGTGTAACTATAGTGTCATTGCTATGTATGAGCACCCTTGATAGAGATGAGAGAGAACCAGGGTGTGCACCGACGGTACTGTGCAGCTATAGTGTCATTGCTTTGCATGAGCATTCTCACCATGGATGAGAATGTGCACCGGTGTTGGGAACATGTCACTTGGACGACTGACTGACATTCCTAACTAGGGATGTTTGACAGGATTAGTAGTGGCCATGTCAGCATAAAAAGTTAGTTGCGTGAGATTGAGGGTAGAGGTAAGATATTGTGATTTGAGGATGGTTGTTAATGACGAGTGTTGTTTGTCTATGACCGCTATTGTATTATATGCTATGGGTCTTTTCCGTTTATGATGATAGAACTGTTTCTTATCTCCCTATTTCTATATTTTCTTGTATGTCTACTTTATTACGATAGAAAATCCGATGGAGGAATATGTTGCTGAGGAGTTGGATGAAACTCTGTATGAAACGGATGTTGCTGAGGAATTGGATGGAACTCCGTATGAAGGGGATGCTGGGGGACATACTACAGATCCTAATAATATAGTGTAGTAAGTTTAGGGCCAGTGAGTCATATAAGAAATTTTATTTTCCGCTAGTTATAGACAATTTGTATAAATAAATACCTGTGAGGGATCCTACTGATAGGATACCCTAAACAGTGTTTTGGTAATGTAATGATTAACCACGTGTGTATTTATATTTATAACGTTGATGTGTTTAATTTGCAGAAGTTATATGATTATTAACTAAGTTTTAATTTTTACGTATTTTCAATGATAAGCACGCGATTAAGTAAATAACTAATAAGGCTTTTAAACTAATAATACAATGGGGCACATCGGGGTGTCTCAAAACTCACCTCTTAGAGCCAAAACTCGCACTTAGACAACTTAGCATACAACTGCTTCTCCTTAAGGGTCTGCAAGACAACCCTCAAGTGCTCCTCATGTTCCTTCTTGGTCTTGGAGCACACTAAGATGTCATCTATGAAACCATAAACTTATCCAAGTAAGGGTGAAAGGTCTTATTCATGTAGTCCATGAACACAGCAGGAGCATTGGTCACACCAAAAGGCATAACCAGATACTCATAGTGACCATAACGCGTCCTAAAAGCTGTCTTCGGGATGTCCTTGGACTTAACCCGAATCTGATGATACCTTGACCTCAAATCTATCTTCGAGAAGACACAAGCTCCTATCAATTAGTCCATAAGATCATCAATCGTAGGGAGGGGATACCGATTCTTAACGATCACTTTGTTGAGTTGCCGATAGTCGACACACTACCTCATACTGCCATCCTTCTTCTTCACCAACAACATTGGCGCTCCCTATGGGGATACACTCGGCCTAATAAACCGTATCTGCATCAGGTCATCTATCTGTTTCTTCAACTCAGTTAGCTCTAGAGGAGACATTCTATAGGGTGTTATGGATATAGGCCCGGTGTCAGGCACTAAATCTATGGTAAACTCCACATATCTCTCTGGGGGTAGTTCGTAAACATCCCCCGGGAACACTTCAGGAAATTCTCGTACAACAGGCACGCTTTCAACATCAAGAGGGCTCTCTACTTCCAAGGAAGAAAGCATCATGTACACTTAGGCTTCTTCTTTCATCGAAGCCTTAACTTGGTTGGCAGAGAGAAACCTAGGATCCTTAGACTCCAGATGAGTTCCAAAAACTATGGTTTTATCAAAATAATTCAAAAGGACGTGGTTGGAAGATAACCAGTCCATGCCAAGAATAACATCAAGGTCCTATAGAGGTAAGCATACAAGATCAACAATAAAGTCTCTACCATCTATGGTAATAAGAATATTCTTGCATGCATGAGCAGTAAGAATGGGTTTATTCATGGGTGTGGCAACAATCAAATCACACTCAAGAAGTGTCACAGGCAATTTAAGACGTTTAACACATTCATGTGATACGTACGAGTGAGTCGCACCCGAATCAAATAACACAGCTAAACGAATACCATTAATGAGGCACATACCTTGAATCAAATCTTCAGACTCGGAGGCCTCGGCTCCACTGAGAGTAAAGACTCTCCCTGTGGTATTTAGTCGGTTGGCTTGAGGTTTCTGACTCTTGCTAGCACTCTGTGGCTCTGACTTTCCTCCTTCGCAGTTTCGGCTGATGTGGCCATACTTGCCACACTTAAAGCAGATGATGTCTGTCTCCTTGCACTGAGTAGTGAAGTGGTCCCATCCACACTTGCCACACCAAAGAGGTCTAGAATCAGAGGAATCCTATCTCCTGGACCTATCTGAAGAACACTGGGGCTTCCTGCCATCCCGCTTGAAGTCCTGGCCAGCTGGACTTGTTCCCTTGATCACTCTTCTTGTTGCCCTAACTGTCTGATCCCTTGGAGGACGACCCTCCAGACTTGTTGGCATCTTCAAAGATCCTACACTTGTTCACTAAGACTGGGAAGACTCGGATCTCCTGGTTGCTGATAGCCTGCTTAATCTATGGACGCAGTCCTCAAACTTTACGCACTTGGAGCGGTCGTCCGTCACATACTGATACAGCGTATAGTAACGGGCGAGCTCCTCAAACCTAGCTGCATCCTCTCCTACTGATACAACGTATAGTAACGGGTGAGCTCCTCAAACCTAGCTCCATTTTGTCATGGATATCGGCTGGAAAGTACTTCTCTAGAAATCTGTCCTTGAAGACATTCCATGTAATCACAGTACCCTCAGCATGCATGCGCTGACGACAGTTCTCCCACCAGTACTCAGCCTCCTTTGTCAGCATAAAGGTCCCAAAGATGACCTTCTGCTAGTCGTTGCAACCCATAGTTCAGAAGATCTTCTCGATCTCCCTCATCCACAACAGGGCAGCCTCAGGATCATAAGCTCCCTTGAAGGACGGCGGATTATTCAGCTGGAACTTATCAAGACCCTGAAACTCAGTTGGTCCCCCATTGTTGTTGGCGTTCTGATTCTGGCCTATCATGTTAGTAAGGAGTGCCAAAGCATCCGCGATAGCCTGGTCGGTTATGCCTCTTCCTGCCATAAGTTCCTGTAAATGCCAAGACAGCTCATTAGATACAGAGAACTTACAGCAGGAAAAGCTAATGGTTATTAACTCTAAGCATCATTATCTATAATAAATATAGATAATTCAAACAAGAGCACACAAAAGACTCGCAACAGACTCATACCCCGGCCTGATAGGATAGACCTGCTCCGATACCACTAAATATGACACCCTCTACCCCGCATACATATAAAAGCGATAAAAGATAAGGTAAATATAAAACATGCATAATTTATTATTAATAAAAAAACAACGGGTAGAGAATACCACATTGTAACAAGTCTCAAACACGGAAAATAATATAAGTTTTAAAACAATAACAAAACATGAAGCAAACCCAACCCCTGATATCACATACAGTGCTGGTATAACCAAATCCAGAATAATATCCTCGGATACAACTGAACAACTAAACTAACAAAACTGGAAATTATAACTACGAGTCGCGGGTCCTCAGAGTCACTCCTCAACTGGATGCTCACCGTCCTCTGCATAAAAAGATACATGCAACAAAATACAAAACATAGCAATGGGGAGTAAGAAACATGAATATGAATATAATGGCAAGGAAGCAGTTAGCAAGACGAGCATGCATCACAACAATCATATTATCACAGGACAACATATAACATAACCAATAAATAACATCATCCATTAACGTATGCTATGCGATGCAATGCTACTCCACTACTCCTTTATGCACTTGGATCCATTCTTCCTCAGAATGTCAACTTCAGAGTTGCATATCCTCATTGGCCAATAAGCACCAACGCCAGGGCAATCCACCCTACCTTGGGTGGACCCCTAGGATAGCCGACGCACCTTACTCTCGGATGTGCCACTGCGGGGGCGCACGATTCACCAAACTCTTGGATGAATCACTGCGGACGACCAGATCGCCTTACGCTCGGACGACCTCCCCTATGTTGAACATCCCCCACTAACATCTCCGATGCGTGAATGCATGATCAACACAACACACAAACACAACCACTACCTCCGCTTGGGCTACTAGGCTACCCAAGTTTTATCTCCGTCAATACCTCGACTACTTGGCTATCGAGGATTATCGTTATCGTTTCATCGTTTTAATCTTTTAACACTATGGTCGTTCTGCACCGGAGATTACCACCTCGACCACTCGACTATCCATTAAGCACCAGATATTACCATCTTGACCATCATGCATCAAGGCCCCTTGGCCACTCGGCTACCAAGGTATAACATCTTATCACTTTTCTTTTGTCTTCATATTCGTTTGGTGTCTTATTAGATTGTTTTAAACCTTTAGGGGTAAAACACTCCTATTTCAGCATTCTGGTTTCTGTTTTGGTCAGATGAGCACGGGCGTGCTCACCTTCAGCACGGGCGTGCTGGACTTTCTGTCAAGCACGGTCGTGTTGCCTATCGAGCACCGGCGTGCTTAAGCAGCGCGCCCTATTTGAAATTTGAACTGGAGCATGGGCATGCTCCTTATTAAGCATGACCGTGCTACCTGAAGTAGGGTCGTACTGATCTGGGCAGAAAGGGTCAGCAACCCTTTGCCAAATCCCTTGGGGTAATTCATGGATTAAACCTATTGGCTTTTACTAAGTCTTCGAACATTAATTCGTTATTTTCAGTTTGATCTTCATGTCTCATTGTCAAAGGGGAATTAGTCCTTTAATCTCAATTTCCTTTTAATGTCCCTAAACACTCATAGATCAATCCCTAGGGTCTTTAACTAAACCTGTTAAGCATAATCCTTACCCTCATTACTATCATTTAATTTTATGAGCAAACTGGGAAATATCCCTTAGCATTGTTACATTTTACTGTTTATCATCATGGCGTTCACAACATCAATCAACAACCAATAACATCATAATCTTATAAACATGATGAATCACTCATTCATGGCATCATCACATCAACATGTTCATAACAGACAACATTTATCAATAAGAATAAAGATGCCAACATCAACATCATAAACAGTTAAACATCATGACAACAATTAGGCATTTAAACATGTTAGCAAATGATAGGGTCATGGGTAACCCTTCATCTTACGCTACCCCCAAGCCTACGTACTCATACTATTCCTTCTCCCCATACCTGGTATGATGATTTCCCTTTTAACCAACGAAAGCTCTAACTGGTTCCCTCGAACGGCTCGACGAACGATTCAAGCTTTAGCCAACACAAAAATGTTAACCAATTAGTTCCCAATACAAGAAAAGGAAAAGGAAACAAAAGAGGGAAGAACCATTACCTTTGTTAATTGCCACTAACTCGTGATTGACTCTCCCAAACAGAGCAAGAACACCAAAAACTGATTGATTTCAAAGGGGAAGAGAGGGAGAAGCTGCCGTCACACTTAGGGTTGCTTAAAGTGCCAATTTGAGGGTTGTAACTCGTTTCCCTCGCTGACTGCTCTCTATTTGAAGACTCTGGCTCGAGCACGGCCGTGCACCCCACTAAGCACGGTCGTGCTTACATCAGCGTCAACGAGACGCGGTTTCCTTTGAGCACGGCCGTGCTGGTGGCTCAGGCAGCCACAAGAGTTGACCATGAGCACGGCCTAGAAATCCCACTTAGCCCTTCAACAACAACTCCAAACTAAGTCCTAAAGACTCACCAAACAAACAAGCATAGAAGCGCTTAATGAAAAACGGGGTGTTACATTGGTTCTCTTGATCATGGACTCCAGATAGATGAACATGAGATCAATGATGTCTACCTTGATCTTGTGGATCAAACGATACAGGGTAAACCTGTCCAACTTGGTGACACTGTCTCTGGAGCCTTTCCTTGGCATAATGCACTCCAATAGCAACTTGTGCATGAATCTGCACTTGAGAACCATACTGACAGGTTTCATGTTGGTAGGGTTTGGAACTCCGTACAAAGCAATGTTTATATTGGAAGGTCCAACCTCATCTTCCTACTTAGACCTATAACCAGCTCCTATCCTTGGGCAGTTGGTGACAAGCTCCAGAGAATTCAGGGTAATAAAGAATGTTGTGTCGAGCACTCGAGCACGAAAGGATTTGGTTCCATTAGCATCGTTTGAGAACAACAACACTAGTCCAGAAGTCTCTGACCATCTTTGGATGAACCAGCTCCTTGATGTCAAAGAAAAAGGGGTCCACCTGGAGTATTCAAACTCCTCTGTGACATCCATTCCCAATTTCTTCATCTGTTGAAGATCTACAACCTTTCCGGCCAAGACTTTCTCAACATCAGAGATTCTCATGTTGTATTTTTCAGCAATTTCCTTGGTGAAAGATTTCTTGGGGGTGCCATTGCAGAAAGAGAGATGAGATTAGGGTTTTTGAAGAACTTAGAAGGGTTTGACAGAGAGAGACGAAGAGATTCAAGGGTTTTGAAAGCGTAAAAAGACAAGCTTTCTGACTCTTTTGCCTTTTATAATCATAAAGGAAGGAAAGAGAAAGAAGACTATTTTTAATTTTGAAACAGCATGAATTACATAGGGAACTACAGCGCCTACATAGTCATAATGAAAACATGGTTTCGAGAACTAAAAACTGCCATGTACATGATTAGCTTCAGATTAATAAATGCTATCAAATAATTAATAGTCCAACAGAGTGACTCAGCAGAGTCAGACACGTATCACAGACAGGTCATGTAAAGAGCATGAAACAAGTTAAAGTATGTCATTCAACAATGCAATGCATGTTCAGATTGTCTCTGATATATATAAACCTATCTTCAGCTAAAGGTTTTGTGAAATTGTCAGCCCATTGATTTTCAGTTTTAACAAACTTAATATCAAAGATACCTTTTTAAACATAATCTCTTATAAAGTGATGTATGATCTCAATATGCTTAGCCTTAGAGTGTTGAGTTGGATTTTTAGATAAACATATAGCACTAGAATTATCCCACCACACAGATATATTATGCTCATATATAGAATAATCCTCAAGTTGATGTTTTACCCATAAAAGCTGAGAGCAACAACTAGCAGCAGAGATGTATTCTGCTTCAGCAGTGGATATTGGATATAGCAATGGTTGTCTGCCTTTTGCTTGACTAGAAGACTAGGCTTGCTCCAATGAAGTGACAGCCTCAACTGGTGTTCTTTCTTTCTATTCTGTCACCAATAAAATCAGCATCACAGTATCCTACTAATATGTAATCTTTAGTTTTTAAATACAGCAAACCAAGATTAGTAGTCCCAAGCAAATATCTAAATATTATTTTCATAACTTTAAGATGGGATTTTCTAGGGCCAGATTGGAATCTTGCACACATACAGACACTAAATTGGATATCATGTCTGTTTGAGGTTAAGTATAGGAGAGAGTCAATCATACCTCTGTAGACAGTTTGGTCTACCTTTTTACCATCTCCATCTTTGCTTAATTTTGCATTGGGCTGCATGGGAGTTTTTATTAGTTTAGCATTCTCCATTTTATACTTCTTTAGTATCTCCTTGGTATATTTCTGTTGATAGATGTAGATACCATCACTTGTCTGGTTGATTTGCAGTCCAAGGAAGAATTTTAACTCTCCCATCATGCTCATCTCAAATTCTGCTAGCATTAACTTTGAAAATTCCTTACACAGCTTTACATTAGTTGCTCCAAAAAAAATATCATCACCATATATTTGAACTATAATAAAATTATCTTCTGAGCATTTCTTAAATAAGGTTGTGTCTACTTGTCCTCTAGTAAAACCATTATGCATGAGAAAAGAACTAAGTCTGTCATACCATGCTCTAGGTGCTTGTTTCAAACCATATAAAGCCTTGTTAAGTTTGAAAACATGATCTGGTTTATCAATGTCTTCCAAACTAGGGAGTTGTTTAACATATACTTCTTCTTCAATTATACCATTAAGAAAAGCATTTTTTATATCCATTTTAAAAAGAGTAATTTGGTGTTGTGCAGCATATGACATTAAGATGCGAATTGCTTCTATCCTAGCTACAGGTGCAAAGGTTTCAGTATAATCAATACCTTCTTGTTGGTTATAGCCTTCAGCTACTTGTGACACCCTCTACCCCGTATGCATTCAAAAGCGATAACATGGATGTAAAAAGAGAGAGAACACATGCAAAAAAATATAATATTGAAAGCCGGGCAGAGACTCCCTTATTGTAACATAACGCGGAAATTAACAAAACATGTTTATGAAAGAAACATAGCATGAACATGAACATAAACGAACCCAACCCCAATGTCACACTACAGAGTTGGTATAACCAATCCTATAAAACAACTCGGATACAACAGAAACAAACTAACTAACTACTGAAAGCGGGAAAATCCTATCTACGAGTCGCGGCTCCTCAGAGTCACTCCTCAACTGGCTGCACATCGACCTCTGCATAAAAGATACATGCCACAAAACAAGAAACATAGAGATAGGTAGTAACAAACATATATATGAATATAACGACAATGAAGCATTTAGCAAGACGAGCATACATCAAACAAGCATGTTATATCAAACAGCAATATCATAACAATCATCATCATATAACGTGTATGCTATGCAATACAGTTCTGCTCCACTCCTTTACTATACACTTGGATCCAAACTAACTCAGGATGCCAACTTCGGGGTTACATCTCCACATTGGCCAAAAAACACCAATGCCGGGCCAGACCACCAACCATGGGTGGACCCCTCTGGACAGCCGACACACCTTACTCACAAGTGCGTCACCGCGGTTGTACATGGCCCCATAGTCTCGGTTGAATTGTCGCGGATGGCCAGATCGTGTTACTCTTGGACAACCTCCCCTATGTTGCACAACCTCCCATCAACATCTCCGATGTGTGAATGCATGGCATACAACATAAGCACAACCACCACCTCCGCTTGGGCCCATAGCCTACCCAAGTTTATCACCATCAACACCTCGACCACTAGACTATCGAGGATTATCGTTCAATGTTTCATCCATAAGTCTTTTAAGCATCAACAACACCCTGGCCATTAAGCACCAGAGCTCAACGCCTTGACCATCAAGCATCAAGGCCCCCTTAGAGCGGACATTGGGCTACCAAGGTACAACATCATCTTTAACACTTGGAGCAAACACTAGGCTACCAAGTTACAACATCTTATCACTTGTCTTTCGGTCATCATATTCCATTGGTATCTTATTAAGTCTTTTAGGGGTTTGGGGTGAAAACCCCTATTTCAACATTCTGGTTCTGTTCTGGTCAGGTGAGCACGGGCATGCTCACCCTTCAACACGGTTGTGCTGAGCTCACAGTCAAGCACGATCATACTGACTGTTGAGCACGGGCGTGCTCAAGCAGCGCGCCCAATTCTGGGTTTGAATGGGAGCACGAGCGTGCTTCCTATTGAGCACGGGCGTGCTCAAGTGCGCGCCCTTGCTATTTTGGGCAGAAGGGTCACGGACCCTTTGCCAATTTTTTTGGGACATTCATATATTCAACCTATTAGCTTGTAATAATCTATTGATCACCAACGTCGTTAACCTTAACTGTTCTTCATTAATATTCATGTCTTATCATCATGGAGAATTAGTCTTTTAATCTCAGCTTCATTATTAATGTTCCTATAACACTCACTAATCAACCCTAGGGTCTTTAACTAAGCCCTATGAACATAATCTTACCTCTCACACTATATTCATGTCTTACGAACAATTGGGAGAACATCCCTTATTTCTCATTATTATCATTGTTATCATCTTTTAACATCTTAACATCATTGTTGGCATTAACACCCTCAACAGTCAACACTCATAAAGAGTACAACACAAACAACAACCAATAGCATCATACTCATCATAATCATGGCATCACAACACATTAGCATCTTCATAACAAACAACATTTGATAACAAGGAAATTCATACCAATATCATCATCAAATAACAATTAATCATATAAACACATAAACATGTTAACAAGGAAAGGGTCATGGGTAATCCTTCGTCTTACACTACCCCCAAGCCTACATATTCATACTATTCCTTCTCCCCATACCTGGTATGAAGATTCCCAAAAGATAACGTTGGCAAACTAGACACATTCCCTTGAGCAGCTCGACGAGTTCCCCAAGCCTTGGCCAAACAAGAAGAGGATAACCAATTAGTCTCTAGATCTAATAATAGAAAAGAGACTACGAGAGTTGGAAGACAATGTTACCTTAAACGACACTATCGCGCTACTTTTCTCCCAACTAGAGCAAGAACACCAAGAACTTCAAGGGGTTCAAGGGAGGGAAGAGAGAATAGGTTTCTACCACACTAGGATTGCCCAATGTACCAAAATAGGGTTTAACATGGTAACCCTCACGCTACTATTCTCTTTTTAAAGACCCAGACTTGAGCACGGTCGTGCTCCCCATTGAGCACGGTCGTGCTCACTTAGCGTCAGTGAGACGCGGTCACTTGCCAAGCACGATCGTGCTGCCTATTGAGCACGGGCGTGCTCGCCAATCCCTTGTACGACCGTGCTGACTATTAAGCACGATCGTGCTCCCTATTGAGCACAGTCGTGCCCATATCAGCATCAATGAAACGCTTGCAGCCTAAGCATAGGCTGGTCAATGAGCGCGGGCATGCTCATATACCAGAAAAGGGATTTTAAGGTTAAAACCCCCACTTCGCCCTTAACCAAAAACTCTAGACTAAGTCCTAAGGACTTAACAACCAAACAAGCATACAAAAAGCACTTAACGAAAAGCGGGGTGTTACACTTTTAACATTGCTTTATTTCTGACAACTTTACCATCTTCATCCAACTTGCTTCTAAAAACCCATCTTGTTCCAATGACAGACTTGTCTGTAGGTTTGGAGACAAGTGTCCAGACATAATTTCTGGTGAACTGGTTGAGTTCTTCTTGCATAACAAGAATCCAACTTTCGTCATCAAGAGTTTTTTCAATGCGCTTTGGCTCCATTTCTGACAGAAAAGCCACATTACTTGATTCTCTTAATGTTGATCTGGTTCTTACTCCTTCTGAGGTATTTCTAATGATAAGATCTTTAGGATGATGAGTTTTGAACTTCCAGTCTCTTTTAAGATCATCATTTTGATCTTGATTAGTCTGTTGACTTGTCTGATGACTTGTCTGCTCCACTTGTCTATCAGACTCTTCAACAGGTTCTGCCTTAGATGTTTCAGGCTGTTGACTGTCTTGTCTGATTATATCAAGACCTTCAAGTTCATCTTCTAGATCTGATAGTTCCCTATCAGTCTTTAAACCATCATTAAACTTAACATGAACAGATTCTTCAATCACAGAGGTTCCAGAGTTATCAACTCTAAATGCCTTAGACATTTCAGAATATCCAATGAAGATACCCTTATCCACTTTGGAATCAAACTTTCTAAGTTTATCCTTAGTGTTTAGAATGAAACATTCACATCCAAATGCATGGAAGTAAGATATGTTGGGTCTTTTACCTTTCCACAATTCATAGGGAGTCTTCTTTTGAAAAGGCCTTATAAGTATTCTATTTTGTACATAACATGCTGTGTTTACTGCTTCTGCCCAGAAGTACTTAGGGAGATTATTCTTATTGAGCATTGATCTAGCCATCTCTTGCAGAGATCCGTTCTTTATCTCAACCATTCCATTTTGCTGTGGAGTTCCGGTGGAGAGAAATTGTGAGAGATCCCATTCTGCTCACAGAACAATCTAAATTGCTCATTTTCAAATTCTCTCCCATGATCACTTCTAAGGGTAGAAATACGGAAACCTTGCTCATTTTGAACTTTCTTACAGATTACAGAGAAAGTCTTAGAAGACTCATCCTTGTGGGTTAAGAAGAGTACCCATGTAAATCTAGAATAGTCATCAACTATGACGAATCCATATTTCCTTCTAGCCAAGCTAACAACACTAACTGGCCCAAACAGATCCATGTGTAACAACTGAAGAGGTCTAGAGGTTGATACTTGGTTCTTAGATTTGAAACTTGATTTTACTTGTTTACCTCTCTGATATGCATCACAAAAAACATCTTTCTTAAAACTAATGTCAGGCAATTCTCTCACAAGGTCGTCCTTTTTCAATTTTGAAATTAGTTTCATACTAGCATGTCCTAGTTTTCTATGCCATGACCATATTTCATCCTCTTTTGACATTAGACAGGTTACACTTTGATCTGATAGATCAGTCAATTCAATCTTATAAAGATTTTGTTGCCTACTAGCTGAAAAGAGTGTATTGCCACTCTTGTCTTTGACTATACAAGCATCCTTAGTAAAGGAGACATCAAATCCACTGTCATATAATTGACTTATGCTAAGCAAATTGTGTCTTAATCCTTTGACTAAGAGAACATTAGAGATTGAGGGAAGATGGGGTTTACCAATAGTACCAATTCCAATAACCTTCCCATTCTGATTGCCTTCAAAGGCAACATGTCCTCCTTTCTTAAGTAGGAGGTCTAGGAACAGAGACATTTATCCTATCATGTGTCGCGAGCAACCACTGTCCAAGTACCAATAGAGGTGTTTTCTTTGTTCTATTAAGGACATCTGCAACAGGACTTATTTGGTCTTTAGGTACCCATAGTTTTCTGGGTCCTTTTCTGTGAGTTCTAGTAGTCTGTGATGACTTCTTTCTCTTCTTATGAATACACTTAGACGCGATATGTCCAGTCTTTCCACAGAAGTTACAGACAGGTATGGATTTAATAGAAATTGACTTAACAGACACTTTAGAGGTTTTTGTTGATACTTTATGATGTGTCTGATGGACATATCCAATATCTTCTTTGTTAAGGGAGTGTCTCTGACAGCCAAGGAGCTTGGTCAGATTACTTCTACCATTAACAAATTTGGCAAGATCAGAAGTGAGCTCTTCCACTTTCTATTGAAGCTTAACAACTTATTCAGACTGTGATGTTTCACAAATGATCTTAGCTTCATTAGACTTTGCAGTCTTCATTCATCATAGCAGACAATTGGACTCTTGTCTGTTGAAGCAGAATCCTTGAAGTTCTTCTCCTTGTTGAACTTTCTGAAAGGCTTCTCCTTTCTGAACTTCTTTCTTCTTAAGAGCAGCTTTATCTTTCTGGTTAAGAGATATAGCTCTTCATCACTTTCAGAATCCTCGGGCTCAGACAGGTCTGTTGAGACACCCCGTTGTGCCCCATTATTTTATTAAATTAAAACCTCGCTAATTAACTACTTAATCGCGTGTTTAACGTTGAAAATATGTAAAAATTAAAACTTAATTATGATCATAACTTCTGCAAATTTAAACACACCAACGTTATAATATATAAATACACACATGTTTATTAATTACATTACCAAAACACTGCTTAGGGTATCCTATCTGTAGCTTGTTCTCCAGCATCTGGTTCAAACGTAGTTCCGTCCAACTCCTCAGCAACATCCGATTCATATAGAGTTCCTTCCAACTGCTCAGTAACATATTCCTCCACCGAGCCTTCTAACGTAATAAAATATAGATACACAAACATACAGAAATAGGAAGATAAGAAACAGTTCTATCATCATAAGCGGAAAAGACTCATATCATATAATATAATAGCGGTCACAGATAAACAATACTCATCATTGACAATCATCTTTAACTCACAACACTTTCCTCTACCCTCAGTCTCATGCAATTAAACTTTTATGCTAACGTTGCCACCACCAATCCTATCACACATCCCTTGCCCGCCGAGGGATGTTAGTCAGTCATCCAAGCATTGCATCCCTATTAACCAGTGCACACCCTCATCCATGGTGAGAATGCTCATGCAAAGCAATGACATTATAACTACACGGTACAGTCGGTGCACACCCTGATTATCTCTTAATGGTGCTCATGCAAAGCAATGACACTATAGCTGCACGATCTAAAACTAAATTGGGACAGCTCCGCAAGAACTTCGGACCTCGTGTGTTTCCAATACACGGTTGTGAATAACAATACATATGAACCTCACTGACCCGTATCAATAACAACCTAGTGCCTCAAGCTTTCCTCATAGCCTCCACTCGCATTCTATATCATATCACTTCTATAAAATAATGGCTAGGCATCTCTAATTTATATTCAATCTCTCACCCAAACAAAATACCTCCGAGCAACATATATCTGTAAGACTCAACGACATAGAGATTTTGATATATGACAAATATACAATTTAATGTGTGTGCAAGTGTTTTAGT
The DNA here is from genome assembly GCA_035048595.1 of Echinosophora koreensis. Lineage (NCBI taxonomy): Eukaryota > Viridiplantae > Streptophyta > Magnoliopsida > Fabales > Fabaceae > Echinosophora > Echinosophora koreensis. Next base: position 2,289,736 of record JAPCYP010000002.1, on the reverse strand, counting down.
ATCAAATTGCAAAGATAGGTATCAAGCTGTAAAGTATCAAGGTCTGTAAGCAATTAAAGGAGAATATCCAAAGAAGAACTTGAAGAGCTCAAGGAGCAACAAACAAGGACAAACATCAAGGAGTCATCAAGACAAGAGCTTAAAGGAGATTTAGAATTAAGTCTTAGATGATTTGTAAGAGAAGAAATCTCTTATTCACAAATAGCTCAGTTGAAATGATGCATGAAGAAAATCAATTTTCATAACCTGCATTAAAAAGGAATAAGTTTTAATGAAAATGATTTTTTGGAAGTTAAGTAAATTTTCTGTCAGTACAGCCATGTATTCAATGGATGTATACCATTTCCTGTAACTGACAAGTGAATATAAAAAGTTCTTAATATTCAGTACATAGATGTACTACACCTATGAATAACATGAAATCAGATCAGTTATAAATGGTTAACTGAATACAGGCCTGTACATATGTTATGTACTCGTGTATTCAAGTTTCTGGAAAAATCTGATGTTCATTAATACATAGATGTACTGAATGGGTGTATTGGTGGTACTGATGGATTAACCAAGATCAAGTTTTTAAAGAACGCGTACAGCCATGTATTACACAGGTGTACAGAAACTTTCAGTATGTAAAATGGTTAATACATCCCTGTACTCAACCCCTGTCCAAGAACTTGAATCAGTACAGCTGATTCTGATTGCAGACTCAAATCTGTTTGAACTGATCCCAAAACGGTTACAACTTGTTTTCTATATAAAGTGGGATCAATAGAATACTGAAAATATATATCATATCAGAAACACACGAAATTAATTTGAGAGATCAATTGTGAAAATCATTCATCATCTTTCTTGAGCTTATTGTGAAAAGAGTGTTTCATTCTCATTAGAGCTTCAATTTGTGTATTCAACTTTTGAGAGTTAGAAATCAATTTTTCTGTTCTATTACATTGTAAGAGAGAGGGAGTCTCTCTGTGTGATTAGGGTGAGGAATCCTAAGGAAGAACATTGAGGCTTTTTCACAAGAGGTGTGGTATCCTAGAAGTGAAAGAAGTGCTCTGTGGTGTAAAGGTTTTTCAAGCTACCTGGCTAAAGCTTGCTGTGTTAGTGTGTGAAATCCCACATGTGGAGTGGGGACTGGATGTAGGTCACAGTGGTGGTGGCTGAACCAGGATAAATCTGGTTGTGTGGTATTCCTAAACTCAAAGCTCTTTAATTTCTGTCTTGCGCATAAAACTGAGTTTCTTGATATACATTGTTCAATATTGTTTCTGTTATAATCTGTAATACCTGTTTGAACATTGTGCAAACTGCAATCTAATCTGTGTTGTTCAAATCTGATCTTAAGGCTCAATATCTGAACTGAATTGCATATAACTGTTATTGAATTGCAAGGCTTAAAACTCAATCATATACAATCTATTCTTGTTTCTTAAAGATTGAATTGTATGCTATAAAACTTGATTGTTAAAGTTGAGAACTTGATCTGTTTAATTTGAATTGAAACCAGAAGTATTATTGCAATCAATCTTGAGTTATTAATTGTTCAAAACTGAGTTGATTAAAACTGAAACTGAATTTGAAACTGATATATTGTAATTTCAGTTGCTGACTGATTAAGGCCTGTACCTAATCCCTGTATTGTCTGTTCTGAATCTTGAAAAGCCCTTTCTTAATCTATTAGTGATCCTGAGGCAAATCTAATTTGAAAAGTAAGTTTTTGAAAAGGAAGAATTTTTTAAAACTCAATTCACCCCCCCTCTTGAGTCTTTGAAGCCAAAACAACAATTGGCATCAGAGCTAAACTCTTAAGTTTGGCTTAACAGCTTTAAGAGTATGGCTTCCAATGACTGCTTAAATGAAGGGGCTTCCCTTGCACGCCCTCCTGCCTTCAATGGATCTGAGTATATCTATTGGAAGGAAAGAATGGTAATCTTTCTTGAGGCAGCTGGTGTAGACATATGGGATGCAGTAGAAAATGGACCATTTGTCCCCTCTACTGTGGATGCTAATGGTGCTCCAAGAAATAAGCCTAAAATTGAATGGAATGAGGATGATAAGAAAAGAATTCAATATAATGCACATGCTAAGAACATTATAACATCTGCTTTGAGCCGTGATGAGTTTTTCAGGGTTTCAAATTGCAAGACAGCAAAGGAGATGTGGGACACATTGCAAGTAACACATGAAGGAACCACTGATGTCAAAAGAGCAAGAATGAACACTCTCACACATGAGTATGAGCTGTTCAGAATGAAGCAAGGAGAACAAATGAGTGAAATGCAAAAGAGATTCACACATATTGTCAATCAACTTGCTGGTCTTGGTAAAGCTATATCAAATGAAGATCAAATCAACAAAGTAATGAGATGTCTAAGTAGAGAATGGCAGCCTAAAGTCACTGCAATTTCAGAATCAAGAGATCTGTCTTCAATGACAATTGCAACACTGTTTGGCAAGCTGCAAGAACATGAACTAGAGCTGAACAGATTGAATGAAAGTGTAGAAACTGACAAAAAGAAGAAAGGATTGGCTCTCAAGTCACAAGCTAAAGAGATACAAGACAGTGATGATGAGCAATCAGATCATGATGCAGAATCTGAAGAAGAAATGGGAATGCTAGTCAGAAAGTTTAAGAAGTTCCTAAAGAAGAAAGGCAACTTCAAAAGAAAGTCATCCACCTTTCCCAAAAGAAACTTCAGCAAAGGTGACAACTCTTCCAACAACATCACTTGCTATGAATGTGGAAAGACTGGCCACATAAAGGTTGACTGTCCAAAGCTACAAAAGAAGGACAAAACTGAAAAGTTTGATTCAAAGGACAAGAAGTGGAGAAAGCCAAGAAAGGCCTATATTGCATGGGATGATAATGATGTAGATTCCACTGATGAATCTGAATCTGAGGAGGTAAACTTGTGCTTGATGGCCAGCAATGACAGTGATTCAGAAAGTGAGGTAAATTCAGATTCTCAACCTACTTTTGAGGAATTGCAAGATGCATTTGATGAGTTGCATGCTGAATATCTTAAAATTGCTAAACAACTTGTCTCTTCTAGAAAAATAATTGCTAAACAATGTGATGAATATGCATGCTTGAAAATGAAAGAAAGAGAACTAGATGCTAGGAATAAAGTCTTGATTGCATCTACCTCTAACTGTTCTAAGTGCTGCTCACTGTCCAAAGAGGTTGAAAAACTAAAAAATGACTTAGCAAGATTCACAAATGGTAGAGATAACTTAGAAGCATTGTTAGGACAGCAAAAGTGTGTTTATGATAAGGCTGGAATAGGCTATCAACCTGAGATACATGAGAAATCCTTTAAAAAGTTTTTTGCTGCACCTAAGACATCAAAAACACCATTTGTTAGATGCTATTTTTGTGCTAGGAAAGGTCATACTGCTACAACTTGCCATTACAGAATTTCTGCATATAACAAGTCTAAGTATGTGTGGGTTCCAAAAGGAACTTTTGATGGAACTAACCCAAAAGGACCCAAACAGTTTTGGGTACCTAAGACACAAACATGAACTCTGTTTTGTAGGTGTGTTTGAAGGCCAAGAATGTGAAATGGTACCTTGATAGTGGCTGTTCCAAACACATGACAGGAGACAAAAGCAAGTTCATCACACTCACTCCAAAATCAAGTGGAAGTGTTACCTATGGAGACAACAATAAAGGAAGGATACTTGGCATTGGCAACATTGGAAGTGACTCAACAACAATCATTGAGGATGTACTCTATGTTGAGGGACTGAAACACAACCTTCTAAGTATAAGTCAACTATGTGACAAAGGCTTTAAGGTAAAATTCAATTCCAATAGTTGCTTGATAGAAAATCAGAATGATGCAAATCTGAAATTGATTGGAAATAGGATAGATAACATCTACATGCTTGATTTAGACAATATCTCTTCAAACACTGCATGCTGTCTTATTTCAAAAGAAGAAGAGAATTGGCTTTGGCATAGAAGAATTGCACACATTCACATGAACCACTTGAATAAACTGATTTCTAAAGATCTTGTAATTGGTTTGCCTAAACTGAAATTTGTGAAAGATGGATTATGTGATGCATGTCAAAAAGGAAAGCAAGTTAAGGTCTCTTTCAAATCTAAAAACATTGTTTCAACAAATAGACCCTTGCAACTTTTGCACATGGATTTATTTGGTCCATCAAGAACCAAAAGCTTTGGTGGAAACTTGTATGCCTTAGTAATAGTAGATGATTACTCTAGATACACATGGACATACTTTCTATCTCATAAGAGTAATGCATTTGCTGTATTTAAAAGAATGGCTAAAATTGTGCAAAATGAAAAAGACATGAAAATTGTCTCAATAAGAAGTGATCATGGGGGAGAGTTTCAAAATGAAGTGTTTGAAAACTTTTGTGATGAGCATGGCATTCAACATAATTTTTCAGCTCCTAGAACTCCACAACAAAATGGAGTAGTGGAAAGAAAGAATAGATCTTTAGAGGAGATTGCTAGAACTATGTTGAATGACTCTAGCCTACCAAAACAATTCTGGGCAGATGCTGTGAACACAGCCTGCTATGTTTTAAATAGAGTTTTGATAAGACCTATTTTAAAGAAAACCCCTTATGAACTTTATAGAGGAAGAAAACCAAACATTGCACATCTTCATGTCTTTGGTTGTAAGTGCTTTGTACTTAATAATGGAAAGGATAACCTTGGAAAATTTGATGCAAAGGCTGATGAAGGAATTTTCCTAGGCTACTCTCTAACTAGTAAAGCATTTAGAATCTATAATAAGAGAACTGAAACCATTGAGGAATCTGTGCATGTTACATTTGATGAGTCTAACCCCAAAAGGTTGGGAAAGGATATTGTTATTGATGATCTTGTAGATTCAATTGAGAAAACTGTCTTGGAAGAGCAACAAGGCAATGAAGGAAATGAAAGCTCCAAAGGAGAAATGCTACAGCAGGAGCAAACAGAACATCAATCTGACTTACCAAAGGAATGGAGGACTGTCAGAAATCATCCAATTGATAACATCATTGGTGAAATTACAAAGGGGGTAACTACTAGACAATCTCTTAGAAATGCATGTAATCATATGGCATTTGTGTCTCAAGTAGAACCTAAGAATATAGATGATGCTATAACTGATGAACATTGGATGATGGCTATGCATGATGAATTAAACCAGTTTGAGAGAAATCAAGTATGGAACCTAGTGCCTAAACCCAAGAATAGTCAAGTAATAGGTACAAAATGGGTTTTTAGGAATAAACTAGATGAAAATGGCATAATTGTGAGAAACAAAGCTAGGTTGGTAGCAAAAGGGTATAATCAAGAGGAAGGCATAGATTATGATGAAACATATGCTCCAGTAGCAAGATTAGAAGCTATAAGAATGCTACTTGCTTATGCTTGCATAATGGGATTTAAACTGTATCAAATGGATGTAAAGAGTGCTTTCTTAAATGGAGTTATTCAAGAAGAGGTATATGTTAGTCAACCACCTGGTTTTGAGAATAATGATTTGCCTAACCATGTTTATAAACTGTCTAAAGCTTTGTATGGCTTAAAACAAGCTCCTAGAGCTTGGTATGAAAGGTTAAGCAATTTTCTAATTGAAAAAGGTTTCAAAAGAGGTAAAGTTGACACAACTTTGTTCACTAAGAAAAAGGCACACAGCATTTTACTTGTACAAATTTATGTGGATGACATAATTTTTGGTGCTACTAATGAGCATTTGTGCAATGAGTTTGCAAGTCTTATGCAGAATGAGTTTGAGATGTCAATGATGGGTGAACTGAACTTTTTCCTTGGACTGCAAATAAAGCAAACAGAAAATGGAATCTTCATTAGCCAAACCAAGTATTGCAAAGAGTTGATCAAGAAGTTTGGCATGGAAAATGCTAAGGAGATGGCAACTCCAATGAGTACTGCCTGCTATCTGGACAAGGATGAACAAGGTAAACCTGTTGATATTTCAAAATACAGAGGTATGATAGGCTCATTACTCTATCTTACTGCTAGTAGGCCAGATATTATGTTGAGTGTATGCATGTGTGCTAGGTATCAAGCAAATCCTAAAGAATCACACCTAACAGCAGTTAAAAGGATAATTAAATATCTGTTAGGAACAAAAGACATGGGATTATGGTATCCTAAGGGAGCTACATGTACTTTAATTGGTTACTCAGACTCTGATTTTGCTGGTTGTAAACTAGATAGAAAGAGTACAAGTGGAACATGCCATTTACTAGGGAATTCATTAGTTTCATGGTTTAGTAAAAAGCAATCTAGTGTGGCTCTATCCACTGCTGAGGCTGAATATGTAGCAGCTGGTAGCTGTTGTGCATAAGTCTTATGGATGAAACAACAATTAGTTGATTATGGTGTGCAACTAGACCAAGTTCCCATTAAATGTGATAACACAAGTGCAATTAACCTAACTAAGAATCCCATAATGCACTCTAGAACCAAACACATAGAAATCAGACATCATTTCATTAGAGATCATGTTCAAAGTGGAGAAATTGTGATTGAATATGTTGATACAACAAAGCAACTTGCTGATATCTTTACTAAGCCTTTGAACAAGGAAAGCTTCTTTTTCATTAGAAGAGAATTAGGCATAATTGACCAATCCTATATCTGATCTCTGTTGAAAGTGTTTGTATGTTTAAATCTGTGTAAATATGCCTTGTGATTGTATGATTTGTATCTGGAATGATCTATCTGTGTGTGGTTAGAAGAGAGTTTCAGCTAAAATTAGATTGATCAGGTACACCTATGTACTTAACCCATGTACGTGTATAAAAATTGGAAATTTTTTTTATACATGGGTGTGATCAATAGCTGTATAGAGGATCAGGAATGAATCCCCTGTGTTTTAGTCTGATACATCCCTGTGATACATAGATGTATTAAAAACACTGAAACACAATTCCTGAATGTCATAAGTATACTGAGGTGTACTACAGGCATGTATGTTAAATCTGAGAAAGTCAGAATGCAAATCCTAAATACTTGGGTGTATAACACCCCTGTACGCAAACGTTATAAAGCCTGGTATTTGAATTCCATTTTATTTCAACATTTCAAATCCTCTCAAATCCACTCTCTCTTCACTTAATTCGTAACCCTAGCAGAGCTAAACCTCAGACATTTCTTTTCCCCTTTCTAAAACCCTAACATGGCAAGAACCAAGAATACTGGTCCATCACCTTCAAAAGCTGCTGAAAAGAAGAGAAAAGAAATGGAAATGTGGAAATCAGCTGAGAAGAAGAAGGGAGCAGAAACCTCTAAGACCCCTGAGAAGAAGAGGAAAGGGATGGAAACCCCAAAGAAGGCTGAAAAGAAGAAAAAGGAAGTAGGGACTTCCAAAGCTGCAAAGAAGAGCAAAGGAAAGGAAGTTGAGTCTCACGTTGAGACAGAAGTTGCAGAGAATGGGGCTCCTACATCTTTCATGGAAAATGATGTTCTTTTCCAAAGGTATTCCCTCACTGATAATCAGAAAGAGTTCTTTAGACAAAATTTTAAGGATAGAGGAATTCTAGAACCTTGGATAATGGACTTTAAGTATTTTGATGATAATTCCTTCAATTTCACTGAGATTTTAATCTGTCAAAAAGTTAAGGAATTTCTAGAAACACAAGTTGATTACTATCCGTTTTTGGTTAAGATCTTTTACTCAAATTTGGAGATGAATGCTAATGGAATTAGCTCTGAAGTTAAAGGAATAAAGATCAAAATGTCATTAGAGGAATTCAGTAACCTTGCAAATCTACCTTTTTATGGACCTAGCATTGCTGGAAATGGTCCACAAGCTGAATGGTATGATGATTATGATAGGGAAATGGCCAGAGTAGACTTAGTTCTCTCTGATGAACCTGAAGGTAGAGTTACCTACACTAGTATGATGAGTGTAGAAGATAGGCTTCTGCATTATGTGGTTTGCAGAATTCTGATTCCAAGAGGAGGAAATCACTCCCTACTGCAGAATTATGACTTGATGCTAATGTGGGCAATGCTGAATGAAAAACAAATAAGTTGGGGATACTGTGTTGCTGCTCACATGCTAGAATGCAGAAAAAAGCAAGATGATGCTTGCATACCCTGCATTGGTCTGCAAAATCCTAGCTCACTTCAATGTTTCTTTTGATGGAGAAGAAAAGAAAATTGGAAGAAAAGGAACTCACAAGTTTGGTGAAGAAATTGTGAGCAAAATGAGACTGAAAAGGGAAGATGGAAGATGGGTAAGGAAAGCTGGAAATAAGGGAGCAACTACATCTGAACCATCTGATGCTCAAGAAAGTGCTGCATCTGAATTTGCTCAACAAATACTGGTTATGCTGAGAAACATGGATGGCAGACAAATCAAGAGACACACAGTGCAACTGAATGCATTGACAAGTCTGAACACGAGGATGACTAAACTGGAAAAGAGTGTTGATCAGATCAAAGTAGCATTAGGAATTGAATTTCCTAACCCTGCACCTCCTGCACCTGAACCAGAAAATTTCAACATTGCTGAACTGGCAAGAGCTGCTGTGGAGGAAGCTGAGCAACAAAATGAAGACACCTCTGCTGAACCATCACTTCAAGGCCAAGGAGATAATTAGTTCTAGGAGTTCTTAGGACTTAGAACTTGTTTTGATTTGTTTTGAAAGGCTAAATGCCTTGGTCTGTAATGATTTGTTGGATTCTGTTTTTAATTTCCCTGCACTATCCCTCTGTTATGAACATCTTTAATATGCTATGCTATGGTTGAATTTCTTTTCTACTGTTTTGAATGGTTATTTCTTTACCTTTTTGATAATGCCAAAAGGGGGAGAAAAATATAGAGAAAGGAAACAAATTTAAATACTGCATATGTTGAGGGGGAGCTTATATGATTCAGGGGGAGTTATCATATATAAATACTCTGATATGCTTTGATACCATTTGCTATTGAATATTTTGATAACATGATTTATGAATTGACAAAAACACTTAGCTTCTGCTATACTTACACTCTGATTTAAGAATTTGTTAAAAGGTTTGTCATAATCAAAAAGGGGGAGTTTGTAAGACTCAATGACATAGAGATTTTGATATATGACAAATATACAATTTAATGTGTGTGCAAGTGTTTTAGTATCAAATTGCAAAGATAGGTATCAAGCTGTAAAGTATCAAGGTCTGTAAGCAATTAAAGGAGAATATCCAAAGAAGAACTTGAAGAGCTCAAGGAGCAACAAACAAGGACAAACATCAAGGAGTCATCAAGACAAGAGCTTAAAGGAGATTTAGAATTAAGTCTTAGATGATTTGTAAGAGAAGAAATCTCTTATTCACAAATAGCTCAGTTGAAATGATGCATGAAGAAAATCAATTTTCATAACCTGCATTAAAAAGGAATAAGTTTTAATGAAAATGATTTTTTGGAAGTTAAGTAAATTTTCTGTCAGTACAGCCATGTATTCAATGGATGTATACCATTTCCTGTAACTGACAAGTGAATATAAAAAGTTCTTAATATTCAGTACATAGATGTACTACACCTATGAATAACATGAAATCAGATCAGTTATAAATGGTTAACTGAATACAGGCCTGTACATATGTTATGTACTCGTGTATTCAAGTTTCTGGAAAAATCTGATGTTCATTAATACATAGATGTACTGAATGGGTGTATTGGTGGTACTGATGGATTAACCAAGATCAAGTTTTTAAAGAACGCGTACAGCCATGTATTACACAGGTGTACAGAAACTTTCAGTATGTAAAATGGTTAATACATCCCTGTACTCAACCCCTGTCCAAGAACTTGAATCAGTACAGCTGATTCTGATTGCAGACTCAAATCTGTTTGAACTGATCCCAAAACGGTTACAACTTGTTTTCTATATAAAGTGGGATCAATAGAATACTGAAAATATATATCATATCAGAAACACACGAAATTAATTTGAGAGATCAATTGTGAAAATCATTCATCATCTTTCTTGAGCTTATTGTGAAAAGAGTGTTTCATTCTCATTAGAGCTTCAATTTGTGTATTCAACTTTTGAGAGTTAGAAATCAATTTTTCTGTTCTATTACATTGTAAGAGAGAGGGAGTCTCTCTGTGTGATTAGGGTGAGGAATCCTAAGGAAGAACATTGAGGCTTTTTCACAAGAGGTGTGGTATCCTAGAAGTGAAAGAAGTGCTCTGTGGTGTAAAGGTTTTTCAAGCTACCTGGCTAAAGCTTGCTGTGTTAGTGTGTGAAATCCCACATGTGGAGTGGGGACTGGATGTAGGTCACAGTGGTGGTGGCTGAACCAGGATAAATCTGGTTGTGTGGTATTCCTAAACTTAAAGCTCTTTAATTTCTGTCTTGCGCATAAAACTGAGTTTCTTGATATACATTGTTCAATATTGTTTCTGTTATAATCTGTAATACCTGTTTGAACATTGTGCAAACTGCAATCTAATCTGTGTTGTTCAAATCTGATCTTAAGGCTCAATATCTGAACTGAATTGCATATAACTGTTATTGAATTGCAAGGCTTAAAACTCAATCATATACAATCTATTCTTGTTTCTTAAAGATTGAATTGTATGCTATAAAACTTGATTGTTAAAGTTGAGAACTTGATCTGTTTAATTTGAATTGAAACCAGAAGTATTATTGCAATCAATCTTGAGTTATTAATTGTTCAAAACTGAGTTGATTAAAACTGAAACTGAATTTGAAACTGATATATTGTAATTTCAGTTGCTGACTGATTAAGGCCTGTACCTAATCCCTGTATTGTCTGTTCTGAATCTTGAAAAGCCCTTTCTTAATCTATTAGTGATCCTGAGGCAAATCTAATTTGAAAAGTAAGTTTTTGAAAAGGAAGAATTTTTTAAAACTCAATTCACCCCCCCTCTTGAGTCTTTGAAGCCAAAACAACAATATCCTTACTTAAAATCAACAAAGCAATTTATCAAACCAGGCAGATCATGCATAACACAGTAATCAATAAAATATTCAAACATAAAAATAAACGTCACATGCATTAGAATACTTCAACCAGTGTATCACAACAGTCAATAATAAATAATTTAGACATCCTCAATATTATAAAATTAACCTAAGGCAATAAACCTACAATTCCCAAATCATCATTGGTATTGCGGAAAAGTTTCCAATGTGATTTTGGTATTGTCGATTACTCGACCACTAGTAGGGTTTAGGTCGCCCTACATCATTATTATGAATTATATACTACTTATCCGTTCCGACGATGGAATGGTTCTTTCTCCCACCTGAATTTATCATCGAAGTCCCGAATTTCCGATCCTCATCAGTCTACCACGGTTAATGGTTAACCTTCAACCAAAACAACGATAAAATAAATTAATCAAACAAAATCCACTGTAACCACAAATAGCTAGGTTCGATCATCAATTCAAAATAGGGCTAGGGTTATTTTCTCAATTCCATCTTTTGGATTCAAGTTCCTAAAGTATTAACTAACATAAAATAAGTGTTACAATTCAAAAATATGAAACAAAATCCTCTAACCACTTTGGTTAGGGTTTCGGCCATAAGGGTTAAAATTGGCTAAAAATTATTTTTGCTCACATGCTCTTGAATCTAAAACCTACACACCTTAGTTAGTTCATATAAATCATGATCTAGTTAAATATTGAAGAAAACTTATTTTATCCATATGACACCAATTCGGCCAGGACTAGAAAATAGGGTTATGAGTTTCTTTTGATTTCAAGCTTCTAGATCTAACTACTATAAGTATTAGAGAGTTAAAATCAAGTGTCATATTTTAAAAATTGAACAAAACTTCATTTGCCTAAAACCACATAGGTTCGGCCTTTACTAGATAAATAGGGAGGGAAATTCTTTTGATTACATGCTCTTAGATGATGATAGTAGAAGTCATATGAAGATCATAAAAATTAGTTTCACATTAAAATTATTTTTCTACAATTTTCTAGAATTCTTTGAAAATCTAGATCTAGAAATGGAAATTTGTGAAAAGTTGATGGAAATGAAGATTTGATGCATGATAAATGAAGCTAAGATGATGAGGAAGGGATTCCTCACCTTGGAATGAAGAAGTTTGATCAAGAACTTGAAGAATAATGAAGAACTATGATGAACTAAGCAAGAACACTATGATGTTCTTAATGTTTTGTGAGTAAAAGCTTAAGAGAGAAAAATGAAATGTGCTAAGTGTGGGGAGGGGTTTTGGGCCGTGGAAATGGAATGAGGGAGTGAGGGAGTGAGTTGTTTAATGTTAAAATGGAACCAAGGTTAAGTTAATTGACATAGGTTAAGTTTAGAAAATAATATAATAACTTAACTACGGTTATAATAACAAAACTATAGTTAATAGTAATCATGGTTTGGTTAACATCTGTGGTTGAGAATGAAGGGATGTGTGGCTGATTTTAGACCACAAATGAGGAGGAAGAATCCAATTGGCCTTGTCTTGCCTTAACCATTGTTAAAATCTAACTAGAATAGGTTAGGTTAGGTTATGCTTAAGGGCATTTTGGTCATTTCACCTAAAAACTCATAATTCCTAATATCAATTGCTTCATAAATTCTTGATGAGTCCTCCCATAGCTCAGCTCCTCAAATGTCCGGTTCCATCTCTGCAGTTCCGTTTCCTATTCCATCAATTTCCCGATTAGGGTTTTACGCCCGAATAAAAGCATAATATTCGTTTTCGGTTGAAAATTTTCAAAATAACCAAACTCGTTGGATATATGATTTAAATATAAGCCATTTTGTTCACGAGTCAAAATTAGGTTTCTGATCATTAAAATCTTACTGTTAGTGAAAACACTGACCGTTTTCCGTTCGAACTTTCACCAAAATTCGTCTGAATAAACATAATATTTTATTTCTGATTAGAAATTTGGAAAGTAGAATTCCTCACGGACATAATATAAAAAAATCTACAAATTTCAGTTTCGGGTCAAGTTAGGGTTTTCTGCCGTTATAAAATTATACTGTCAGTAAAAACACATACCGGTTTCCATCTGAGTTTTAAACCCAAAATTTCACCGTAACCCTCTACCATAAGATAGAGTATGAATATGATTTTGTTTTATCCAAAATCATTTTCTTGGTCTCAGATAAAAATATAATTAAATATATTTTTACTGGTAACACAGCGTAATTAAAAACAGGCTGTTACATCTGTATCACAGGATGACTGGTTTGCCTTTAGTGCTTTTGAGGCATTTGATGATTTTTTTATCAAATTTTAGAGCAGTGGATTTGCCTTTTTTAGTTGTCACATCATCACCAAGTTCTTGCCCATGAACAGTGAGGGTGCCAAGAAGTTCATCCATAGTCAAGGTTGTGAGATCTTTGGCTTGAGAGATGGCAGTGACCAGGGGTCTCCACTGCTTTGGAAGACTTCTGAGGATCTTTCCAACAATCTCAGCTTTTGTATAAGTTTTGCCAAGAGATTTTAAACCATTGATGATAGTTTGAAACCTTCCTATCATCTGAGCAACAGATTCACCTTCTTCCATGATGAATAGTTCATACTTTCTGACAAGTATGACAATCTTTGACTCTTTGACTTTGACAGTTCCTTCATGTGTGATAGATAAGGTGTCCCACATTTCTTTTGCAGAGTCATCAGCACATACTTTCTCAAATTCTTCGGGACTTAAAGCACAGATGATGTTGTATATGGCTTTATAATTCAGTTTCCATTTTGTCTTTTCTGCAGAGGTACACTGAGCTTTTGTCTTGTCAGTGTTGTCATCATTCTTGGGAATGAATGGACCTTCAATAATGACATCCCAAAGATCAGAGTTCGTTGATAGAATAAACCATTGGAATCTATCTTTCCAATAGTTGTAGTTTTATCCATTGAAGAATGGAGGTCTGGTTAGAGAGGCTCCTTCAGTCTGGTGACTCCCACTTGAACTAGCTCCAGCGGTCATGTCTATTCTTCGGGATCTTTTCTTCTACATTGTTAGATGCTCAACCCAGAGGCTGAGCTCTGATATCAACTGAAATAAACAACTATAAACACGAGAAGGGGGTTGAATTGTGTTTATCAGATTTTAGTTAATAAGTTGAAAATGTTTAGCACATAGAAGCTAACTTCAGACAAGTGGTTTTACATAGCACAGACAGGTGACCTGTTTGATCCGTTTTCACAGAAAACACACAATCATGCAAGAGTAAAACTTGTTTAGTTTTTCACACTTAAACCTCTTTAGTTAGTTAACAAATAATATAAATAAAGTGACTAAAGAGATAAGGATAGAGAGATTAAACACAACTATTGATCCTGGTACATCCTTTAAAAATGAGGGTTACGTCCAATCCTTGGCAGCACCGAGTTTTCTCCACTATAACATATCAGGTTACAGACTCCAAGTATTCTTTGCACACCTACCAGATCTTTCAATAACATTCAGAAGAGTGGATTAAAAGTAAGGCTTAGAAAGTCTGCGTAATAACTTCAAATGATTGAAGAATTCAGATTGAAAGAATGAAGGATTAATTGTGCAGAGTAATGACTCTTTAATGTTGTGTATTCTCTATCTTCATCTTCACTATCTTATGTATTTATAGACTCCAATCACTTTGAATCCGTTAGAGACATTCCTTCAAAGTTTGGCTTCAAGCTGAACTCCATTAAATGCAATAGAGTCGTTCTGGGCAGCCATTAATACAATAGGAACGTTGGTTGTACTCTAACACGTAATTCCAGTGCTTTATGCTTTGTGCAGCAACCATATCAGAGTTGTGCAGGTTGCTTTTGTACTTTACTGAACACATTTCCCTTGTCGTGCAACTCTTAGTTGTACTAGGAATAAAGCATGTTGAAAGCACTTTATTTCTAAGCTCTTAGGTTGCTTGTGAGTATGATCTTCTGACTTACTTGATATCCATGAGAGAGAAAGCTTCAGAGACTTCTGGTTGAGAGAACATCTTCAAAACACTTCGTTGTACTTGTGTTCCTTATCGAAGGACCATAAACAAGTGAAGGCTTCAGATAGGTTGAATCCTTAAAGCAGATTAGTCAACATTCCAGTCAGCAGACAGGTTGACTGTCATTCTACAGACAAGTAATCTTTTATGTGGGCGGACAGGCGTAAAATAAATTCTCAGTGATCTGCACACTAGATAGACATGTTGGAACCAAAGTATTTTTTGGATTAAATAATCTCTAAGTTTTGATGTTAACAAAAAGGATTAAATTTGTATGGCAAAGTGTTAGTTAAGATCTAACATGTTTTATCTAGTCTTACAGGATATTCGAAATTTTATAATTAAGGAAATCTCTAAAGAGTTTCTATCCGCGTCCAACCGGGTAGATGAGCTGTTCAAAATAAATGGTATATTTAATTATGTGAATATGTTTAAGTAGACGGAATATAGAACAGTGATTGTAGACGAGCTATTAACTAATAAGAGTAGATGAGCTTGTGTGCCACGTCAGCAGACACAGATCTAAGTTACCCATCGATATATAGCAAGTCCAAAGACTTGATAGTAGACGAACAGAATTTGCCACGTCACTAGACGAGCTAAAAAGAGTTTTTAGCTATGAGCGTATAGACGCACTATGTTAAGTAGATGAGCTCCTCTTCACTGAGAATCCTTGATATAATCAAAATAACTATCTCGACCACATAGAAGTTTTTATTTCAAATGATTAATATTTATTTCAAGTATATGTTGGTCTTTTATATTTAACGGTTTTGTTGCCTTGTTTCTTTGAGAGAGATATAGCACAAATGAGGAATTGCAAAAGAAAAATAGTTGGAATTTGTACAAGGAAGGCAAGACAGTTTTTCAAGTTGCATTTGCTCAGAGGTGTGCCCGTTTTGTGCAAGAATGTTGACATATAGTACAATGGCCACGAGCAAGCTGAGTCACAACGGATATTACACATTTGATTCTATCCCTGAAACGGGAAAATTCCAAAAGGACCGTTGAAGAATTTGAAGAGAAGAGCAAAGTCTCCATAAATAGAAGACCTAGTCTTTTGAAGAAACAACTTTTGCACATACAAAATTCTTGCAAGAAAATATCTTACAAGCTCAATTCTTTTATTCATTCAAAGGTAAAAGTCTGTAATACCTTAGCTTGAATATTGCTATAATATTCAACTGATCTTAAACTTTCATATCCTCACACTTAGTGAGTTAGAAGATCAAAAGAAACCAAATCTCTTTGTTAGAGGTAGAACCTGAAGAGGCTTGGTAAGAAAGGAATACTTGTAGCCTGGAGAGGTGTTGAATACTTGTTGTAATCTATTTGGAAAATAGTGGAGAAAAACCTTCAAGTAGAAGGGACTGGACGTAACTCTTGGTTAGAAGAGAGTGAACCAGGATAAAATGACTTGCGTGAATCTTCTTATCCCTCATCTCTTCAGTTTTATTTGGTTATACTAACTGTCAGGATTTGAACTTGATTTTGTCAAGTCTTTAAAAAGGTTTTCTTTGTGTGTGTGCTTCTGCCTTTCATTCCTAGTTTGAGAAAAAAAATTGTAAAAGGTTGCTTTCGAAAATTATTAATAAACACAATTCAACCCCCTTCTTGTATTTGCCTGTGTCAACTTCAGTTGGTATCAGAGCTCAGCCTCTAAAGGGTTGAGCATCTAACAAGTGCTGAGGAAGTACGATCCAACAACCATGGATGCAGAAGGACAAGCTATCAACAGACCTCCACTCTTTGATGGAATTAACTATGATTACTAGAAGAAGCGGATGATGGCTTTCTTGGATGCACAAAACTTAGACATCTGGGAACTAATTGAGAATGGCTATACTGAGCCAAGAGGTGAAAATGGAGCAGTCATGGCTAGAGCAGATTGTTCTGCAGATCAAAAGGCTAAACATCAACTTAATCTTAAAGCCAAACTTTACTTGATGTGTGCCATCACCAGATCAGAACATGACAAAGTTCATAGCTGTAAGACAGCAAAAGAAATCCGGGATACACTGGCCCTTGCTCATGAAGGTTCATCACTGAAGTTGACACAGGCAAACACAAGAAGGGGGGTTGAATTGTGTTTGTTAATATTTTTCGAAAACAGCCTTTTCAAAAAGATTTTCTCACACAAAGATAAGGAGGCAGAATAAAGCACACAGAAAAGTAGTCTTTTGAAAGATTAGCAAATTCAAGTTCAAATCCCCGAAGTTAGTATAAACATGTAAAACCAAAGAGATAAGGGATTAGAAGATTTACACAAGATGTTTTATCCTGGTTCACTCTCTTCCAACCAAGAGCTACGTCCAATCCCTTCTACTTGAAGGATTTTTCCACTATTTTCAAATAGATTACACCAAGTATTCAACACCTCTCCAGGCTCACAAGTATTTCTTTCTTACCAAGCCTCTTCAGGCTCTACCTCTAATAAAGAGTTTTGATTTCTTTGATCTTCTAACTCACTATATGTGAGAGTGTGAAAGTTTAAGATCAGATGAATATTATAGCAATATTCAAACTATGATATTACAGACTTTTGCTTTTTGAATGAATAAGAGAGTATATGCTCGCAAGAGATTTCTTGAGATTACTTTGTATGTGCAAAAGTTGTTTCTTTAAAAGCTTTAGTCTTCTATTTATAGAGCCTTGATCTTCTCTTCAGAATCATCAACGGTTGTATTTGAATTTTCCGTTTAGTAATAGAGTCAACCCAGTAAATATCCGTTGAGACTCAGCTGGCTCGAGGCCTTTGTACTGTGAGACAAATTCTTGCATGTAAAAGCACACCTCTGAGCAAAAGCAGCTTGAAAAACAGTTTTGCCTCCTTTGTACAAGTTCCAACTATATCAGCGTAAAAGGTGACAGGGTACACAACGTTTTGCATTGTACTATTCTGCTTTTTGCAAGTCCTTATTTGTACTATGTCTCTCTCAATGAAACAAGGCAATAAGAACCGTTAATAGAAAAAGAGAAGAACCATTATAAATAAAATGAATATCAATCATAAGAAATAAATTCGCTTTGGTTCAGATTGGTATAAATGCTTAAAATTCTTCGTCCAACAAACGAAAGCAAAGGCAAGGAAAGTAAGGAGAGTTTTAAGGCTCCGTCCACTGACGTGGCAACCAAAACTTCGTCTACTTAAAACATCGGTCTTGCCAGTACTTGAGACATTTGAAATCTTCGTCCAGTGACGTGGCAATAGAAAACTAAGGATATTATTTGAGAGAAGCTCACGTCTACATGAAAAGAAATTCTCCGTCCACTAAAACCATTCAAGCGCTCGTCCACTGACGTGGCACTTGAGTTTAAAGGAGATCCTTGATAGAGTGGACTCGACCACTCTTTCAATATAAAATATTCAATATAAAGTATATGGACGCGGATTTGCAAAGAGAATAGATTTAACATTTTAACTTATAAGAACAGATATTCTTTAAGACTGAAGGCACTTGTTAGATTCAAAGCATTAACACTTTGCTACACAAATTTAATTCTCATTGTTAACATCAAAACCTAGAGATTATTTAATCCAAATTATTTTGGTTCCAACAATCTCCCCCTTTTTGATGATGACAAAAACTAATTAAATTTATTTTGCAAAGTTTAAGAGAGCTTATAAGGCTCCCCCTAAGACAAAGCATACAGCAGATAAAAGCAGTTAAGGCATAATAAGCTAAGTCTTATTTGCAATATAATATTGGTTAACAGATCAAGATAGCAGCCTATAAAACATTTAGAATTCAAAGCATTATCGAGGCAAGGTCATGAAAAGAATGTCAAGGCATAGTAACAGCAAGATGAATATATATTTATGCATATGCAGACAACTATGTACTTTTAAAAATCTCTGTATAATAAAATTTAATCTTTCCTTTCTCCCCCTATTTTGTCATCAGACAAAAAGGTAAAAGGGAGTGGACCATCATTGTCAGCAAACAATAAAAGGGTAAAAACAACAGAGAAGAAAAAGTTTTTAGGTGGAAGGAGGTGGTGGAGGAGGTGGTTGGTTAGGGTGTGGGTTTTGATTCCTCTGAAACTCCAAGATTAGAGCCAGCATCTGATTCATCACTGCATTTGTAGGGGCCAGAGAGTCTTGAACTTGCTTCTGCACCCTTTCTTCAATCTGTTGAGCCATCTGCTCAGTCTTTTCCTCAACTATCTTGCCAACCTTATCATCAACAATTTTCCCAATGATGTCTTCAAGATTGGGTGGCAAGGTAAGTTGTCTTGAGCTCTCAGCAGTGTCAGAGACAGTGTCTTGAGCCTGGGCTGCTGTTCTGACCATAGCAAGAGCTAATGGTTGAGAAGAAGTCTTAGCAGACTCAGCTCCTTGCTTAGAGACACCAGCCTCAGCAGACTGCTTAGCTTGTGCAGATGGAGGTTCAACTAAAGTAGGCTGAGAAGACTGTTGCTCATCAAGTTCAGGGCCTTCTACAATCAACTCTTGGGCTACCTGATCAGAGGAAGATGTTGCTGGAGGTGCAGTGGCAACTGTAACAGGTTTCTGAGGTAAATCCTTTGCCCAGTGGATAGGAATGATTTCCTCCACATCCCTGCTGGTAATAGGAAGTCCCCACAGATCTTTGTAGATCATGTGCCTTACTCTGGATAGGCCACATTTTCCTCTGAACTTAGGAATTTCTTTCTTCTCTTCTTGAGTCAAACCAGAAGAAGAAGCTTCCCTGGTGCAGTGGATGATGTGAGACAACCAGAAGTCTGCAGCCTTCATCTCTCCAATATTCTGCACATCCTCCATATATAGATAGAAGTCAAGCTCGGAGTGATCAAAGTATTCTTGAGACAAATCCAGCATGGCAGAGTGAGCTTCAGGCATGACTCCTTTATTTCTTTTGCGCCTCATGTCTTTGTCCTTGTTGAGGTCTATCATGCCGAGCCTTGGACAGATGGGATAGGGAGCAATGCCTACTCGAGTTTCCTTATTGTGTCTCAGCCATGTAATAGGAACCCAACGTGCAGCTCTTTCAATCTGGAAGTAGCTGAACTCCCACTTCAGAATGTTATAAATCAGTTGATCTGCGAAGGGGTCTGAAGCACTTCCATAGATGCTGGGATGCTCAAATTTCATCCATTTTGTGTTTGCATCCAGAATAATTGGAATGTGCCCAGATGATCGAGCTCTCTTCTCAGGTAAAGAAGGCAGATGGTTCCTTTTGGGATCAGTTTCCCATACAGGAATGATGTGCCTTGCTACTCCGGCAGTGTGAGGGATCAAAGGTGGGGTTTTTTTGTAGGTTGGGGTAAATTTTCCTTTGGGGAAAGCGGTTGAGGGGTAGATGGGTTAGGAGAGGGCCATGTTGGTTGTGCATCTCGGAGGGAAAGGGGCCTTTAGGAGGCTGAGAGTTTGGGTATTTTGTGGTCCAGGGATACTCCTCATAGGGTTCAAAGTCATAATCTGGATGGGAGTACCACCTTGTTAAAGGAGTTTCAAGGTTAATTTCAGGGTCAGGTTGGTGAGTATGGAACAGAATTTTCCAATTCCTCTTAACCTGAACCCAGTTCTCAGACCTATTGGCAAAAATAGTGGATGGGGGAATAATTGGTGGAAAGAGTTTTCTTAGTTGTTTAGGAAAGGGGGCACCTCTGCAAATTCCATCATCCTCTTGATGAAACCAAGGATCTGAGTCAGGAATTATGGGTGGAAAGAGGGTTTTGAGTGGTGTAGGTTGAGGTGTGGTTAATTGAGTTGGGCTATTTTGTGGTGAAGATGGATTTGAGGTTTGGTCAGGTTGCTCTCTTTGCGGTGAGGGTTGGGGTGTAGGTAAAGAAGGTCTATATACATTATCAAAAAAATCTACACTCGGAGTAGGGGCATCATCACTCACAGTATTAGTAGGAACATCAGAAGATGTGTTTACCTCAGAGGCTGCAAAGGTTCTTGCTTTCCTTGCAGGTTGCCTCCTCTTGGTAGGCACAGCAGCATCAGCAGCAGTATCAACAACAGCAGCTGCTTTCCTCTTTAAAACTGTTCCCAGAGGAACATTGTCATCTTCATCATCATCTTGAGGCAGAACCAGCTTTCTAGCTCTCTTGGGAGCAGGTCGAGGAACAGGTTGAGGGGCCTCATTCCCAGGCTCATTGATAACAATGCCTCTGGTAGGCCTTCTAGGAGCAGGCTTCCTGACAGCCACAGTTTTCCTTTTAGTTCCTCTCTTGAGACCAAGAATAGCTGCATTGTTGGCCTCAACTTCTTCTTCCTTAATCTTCATTTTCTCTTCTTGCTTTGACATTTCAACAAGTTTGTATGTGTCAAGGTGCATACTGCTTAGGTTGCTCTTTCCAAAAATGGCAGCTTGCATCCCCTTCGAACGAAAGATCTTGTCTTGTTCTTCTTGAGGCTTTGCATTTAAGTAATCATACAAGCCTTGCTGCTTGAAGACTTTTGATAGAAGATGAGAGAAGGTGATGTGGGAGGCGGTTTCTCTGTTTGCAATGGCATCCTTGAAGCGATGAAACAGGATCCATGGAAGGTTTATTTTAGTCTCATAGACCAAGTTGCAGAGACAGAACTTGTGAAGGGCAGAAAGGTTGTCCTTAGACCCTGCCTTGTGAAGCACTGTCTTGTTCAGAATCTGATGAAGAATCCTGATGTGATCCTTCATTTCAGATGACTTCCATGAGTGAGTCCTCACTGTGTCTTCTCGCATCAGTGTAACCGCAATGGTTTCTATACCACCAAGATCTTCTTCCCAGTTTTCTGTCATGATTAAACCCTCTTGGGCACAAACGATTGCATCAGAAATGGTCTTCTCAGAGACAGTTATCTTCTTGCCTTGAACAAACCCTACTACCTCAGTTTTAGTAATCGTTGGTTTCCTCCAGAAATCCCTTATTAAGTCTGGATAAATCGAGACCTTTTCCAGAAACAAACCATCCCAACCAGCAGCGTTGATGAACTTGCTTACATCCAAGTTATACTCACACAGAATTTCAAAGTTGAAATGATGTTCAGCAGCGATATTAATGATGTCAGTAACATAGGCAGGCTCGGGAGTTGAGGTTGAAGCCATTGTTGAGCTCTTGAGTACAGGTTTAGGTTTGAAGAAGGAGAGTTTGAAAAATTTCAGAGAGAAGATATCAAAGATGAAGAGTAGCGAAAGGTTTTTCAGAGGGAAAGGAGTTACCTTTAAAGAGTTTCCGAATACCAACAGTTTTCAAGGAAAATTCAAAAAGAAAAGATTGATTAGACAAGACTTTAGTGAAAAAACGGCGTTGGTTTATTGGGACCGTAAAAAGTTACGATGGGATTGATGGAAGTAGCTGACTCAGCAAGGAAAAGATTAAAATCAAACGTTTTAAGAAAACTGAGTTCAGATAAATAAAGATGCAAATATTTTAAAAACAAATGTATGTAAGATTGGGTCCACAAAGGATTGAGGGTGGACGCATAAAAACATATGTAGTGGACGCGGCACACCAACAGTAGTGGACGCGTAGACTACACGTGCTCTGGACGCCAAAAACCAGTGGACGCGCAGATAAAACATGCAATCAATACATATACCATATTAAACCACATACAACATGTTAAGATGTTTTCTGATAAAAATAAATATGTCCTCAGCAAGAGGTTTAGTAAAGATATCTGCCCATTGATGGTCAGTATCTACAAATTGAACATCAAAAACACCCTTTTGCACATAGTCTCTGATAAAATGATGTTTGATTTCTATATGCTTAGCCCTAGAATGAAGAATTGGATTCTTAGACAGATTAATTGCAGCAGTATTATCACACATTAGTGGAATACTACTTACAAACACATTGTAGTCCTCCAATTGGTGTTTGATCCAGAGAAGTTGTGAGCAGCAGTTTGCAGCAGATATATATTCTGCTTCAGCAGATGATAGAGGAATGGTATTCTGTCTTTTGCTTGACCATGACACTAGATTAGCTCCAATGAAGTGACATCCCCCACTGGTGCTTTTTCTTTCAATTCTATCTCCAGCATAGTCAGCATCACAAAAGCCAACTAATCTATAATCTCCATCTTTCTTAAAGCACAGACCAAGATTAGTAGTACCTTTTAAATATCTAAAGATTCTTTTAACTGCTGATAAATGAGATTCTCTAGGATCAGATTGAAAACGAGCACACAAGCAAACACTGAACATTATATCAGGCCTAGAAGCAGTTAGATATAAGAGAGATCCAATCATACCTCTGTATACCTTCTGATCTACCTTTTTCTCTTTATCATCTTTGTTCAGTGTGGACGTGGGATGCATAGGTGTGTTCATAGGTTTGCAATCATCCATCTTAAACTTTTTGAGAAGTTCCTTTGAGTACTTAGTTTGATGGATGAACACCCCGTCCATAGATTGTTTGACTTGAAGTCCAAGGAAGAATTTGAGTTCTCCCATCATGCTCATTTCAAACTCTTTCTGCATTAGCTTTGAGAATTCTTTGCACAAAGATTCATTAGTAGCACCAAATATAATATCATCTACATAGATCTGTACTACTATGAAGTTGGAATTAATTGATTTTCTAAACAAGGTTGTGTCAACCTTTCCTCTGACAAAACCATTATCCATTAGAAAAGAACTTAGCCTATCATACCAAGCTCTTGGGGCTTGTTTTAGGCCGTATAAAGCTTTCTTAAGCTTGTATACATGTTCAGGTTGGGTTTCACTCTCAAAACCCGGTGGTTGCATAACATAAACTTCTTCATTGATAAAACCATTTAAAAAAGCACTTTTTACATCCATTTGAAAGAGCATAATATTATGATGTGCAGCAAATGAGAGTAAAATTCTGATTGCTTCCAATCTTGCAACAGGTGCAAAGGTTTCAGTATAGTCTATACCTTCTTCCTGAGAATAACCTTGTGCAACCAATCTTGCTTTATTTCTTATAACCTTACCATTTTCATCAAGCTTGTTTCTGTAAACCCATTTTGTTCCTATAACTGATTTATTATTAGGTAGGGTTACCAGAGTCCAAACTTCATTCCTCTCAAACTGATTTAGCTCTTCTTGCATTGCTAAAATCCAACCATTGTCCAGCAGAGCCTCGTCTACAGTCTTTGGTTCCAATTCAGAGACCAATGCAGAGTCTTCTTGCTCTCTGAAGGTTGATCTGGTTCTTAGCTTATCGCTTGGATTTCCTATGATTTGATCCGGTGGATGATAATTCTTGAAATGCCAAGTTCTTTGAGCATTGTCTTGTTGAGAGGTGGATGCTTCTGGTTGATGAGAAGGGTCTTCAACTGGATCATCAGTTTTAACTTCTTTTGTTTCTCCTGAGATGTTTAAGTTAAGATCTGCAAAACTTTCATCTAGCTCTGATAGTTTCTTATCAGGCTGTTTGTCATCAAATCTAACATGTATAGATTCTTCTACTATTAAAGTTCTTGAGTTATACACTCTAAATCCTTTTGAGGTTTCAGAAAATCCTAGTAGAATTCCATTGTCTACCTTTGCATCAAACTTACCAAGTTGATCTTTTGTATTTAAAATATAACATTTACATCCAAAAGGATGAAAATAAGATATGTTGGGTTTTCTGCCTTTCCACAATTCATAGGGAGTCTTACTCAGAATAGGTCTAATGTATATTCTGTTCTGAATGTAGCAGGTAGTGTTCACAGCTTCAGCCCAGAAGTGCTTAGGGACAGAATTGTCATTGAGCATAGTCCTAGCCATCTCTTGAAGAGATCTGTTCTTTCTCTCTACCACACCATTTTGCTGTGGTGTTCTTGGTATTGAGAAGTTGTGTTGAATTCCATTTTCTTCACAAAACTCATTGAATAGCTCATTGACAAATTCTCCCCCATGGTCACTTCTAATTGAAGCTATACACATGCTTTTTTTCATTCTGTACACGTTTGCAGAATACAGAAAAGACCTTGAAAGACTCATCTTTGTGAGCAAGGAACATAACCCATGTCCATCTAGTATAGTCATCTACAATGACTAGATCATATTTCTTACCACTGATAGAAGCAGTCCTTGTTGGACCAAAAAGATCAAGGTGTAGCAGTTCAAGTGGTCTCTTGGTACTTACAATATTCTTAGATTCAAAAGAACCTTTGACTTGTTTTCCCTTCTGACATGCATCACAGAGAGCATCAGATTTGTATTTAAGGTTTGGTAATCCTCTCACGAGGTTATGCTTATTTAGCTTTGAGATTAATCTCAAGCTTGCATGACCTAGCCTTTTATGCCAAATCCAACGTTCAGCTTCAATGGACACTAAACACGAGACACTTTGATTTGAGAGGTCCTCCAAGTCAATTTTGTATAAATTGTTTTGCCTCTTAGCAGCGAATAAAATTGATCCATCATTTTTCTTGACATAACACATGTTCTTATTAAAAGAAACATCATATCCACTGTCACATAATTGACTTATGCTCAGTAGATTATGTTTTAAACTATTCACCAAAAGAACATTATCAATGGAGGGAAAAGGATGTTTACCGATTTTACCTATACCAGTGATCTTTCCTTTCTGATTTCCTCCAAATGTCACCCAGCCACCATCCTTATGTTTAAGGTCTTGGAACATATACTTTTCTCCCGTCATGTGACATGAGCATCCACTGTCCAAGTACCAGGATGTTTGATTCTTTCCTGTTGTTAAGCAGATCTGCAACAGGTATTATCTTGTCCTTAGGTACCCAAACTGACTTGGGTCCTTTCATGTTAGTTTTCTTTGGACGAGAATGTTTGGCATGCCTGTTATGTATGCATCTAGATGTAGAGTGCCCACTTTTTCCACACACTTTACAAAAGGTGTTGGACGGGCCTGATTTGGTTTTCGCATACCTAGCTGGAGCTTTTGAAGCTCTTTGCTGCATAGGTGGTTTTGACTTAATGTAAGATGCCTCATGCTTCTTATTGTCATAACCAAGGCCAGATTTATCAAAGGGTGACCTAGAGTACCTTAGGATAAGACTAAGCTTATCTGAGCCTCCTACCAATTTTGACAGAGAGTCTGTCAAGTATTTTACATCTTGTTTTAGTTTTGCAACTTCACAAGAATTGTCAGGCTCACATTCAGATTTGTCAGTTAGACTGACATTCTCTGATTTCAGCTTATCATTTTCTTGAGACAAACTTTGTTTTTCCATGCAGACTCTATCATATTCTTTGGTTAATTTTGCAAACTTCTTTTTAAGACTTTTGTATTCATGAGACAATATGGATGAGTCATGCAGTAATTCATCAAAGGCATTTTTGAGAGTTGAAGGTTCAGAATCTGTTACCTCATCATCATCAGTGTACTCATTCTCTGATGATGTGTCTGCCATGAGGCAAATGTTTGCCTCTTCCTCTGCTTCCTCTTCCTCATCTGATGAGGATAAGTCCAAGTCCTCCCATGTAGCCATTAAACCTTTCTTTTTCTTAAAGAACTTCTTCTTCTCTTTTAGGTCAGGGCAGTCGGCTTTGAAATGTCCTGGCTTTTTGCACTCAAAGCACAAAGATGGACTTTTTTCTTTGGAGTCTGATTTCTCCTTAGAAAATTTCTTGTTGAATGGCTTTCTCTTGAAATTATTTTTTCTTCTCCACATATGTTGTATCTTTCTGAAGATGAAAGATAGTTCATCTTCATCTGATCCTTCATCACTGTCTGAAGGTTCAGCATCATCTGAAGACTCAGCAGCCTTGAGAACTTTTGAAGAACTTGCTTTCTTTGCCTTTAAAGCAATGGACTTTCCCTTTCTGGAATTGTCTTCCTCATTTAGTTCAAGTTCATGAACTTTTAATGATCCTAGAAGTTCTTCCAGAGAGAGAGTATTCAGATTCTTAGCTTCTTGAATAGCAGTGACCTTCGGTCTCCACTGCTTGGAGAGACTTCTCAGAATCTTTCTGATATGATCTCTATTCTCATATACTTTTCCCAGAGATCTGAGACTGTTTGTTATTATTTGAAATCTTCCAAACATCTGATCTATAGACTCATGATCAGTCATCTTGAAGAGTTCATACTGGTGAACCATCATGCTTATCTTTGACTCCTTCACTTGTGATGAGCCTTCATGAGCGAGAGCCAGTGTATCCCAGATTTCTTTTGCTGTGTTGCAGCTGTGAACTTTATCATGTTCTGATCTGGTAATAGCACACATCAAGTAATGTTTGGCTTTGAGATTTAGTTGATGTTTGGATTTTTGATCAACACTCCAATCTGCTCTAGCCAATACTGCTTGATTTTCACCTCTTGGCTCAGAATAGCCATTCTCTATCAGTTCCCAGATGTCTAGGTTCTGTGCATCTAGGAAGGCCATCATTCTCTTCTTCCAATAGTCGTAATCTGTTCCATCAAAGAGTGGAGGTCTGTTGATAGCTTGTCCTTCTGCATCCATGGTGGTAGGATCGTACTTCCTCAGCACTTGTTAGATGCTCAACTCTTTCGAGGCTGAGCTCTGATACCAACTGAAGTTGACACAGGCAAACACAAGAAGGGGGGGTTGAATTGTGTTTGTTAATATTTTTCGAAAACAGCCTTTTCAAAAAGATTTTCTCACACAAAGATAAGGAGGCAGAATAAAGCACACAGAAAAGTAGTCTTTTGAAAGATTAGCAAATTCAAGTTCAAATCCCCACAGTTAGTATAAACATGTAAAACCAAAGAGATAAGGGATTAGAAGATTTACACAAGATGTTTTATCCTGGTTCATTCTCTTCCAACCAAGAGCTACGTCCAGTCCCTTCTACTTGAAGGATTTTTCCACTATTTTTAAATATATTACACCAAGTATTCAACACCTCTCCAGGCTCACAAGTATTTCTTTCTTACCAAGCCTCTTCAGGCTCTACCTCTAATAAAGAGTTTTGATTTCTTTGATCTTCTAACTCACTATATGTGAGAGTGTGAAAGTTTAAGATCAGATGAATATTATAGCAATATTCAAACTATGATATTACAGACTTTTGCTTTTTGAATGAATAAGAGAGTATATGCTCACAAGAGATTTCTTGAGATTACTTTGTATGTGCAAAAGTTGTTTCTTCAAAAGCTTTAGTCTTCTATTTATAGAGCCTTGATCTTCTCTTCAGAATCATCAACGGTTGTATTTGAATTTTCCGTTTAGTAATAGAGTCAACCCAATAAATATCCGTTGAGACTCAGCTGGCTCGAGGCCTTTGTACTGTGAGACAAATTCTTGCATGTAAAAGCACACCTCTGAGCAAAAGCAGCTTGAAAAACAGTTTTGCCTCCTTTGTACAAGTTCCAACTATATCAGCGTAAAAGGTGACAGGGTACACAACGTTTTGCATTGTACTATTCTGCTTTTTGCAAGTCCTTATTTGTACTATGTCTCTCTCAATGAAACAAGGCAATAAGAACCGTTAATAGAAAAAGAGAAGAACCATTATAAATAAAATGAATATCAATCATAAGAAATAAATTCGCTTTGGTTCAGATTGGTATAAATGCTTAAAATTCTTCGTCCAACAAACGAAAGCAAAGGCAAGGAAAGTAAGGAGAGTTTTAAGGCTCCGTCCACTGACGTGGCAACCAAAACTTCGTCTACTTAAAACATCGGTCTTGCCAGTACTTGAGACATTTGAAATCTTCGTCCAGTGACGTGGCAATAGAAAACTAAGGATATTATTTGAGAGAAGCTCACGTCTACATGAAAAGAAATTCTCCGTCCACTAAAACCATTCAAGCGCTCGTCCACTGACGTGGCACTTGAGTTTAAAGGAGATCCTTGATAGAGTGGACTCGACCACTCTTTCAATATAAAATATTCAATATAAAGTATATGGACGCGGATTTGCAAAGAGAATAGATTTAACATTTTAACTTATAAGAACAGAGATTCTTTAAGACTGAAGGCACTTGTTAGATTCAAAGCATTAACACTTTGCTACACAAATTTAATTCTCATTGTTAACATCAAAACCTAGAGATTATTTAATCCAAATTATTTTGGTTCCATCAATCACAAGTGAAGGAGTCAAAGATAAGCATGCTGGTTCATCAATATGAGCTTTTTAAAATGACTGATCATGAGACTATAGATCATATGTTTGGAAGATTTCAAACAATAACCAACAGTCTCAGATCTCTTGGAAAAATTTATCAGAATAGAGATCATATCAGAAAAATTTTGAGAAGTCTCTCCAAGCAATGGAGACCAAAGGTTACAACTATTCAAGAAGCTAAGAATCTGAATACTCTTTTTCTGGAAGAGTTTCTCAGGTCACTAAAGGTTCATGAGCTTGAACTGAATGAAGAAGACAATTCCAGAAAAGGAAAGTCTATTGCATTAAATGCAAAGAAAGCCAGCTCTTCAAAAGTCCTCAAAGCTGCTGAATCTTCAGATGATGCTGAACCTTCAGACAGTGATGAAGGATCAGATGAAGATGAATTATCTTTCATCTCCAGAAAAATATAACACATGTGGAGAAAGAAAGGTAACTTCAAAAGAAAGCAGTTCAACAGGAAGTTTTCTAAGGAGAAATCAGACTCCCAAGAAAAAGGTCCACCTCTGTGCTTTGAATGCAAGAAGTCTGGCCCTTTCAAAGCTAGCCCTGATTTAAAAGAGAAAAAGAAGTTCGTCAAGAAAAAGAAGGGCTTAATGGCAACATGAGAGGACTTGGATCAATCTACATCTGATCAGGAAGATGAAGCTGAGGAAGAGGCAAACATCTGCCTCATAGCTGACACATCATCAGAGAATGAATACACTGATGATGATGAGGTAATGGATTCTGACCCGTCACTCTCAAAAATGCCTTTGATGAATTACTGCATGACTCATCCATACTGTCACATGAATACAAAAGTCTTAACAACAAGTTTGCAAAATTAACAAAAGAGTATGATAGAGTCTGCATTGAAAAACAAAGTTTAACTCAAGAAAATGATAAATTAAGATCAGAGAATGTCAGTCTAACTGACAAACTTGAATGTGAGCCTGACAATTCTTGTGAAGCTACAAAATTAAAACAAGATGTAACATACTTGACAGACACTCTGTCAAAATGTGTAGGAAGCTCAGATAAGCTAAGTCTTATTCTAAGATATTCTAGGTCACCATATGATAAATCTGGCCTTGGTTATGACAAGGAGAAGCATGAGGCATCTCACAATAAGTCAAAACCACTTATGCAACAAAGAGCTTCAAAAGCTCCAGCTAAGTATGCTAAAGCCAAGTCAGGCCCGTCCAACACCTTTTGCAAAGTGTGTGGAAAAAGTGGGCATACTACATATAGATGCATATATAATAGGCATACTAAGCATTCGCGTCCAATGAAAACTAACACGAAAGGACCCAAGTCATTTTGGGAACCTAAGGATAAGATAATACCTATTGTTTATTTGCTTAACAACAAGAAAGAAACAAACATCCTGGTATTTGGACAGTGGGTGCTCACGTCACATGACGGGAGAAAGGTGTCTGTTCCAAGACCTAAGACATAAGGATGGTGGCTGGGTGACATTTGGAGGAAACCCGAAAGGGAAGATCACGGGTGTAGGTAAAATTGGTAAACATCATTTTCCCTCCATTGATAATGTTCTTTTAGTGAATGGTTTAAAACATAATCTGCTGAGCATAAGTCAATTATGTGATAGTGGATATGATGTTTCTTTTAATAAGAACATGTGTAATGTCAAGAAAAATGATGGATCAATCTTATTCACTGCTAAGAGGCAAAACAATTTGTATAAAATTGACTTGGAGGACCTTTCAAATCAAAGTGTCTCATGTTTAGTGTCCATTGAAGATGAGCGATGGATTTGGCATAAAAGGCTAGGTCATGCAAGCTTGAGATTAATCTCAAAGCTAAATAAGCATAACCTCGTGAGAGGATTACCAAACCTTAAGTACAAATCTGATGCTCTCTATAATGCATGTCAAAAGGAAAAACAAGCCAAAGGTTCTTTTGAATCTAAGAATGTTGTTAGTACCAAGAGACCACTAGAACTGCTACACCTTGATCTTTTTGGTCCAACAAGGACTGCGTCTATCAGTGGTAAGAAATATGGGCTGGTCATTTTAGATAACTACACAAGATGGACATAGGTTATGTTCCTAGCTCACAAGGATGAGTCCTTCAAGGTCTTTTCTGTATTCTGCAAAAGTGTACATAATGAAAAAGTCATGTGTATCACTTCAATCAGAAGTGACCATGGGGGAGAGTTTGAAAATGAGCTATTTCTTAAGTTCTGTGAAGATAGTGGTATTCTTCACAATTTCTCAATACCTAGAACACCACAGCAAAATGGTGTGGTAGAGAGAAAGAACAGATCTCTTCAAGAGATGGCTAGAACTATGCTCAATGACAACTCTGTCCCTAGACACTTCTGGGCTGAAGCTGTTAATACTGCCTACTACATTCAGAACAGAATATATATTAGACCAATCTTGAACAAGACTCCTTATGATTGTGGAAGGGACGAAAACCCAACATTTCATATTTTCATCATTTCAGTTGTAAATGCTATATTCTTAACACTAAAGATCAACTTGGTAAGTTTGATGCAAAAGTAGACAATGGAATCCTGTTAGGATTTTCTGCAACATCAAAAGGCTTTAGATTATATAATTCTAGAACTCTAGTAATAGAAGAATGTATACATGTTAAGTTTGATGACAAGCAGCCTGATAAGAAATTATCAGAGCTAGATGAAGCTTTTGCAGATCTTAATTGAAACATCTCAGGAGAGACAACAGAGGTAAAAGCTAATGATCAAGTTGAAGACCCTCCTCAACAACCAGAAACATCCACCTCTCAACAAGACAATGTTCAGAGATCTTGGCATTTCAAGAATTATCATCCACCAGATCAAATCATTGGAAATCCCAGTGATAAGCTGAGAACCAGATCAACTTTCAGAGAGCAGGAAGACACTGCACTAGTCTCTGAGTTGGAACCAAAGACAGTAGATGAGGCTCTGCTGGACAATGGTTGGATTCTAGCTATGCAAGAAGAACTAAATCAGTTTGAGAGAAGTGATGTCTGGACTCTGGTACCCCTGCCAAAAGATAAATCTGTTATAGGAACAAAATGGGTTTACAGAAACAAGCTTGATGAAAATGGTAAGGTTGTCAGTAATAAAGCAAGATTAGTTGCACAAAGTTATTATCAAGAAGAAGGTACAGATTACACTGAAACTTTGCACCTGTTGCTAGATTAGAAGCTATTAGGATTCTACTTTCATTTGTTGCACATCACAACATAATGCTTTTTCAAATGGATGTAAAAAGTGCTTTTCTTAATGGCTTTATCAATGAAGAAGTTTATGTAATGCAACCTCCGGGTTTTGAAAATGAAACCCAACCTGAACATGTATATAAGCTTAAGAAAGCTTTATACGGCCTAAAACAAGCCCCAAGAGCTTGGTATGATAGGCTAAGTTCATATCTGATGGAAAATGGCTTTAATAGAGGAAAGGTTGATACAACCTTGTTTAGAAAGTCAATTAAATCCAATTTCATAGTAGTACAAATTTATGTTGATGATATTATATTTGGTGCTACTAATGAATCTCTGTGCAAAGAATTCTCAAAGTTAATGCAGAAAGAATTTGAAATGAGCATGATAGGAGAACTCAAGTTCTTTCTTGGACTTCAAGTTAAACAAACTATGGACGAGGTGTACATCCATCAAACCAAGTATAAAAAGCAACTCCTAAAGAAGTTCAAGATGGATGATTGTAAACCAATGAATACTCCTATGCACCCCACGTCCATACTGAACAAAGATGATAAAGAGAAAAGGGTAGACCAAAAGGTATATAGAGGTATGATAGGATCTCTTCTATATCTTACTACGTCCAGACCTGATATTTTGTTCAGTGTTTGTTTATGTGCTCGATTTCAATCTGATCTTAGAGAATCTCACTTATCAGCAGTTAAAAGAATATTTAGATATTTGAAAGGTACTACTAATTTGGGTTTGTGCTTTAAGAAAAACGAGGATTACAGATTGGTTGGCTTTTGTGATGCTGACTATGCTGGAGACAGAATTGAAAGAAAAAGTATCAGTGGGGGATGTCACTTCATTGGAGCTAATCTTGTCTCATGGTCAAGCAAAAGACAAAGTACCATTGCATTATCAACTGCTGAAGCTGAGTATATTTCAGCTGCTAGTTGCTGCTCACAAATTCTATGGATCAAACACCAATTGGAGGACTACAATGTGTTTGTAAGTAGTATTCCACTTATGTGTGATAATACTGCTGCAATTAATCTATCTAAGAACCCAATACTGCATTCTAGAGCTAAGCACATAGAGATCAAACATCATTTTATAAGAGATTATGTGCAAAAAGGTGTTTTTGATATTCAATTTGTAGATACTGACCATCAATGGGCAGATATCTTTATTAAACCTCTTGCTGAGGACAGATTTAATTTTATTAGAAAACATCTTAACATGCTATGGGTGGATTAATTATGTTTTTCAGACTTGAGAAATTTTGCTATTGGTGTATGTATGCCTTACAAGCTTTTTACATGGCTTTAAAGCGCGTTCATTGCATATCGCGTCCATTGTTTTTGAGCCGTATCCACTGCATGTCGCGTCCATGCTTGCTTGTTGCCTGAACTCGTCTACTCACTCATTATTTATTAACTGCATTTATTTTGTCTTAAGACAAATTTATTTTATATTCTCTCTGCTGAGTCAGTATTTCTTTTTAAACTTTTTTATTTCCAAAAGAAAACCCTTTGAAATTCAAAACCTTTAAAACGAAACCCTTCCCTCTGAGGAAACTTTACGTTATCCTTCGTCTTCAAACTTACTACAACTCTCTGTTTTCTGACTCGTAAAACCCTAACCTTCTTTCTTCAACCATGGCCTCCTCATCTGAGATTTTCAATGTTGAAAAATTGAAACTTGCCATTGAACATCACTTTGACTTCGGGATTCTGAAAGATTACAACTTGGATGTAAGCAAGTTTGTTACTGCTGCAGGTTGGGACGGAACGAAAGGGTTTCTATTTACCCAGACCTGATTAGGGCGTTTTAGAGGAACCCTCAGTTGACAGTCTCTGAAATTTTTGCTGCTGTAGTTGGAAGAAGAATAGTGGTCTCTGAAAAGACCATCGCTGATGCAATTAATTTCTCTCAAGAAGGATAGGTTATCTCTGAAACTTGGGAGAAAGACCTTGGTGGTTCCGAAGTAATAGCCGCCTTACTAATGAGACAAGACACAGTAAAAAATCATTCATGGAAGTCTGTAGAAATGAAGGACGATGTTCGTATTCTTCATCAAATATTGAACAAGGTTGTTCTTCATAAAGTGGGGTCAAAGGATAATATGTTTGCCCTACATAAGTTTTGTCTCTGCCATCTTATTACAGAGACAAAAATCAACCTTCCAAGAATTCTTTATGGAAGATTCAGAGATGCAGTGGTCACAAGGAAGAAGATTTCTAGAATTCCTTACTTTCATTTTGCCAGAGAGGGGTATGTCAACTGCTATTTTTGGCAAAATGAACATTGCCAATATGAACCTGAGCACTTACACTGCCATTGCCCTAGGCAAGCAAGAAGAAATGCTCAAGGTTAAGGAGGAACAGATTGAGCAAAACAATGCTGAGGGTCTAGGAACGAAGAGAACCTACAAGAGGAAGACTGTGGCTGCTAGGTCAAAAGCCTCTAAGAAGCCTGCTGCTGGAATTGTTATTAGGGAACCTACTGCAGAGGTCCCTCAACCTGCAAGAGCTCAGAAAAGGACAAGAAATTTGATCTATCTCACAATGAGGATGATGATGAGGATGATGAGGACAGAGTTCCTATCAGTGCTATTCTGAAGAAACAAAAGGCTGTCAGTGCTGCTGTTCCAACTAGAAGACAGCAACCTCAAAGAAGAGCCAAGACTGCCATGGCTACTGAGGTAACTCTTCCTTCTAATGATCTTGTTCAATTAGCAGTAGATGCCTTAGTTTCTAGTCTAGAGGATAGAATGGACATAGTCTCTGCAGCAGATGTGTCTGTAAATCAACCTGATGATGTATATATTCCCTCACCACCCTCACCACAAACAGCCTCACCACAACAACCAAAATTCCCACCTTTGATCTCTGAGGATGATCCCTGGTTTAACCAACCAGATGATGGCATTATCCTTGGTGCCCCATTCCCAAAGATGAAAAAGATACCTTTTCCATACACTCCTCCTTCTGAACTTTATGATGGCATGTCTGAATCACTAGCCAAAGTTAAGATGGACTGGAGGATTTTATACCATACTCATGAACCAGAACCTGTCTCAAACAAACCCTGGTACTCCTTGCTTGAATATGAGTATAAACCTGAAGTAATTGTAAAACCCTGGTACAAACCTCATCCTGACATTCCCAAAGGCCCTCCTCCATTCAAAATGTTTAACAGACATGGACCCCTAGTCACTCACCTACCACAAAACAAATTTCCACCCAAAAAAATCTATCCAAACCTTGTCAAATACCCTCCATTCAAACCCTTCATTGATGGTGCAGAGAGGCACATAATTACTGGCTGGTCTAAGGATCCTGCCAAGAAAGACCTGCAAGATGTAATACAAAAGGTCTAGATCCTACAGACATGTTCCAATCATCATGGATAACAAGACAAAGTGGAAGACTTTCGTCCATCCAAGTGAATATGGCATGGCATCTGACATTTTTGATCATATCCTGTATGCCATGCTAAAGTCAGAATTTGAGCTTTTCAGGGTTGTAAGGGCTGCCAACTTTGTACCTATAACTTGGTTGAGACATTCCTTGAAGGATACCAAGATGGGAGTCCAACCTCAAATGATATGTCCAAAACTGCCCATGATAGATCTCAACAAGGACAAGGACAGGAAGAAGGAAAAGTTCACTGGAAAAATGCCCTTTCCAGAGTCATGCATGATTAAGCCTGATGATGTTAAGGACACAAATCAGAACATCATAGACTTCTGGATGGTACAACCAATTGAGATCATTAGAGAAGATGTGGCAGTTGATATCTGGCGAAAACACATTGTGAAATGCACAGCAGAAGCATCTACATCTGGTTTATCTTCAGAACAGAAAAGTTCATACCTAAGGTCAGAGGCAAATGTGGACTGTCTAATTTCAGACACTTCATTTATAAGGACATCTTAGGTGTTCCCACTATTAGTCCAATATATGTAGAAGAAGAAGTTCACTTGGCTAAAGAGCTGCCCCTACCTGGTCTGCAAATCACTGACTCTCCTCCACCTTCACCACCTTCTGAGCACACTGAAGAAGAAATCATTGTTGAAGACTCTGGCATGAAGATTGACTTTGCTGCACCAGTCAATGCTAATGAGGAAGTTGCTGAATCTAATTCCAGACCAAGCACTTTTGGAAAGTCATCATCTCAACCATTGGCAATAACTGTAATTCATCCAGAGAAACCTCAGACTTCAAGAGCTCTAGACACTCTTCCCAGTCAAGCTCATGCTCAGGAAAGTGCTGAAAGTTCAAGACCAACACTCTCACTGCCTCCAAACTTTGAAGAAATCATTGGAAGAATTGTAGAGGAGAGAGTGAAAGTTGAGGTAAGAGAGCAAGTGAAGGAACAAGTTGCAGAAGCTCTGGCTCCCACCAATACCATGATGAACCAGATGATGAGTATAATGCTAAGCTTCCAACAAAGCCAGAATCTGCCAACACAACTCCCTACCCCTCCACCAAATCCAAATCCAAACCCACCTCCTCCATCTTCTTAGACCTTTCTTTTGTTGTTTATCACTAACAATGATGGTCCACTTTTCCTACCTTTTTGTCTGATGACAATAAAAGGGGAGAATGGAGAGAGAATTAAATTTTATATATGAAAGTCAGTTTTTGAAAAATATTCTTTTGTCTGCATATGTATGTGTGTTATTTGTCTTATTTAATTGCTCTAATGCTATCTTTTATCTGATAAGTAGCTCTTCTGATATGATAAGTAATATGTGTTATATGCTTATCTATTTCTCTGCTCATATCTTATTCTTTATTCTTTTCCTGTTAATTTGAGTGCTTTGTCTTAGGGGGAGCCTTGTAAGCTCTCTTAGACTTTGCACACTCAAATTTAATTAGTTTTTGTCATCATCAAAAAGGGGGAGATTGTTGGAACGAAAGTATTTTTTGGATTAAATAATCTCTAAGTTTTTATGTTAACAAAAAGGATTAAATTTGTATGGCAAAGTGTTAGTTAAGATCTAACATGTTTTATCTAGTCTTACAGGATATTCGAAATTTTATAAGTTAAGGAAATCTCTAAAGAGTTTCTATCCGCGTCCAACCGGGTAGACGAGCTGTTCAAAATAAATGGTATATTTAATTATGTGAATATATTTAAGTAGACGGAATATAGAACAGTGATTGTAGGCGAGCTCTTAACTAATGAGAGTAGACGATCTTGTGTGCCACGTCAGCAGACGCAGATCTAAGTTACTCACCGATATATAGCAAGTCCAAAGACTTGATAGTAGACAAGCAGAATTTGCCACGTCACTGGACGAGCTAAAAAGAGTTTTAAGCTATGAGCGTATCGATGCACTAAGTTAAGTAGACGAGCTCCTCTTCATTGAGAATCCTTGATATAATCAAAATAACTATCTCGACCACATAGAAGTTTTTATTTCAAATGATTAATATTTATTTCAAGTATATGTTGGTCTTTTATATTTAACGGTTTTGTTGTCTTGTTTCTTTGAGAGAGACATAGTACAAATGAGGAATTGCAAAAGCAAAATAGTACAATGCAAAACGACTTGTACCCTGTCACCTTTAACACTGGAATAGCTGGAATTCGTACAAGGAAGGCAAGACAGTTTTTCAAGTTGCATTTGCTCAGAGGTGTGCCCGTTTTGTGCAAGAATGTTGATATATAGTACAATGGCCACGAGCAAGCTAAGTCACAACGGATATTACACATTTGATTCTATCCCTAAAACGGGAAAATTCAAAAAGGACCGTTGAAGAATTTGAAGAGAATAGCAAAGTCTCTATAAATAGTAGACCTAGTCTTTTGAAGAAACAACTTTTGCGCATACAGAATTCTTGCAAGAAAATCTCTTACAAGCTCAATTCTTTTATTCTTTCAACAGGAAAAAGTCTGTAATACCTTAGCTTGAATATTGCTATAATATTCAAGTGATCTTAAACTTTCATATCCTCACACTTAGTGAGTTAGAAGATCAAAAGAAACCAAATCTCTTTGTTAGAGGTAGAGCCTGAAGAGGCATGGTAAGAAAGGAATACTTGTAGCCTGGAGAGGTGTTGAATACTTATTGTAATCTATTTGGAAAATATTGGAGAAAAATCTTCAAGTAGAAGGGACTGGGCGTAGCTCTTGGTTAGAAGAGAGTGAACCAGGATAAAACGACTTGCGTTAATCTTCTTATCCCTTATCTCTTCAGTTTTATTTGGTTATACTAACTGTGAGGATTTAAACTTAATTGTGTTAAGCCTTTAAAAAGGTTTTCTTTGTGTGTGTGTGTTTCTGTCTTTCATTCCTAGTTTGAGAAAATTGTTTTGAAAAAGGTTGCTTTCGAAAATTATTAACAAACACAATTCAACCCCCCCTTCTTGTGTTTGCCTATGTCAACTTCAAGACATGTCAGCAACCAATATGAAGTTCAATTAAATCATTACCAAATGTTTAGTTTTCATCAAAACTTAGGGCAAATGCACTTCAGACATTTAGTGACTTAACAGATATATGTGATATGCTTTGTGATGTTTGGTATGATGTGCCACGTTATGATTGCTATTTGTTGTATGATCATCTTGCCAACTATCTTGTTGCCATTATGTTTATATATATGGTTCTTACTCCCCGTTTCTTCTGTTGTTTTGTTGGCGTGTATCTTTTATGCAGAGAACGGCGAGCATCTTGTTGAGGAGTGACTCTGAGGAGATCACTTACTCTTAGTTAGGATTTGTTTCAGTTTTCAGTTTGTATATCTGAGTTGTTTTATCGGATTTTGATTATACCAGCTCTGTAATGTCACATCGGAGTTGGGTTATGTTTTCATGTTATGTTTTCCTTTTTGAAAACTATGTTATGTTTTATTTCTGCGTTGTTTATGTTTTGTTATAATGTGGTATCTTCTACCTGTTGGTTTTCATTTTATAATAAATGATACACATGTTTTTATTTTACCTCAGTTTATTTTATTGCTTTATAAATATATG
This sequence comes from Echinosophora koreensis, assembly GCA_035048595.1. Classification (NCBI taxonomy): domain Eukaryota; kingdom Viridiplantae; phylum Streptophyta; class Magnoliopsida; order Fabales; family Fabaceae; genus Echinosophora; species Echinosophora koreensis. The sequence goes on along the minus strand of JAPCYP010000002.1, from coordinate 2,250,693 downwards.
CGGGGTAGAGGGCGTCATAACCACCATCATGGGCAGAAGCTTACGAAACAAATACCAATGCTGCTTAACCACCAAGGTTTACTTTTGGCAATATTGAAAAGGAGAAAAAAAAAAAACCTGGCACTCTAATCACTTGAACAAATCATAGTTACCAGGTTCGCAATACTCTCCGGGACGTGGTACGGGTATGGGTACGCGGTACCTTGCCTCACAAAATATGGGTACATGGGGGGTGTACATAGTTGTAATGCTTTATGTTTGTAGTATGTCATAATATATTAATTCATTCACTATTAATAATAATATTTTAATTTATATAAAAATAATAATATTTCAATAAAAGATTTTAAATGTAAAATCTAAGTATACACGAATCTAAAATTAAATTAACAGGAACCAGATTTTAATTTGGATTACTTGCTACACCAGGTTCTCTAATGAGGTGCATCGGTGCACCTTGTTATGTAAGGTGCACGGTAGAACGACCCCAAAAGGGTTTTCATCAGTGTTATTAAAATCGGATCGACCGGTCGGATCGACAGGAAACCGGACTCATAGCCAGTCCAGTCAAGACATCAGACCAGATGAGCATTCAAACCGGTGTTGACGTCATCAAACCGGCATACTCGGTAGCGGTTCATCACTAAACCGACTGACTCAGTCCGGGTCGAACCATCCCTTTTGTGCTCGCGAGAACCCAGAAAAGTTGTCCCCTCACACGCATGCATCTGTCCTCCAACGCTGCCTGCTAGCTGTACCACACGCACCCCAGCTGTACCTCACGTTCACGCTTCATCATGTCTTGTAGAAATTTTGAAAATTGCACCCTCAAAAAGCACTTAGTGGGGATTAATCCCTGTTCATCCAAGAATTGTCTAAGCCTTCAACCACTAGACCACGTGTAAATCTTGGGTAGAACATACCCAACACCTCATTATTGGGTACCACCAATAATGAGGTGACAACACATTGAAACTTCAAATATCAATTTTAAAAAATAGAAAAACATTTAACTTCTCCCACTTTTCTCTCTCTGCCCATTTCTCTCCCTCCTTTCATCTCTTTCAAGTTTCACCTGCATTGAATCCTTGTTTGCAGATTCCGGTAGAGTTACAGAAAATACTCTCCCATACTCCTCCAACTTGTTTTTTAAAAATAGAGTAAAGTTACTACTTTGCTAGGCACATGTTTCTTTTCTAGCTGGAATGACAAACAAGGAATAGAGATTAGGTGGGTAGAACTGAAGATGTATCTCTAATCCCTCCTCAGCGACGGTACTCTCTTTTCGACCATCGGTCTTTTCCTCGACGGCGGCGGAGGGCAATAAACACTCCAGAATCTGATTCTGCAATAGCCTAGGTGTCCTGCTCTCATCTTCCCACTCTCTATCATTCATCAAAACCACTCAACCAAATCATATCCCGGCTATATTTTCAAATACCCATTTGGCCAATCTCTTTTTGGCTTATGAAGTCTCAACCAAAGATTACGACTTGTTCGAGAAAGTCTCAATTTTTACAAAGATTGAAAAGCGATGAGTTGTTAATGAAGTAAATACCAGAGAGATTATTAACATTTTGGAGTTTGGGAAGCGCCAAATGCAATGGCTTTACGCGAAAATCAGAAACGAGAACAGAATGGGTGGGGTGACATAGTTCTGTTTTCTCTCTGTTTAGATTTGGCTTTGACAAAATCCCATTTGCAATTCGAAAACTTAAAAAAAAAAAAAATTAAAGCACAACACGCCGCACCTGCCATCGTCATCTCCGCCTAGGACCGCTCCATCTTAACTCACAACTAGAATCTGTAAGGATTCCTTCTGCTCACGGTCTTTCCCTGTCACAGATCGACTACTTCCACTGTGAGCTCCGTTGTGGTGCTGCGCCATCTCCAACCCTCACACAGAAAACACCATAACCACCGGAACAACATGCAAAAAAGGGGGAACTGATGGGTAAGGATCCGTGGGTAACCGAGCGAATTATGTTTCTATGGAACGAATCTTAATGAGATGAACAAATAATCAAGAAATACAATAAAGAAAATGCATTATTCAAGAAAATGAAAATTAGTTTCCTGGACTTCTTCAGTAGAGGATTTAAGAGAGAGGCATTCAAGCCAAGCTTTAAAATCTGCCAATTCATCCTCTGTATGATCCAAAATCAATTTTGAAATAGAAGCCTCTCTGTGCTTGTAACCTAGCGCCATATCTGCCTTTGCTACCTCGATCAACCTTTTTTTTGTGGTGACGTTTGTCTGAGTCGGTCCATTGCAATAAAGACACAGTCCTTAATGACAAGAGGAAAGGATCCGTGGGGATTCAAGAATTCCCATAATAACCTTTGCAAATGAAAAGGAAGGTCTTGGATTCTCTGAATAAGTCCTTTTTCATGTCCACTTGGAAGTTTAGACAATGTTCTCCAATTTCCAGAAGAAGTATATGAGGATAATTGTGTTCTTGTACTACTAAAATGCCTTCGACGGTTGTTTGGTGAAACCACAACAGATTGATCCATCTTTTCAGCTCCAACTCTTCGACGCTCATCTTAGAGTAATTCTTCGGCACCTCCCTTTATATTGAAATCAAGAAAATTGTAGAGAAGGAGATGTTTTTTTTTTTTTTTTTTTGGAAAAACAAGAAGAAGATTGGTGTTTTGGGATTTTCTAGCTAAGATGAAAAGGAAGAAGAAATGAATAAACTAAAGAAAGAATAAAGCAGCGGAAAAACTTCTCATGTGATACGCTCTGATATCATATTATGAAATATGGCATCCACGGAGAAGAAGATAGAAAAGTATGAAAATATATTTATTGAGAAGAGTAAAATGAAAAAGTGTAGTTACAAGAGTACAAGAGGTGTTTATATAGCTAATGTGCATAGTAACTAACTTTCTAACTAATGTCACAAACTAGATCTGTAATGAATCTCTAATACTCTCAAAATGTGGTAAATAACCACATTTGATCCTATATTTAAAATATTTTTTTTGTTATTTTGTTTTAAAACATCATGTTTTAGCTTCGTCAAGACTTGCGAAAAATTATTTCGTACTAAATAGCATAGCTGATGAGAATATAGGCATAAACCTAATTCAAACATGAGGAGAGCTATCCAGTAATGTACAAAAGTCGACAAATCAGTTTTTCAACAATGAAAAAAACGCCTTGAATGGAAATCACTTGAACTTAGGAATAATAGACAAATATGGAATACCACTATTTACTATTCCATCGTGCAGGTGGTATGAAATGTGTAAAATATGAAGGATAATTTTTTTTTTTATAGGCAAATGTTAGTAATTTTTTATAGGCAAATGTAAGTAATTAGTGTGTTATGCTAATGGGGGGAATTGATCCCATGACCTCCTTATCACTTCAAACCCTATGTCCCTTCCCCAAACCACCTTGACCACATTATAACTCCCAATACATGAAGGATTACTATATCTATTTGATGGGGAGGACAAATGATTTATTCAATATTAGAGATGACCCGTTAAAGAGGGATTGATTTTTTCGTGGGTTGATCTAGTCTATTAATCTTATGCTTATTTTGCCTTGTTGCATTATTTGTGAAGATGACCTAACCATATTATTCTTTATTTAGAAGGACTAATCTTACAAATAAAAGTATAGGAAACTCAAGGGTCTCTCCGTGAGTCTAAAGGGGAATGGAGGGGAAGGATTTGAGGAGGAGTGGAGGGGAAAGGGATTGAGAAGAAAATATAGTCCTCGAAAACCCTCTTCTAATTCATTTTTTTAGTTCCTTCAAATTGGGAGATTTTGGTTCTTTTGTTAAATAATGAATTGGGGAAGGATTTTAAAGGGTTATCCTCCTTTCTCCCTAACTTCATCCCCAAACCCTCATCTCCCTTCCCTTCTCTTCTAAACTCGGAAACAGACCCACAACAAAAATATAAACCGTTCATTCATACATTGAAGTAATTGAACAAGTTGTGGCTAAAATAATATGACACTATTTCTCATCAACTTCAAACCTAATAATGACAAGAGGCAATTTGAAAATGACGCACTCTCAAACATAACATCACCTTATCACTTAAATTGACGGGTGAAATAAAACGGAAAGCAAAGAGGCCCATACATACAATGGTAGACGGATAGAAAATGTTGCACTAAATAATTCCTAAAAGAGCCATATGTTTCAACATCCAAGCCCCTCGTGGCCTCATACATTTGGAGCCTTAGGTTTATGTTACTAAAGTCTATCACCTGTTGGAATATATGAAAAGATGATGTTGCATGTGGTTGCTGTCTATGGCACTATGTTGATGTCTTGACTTTTTCCCTTCCTTTTTGCTTTCGTCTTAAAATATTTTGAAACTTCTTTTAATCCAATGATCAATTGTGATATTGCCTGCCAGCTATATTTAAAACTTGATTAACAAGCTATAATTTTATTTTATTTTATTCGGAACCTATCCTAATTTGTCATTTGGGCCGAGTGGGTCCATCAAAGTATCCCACGGCATAGGTCCTTCAAGCCCGTTATGGGACTAATCTCTAGTTTGACTTATTGAGCAGGATTTTACCCCTTGATTCTCAACCTCCCAATAGGGGGACTCCATAAGGATTCGAACCCGGATTCCTCAGATTCTCCTTCTTATGAGGACTAGTTGCTTCCACTAGACCAACACCCCGTTGATTGCTGTATTGGATTATTTTAAAGCATGTAACATTGTATTATAGGCTGATTATAAAATTGCAATATATCGTTGCACATAGTTGATAAATGATAATTCATTTTATGAAACTAAATTAAATTGAAAGATATGATACATGGCTGTTCTTTGTTCCTCCTTCATATATACAAACTTGACATTCTCAATAAATACACAAGTGGAAGTCTCACTACTTACTACCACAATAAGAAAAGCTGCTTCTCTTATTATGGTCTAAGCTATTCACACAGTAGACAGTCATTGACCACTTCCAAATAGGTGAAAAATTTGTCATTTTTGTCTTTTGACTAAATGCTTCATATGTCATGCAAGTTACCCATCTGGCCACCTTCACTTTAATTAAGAAACAGAGGTAAGGCTTATGAGGCTGCTGTTAAATGAGGGTGATGGTTAGTTCCTTGAAAGAGATGAGTTGGATATGTATGGCTGTGATCAGATTCAGTTCTGCAGTCTTTATCTTCTTCATTTTCTTCAGCATCCCAAAGGAATTTAGCATATGAAGCCATGACATAGCTGCCAACCATTAATATTTATACATTAGTTTTATCAACAAAAGAAACCAGGACAAAACCTTTTTTATTTGGGAAACAAAAAACAAAAATTAAAGCAATATATCTAAGAGAATTTTGTTGGATACTAGATCATCAAGAGATTATAACATAGTTTAGAACTCTACAAACCAAGGGTATGAGTTTCAAATCAAAGAAGTCATAGAACGGGGGGAAGTCTTCATTTATTATCTACCTATGCCTTTGCTTTAAAAATAAAAATAAAAAAAATCTACCTATACCTAATGCTCCGTTTTACAAGTCCAATAAGCTAACTTAGAGCTTATTTGACTAGTTTATAAACTTATTTAACTAAAAGAAAGGTGTTTGATAAACAAGCTTATCTCATTAGCTTATAGCTTTTCTTCATAAGCTATTTAATTTAGCTTATGACTTATAGCTTATTTGTTTTGCTCTCATTTTTATCCTTATTAATTTAATCAAATTCTCACTTTACCATGCATCTCATAAATATGTCCTTTTATGTCATCTTACATGTATAAACTAGTTCAACCACTAATTTTATCAAACGCTTTAAATTCAATCAGCTAGCTTTTCAGCTATTATCCATTAGCTATCAGCTAAAAATTAGCTTATCAGCTATATGGTAGCTTATCAACCATAAGCTAGCTTAACACCTATTTTTGCCAAACAGAGCCAAAATGAAACATATATCACATAATTACATGCTTCAATATCAGTAAACAATAAGGGAAATGTATAGAAAGAAGACAAACCATAATCAATGTTGATTATATGTATCTTACCAGTCATCTGGAGCGTTTTTAATGGCTTGATCAAAATATCCTTCAGCTCGATCAGCATTCTTTTCTGTTTGCCATATTAAATCTGCATAGATAGACAGGATATGACCATCACCAGGATTTGCCAAAATCGCCCTTTCTAGATACTCCTCTGCTTTAGGATAATCACCACGAACCTATTTGCAAATTTAACATTAGAACTCCCATAAAAAGAAAATGAAATTCGATGACACAAGGATATATATTAGACAAGATGAAGCATAAAGTTTTCTAGCATTTCTATGTATCAACTAAAGCACACAATCTAACCTGTCAGGAACCATGGGATTGAAAATTTTGCTTCATTTTCAGCATTTTCCATGGTTTACAGCATGGTTTTAAATTGCAAGCATGGTCGATATTACATTATGTTTATCACAATTATAAATGATTATAAGACAATATAGCTGCAATTCGGTCGTGATGCAGTTGTAAAAAGTAAAAACTGCAATATTGCAGTCATAATTATGGTTGCGGACCACAACTTATAACCATAGTTTATAAGAAAAACACATGATCAAGCTAAAGTAGCCATTCATACAAATATAATTACCTCCTTCAAAAACTTTGCATAATTTCCAAGCAAAAGAGGGTCATTTGGGTTTGCTTCAATCATGTTCTGATAGTAATCATCCATCCAATCACTACCATGATTATTTCCTTCAGAGAAACCCCACCCTCTTCCATGTCCATCATCTGAGCCTCTTCCACTTCCATCATAACCACCAAAATTCCAACCACCATTGCACCCCATCCCACCATCCATCACTGAAGTCTGCAACTTACTATCTTTCTTCCCCACACCACACCCTTCATGATCAGGTACTCCCTCATCTAAACCGGAGCTCGAAAACAGTTCTTGAATTGAAGTTGTTGCTTTCATACAAGTTTTTTGTTTCACTCCATCCCTCTCTTTGATCTTCGTACTACGTTGATTTTTAACAACGTTACTACTACATGGCACGCGATGTTTTTTCTTTGGTCTCGATGAGGTTTGAAGGTCAGTCTCTGCCAATAAAACTGATGTTGTTCTACGAAGTTGAAGAATAGGTTCAAGTTCGGCAGAGGACTCTTTAGAATAGGACAGCAATGAACTTAGAATTGGTGCAGAGGAACTTCTAAGTAACATGTTTTTGATGTTCAGAATGCAAACAGATAGATGAGGATAGATATAGAAAGAAATGGTGCAAGTTGAAACCACCTTAGGAGCCAGCTAAGAATAGAAAAGTGAAAGAAAGGTACTTTACTAAAAAAAGAAAGGAAAGAGAGGCACTAGGAAAACAAATTGATTGAAAGAAGCTACCATATTGAAATATCAAACATGGAATAGAATGTAAGAGGCTAGTTAGTCTTTATATAACAAGACCTCACTACTATGATGCCCAATGCAGTGTAGACACGTTTGACTTGTTAAGGCAGCATGGCATCAGTGGAAGGGGGGGGACCCTTGTCATTGTCTATGGCAAAAATGAACGGCCAGAAATTGGTTTTGCAAGTGACAGAAAGTGGAATCACCATCTTACCTTAGCCTTCCCCCACTAAGGCCAACAAAGTATCAAAATCTGCTTGGGGAACTATGGGCATATTTTGTTGGGATACGGCGTCTGCTAATAATGTAGCAAGATCTTTGTAAGCAATAAAAATTCTTACTTCATATCATTGAATGAGTGACAAATTAGTTATGAATTTAATTGACATGCACTTTCAATTGTCAAGTATTTAAAAATACCGGACTATCATCTTAAGTACCTCAAAAGTCACAAATAGGATGCGATCTGTAATTGATTGACCGTGTAAAAAACTTTAAACTGACAACATCAAATTAAACTAAGTAGCTATTGCATTAAAAATATGATTTGGGCAATAGATAATAGTTACCCACAAATTGATTTATCATACATTTAATGATGTGAAGCAAAAGATTTACCATTATTATTAAAACAGGACCGGCCCGACCGGTCAGCATGTCAGACCATTTAGACAATTGAACTAATGCTATCATCATCAACTCGACTTTGAACCGGGATGAACCGATGACTCGACTCACAGTTTGGACCGTGACGTCACTAGGCGATCATTGTTAACGTCAGCAAGCGAGAGTTAGTTTTTACAAGCAAAATTGTCCAAAATGTTAGGCATGGGACTCAAACACAAGTGGAGGCGATAGACAAGGAAGAGTTGTACCACTGTAGCAACAAATCTTGTTGGTATATGTTGAGAAAATATTATTTATGCATAGTTTAGTACAAAATTTACAAGTTTAATATATATATATATATATATATATCGGTTCATACGATTCAACTAGTAACTCACCGGTTGGACCGATGACTCAGTACCCTGACCGAGTCAACGGCGGGTAAGGTTTTAATAATCTCGTAGCACTTAAAAAGAATTTTGTATAGTAAGCTTTTAATTACTAGAGGGTGGATAGTGTGAGACGACGGGGATACATAAGATTCTTTATATGCAGCCCCGTGAACAGAAGGTAAGAAAAAAAAGATTCTTTACGTATTGGTCGTTATCTCTACAAAGTACAAGACTTTGTGTTTTGTTTTGAGTTTCAGAACACTTGGTTATTGTGATGATGATAACATACACACATAATTTGAGTGGTTATACGTATAAATCTTATCTTTGTATATTCAATTTTGTCACCGAGCGAGAGAAAAGCAGCAGTTATTGGCTATGTATTATGTATAGGACCTTGTGTTTATTTATTTTTTTTATAAGCAAAAAATATATTAAATGAGAGTATAAAAGGTAATCTAACCTATATACAAGTAAGCGTGACAGAGGACCCCAAAAGGTGTAAATAAAATACTATCCCACAAGCAAAACAGTATTAGCTTTACACAATTTAACCCATATAGCCAGAACCCATACAGTATACTAGATCCATGATAGAAAATTAAAACATGCAACTTAGTCAACAGGTATTCTCTGAATGGAACCAGGGCCTAGTCCCATTGTTGAAGAGTAGCTAAAGGGAGTGACACCAGCAACAGAGCAAACCTGGTCAGACCAAGAAACTTTCAATGGCCATCACACCATCCCAACCATCACAAACAACCCCTCCCAAACACACACGGTAACAACCAGTCTAAAGACATTGGCAGAAAATAGTGGCAGTGGCATCCTTCTATAAGATCATTTCCTGAAGCTCGGATAAGTAACTCCAAAAGAATCTAAACATGTTACCTACAATTACACGAAAACTCAGAAATGGTAGATATACACAACCTTACGGCAAATAAGAAGACTGTTTATCGGATTTAAACCCGTGACCTCCAAAGAGCTTTGTTATTTGAACATTGAATTTTGGACACCCCATATTTGACACCGTATATATCTCTATCTCTAATTTATTTTTAATCTTCTTTATATATACGTATACGCATTTTAAAAATATGTAAAAAAAAACAAAACAAAACAAAAGGACACCGTATAGTATCTCTATTTTGATGTTCAAGAATCATTTATCTTTTAGTAATGAGTCTTCATTGGCACTTTCAGGTGACAACTAATTTCATCTCCATTTTCGGCTGGTTTTACAGCTACCATAAGGAAAAACAACAAAATATGTTCTATTCTTTCATTGCTCCTGAGAAGTAACGCTATGAAGATGAAAGGTTGCATTGCACTCCCATCAGCGATCTAAAAGCATCAAGGACTAGGGTGAAAATGTCAATTCCATGATATAACAAGTGGCAACACTAACGTTTATCCCATCCATAAATGAGTCATGTTCACAATAGAAAGGGACACTTTTTTTTCTGCTTTAAACTCACCACACCAGCTGACTCAGGCAAACCAAAAAAAGGAGGCAGCCAGGTGTACAAGGCTCCCGCCTTGTGGGATTTAAGGAGTGTAGATGTACGCAGTCTTACCTCTGCTAGTGGAGAGGCTAAGAAAAATGAAAAAAAAAAAAAAATCTCAGCATACTAGCCTGCCATTCAATTTTCAGGGTTTCACTGTTTAGGTCAAAGTCATCAAACAGGAAGACATAATTCACTAAGAAGAGAAACATTTACAAAGTTTTAACGAATTGAAGCTACCCAAACTAGAAACAACTGAAATGGGTAGCAAGAGCAAACACTGAAACACGAAGCCTTACATATTACTTGAATTGAAAAACTTGGAAAGTGGAAACTCAACAAAAACAGACCGATCACTTAAATCACAAGAGGGAAGTTTCTCTAAATTTGTAGAGTTTCAGAGTACTGTCAAAAGTCAAAACATTATAAAATTGTAACAGCAACTTTACTACACCATCTTGAATTATCTTGAAAGCATAAAATTACATCAAAATATTGATCTATAATATTGTCCAATCTCCACCACCATAACTACACCGCCACAAACCAAATATGAGTTTACATTGGCAACTTCAACAATGTTAGAATGCTTCCTGAAATAAGCGCTTAAGTCGTGCATAGTGAGACATGGAACTTGAAAGTTTATAAGGCTATGGTTCCATGTGATTTTAGTTTATAAAACAAGTTAAGAGTCTTTAACGTGAAGACCTTAGAAATAAAAAGGGCAATCTGGTGCTATAAAGCTCTCGTTATAGGCAGGGTCCAAGGAAGCGTCAAACCCACTATGTGGATCTATAGTAGACAGCCTTGCATTGCATTTGCAAGAGACTGATTCCATGACTCAAACCTGTGACCCCCTTGTCACATTGCAACAATTTTAACCATTGTGTCAAAGCTCTCCTTCTTAGAAATAAATCATCAAATTTCATTTGTTACCTCTATCAACAAGTAACACCAAAATTCAGTACTAATTTTAGACATTCAAAATTTGAACATATTTTCAATTTTAAATGTCAAGTCATCCAATGCAGCACAAAGAAGGAAAAGGAGACCATATTGATTATTCATAAACAGTCTTTGACTGGAGTCATCTTAGAACGTAGGGGATTTTAAAGCGGATAATATTTTGAGAATCAGAAGTTCAGAACATTCATTCTGTAAACTTGCATCACTTTTTTGTTGCTGTAAAATTATGTGCCCCTATATTATAATTTGATATATACAAATTAAATGCTTACTATTTTATCTTCTAAATCTTGATCCCTTGTTTGGTCTATTCCTCCCATCCCAGGCAGAAGACCAAAAGAACAGAGACATCCAGAAAAGAACAGCAAAGAAGATCTGTACTCTATCTTGAATTTTGGATAAAGCTGTGGCGAGATCTGCTCCTAAAAAAAATCCAAAAAGTATTAGCAAAACCAAAACCTGGACCTTGCTATAGAAGCGTCAACGCCACATCAAAACATGAACGATAGAAGTTGAGCATATGACAAATTTAATATTTCATAATATAGATAGACATCATTATGATTTATGCCTAGTAATACTCTAGACTCTAGAGAAATTATAGTATTGATTAAACGAGCAAGAGTTATTATGCAAACATGCCTTTATAAAGCAAAACACATATTATGTGTGTCCAGAATCTGGTAACAAAATGCAATTGAATAAAGAGCAATAGAATACAAACATAGTTTTGTTTTTCTTCTTTTGACTGGCAGAATATAAATATAGTTGACAAAACATAAAATGACTTCTAAAAGAGAGCAATGGAAAGCTAACCATGTATCCACATCTAATATGATTCAATGCTAAACTAGATAACAGATCATTTCAAACAAATTTTGCATCATAAAGTGACTTTGTCTTCGCTAATTTTGGTTCTTATATTTAAAGATTTAGATAGTTAGTTATTCACTTGAAAAACTGCAAATTATTTTCTAAAATCAATTTGACCATCCCTTTACGAGCCAAAGACTTATTCTCTCAAAAAATACAAAGACTAAGCACTTTCCTACACCTATTCATTAAAAAAAATCCTCCATGGAAAACCTGATATGTTGTACAACACAAACCAAGGCAAAACATTTGGCAATAAGCAGAGAAAAGGTTATGTTAAACAAAGGAATAAACGAAGAACAAATTAGAATTTATGACAAAAAGATAATAACATTTTTAAACGAAGATAAAAGTTATTAGCTCACCAACGAAGTAAGGAGTGAAAGGCCATGGTTTAGGATTGAAATTCAATAACAAAAAATTGAATCCAAGCCAAAAAAAAAAAAACCAAATTCATTTCATGGACATACCCCCCTCCCTTCGACCTTCATCATCTCATCCCTTTCAATTCAAACCAAAAGAAACTTCACTAACTAAACAATTCTAATACACAACATAAACTACTTCAATGAAAACCTACATAACACAATCAAACATGATAAAAAGTTTAAAAGTAGAAACCTTTAAGATGCCCAGAATCGTTTCCATCAGGTGGTGGAGGAGTGGCAGCGCGGCACTTAGCAGGGCGGAGCACGGCGGAGCCGGAAGAGAGTGGTTTAAATGAACGGTGAGAAGGGATAGGAAAATAGAAGGAAGAGGGAGGAGATAGAGTGCGCAAGAGAAAGAGCTTGGAAGAGGTGGTGACACAGAGAAGAGACATTTGGAGGCATTTCATTTCATGTAGTAGAACAAGAAAATGATTTTGATTCCGTTTTGGCTATATATAGGATCCTCAATTTATGGTGTGTTGTGTTTGTTGGTTAACACCTTAAGAACTGAGGAAACGAATGGATCAAGGTTTGGGCTTAGGTGATGGCTATTCGGACTTGGGCATGTATGAATGGGGCTCTGGTCCTATGGTCTTAGATGTGTATGTCGGAAATTTAAAGGAGGTTGCTTTTTACATCACAAATTTTTTTAATACACCACAAAAGAATTTAGAATTCCTAAAATACTCTAATTGTCTCCTATATATATATATATATATATATATATGTTTAGGAATTAGTTACCGGAACTATATTTCTGGTACTATAGAATTATAATACCGAGATTATAGTACTGGTATGTTACTGACATTCTTAATTCTTTAGACAGTTTACCGTAATTAAATTTCTGGTACTATAATATTATAATATCGGAATTATAGTTCCGGTATTTTACTGAATTTTTTTTTTAGACTGTCTATCGGAACTAAATTTTCGATATGCTCAACGTCATAGGTAGTCCGAAATACATGGGTATATTCCATATCCGTTGATTGCATTTCCTTGGTTCCCAAAATCTTGTTTTCAAATTAATAAACGACAAAAGACAATATCCTAATTTGCAAGCACAACACAATTACCCAGAATTGATTCAGTTTTTTTTTCCCTCGTAATTTCCAGCAATTTTAATGCCGCAAAACAACAAAACAAGACATGCAAACCTAAAAATTGATGTTCAAAGGTAGAATTTTTTTAATGTTGCGAAACCGCATGCTTTAGTTTGAAGGAGGCATAGAATATTTTTTTTTGACAAAGGAGGCATAGATATTAAAGTTCAGAGCTTTCCTCAAAGCATGAAAATCGAAGTTCTGTCCAAGACGTTACCGAAAATTTCGTTCTGGTACAAAGAATTTCAGTAACATATCAGAACTATAATTCCGGTATTGTAATTTTGTAGTACCGAAAATATAATTCCGGTATCTAAACCCTAAACATATATACATACCAAAAATGAGACAATGGGGGTATTTTAGGAATATTCAAAAAAAATTGTGGTGTATTATAAAAATTTGTGGTGTAAAAAGCAACACTCGAATTTATATGCTCATGCAATACTAACAGTTCAAGACCCGAAAATTGCTAAAGTAGGTTAAGTAGTTGGTACCATTGTTGAAAAACATGGCAAACCCCAACAAAAAAAGAGAAATAATTGAAGAGAAAATCTAAAAATCTGGAATTAATAAAATGAGAAAAGATAATTATGCAAAGTCAACTATCTGGCTTAACTAACTATATCTCTAACAACCATCTCACTGAGGCAATAAGGTATTTCAACTAGAGTGGAGAGCTCGTGTCGTGCTACTCAAAATATGTCTCTCCCCTCTACATTGGTCTTCTCGATGGTGAAGTGAATGAGGATATCAGTGAAATCACTCTGACGTTCAAGTCAAAAAGTGTAAAAGGTAGGGTAAAATGAAGACAATAAGTCTATGTTTGGATGACATGGTGATATAAATAGGAGCGTTATGGAGGAATTATAGTTGGATGGCAAAGGTATACGTCAGGAGGGGAGCTCAATCATTGTTTATGCTTGGAATAAGGAGAGGCGCAGCTCCTAGGCTCTTGTCTCGTGTTGAGCTATCCCCGTGTTGACTTGCCCCATCAAAAGTTGATCTCTATCTAATCGATGGTTTGATATGGTTCAAGTAAAACTCGACTCAGTAGCCTTAACTTAAACTAGGTCGGACTGAGACCGATCACGATCTTTCAATTTATAATAAAACTTAACTTCTAACTCTCTAGAAAAAATAAAGTCTAATTGCAAGGTAATGAATGTATATAAGAAAAGTAATAAAGAACATGAATAGAAATGAATATGAATAGACTTATATTGAATTACAAATACATAAATGAAGCATGATGGTAGATATTACTTTACCAACTTCTTGTGTAATCTCTTAAGTGTTAGAGCAATATATCATATGTTCTGAAAATAAGTACAAATGTGTGTAAATTGTAACTTCCTAAATATTTCAACTTCTTTTTTGTATTTATAGATAAAAACATAACTATCAAGTTCGTAATGTTCTAACATATCTATCTTTATCTAAAATAATGGCATATACATATGATTGTTCTAACAAAAGTTATGAGAACTCGTCCTTTGCTCACCTCATTCTCTCCTTATAATTTGTCTTACGTCGGTTGTAGCAATTATTGTCAGTTCCCCTATTGATGATTGCCTTTGATTGGGTATTAGGGAACTTGATGACGAATGATGGTCGTTTCTATTTGATAGATCTCCTCTGTAATACCTAGAGCTGACATGTGTCATGCATTCTTATCCTCAAAGCCTTGTGTTTGAACTCATCTTTTCCAGATGGGCCAAGTTCAAACGCCATGAAAGAAGTCCTCTGAACATCAAGTTGCATGCAACGAGGAGGCTTCAACTAAATGGGCTGAGTCCAAGATGGACCAAGTTCAAGGTCTAACTCGGCCATGTTGTAACACTAATCATGACACATATTTTGTCTAATTATTAATACAACTGGTCTATTTTTAATTCAAACTTCAAACCAATAATTCCCTGAGATATCATTGAAACAGAATGAAAATAAGATGATAGTTTTGTAATTATTTTAAAAAACAGGAAATGAAAATAGGAAACAGGAAATAAAACAAACAAGTCCTAACTTACCTGATATCATTGAAACAATTTTAAAATATTATAACTATCATAAAAGTATTCATTATCTTTCAACAATTTGGTGATGATGTGAGTTTTTATTGCATTATTCAACTTTTAGAACTATGTATGTTCCTCTCAGAATTGGACGAAACCCAGATTCCTTGGAGGCTTAGCCAAATTGGCCTCTATCTTCCTAAAAGCCCACCAAACAAGCAATATTAGAAGACCCTTAGCTCTTCATAAGGGGACTCACCGAAAACCTAAAACTACATTGGCCTTGATTCCCAACCAGAGAATGGGAATGGTAGGAGCGGAATTCCACATTTCGTCAGGCTCAATCCACAACTATCCCATCGTCTCTGCCCTGCTAGAGCTTATTGTTTCTATTCGGACGAAACAATGGCAGAGAAGGTTAGAATCGGGTTTAAAGCTCAAAAGCTACTATTCATAGTTTTGGCAACACACATTGAATGGGAATTTCAAACGGATCCAACCATAGACTTATACTATCTCTATTTCTTTGATTATTTCTTCAATTGGGCATTATCTTGGCTTCAACAAAATCTTTATTTCGACTTTACTTTCTCTAAATGGCCTCAAACTCTTCATCCAGCTAGAGTCGTGTGTCCTTTCCATTTCCTCAATTTAAATCGATTCATTTTATTTCGATTCAAATTCCCCTTCTTCAAGTCTTCCAATCTTTGGTAGCTTTAATTGATCGATTTATCTTCCATTCTATTTCTATAAAAAGAAATATTTATAGCTTTGTTCGGTAAAAACTAGCGAATAAGCTAGCCAATAGTGGATGAACTTATAGCGGATAAAAAATAAGATAGCTGATAGCGGATCACGGATAAGCTAACGAATTGAATTTAAAGTGTTTTATAAAATTTGTGATTAAACTAGTAGATAAATATTTTTTTATAAGAAAAATAAACTAGTTGATAAATATAAAATGACATGTTTATAATTTTTTAAATATAAATTCTATTTATATATATTATTTATTTTAAAATAATTATAACTTTTATACTTTTAAATTATTTATCAACTCAAAAATAAAAAATTTAATTATTTTAATTTTAATTACTTTTAATGAAAAATAGACAATAAAAAAATGACATGTCAATATGATTTTTATACACAAAAATATATTCTATATTATTTTTATACTAAATATATATATAGAGAGTGTATCATGTGAGAACTCTTGTTTATTGTGATAAATGAGAACTAATGATAAGAGCCATTGGATTACAATTAAAAAGATTTAATTGACCAGATTATATAATTACATTAAATCAAACACGAAAAGAAAAAAAAACCCTAAAAGTTAAAAAAGAAAAGGACCAGAAGAAGATTAATGGGTTTACCGTTTACGAAACCTAGAGATGGCAAAATGGGTTGGATCCAATGGCCAACCCGTTTAACCCGCCATTTTTTTGCGGGTTGGGTGGAGGTTCTCGACCCACCAACCCATTTTGACCCGCCTCGGCCCAACCCACAAAGAAAACGGGTTGGGGGCGGGTTGGCCTGCCAACCTGCTTTTCTCTTCTTTTTTTTAAAAAGAAAATATTTTTTTATGCTATAAATATTTTTTTGTTTGCTCACTCCTAAGACAATTAGTTAGTCCATCACATTCAATTATTATTTGTATATATATTTATATACTTTAATTTACAATTACTCATTACAACTATATATATTTGTATATTATACATTCCATTCACTAATATATTTATATATTAGTTAGTCTACTATCGAAAAGTAATTATTAATATTTTGTGATATTTTAGATGATATTTGTATGTTAATAACTTTTTTTTTTCATTTTTTAAATATCGACGGGTCAATGGCGGGGCGGGCCAAAACGGGGAGGGTTGACCCATTTTGCCATCTTTAACGAAACCAAAAAGAACACGACGGCAGGCTGCCTTGCATACGATTATGGAATTTAAAATTTGACTTTTGTTATTTGATTCTAAAAAGAATAAACTTTTAGACTCTGTTTGGAAAGGGTGAAAACTAGTGGAAAGAAAGAAGATGGATAGAAAACACAGTAATCGAGAATTTTTCATCTGTTTGGTTTCAAGAGAAAAACTAAAAGGGAGAGAAAAAGGACATGGGGCCCACCTGTTTTTCTTCCCCCCTCAAAATGGGAAGAAAATTGAAATGGCATGCAAACCAATGCACTTGAATGAAGACCAACGTAAATGCTCTAATAACTTCATGTAAAAAGACTAAAAAGTAAAACTACTTTTTATTTTTAATTTATTATGTGAGGATATTTTGGTCATTTTATAGATATGCTTTTTTCCTTCCTCTCACTTTCTACTCAACCAAATAAAGGGAAAGCAAAATTTTGATTTTCTTTCCTCTTACTTTCTCTTATACCAAACAACTAAACAATCATCTCATTTTCTACTCTTTTTCTTTCATCTTCCTTTCTTTTCTCTCACTTTCTTTCCCTCTGACTTTCTCCCCTACAACCAAACATAGTGTTAGGGACAATACACAATAATTTTGTTCCTTTTGATGTTTCTCGGTGAAATCACCTTCAAACAACCAGATTTAGGTTAGGTTGGCTACCTCCATTAAAATATGGAAGTTCATCTTCATATTCTTGGAGTTTAAAATAAGCATACAAACAGGACCCTAGAAAGCCAATTGATTGACCAAGAACATTGAACACATTGAACTGGGAACATACATAACAATGATAAATACAATAAAGTGAAGGGGATACGCGCTCCTGGCACAATGGTCTGCCGAATTCTGGTTTGAGGTGGGTGCTGGTTATGGTGGACTGAACAGTCTTATGGGTAGTGGGGAGGATGGAGGAGAGTTGAAGAGGTCAAAGGTCACATGATGTTTTAATCTGAAAATCTGGTTCATTAAATCTTTTTAATTATGATCAAATGGCTCATATTGATAGTTCTCATTTCTCATAATAAGGAGGAGTTCTCACTTGATAGACTCCTATATATAAACAAATACTAAATATATATCTAATTAGTGAAATTAATCCTTAAATTTATTAGGATTAATATTTTCTGTTTTATTTAACATTGGATAAACATGTAATTTAATTAAAATAGTACGGATAAAAAAAAAGGGAAAAATGATAAGGTATAAACTCAAACTCTACTTCAAGAAGCGTAAGGAAAAAATGCTATAAGCTAGTACGAAAATTGTTTACCGAATAGGACTACAAACTCGATCATCCACTATAAGTTGTCAGCTATAAGCTAGCGGATTGGTCTTGCCAAACAGAACCTTAATAATTAATACTACCCCTGGACTCACTTATAAGAAGAAAAAACCCTATTTTTTGGACTCAAATATAAGTAAAACCCTAACCAACTTAACTCTATTTAATGTAAGTATTCCAAAAATCAAGAAAATTAACCAATCAAACCAATTCTCTATTTAATTTTCCAAGAGCATTGCAAATTCTTGAGACAATTAAAGGGTAGTTTAGTAATTATAACTCATTTTTGTTACATAAATCAAGACAATTAAACTAAATTAACTAACTTCCTTAATAAGTGTGAAATTAGTTATTTTTGTTTATAATTGAGTCCGGAGGTAGTATATCAACTATAGTACTTCCATTTTCTTGCTTATGAAAAAATTATATAGTACTTCCAATTTCCATATGCCATGGTGTGATATCAAACAATCACTAATGGGAAGTCTCAATTTTAGTGTCGGCAAACACAAAACAAAATATAAGAGGTATGTACATCATCTATCCGGCCCTACTCCAGCTCCTAGGCCTGCACTGAGCTTTGTGCTTACAGTACATATGATATAGGATTCCTGACCTTCTACCAGTTTGGTTGGATTCACTAAATTCTTTCTTCTCAAAATTCTTTCTTTGTGCATTAAATTAAATTTGAAACAATAAGCTCCCAAGATATATGTATATATTTCAAAATTCGATACATATGACATGGAAACTGAGAGCATGTTTGGGAAAGATTATAATCTTTCCCATTTAGAGCATGTTTGTTTCCCCTTCAGCTGTTTTGATCTTTTCAGCTGTTTTGAAAATAATTAAGTGTGTTTGGGTTTTTAGCTTAACATTATAAAAAGCTTTTTTTTAGAGGTTTTTCAGCTGTTTTTTACCATCCACCCCGTAGGACTGCTTTGATGTTTGAGTTTTGATTATTTTCCAGTTACACATTTCATTACCCGTAATAACCCTCCCAGTTCAACAACCACATTAATTTCACAACTTCCCGTACTTCCCCAGTTCACGCCCACAGAGTGAGCCATGCGAGAGAGGGTGGAAATGGTGAGGAGGGTGAATATGATGGAGAAAGAAATGGTGGGCATTTGGGATTCGAGAGAGATTGTGAAGTTTATGGATGGGTATGGTTAGATAGGGGTGGAGGGTTCAGTGGCAAATTTGGTGGTGGTGGTGGGTTTTGTTGCTTTGCTGTACCCAGATATTGAGTTTAAAATATTTTGGAGGCTTTGGTGTACCCTGTAGTTGTCGATGGCAATTGGCAAGGAAGTGCAAACTGAAATATATATATTTTTAAATTAACTATTGTAAAAAATAATATATTTTCACATTATTTCCATAATCATGAAAAAAGTATTTTTATTCAATTTTTATAATTGATGAAAAGATATAAAAAAATATAATGTTAAAAGAAAAATAAACATTATAAACAAGTATCTTCGTACCCTTTTTCGTAATTTATTATGTAAAAGTGATTATTTTTGCATCACCCAAACGAAATAGATTATCTTAAAACCGTTTTTCAGCAAACATACCCAAACAAAAACAGATTATGATTATAATCGATTATCACAATAATCGATTATTTGAAAACAGATTATCAACATAATCTTTTTTTTCCAGCTTTCCTAAACACACTTTGTTTTTCACTTTTCAGCTATTTTGAAAAAAATCATTATGTTTGGGTATTAAAATTATTTTCTTAAAAAGTTTTTTTTCCCTTTTTTTTTTATCAGACAAGTTTTTGTTCCCTTTTTTAAGCTGTTTTGCTACCAGCTGGGGATCCAATGGTTTGCTTTTTTTTTTTTTTGCTTATTCACTTTATTTCCCGTAATGACCTCCTCCCCCAATAGGGGTGGGAATAGGCCAGGCCACCTGACAGGGGCCTAAGGCCTGGCCTGTTTAATAAAAAAGCCAGGTTTAGGCTTTATAAAAAGCCTCTTTAGTTAAATAGACCTGGCTTAGGCTTATTAAAAAGCCTTTTAGGCCTGATAGGCCGGCCTGTTTAAAATTAATGTTAATATTATTTTAATATAATGTATATATATATAATACTATATTATTTTTAGTTTTAGTTTTTTATAATAAATAATATATTATTTTTATTAATCCTAATAATCTAATAGAAACTAAGAAACCCTTGTTCACGTTGAAACCCTCCTCTCGAATGTTCTGTGCCGTCATCTCACACTTGGGTGTCTGCATTTATTTCCCTCCCTTTCCTTCGTCAGTTACCACTCACAATCGCCACTCATCTGCATTTAGCCCTTCGTTCCTTCAGCGTTTTGGCGTGTCTCCTCGGTCCTTTGCAGTGTCTCTCTCCTCAGCAGCACCTCTCTCCTTTTGCAGGTATTTCATATAACTCCCTTGGAATTGGGGTGGGTGGTTAGTTTTTGAGGTTTCAGTCTCTGTGCCTTTTGTTCTAATTACTGGTGAGCAGGCTTTTTGGGAAGAGGACTGCAACATTCATACATATTGCTATTTCACTGGAATGGATAGTGGAGACAAGACTATCGTCCTTTTTTGCTAAAGTTGGAAGCTCAAGGGAGCTATATTTTCTTCATGAAATTGTAATTATAGGAGTTGTGGGTGTAATCACATGGGTCAAGGCTCTCGTTATATTTTAAGCAACTAGAATTGTCTTCGGTTGTATCTTAACAAGGGTTTCACCATGTATCTTATTGGGGTTTTTGGTACTCTTATTTATTTACATATATATTGATTATAAAAAAATGAACTCCCTCTCACGCTTTCTCTCCCTCTCTTGCAGATCTGATTTTGGGGTGTAATTTGCAGATTTGAATTGCAGATTAGAAAGTAAAAAAAGAAAGGGTGTAAGATTGATGGAAGCAATTAGGGGCAGTAGTTGGGCCTATATATATATATATATATATATATATTATATATATATATATATATATATATTTTTGGTGTACTAGTTGGGCCTATTTAATAGTAGGCTTATGTGGCCTCAATATGAAATAGGCCTTTTAGGTAGGCTTTCAGGCCAGTCAGGCTTTTAAAAAGGTCAGGCCAGGCCTTAAAAATAGCCTATGTCAAGTAACAGGCCAAGCTTAGGCTTTATATTTTTGAAACAGACCAGGCCTATTTAGCTAAAGCCTGGCCTGGCCTGGCCTATTCCCACCTCTATCCCCCAACGATAACGATCAGGCAGCTTTATAGGCAAGTTGGGCTTAGTAGGGGTGTTCAAATCCAAACCGATCAAAAAAAAACAAACCCTCAAACCGATCCAAAATAATCGAAAACCGATGAAAACCGAAATTGTCTGGATTTTTTTGGATTGCTTTTTCTAAAAACCGATCAGTTCGGTTCGGTTTTCGATTTATTTTCCTGGAACCGAACCGAACTTTTATATTAAAATAAAGATAGCATGCGTTTTATTTGTCCAGGTGTTGCGTTTTATACTGGCTGATGCATTACTTCAGAGTATATCGGTTCAAAATACTTGCCCTATCTCGTCACTCTCATACCCACTCTCCCTCTGTTGTCGTTGTACCGTGTACTCCCCGCCACAACTCAGTCTCCCTGCCGCCGCGTCTCCGTCTCCTCACCGCTGCGCCTCCTTCCCTGTGCAGTCGCGTCTCCCTCCCCTCGTCCCATCCCCCTTCCCTCTGCCACCGATTCTCCCGTCGCGCCTCCCTTCGCCGTCTCGCCTCCCTCCCCTCACCGTCGTGCGCCCCTCTGGTTCTGAATTGAGAAACCTTTTAGGTAAGTCCTACATTTGTATATTTATGGAAGTTCTGGCTATTGAAGTTTTGCCTATTTATTAGGCTATTCAACTAATTGATAACTTGGACTAGGCTTCATTTACTTTATTCAATCATATGATCATGGTGTTTCTTTTGGTTGGGATGGTTACGTGTTCAGGCTCCTATTATCATTGGCTATGTGGGGTTGGAATCTTTGCAATCTCTTTTATGGCCTCTTCTGGTGTATAAGTTGTTTCTGATATTGCGGTCTTGCAGTCCTATAGTATAGGCGTTTCTCAGGGGATGAGGAGGTTTTAAGAATTGGTTATGTATCTAGCTTGTGTTGGTTAAGATTTCTCTTCCTATTGGTTTTCATACCAGTCTGCTATCTTAAAGTACTTACACGGCTACTAGTTTTCACCAATTTGGCTGCTGGTTTCACCCATTAGGCACAGCTGATTTGTTTATGTGGTCTAATTCCCCTTTATTTGAGAACTATGTTTTCTTCTACTATGTTGGCTACCTTGGTGGTGGCTCTATGGAATATGTGTTGTTGAAATTACTCTAGAAACATAGGTCTTATAGATAATATACTGTAATTTTTGGGGGAGTGGTATAGTTTGTGGGGAAATGGTTCAGGTTAATTGTTATTTGCTGGAATTTTGTCCCTTCTAAAAACCGAATCAATCGAACAGATCCAAACTGCATTTAATTAGATCGGATCGGATCGGATTTTTTTATGGGAGCCATCCAAACCGAACCGAACCGCATGCTCTTTTTATCTTTGGATCGGATGGCTTTTTATCTCAAAATCGATCCAAACCGAACCGCAAACACCCCTAGGGCTTAGCAAACCCCACTTCGATTAATGGGAAAAGAAATATTGGTAGTTATATTTACCTCTTTAAAACTAAAAAATGCACTCTCAAATTGTCTTTGTTATTAAACTGAAATATATATATATATATATATATATATATATATATTTAACTATTGTAAAAAATAATATATTGTCACATGTTTTTCATAATCACGAAAAAAAAAAGTTAGAAATTTTAATCAATTTTTTTATAAGTAGATAAAATTTTGATGACAAGATTATATTAAAAAAAACTAATTTTAAAAGAAAAACAATATTATAAACAAATATCTTCATATCATTTTTCGTAATTTAGTATGTAAAAGTGATTATTTTTGTACCACCCAAACAAAATAGATTATTTTAAAATCGCTTTTCAGTAAACATATCCAAACAAAAACAGATTCTGATTATAATTGGTTATCACAATAATCGATTATTTGAAAATAGATTATCAGCATAATCTTTTTTTTCCAGCTTTCCCAAACACACTCTGAAAAGTTTGACATCGCGGGTTCACTAATTTTTAACATTTTTTTAGAATTGCTATTTAGGCAAAAAAATTATGGCGAAATCAGTACGAATGGACTTTTGTTTTTTTTACTAAAAAATGATATTCATTCATTCAAATTGGTAAAATACATCGAAAACAACACAAATTCAACATCGCTAAAAATCAAAAAGGATGAATCTGTGAACAAACTCACAGCACCCAGGTTAATAGCATAACACGACAAAATGCCTACAAATGTGACAAAATCAAAGTGACCGGAATATCCATGCCTTCGGATCTGTAACATTGACGCCCAAATCTTGATTTAATCTGTAATGGATCGAAGCTGATATTCCAATCTGAACCAATCGAACACCGCAACAAGACAGGAAACAAAACGACGCCGCAATAAGACGACGAACAAAACACCGCCGCACGCAGACGACGAAAACATGAAAGAAAAACCAGATCTATATGGAATAACCACTTATTTAGATAAAAGAAGAGAAAAAACGATGTAGATATGTGATTTCAGGCAAAAAAAATACACAAAACCATCCCCTTCCGGTGGATGAGGAAGAAGGAAAAGAGGAGTAGAACGAATATTGAGTGGGAGAAGCGGCTCTAGGTTTTCACTTGTATTTACTAAAACAGTTATTGAGTACGAATGGACTTGATTACACTAAAAAAAGGGAAATGGAATTCAAGGATAGAAAATGTGTGAGAAAGGAAATAAATTAAGCACCCAATTAAAATGAATCTTTGACTCAATTTGGATCTAGTACTAATTGGCTTCTCATCCTTATTAAGACATAAAGATTATCAGTGCGAATTTCTTCTTTATCAACAAAGTTTTTTTCTTACACACGACAAAAATTGAATCTCTTACAAATATGCTTAAGAAATTCAATCATCTACGTAACTATAATCAGTCTTACTAGTACTAATTTTTCTAAAATCTTAGAGAGAGAGAGATTCCCAAATGGAAGCGGATCCAACAAAAGTCGGGTTCTCTACTCTTTCTTTGTACATATATATATAGGAATTAATAGTAATTCATATTACATTAGTGCTATGCTCTAGAT
This sequence comes from Echinosophora koreensis, assembly GCA_035048595.1. Lineage (NCBI taxonomy): Eukaryota > Viridiplantae > Streptophyta > Magnoliopsida > Fabales > Fabaceae > Echinosophora > Echinosophora koreensis. The sequence continues at coordinate 2,226,027 of JAPCYP010000002.1, read as the reverse complement.
CCATGAATCATGGAAACAGCTTATCCCCACACCTGCATTTCCATGAAAGGAGATAATAGGTATCATCTTCCCCGCGATCAGAATCAGATAACACTTTCAAACCCTTCCTTTTTGGGTAATTTGGAATGACCAGAGTAGCCATGCAAGGACTACAATTCATGCACTTGTTTATACAAGAAGGAGGCTTTGACCCTATCGCCATTTTGCTTCCCTTCAAACTCTCACTTGTGCCGAACAACAATGATCCACCTGCTTAGGCACACACGTAACTAATAGTTCACCAAAACTTCAAAGAGAATGACCAAAGGGAACAAACATAGGAGATGACAAAAACAGAAGAATAAAAGATAAAACATATACATTACAAGAATAGGAGACATAGGAGATGAAAAAAAATCAGTCAGATACATTCGAATGTGTAACTTGCTAACGTACTCCTTCTAAATGATAAAAGAAGAAACGCGTGAGTGTACATTTATTATATATATATATATATGGAAGACAAAGACCTGTTTTGGATTTGTAACATCAATTACTCTCAACAGAAGCATCAAACACTTTTTAACTTCAATAGGCTAAAAGGTTGATGGGTATTTTTACCTGATTTGGGAGGTTGAATGGAGAGAAAAAAGATGAAAGCCACAGTGACAACACTGAGTCCGTGATGGGGGTAGGATCTACCTGCAGGTGGAGCCATCACACTGATGAGTCTATGAAACGCGTGTGCTGGATTCAGATTATGTATTACAGTGAAGAAAGTTAGGAGGGTATTTGAGAAAGGATGAGGAAGCAGTGAAAGGGATTGGTGTGTGTGGTGTGAATGAAATGTGATGGTAGAAAAGAAGACTTTTTAAATGTGTTGGACAAAGTTGAGGGATGTTTCCCTTGGAAGAGACAGTGCTCTGATTCCATGAATTGTTCACCAATCAAAATAAAATTCACACAGTGAAAATGTATTGCTTTGGTCTTTGTGGGAATTTGGTGAACAGATTTTGGATTGATATTGAATATTGATATTGACTGACTAAGGAGAATCGAATGTGAACCCCCCCTCTGGCCTTGAGTTATTCACTGACTTTACTATTGATATCAAATTACCTAGTTACCCTCAAAAAAAAAAAATTTGACCCAAAAAAAACTTTAACCGATACCAACCCCTTCTATACACTCAACGTAAAAAACAATTATCATGTCAGCCAATTAGAAAGTATGATATTTATTAATTATCAATGTTATTTTTTTTTTATATTAACAATACATAACATTTAAATTCAATACAATATAGTGATGATGATATTCACTTATTATAATATATATATATATATATATATATTTGTTATACAATATATAAAAATACTAAATCACAGTTATATGTGAAACTGTGGTCTAGGTTGAGTATTATAGTCAAAATGTTTTGAAATAATTTTATATTTTATTTTTTGACTTTTTCCTTGGGGTTAGCACTAATTAATTGAGTCTTGCATTTATTGAAATATAAACATTCGCCAATTAGAATGTTGGTTAAGAAACATTTAGCATGTTTGAAGTATAGTTTGTAAAATTCAAATCCTAATTTAGACTATGTAAATTGAGTTTTATTCATAAATAATATATGTTCATTGTGATTGAGTTATTTGAGCATGATTTTAAGTGTAAAATCATAATTTGAGTTGACTTTTTTTCTTCTTCTTTAGATCAAATAATATGTAGTTTATAAACTATAAACAATATGGCCTTCATTTATTTTAGTGTGTACCTACAGTAACCAGAAGTTACGTTGGACACCGACTAATCAGAATTGATAATTTTTTCTATTTTCATAATTATTTAAAATAGTAAACACTGAAAGAAATGGTAAGTATTAATTAATTGGATTGTATTCGTTAAGATAATATACTAATATATATAAAATTGTTCTTCGTTAACATTATAGTCCAGGCCGAATTGAGAGAGTGTGGGTTGTTTTGTATTAAACTTGAGATGTCTTATGTTGTCGAAAAAATCTAGACAATTTGAATTCAAGCTAACAAGTATCTCCAACTTATACACCTTTTGATTCTCTTTGTTCTAAGTAATGTGAGACTTATTCTCTAATACTTCCCCTCAAGTCCAATCTGGAGGCCCAGTTGTGACTTGCCTTCAAGCTAATCTGTGTTCTTTTCTTTTCTTTTTCTTTTTCTTAATGAGCTTGTACTCATATTTTTAGCCTCAAGGTCCTTTTTTTTTTTTTTTATAATTGCTTGAGCTTGTGCCTTTTTTTTAGTTAGATGCCTCGGTTTTTTTTTCCACAATAATTTTCTTTTACAAGCTTTGATACCATGTTATCATTATAATACAGGTCCATTGAGAGAGTCTCGGTTGGTTTGTATTAAGCCTGAGATGAATTTTATTCAAAAAGTTTAAATAATTTGGACTCAAGCATCTCCAACTTATATATTTTTTAGTTTTTTTTTATTCCAAGCAATCTAAAATTTATTCCCCAACACTATAAGATTTGTAATTGTTGTTGCGATATAATGCTATAAGATTTGTTTGCACCAGTTTGCTATATACAAAATTCTAATAGAACATCATAATTAATGATGTATCGGTGAATATCAAGTGTACGACTGCTTCTATAAATGCCCAAAGAATGAGTGAGGACGTACTTTATAAACTCTCTGAATAGTTAAACAGCAATTTCCAAGTAGAGGTTTGGAAGCCTTTGACCCCTTTTGTTTCTCTTCTTTTGCTAATTTTTGTAAATCCCAGTTTACATATATATGTGGCCGGTAGGCATAGTCATAGTAGCTGTTACAAAAGCATCCAGAAGAAATTTCCCTTTCAATCAATTTCTTTGTAATAAAAGCCTTTGACTTCAATACTCCAAATTAATATGGGAGAATAAATCTTCAACACATTTTTTTTTTTTCCATTTTGTTTTCTACACAAGATCTTCCACACTTTAAAATCATTGCATCCGAATGATAACATGCTTGAACCCCTTAAACAAGTGGTTGGAGGTTCGATTCTTAACTCTTGAAAAAAAAAAAAACTAATTGGAAGGGGCCAACCCTTAAATATCGTCTAAGTCTCCCGAAGGGACGAAGGTAGATATTTCGTACCAATAACATGGTAATAATTTAAAACCTTTAATTTATCAATTTATTATATAAAAAATGAATGATGATTTTTTAACAATAAATCAATGATTAATTGTTATGATGTTTCAATTCATATTGAAGATAAAGGAAGTTAAACTAGGCCCATATCAAAAGGCTTTTGGTTTTCACTTACATATGAGTTTATCTCTGTTGGTTTTCAGCAAGTTTTATATACATACTATCCTCAGATGAAATAGCTATTCTGACAAATGTAAACTCATAATGGTGGGATTCAGATTTTAATGAGTAGCCGATAACTCAAATAAAATCTTAATAACATCTAATTGAAAAGAATATACTTACCAAAGTCATTTCAAAATACGATTTCCTTCTATATCTGACAGGGGTTGAGATTTACTGTTGGTGCTGACATTGGAAGCTTTACAATTTACATGTATAGCTTAAAGTTTGCTTAATAGAGGACGGGTTAATCCTGTTTCAGTTTTTACCCCACACTTGTTGATGAAGCACTTTTTCAGGGGCCCCCATTCAACCAAAGAAAAATCAAGTACTTTTTGAAAACAGCAACTTCCATTTCCCAAAGAAAGAAAGTGGTAGGAACTATTGCTCAATAGTATTAGTAATCGTGAAGGCAATATATTTATGAGCAGTTTGCATTCAAAAGTAGCTATAAAAATCCCTGCTAAGAGATACTAACAGGCATCTAAGCGAATTGTATCTTATCCATAAAATTGGTGGATCCGAATGCAACCAAACCAATTTTAGTGATTTGGATCGTTACATCGATTTAAATCGAATTTTAAATATAAAATATGAATGCTATTGGTTCAGATATTGTATCAAAATAATTTGAACACATTTAATTCGAACTGTACTCATGACTTCAAAAAATTAAAGGCTAAATTATATTTTTGATCTCTTATCTTTATTTTAAGTTTCGTTTTGGTCCTTATTTTATTTTTTGTTCTAAATTGGTCCCTTATCTTACAAATGTTATCCTGTTTTGGTCATTTCCATTAGTTTTGCATTAACGGTGTTACATTTACACCGTTAGTTGACGGAAATCATCTCCGATTGTCGTATTCTGAAAAAAATCACTGGAATCCAAGAAGGGGGCAAAACTAACGAAAATGACTAAAATGAGCTAACGTTTGCAAGATAAGGGACCAATTCAGAACAAAAAATAAAAGATGGATGAAAATTAAAACCTAAAATAAAGAAAATGGATCAAAACTATAATTTAGCCAAAAATTAATATATTATTTCCTAAAATCTAAAACTAGTTATATCCTTTTTAGGTTGCCTGTCCACATTCGGTTATATTGAGATTATATTATTATATCTTTAATTGGTTGTATGCTAAAAAAGATTAATTTTACATGGTTAGATTCACATCCACTAATTTACTCTCTTAGTAGCAAACAATTCTTATAATCATCATCAATTATATTTTGTGATGCAATTTGCATTATAATTTTTTTTTTATTAAATCTTGTTTTACAGAGGAGATCTACTCTTGTTTCATTACAAGGTTTCAATAAGTAGATGTTTCCATTTAATCATATTTAGTATATTATGAATTTGTTAGTGTGTTATCAATTTGATTCATGTGTTAATTTTTCTGTAAGTGTGCTAATTTTTCTATTTTTTTTTCCTAAGTGTTCTACTTTTTTTAATTGTCTAGGATGCATTCATATACCTTGATTTAAAAGGTAGCTTATAGATGACATACTAGGGATGACAATGGATATTTTATCCATAGGTTACCTACAAAAATTATCCATAACGTATGGGCTAATTACCCGCATAATGAGTACAAGGCGGGTACGTGTACTCTAGTATCCACCTCGTCTCATACCCACATAGATATATATTCTTAAACACTTTTTTTATTGAATATATTCTTACACACTTAATTATTATTATTATTATTATTATTATTATTATTATATAACTATATTAATTAAATTAAAAATATCGAAAATGTCACTTAGGTTATTTCTTTCCTTTTCTTCATGTTCTTTTATAAAAAATATTGAGATTAGCTTCAATTATGGAAACTTGAAAACATATTTTTTTTTACCCAAATTTATACAAAATGAATTTTTTTATATTTTAGTAGTTAGACATGTAGAAGTGTATTTAAGTAAAATAAACATATATGTATATAGATTTGATGCTCCTGAATAATGATATAAAGTGCTTCTGCACATTTTTTTATATCGTTTGTTCATTCTAATGAATCTTCTGATAATTGTTACTAGGTTCATTAATCATAGATGAAAAATCAATGTGAAACTCATTCATGATATCTCAGACTTTTTGTGTATGTGTTCTTCACGTGTTATACAATTTTAATAATATTCTTTCATATTTATTTATTGATTTTCAATGGTTAATTAAAGTATGGGTAGTGAGTACGAGTGTCAATACTTAAGTAGCCATCAGATAAGGATACGAGTACTTAATTGCTACCCATGCATGTACGGGTTCACATATGGGTATTTTTTTTAAATGTGAGTATATGGATGAGTGTTATAGTACTGTCATCCCCATCTTTCCACGCAAACTATAAGATTATGAATCTAACAAGGATTGGTCATAATGGAAGTGGATTTTGACCTCAATAAGATTAGAGGTTCATGAATTCATCATTTTGAAAAAAAACTTTATCAAATCAACAACCGGATCCGTCTCAACTCTCAAACACAAAATAAATATAAAAAAAACATAAGTTCATGGATGGTAATAAGGGGTCAAAATAAGTTAGGACGAGTTAGGCCTTGACATGAACAGGCATGACCTGTATCCTAATCTCAAGACCTGAGTCAAACTTAATTACAAATGAAATAATAGTTCAGCGATCTAATTATAAATTTTAAAAGTATATGGACCTATTTAAAATTTTCAAAAAATATAAGGACCTACAGAGTAATTAAACCATTTTTAAATAGACTAGACCGGATCGGATCTTAAATAAGCTATGTCATACATCCCAATAAACACCATACCGTGACTTATTCCCTCCCTATTCGTAACGCATTATTTAGCAAGCATATACGATATACGTCCAACAGCCATGATTAAAGCCCTCGATCTGTTCTTTGCAGATCGGACGGTCAGAGTAAGCTGAACATGTACGGGCGAAGGGAAAAGAGTGATGAATCATGGGGAGAATAGGTTCACCGTGTTTGGTGGTTACACAAACGCACGTTACTGTTCAGACCAATACAATCACGTCACCACGCACCGTACGCCTTCTCCTTCTCACTTCTTCCACTTCGCTTTTCATTGTCGAGTCTTTTCATGCAGCATGCAGAGGAGGGCGGGCCCAGGTCTAACTACAAAATCATTATTTTTCACTCTTTTCATTTTTTATTTATTAGGACCCTTCTACTTCCTAATTTATTAATCCCTTCTTCCTAATTTATTTTTATTTAAAAAATTCACTCATTTATTTACTATATTTTATAATTTATTAATCCCTTCTTCCTATTTATTTTTATTTTAAAAAATTACTTATTTATTTATTTATTTATTATATTTTATCATAATTGTGAAGTAATTTTTTTCTAGTGCAGTGGGCCAATGAATCATCTTTCAGGCTTGCAAACCACAGTTTGGTTTAGATTTTGGGTTGCTAAAAATCATATTTGCTTCAAGCAAAAGTGATTTTGACATTTTGTTTTAAATTTTACATTCAATGAAATCAATCCTGGGTTCGATATGATTGATTTTAAGAGAAGCACTAATTATTAACCTCTTCCTTGAATAAAATTAATTCCATGTGTTTGACCTATTATGAAATTCTTTATATTTATACTTTAAAAGTGATTTTATTTTATCATTAAAATAAGAGTTTAATTTCTATGCATTGTCAGTGTAAAAATTTTTTATACTAATAACCAATCAGAAATCATATAATTGATGACTTTTATGGTAGTTAGATAGAGTTAAACACTTTTAATGGTATGTTGATTTCTTATTAGTTGACAGTGTAAAAAAGCTTTACACTGTCAGTGTATACAAATTAAATCCTTAAAATAAAACCAATTCTTCTATACTCACTTTTAAAATATCATTAACAAACACAAATCAATTCTTTCAAAATTAATTCCTTCAAAAATCAATTTTATTAAAATGTAAAAACACGCAGTCTTAGTTAGACTTAACAAATTATTAATCTCAACTAAATTGACTTAACCCAATCTTACTCGAAAATGTAATTACATATACAATGAGCCATAATATGACTGTTTCACAAAAGAGATAAAGTGTCGCAGTCAACGGATCTCAAGGAAGAGTGAGCCACGGAAACTCTCAGATTTCAAGTCTGCGTTCTAACATGACAGATTCAGGGAAAATAATACACTTCCATATAGAAAGAATAATTAAACTGACATACCCCAATTTTTTAATGGACAAGACTTGGGTAAAATTTGATAAATACACGTGACACATGTTTCTTAAAAAAAAATAAAAAAAATGATATATGTAACATTAGATATTATTTTTCAACAACAATAAGATATGTGTCATAATTCTCTTACACTATTGCTATAGAAAAATAACAGTTGCACCTAAGTTGTCCGTTTTTTTATTTAGAATATATTTGGGAAAACTGGAAAAAAAAAAGATTATGTTGATAATCAATTTTTGTATAATCGATTATTGTGATAATCGATTATAATCAAAATCTGTTTTTGTTTGGGTCTGTTTGCTGAAAAGCAATTTTAAGATAATCTATTTCGTTTGGGTGGTGCAAAAAAAATCACTTTTATATAATAAATTACGAAAAAAGGTATGGAGTTATTTGTATAATTTAATAATATTTGTTTAGAAATAAGTTTTGTAGGGGTAAACATGGAAGAGTGTTTTGAGAATGAAAAATAATCAAATCACAATAATCTTAAGTTAGAAAAAACTAGATGGCATAAAACAGCTTTTTTCCCTAAAAAAAAGCTTTTTTATTAATTTAAGCAAAATGTCAAACATGATAGATTATCTATGAAACAGCTTTTAAGTTAAAAAACAGTTGAAATAAGAGAAAATAATCTTTCCCAAACATACTCTTAATCTTTTCTTTCACCTAAGGAATTATTTGGAGGAGGAGATAAGAGCTTGTTCTCCCAGTTTGCTGTGAAGATGGCCCAAGCCTACTGTTGAAACGAGTTCAACTGGGCTCTAGCCTCCATTGGGGCCATTGGCCATAAGCCCATTCCGGTAATAAGCCTTTACTTGTTGTTTGGACAAAAGTGTTAAGAGCCGAAAAGGAGAATACAGGGGCCATGGTTCCCAAAAAAAAGAAAAAGAAAAAGAAGAACACTTTTTAAATAAATGTTTAGAAAATGTTATTTGTGACACAATTTTCTTTTTTCATTATTATAAGAGAGTCAGAGACTTTTATTAATATATGGGAACAATGAAAGAAAAGGTAGAAACAAAAATTACTGACATTAATTTTAGTATTCAAAATAAAATTAAAATCTTTAGATCCAAAACTAATTCTTCACCGAAAATCAAAACATTCCCTTAAAAAAAACACACACACACACACACACACACACACACACACACACACACACACATACACATACTACACATACAGTTTATTTGTTTCTTTGAGCAAACGTAATTGATGCCATAGGCTCACAGATCCAGCTCTACTCTTCCTATGTTCACAACCTTAGCACACTCTTATACAGAGAAGTTCTTAGGAGAAATTCTTGCTTTACAAATGTAACAAGTATATTACAAAATTTCTCCTTGGATAAATTCCCCAGTCAATGAACAGTGACTTGCTTCACATCCTTTTTGGGCTTCTCAGTCCTAGGAATGGTCACAGTTAACACACCATCCTTCAACTCAGCTTTAATTTCATCAGCCTTAGCATCATCAGGCAAAACAAGGCTAGTATTGTAGTATCCATAGCTACTTGTTGACCAATACTCATCATCATCATCATCCCTTCCTTCTTTCTCTTCCTTGTGCTCTCCCTTTATTGTCAACACCCCATCATCAATGGTGATCTTCACATCCTCTTTGGCAATCCCTGGCATGTCATACCTCAGTTTGTAGTGGTCATCCTTCTCTTTCACACGCCCACTGAGGGACCATGGTGTCAGATTCATGTTATCAAATAGCCTGTTGATGTTCTCAGTTGCCTGCATCAGTGCATTCCCTAGTCCTGAAGGAAAGAATTCTGAAAACCAAACACAAAATATATAAGCTTCTTTTCATGTCCTCTTAATGAGAAAAAGTTTGCAATTTGGACCAACACTAGGCTTTTCATTATAAAATTAATAACTTGGGTTTTTTTTTTTTTTTTTCCCGTCTTTACCTGATATCCCAACAACAAAGCTGTGAAATTAACCCTCGAACCAAGATGATAGTTAGGTAAAACCAACCGCTAATCTTACATGATGTTTAAAAGCACACTTCACTTCCATCATCACCAACCACTTTTGAATAACTTCTTGTGGTTCGATATAAAATTATAAATTTTTATAAAATGACCTAGTTAGATTCATAACTAGATAACTAGAACTCAGTTATCAATGTTAAATATTTGAAAACTAATTCACTTGATTAATGTTACAAAATATATATAAAAAGAAAATCATAATGGTCACTGAATATTGTCAAGTATTATCAGTGCTAAAATAGTGTACTGTTAGACCAATGCTCAATCTTTAATCTATAGCCATAAGGGAAGGTTGTGAATTATGGGATCATAGAGCATAGAAAAATAGAGAGATGAAAGAGTATACCATAAAGGGCAGGAGGGAAGTCACGTTCATCATTTCTCCAAGGCCATGATCTTCTGCCCTTCCTCCTAGGGAACAACCTTGGCCTTTTGCCTTCTGAGACAGCAACTTCAGTACCTTCAGATTTTCCCTTATCACTGGCTGCAGTAGCAAACCTTCTCAGCAACTGATCATTGCCCCCCAACCTATGCTTCTGCACACCAACATGGCTCCCCATCAAGGAAGAGGAACCAGGCACAGACACCCTTTGCTGCAAATTTTTCAAAGCCAATCGAGCCAAAGCCATTTCCTAAACTTGATGTTTGAAGTAGAAGTAGAAGTAGAACTACTTGTTTCTGTTTCTTTGTTTTATTTATGTTTGTTAATGTTGTTGTGAAAGTTGAAGGAATGAGACAAGTTAAATAGATATGAGGTTGATGTTGGATGGTGAGTACTTTGGATGCTTAGAGAAGTCTCCAAGAGATTCTAGGATATGAGGGAGAGACACATCACAAGATGGATACATATGGAATCTAAGAATAGTACTATTAATTGGAGAGTTCTGGTTCTTTCTCAGACATGACATGATACGATTAACAAGAGTGTTCCAGAGGGAAAGTACTAGAGACTTGCAATAAAACTACAGCCAGGCTGTGAGCATACTCTAAATGAAGTTCTTTTTCTTGTGGTAGTAAGGAAACAGATTTTTTTAGGGAAAAAAAAAATTTGTTTCAAATTTAAGCTTATAATCAATCAACATAAAACAGCTTATCAAAGTAAACTTATAAAGTATTTTTTTTCTCCTTAAGTGAGCATTTGAAAGAACTTATAAAAAAATTATTTTAGTTTATAAAAACAACTTATGAAAAAAATTATAAAAATAATTTATAATCTTCCATTTAGCTCTTTTTAGCTTATTTTAATAAATATATCAAATAAGCTTATGAAAATAAATTTATTTAATTTATTTTTAAAAAAATTATTGAATAAATACTTAATTAAATTGTTTATCCAAACACGCCCTAAAAAATTAGGGGAATGAATCTATCAATAGACTTTTGGGTGTTTAGCTTTTTACTACATCATATTAAATGGTAAAAAATAAAATACCTGACATGTGAAATAAAAGTTATCTGGTTCATTACCATTTATAAAAATAAAAAAAACACATTCAATAATATGAATATGAATCATTCATAATTCTTGAATTATTGAGATAAAGGTTCCACCGAGACCAGATGAATGGTTCCATGAAATATAAAACCAAATCAGAAATTACATATCTCTGTCATCGACCATTTATCCAACATAATTTTAGTCTAATTTAAATTTAGGGGAGAGCAAATGAAATTTGCAGCCATTCATGCAGCATACTCTGTCAACAAAAGGAGGAGTTTTTCAAAACTTGCCTCTTTAGATATCAGAGGCAGTGGCAATCAATTAAATAAAGTATAATACAATTATCTTCAAGGCCTGCCAAGAGAAAATTTCCTCATCAGTAGGCATGTGACAATTTTGGTATACAAACTGCAGTGTATGCCCAATCCTCCTCTTCTTACAGAAGCAAGAACTAAAATTATTTCAGGAATCTAACCAAATGGCACTTAAATCCTCAAGCTTTCAACTGCTCAGTCATATAGGCCTTCCTGTTCCCAGATGTCCACAAGGAAATCTACCATTTCCTATCAGTATTGATACAAAGCAAACCATCAGATAATCATTTTTTACTTAAAATTTAGATTTAATTAATCTGTTGGTCCTTGAACTATTTGAGAATTTTCAAGTAAGTCCCTATACTTTAAAAGTTTGTAATCGGGTCCTTGAACACATAAAAATTTGTACTTAGGTCCCTCGTACACTTTTCCGTTAGGGTTTCCTTAAGTATCTGTTAAGTGTTTCATCCACTCATTATTTATGGGTCCTTGAATTTTTTTTTAAATTCAAATAAGTCCCTATACCTTTTATGAAAACTCAAATAGGTCCTGTACTTTTTGGAACTCTAATGGAAAAGTTTACGAGGGATCCAATTACAAATTTTCAATATGTTCAGGGACCTAATTACAAACTTTTAAAGTATAGGGACCTATTTAAAAATTTTCAAATAGTTCAAGACCAACAGATTAATTAAACCTAAAATTTAAAACTGCATGATGGGTCAGCAGTAGATACTTACAGAAAGAGGGATAGGCTGACGGAATGGCTTGTTGCTCCCCAGCAAACTATCATAAGTTGCGTTCCAACTGCAAAGCCATAAAGTTTTGGCAAGGTATAGACAATAAGTTCTGACAAGATACAAAAAAAAATTCATAATTATGACAAAAAAACAAGTTCATCAGCCACTTGGAATCTTAGTGACCAATTTCAAATTTCCAACAGTTTTTCTATACACGATACTAACATGAAAGAGCTTAGCATGCCAGTATTGATGAGGCCAACAATTCGAAAATAAGCTAAACTCCTTATGAGATGGCAGTTATAATCCATGTAGCAGCAAGGGTATAGTTACATTACACACCATGGCTTCCAATTTACAGGAGTCATTTACACACTTTTCTCCTTTCAAGGCTACATTTGGCTTTCTAATTATTTAACCTTTTTTAATATAGAACAAGCTGATTTTTTCCCTATCTGTGGTAAAGGTGGAAAAGCAGACTCCTTCCACTATTATCATCCAGAGAAAATGTATACCAGTATAAGTTTGGTACAAAAGTCAGACAAGCAGAAAGAAACAATAAAACTAGTGGAAAAATGTATTTGCAATAGTCCTAACACAACATTGCAGAAATAACAAGCTGCAAAAATACCAACAATGTAATTTACCTCAATTTAGGTTCTCGCAATTGTTGTGTTTGGGTCTCAGACCTTTTATTTCCAACCCAATGTTGCCGAGTCTGATTCCAGAGAATAAGGCCTGTGACCAAAAATGTTTCATAAATGCACTTAGTAGTAAAATAACCAATAATTGCACCATTATCTTCGAAAACCTCGTGTGCTACAACAATATATAGCCAGCAAGATATAAACAAAGAGACATGCAAAACTGGCTAAAAACTGCCATGAAGCCTATTCTCACATGAGAAAGAAGATTAAGCTGGCAAAATCAAAATCATATCAGTAGAAAAACAAGGCTGACAATTACTCAATTAGCAGTGTTTCACATATGAACAGTTCATGAAGCAAAAGAAAAGTGTATAACAGCACTACTCAAACCTTAAAAAGAGATGCTTTGATAATTCAATATAACCTAAACAGAATCAACATTTCATATATGACCAACAATGTGCATCAGATATATATCGTCACAGTACTCCGAAATGGTCACCTCTGTAAAGGAAATGGGAAAGTCGAAAGTAACTACATTACAGATACATCAGCTAAATGTTATCATCATTTACACCCCCCGCCCATGTGTTAGCTTTAGTCGTGTTGAAATTGAAAAAGGAGCTGATCAACCCACCAATAGGCAATGTGTCCTTCACTGCTTTTAGCTCTAACAGTGAAAGGCCATATATTCCACTTTTTACTTAAAAGTTAATTATAAAAAGCCACATCATACTATCAAATACTTATTAGTAAAATATCTGCACAACAAAGGCAATGAAGAATACCGTGATTTACAAATTCAGCATGGTTGCTGGTTTTGCAAGAGCCACCATGAGAAGCCACCGCTTGGTTTGTTAGACTGGTTGATGAGATGCTTCCCTGGGACTGGACAGCACTGTTGTCCATATCATGCGTGCTGGTGGTCCAGAAATCCTCTGATGTGCTAGGTTTCTTCACCGCCTTACCTTGTTTTATCGGCCCTTTTGACTGCAGATCGACTTTCGTACTTATCGTGGGCTTTCTATAGCATCCAACACAACCACTGCTCTGTTACAATCACATTAATTTCTGTTATGGACCACATTATAAGCATTTGAATTTGATTGTCAACAAAAGCCACCATAAATCGAAAAGGTCTTGCCAAGGGTACTGATTAAGGAATCAATATACAGAAAGATTTCATGGGAAATCACATTTTTTCAATTTTTTGTGTTAAATACATCATTTTCCAATATAAGTTTTTTGTTCCTTAGCTCTGGCACTGGTTAGCAATTGCCAAATTGAAATACTTCAATTCAATAGCTGCAAATTGATTTACATACACTGCAATCTAGTCAATTCAATTCAGAAAATTTAAAATTTTATCCCAAAAAAAACATATACAAGCTCCCCATCCTCTATTTCCAAAACAGAAACAGTGGCATTGGAATCTATCAATTTTATATATCAAGAGAAAAAAGGAACAATTATCCAAGTCATCATCAAACCACATGATTATCAATCAATATAAAGAAAAAAAAAATTCGATACCCATAAAAGCATAAAAGTTCATTGAAATAAAAAAGACAAAAAGGAGTAAACTTTCTTCAGTTATGGTTGGATTCAAAATACACATACCCCATATGCATGCAGCGTCTGAAACCCCCAAAAAGCCTTGTTAGATCTACCACTAGGAATTTTCAGAGAAACGAATAAGAAGAAACCCAATTCCAGAGCAATCCTAGCAATTCAAAAAGAAAAAACAAATAAAGAAAACAAAAATCATAATTGTGAAATTAAGAGAGAGAAAATGGACTGAATATCATGAAGAAAGAAGGAACCTTTGTAAGCTTTGGAGAGTGTTGCTTGTCCTGATGCTGAAACCGATAGCCTCTCCCTTCTGATGTGCAAACACACAGAGGGGATAGCTTTTGGATTCTTTCTTCTTCTTCTTTCTCTTGGATGCCAAAAGGTGAAAAAAAAATAAGGAATAATATTAGGCAAGAGTGGATTATTTTATGCAGCATAAAAGATGTATAAAGGATGTTGAAAAAATAAATTAATAAATAAAAGTTCAAAATTGGAATGCTAAAAAGAAATATTCATGTTATGTGAATGAGATTCTAAAAAATATAATTTAAGTGGAATAAAATAGTTTATAAATCAAACGTCACCTTTTTTTAAGCAAGGTGACTATGTCATTATAATTTATTGATAAAAAAATAAAAATAAAAGAAAATAAAATTATAGAAGATATAAATCAAAACTCATACAAAAGAAACAAACGTCACCTTAATATTATTTGCATTTTCTTTTCTTTTTTGCTTTTAGTATATTGCCTTTTGAGTTGTACCCAAAATTTAGTGGATATTTGTTAGCTGTTTGTTTCTGTGTTTGTCTTTTCTAATACATTATTTGTGAGCTTGCACCAGTCAAAGAAGTTATTATCAATGACAACAATATTTATTTGACCATATTTTTTAAGAATAAGAGGATAAGGAAAACATGCCCGCAAATAAAAAAAAATATGGTAAACGTTATTTAAATAACAATGCATGGTAACGAGTAACAACAAATGGCTATTTATTTTATTTTATTTTTATCAATTAACAAATGGCTATTTATCATTATTTGCAAATAACAATTTTTATTATATTATTAATAACACACAAAGTTAGTACAAGAATCCTAAAATAGTATGTGTAGTGTTTACGGGACAAATTGCTTTACAAGTGGTGAATCCGAAAGTGAATCAACATGCCAACTTGTCATTTTTAATATAGTGCAAATATGAATTTCTACTTGCTTGTTTGTTAAGTTTCCAAATAAAGTTTAATATGTTCAATTTAACTTATTTTGCCACCACCAAAATTTGCATTTAATTAGGAAATGGCAAGGAATAAACGGAAACAAACTCTCTTGCTTTATTTAATGCAACAGAAATGGCACTGCAGTTGCGGGAAATTGTAATTCTCTAATGGAAGAGGATGCTAGATCACAAAATGTTTGTTAAATCCATCCATCCATCTTTTTTTCTTTTCTTTTTAACAAGCAAAGAAGTATATTTCATTAGAGAGAGTACAAATAGTACTCAAAAAGGTCATTGCAAAGGATTACAATCAAAATTCATAAGTGCTGTCTTAAGAACTCCCTAATCCAATATAGCTAATGAACAGATTTCCATCCTAATTTTCAATACAAATACATGGAGCAATACACCAATCCGAATAGGTAGGAGGAGGTACCTTTGCTCTCGCATTGATCCATTTCCAAGAGCATATTTTATAGAATGTTGGAAAGGAATGGTAATCTTGGTACAATTAATGATGAGAAGGGTATACAGGAAAATCCTTGACAATTGGCCAAAGAGATGGCTGACTTGAGCCATAACTACAGAAGGATTGACACTTATGATGATATTATCTAAGAGAGAAATTCTTCTATGAACATATACCTAACATGTTGTTCTTAAACACGGTCAATCAAAAAATTACAACAAATGAAAAAATGAAATTAAAATTACAGATTATTCTTAACTCAATCACGTGACTTGTTCTTTCCCATTGCTGCATTGTACATTGGGGAACAGAAAAATCACACACCATCTTCCCAATACGCCACCGTCATCCAATCATGTCGATCGCCGCTGTCGTCCTTGCACGCGTCATCGCCATCCATGCCGCTGTCTGTGCGTGTCTTCATCGTCCCTACGCGCGTCACCACTGCCGTCTCTGCGCGTCACCCTCGTCCCAATGCGACATCACCATCGTCTCTGCACATGTCACTGTGGTCCTTATTATGGAAACATTTAAGCACAGTTCTAATCGATCATGGTTTTGCCATCTGACATGAACGCATCAAAAGTTGGTGTCTTGTTACTCAAATTTATCTTTATTATTACATGCCTCTTAAATACATCCAATTGTTAACAGTTTCAGAAAATAACCATACCAAATATACAGCTAAAGTTCAACTTGTAAGTAATATCTTTATTGCAAACGTAAACTAATTACAGTTACACATAGTTTGGAATAGTTAAATTTGTTAAATAAGAAAACCCCCTTAAGAGAACACACAAAAAATTGCGAGGAAGGGAGCAAAAGGTGGGAGTAGATGATTTAGTTCACAGAAGGTGGGAGCAGAAGGTGAACTCTGAACGATGGGAAGAGAGAAGGCTGAAAAAACAGGGAGGGAAGAAGAAGACTATTCAAATTCAGACACATGTCTTTTTTTTTTCATTTTTTTTACAAGGTGGCTTTTTTAATTTTATTTTAATTTTTATTTATTGTAATTTTTTATTGGTTGTGCCTAAGAATGACATGTTAGGTTTGTGTTCATAAAAGAATTTATGTATCTAAGATCCGTTAAAAATGACTTATTTAATTATAAAATGATATAAATGTATTCATCTAAGAAATAAATGTGTTTTGTTTTTTTGATCAGGGAAGAAATAAATGTGTTTGATCACGGTCAAGTGAGTTTCTTGACTGATGTTTTTATCCCAACCTTTAATTTTAATTCAGAGGCTTCATTCTCATATAAAAAATACTTACCTCACTTAATACATCATATGTGTGTGTGCACGTGCTGTGAAGCCTGCTACGTAGAAAGCATAAAGAAAAATCAAAACAAAGTACAAATGAATGTTACCCATATTCAGAACAAGTATATCTTAACCAATGGACAAAAGAACAAGATTGAAGCTTCTCTCCCAACGGATACTTCTAAAAATGAAGTCTATATAAGAAAAGAAGTAAAGCTGCGCAAACATACATATACACACACAGAAGCATA
The DNA here is from genome assembly GCA_035048595.1 of Echinosophora koreensis. Classification (NCBI taxonomy): domain Eukaryota; kingdom Viridiplantae; phylum Streptophyta; class Magnoliopsida; order Fabales; family Fabaceae; genus Echinosophora; species Echinosophora koreensis. The sequence goes on along the minus strand of JAPCYP010000002.1, from coordinate 2,208,581 downwards.
TACAAAAAACGCATAAACAATCAAGTGCGCAAAACTCAGAATACTTCAAGCACTCTTAATTTTCATATACTCTGATATTGTCCATACTACCTTCTCTCATTCTGTAAATATCCTAGAGAAGTTAGTCTAAGGAGTCATACCCAAACTTAGTCATTATCCACTCGTTGAGTGTCATTTGGTTGACATGCTAGTTGATGTAAAGTGAAGTTGCTGCTTCAAACAAATCTCATCTATCTGTTAAGCCTGAAGAGGATAGAAAAAAAAAATACTTGTTTGAACCTGGAGAGGCTATGTGTGAAAACAATACTCTATGTCTGAGCCTGGAGAGGCTAAGTGTGAAAAGAATACTCGTCTGTAACCTGATCAATTATAGTGCTTAAATTTGGTGAAGCCAAGGAAGGTGAACCAGGATAAATCTGTTGTGTTTATCTCATTCATTTGCTCTCTTCATATATTGCATTTATCTATTCGCCACCAACCTTAGGGACTGTCTGTGTTTGATCAAAGTTTTGTTTATCTTTCTGTACAAACGTCTGCTTAAGCGTCTATTGTTTGTGTTTGTTGCTTTGTGCTTGTGAAATCTGTTTTCCAAAATTGATTTGTGAAAACATTATTCAACACCTCCTTCTAGTGTTGTTTTGTGTCATTTCATACTTCTACTTCTGAAGTAAGTTTGGGGCTATATGTCTTTTAGCAAAACCTCAAGGGGTGGTATGTAATTTACTCAATCTTTTAAGAATAAATTTGACAATTAAAAAGATTATATAATCATCATCTTTAATTTAAAAAATAATTATTCTGAGTATTTTTAGTTTTTGGATTTTTTGTTGTTGAGACTCATAGTAATTAGGGGCTTTGACTCCTCAATGGATCTACGGAGTATCCCCACAAGCTTAGATCCTTTGGACTCGGTATGGGACTAATTTCCGCTTGGGTGTTTAGTCGCGATTAAGGTTCTTCGCCTCTCCCCAAAGTTGTGTTCTGCAAGATTCGAACTCAAGTCCTCCTCCACAAGCTCAGCATGTGCAACCAAGTAAGTCACATCCATTGAGTTTAATTTTTTGGATCTAATTGTAATGCATTACTAGTGTAAGTTTTTTACGTTATCAATCAACAAATTATACATTGTAACATTAATAAAAATAGGATTAAAGTAGTACGTGCCACTGTAGAAGGTTTTACACCGAGATTTTCTAATATTTTGGCACTTTTGCTTTTTATTTTAATAACAAAAAGAGAGAAACAATAACAATATTGATTTGTCAAAATATCGTTGGATATCGGTATAAAACTCACTTACACTGAATGTAGAGTAAATCAGCTCATAAAAATATTTTACTCTTATAATAATTATTTCAAAAGCCACATATAAAATGATGTTTGGTTAGTTGATAATGTAAAGATCTTTATACAAATAATAGATCAAAATTGCACTCTATTTTTTTTTTTTGGCTTTTAAATTATAGAGAAAAGTGCATAACTCCGTTAAACTTCATTTCGTTTGAAAATAGACATCTTCAAATACTTTTTCCTCTCAATATGTTAACTCTCAGTTAGATCGTTAACGGTGAATAAATTCAACCATTTATTTCGCTTAAATCCGAACCGTTAATTGCATTTTATTTTTTATTTTTTATAAAAGAAAATAAGAACAAAGTATTGAGGCTTGTATGCTTTTATTTTCCTTTCCCCCATTTCGTTTTTCCTCATTGGGATTTTTATTATGGGTTATGGTTGAATAGATGAAAGTGGGTGAATTTTTTTATTTTTTTTTTGGTGGCCTCTGGAATATTGAATAAGGTAGTTTGGATTTCATTTTGTGTTTTGGAATGAGTTAATGGTGAACAATGTTTTTTTTTGGCTTCTTAGTTGTTGTTTAAGATTGGTGGAGATGGCTTCCTTCCCACATACTCAACAATAGATATAGGATAATAGAATAAGCGATTAAGAGAAGCAACGAGAAAAAAAATGGGAAAAGGGGAGAATAGAAGCATGAAATAGACAACGATAAACACGAGAAGGGGGTTGAATTGTGTTTATCAGACTTTTTGTGAAAGTTAAAAACTTTCCCCACACAAGAGCTTCAAAGCAGACGAGTAATTATTAAAGCAATCAGACAAGTGACTTGTCTGAAGGTTTTTTAACAGAAAAACACACAAGCATACAAGATTAAAAATAATGTTTGATATTCACACTTTAACCTAGTTAACAATTAAGATAATCAAATTAACTAAAGAGATAGGGATAGAGATAGACACAACTATTTTATCCTGGTTCACCCCTTAACAACTAGGGCTACGTCCAATCTTTGGCAGCACCAAGTTTTCTCCACTATAACTGATCAGGTTACAGACAAGTATTGTTTGCACACCTAGCCTCTTCAGGCTCACTCAAGTTTGCTTGAAAGAAAAATGTAATTAATACAACTTTGCAAGTCTTTCACTAACACTCAGAAGAGTGAATTTAATGTGAAGAATTAAATGCGGATAGTAATGGCTCTTGTGTTATACTATGTTCTCTTTTTCATCTTCAATGTATTCTCTATTTATATCATTCAATCAATTTGAATCCATTAGAGATATTCCTTCCGATTTTTGGCTTTAAGCTCCATTAAATGCAATCAAAAAGCTTACTAAAAAAGTCGAGCGAAGTCCTCAACCAGTTCTGAACTGAATAAGACCGGTAGAAAAGACAGCAGACGCAGGAAAAGCACCGAGACTTCAAAAATACCCATGGAAAAAGGTTCTCCGATCGCGATTTGAACCACTCAAATGGAAAGAGGAAGGGCTGGTGAGGCTACAGTGAAAGTTGCGGGGCGATACGGTGGCCGGAGGGCGACGCATGGGTTACACGCGCCCGGAAGTGAGAGGCATTGTGGTGGCACGTGAGGGCTCGTCCGGCTTCCGTTGGCAACGATCTTCTGGGTTCCGGCTGATCTGGAGGAGCCAAACCTCTGGGTGTGGTCGCCGGAGTGATATCGACGGTGTACGGCGGTCAACGGTTTTGGACAGTGGTCAACAGCGGTGGACAGTGACAGATGGTGGGCAACGGCCAAAATCTGGACACGATAAAGGTGTCAAACACTGCTATGAAGACAACCAAGAGAGCCGCAATGGAGGCGGCAAAGAAAACCGCAATGAAGGCAACAAGGGTTTTTATGCGGAAGCGAGACCCCCAAGACCGGGAGCTCTTGATACCATGTGAAAAATGATATTGAATATTATTGATGTTATCATGAGTACAAACTCTAATAAGAATATATAGGCAATGCTAAACCTAAAGGGCCTGACTAATGGGCCTAATACAAAAAATACAAGATTTACAATATTTACAACAGGATATAAGCGAAGTAAATGTAATGCTTGGATTTATTCACTAAGAGTTAACAAAATAATTGATTTTTTAAGGATTAATTGAGACAAAAAAAAAAGTTAGGGAATTGATTTTATTGATGGTAGAAGCTTAATGACTAATTGAGATTAAAAAAAAAATTTAAATATGCCTATTTAAGAAAGAGCTAAAATTTGAGGAGTGTGCATGCATTTTTCCCATAATTATATATTACTCATGGTTTAGTTCTCTACATTAATTTTTCCTTTTAGGGATTCAACAAGTAATGGTCGTAATTTTAATTATTCACCGACTAAATTTTTTTAATAACAAAAATAAAAATAATAGTAAAATAATAACAATAATAATTACGTGTTGTGTATGCATGTTCACACGTACACGTGTGCTCAATTCGAATTACCGTTTGTCTTGTTCACGTAACATGTCTGAATGGTTGATTCAATTTGAATCACCCACCTGTTATAACTGGATTTGGTAATAAGACTGAAAAATACATATCATATGATTTACGACGCGACTAACATAAGTTTCAATTTTCATACATAACATTTTTATATAAGGTTAAATAATTTAAATAGTTTACCTTTTATTTATAAAATAACAAAGCGAAATACTTTAAATAATATACCATTTATTAGATTTTTAACTCAAATATTTTAAAACCACTTAAAACTAAACCTACATTAGATAAGCGTTAATGCAAAAATTATCCATATTTTATTCGTAGGAAGAAAAAGTTTAGAGTCAAATGAAATTCTCATTTTAAAATCAAAAACTTAGTGAGTGTTTAAATAAAATATTATATTTTGATATATGATGTAGCTATGTTATATGAACGAAAGGTTAATTAAGTAAATTAATAAGTATTAATTTGAAGTTTTGAACCCTCCTTAGATGTAACAGCAAAAAGGTTTGAATGCACCATAATCAAGCTTTTGCCAGACATACTATATGACAGTGGTGCTAATGGAGAGTGGTGATAATACCAACTTACTTTGTTAAGAAAATTATTCCCTTAAAATACTAAACATATTTGGGCTTTTTATCGAATATGGTGGAAAACAACATTTTAAATTCAGTAAAACCTCAATTTGATCCCTGAAATTGTAAGATCGTGTTAGTATGTTCCCCACATTATCAATATTTCAAATTAGTCTTTGAAATTGCAAAATGTTTGTCAAGTTAGTCCCTCCGTCTGGATCTGTTAGTTAACAAAGTTTGAGATGTTGATATGGCACGTTAAGTGCCTGACTGACTCATACATCACCATACACGTAGATGTCACATCAGCTGACTCATCTCACGCAAAAATTAGGGACCAACTTGACACTAGGGTTAAAAAATAATTTTAGTCCCTTTTACTTCTCCCAATACGATAATTACCCATCTTCACTCTCACTCCATTGTTCTCACTTTTCTTTTCCCCCTTCATTATGCCTCCCCCGCTGCAAGTTTTGGGTTTGCCACTAAATTCATCAACACAAGAAGGGTGCAATCGATCATCCACATAGGTATGTTCCTCATTTCTTCCTTACTTATCCGTCTTCTGTTTTTGTAACCTTTTTTCTTTGTCCATTTTTTTCCATCTTCTTCCCTTCCTGTTGATGTGAATGGGATAGGGTTTTTGGGTGTTGGTTTGTTTGTATTTTTTTTTCGTCTTCTTCCTGTTAATTTGAATGTGAATGTGCTAGGGTTTTTTTGGGTGTTGGTTTTGTTTGTCTTCTTCCTTGTTTTTCGTCTTCCCTGGTTTGATGGTCTACAATTTGGTTTAATTTGATTGATTCAAGTTTAATGGTCTAAGGGGTGCAATTTTAGTTTGGTTGATGCTGGTGGTACTATCTGAATTAAGTTTGGTTGAATTCTGGTCTAACTGGTTTGGTCATTCTGAGTTTGGTTTGCTCTTTCTGTAATTGGTATTCGCAGGGACTAGATTGACATTGAGTTGGTAATGGTATGGATGAACTTGAAACTAAGTAACTAATGTCAGGGATTGACTTGATATTTATTTATTTACTTTCATGCGTGCAGGGAAGGAGATATGGTATAAGAGGCACTATTACACCCCAAAAATGTGTGTTAAGGCAGCACCAATCAGAGCATCAGTCCCACCAGCTCCACAACCTTTCATGGTGCCAATTCCACCACCACAGGTTGGTTCTACAAGATCGGAATTAGGCGATTTTTTTTTATTTCAGACCCATTAACCCTAGAGCTTGCAAACCAACTTCTAGATGGGGCTTTCTTACCTTGTATTGACCGGGGACATTGGGAGCCACCACCCATTTTCTTCATTCAATCTATTCTTCTTCAAAGTTTATTCTGGGTTGTTCTGGTTGTCGAAGAAATGGGGGCAAAATTGAAACGGGAGAGAGAGAGAGAGAAAGAGAGAGAGTGAGAAAAAGAGACAATGATGAGTGAAAAATTTAAAACGCTCCTAGTGTTAAGTTGTTCCATGCATTACTTTTGCATGTGACGAGTCAGCCGATGCGGCATCTACATGTAGAGTGATGTGTGAGCCAGTCAGGCACATAACATGTCACGTCAGCGCCCCAGACTTTGTTAACTTACAGACCCAGGCGGAGGGACTAACCTAACAAACATTTTGTAGTTTCAGGAACTAAATTAGATTTTTACTCTTTTAAGTTCTACTCTTGGCTCGAAATTATGTAAATTTGAACCCAAGTATCTAGAAAAAGGTAAAGTACATCGAGGAATCTTTTTGAATAACCTATTATAATGGCCCAAGCTGCTCATCCTTGATAACATCAAATAAGAGATATCCTCTACAGTGAGTAAATGTGTAAAGTAAGAAAATGGGGGTGTATTCACCCTTAATTAATTCAAGTGCATTGAAATATCAACCCACTTTTATCTAATCAAGGGTGTATACATCCTTACTTTCTCACTTTACACACATACTCAATTTAGAGGAGTCAAATGTTAGATTTGAACTTAATAATCATATACAAGGCATGCTATCATAAATCTTAATTGTGGAAACATCGTGACCATATAAGCATGCATCTCATATCATCCAGAACAACTACAACTTGATAACCTTAGGATCTACAACATGTTGGCTTATTAAAGATCACAGGAATACATGGATCCATTGCTAATGGTCGATGTGCGGTAACCTGAAACACGAAGAGGGAGGGAGAAAGAGATAGAGACGTAATTAACACTGGTTGGCTTGTGGTTCTTCCTCAGCCAGGACTCTTTATGCCTTAGTCGCACTTCGGATGGGGAGAAGAGACGGTATGCGTTGTGTCCGGTGTATTGGGGGACCATAACCTATATATAGGGTGATGGCCAATTAGGGTTCACATTATTTCGAAATTGGTCATCGATGACATCCACTCATATTTCGACCATATCAAATAATTAATGATAATCAATTATCAAGTCAGAAATCTGATTGGCCTTATCTCTTAATTTGATCAATATCAATTAAGGTCCCTAATTGATAAATAGCTAATATAATTAACTATCGATATCTGTCAACATTATGATATTGGAATAAAATATTCCAACATCCAATTCATTGATTGGACACTTTTCTCTTTGTTGTCCATGAGAACATTAATCGACCAAGTAGGTTTAGACTTAATCGTGTTAATTTTGGAGTCTGATGTCCAACAAAATTTATTGAAAGTATTATAAATAATCATAAATGCATCCAAGTTGAATACATGTTAACAAATTATAAACACGTACGTTACTAATTATATAATTTATTTTTTATTTAATTGCAATAATTAATTATTGTTCATAAATGTATAATCTATTTAACTCTTTTTTTATTTTTTTTCAAATATAATCTATTAACTTAACACATGTAAGTTAAATTTAATTTGCACATGAAATATAATAACGCTCACATTCTGCTCAAGCATACCCATACGGTAGATCATTTATAATATGCATTATTCATAGGGAAGGTCACAATTCATACCCATTAAATGGATTGTCTCATGATTTCTTTAAGATATAGAGTGCTTTATTGACTTTTTTTATTTATTTATTTATTTATTGGGGAACAACCGAAACAAACTAAGCAGTAAGCAATAACACGAGGCATGCTAACACCTAAAGCATCCTCTAGGAAAATTAAATCTAAAGAAGCCGGGGCTTTATCAAAAACAGTCCAAGTAAAGGAGTTCACATGTCCCTTATTAGCAAGATGATCCGCACATCGGTTGACTTCTCGATAAACATGAGAAACATAAGCTCTCCAATCGAGTTTATGCAGAAGATCTAAGACCTCTGACAAGAGAGGTTGAAGGAACCGATTTCCACACTCTCCGGTATGAACCATGCTCACAACCACTTGGGAATCAAGCTCAAATTGCATCGGGCTAAGAGAGAGGCTCCCAGCCAACTTGATCGATCCCTAATCGGAGAGCCCAAAGCTCAACCCACACAGAACTGCACGGACCCAAATTACAGTAGAACCCTTTAACAAGTGTGTTTTGGAGTGGCTATTCGTGAAATTTGGATGGATAGAAATCAGCTAGTATTCAATGGGAAGACAACTTTCCCTTATTCTATTTGGTCGTGTATTGAAGGTCAGGCTAGGCTCATTATAAGAGAGCTTGATAATCCTACTCCAGTGTTCATTGAAGAAAGTCAACGTGAGGTGCATATTACCTAGGTGGCTCCTCCTGCTAACTTACAAGGTAAATATTGTTGATGGATCTTTTCGTAGGAGCTCAGGGATGGCGGCTTGTGGGGGTCTTATTAGAACTCATTTGGGAACTCTTGTTAAAGGGTTCTACTGTAATTTTTTGGGTCCGTGCTTTCTTGACTTTAAGGGAAACGTAAAGTGAGGTAAGAATGAATTTATCCTTAATTACTTAAAGTGTATTAAGATATCAACTCATTTAGTAGATACACCCTTACTTTTTTTATTTTTACACTTTTACTCACTTTTGAGAAGTCTAATTCTAAGTTCAATTCATCTAAATATTCATAGAACTAGTTTTCATTCAAAAGTCACTTCCCTAAAAATTAAATTCTTATCATTATCCCAAAAGATAAAAGTTGTACCACCTCAATCCATATCTTTATGAATATTTTCTCACTATTCTATATAATGCAAAGAGGTTATTTAAAAGTTTACAAAGTAATGGGATTGAAAATAAAGATTAGAATTTTATATTCCTTATTGAGGGGATGGGGGTATTGAAATAATGCAGTTATTATGATAATGCTAAAATTCTTAAAAGTTAAATTTTGCCCATGTATTCTTTTTTGGAAAAAGAAATATAAACATTGTTATTTTTGCCTATATTCAAATGAAATATAACTCCATCCATATTTATGAATTTTATATGCAGAGACAGCCAAAGCTTATAGTGAGGGTATGTACATGCACTCTCATTTTTTTAAAAATAAATATGACTATCTTAGTATTTTTATTTTGCCCCCCATTATTGATTTATTTGCACTCATGTCACTCTACCTTGTTTCTTTCTTCATCTCACATTTAGACAATTATGAGAGATGTAATTTATTTAATTAGATATATTTAAATTTTATAATTTTAACATTTATGTATTTATCTTCCTATGTATAGTAATAACTAGGCTCAGTTGCACTTTTGGTCCTCCTACTATTGGTTATAGCGATTTTGGTCCCTGTGGTTTTTTTCAACAAATTAGGCCCCCCATTTTTTTAAAGTTGCAAATTCGATCCTTATGTCCAATGTCCGTCAAATTTTCAAAGATCAATAGAGAGAAACCATTGCTTTAAACGCATAGAACATCTTATTGAGCTTCTGTGGTAAAAGACTAAAAGACCCTTTGGTGGAAACAAAAAAAAAGGTTAGAAAGGAGGGATAAAACTAACAAATGTCATAGAGGAACCATTGAATATTCATGTTGAAATAGAGAGGCAGAGGAGGAGGAAGTTCAATAAGAGGTTCTATATGCTTAGAGCAGTTGTTCATGGCCTAATATTTATTTTTATTTTTTTGGAAATAAATTGCCCCTACTGACCCATTGTTTGGATCTGTCACTGTTTATATGAATACTGATAAGTAAAAGAGTTTAATCTTGATACATTATCAATATAAATTTTTTTACATTTTAAATAAATAACAAATTGTCGTATATGTGATTTTTAAGATAGTTACGATAAAAATCAACCTTTTTTAATTATCTGACAATTTATAATTGATTAATGGTATAAAAAAAATTACACTGATAGTGTGTTCCAACTAAATCCTAAATAAAACTATAAAATTGGGAGTTTAATTTTAATACATTGTCGGTGTAAAAAAATTTATACTGTTAACCAATCACAAATCATCCCATTGTGACTTTTAAGATAGCCATGACAAAAGTCAAACTTTTTTTTTTTTTAATAAAAAGTCAATCATTTTTATAAATGTAACAATTGACAATTGATTGGCAGAATAATTTTTTTTTATATTAATAGTGCACGCCAATTGAATTCTAAAATAAATATCCCGTTGATTTGTAAGTGTAAATATTGAGTAATATATAAATTTTTTTTTTGATGAAATGAGCAATATATAAATTTTGTAATAGAAATAATGTAACTAATCCTTATATAAAGTTAGAAATATAAATATTAACTTTATCCAAAAAATATAAATTGCAACATTTCATATCATTATTATTGAAGTCAAATGAAAGAAAGAGTCAAATGCAATATTGGGTCGTCAACTACTCCTTCAATGATTTTTAAATGTGCTCTCAATTCTCACACAACAAGCCGAATCCCAACGTCCAATTTCTTACGATTCCTTTCTTCTAGACGGAGAACAAGGCTCTTTGACATTTGACCCAATCACACACAACACGCAAGACTCCAGAATAAATAAATAAATAAATAAATAAATAAATAAATATACAAATAAATAAATAAATAAATAAATAAAAGGTCATATTAACGAGTATCCTTAGGATACTCTTTAAAGAATAAAGAAAAGTAAGTTTTCACTAAAAAATCAAACATTTCACCTTTTCAAATGTTAAATACACAAATTCCCTATGTAATATTTCCTTTCTTGGTTCCTTAACGAGTGCTCTTAGAGTACTCGGGCACTCGTTAGCATTTTCCATAAATAAATAAAGGATTTTTTTATCATGTGCAACTTTGCACAGGTTAAAAAACCCAAAAGCAGCAATTATTTATTGCAAAACTAAGCATTTCAGCTTTGAAAGTATAAAATACATAAATTCTTATACAAATTTACTCTTTTAAGATCCTTAACATATAGAAAAACCCATAAATAAATAGGACCTTGCTAATAAATTAGGACATTAGTTAAAAAATGAGCTAAAAAAGATTTTATATTAAGAAAATAAATATTAAACTTTTTAATATATTGAATACATCATTTTCTTTTTATCCTTATGTTGTGTTTCGGAGCTTGGAGGAGGGGGAAAGAGAGGAGGTGACTTATGACTACTAATTTATTGGTAATATGGATAAAAACTATCCTCCAAAACCCTCTAAAATCCTCTCTTAGTCCGTATTTTGAGTTCTCCTAGAATTCTCCAAATTCGGGAGAATTCAAAAAATGAACTAGAAGATGACTTTAGAGAGTTTTTGAGTATTACTAATAAATTATTAGTCATAAGCCCTCTCATCCCTTTTCCTCTCCTCTAAACTCCCATGCACACCCTTAATCAATGACTTGAAAGTATTGATTAGCAACCAACATGAAGTTGGTCCGAGTGGTAAAATGCTCGGGTCCCTTAAGCAATTGGTCAGGAGTTCGATCCACGACTCTTGCATATTGAAAAAATCTGATTGGGAGAGATCGTCCCTTCAATACCATCTTATAAATCGAGGGATTAATCTCTCAGTTGCGTGTGGATGATACCTTGTTAAACCAAAAAAGAAAGTACTGATTAGCATTTTCCAAATAAATAAAACAACTACACACATCACAAATATGGATCATGACTCGTTTAAAGCAAACTTGCATCTAAAATAAATAATAAAGTGATTGGAGATCTCAACCTATGAAATGATTTTTTTTCCCACATACATGAAAGCACAACACAAGTAGAGTAAAATCGCACAACTTCTGCCACCACCGTTGCTGCTGTTATCGTTGCCACCAATGTTGTCGTTGTCGCAACCACTACTGCCGTCACCACCACCCTCACCATCACACCACCACTACGGCGACCACTACTACCATTACCATCAATAATTGTATGAAACTGAATTTAGAATTTTAATTCTACACCCTAATTTTTTACAAAACACAAAAATAGAATTTATGATTCCAAACTAATGTTTCAGAATTTGAATTGGAATTGGAATTGAAATTAAAATTAAAATTAAAATTCTAAATTAAAATTCCAATTTCATGTTGCAAATAACCCTTGAAACTCGATTGAAATCAGTTTAAGGCGGCTATGATACATTTTCAATGTAAAACAACAATTACAATACCTCTAAAAATTATTGTGTTATTTTACTTAATGATATATTTAAAAAATATAAAAATTATTATTACTATTTAAAAGCTACATCCAAAGTATAACAGTATTAATTTCTCAGAGAGCTGAATATTTATAAATAAAAAAGAGTATTTAATGAGATTTTTTTTACTTAAATTAACTTTTAAAATATTTTCTATTATACACATATTTTATATTTTTATAACAAATTAGGGTTAAATATAATTTTAGTCCCTCAAATTTGGGTGATGTTCGTTTTTTGTCGCTCATTTGGAAAACTTATTTTTTTAGTCCTTCAATTTCTAAAACGTGTCAGTTTTGTCCCCAAACGGGATTAGAAAGCATATTTGGATAATTCTAAAACGTACATTTAGGGATAAAAAACGAACGCTCGATGACCAAAACTGGCACATTTTAAAAATTGGTGGACTAAAAAGGTAAATTTTACAAACGGGATTAAAATCGAACATTACTCAAATTTGGTGACTAAAAAATATTTAACCCTTTGTTTTTCTAAACAAAAATGTTATTCTAACAACCATTTGGGATAACTATACGGTGACAATCGTATATATGAACATTAACTCTATTCATAAATAAGTTTACAAGTAGGTTAAAATTACAAAAATACCATTACATAATAGAATTATCCTATGAGTTATCCCACATGAATTGTTAGAATAACACAACTCTTTTATAAAATATTAAATCTCTCCTCTCTTTCATCCTCTACTTCTCTCCAACCTTCCTGCTTTTATAGGAAAGCGCCAACAAACACGTTTAGATGCTCACGCCTAGACCTCATATCTTGAACAACCAATTAACCAATCAGCCACTGCCATCATTCTTTTATGTTTCTTTAATAATTTTTTCCCTCTTACAATAATTCATAATTGTGTGGTAAATTTATATTTTTAATATTCCTTTATTGTTTCTTTTAAATTAACATTTTCCTATCCAATGTAACGCCTCACCAAGAGGCAAACTCAATTTTCTATTCAATATTTATATTTATATATAAAGCCCTCTTTCTCTTATGGTCAACATAAGTCCTCTGTTTCTGTTTCTCTCTCGTTCTTTCTCTGTTCTCACAAAACAACGTTGTTGCTCTCTTCCCATAACATGGCTTCAATCTCACAGGGTCTTGTCTTAACCACTGCCATGGTTGTGTCAAGCACTGTGCTTTATCTTGCTTTCTCTAGGCAAAAAAATCATGCCCTATCATTTCAAATTCCCACAAATTCCAATTCCAATTCTCACCACCCCAACAAACAAATCTTACGATCATGCTTATATTCAGGTAAGAAAAATTAAAATCTCCTGTTTTCTTAACATTATTTTGCTTAATTAACTTTGTTAAGGAATTTTTTTTTCCTGTTTATGTGGGTTTCTTTTCATTTGTATTTTTTCTAATTATTATTATTTTTTTTTTGCAGAGGAAAAGAGAAGGGAAAGGAAGAAGATAAAGAAAAGAGTGAAATTTGCGGAAAATGTGATGGTGAAGGAAGAAAGAGAGAGTGGTGTGAAAATTAAGGAAAAACAGAGGAAGCGAAACAGAGTACCAAGTAGTAATTGCAGAAATGAAATTCGTGGAATGCCAGAGAACAGAATCGCTCTGTACAAAGGGATTTTAAGGGATCGTGGAAACAGGATGGCATGTAGTCACTGATCATCGTTTCTGGATTCTTCATGTAGATTTTGTGTTGCAAGTTGGAACAGAGGAGAGAGATTGTTCAGAGAAGCTATCTCTGTTTTTTCTCTTTGTTTTTCTTTTCCTCTGTTTTCTTTCTTCAGTTTTCTAGAATACTTCAATTTTAGTCTTGCTATGTGGGGGGTGTTTTTGTGAAGGCAAAAAAAAAATTATGGGATAAACTTGTGGTTGTAGATACATACTTTGTCCAACTCATGGTTTTTCAAGGAGTTCTCAAAATATTAGGCAATGTTATTTTTTTTCTTTTGCATGTTTTGCAAAGTTTTATTCTCTTCTCACAAAAGAATGTCCCATTAAGTCCCCTACCACCACTTAAGAAACATGAAAAAGGGAATAATTTTTTATATCAATTTTTTAATATAACTGCTGCCATCAATGAATTAGATATTATTATATATATGTTGAAATTGTTAAGTATTTTCAATTTATGTCTCAATACATGATAGAATTATTACTGGTCTTACCTGAACAGCCCCACCGATCCAAGCCGTTCCAAATATTTTCTTTTTTATATTAGGTTGGGTCGGCCAGTAATTAGATCTATCTAGATTCATGTGCAACTCTATTTACCTATTTATATGAAAATAAAATATTAAAAGGTTAAATATATTTTTAGTCCATAGAAAATGAGTGAATTTTGGTTTTTGCCCCTGTAAAAAAATTCCTTTGATTTTCATTCCTCTAGAATATGAAATTACTAATTTTGGTCCCTATAAAATGAGTAAATTTTGGTTTTGATCCCTATAAATTATTTTTTTGGTTTTAGTCCCTCTAAAATTTGATATCACCGTTTATAGTCCCTAGCATCCATTTTGGTAGAGGTATATATAATTCATTTTAGGATTCAAAAAAAAATTTAGGGGAATCATATGCTAATATGAAACCACAAAGGTTATTATGTGTCACTTGGGATGATCATATGACCTTCTATTTGACACATAAGTATTTAATAAATGTCACATGATAGTAGGGACAAAAAATAATTATTTCATATTTTACAGGGACCAAAATAAAATAAAAAATTATAGGGACCAAAACCAATATTCCCTTATTTTGCAGGGACAAGAATATATTTAACCCTATATTAAATACTAAAATATTTATACCGATTAGGAGTTAGTTGTATGTTAAAATTGTATTTGTTTTTTTTCTTTTTTATTTGACATTTTCCCAAAACTATACTTTTAATTGAAATGTGTGTGTTCATTGGAGCTCCCCCTTTTAAACAAAAGAAGAAGAAATAATTGGATATGAAAAGTACCGTGTGTTAAGATTATTCGAAAAACTGAATTTTGACACTTCTCATCATAATTTAGAACTTAAAACAAAATTTCAAACTATTAGGAAATCAATCAAATACTAATGAAGGTCTTAATTTCACAGATAGTTAAACAACTCCAAAGAAATCCTAAGCAATTATTGTGTCAAAAAAAATGCAATTACACTAAACTATCTCTCTACCTATGTATGCATGAACCTCTTTATTTAACCTTTAAGCACTCAAAGTTTCACTAGAAACTATTTAGAATTTTATGCTTGTCACACACAGCAATAATTTACCCACACTTTCAATGATTTTTTATGGAACACACCACAAAAAGAATATTAAAAGAATACAAAAATTAACATGATTAGACAAGATTTCTCTGCCTTTATGATTTTTATTAATAACCAAGTTAATTTTGGAGTTTTTCTACTACTACTACTACTACTATTATTATTATTATTATTATTATTATTATTATTATTATTATTTTGGTTCTAATCCAATATATCTTGATGCTGTCAATAAAGGACTAATCACTGTTCATAGGGTGGGGTTTTTGCTGGTCATACATTATTTTAACATCGTCAGGAATTGAACTCGAGAGCAAATCTAGTCGATCCCTAGAGTATCATAGGAGAAGTCTTACAACTAATGGACAAAGAGGCTTGATTTCTATTATTCTTTTTGTGATATACTCGTGTGTTCCATTAAAAATCCTTTCAACATGTGGGTAAATCCGTAGATATGTGCTATTTTTCTCAATATAAACACGCCAATGACGGAACACCATAACCCATCCTTTCACATGGCAAGGGCGCTGTGCAGGAAAGGAAGAAATCATAAATGGACCACGACTTAACATATTTGGATGCATTGTGGTGTCAGAGTTTGAATCATGACTCATGAGCCGGGGAGGCCCTCATTCTTGAATTGAACGTGATCATAAGTATTATCAAGGGTTGCCCAACACATTTGACCAAACCCAACTTGGACAAATGGCAATAAATAAAGTTGTGTTATTTGTTCATCATACTTATTACATATTTTACATTGTTTTATAAAAATTAGAAAAAATGTATTAAAATGTAGGATTTTTATTTTATTATAAAAATAGGTGTAAGTTTAGTGTAATTAAAAATATGTTGTCAAAATGGATCACAAATGAGTCACAAATTCTGCATATATGTATGTTTTCTCACAAATAAAATATCCCTTCAGAAAATAAAAGAGAAAACAAATTTAATACTTTATATATATTAAGTGTTGACGTTATATCTAAATTCGACCAAAAAAATAATAATATAAATTCTAGCAAAACCATTAATATAAGATAGGTTTAAACAAGTCTTTTATTTCTGTAGAGTTCGTTAATTTTGATTTTAGTTGCTGTAAATAAATTCCTTAGGATTTCGTCCTGTAATTTCATAATTTTTTTGTAAATAGTCCCAATCGTTATCTTGGAGTACTAGAAATTATATTAAATAAATTTTTTTTTTCAATTTTAACCATGTCACCCTAACGCATGGTTTCGTTTATATCTTCTAGCCAAATTTTGGAGCAAGTAGGACAGAAACAAGAAATTACATCGGTACTTCTGAGTACTAGATATCATACCAAACGAAGGAATTTAGCAATTTTAACCATGTGACCTCTAATGTATGATTTTGCTTCTAATTTCTGACCAAATTTCATAGCAAGTCAGATAATAAAATGAAATTACTTCGGTATCCCCGAGTACTAAATAATGGAAAAAGATGATGGTAGGGACTATTTACAAAAAAATTGAGATTACAGGGACGAAATCCTGAGAAATTTTTTTACAGGGACTAAAACCAAAATTCGTGAACTTTGCAAGGTCTAAAAACTCATTTAAACCTATAAGATAACTACGTTAATAGCAATACATTATAGTTCAGAAGGAGAAAAAAATGGTTGTATTATACCTGATCTATAGCATTATCAAAAAATAAATGCTAGAACCTTCCTAGCCAAAATGGTATCACGAGACGTGAGCCACCCTTGTTTTAGATGGATGCATGGTATCAAATAGTATGACTTTCAAATCAGAGGGGAATCCATGAGAACCACACAGCAATAGACCTACATTGGTAGGTCTGCCCCCACAGATTTAAACAAATTGTTACACGTACGTATAGTCCTTGCTATTCTTGTCTTCACAACAAAAAGAAATTTACCTATACCACCACTTTAAATCAAAAATCAATTGTATATTTAAAACTTCAAAAATATTTCTAGCTTGTATTTGTATTACTTGCTTCCAGGTGAGAAGATGAGCTTTGACACAATGGTAAGGTTGCTATCAGGTAACCTGGATGTCACGGGTTCAAATCCTAGAAATATTCTCTCTATTTGCGGGAATAAGATTATGTACATCTATCTATTCCAGACCCTACGATGTTGGAGTCTCGTGTACTATGTCGCCCTTTATTACTTGCTTCCGGGTAGGCTTGCTCAGAATAATTTAAACCAAAAAGCAAATAGAAAAACAAGGCAGAAAGAAACATTGATTTGAAAACAGTTAGGTCCGTTATGCAGCTCAAGTCATACCAACCAAGAACATCAGATAACTAAAATCTGGCATTGCCATCTTCAGAAAATAAAGACATCTCCACGAAACATCACATACTCCATTAACATTATTATTCTAACACCACTTCAAACAGGATGAAAAACAAAGATTAAAATGTAAGCAGTCACAATTTTGTAAACAGATGTACAAAATCAAACTATGTGGTAAGGATTGGGGGCATGTAGTCAACTTTGCCACCAAGAATACGTGCCTTGGTGTCCGGGAAGAATTCAAATCCTGGCAGCTCTGTGATATCTCCTTCACTGGCAACGCCAATAGGATAGCGGAGCAGGTGGCCAGGAAGGTCATGCTCAAGTGACTCACTGGAGTAGAGATCCCAATACTTGTCAGCAATCTGGTTCACCTTATTAATACATTCTTCATTTTCTGGCTGGAGGAAGGAGTCATCAAGCATGCCAAGGTGCTCATACCACAGCGACATGCGAAAACCGTGGATCTGACCCCGTGCAGGCTGCCTCGTAGCCAAGTGATAGGGCTGATAAGCACCCATGGCAATCTCAGAGTCCCTAGCACCATCCATTGATCGCTGGTTGATGTTGGCGGATCCAATGATTATGTATTCATCATCAACTGCAAGGAAAAGTATGCAATTGTGATACTAGTGATAAAAAAAATGATCCAATATTATAGCTGCAAAATGTAAATTATTTATAAGTAAGATTGCTGCAACTAGTAAGCAGTTTAATTTTCTGACTTACCTATCATCATTTTGGTATGAACGTAAATCATGAAGCGCCGGGCCGCTTGGGCTCTGATATAATCTGAATCCTCTTCTGGTTTTTCTGTAGGCTCATACTCTCCCTGTTTTTTCACCTCCCGGTTACCAAGGCAGAAGAATGTCAAATAGTTCCTAGGATCTTCATCAATTCCCTTAGCCCTGAGTGCCTGAATAACATCCTTGTACATCATCTCCATTGTTCTCCTTTGCCAGTCCAATATTGCCTGAACTGATGCACTTTCTGGGACACCCTCTGGCCACATTGGGACCACAACATACACAGTGAACCTTTCCCCAGCTTCAATCTTACTAACAATCTTAAGTGAAAGTTCCTTTGGGATTAGATGCAAAGCACCAATTTCTTCAGGCTTAATATCTTCAGCACTCCAGGCAAAGGAGCTTCCAAGGAAATACTGATTTTCAATATAGATGAACTTCTTTGCACGCCGAATAGCATGAATATAAGCATCTTGAATACTACGATCGATGATATTTTCCTTCCCGCTAACAAGTCCAGCTCTGGCAGCATCTTCAGGAGTCTCTGGGAACCCAAAAGCAGCACCACCATCAATAGATCTAAATAACTGAACATTCCATGTCTCATGATCCTCAGGAAACATTACAGGGGATGGGGGAATAAGGGCATCTTCAAGCTCTCTCAGTGGAACAAGCAAATCCTTCCCACCTTGCTTCCTCCATCTTTGCTCAAAGTTAAACAAAACATCCCAGGCTATGGGTCCTTCAAGCCGGGAGTGGATGTCATGCCATGGTTCCCTAGGACCACCTTTTGTGATATCAGCACCGGGAAAGTTAGGTTGATGAAAATCATCATGGTGTGCCGTGTCCAGGGTTCGGAAAAGTGAGTGGAAAGCTGTATCATATCTTCCATCACAGAGGTCAATACCCCCAACAAAACTCACAATTCTTCGCTTATCTGACCCTCCATTTGGCAACTCACTGTCCACTACCACAATCTTTTGATGATGAGTAAACATCGTAGAAATTTGTAAATCCTGAACAATGCTACCGCCATCATCAGGATTGCGGGGGCATAAAACACAGTGCACGTCAGTGCCATTGAAGAACTGCTCAGTTTCTTCATCATGAGTAGCCATCAATCCATCCTTTTTCAACAAACCAACTGATGTTCTATCATCCCAAACAAGCATCAAAACCCTAACACCTTCACTTGCTCTTTTCTTGAGAAGCTCACCAAGTGTTGTGTCTCCCCCAGGCTTTGGCCTCCTAGAATCCCTTACCAAGGAAATCTCAGTATACACAGACCAACCAGTAATGTATATTAAGTGTTTTGCGTTGGTGATTGCATCAAAAATATCCTCCCAACACCTATGAGGCTCATAAGTCTTGCCTCCAGAAAGTTGTATTTTAGGGACAAAATTATCAGGCACATGAGCATCTTGGTACAGAGAAACCTTACATCCTTGTCTTTGGGAGAAGAAAGTATAGGGAACTCCAGGAAATTTAGCACTTCTAACGCCGCGAGCCCAGTTTCGGTCTTTTGTGACTTCAAAATATTGAAGCTTGACATGGATCTTCGAACCCTCGTGTATTGGATTTTTATCCTCATCCAAGATTTCGACCCATCTATCTATTTCCTCACCATCCAAGACCTCCTCAACAGGCACATAAGCTCTTCCAATTAAAGTTGCCCCAATAGGATTATCATCTTTCACAGTGAATATAATATTTGAAGCCGAATGGGCACAATAAATGTGAAAAGACTCGTACCATCTAGGATTATTTGGTTCATTTTCTATAATTCTAGTCCTTCCCACTCTTGCCTTCTCCAGATCAATGGTAGCATAGAGTTTATTAACTCCCTTTCCAAAACCAACTGTCTCCTCAAAGTTTTGCTTGATCTATAGTAGAATAATGTACAGGGAATTGGCATTTAACGAGTCAACCACAATGAATAAGAAAAATAACGGAGCAAAAGTACAGCAATTGAATATTCTCTTTTCGTCATGTGCATATATGTATGTGAATGTGCATGAATAATCACCAGTAACAATATGCCTGCACTGATAGGCAAATTAGGGGGATGAGGGCAAAGGTCTACAATTGAATGGGTATGGCTTGTCAAAAAAAAAAAAATTTAATAGATAAGGCAAATAGGCAATGCATTTAGCCCATACTTAAAAAGATTCCATTAGGCTTTGGTAAGTATAGAGGAAAGTCACCAAAGAAAAATCCAGTAAACTCTAGCAAGCTCAGTTTTCTAATAAAATATAGCATATGGGTAATAAAGGATATATAAGATAAAATTAATAGTCATTGAGGTAAAAAACCAGTTGACTGAACACAAGGTCATTTCAACTGAAAAACTGATTCATGTTGAGCAACCAGTTAAATTACAATTTGTGATTAAGCTTTGGTCCCAGAAACCTTGACTAGAATTACCAATACAGATTTACACTGTTCGGTTTTTTTAATGACAAAAGCTCTTAAATACATAAACAAGTTAGTTTCCAGATAGATTTCAACAAAGGCTTACAAACTATTGACAGTTCTAGAAAGAATAGCTTATGGCTACAAATGCTGAAAAAATGATACCTGAATGTTTCTTTTAGAAATTAGAAATCAAAACCAATGATCATTTATCATCATAGAAAATAATAATATCAGAAAAAGTGTCACAACTAATAAATCACCATATCATCATTTTTCATAATATATAATCAAACGAATCCCTGACCCTTCAAAGGAATGAGGGCCCACTTAGTGCTTAATTGAATCCAATGGACCACCACCACCATCAACAAACTTCTTCAATTTAAGAAATTTCAACACAAAACAGAAAAACAAACACATTTCAAAATCCAAAACATTACAACTCAGAATCCACAATCCAATCACCAGGTTCAACATGGATCCAAAATCCAAATAGTCAAAAAAACAAAACTTTGTTTACCATGCTGAAAAAATTGCCACCCCCACCAGCCTTGAGCCTATCCACCTCATAAATGGTGGCATGGAGAGTTCCATGAAGCTGAATTTGTGCCATCTATCACCTACAATGCAAAATTCATAAAACCCCATTTGGAATCAGATCAGATATAACATTAAAAACAGCTTAAAACACTTGAAATGTACCAAAAAAATAACGCGGGATTTGAGTGTACCACACACAAAGATACAAACTTTGAGATACCAATGAGTTAGATCGGATCACAGGTTGAATTAAAACTGTTTAAAATTGAAATAAAAACATCTCAGAATAGAATGGAAACAGAGAGAAACAGAGAATGTGAAAACAGAGAGAAGAGTGTAAAGATACTAACTTGTGCGGAGAATGTGGAGAAGAAGAAGAAAAGAGGGAAAGGGTATGAGAGAGATCCGAGAATGGAGCAGGATCAATGGAAGAAATAGCAGCATGCAAATTATTGCATTTTTTTTTTTTTTATTAAAATATATTTGAATATTTCAATGTAATGACTAATCTCCCATCTTCTTGACAACGTGGCTCCTTCTTGTAGGAATTTGATTTTTTTCATTTTTCTTGTCTACTTACAAATTATTATAGTGAATATCAGAATATTTTTTTTATTTTTATTTTTTTTGGTAACCATGATATAGGTACGAAGTATCCACCACCGTTAGCAGTAACTAATCTCCGTCGGGAAACCTGTTAGGCACACAAGGTGGGTTCTTCCCTCCCAACCAGGTTTTCTCCATACACAAGAGTCAGGATTCGAACCCCTGACCACTTGCTTAAGATGTCCAAGTCCCTTACCACTTGGACCAACCACATGTTGATACTGAATATCAGAATATGTAATTGCAAAGAAGAGTAAACTAAAATCTGATTCAGAAAATTATAAAAAAAAAAAATGTTTAAAGTTTCATGCAATTGGATTTATAATTTATGTAGAATATTTTTAAACAAAATTTGGTTTAATGACATTGTTCATGGGAAAAGAAGTTTAAACCATTAGTATTAATTAAATATATCAAATAATTAATTAAGGCGATTATTCAAGCCAGATATTTATTAATTAAATAATCATTCTAAGAGATTTCTTAATCTCCCTAATTAATAATTATTATGATTAAAGATTGCCGTTTCATTTTTCACTTGGTTTAATAATACATTTCCTAAGAAATTCCGATTAAGATAAGTAAATAACTTGAATATGGGTGGGTGGGTATAAAAGGGGCTAAAGCCCATACGTGTGTTTTTATTTCATAGAGAGAAAAAATATTTTATTAATTCAGTCAAAAATATATATTTTATTAATAGGTTGCTGCAGTGATGGAGATTGGATAAAATATAGTTTAAATTGATAAAAAAAAAAAAAAAAAATCGGTGCCAAAAAATATTTTATAGATCACACTTGCAGTCTATATGACAAATATACATCTAGACTAGATGAACATCAGTACACAAAAAACTACACAGGATTAGAATAATCAAGTGATTAAATTTTGTATAGTATATATCATTATTCTTAAGTAGTTAAGTGCATCCGCTTAAGGACGAGTTTTTTGTAAATTTTGATAATTCGTATGGGAGCACGATTTGTTTTTGGACAAAATGAGAGCACATATTTAATCTATATGATGCCCCAAAAAATATTTCGTGACTTTCTACCAACAGTTTTATTGCTGGTTAACATTCATTCGTCAGATTCGTCTCGTACTATATAATGCTACTCATAAAGGAAAATTGAACAATACATCACGATATGCCGAAAAAGATTTTTAACGAGCAAACTAATCCATTGTTATTTTTCTGGTAAAATTCATTATATTGTTTTCTATATTAATGTTTGATTTGCTGACCTATTACTCTCTTTTTTTATTATATAAAAAAGATCGATATCAATATCATTCTCAGATTTGATCATGATTATTAATTTCAACAATATCATTTTTAGTGATAGTTATATAATTATCTCATGATTTATTCGCTTTATATTTAATTTTATTTTTCATTTATGTAATATTGTGGCTAACTATTTATATATTATAATGTGTTTGTTACCAAATTTATATTATAATTTTTTTTTACAGGAATATATTATAATGTTAGAATTAGTGAATTTAGTATTTATTTTTGTCTTTGAATATTCCCTCATGCTGTAATAATTATGTAAAGTTCTTGTTGATGCGGCAACAATAAGATTCGAGCTCCTGACAAATAGATAAAATTCGTCTAAAGTTACGGTTTAATTCTATTATGATCAACCGTTGTTGGATAGTGGCTTTATTATTTTGACATTCATCCGAATGTATATTTGATTGTTTGTCTCATATTTAATTAACAATGCATGAGTTAATATTATATATAAAAAAAAAAGTTAGATTATCACAATTTAGCATAAATTCTCAAATTGCCATTTGATATATGTAAACTCATATAAATTATGTTAAAGAAATATATTTATAAATGTCAAATAATGTAATCAAGTTTTGTGACAAATCATCCACTTAAAAATTACTTTAAAATGAATGGGCTCTCTAGAAGAAAGCTGAAACGAAAACCCATCCCTGTTTAGAAGTCAACGTGTCAAAATAAATTAGTGAAGTAAGATTTGAGATTGGATTCAATAATGAATTTGAGATGTAATAATATTGCGAAAAGTAAACAAAAAGTAGCGTTAATTGCAAGAGACCGCAATACCTTCCGCTTATGTAGGCAGGAAATTGAATCTATCAATTTCATGTCTCATTTTCGGATGTAGTTGAATATTAAATACGATGCACATCACGTTCACGTCGGTGCAGAAAACAAACAACGTGAAGAGGACGATTCCAACGTGAATACAAATGTGATGGTGCATGGATCTCCGTTAATATTGTTATGGACATTTTTAATTGTTTATTTATATTATTTGTTAATGTATAACTAAATGAGTGTGATTCAGTTGGTTGTATATACTGAGCTTGTGGATAAGAATCTTTGTTTGAATCCTGCTGGAGCAAAAAACTTTAACTGTGACCAAGCATCTGAGCGAGATTAGTCTCATAGTGAGTCTAAATGATCTAAGCTTGAGAAAATATGCTGGACAATGTTATGGTTCGCGACGATTTACTCGCTTTGGCTTCATAGAAATGAGTTGATTTTCAGCAATGACAAATTGGATGTTGATAGCTAGGGTGTTAGAATTGATTAAAGTAAGGATGTGGACTTGGTGCAAGAGCTATGTAAAGATGGGTGCTTTTCTTTTGTTGATCGGTGCTTAAACCCATTATTGTGTCTTAAATCAGTTGGCGCTTCCTAGGGTAGGAGAATTCTGCTCAGCAGCCAGGAGACCTTAGTTTTTTTCTACATTGGGGTGGACAAGAAGGAATCATCATATCCTTTAAAAACTTTGGTTTTGGTTTTTGAGTGGACTGTTTCTTTTGACCAGTTAAGATGAAATTATTGCGTGGGTTGATAAACTGTAACTCTTTGATGTGCTTTGTATATAGGTTCCGGGTACCTCTTATACTCATTTCAATATACGTTTGGCTTATAAAAAAAATCCCACTGAAAAGTTAAATACTCTAATTACGGTGAGTTACGACAAAAAAATGTTAATGTATAATAATAGTTTTGTGAAACAAGAATTTAGAATAATGTTTAATTAATAAGAAGTATCGATAGACAATAATATGCCAATAGGCAATAACATTATATTGTCAATGTGATCAGTAGCAACACGTGAATTAATATTATTCATTCATCATCGGGTTGCATTGAGAATATTTTTGCAGAGAAAAATTTGGATCCATCCTCGATATGTATGGTGTTGCTGTTGCACTGACGGATCTAAAACCTCCACCATCTGCTGGTCCCAATCAAATTGAAACTTGGACATATGCTAATAAGGTTTGTAGACATACAATTATTAGTACATTAACTAATGATTTGTTTGATGTCTACTATTCGTACAAGGAAGCAAAGGAGATATGGAAGTCCATGAATTTGAAGTATACTGTTGAGGATGTTGGGAAGCAAAAGTTCATCATTGGAAACTATTACAAATGGGAGATGACAGACGAGAAGGACATCAGATCACAGATCAACGAGTACCACAAGCTGCTTGAAGACCTCAAGACTGAAAACATCACGTTGCAGGATGAGTTTGTTATGGGTTTGTTGATTGAAAAGCTGCCATAATCGTGGAAGGACTACAAGCAACAACTAGTGCACAAGCATCAGTAGTTATCACTTGCAGAATTGATCACACACATAATCATCGAAGATACCAACAAGAAGGAAATCAAGGAAGCAAGGGCAAAAGCACTGGCCTCGAGAGCAAATCTTGTGCAAAATAAAAGGAGGTACGAAAATAAAAACTCTGGTCATGTTTCTTATGTGGCTAAAGTTGCTTCTAACCCCACTTTCAAGAAAAAAATGAATATTTGGAAGTTGCTTTGTTTGTGGAAAGTCAGGTCATCATGCTAATCATTGTAGATTTAGGAAGAGGAATGACAATCCTCCTAAGCCAAAAACAAATTTGGTCAAAGGAGATGACTTAATTGCTGCGATCATTTCTCAGGCCTATCTTGTGGCCAATGTGAAGCAATGGGTGGTAGACTCTGGCGCTACCAGGCATATTTGTGCAAATAAAATGCGTTTAACTCCTACACTTCTGTGGGGGATGAAGAAGAACTTGTATATCTTGGAGATTCCTGAACTGCTGCAGTTCTTGGGAAAGGAAAGGTTCTTCTTAAGCTCACATCTAGCAAGACCTTGGCTTTGAATGAAGTGATTCATGTGCCTAGTATTAGGGCTAATTTAATTTCTGTATCACTTTTGAGTAAAGTTGGGGTTAAAGTGTCATTTGAATCTGACAAGATTGTAATGACAGAAAATAATATGTTTGTGGGCAAAGGATATTGTCATCAGGGACTCTTTGTACTCAATGTTGATGAAATTACTAATGAAAATGCATCTTCTTCTGCTTACTTGATTGACTCGGTTGATATGTGGCATGCTAGATTAGGACATGTTAATATTTCTTATATAAAAAGATGCATGATGTTGGTTTGATTTGTGGTTTTAATTATACATGTATGAATAAATGTGAGATCTGTATTGAATCTAAAAATTAACAAAAAAATCTTGTCATTCTATTCAAAGAGAAACTGAATTACTTAATTTAATTCATACCGATCTAGGTAATTTAAAGCAAACCATGACTAGAGGGGAAAAAAATATATTATGTTACTTTTATAGATGATTTTTCCCGATTCACCAAGGTATATTTACTTAAAACCAAGGATGAGGCATTTGACATGTTTCTTATTTACAAGGCAGGAGTAGAAAATCAATTAAATAAAAGGATTAAAATAGTTAGATCATATATGGGTAGTGAATATATTTTATTTAATGATTTTTGTGAAAAAGAATGTATAATTCATGAAATTACTCCCCCTTATTCACCTGAATCTAATGGAGTAGCACAAAGGAAAAATAGGACATTAAAAGAAATGATGAATGCTTTACTAGTTAGTTCTTCTGCATCTAATAATCTTTGGGGTGAAGCATTATTAACAGCATGTCATTTACAAAATAGAATTCCTTAGAAGAAAACGGGTAGGACACCATATGAGTTATGGAAAGGTTATAAGCCTAACCTTAAATATTTAATATTGTGGGGGTGTCTAGCTAAGATAATGCTACCCGATCCTAAGAAAAGAAAAATTGGTTCTAAAACTTCTGATTGCATGTTTATTGGATATGGGTATGCAGAACCTAGTGCTACTTATAGATTTCTTGTTTTGAAAAGTAATGTGCTTGATTGCAATACTATTTTAGAAACTAAAAATGCTAAATTTTTAGAACATGTTTTTCCTTTAAAATTTGAAAGGTTGCCACCTTCACCTTCTAAAAATATTAGTGTTTCAAATGAATTTTCACAAAATATTTTTGAAAACACACATGAGGATTTGAGAAGAAGTAAAAGACAAAGAAAAGATACTTCCTTTGAAAATGATTTTTATACATATTTTGTGGAAAATGACCCTTTGAGTTTTTATGATGCAATTAACTCTTCTGAAGCACATCTTTGGAAAGAAGCTATTAAATCTGAAATTGATTCTATTACAAATTGCAATATATGGGTTTAGTAGATTTATCACCAGGAGCTAAACCTGTAGGGTGTAAATGCATTTTTAAAAGGAAATATAATCTTGATGGTTCTATTGATAAATATAAAGCTAGATTGGTTGCAAAAGGTTTTACCCAAAAAGAAAATATTGATTAGTTTGACACTTTTGCTCCTGTGACTAGAATTTCATCCATTCGAGTATTAATTGCTTTAGCATCAATTTATAAACTTGTTATTCATCAAATGGATGTTAAACGACTTTTCTGAATGGTGATTTGGAAGAAGAAATTTATATGACACAACCTGAGGGTTGTGTTGTTTCTGGCACTACTACAAAACATACTTTTAGCGGCAATTATAATGGCCTTCAGCGGCAATAATAATGGTTGCTAAAATTTTTACCAACAATTATAAATTAGCCGGCGTATCCAGTGTCGCTAAAAGCTTTACCGGCAATTATAAAAAATGCTGGTAAAAACCCAATTAATTGCCGCTAAAAGTCGAAAGTTATAGCGGCAATTATTGCCGGCAATTTTAATTGCCACTAAATATGATTTTTGAGTTGTCTTCTAAGCTCATTTACCGACTTTTTTTTATTGCCGCTAAAAGTTTTATTTGGCTTTTCCCAACAATTACTATTGCCGGTAAATGTTAAGATTATTTGTCACTAAAATTATTCGGGGCTTGATTAACACAAGGGTTAATAAGAAAATTTATATTCTAAAAGCAAGCCACACATTTCCCAGAGCAAGCAAACCACAGTCAAAGAAAAGAACTACACCAAGAAATGTGAAAAGGATGCCAAAACCAATCAAGGCTCTACCAATCTCTGCATGTTTGCCAAAAATCTAAAAGGTCAAAAAACATGTGATGACTAATGAGTTATTCTCATGATGGGGCTGATTTCAAGCATTTTCTCAAAGGCTGCATCATTCAATCATATCTTATATATCACCATAAGCAAATTAAACTGGAGATCTAATCCAACATAAAACCTGACAAATGGCACTTATCACTCATGTGATTCATTATACATTTAATGTCAAGTTGTCAACATAGAAGAAAAAAAAAATTGTATTCCGTAGCAGCCTAGTGCCCCACATGGAAAGATCTAGTACCTTATAGTACATGTAAGAATTCGGTCAAAAGTGAAACAAAGCCCACTGAGCAAGAACTCATTCATTAAAAGTACAAGTAAGTCTAAGCAATAGATAAAGGGAAGGGAATTGACCACAAATAGAAGTTGCAAAGCTGCAGCACCCAGATTATTTGCTCAATTTACAGAGTGATATGGGCCGCAAGAAGGATTATAAAAACATCATTTAATGGAGTTAAATAACTATCTTTCTTATTTCCAAGAGGATAAGTTTGCCACTAACTTTGACCAAGCCTTTTCATTACTTCCAGAAAAACTACTTGCTATCTGATTTCCCAACACTGCAACAATGAAGCTCTTGTTTCTGCACAAAAATGATTGACTTTGCTTAAGGCTACCTCATAACAATTTAGAACGAATAAAACAGTAATATCATGGAAATAAAATTTCCATGTTAGTGGCAAATGAACCTGTAAAAGTCCCACTTGAGCTTGAACAAAAATATTAAACTATCCTCATAGATAATCTTATTTTTTTATTGTAGGAGACCATAGTCCCACTTCAGTCAAGTCAGGAAGAAGATCACAACAACAAATTCACCATTGAAAGACAAACAGTTAGCAAGCAAGATAAGACAACAACATACCAAGTATATTCAGAAGAAGAATTTTGAGCATGATAGCGTATAGTCCCAAATATCTCCGAGTTTAATTGTTGAGCCTGCATTCCATATCCAAGTAAACTATCAAGTTGAAGAACATATATCTTAAACTGTAGATGACCTTGTAGCCTTGGTAATATATCTTAAGTTAGAACTCTTTATTAGTCTCTCTCATTCTGAATATAATATAGAATATTCAGAAAACATGATTAAAAAAAAAACTATTCTATAATCTATAAATTCAAAGTTGAATGACATAACTTTAACATACTCTTTCAATTTATGCAAATAAGCATTTAAGAAGGCTAATTCTTTACCTAAGTGCTTTGCAGGATCCACACCCATGGCTGCTACCTTGTAACATAAATAAAGCATTTAAATTTCAAACTAACAGTTATGCAAATAAAGTTGAACACAAATTTACAAAGGAGAAGGAAATAGTTTCACTTGCATAACTCTTTTTTTGTCTGCATATTACTCATATAACCCACCACCCATATATTCAAAGCCAAAAAGAACCATCGGTTTTATAAGATTATTACATGGTACCATTAGCATCAAGAAAAATGCTCAATGTTATCAAAGCAAAAATAAGATCTCCTCCATGGATGATAAGAACCACCATATGACAAGAACATAGAACATCCTTTCCATTTACAAATCAAAAAGAAAAACTACAAAGAGTAAGAAACTTTAGAAGCAAAGTTAAACAAGTTATACCTTCACAGTTATAGCCACGATTCCATTTGTAATCTGGTCAAGAGCAAAATGGAGTTAGAATTAAAAAAATAAAAATAAAATCTTACTATGTAGTTGCATAGATGCATGACTATCAGCTGTGCTGCAAAACACAATTTACCATTTCCTGGAGGAGCAATGACTGATCTTGTTTCCATAAGTATGCCAGAGAAACAAGGTCTAACCTTGAACAGGTAGTGTATCAACATAACAGAAGGAGAAAATAACTTACAAGTAGTAATTCTATATTTCATAATCAAGTCATCTTGAATATTGTATGTAAGCAAGTTCAGTCTTAGCAATGTAAGCACAAATAGAGGGTAAGAATAAAGTCAAGAATCCTCCTTGGGAAAGGAAATTTTACCCACAACAATCTCCAAATTTCTTATATATTTTAACTTATTTTTCCAAAATCTACCCACAATCTATGCAATATAAACATTATCAATCTATTAACAAAACCCCTCTCCAATATTCTAATGTTGCTAAACGTCTAAGCCCCTGAGGAATCCCTTTGGACTTATCTTTTCATTAGCAGCTACTTTTTAAAGACCAAACAATATGCATTGTTGCATTGCGTGAATCAGTAAAGATAAGAAGAAA
Organism: Echinosophora koreensis; assembly: GCA_035048595.1. Taxonomy (NCBI): domain Eukaryota; kingdom Viridiplantae; phylum Streptophyta; class Magnoliopsida; order Fabales; family Fabaceae; genus Echinosophora; species Echinosophora koreensis. The sequence goes on along the minus strand of JAPCYP010000002.1, from coordinate 2,178,316 downwards.
TGCAGAATTGAGAGCTCCATTTTACTCACGGGATTGAGATTAAAAAACTGTCACAAACTTTACCCAGAAAATGATGGAAATAAATCATTTAGGTATGAGAAAGTTAACAATGAAACAGAATTAGAGAGAACCAGAATTAGGAACTATGAATCAAATCAAACTTAAATAAAAAAAGTGTAGCGGAAAAGGTATCAGACATGCAAATCAAACACATTTCGATGTTCCAAAAGAGTATCCTCCATCATCATTCGAATTAGCCAGAATGAATTGCTACACTAAACATAATTATCCACAAAATTTCTCTATATTATACCATAGGTTCAACACTAAACATAACAAACCTGACAAGATCTATATGTTCCTGAGATTGAATCTTCAAGGTTGAGCAACGAATCTGAAGAAAATCACAAAGAGAGAGAGAGAGAAAAATCTACAATCCTTCAACAGATCTGAAAAAATCACAAAGAGTGAGAGAGAGAGAAGGAGGGAGGGAGGGAGGAGATAACAACCTGAACGTGAAGAAGAAGGTGAACACCGAAGAAGAAGAAGATGATGAACGCGCCGAGGTGTTGACGAAGAAGAAGATGAAACGTGAAGAAGGAGGTGATTTTTCGAAAAAAAGAACGTGAAAAGATGAAATTGTGAAATTGTGGAGGGTGTTTTGGGGAAGTGGAGAGAAATGGGGTCAGACAAAAGATGAAAGGGTGTCACGTGAAGTAGTCTAAATGTCTATTAGTGTTGTTATTAAGTATTTTTTTAGTGGCTAATATTGTTTAGCCACAAATTTTTCAAATTAATTTATGAATTAGTGGCAATTAATTTATTGCCATTAAATAATTGCCACTAAAAACAAAGTTTACTGTAGTGTGGACAAGAAAATAAAGTTTGCAAACTTCTTAAATCTCTGTATGGTTTGAAACAAACACCAAATGGCATGAAAAATTTTATCAAGTTTTGATTGGTGATGGGTTTTTATCTCTTGAAGTAGATAAGTGTGTGTATACAAAATTAGTAAATGGTGAATGTGTAATTATCTGCTTATATGTGGATGACATGCTTATTTTTGGTACTTGTAATGATATAGTAAATAAAACTACAGAATTTCTTGCTTCAAAGTTTGACATGAAAGACATAGGTGAAGCAAATGTAATATTGGGTGTTAAAATTATAAGGAAGGGTGATACTATAATGTTATCACAAAAACATTATGTTGAGGAACTTCTAAAGAAGTTTGGGTACTTTGAAGTTAAACCAGTAAGCACCCCTTATGATGCTAACACCCAACTTAAGAAAAATATGGGTAACCCTGTCGCTCAATCCGAGTATGCACAGATTATTGGGAGTCTGTTGGATTTAATGAATTTTTCAAGACCTGACATAGCATATGCTGTGGGCAGATTGAGCAGATACACACATAATCCCAATAATGAACATTAATTTGGATGCATTAGTCAGACTAATGAAATATTTGAGAGGTACCATGAGTTATGGTATTCTATAGAGTGGATTCCCTGCCGTATTAGAAGGATACAGTGATGCTAATTGGATCTCAGATTCAGATGAGACAAAATCCACTAGTGGTTATGTGTTCACCCTTGGTGGTGGTGCAATTACTTGAAAATCAGCCAAACAAACTATTGTTGCTAAATCTACCATGGAATAAGAGTTTATTGCTCTAGAGTTGGCTGGTAATGAGGCTGAGTGGTTGAGAAACTTCTTAGCGAATATATTCCATTAGGAGTTAAACCAACTCCTCATGTATCTATACATTGTGATAGTCAAGCGGCAATTGCCATTGCAAAGAATAACACTTATAACGTCAAAAATGGACATATTCGATTGAGACATCATGTGGTTAAGTAGCTGCTAAAAGTTGGGATTATATCCATTAATTATGTGAAGTCAGAAGTGAATTTGGCCGATCCTCTAACAAAACCTTTGGGAAGGAAATCAATAAATGAAACCTCAAGGGGAATGGGACTTAAGCCAATGTGAAATTAACACTGATGGTAACCCAACCTTTGTGATTGGAGATCCCATGAAGAAGGTTCATATGGGTAATAACAAGTCACTTGTTAATTCTGCTAGCATAACAATTAATTTTGTCCCTTCCTATAGTGTAAGAAATGCTAGACTGCATTTATTGAGAGGATAAGCAAAAAGCTTTTAATGAATTTCATATCCCTTATGAATGGTGTATAAAGTGCAGTATATACTTGATGAAATCACCTATATAACTATTGAGTGGGGCCGTTCCTATGAAATTGTGACATAATTTCAAGAGCATTCATGAATTACCTGGCGCGTGCATGCCTATTGGCGCAAAACAGCGTAACAGCAAGATCTGTGGGTATGTAATGTGATTGGTAGGATTCCTGCTTACACAAAGTGTATTGGTTCATAGAAGTGTAAAACTTCACCAATGCATTGTAGGTAATCGACCTATCAGTCCTAGGTCTAGTTCATAGTCCAAGAGACACAAGATTCGAAACATTTACACATATGTTATTTCCTAACTTAGAATTTGTTAATTTCAACATTTTGAAATATGTGGGGGATTGTTGTACATTTAAGTATATTTCAAAATTTAAATATGAAATTAAAATAAAATAAAATGTTTTAATTTTTTTCTCTATTAGTATTAACATTACTTTTCAAAGTTAACAAAGTTAAGCCTTGATTCCATTTTAATTGTTAGCCTGCTTGCCTTCCCTATTTCTCATGTGAAAAAACAAGGAGCCTTGCAAATTGAATTGATTGCATTTCAAAGGTGTAACAATACATTAAAGACTTCTAAATTTTAGTTTCATGGTTTTCATTCAAACCTTCTCTCCTCTTGGACGGTGGTTTTGGATTTTACCCATGTGGGAATTGAGTTTTAAATGACTTTTATTTGGTTATTAATTTGAATCGCAAGTTTTAACACTTTGAATGGACATAGATTGTCATTATTATCTTATGTTTTCAATAGTGCAGAAAACTTTATCCGCTGCTAGCTATATTTTGAGAAAAGGAAAATATGCTTTGGAGCTTTACATATATATAAATAAATGTATAAAAAGTTCTTGAGAAGTACTTCAAAATTCTGAGTGAAAACAGTATTGAGATCTTGCTGTTATGTGTTCCTGGTTTATGTACCAGAAGAGCCTGTTATATTCTGGGGGATCGCAATTTGAGATAATAATTTGTGGGCGAAATAATCCTTAAGGGCAGTGTCCTTAGACATGTCTCAGGCTTTATTAACATTATCCAACACCAACATATATTAATCTCACACCCACACGGTCTCACCTTATGATATGTTTATTTTCTTTTATTTTATTTTTTTGAAAAAAGGAGCCCAATATCTAACTCAGACTAGCCATAAGTATAGAGTTGAGCCCAAATAAACGTTTGGACTTAATATCCATCTAGGATAGAGACAAAGCTTTCCACTATTTCATGATGTGAGTGTGAAATTGTCATATTAACAACGACAGGAGAGTGTGAAAAAAAGAGTTTCATCATCTTTTGAAAAATTTCTCTCAACCTTACAACTAACTCTACACATTTTATGGTATATATTAATTCTTTTAAGAGTGTTAGAACTTAGAAGCATACAAAGTATGCACCATTGTGTACACCATTCTATTACCGTCACATGCCTGCTTTCCTCCTCCAAGTCGCACCACTGTCTATACATAGCACCCATGTGGTTGTAGATTATAAAGAAAGAATATAAGAGAATTTCTTTAAGAGCTCCATGAGCAGTTTTTAAGCAAAATAAGAGACCTTATGTAGCCACTAAATAAAATCCACCAAAAGAAACTGGTTATTCAAAATATATATAAAACAAATGTAATTATATCAAAAAATTCAAAACTACTAAAAACTATTCAACGATAATCAAAGAAATTCAAGAATTTGTAAAATTATGAGAAAACACCTTAAAACTCAACTTTTTGAAAATTCCCAAACCTCCACTAATTATGGTGAAGTCGCAGCAAGTCGTAGCTTCAACGTTGTCCAAGGCACGTGCATGTAAATAATCACCAACCTCAAAGATGGAATGAGAACATTCCCCCACGTTCGCTTGCGATTTTGGTTGATGAACAGTCATCGATCAAAATATCTTGCTTTTAAAATGTTAGAAAATTGGGAAGACCAATAGCTAAGGGTGGCAAATGGATGGATCGGTTGGATTTTGATTCGGATCATAATGGACCGGATAAAAATAATCCATGGATCCATTTCGATCCATTAAAATTGTATTAAAAAAATCCAATCCATCCATGATCCATTTAATAAAAAACCATCCAACCCATCCATTAACCATTTTTACATGGATGGATATCCGATCCATCCATTTAAAATTATATTATTATTGAAATCTAATTTTTTATAACAAATGTTATTTACATTTAATTCTCAAACAATAGCTTTCAAAATCAACCTTTTATTTTTAAATAAATTAAATTTTGTTCCTTGTAATTTACACTCATTTTCGTCCTTATAGTTATTTTTTTTCTTTTTAAGTCAACCTCACGTCATAGAAATTTTCAAACTTGTTATATTAAAAAGTAGTTACTCAAAAAATAAGAACTTAATAGAATTGAAAAATTAAACACCGCATACTCAAAAAACTATAGATATAAGCACCAAAAAAATACATATAACAATAGAGATTGAATTAAAATGAGTGTAAAAAAACACATGAGAATATACATTCCCAATGTGAAAAACATTCTAATTTCAAAGTGTAATCAACAAAAAAAAAAAAAAACAAATTTGCTTTTTGTCGCCACACTCGATCACACACAGAAAATAAGAAAGGAAGAGTCAGTCCAAACGCAAGTCTCAAAAGGCTTCATTACAATGTAAAAAGAGATCCAAAAAATTTATGTTCTGGATATAGATAAAGCTGCAAGGTCTTCGACAAGTTCTTCATTATCAAGATCCAGTACAACTACAAGAGAGAACAAAAGTTGCAAGCAATTAGGCATACACTAATAAACAAACAAAAAACAACTTAAATAAAAAGATTAGAACTAGCAAACTACAAGACACTAACCTGGAGTTCCACAAAGCCAATCATTTGTACATAGTAATGCCTCAACATTTTCAGGCAAGAGAGAACTCTGATACCTGTCGAGTACACGTCCACCAATACTAAATGCTGATTCTGATGCAACTGTTGTAATTGGTATGGATAGAACATCTCGTGCCATCAAAGAAAGCTCAGGATACTTACCTTCATTTGATTTCCAATAATCTAAAACATCCAAGTCTGCATATTGCTTACTATCAAGTCTATCTTCACGCAAACATGAATGCAAATCAGATTCTTTCTTTGATGATCCACACAATTTGCTTTGGAATGTTTCAAAATCCTCTAAATCAATTAAAGAGGCAAAATTTGGGCTACCTCTAATAGACCTTTGTGAACTTGAAAGATTTGTATCACTTGTAGAGGGTTTAAGATATTCTTGAAAAAAATTATTTAACTTACTGTGAATCTCCTTTGCTAATTCCAAACCATAAGTACCGCCAAACAATTTCACATAACAATATTCAACAAATTGTAACTTATAATGAGGATCTAAAATAACAACAAATGAGAGAACAACATCGTAGTATCCCCAATATTTGTCAAATTTCTTCATTCTTCTAGCCATGCAACAAATTTGTTCTTCTTCTTCAAAATTTTCATGATAAAAGCAAGCTGCTTCCTTAATTTTAAGTTGAATCCTCCATACACCATAAAATTATAAGTTGGCTGTTGGATAGGTGCTGCCTGAAAAGAGGGTTGTTATATCATAAAATGGCTTCAAAAACTCTGTTATTTTTTCTACCTCAACCCACTCCTCTTCTGATGGGCAAGTATCAAAATAGGGATCAAGATTTTTAAGGTGCCTGAAGGCTTCCCTAAAACTGATGGCACTCTCAAGCATAAGATATGTTGAATTCCATCTCGTGGGCATATCTTGGCTAACTTGCTTAGAAGTCACATATGATAGTTGTTCTAAACAAGATGCAAACTTCATTTTCCTTGCATCTGAACCCCTGATATACTTCACACTCTCTCGGATTTTAATCAAAGAATTTTCTATAGCTTTTAGACCATCTTGAACAATCAAGTTTAAAATGTGTGCCCCACACCGAATGTGAAAGTACTCCCCGTTAGCAACTAATCCCTGTCCAAATGATGGATGCTTCTTCAATATATTCACCATTGCATTATTATAAGCCACATTATCCAAAGTAATGGTGAATATTTTTTTATCTATGCCCCACTCCTTTAACAAACTTAGTAACTTCTCAGCTAAGTTAGCACCAGTATGAGGTGGTGGCATACGAAAGAAAGCTAACACTTTCTTTTGCAACTCCCAATCCTTACTAACATAGTGAGCAGTTAGTACCATGTATTGATTGGTAGTGATTGATGACCAAAGATCAGAAGTCAAACAAATTTTTTCGGAATTGATTTTAAATAGCATTTGAGGTTTTCTCTTTCTTTCCTATACAACTTTAAGACATCAGATTTGGCAGTATTTTTACAAATTGCTTTTGCACGTGGGTTCAACAAAAAATGCAAATCCTTGACACCCTCGTGTTCAACAAATGAAAAAGGGTAGCCATGTTTAATTATTACCTCGGATATCTTTTCCCGGAATTTTTCTTGGTCAATAGGCAGATGAGAAGATACTTCCCCTTGTGCACAACATTTAGTTGCATGGCGTCTCAAATTTGAAGTTCCACCACCCTCTCTTGACATGTAGACTTTACTACAAATTTTGCACTTTGCATTTGGAAGTCCATCATCATCAACAAATTTCTCAAAATAATCCCAAGCCAGAGATTTTCTTGGTCTTTTTGTACTAGGGGCTGAACTTTCTGCAGCATCATTCTCTATATAATCTTCTTCGCAAGACATAGTAGCTGTACCAAGCAATCAATCCTAAACATCAAGCAAGAACATGATATTATGTTGCAGGTAATTTACTGTTCTAACCTCTTATTGCAGACACCTCTGCAGAAGACTACAAGTCACTACCAAGTGGTCCAGCTGATCCACAAGATGAGGAGGTAATTCCATGGGTTTTTCAAATCATTCCACATTGGAAGTGTGTCGATAATTTATCTAGCTTTATCCACTGTTAAAATTTATCTCGTGTGCATGTAGGCCCCTGTACTAAAGAACATTTATTGGAAAGAATTATCACTCCTTGTGTATGTCTGGGTAGCTTTTCTTCTTGTTCAGATTGTTAAGGTAAATACTATTACATTCAGTTTGATTTTCTGATTCCTTAATCACACACATGCAGCTGGTTAGTTTTGAAATATGGGTTTTCAATCTATAACAAAGTGAAAGGTTAATCACTAGACCAATTTATCCAACAAGTATAACATATTTGAGACGTTCTATTTTCCTTCCAATAAATTGATACCATTTTAGTCTATGATTCAGGATCATTTTATTTTGATAGTGGATTTGTCTTTCGAATTGATTCACCTGTTTCACTATTTAAAATTTACCAAGTTTTCTTATGTTTAGTGAATGTGCATCTATGTAATTTTGAGAAGACATATAGCAAGACTTGCTCTATCCAGTACTGGGTTCTTAATTCCTTGCAGGTAAAGTTATTTCTAATATATATTTGAATACTACTATTACATGTGACATGGGTTTCAGCAATGAATTATACTTGTATGACTGCACACTCCAATTTCCTAAGTTAAAACGAAAAAGCATGAAAATGACATAAAATCCCATTCCCCTTAACTCATCTACCTTATCTCTAAGCTTATCTATTTTATAAGCTTATCTATTTTATGAGTGATTCGCCAAGGCCACTGGCGAAGTAGCAAGGCCAAACTTGACTCACGAATCCCAACATCAAGCAAGAACATGATATTCTGTTGCAGGCCATTAAAACAAAGGATATTAGAGCAGCGTTTTATAGTAATAATGGTCCTTTCATCAAATGGGAAACCTTAAGAAGTAACCCAAAATGCAGCTCATCAATCTCTCATATGCATTTTCACAAACACATGGTGCTTGTTACTTGGCTCTGGTTCAAAATTCTCAAAACTCACCTACCCACTAAAAACCAACAACGAACCATTTCAGCAAACATCAAAATCCTTTATGGTATGCCTAATTGATTCAATAATTAACCATGAAAACCATCAAAATCTGTGCGACCCTCAAACTCACAAGGAATTTGAGTTCCAACAATTAATTTACCTACATAATAAAGAGGGGGAATGAACAATAACAGTACTATACCTTGATTGTTCGAAGATGCAATGATATAGAACGAATGGTTTCTTGCAAATTGGTGTAGAAACGAAGATGAACAGAGCGAACTGGATTCTTGCACGATCTGGAATTTGCGGCAAGGTGTTCGAACTCGAATTTGCACTTGCAATTTGTGATTTAGCGAATTTGATGCAGCTAGGGTTTGAAATTCGAAATTGGGGGTGGAAGAAAAAAGACCTGTAACCTAGAAAACTCTTCTGATACGATTATCGTTTGTGTTGGGTGAAAATGAATCAAAAAATATATTAACTTTTGTGCTGGATAAAAATTGATCCAGCACTTAGTTTTTTCAGTCCAATGGATTTAGGGGAAAAAATGAGATGGATCACTATCCATCCATTAATAAGATGGATCCAATCCAGTCCATTTAGTTTCAATATTATTGTTAGATGGGTTGGATGGATTTTAGTGTCGATGGGCTGGATGGACAAATGGTCCATGGATCCTTTTGCCAGGTCTACCGATAGCTGTGTCGTGGATGAACCACTGCCTTAAAAGAAGATTCCGGTAGACCTCAGGTGCTATCTGACAACCCGGCTTGCTCCCAAAGGTTAACACAGTAGGCTCTTGGACTTGTGCACTCAAGGCTAAGAACAATGGAATTTACACAAAACAATTGCCGAGATAGTTTCAGTAATCTTTAGAATATACTCTTAAAATTCTTTTTCATGTCTCTCACCCCTCTACCTCTCTTTTCGATATCATATATATATATCTTCATTCTTCTTTCCGTTAGAGAGTGTAAGGGAACTCCTGATGGCATCCTTTCCATTGGCAATTAAGGTAGCAATTTCACTAATTAATGCCAATAAATATTTACAATAAAACCATTTGCAAAAACCAGTTGTTGAAGGCTGAAAGTTGAGCAATGTTCAGAACTCACTTTTACAACTCTAAACCATATACTAGTAAGTTGAAGGAATCATGCATAGGAAAAAAGCATCAACCAAATGAATGATAATTAAGTACTAATAAATTAATATATATAAATAGGTATTAAAGTATTTTTAAGAATTGATTGAAGCATAATCTAAAGGATTTAATGTTTTAACATATTAATATTTTATGTCATAATGTACTTTTATAGGAGTATCCATTTTTTCTTGCTGCCATTATCCAACAATCCCCCACTAATGGCAAGCAAGTAACAACAAGAATATCTGGGCAAAAGAAATGATTAATACTTAAGTGTTAATATCCTAAGGATTTGAATTAATACGTAGTGAAGTGAGGCAACAACTTCATTCAAGAAGTGAATTACTCTTGAACTAAATGGACTTAGTTGATACCCTACAACACGCATTGTACCTTTGAACTTGTGTAAACTCCGAGATAAAAAAACAACACAAATATACACACATTATAAAGGCTTTCTCATGTACCTTGGGTTTCTCATGAGTGTTTTAGAAAGGTTGCCTAGGTCTTTCATAGAAGGAGGCTTCTACCTTCTCACTCAATAGTTAGATACATCAAGTACGTCTCTCTAACACCACCCAAAAATAGGTTGTGTATCTATATTAAGAGTTTTATATCTCAACCTCACAATAAACATTTATAGATACATCAAGTGCATCTCTATAGCACCACCCAAATCAAGGGCTATGTATCTATCATCAACAAGCTTTACCACACGCCATAGGGAAGGAAATGTAATGCATTTGAGTAATCATATGACTTCGTTTGACCAACAAATGGGTATCCACCATTCCTCAACTCAAGGCTTAAGCCTCATCCTCCTTGACGAATCCAGGACCACTTTCCTGGGTAAACCTAATCAACAAGATTTCTTTCACTTCTCATACTTGAGGAAAATTACATAATGTCTAACAACACTGTGTCTCACAATATGTGCCTTCTCTTTTCATTATAGGCACTAATTTCAGCCACTCTAATTGCACCTTGTGTGTCACAAGGAAGTGATGACATTTGTGGTGTAGGTCGTTTCCATACAATTTTCAATCATTGATCTTCGTGACTTGCTAACTCAAGCACAATGAATTCAAATTCCATAGTATAACATGTCATGCAAATTTGTTTATCAAATTTTCAAGAAATAGCACCTCTAGCTAGAATAAAATTATACCTACTGGTGGAATTGAATAAATTGGTTGTATTCTCAAGAACACCACAAAACCACAATAATTTATATACAACACCAAATAAAAGACAAGATATTTATAATACTTCAAAATAAAATATCAAAAAATCAAAATATATAATATAATAATATCATATAACAACCCAAGAAACATTTGGGCAGCAACATAAAGACCTAATCATTTGCCCAGAAAAATATTATATTATATCACTTGTGTGTATAATTTATCAAAGAATATATGGAGTGGAATCTTCTTACTATCCAAGTTACACGATTGCAGCTATATATATATATATATATATATATATATTATATAATATATATTCCTTTTCCACTAGAGAAGCCTTCTAGCTAAAAACACTCTTTCTCCTCTATATAATGCCTATTTGATAGGCTTTAAAACTAGTCATGTTTAGAATGCAAAAATGCCAATTAATGGCTACATCACGTTGGAGAACACATGCGGGGATGGTTTCCTCCATTGAAATTCAATACTTATAATTCAAAATGATTTCGAAGCAAAAAAAAAACCATTGAGGAATAATTAACCAAATTAAAGCAGCCACTCCACAATCAGAGCCAATCCATATTAGCAATAAACCCATACAAAACTCATGGCTGAACGTTACTCTTCAAAATCCTAATAAAATGAATCAACCAAAAGAAAGGCATTAAAAGATTTTTATGTAAATTTATATTAGTATATTGATATAGGCATTAAAGCATTAAACCATTTTTTCCCTTGATTTTTCAAACCATATAATGTCACAATAAACTTGATAATTATATCACTCATAAAAAGTTTCAAAGCTTAGTATTAATCACAATCATAATCAAATTTGAGAAGCGTATCACAATGTACCTTAATCGAAATAGAGCAGTTTGGTATCTAAATTCTTTTAAGAGTATTAGAAGCATACAAAGTATGCACCACTATGTATGCCATTCTATTACCGTCACATACCTCTTTCCTCCTCCAAGTCCCACCATTTTCTATACATAGCACCCATGTGGTTGTAGATTAAAAAGAAAGAATATAAGAGAATTTCTTTAAGAGCTCCATGAACAGCTTTTACGCAAAATAAGAGACCTTGTAAGCCAGTAAATAAAATCCACCAAAAGAAATCGGTTATTCAAAATGTATATAAAACAAATGTAATTGTATAAAAAATCCAAAACTACTGAAAAAATATTTAACGATAATCAAAGAAATTCAAGAATTTGTAAAATTATGAGAAAATACCTTAAAACTCAACTTTTTGAAAATTCCCAAACCTCCACTAATTATGGTGAGGTCGCAGCAAGTCGTAGCTTCAATGTTGTCCAAGGCATGAGCATGTAAATAATCACCAACCTCAAAGATGGAATGAGAACATTCCCCCACATTCACTTGCGTTTTTGGTTGATGAACAGCCATCGATCAAAATATCTTGCTTTTAAAATGTTATAAAATTAGGAAGATCGATAGTTGTGTCGTGGACGAACCACTACCTTAAAAGATTTTTCCGGTAGACCTCAAGTGCAATTTGACAACCCGGCTTGCTCCCCAAGGTTAACACAATAGGCTCTTGGACTTGTGCACTCAAGGCCAAGAACAATGGAATTTACACAATACAATTACCCGGATAGTTTCAGTAATCTTTAGAATATACTCTTAAAATTCCTTTTCATGTCTCTCACCCTTTTACCTCTCTTTTCGATATCATATATATATCTTCATTCTTCTTTCCGTTAGAGAGTGTAAGGGGACTCCTGATGGCATCTTTTCCATTGGCAATTAAGGTAGTAATTTCACTAATTAATGCCAATAAATATTTACAATAAAACCATTTGCAAAAACCAGTTGTTGAAGGCTGAAAGTTGAGCAATGTTCAGAAACCACTTTTACAACTCTAAACCATATAGTAAGTTGAAGGAATCATGCATAGGAAAAAAGCATCAACCAAATGAATGATAATTAAGTACTAATAAATTAATAAATATAAATAGGTATTAAAGTATTTTTAAGAATTGATTGAAGCATAATCTAAAAGATTTAATGTTTTACCATATTAATATTTTATGTCATAATGTACTTTTATAGGAGTATCCATTTTTTTCTTGCTGCCATTATCCAACAGTTGTTGGATATGTGGATATGAAGATAGATTTCAATTCATTTTTTTACACTTTAAAATATTTTCAAATAAAAAAGAATTGATAATTAATGTGAAAAAGTAAATTATGAAAAATTATATATTAAATAAAACATCAAATATTATAAATCTAGACAAATAATATCATACTTTCCTTTTGTGATTTTACATGTTAAAGTGATTCTTTTGTGACAATCCAAACAAAATCGATTATACTAAAATCGATTTTCAACGAAAAGTCCAAAGATAAAATTGATTATATTATAATCGATTATAATAATAATAATGATGATTATACATATATTCGATTAGTGCAATCATGATGTCAAAAAAAAAAAAATTACTGCTGTCATCTATTTATTTGTAACTAATCCAAACACATACTTGCAATGTTAACGAAATAATATATACCGATTTAAGTTGAGAGAAAGTGATCACTTGCATTGCATAGCTTAAATTATGGCTAATATTTTAAGCATATGGGGTCCTGATTTCGATTTGGGGAGTTATGTTACCAAAAGATATTGTTGGGACAAGTTTCTATTTATATATGTAATTATATTTCGACATATTAATCTTTTCATATGTTGGGTGAGAGAATGCTCTAACTTTAAAAAAAAAAAAAAGTTATACCTAATACCTAATTTATTAATTAAAGTTGTGATAGGTGTTAACTATTGAATCACCAAAATGAGCAGCAAATCAAATCAAACAATATTCCCTGATTCTAGCAGTAGTTATTTGCATAGCTGTTATTTATTCATTATAGGATAATTAGTTTCCAGATTTATAAGGTCAATTCATTATTACATTTATTTTCTCTTCACACATTTTCCATTGATTCTAATCTCTTTGCAAGATGTTTGCAAGTAAATACCGTGCCCACATCATGCACCTCAAGGAGCGCCTGTCACGTTTCACAAAGGGCTCAAAGACGATTTTTGAATACCTAAAAGGCATCAAAATAATCTCTGATGAACTTGCTGTGATCAACTCCCCTCTTGATTATGTTGATCTCGTGATACACAGCCACAACAGCCTTGGACCCGAGTTTAAAGAAGTCTGTGCTGCACTCCGCACCCATGAGAATCTAATAGGATTCGAGGATCTCCATGATGTTCTACTAGACTTTGAGAGTTATCTTCAAAAGGATGAAGTTCTCACTCCAGTTACTTCTGCACATGTTGCACGCAAAGGGAAATAACCCTTTTGTAAACGTGGCCAACACTATGGTCACAACACTCATTCTGTCCATGGCAGGCCCACCTCTCTAGGATCCTCAAGGCGCATCACTTGCAATACTGTGACAAACCAGGGAACATTGCCAAAGTGTGTTACAAGCTGCATGGCTACCCATCCAAACCCTATACAGGACCTTCTGCTCATCATGCAGTAGAAACATCTCATGGTGCTACCACCGATTGGATTGTGGACTCAGGGGTCACACATGACAAATGAATTGGATAATCTCCATCTTACCACTCCATACAATGGCACAGACAAGATCATAGTTGGTGATGGTTCTGCTCTCCCTATTACCCATAAAGGTAAAATTGTCTACCCATAAAAACACACACTCTACAACTTCCCAAAGTTCTTCATGTTCCTACCACTATGCCAAACTAACCCTATCTCCATTGAATTTTTCTTTGATCATTTTTTGGTGAAGGATCTGAAGACAAGGGTGCCTCTTCTCACAGGACTGCATGGGAATGGCCTCTACCACATGCTACCTCCCTTCACCACCCCCACAACTTTCATAACCACTGCATCCTCACATCCACCAGGGCATTATATCCTTGGACACCCTTGTCACCGCATCATGAGACATCTCACATCTAGCCATAAAATAAGGACGAGCAGCAACACACCATGCATCTCTTGTAGTAGTGCCAAGAGCCACAAATTGCCTTTTACTACTTCCAGTATTATCAGCAAAAGGCCTCTTGAGATTATTTACTCAGATGTATGGGGTCCTGCTCCTATTAAGTCTGGAGATGGTTATTTATATTATTTAATATTTCTTGATCATTTCTCCTAATACATTTGGTTGTTTTCTTTGTAAAATAGATCTGATATCTCATTGATTTTCCATAATTCAATCCTATTGTTGAAAAGTTTTTTAATTTACCAATTGTGGCCTTATATTCTGCCAATGGGGGTGAGTTCATCAAACTTAAAATTTCTTATCCTCCAATGGGATCTCATACTACATCACCCCTCCACATACATATGAACTTAATGCAATAGAAGAAAGAAGGCACCGCCATATTGTGGAAACAGCAAGGGCCTTATCACATCATGCAAAACTATCTCCAAAATTCTGGTCTTTTGCCTTTACCACCGCCACATACTTAATCAATAGACTACCCACTCCCAATCTCAACATGGAATCACCATACAAAATTATACACCACATAAACCATAATCCACTTCACCTTCACTCCTTTGGATGCCTTTGCTTCCCCTGGTTGTGCCGTTACGACAAAAACAAACTCCAAATTAGATCAACCCCATGCATATTTATTGGGTACTCCCCTTTCCCAATTTGCCTATCACTGTTTGGACCCCATCACAAACAAAATCTATACATCCAGACATGTTACCTTCCACGAAAACCACTACCCATATAATTCCCTTATCACACTAGAATCACCCAAGCTTCCCCTACCTCCCAATATGCAGCAACCACCCCACATCACACTACCTATAAACCTTCCAATTTGGATTTACCAAACATGGATGTTGGTGCTATTACCAAAACAGTCCTAGATCAAGAGGTCCCCCTTGTGCTCAGTATCTCAACCAGGTAGTGAGTCTATCCCTCCACCTCCTTCACTTGATAATACTCCTGCCACTAACACGGTTTCAGGACCCACTCGCCATCACCCAATGGTCACCAGGTCTCAAAACAACATCTTTAAACTAAAGCGATCTTTTCAGGCCTCTAATCATTCACTACCTGAGAACCTTGAGCCCTCTAATGTCAGACAAGATGTGCAACACCCTCATTGGAGACAAGCCGTTTATGAAGAATTTGATGCCTTGCTTCGAAATGGAACCTGATCCCTTGTACCACACCCACCAAACCACCACATTGTTGATTGCAAATGGTTGTTTCGCATTAAATGAAACTCGGATGGATCTATTGCTCACTACAAGGCTAGACTTGTGGCCAAAGGCTTCACACAGTGTCCTAGAGTGGATTTCAATGAAACATGTGCACCCGTTGTCAGGCCACAAACAATCAAACTCATTCTCACAATTGCACTAGGAAATCAGTGGCCTATGCATCAGTTGGATGTCAATAATGCTTTTCTTCAAGGATCTCTACAATAAGAGGTATTCATGGCTCAACCCCTGGGCTTGAAGGATCCACAAAATCCCAACTATGTTTGCAAATTTGAAATTACACAAGGCAATCTATGGCCTCCGGCAGGCACCTCGAGCATGGCATGATGCTCTCAAATCCTTCATCACATCCAAAGGGTTTACTACAAGCAAAAATGAGCCCAACATTAGCCTATTTCCTAGTGTATGATGATGACGTTCTGATAACAGGTAATGATGCACCCTTTCTTTGCCGTTTCATTAAGCTGTTGTCCAACATGTTTTCTCTCAAAAATATGGGTGCACCTCACTACTTCTTAGGGATTGAACTTATTCCTACACCCACAGGCATGCTACTATCTCAGCACAAATTTATTCGAGAGATTCTTAAGAAGTTTAAAATGGAGGGGGCGAAACCTTCACCCACACCATTCTCTCAAACTGCTACTCTAATGTTATAAGATGGTACTCCGGCCACAGATTCAACATATTATAGGAAAATCATTGGTGCGTTACAATATCTAAATCTAACAAGACCAAACCTCTCCTTTGCCATCAACAAACTCTCTCAGTTCATGCATAAACCCACCACACTTCATCCGCAACATCTTAAGTGCTTACTCCGCTACTTGAAGTTAACAATAAACTTTGGTATCATGCTAAGGAAAACCAAGTCACTTAACCTACAAGCATATACTGATGCGGATTGGGGAGGCAATGCAGATGATCGCACCTCAACTTCAGTATATCATATATTTTTTTATGGCAATCCAATTTCTTGGCTCTCCAAGAAGCAACGTACAGTAGCTCGCTCATCCACAGAAGCTGAATACCGTGCAGTTGCAACAGCCACAACTGAAATTATGTGGCTCACCAATCTCCTCTCAGAGTTGCGGATTCCCTTGAATGCACCTCCTAAACTTCTGTGTGACAATGTGGGAGCTACCTATGCCTGCTCCAACCCCGTTCTTCATTTAAGAATGAAGCATATCTCCATGGATTATCACTTTGTTAGAGAGCAAGTCCAGACTACAAAATTACATGTTTCTCATGTCTCCACAAAGGATCAATTGGCAGACATACTCACCAAACCATTGGCTGCAATGAGATTTGAAGATCTAACAGCCAAGATGCAAGTTGTGAATGGCAACTTGATCTTGAAGGGGCGTATTGAATCACCATAATGAGCAGCAAATCAAATCAAACAATATTTCCTGATTCTAGCAGTAGTTATTTGTGTAGCTGTTATTTATTCATTATAGGATAATTAGTTTCCAAATTTGTAGGGTCAATTCGTCATTACATTTATTTTCCGTTCACACATTTTCCATGTGCCAAATAGCTGACTTGTCTATATATGTATTATGTATCTCATTGATTCAAATATCAAAAACACATTCTCCATTCATACTCTTTATTAACTAGATGAAAGAGTAGATGCCATAGAAAATACACAATTATAAATCAAGACTGAGACTAGAAAGTAAACATTTATGAACATGAACATTACAACCCAACACTATAGGTGACATATATCATAAAAAGTCGTCTTTTTAGGTGAATGAAGTGAAATAATGAGAGACAAAAGTAAAAATGAGGCAAAACTAATATTTTATTCTCTTATTTTATTTTATTTTTTAAATTGGTCCCCTAACTTTTTTTAGACAGTCCACTATGTTTACAAATATTAACACCATTGATCTAAATGTTAGTCTCCGTCCAACACCGTTACTAACGGTCCCACATGTCCGTTAAATGTCCATGTGGCCATGACATGGTGGGTGATCGATGTAACATCCCTGACTGCTTTATGGATTGACGACTGTCCCCACAAACCAACACGGGTCTTTTCAGCGTGTTTTGTCCTTGTTGGAACCAAAATAATTTGGATTAAATAATCTCTAGGTTTTGATGTTAACAATGAGAATTAAATTTGTGTAGCAAAGTGTTAAAGCTTTGAATCTAACTAGTGCCTTTAGTCTTAAAGAATCTCTGTTCTTATAAGTTAAAATGTTAAGTCTATTTTCTTTGCAAATCTGCGACCATATATTTTATATTGAAAGAGTGGTCGAGTCCACTCTATCAAGGATCTCCCTTAAACTCAAGTGCCACGTCAGTGGACGAGCGCTTGAATGTTTCTAGTGGACGGAGAATTTCTTTTCATGTAGACGTGAGCTTCTCTCAAATAATAACCTTAGTTTTCTATTGCCACGTCACTGAACGGAGATTTTAAATGTCTCAAGTACTGGCAAGACCGATGTTTTAAGTAGACGAAGTTTTGGTTGCCACGTCAGTGGACGGAGCCTTAAAACTCTCTTTACTTACCTTGCCTTTGCTTTTGTTTGTTGGACGAAGAATTTTAAGCATTTATATCAATCTGAACCAAAGTGAATTTATTTCATATGATTGATATTCATTTCATTTATAATGGTTCTTCTCATTTTCTATTAACGGTTTTTATTGCCTTGTTTCAATGAGAGAGACATAGTACAAATAAGGAATTGCAAAAAGCAGAATAGTACAATGCAAAACGTTGTGTACCCTGTCACCTTTTACGCTGAAATAGCTGGAACTTGTACAAGGAAGGCAAAACTGTTTCTCAAGTTGCTTTTGCTCAGAGGTGTGCCATTACATGCAAGAATTTGTCACATAGTACAAAGGCCACGAGCAAGCTGAGTCTCAACGGATATTTACTTGGTTGATTCTATTACTAAACGGAAAATTCAAAAACAACCGTTGATGATTCTGAAGAGAAGATCAAGGACCCTATAAATAGAAGACTAAAGCTATTGAAGAAAACAACTTTTGCGCATACAAAGAAATCTCTTGCGAGCAAATATTCTCTTATTCCTTCAAAAAGCAAAAGTCTGTAATATCATAGTTTGAATATTGCTATAATATTCATCTGATCTTAAACTTTCATATTCTCACACATAGTGAGTTAGAAGATCAAAGAAATCAAAAACTCTTTATTAGAGGTAGAGCCTGAAGAGGCTTGGTAAGTAAGAAATACTTGTGAGCCTGGAGAGGTGTTGAATACTTGCTGTAATCTATTTGAAAAATAGTGGAGAAATCCTTCAAGTAGAAGGGACTGGACGTAGCTCTTGGTTGGAAGAGAGTGAACCAGGATAAAACATCTTGTGTGAATCTTCTAATCCCTTATCTCTTTGGTTTTACGTGTTTATACTAACTGTGGGGATTTGAACTTGAATTTGTTATTCTTTCAAAAGACTGTTTTTCTGTGTGCTTTATTCTGCCTCTTTATCTTTGTGTGAGAAAATTATTTTTGAAAAGGTTGTTTTCGAAAAATATTAACAAACACAATTCAACCCCCCCTTCTTGTGTTTGCCTATGTCAACTTCAGTTGGTATCAGAGCTCAGCCTCGAAAAGGTTGAGCATCTAACAAGTGCTGAGGAAGTACGATCCTACCACCATGGATGCAGAAGGACAAGCTATCAACAGACCTCCACTCTTTGATGGAACTGATTATGACTATTGGAAGAAGAGAATGATGGCCTTCCTAGATGCACAGAACTTAGACATCTGGGAACTGATAGAGAATGGCTATTCTGAGCCAAGAGGTGAAAATCAAGCAGTGTTGGCTAGAGCAGAATGGAGTGTTGATCAAAAAGCCAAACATCAACTAAATCTCAAAGCCAAACATTACTTGATGTGTGCTATTACCAGATCAGAACATGATAAGGTTCACAGCTGCAACACAGCAAAGGAAATCTGGGATACACTGGCTCTCGCTCATGAAGGCTCATCACAAGTGAAGGAGTCAAAGATAAGCATTCTGGTTCACCAGTATGAACTCTTCAAAATGACTGATCATGAGTCTATAGATCAGATGTTTGGAAGATTTCAAACAATAACAAAAAGTCTCAGATCTCTGGGAAAAATATATGAAAATAGAGATCATATCAGAAAGATTCTGAGAAGTCTCTCCAAGCAGTGGAGACCGAAGGTCACTGCTATTCAAGAAGCTAAGAATCTGAATACTCTCTCTCTGGAAGAACTTCTAGGATCATTAAAAGTTCATGAGCTTGAACTAAATGAGGAAGACAATTCCAGAAAGGGAAAGTCCATTGCTTTAAAGGCAAAGAAAGCAAGCTCCTCAAAAGTCCTCAAAGCTGCTGAGTCTTCAGATGATGCTGAACCTTCAGACAGTGATGAAGGATCAGATGAAGATGAATTATCCTTCATCTCCAGAAAGATACAACATATGTGGAGAAGAAAAAGTAATTTCAAGAGAAAGCCATTCAACAAGAAATTTTCTAAGGAGAAATCAGACTCCAAAGAAAAAGGTCCATCTCTGTGCTTTGAATGCAAAAAGCCAGGCCATTTCAAAGCTGACTGTCCTGACCTAAAAGAGAAAAAGAAGTTCTTCAAGAAAAAGAAGGGCTTAATGGCTACATGGGAGGACTTGGACTTATCCTCATCAGATGAGGAAGAGGAAGCAGAGGAAGAGGCAAACATTTGTCTCATGGCTGACACATCATCAGAAAATGAGTACACTGATGATGATGAGGTAACAGATTCTGAACCCTCAACTCTCAAAAATGCCTTTGATGAATTACTGCATGACTCATCCATATTGTCTCATGAATACAAAAGTCTTAAAAAGAAGTTTGCAAAATTAACCAAAGAATATGCTAGAGTCTGCATGGAAAAACAAAGATTGTTTCGAGAAAACGATAAGCTGAAATCAGAGAATGTCAGTCTAACTGACAAATCTGAATGTGAGCCTGACAATTCTTGTGAAGTTGCAAAACTAAAACAAGATGTAAAATACTTGACAGACTCTCTGTCAAAATTGGTAGGAGGCTCAGATAAGCTTAGTCTTATCCTAAGGTATTCTAGGTCACCCTTTGATAAATCTGGCCTTGGTTATGACAATAAGAAGCATGAGGCATCTTACATTAAGTCAAAACCACCTATGCAGCAAAGAGCTTCAAAAGCTCCAGCTAGGTATGCGAAAACCAAATCAGGCCCGTCCAACACCTTTTGTAAAGTGTGTGGAAAAAGTGGGCACTCTACATCTAGATGCATACATAACAGGCATGCCAAATATTCTCGTCCAAAGAAAACTAACATGAAAGGACCCAAGTCAGTTTGGGTACCTAAGGACAAGATAATACCTGTTGCAGATCTGCTTAACAACAGGAAAGAAACAAACATCCTGGTACTTGGACAGTGGATGCTCACGTCACATGACGGGAGAAAAGTATATGTTCCAAGACCTTAGACATAAGGATGGTGGCTGGGTAACATTTGGAGGAAACCAGAAAGGAAAGATCACTGGTATAGGTAAAATCGGTAAACATCCTTTTCCCTCCATTGATAATGTTCTTTTAGTGAATGGTTTAAAACATAATCTACTGAGCATAAGTCAATTATGTGACAGTGGATATGATGTTTCTTTTAATAAGAACATGTGTTATGTCAAAAAAATGATGGATCAATCTTATTCACTGCTAAAGAAGCATAACCTCATGAGAGGATTACCAAACCTTAAGTTCAAATCTGATGCTCTCTGTGAGTCATGTCAGAAGGGAAAACAAGTCAAAGGTTCTTTTGAATCCAAGAATATTGTTAGTACCAAGAGCCCACTAGAACTGCTACACCTTGATCTTTTTGGTCCAACAAGGACTGCTTCTATCAGTGGTAAGAAATATGGTCTAGCCATTGTAGATGACTATACTAGATGGACATGGGTTATGTTCCTTGCTCACAAGGATGAGTCTTTCAAGGTCTTTTCTATATTTTTCAAACGTGTACAGAATGAAAAAGGCATGTGTATAGCTTCAATTAGAAGTGACCATGGGGGAGAATTTGTCAATGAGCTATTCAATGAGTTTTGTGAAGAAAATGGAATTCAACACAACTTCTCAATACCAAGAACACCACAGCAAAATGGTGTGGTAGAGAGAAAGAACAGATCTCTTCAAGAGATGGCTAGGACTATGCTCAATGACAATTCTGTCCCTAAGCATTTCTGGGCTGAAGCTGTGAACACTGCCTGCTACATTCAGAACAGAATATACATTAGACCTATTCTGAGTAAGATTCCCTATGAATTGTGGAAAGGCAGAAAACCCAACATATCTTATTTTCATCCTTTTGGATGTAAATGTTATATTTTAAATACAAAAGATCAACTTGGTAAGTTTGATGCAAAGGTAGACAATGGAATTCTACTAGCATTTTCTGAAACCTCAAAAGGATTTAGAGTGTATAACTCAAGAACTTTAATAGTAGAAGAATCTATACATGTTAGATTTGATGACAAACAGCCTGACAAGAAATTATCAGAGCTAGATGAAAGTTTTGCAGATCTTGACTTAAACATCTCAGGAGAAACAAAAGAAGTTAAAACTGATGATCTAGTTGAAGACACTTCTCATCAACCAGAAGCATCCACCTCTCAACAAGGCAATGTTCAGAGAACTTGGCATTTCAAGAATTATCATCCACCGGATCAAATCATAGGAAATCCAAGCGATAAGCTAAGAACCAGATCAACCTTCAGAGAGCAAGAAGATTCTGCATTGGTCTCTGAATTGGAACCAAAGACTGTAGACGAGGCTCTGCTGGACAATGGTTGGATTTTAGCAATGCAAGAAGAGCTAAATCAGTTTGAGAGGAGTGAAGTTTGGACTCTGGTAACCCTACCTAAGGATAAATCTGTTATAGGAACAAAATGGGTTTACAGAAACAAGCTTGACGAAAATGGTAAGGTTGTGAGAAATAAAGAAAGATTAGTTGCACAAGGTTATTCTCAAGAAGAAGGTATAGATTATACTGAAACCTTTGCACCTGTTGCAAGATTGGAAGCAATCAGAATTTTACTTTCATTTGCTGCACATCATAATATTATGCTCTTTCAAATGGATGTAAAAAGTGCTTTTTTAAATGGTTTTATCAATGAAGAAGTTTATGTTATGCAACCTCCGGGTTTTGAGAGTGAAACCCAACCTGAACATGTATACAAGCTTAAGAAAGCTTTATACAGCCTAAAACAAGCCCCAAGAGCTTGGTATGATAGGCTAAGTTCTTTTCTAATGGTTAATGGCTTTGTCAGAGGAAAGGTTGATACAACCTTGTTTAGAAAATCAATTAATTCCAACTTCATAGTAGTACAGATCTATGTAGATGATATTATATTTGGTGCTACTAATGAATCTTTGTGCAAAGAATTCTCAAAGTTAATGCAGAAAGAGTTCGAAATGAGCATGATGGGAGAACTCAAATTCTTCCTTGGACTTCAAGTCAAACAATCTATGGACGGGGTGTACATCCATCAAACTAAGTATACAAAGGAACTTCTCAAAAAGTTTAAGATGGATGATTGCAAACCTATGAATACACTTATGCATCCCACGTCCATACTAAACAAAGATGACAAAGAGAAAAAGGTAGATCAGAAGGTATACAGAGGTATGATTGGATCTCTCTTATATCTAACTGCTTCTAGGCCTGATATAATGTTCAGTGTTTGCTTATGTGCTCGATTTCAAGATGATCCTAAAGAATCTCATTTATCAGCAGTTAAAAGAATTTTTAGATATTTAAAAGGTACTACTAATCTTGGTCTGTGCTTTAAGAAAGATGAAGATTACAGATTAGTTGGCTTTTGTGATGCTAACTATGCTGGAGATAGAATTGAAAGAAAAAGCACCAGTGGGGGATGTCACTTCATTGGAGCTAATCTAGTATCTTGGTCAAGCAAAAGGCAGAGTACCATTGCTCTATCAAGTGCTGAAGCAGAATATATATCAGCTGCAAACTGCTGCTCACAACTCCTCTGGATTAAACACCAATTGGAGGACTACAATGTGTTTGTAAGTAGTATTCCACTAATGTGTGATAATACTGCTGCAATTAATCTGTCTAAGAATCCAATTCTTCATTCTAGGGCTAAGCATATAGAAATCAAACATCATTTTATCAGAGACTATGTGCAAAAAGGTGTTTTTGATGTTCAATTTGTAGATACTGATCATCAATGGGCAGATATCTTTACTAAACCTCTTGCTGAGGACAGATTTATTTTTATCAGAAAACACCTTAACATGTTGTATGTGATTTAATTTGGTATATGTATTGATTGCATGTTTTTTTTTCTGCGCGTCCACTTGTTTTGGCATCCAGAGCACGTGTAGTCTACGCGTCCATTACTGTTGTTGTGCCGTGTCCACTACATATGTTTTTATGCGTCCACCCTCAATCTTTTGTGGACCCGATCTTACATACATTTTTTTTAAACAAAAAATTTGCATCTTTTTATATCTGAACTTATTTATCTTAAGACGTTTGGTTTTAATCATTTCCTTGCTAAGTCAGCTACTTCCATCAATCCCATCGTAACTTTTTACGGTCCCAATATACCAACGCCGTTTTTCTACTAAAGTCTTGTCTAATCAATCTTTTCTTTTTGAATTTTCCTTGAAAACTGTTGGTATTCGGAAACTCCTTAAAAGAAGCCCCTTTCCCTCTGAAAAACCTTTCGCTACTCTTCATCTCTGATAACTTCTCTCTGAAAGTTTTCGAATTCTATGTTCTTCAAACCTTAACTTTTACTCAACAATGGCTTCAACCTCAACTCCCGAGCCTGCCTATGCTACTGACATCATAAGTATTGCAGCGGAGCATCATTTTAATTTTGAAATTCTGTGTGAGTATAACTTGGATGTAAGCAAGTACATCAACGCTGCTGGTTGGGATGGTTTGTTTTTGGAAAAGGTCTCGATTTATCCGGACTTAGTAAGGGATTTCTGGAGGAAACCAACGATTACTAACACTGAGGTAGTAGGGTTTGTTCAAGGCAAGAAGATAACTGTTTTTGAGAAGACCATTTCTGATGCAATCATTTGTGCTCAAGAGGGTTTGATCATGACAGAAAACTGGGAAGAAGATCTTGGTGGTATAGAGACTATCGCGGTTACACTGATGCAAGAAGATACAGTGAGGACTCACTCGTGGAAGTCATCTGAAATGAAGGATCATATCAGGATTCTTCATAAGATTCTGAACAAGACGGTACTTCATAAGGCAGGGTCTAAGGACAACCTTTCTGCCCTTCACAAGTTCTGTCTCTGCAACATGATCTATGAGACAAAAATAAACCTGCCATGGATCCTGTTTCATCGCTTCAAGGATGCCATTACAAACAGAGAAACCGCCTCCCACATCACCTTCTCTCATCTTCTGTCAAAAGTTTTCAAGCAGCAAGGGTTGTATGATTACTTAAATGCTAAGCCTCAAGAAGAACAAGAAAAAATCTTTCGTTCAAAGGGGATGCAAGCTGCCATTTTCGGAAAGAGCAACCTCAGCAGCATGCATCTTGACACGTACAAACTAGTTGAGATGTCAAAACAAGAGGAGAAAATGAAGATTAAAGAAGAATCTGTTGAGGCCAACAATGCAGCTATTCTTGGTCTCAAGAGAGGAACTAAAAGGAAAACTATGGCTGTCAGGAAGCCTATTCCTAGAAGGCCTACCAGAGGCATTGTTATTAATGAGCCTAGGAATGAGGCTCCTCAACCTGTTCCTCGACCTGCTCCCAAGAGAGCTAGAAAGCTGGTTCTGCCTCAAGATGAGGATGATGAAGATGACAATGTTCCTCTGGGAACAGCTTTAAAGAGGAAAGCAGCTGCTGCTGCTGCTGCTGATGCTGCTGTGCCTACCAAGAGAAGGCAACCTGCAAGGAAAGCCAAAACCTTTGCAGCCTCTGAGGTAAATACCTCTTCTGAAGTTCCTATTAATACTGTGAGTGATGGTGCCCCTACTCCGGGAGTAGGATTTTTTGATAATGTATATAGACCTACATTACCCACACCCCAACCCTCACCACAAAAAGACCAACCTGACCAAACTTCAAATCCATTTTCACCACAAATTAGCCCAAGTCAATTAACCACACCCCAACCTACACCACTCAAAACCATCTTTCCACCCATAATTCCTGACTCGGATCCTTGGTTTCATCAAAAGGATGATGGAATTTGCCGAGGTGCCCCCTTTCCTAAACCTCTAAGAAAACTCTTTCCACCAATTTTACCCTCATCCACTATCTTTGCCAATAAGTCTGAGAATTGGGCTCAGGTCAAAAGAAATTGGAAAATTCTGTTCCATACTCACCAACCTGACCCTGAAATTAACCTTGAAATTCCTCTAACAAGGTGGTACTCCCATCCTGATTATGATTATGAACCCTATGAGGAATACCCCTGGACCACCAAATACCCAAACTCTCAGCCTCCTAAAGGTCCCTTTCCATCTGAGATGAACAACCACCATGGCCCTCTCCTCACCTATCTACCCCTCAACCGTTTCCCCCAAAGAAAAATTTACCCCAACCTGCAAAAAACCCCACCGTTGATTCCTCACACTGAAGGAGTAGCAAGGCACATCATTCCTGTATGGGAAACTGATCCTAAAAGGAATAGACTGCCTTCTTTACCTCAGAAGAAAGCTAGATCATCTGCGCACGTTTCAATTATTTTGGATGCAAACACAAAATGGCTGAAATTCGAGCATCCCAGCATCTATGGAAGTGCATCTGACCCCTTCGCAGATCAATTGATCTATAATATTCTGAAGTGGGAGTTCAGCTACTTCCAAATTGAAAGAGCTGCACGTTGGGTTCCTATCACATGGCTGAGGCATAATAAGGAAACACGTGTAGGCATTGCTCCCTACCCTATCTGTCCAAGGCTTGGCATGATAGACCTCAACAAGGACAAAGATATGAGGTTCAGAAGAAATAAGGGAGTCATGCCTGAAGCTCATTCTGCTATGCTGGATTTGTCTCAGGAAACCTTTGATCACTCCCAGCTCGACTTCTATCTGTATATGGAGGATGTGAAGAATATTAGAGAAATGAAAGCTGCAGACTTCTGGTTGTCCCATATCATTCACTGCACCAGGGATGCTTCTTCTTCTGGCTTGACTCAGGAAGAGAAGCAAGAAATTCCCAAGTTCAGAGGTAAGTGTGGACTATCCAAAGTAAGGCACATGATCTACAAAGATCTGTGGGCACTTCCTATTACCAGCAGGGATGTGGAGGAAATTACTCCTATCCACTGGGCAAAGGATGTCCCTCAGAAATCTGTTAAAGCTGCCACTGCCTCTCCAGCAAATTCATCCTCTGATCATATAGCTGAAGAGTTGATTGTAGAAGGCCCTGAATTTGATGCTCAACTGTCTTCTCAACCTACTTCAATTGAACCTCCATCTGCACAAGCTAAGCAGTCTGCTGAGGTTGGTGTCTCTAAGCAAGGAGCTGAGTCTGCTAAGACTTCTTCTCAACCATTAGCTCTTGCTATGGTTAGACCACCAGCCCAAGCTCAAGACACTGTCTCTGACACTGCTGAGAGCTCAAGACAACTTTCCTTGCCACCCAATCTTGAAGACATCATTGGAAAAATTGTTGATGATAAGGTTGGCAAGATAGTTGAGGAAAAGACTGAACAGATGGCTCAATAGATTGAAGAAAGGGTGCAGAAGCAAGTTCAAGATTCTCTGGCCCCTACAAATGCAGTGATGAATCAGATGCTGGCTCTGATCTTGGAATTTCAGAGGAATCAAAATCCACATCCTAACCAACCACCTCCTCCACCACCTCCTTCTACCTAAAAACGTTTTCCTTCTCTGTTTTATCTTTTTGTTGTTTGCTGACAATGATGGTCCACTCCCTTTTTACCTTTTTGTCTGATGACAAAAAAGGGGGAGAAAGGAAAGATTAAATTTTATAATACAGAGATTTTTTTTTTTAAACAAAAAGTACATAGTTGTCTGCATATGCATAAGTGTATATTCATCTTGCTGATACTATGCCTTGACTTCATGTTTATGCTTCGATACTGCTTTGAATCCCAAATGTTTAATAAGCTGCTATCTTGATCTGTTAACCTATATTATATTGCAAATAAGACTTAGCTTATTATGCCTTAACTGCTTTTATCTGATGACTGCTTTGTCTTAGGGGGAGCCTTGTAAGCTCTCTTAGACTTTGCAAAATAAATTTAATTAGTTTTTGTCATCATCAAAAAGGGGGAGATTGTTGGAACCAAAATAATTTGGATTAAATAATCTCTAGGTTTTGATGTTAACAATGAGAATTAAATTTGTGTAGCAAAGTGTTAAAGCTTTGAATCTAACTAGTGCCTTTAGTCTTAAAGAATCTCTGTTCTTATAAGTTAAAATGTTAAGTCTATTTTCTTTGCAAATCCGCGACCATATATTTTATATTGAAAGAGTGGTCGAGTCCACTCTATCAAGGATCTCCCTTAAACTCAAGTGCCACGTCAGTGGACGAGCGCTTGAATGTTTCTAGTGGACGGGGAATTTCTTTTCATGTAGACGTGAGCTTCTCTCAAATAATAACCTTAGTTTTCTATTGCCACGTCACTGGACGGAGATTTTAAATGTCTCAAGTACTGGCAAGACCGATGTTTTAAGTAGACGAAGTTTTGGTTGCCACGTCAGTGGACGGAGCCTTAAAACTCTCTTTACTTACCTTGCCTTTGCTTTTGTTTGTTGGACGAAGAATTTTAAGCATTTATATCAATCTGAACCAAAGCGAATTTATTTCATATGATTGATATTCATTTCATTTATAATGGTTCTTCTCATTTTCTATTAACGGTTTTTATTGCCTTGTTTCAATGAGAGAGACATAGTACAAATAAGGAATTGCAAAAAGCAGAATAGTACAATGCAAAACGTTGTGTACCCTGTCACCTTTTACGCTGAAATAGCTGGAACTTGTACAAGGAAGGCAAAACTGTTTCTCAAGTTGCTTTTGCTTAGAGGTGTGCCATTACATGCAAGAATTTGTCACATAGTACAAAGGCCACGAGCAAGCTGAGTCTCAACGGATATTTACTTGGTTGATTCTATTACTAAACAGAAAATTCAAAAACAACCATTGATGATTTTGAAGAGAAGATCAAGGACCCTATAAATAGAAGACTAAAGCTTTTGAAGAAAAAAACTTTTGCGCATACAAAGAAATCTCTTGCAAGCAAATATTCTCTTATTCCTTCAAAAAGCAAAAGTCTGTAATATCATAGTTTGAATATTGCTATAATATTCATCTGATCTTAAACTTTCATATTCTCACACATAGTGAGTTAGAAGATCAAAGAAATCAAAAACTCTTTATTAGAGGTAGAGCCTGAAGAGGCTTGGTAAGAAAGAAATACTTGTGAGCCTGGAGAGGTGTTGAATACTTGCTGTAATCTATTTGGAAAATAGTGGAGAAATCCTTCAAGTAGAAGGGACTGGACGTAGCTCTTGGTTGGAAGAGAGTGAACCAGGATAAAACATCTTGTGTGAATCTTCTAATCCCTTATCTCTTTGGTTTTACGTGTTTATACTAACTGTGGGGATTTGAACTTGAATTTGTTATTCTTTCAAAAGACTGTTTTTCTGTGTGCTTTATTCTGCCTCTTTATCTTTGTGTGAGAAAATTATTTTTGAAAAGGTTGTTTTCGAAAAATATTAACAAACACAATTCAACCCCCCCTTCTTGTGTTTGCCTGTGTCAACTTCAGTCCTCACTCTCACGCTTCCTAAGAAAACTTCCCAGAAGGTCACCCATCCCAGAATTGCTCCATGTCAAGCACTCTTAACTGTGGAGTTCTTAAGTGATGGGCTACCGAAAAGAATATGCATCTTGTTAGTATAGGTAGAACCAATCAATTCACATAAGTCATCCTCAATAGTACAATCCCATACCTACACACCCTCAAGATCCCTCTCATTCTGGTGTGTTATCGGTTCATTCATGTGTCCCTCCGCCTAGAAGTCTGGCAGGAGCAGCTCTTTGTCCGTGCCTTCCTACATCGGCGACCATTCCCCGTCCTCGTCAGCTCCGGGTGTCACATGCCCACCAGCTTCTGCTTGGTTCATCCCCGAACCACACCGTATTGGGAGAGGTACCGCTCTGATACCATTTGTAACATCCCTGGCTTCTCTATGGATTGACGACCGTCCCTACAAACCAACACAGGTCTTTTCAGCGTGTTTTGTCTTCACTCACATGCTTCCTGGGAAAACTTCCTAGGAGGTCACCCATCCTAGAATTGCTCCAAGTCAAGAACGCTTAACTGTGGAGTTCTTAAATGATGGGCTACCGAAAAGAAGATGCATCTTGTTAGTATAGGTAGTATCAATCAATTCACATAAGTCATCCTCAACAGTATAGTCCCATACCTACACACTCTCAGAATCTCTCTCATTCTGATGTGTAATCGCCTAGAAGCCTGTCAGGAGCCGCTCCTTGTCCACACCTTCTTACATCGGTGACCACTCCCCGCCCTGGTCAGCCCCGGGTGTCACAATCGAAATGACACCCAAATTAGTATTTTGATCATTATCTTATCTTAATTGTTTTGTTCAACATCGTCACTAACGGTCCTACATGTCTGTTGTTCAAGTGGCCTTGACGTGGCACCCAAGACTGAGGGTCATAACATTTAGCAACAACATGTCTTGAACCTTCTCATCTCCTTCACCGCTCAATATTCCAGCTTGGACAACAAAACCATATTCAAAAACATCATCAGGGTTGATACACTTGCAAAGTTTTCTCCTAATGAAGAAATCCTGCAAGAGTTGCTGAACCTTGGGAATCCTAGTGGGTTCATTGATGATTCACAACATGTTCAAACCAACGGTGGGGTTTTTGATGTTTCGCAACATGTTCAAACAAGAAATCACCCCAGCATATGTAGTGACTTGTCTAGTTGTTTATGCAGATCTTTGAAATAAGCAATAACCATTAGCACATTGTTCTTCACGGGGTAACCAAGAAACACTTTAGCTACCTCCCTCATCTTGGTCACCGCAATAGAAGCTTCAGCTAAAAACTTCTTCTCTTCATCCTTATATGTGACCATAGGCGTGGGTTTGTCACGTGCAACATGGACAACCTTAAAAGGCCACACCTTCATCATGTCATTTTAAATCGATGGATCGGAGAATATACGACCAATCAAATGCTTGGTGTCAAAAATCGAGTTTTGTGGATCCATTGCTACTTGGTTCTTAGCAGCATTGCTGATGACCCTCTTTGTGTTGGTGGAAGCAATGTAAGAGAGGGTGGTTCGGTGCCTTCGTTGTCTGGTAAGCATGACATCCCTTCTGTAACAAATCAGTTGCTTCTGCTTAAACAATAAAGTGAAGGAGATGAGAAGGTTCAAAGTGTGTTGTTGCTTGATGTCACGCCCCTCAGTCTTGGTGTCATGTCACCCACCATATCATAGCCACTTGGACACTTAATGGACACGTAGGACCGTTAGTAATAATTTTGGATAGAGACTGTCGTTTAAGCTATTGTGGTTAATGTTGTAAACATAGAGGACTTATTTGTCAAAAAACAAAAAAAAGTAAAGGAGCAAGTTGAACATAATAATTAAGAGATTAAAATACTAATTTGGGTGTCACATGCAACATCATGACCACTTGGACACTTATCAGACAGATAGGACCATTAGTAACGATGTTGGATGGAGACTAACATTTAGGATAATGTTATCAACTAAACGTATGAAACATATTTGTCAAAAAAATGGGATCAAGTTAAAAAAATAATTAAGATAAGAGACGAAAAGATTAAATTTGCCTAAAAATAAATATATATAGTATGTCTACATGATTTTGAATTTTTTTTCTTTTTTGGTGTGTATACAAAATAATAGAACTTAAGTTCGAAATTGAATGGAGCATTTGTCCCATCATGAAGTTTGGTATTCTTCTAGGTCCGATATTAGAATTGCAATGTAATGTTCTCCAGGTTGTAAAATCAAAGAGATAACGAATTGACAATTTGACATATTAGTATAATTTGTGAGATATTTTTTCTCTTCTGATTGTTAAAAATATAAGTGGCATGGGTGGTGGGTGATAGCTGTTCGAATCACCCATCAAATTTTATACAAGGCAAAGTGTTAGGCCAACATTGTCTAACCTAGCCAATGACCCTAAACAATTGATTGTAAACCTGTATGTAGTTACTATATGTCTAACTAACTTGTGCTTGACAAGGTGGTGGTTGATGCAAAATATGAACCCCTCTCCACTATTGAAATGAGAAATAACTAGCACAATCAATAGTTAAACTTAGAGCATTCAAGTAACCCTCCACATGTGCAAAATGTACAAAATATGTAATGCTATCACAACTTGTAATAAAGGCTTTGCACATATCATTGTAGCTATGAGGAAGCATGCACGTTACCTTGGGGTGCTTCAACCCCGCTAGCTTTATAGCTATATGTCACTATAAATAATATTGCTACCACTAGGCAATGAATTTGTACTATAGAAACTTGATGTTTACATCATATGAGCTGTTAGTTTTTCTATAAGGGTGAAAACATTCACGCTATGTGTTCAACTGGGTTGGGTAGTTACTAATTTTGTGCCACTGACCTTGATACTACATGCCAATTTGTGTAACAGGACCACTGTTCTTTTATGACAAGGTTAGAATAAAAAGACAAGCGAGAATGTTTAGAGCATGTAAGAACTTTTTACAACTGAAACCATGCCATTTTTTGCAATTTTGCATTTTGAGGTTTATAATACACACACGCACACACCAAGAAACAAGTAAAAATGTAAATCTATTCTGAAATATCCATAACCAAAATGTAGATCCTATTGTAGAATAATCAAGGAAGAGTACTCTTTCTTATTTTAAAAAACTTGTACAAGAAACATCGAAAACAATTTTTTATTGTTTATATTGTTTCCTGTATAAATCTTTGAAAATAATAAACAGAATAAAAATAAGTGGCAGTTTTGTTACTTGTGTAATTATTTCTAAAAATAAAAAATGAAAACAGGAAATTAGAAACAGACCATAAGTTTGCTCATGCAGTTTTTCTCCTGACAAAACTTAGGCATCTTCTCTATCTCTAACGGATTACCTTTAAATTTGTATCAGATTCACATCAGCAACTACTTCTGTTCTATTAAATTTACTTCGATTCTATTCCAATCTCTGTTCTTTAGTAAATGGGTCTATGGAAAAAAAGGTGTGGACAATGATTTGGAGTGTTATGTAGTTTGGTTTCCTCGGGGCTTCGGGGTCATTTTTTACAATTACAGATGTGATTTGTTTTCCGTCATTGATCGAATTTAGGTTACATCTTGGAGGTGATTTTTGGCTAAAACAAATAGTGGTCCTTGTTTATTTTCCAAATTGTGTATTAATGCTAAAGCTTGTTTTTGTCCATTCTATTTAGTTTGATTTAATTGAGTAGTTAGTATCCTCTTCGTATATGGATTAGAGTATCCATTGTACTCTTCTTAATATTATTTAATTTACTTGTAAAAAACAAGTATTTGATTACTATTTCCCCATGTATTATTGATATATGGCTGGATGAAATTGTATTATTGATAAAGTGAGTTCCATACAAGCTATTTATACAAGCATCAAGTACAACAGAAATAACTGTTTTCAGTTAACAGTTTTAACTAACTTCTATGGGTGCTGTTACATATTACAGATATGTGGCTGGATGAAATTGTATTATTGATAAAATGAGTTCAGTACAAGCTATTCATACAAGCATCAAGTACAACATCAATAAATTTTTTCGGCTAACAGTTTTAACTAACTGTGCAGTTACCATGAAAAACTAGCACTTCTCAGTTCTCACGTCTCTATATTGCTTTTGGGAGACTCGACCTCATTTTCCTTGAAGAAACATCTGTACTGAATTACTGATTCCTGAAAATGTGAAATTAGACCAATGTTAACTTGGCATAAGATGGAATTAGAAATAACGAGTCTATAATAAAATACCAAACTGAAAGCAAGAGGATAATTTGTGGATATGATAATGACTAAAGTATGCTATGCGCATAGCACACTTAAAAATTAATACTGTTCTTATACATGTACATCTAATAGCATTTAAAATTTAACTAGATTTACCTAAGCTTTATTTGAACAATTGAACCCACTAAACTTTTTGAAATAGCTCCTAAATTGGGCGTACATATACAAAGTGATGTGGAATGGCAATGGCATTTGGATGGAACTATATGACAAAGTATATAGGTCGGTCATTCATTTTTTGTCTCCTTTTGTTCAAAGTGTTTTAGGAGATAATGCAGCCTTGAAAAAAATTATTATTTTATTCATTATGAACTAAACTAGTTACAGCTGAGTTAATTAGTAAAATTATTTGCAATGGATGTAAAAGTACAGTGTCATATTCTTTAACCCAGAAAGGAGAAAACCTGTCAACTTATGTACTCATAAAATGTCATGCAGCTGAGTTGTGTTTTGTATATGTGGGACTAGGACATGAATTGTGGTATATATTCAAAAATTACAAAATGGTTTTGTTCCAATTTTTCATGAGATTTATTAATTCTCAGTCTTGTATATAGAACAAAAAAACAATCATTTAAGTCTACATCGACGGAATATATGAACAAAAAATATTTATAATGACTTAAGTAACAATTTAGTGCATGTTTGGTTTATCATTGAAAAACTGCAAACATACGTCTAAGACAAAGTATCTATAGAGTTCCTTTAGGACAAAGGTACGTTTACAACGATAAATCAAACACAGCTTTCATATAGGCTAACTTTTGGATATAATTATACCTAATTAGTCAATGTGGTATTAGAGCCTCTTGAGATCAGACCACCCACAAATATTTTGAATGCATGTGTGTGGAGGGTGTATTAAGAATTAGATTAAACACCTATAAAGTATATGAACAATGAATGATTTATAATGAATTGGATAACCCTTCCTTGCAATTTAACACCCACACTCTCTTAAAGATAACTTTTGAGAATGGTCCAATGATTCTAACAAGGATTTTCATGGGAGCTAACGGCTGTCACCTTGATGTAATTGACAGTCAGTTCCAAATAATGCTGGATTGGAACATTAGAAAAGGACAGCCGCCAACCAATTTCTGAGGTCAATTATTGATAGTGTAAAGATTTTTTATATTGTCAACCAAATAAAAATTGATATCTCATTAATTTTTTTTTACTCTTATCCCAACTACCTTAAAAATTATCTATAGCTTAGTTTTTGATTCGTTGACTGTGTAAAAAACTTTACACTGACAATATATACTAATTAAACTCATAGACGTGCAGATTTTTTGTATTTATATATGACTTGTACAGTTGTACGCCTCATCTTCCTACACTATGATGAAGGTAACTTGGGTAATGAAGTCACTATCAACGAGCCTAGCATCTCATAATTTGACAATGAATTCAAGTCACATCAATTATGAGGTCACAACGAATCACAGTTGCCATCTATATATAGAACTGGATAACTAAGTCTGATATGGGTCACTTCAGTAACAAGACTAGTGTGAAATGGTAATAAGTTGTATCTCTTATTATCTTACAAAGAAAACTGAAAGGGCTAATTTTCAATCTAACCAAATAAGATAGATTTGCATGTGATATTGGACAGATTCAGACTGAGTAAAGTCAGGCCATTAGAGAAAAAAAATCAGGATGAAAACATTGCTTAGCTAATTTTAACAAACAATAACTCGTTCTTATTCTTATTAGGTAGAATTATTAGGGTATACTGACATGGTTGAACTATGAGAACAGTTGCTTTAAACTGATTTTTATATAGGCACTCAATAAGAAATGAGTTGTGCTATATAGTATGAAGACGATGAATACGAATTCGACGAATCTGACGTGGATTTTCTCATATAATTTTTTTTTCAAAATAACAAATTATTAAAAAATACCGAAACATGGACATCCAGCAAAATTGTATTAATTATCTCCATCCATTCAATGTACTCTGCTCTCTGCAATTCACCGCCTCATCGAACCACGTCGAAGAACTCTGAAGACAAAGTCTAGCTATTCTTCTTTATTAGCATTTAACCAATTTAATGAGATACATAATAAGTAATGAAAAAAAAATTAAAAGAATTAGGAGTCTCTATTGTTGTCTTCAAGTTTCATAATCTTTATGCTCCTTACTTCTCCATGAATCTCAATGTCTCCCAACGCTGTGCCGCCACCATCCCGCCGCCGTGTTGCCGCTGTCAGTCCCAGAATACGACCCCTGTTTTCTGTCAATACTGTGCGGCCTCCCTACCACTGTCGGCCGCGAGATGCGGATCTTCTCTTTCCTTCCCGCCGCCGCCACGAGCGGCTTCTCTGTTCTTTATCCTCAACGCCGCCGTCAGTCGCGCGACCTCACTCTTTCCACTGCACGGCTGTTCGTCGGCTGCCCCATCTCCTCCGCAGCGAGAGAACTCTCGGATCTGCCTCTGCCGCCGTGCTATGTGATATTGATATTTTTTTTACTTTTCTTTGGGTGGGTTGCAGAGAACAAATGGTGTTTTTGTGAGATGAGAGGAATGGAAAAATGTTTTGTCTTTTGTGACAATTATTGCATACAAACAAGAAAAATCCACATCATTCGTCAAAATTCGTAGCGAACCATGTCGTACCAGACAGCATTTTCCATAAGAAATTATGAATATCAAAAAAATAAATGATTAAATGTAAATCATTTAAAATTGTTCTATTGGAGTGAAGATTTACTTAAAATAGTATAAAGTAAAAAGTGATAATATGAGTGACAACAATAAAAAAAAAAGAGTTAAGTAATTCAAATGAGTTATACTATTAGAGATGTTCTAATGATTTTCACGAACATAGATTTAGGACCGAGGAATAAGGCACAGAGAGAGACTTAAAACCTCAAAATATTATTAAAAGGCATAATGTGTGATGTGATTCAAAAGAAAAATGGAAGTGTCTTGTTTATTTATAGTTTGTACTAAATGTAGAATCTTAGTTTGATTTAATTAAGGAAACAAAATAAGAAAACAAATCATAAGAAATCATCTAAGATACTCTAAAATATTAGAAGATACCACCAATATATATTGAGATATTTTCCAAATATTTTAACATCTATAATTGTAAAATTATTACTGTTAAGGGCATTCCATGAGATATCAACACCAGTGGTACAGAGAGGGTAACACAATTTGGTGATTTAGTTACCCTTGATGTGTGAACATCCTTACCAAACCAAAAAGCACGTGTACCTCTAGTGTGTAAGTAGCCTTAAATTGCTGCACCATCACCCCATTCTTTATAACATAGCATGATTTTCACATCCTTTGCTACAAATTCCATACACTCTATACCCTTGTTCTCTCTCTCTCTCACCCTCTTTGGTAAGACAACATAGTTCTAACCAACATGGTTCAACCAAAGAAATTCAGAGGTGTCAGGCAACGCCACTGGGGCTCATGGGTTGCTGAGATTCGTCACCCATTATTGTACTTTCATCAAACTCAACTCCCTCATATTTTCATTCATTTGTTTGTTTCATTTCTCCCTAAAAATTTACAAATTTGGTACAAACAGTACTATTTGATTTTTAATCTGCTTATGTACATTCCTTGCCCCTTCAATTATTTTCATTGATCTAGATATGTTAGTTGAGATCTTACTTTTAATAAGTCTGAATTAACTATATGGTTTTGATGGGATTACTAGTAGGCCACATAAAAATGTGCGTCCGGTGGCTCAGTATTTTATTTATATTAGTCCGTTCATTATGGTTTTATATGGGTTGGAGTACTTGTTATACTCTTAATAATATATTTTTTGCTTATAAAAAAAACACATGTATTATTATTTGTGGTGTTTGAATAGGAAAAGGAGGGTGTGGCTTGGAACATTTGAGACTGCAGAAGAAGCAGCTAGAGCATATGATGAAGCAGCCATTTTGATGAGTGGAAGAAATGCTAAAACAAACTTTCCAGTTTCCGATAACCCGAATGGAAATCGCAACCCCACTTCTTCTTCTTCTTCATCATCCACAACGTTGTCTGCAGTTCTAAGTGCAAAGCTTAGGAAGTGCTGCAAATCTCCATCACCTTCCCTCACTTGCCTGAGGCTTGACACTGAGAATTCTCACATTGGGGTGTGGCAGAAGAGAGCAGGGTCTCGTTCTGACTCAAACTGGATCATGATGGTTGAGTTGGAAAGGAATAATAATGCATTAATAGAAGGAGCTTCTTCTTCTGATTCAGATTTGCAGGTTCATCAAGAACCTGATAATTTGGCAGAGAAGGTAAAACCTGAAGAAGAAGGGAATGATAATGGGGGGTTGGATGAGGAGCAAAGGATTGCACTGCAGATGATAGAAGAACTTCTGAATAGGAATTAAGCTGATTTCAGAGAATGTGGCTTTTATTTTCACGTGGGGCTAGTTCATTGAAGATGTTTTCAAAGTCCCATGTATAGTTGTACCTTTCACTTTGTTCATTTTGTTTGTTTGTCCTAAGTAGGAGAGTGCTACATTCATTTGGTGAGTGAGGGAATGAGGATGTGGGGTGTTTGTGGCTGTGAATGTTTTCCCCATTGTGTGTAAACTACCTAGACTATGGTTTTGTAAAAAAAAACTACTAGTGTAAGAACACTGGGATATGCACGTGTAATCATCATTTAAATATTATTTTTTTAATGTATGAAAAGTATCCAAATATAAAAAAGATTATAGTAGTATGTACTGTTTTTACACTGATATCCACTAATATTTTGACAATATGTGCTTTTATTTTTAGACAGAGAAATAATAAAGATGTTGATTTATCAAGATATTATTGGATATCTGTGTAAAATTTATATTTATAGAAATTAAAGTCATATAAAAAAAGGATGTATTAAAAATATGCATGGAAATATGAATAATGATACATGTATTAGGGGTGTCCATGGACCCACGAAACCGGCCAATCCGACCCAACCCAACCCAGATTCTGTGGGTTGGTTCGAGTGATTGGGTTGGGTTGGGCAAAAAGACATAGGACCCATAAAGTATGGGTTGGCCAATGGGTTTTAGAATTCCAAACCCACTGAACCCAACCCAACCCAACCAATATTACTTAGTTTTGTATTAATGGTTGTTGAATGTTGACGACTTTTACTTTTTCATTGTAATAACTTAGATTTTTAGTTGGCGGTTGTTGATGATTTTAGACTTTTAATTCATGGTTGTTGATGTTATTTAAAGTTTTAAACATGTTTATTCATCATTTTTGAGATTTTTCCACGTTTTCTACCCTGACAGATCCGCAGACCCGACCCAAAATTGAATATTTATGTGTTTCTTGTGAGACCCGACGACCCACCCAACCCATAAATGGTCGGGTTGGGTTGGTTTGGGTTTCATAATTTATTTTGACAAACCCAACCCACTCACCTTTGATTAGGTTGGGTGTCAAAACTCACTAAACCCAACCCGACCCGACCCATGGACACCCCTAACATGTATCATCTAAATTAATAATAAAGTACAAAATAACCAAAACAGAAACTAAAAAGAGAACAAATAGGAAAGAAAAGGAGGCCAAAAATGTTGCATTGAATCACAATCAGTGTTGTGCGGACTTCCTTTTTATTAACCTGCATAATTCTTTCAATTGAAGCTCTTCTATCATTATTCTCAAATTCCATGATTAAGTGAGAGATCGATTGAGATTTAAACGAATATTGAAATCATGAAAAAGCAAGCTTTTATTAATATCTTCTTTGGTTTTGTCAAATATATATATATATATATTCTTTGGTTACTGCCTTGGAATTAATTGTTGTAGAATTTCCATTCCATTTCATTGCATTCCATGCATAAATTAACGGTATTTCATTCAAGAGAAAAATTTTTGTCCTATAATTGATCCTTCTACTAATCTTAAATAAAAATATTCAATATGTATGATAATATTATTTTCTCCCAACAGACTTTTATGAATTCATACAAATTGGTTTCAAAAGAAAAAAAAAATTGAATTCATACAAATGACGTGTTAAACTTGCATTTCACCTTTGATTAAATGAGAAAATTAAGAAGAAAAAAAGTAATATGAGTCACAACTATCAGTATCTTTAATGTTCATCTTAAGATTCTTTTTTAAAATTTATCATTATCTATACAGGCATACCATAATACAAACCACAATTAAAAATATACGGGCTATTTCCATATATATATATATAATCTATAATCTATAATCTATAATATAAACAAACCGGAATAATAGATGATTCTACATTGAGCAACTAATTACACGTGGCAGTCAATCATAGAGTCTCACATGAAATAGTATACGTGTCGCTCTCACGGTGAATAGAATTGCGGCTCATTAATTACCTAATTCATTGCTCATATTTTGATTATGATACTTATTACCTCTATCAACATTAATTTGATTTTTTTTTAATCAAATCAACAATTAATAAAATCTGATGTCCCAATTCAAATTTCGACAACTATAAAATATATTTGAATCGAATCACAAGAATCAAATCTTTTTTGATCAAGACACAGGAATCAAATCTGATTTTCCCATCCAAATTTCGACTACTGTAAATATATTTGAAGGCAAATATTATTTTATATACTTTTTTTAATTAAAAAATAATCAATAAACTTTCAAATTTGAGATTAAATCAAAACATTGATGGTAAGATATATCTCTCATAAATGAAAATATTTCAAATTGAATATCAATCATCATTAATTTAATTATTATTTAATTTCAAAATTAAGATAATATATTTCTAGAGCACATTCTCATGCATTGTTTCTCTATCTATTTATTTCATTACTCTTCTTCTCCTTTCCTCTTCACTCTCTCTTCAAATTTGCTTTGTTTTTCAAATTGTGTCTTCTCTGGTACGATTTTTCCTTCCTTTTCTGTTCTTATTATTCCATTTTTCTTTATTTATTAAACAATCGCAAGAAGAGGTATGACAATATTTAACTATTTTTTATAAATGTGCACTCCATGTACCTTGCTCATTTCATAATTTTCTCTGCTCATTCTTATGATTTTTTCCTCTCAGGTTCTTTGAAGACCATCTTTGCTCCCTGCTTATTTGATCATCTCTCATATTGGAAAATGACTCGCATCTCTACCAAGATATCTCTGTTTATCATTGCAAGGTTCTGGAAATTGGAACCCTCTAATTCTCGCTAATTTTGATTTTTCTAGAGCACTGTCTCAAATCTTTAAAAGGTAAGCATCATTTCTCTATTAACACTTCATTTGTTTGTTACTTTATGGGTTTCTGTTGTTCATTACTACAAGCAATGAATACTGAAATTTAGGCGCTCAAAAGGTGTATGCTTGAACGGCAAAAAAATTAAAAACACAGGGCCTCCTCAATCTATGCATTTTAAAAGAATCAAAGGGTGGCTGGGTTTTATTCTCTTCAAGACTTGAGCAGCAGTGAAAGTAAGGTCCATTCCAATTCATCGGGTTCCAATAAAGAGAATTATTTTTCTTGGTTATCAAAGCATCTGAAGCATAATTAATAATTTAGTGTTAATTTATTCTCTTCTTTATATCTAAATGATGCACACAGATTTAGGGGTTAGGGTTCATTTAAAAAAATGAACCCATTATCATAATCATAAATAAATTCTCTTAAATGATTTATCGATTTCAAATTAGTATATTAGTATATCAATCATTAAACATTATTTACTACTATCTTACCATGTAAATTTACTACATAATGATTATATTAGAACTTGAATCAAATAAAACTATAATTAAAATAGTTCATACAAAAAATATCAAAATTAAATTATCAAGCTTATACAAATGAAGTAATAAAGTAACCAATTAATAAATTAAAATAACAAATAATTTATAAGTAAATCATCCGAATTTTTAAATTTAATAATTGTCCCTTTTAATACTCAAATTAAAATTCAAATATAAATTTATTCGAATAATACAAAAATTCAAAAAATAATATCAAATAAAATTGAATCATTATTAAATACTCAAGATGTATAATCTAATAGTATATTGTGATATATATCCCTTATAACATATTTAAAAAAGAAATTGAGATACGATTGTGTAATTTTTTACTCAACATATTCTATTTGATCAAGCATATATAAAAAAAAAATACAAATAATGTAATCAATTAATAAATTTCAAATATCAAATAAATCATAAGTAAATCATAAAAAAAAAAGTAGTAATCACCTTCTCTAAAATTCAAATAAATATAGTTAATCTAATATATATAATATTATAATATGTATTAATCCATTAATAATAATAATAATAATATATTGTAAAGCAAGATTTTGTTTTTTAATTATCTTTTTAACAACTATAATTCAAGTATTCCCATAAATAGATCAAATCAAATATAAACTAATTAAATCAAATGATAATGTTACTAATTATGTTATTTATAATTAGTTTACTCAAACTAAATCAAATCAAAATTTAAATAATATTAAATCATACCTAAAATATCCATCAATCATGATATTAACAACAATAAATTTATTATTATTATTATTATTATTATTATTATTATTAT
Source organism: Echinosophora koreensis (assembly GCA_035048595.1). Taxonomy (NCBI): domain Eukaryota; kingdom Viridiplantae; phylum Streptophyta; class Magnoliopsida; order Fabales; family Fabaceae; genus Echinosophora; species Echinosophora koreensis. The sequence continues at coordinate 2,136,034 of JAPCYP010000002.1, read as the reverse complement.
TATTATTATTATTATTGTATAAAATAATCTCATGGATTATGAATCATGTCACATATCAACACGATATTCATTTCCTTTCTATCTAAAATTATCTCATTTTTATATCAATAAAAATCAAATTGATTTATACTTAAAATATCATACTGAAATTATAAATTATAAATCTTATACAAAGAAAGTGATCAATTAATGAATTTAATATAACAAACAAATCGTAAATAAATTATCTAAATATTTGGAATAAAATTTTATTATCTTCAATCAAATTCAAATTCAAATAAATTAGCTCTTGATCTCAAATTTAAAAATATAATGAAATGTGTTTCAATTGATTTCACCTCAATATTTATTTTTATATTAAAATTTATAAGAAATGATCTAAATTGTTTAAAGACATCATGATATATAACCTCAACTTCAAGGGTATAACCCGTGCATTGCACGGGTCAAACATATATATATATATATATATATATATATATATATATCACATGAACTATGCAAGGAATTAATGCAGATTATTTGTCTGAAAGCAAAGAAACATTAATCATGCTAATTAGAGTACTAAAGCAAAACGTACGCTAATTGACTATGATAATGACAGGGCCTCTGTTCTATTATAAACCACCAAGCGCTTTGACAGACGAAGTTAATTTCCATGTTTAAATTGATACTGACGGATGAAGATTAATGAACTGGATTCAAAATGATGCTGACTGGTGAAAGATTTCATGATCTGGCTGTATAATGAACTTTATAGGCTTTATTGAAGGTTTCTGCAGACAAATATAATTAGAATTAAAAGACATCAATGCCTCTCTTGGTTCAAGTAGCGAAGATTTTGGTCCCTTTTTTTTTTTTTCTTTTAAGCAAAGTGACAAGTCATCATAAATTTATTAATAAAATAAAAAAGAAAACAAGAACATGGGGACCAAAACCAAAACCCATACAAAATAAACGAGAATCAAGTATACCTTGTGTTATAGCCGAGGTGGTGCATGGGCCGAGGAGTAAAACTCGGCCAGAAACTCGGCAAACCGAGATAGTTCCGAACTGGTAGCAATATGTCAGGCTCGGCCAACTATGCCCACCGAGCTCATAAATGGGCCGAGGTACAATATCGGTCATGGAGAGCATGGCAAAAAGGAAACTAAAAACCTAAGCCATGAGTTCAGAAAATCTCCAGAAGGCAAGCTCGGCACTTGTCATGAAAACTTCTTCGCTCTTTTGAGCTCGAAGCTTGGGGGGCTTGTGTACTGGCCGAGGTGGTAAGCTCGGCCGCCGAGCTCGGAAGCTTAACTGCTTCAAACTATACACTTATCTAGTACTCGGCTAACAACCTTACTTTAGATAAGAGATAACTCTTATCAATAAAAAGAGATGGGAGTTGAGCTAAAATAGATAAGTGATAAGTGATAAGAGATGAACTAGATCCTAGAAAATAGGATCAGCTTATCCCTCTATTCCTCTATAAAAAGAGGAAGAGTCTAAGAGGAAAGACACTTTAACTTTCACTTGAGTTTGGTGTTCTCTCTTAAGCGTATTAGAGGTCCCGGTTGTGATCAAGAGACTACCAATAAGTCCTTGCCCACCGGAGTACATCAGATACAAGATTAAGAGATTGATGCACCACGTGATCAAGGGTTGAATACAGAACTACGTTTGGCTTTGATTCCCATTGGGATACGTAGGACCGGAATATCACCATTCTGTCAAGCCACGGTCTAAAACAACCCCAACGTTCAACCTTGGTCTGACGTTTACGACGAGATTCCGGTAACTCGGATCTCGGCAGGAACATTTGGCGCCCACCGTGGGGCCGAGGAAAAACTTTCCCCGGTTCCATAAGATTTAATGGTGACTACACGGAATGGACCGAAGGGAGGGGCCCACAGTGCAAATCACGTCGAGGAGTCCAACTCCAATCACAACAACCCCCCTCCCTTCGATGAAGGTAATCCGCAGCTGGGAGAGATCATGGCACAATTGAGACAGTTACGTCAGGAGAACGAGGAGATTCGTACGGAGTACCAAAGACTGTTGGGAACTCGGAAAAGGGGAAGATCGGCAACTCATGCCGAGGAAGAGCATTCCTCACCCGAGGACAGCCAGAGAGACCTAACTTATGTACCTTCTCGTGATGAAAGAAGCCGACCTTCCAGAACTGGGCCCGAAGCCTCAAGGGTCCGATCTCGTAATGAGGAGACCACTCAGAGAGAGAAAGCACGGGACAGACGACCGAGATTACCTTTCACTGATGCTATTGACGAGGTGATCATACCTCGGCATTTCAAGTCTCTTAATATGGATAAGTACAATGGCACTACTGATCCAACAGAACATGTGGAATCTTTCATTTCATCTGTTTACCTGGTGACCGACTCGGAAGCCATCATGTGCAAGATCTTTCCAACCACTTTGCAGGGACCTGCCTTGACTTGGCTCACGAACCTTCCATCACGGTCAGTAGATTCTTTTGACATGTTGGTTACAAAGTTCACTGCACAATTCGCAGCAAGCCGAAGGCATAGAAAGCACTCGGTCTCGCTTGTGAATTTCAGGCAGGAGAAAAATGAGTCACTCAGGGATTACATGGCTCGCTTCAGTGCTCAACAGGTTTTAATCCCCAATATGAGCTCAGAACTTTGTCTTCATACCGTTATGAATGGTTTGAGGCCAGGATTGTTCTTTGAATATCTATCTCGGAAGCCACCGAGGGATTTTGAAGAACTTCAAGAAAAAGCCACAGGGTTCATGAACTCGGAAGAAATGGTGGAATCAAAGAAAAAAAGTTTTGAAGAGAAAAGCATAATCTCAAACAAAGAAAGAGATAAAGGGGCCAATTCACAGAAAGCTTTCAGGAGTAATGACAGAGGATTTTCAGAAAGGCAGTCCCAACCCCGACACCAGTCCTACACTCCACTGAACCGATCCAGAACCGCTATTCTTCAGGAGGTATGCAATACTGAATTGATCACTTTGCCAAGGCCATCCAAAACCCCAGCTCAGGCTGATAAGAGTAAAGAGTGCAAGTGGCATCAGAACTATGGCCACACCACTGAAGACTGTAAAGCAGTTCAGGATAAAATTGAAGAATTGGTACAGGCAGGCCGACTTGATCGGTTTGTCCGTCGAGATGGTGGTGGCCAAGATGGCAGACGACGAAGAGGGCGGGGTTATGACAATCGAAACCGAAATGAAGATCATCGAGGTAATAATCAGAACGGGGATCGAGATAACAGTCAGCGACCCCCAAATGTTGAGGCAGAGGTTGGTGTAAGAGGAGTCATTAATACCATCTCGGGAGGTTTCGCAGGAGGAGGTACAACGAGTTCAGCTCGGCGACGCCACATCAAGGCTATCCGAGCTGTCAACTCGGTTTCCAGAAAAACCGCAAGGTCGAGACCACCAATTACTTTCTCAGAAAGTGACTTCCAAGGAATAGATCCCAATCAAGATGACCCAATGGTGATAACAGTTGAAGTGGCCAATTACTCGGTCAAACGTACGCGGCCGACATTCTGTACTTGGCAACCTTTAAAAAGCTTGGAATTCTAGAAAAGTTGATAAAAGAACAGGAAGACAAGCTAGTAGGGTTCGCCGGAGAGCAGGTCAAAACTCGAGGATATATAGACCTCTTGACCACATTTGGAGAAGGCAAGCTTGCTCGAACCATATCCGTCAGATATGTCATTGTGGATGCTAACACCTCATACAACATCCTCATCGGAAGACCGACTTTGAATGAGCTCGGAGCAATTGTCTCCACACCTCACCTCACCATGAAATTTCCAGCTGATTCGGGTGAGATAGTTGCAGTCCGAGCTGATCAGAGAATGGCCAGACAATGCTACGCAGACAGTTTGAAGGTAACTCGGGAGCCAGATATCACCGAAAATACTGAAGATCATCAGGCAGAAGTGGTGAGCTCGGTCAGTTCAGTAAGCTCGGCCAAGTCCGATGACATGTTCGAATTGGATCCAAGAATAGAAATGTATGAATCCAGAGCGGAACCTACGGAGTCATTGGAAAAATTCCAACTAGGAGCCCAAGTCGGTCAGTATACGAGCATCGGCAGTCAGCTCGATCCCTCGCTGAAACAACAGATACAAGCAGTCCTGAGAAAGAATGCCGACCTGTTTGCTTGGAAGACATCCGATATGCCTGGCATAGATCCCAATTTCCTGTGCCACAGGCTATCTATATGTCCAGAAGCCAAGCCCATAGCTCAGAGGAAAAGGAAACTCGGTGAAGAGAGAAGGAAAGCTGTAGCCGAAGAGACTGCAAAACTGAAAAAGGCCAACTTTATCAGAGAAGTAAAATATACTACCTGGCTAGCCAATGTCGTGTTGGTTAAAAAAGCCAATGGCAAGTGGAGAATGTGTACTGATTACACCGATCTCAACAAGGCGTGCCCAAAGGATTCTTATCCTCTTCCAAACATTGACAGATTGGTAGATGGAGCTTCGGGTTATAGAGTCTTAACTTTCTATACTCGGGGTACAACCAGATAAGAATGCATCCACCAGATGAGGAGAAAACGGCGTTTATGACCGAGGGGGCAAACTACTGCTACCGGGTAATGCCCTTCGGTTTAAAAAATGCTGGTGCAACATATCAGAGGCTCATGGACAAAGTGTTTCTCAATCAGATCGGAAAAAATCTCGAGGTTTATGTTGATGATATGGTGGTAAAGTCTGATGACCCAGAACGACACCCTGCCGACTTGGAGGAAATCTTTGCCCAACTCCGAAAGTACAACATGAGGTTGAACCCTGAAAAATGTTCTTTCGGTGTACAAGGAGGAAAGTTCTTGGGATACATGCTAACACACAGAGGGATTGAGGCCAATCCAGATAAATGCAAGGCTGTCATTGAAATGCGGAGTCCGCAAACAGTGAAAGAAATACAAAGGCTGTCAGGCCGTTTAGCTTCCCTATCTCGGTTCCTCCCCAAATCGGCCGAAAAAGCTAGACCCTTTTTTCAACTATTGAAGAAACCCAAGGAGTTTGTTTGGACTGAGGAGTGTGAAAAGGCTTTTGAAGAATTGAAATTGTTTCTGGCCTCGCCTTCGATTCTAACTCGGCCAGAGCTCGGAAAGGAGCTATATTTATACTTATCTGTTAATGATTACGCAATCAGTGCAGTAATCATCCAAGAGGAGGAGAAGCAACAGATGCCGGTGTATTACATCAGTAGAATCTTGAAAGATGCAGAGACACGGTATCAAGTCATTGAAAAGCTTGCCCTCTCTCTGGTAATGGCAGCTCGAAGGCTTAGACCTTATTTCCAGTCGCACCAAGTGATAGTCAAAACAGATCATCCAATTAAGCAAGTGCTTCGCAAGCCCGATCTGGCAGGACGAATGATAGCTTGGTCAGTTGAACTGTCAGAGTTCGGTTTACAGTACGAACCAAGGGGGCCAATGAAAGCCCAATGTCTCTCCGACTTCATTGCCGAGCTCTCTTCTAAACCGAGCCCCGAACCCATTAACTGGCTTCTGTATGTGGACGGCTCATCAAATTTAAAAGGAAGCGGAGCTGGGATAATTCTCGAAGGCCCAGACAACCTTGTTCTAGAGCAGTCCTTGAAGTTTGGGTTCAATGCATCAAACAACCAGGCAGAATATGAAGCTCTTATTGCCGGGCTGGTATTAGCTAAAAAGGTTGGAGTCAAAGGATTGAAGTGCCGAAGTGACTCACAGCTGGTAACAGGGCAAGTCTCAGGGGATTATCAAACAAAAGATCCTCAATTAACCAGGTATTTGTGCAAGGTTAATAGTTTAATTTCAGAATTTGACAATTTCACTATTGAGCATATACCTCGGGAGGAAAATACTAGAGCCGACCTGTTGTCTAAGTTGGCTAGCACCAAGAAAACTGGCCAGTTAAAAACTTTCATTCAGGAAAATCTCCCTGAACCGAGTATAAAAAGTGCCGAGGTAATGATAACCGAGCACTATGATCGAGGATGGATGATGCCATTCTGGGAATTCCTGACCTCGGACAAGTTACCTGCTGATCCCAAAGAAGCAAAGAAGATTCGTTTGAAGTCTTGTCATTACACTATCCGAGATGGAGAACTGTACAGAAGAGGATTTTCAATGCCTTTATTGAAGTGCATAAACAAGGAGCAATCCGAGTATGTAATGGACGAGATGCATAGAGGAATCTGTGGAATGCATTCTGGTGGCCGATCCCTAGCAGCTCGGGTTCTGCGAGCAGGCTTCTATTGGCCGACTATGAGATCAGATTGTGCTTCCTGGACTAACAAATGTGATTCTTGTCAGAAGTTTGCTACTGTGGCACGAGTTCCAGGAGAAGAGCTCCATTCAATAATGTCACCCTGGCCCTTCACTATGTGGGGGATGGACATTGTGGGCCCCTTCCCTGTTGCCAAAGGCCAAGTAAAGTTCTTGCTGGTGGGAGTGGATTATTTCACTAAATGGATCGAAGCCGAGCCATTAGCTGTTATAACAGCTAAAAAGGTCCAGAATTTTGTGTGGAGAAACATCATATGCCGACATGGTCTACCTTATGCGATTGTCACTGATAATGGTAAGCAATTCACGGACAAAAATCTTAAAGAATTCTACTCCAATCTCGGAATCAAACATAAGGTGACCTCGGTGGAGCACCCGCAAACAAATGATCAGGCAGAGGCAGCTAACAAAGTCATTCTGAACGAGCTCAAGAAAAGGTTGGGCCAATCAAAAGGAGCATGGGCTGAAGAATTACCGAGCATCCTCTGGTCCTATCATTGCTCACCACAGTCATCAACAGGAGAAACGCCGTTCAGGCTAACCTATGGAACTGACGCAATGATTCCAGTTGAGCTCGGCGAACTTTCTTTCAGAAGGCAGCATCACGACCAAAGCAAGAATGAAGAAGAAATCCGAGTTGAGCTTGATATGGTTGAGGAAGTCCGAGATGAAGCAAAGATCAGGGAAGAACTATGCAAGCAGAAAGCAACTCGGAAGTACAACTCAAAATTGCGACCGAGAGAGTTTGTTCAAGGAGACCTAGTACTAAGATTGCAGAATGATGCAAGGAAGGACTCCAGAGAGGGCAAGCTCGCAGCAAACTGGTCTGGCCCATTCAGAATAGTTGAAAATCTTGGAAATGGTGCTTATAGGCTAGAAGAGTTGTCAGGGAAGGCTGTTCCAAGAACTTGGAACACTTCTCATCTCAAGTTTTATTTTAGTTAAATGTAAAGTTAGGTAGGGTACTCTTTTTCCTACCCTGGTCTTTTTCCCATGTGGTTTTGGCCAGGGAGGTTTTAATGAGGCATGCCTGAGAAAATAAATGAATAAGGTCCGTTTCAATTACAGGGCTAAAGATTCACTTGTTTTACATTTTAAAATCACAAAAACCTAAAAGGGTTGACCGAGCTAAAATCGAGTTGAGGTCGAAATGCCGGACCCAAAGGTAACAACCTAAAAGGGTTGACCGAGCTAAAATCGACCGAGTTGAGGTCGAAATGCCGGACCCAAAGGTAACAACCTAAAAGGGTTGACCGAGCTAAAATCGACCGAGTTGAGGTCGAGATGCCGGACCCAAAGGTAACAACCTAAAAGGGTTGACCGAGCTAAAATCGACCGAGTTGAGGTCGAGATGCCGGACCCAAAGGTAACAACCTAAAAGGGTTGACCGAGCTAAAATCGACCGAGTTGAGGTCGAGATGCCGGACCCAAAGGTAAAATAAAAAACCTAAAAGGGTTGACCGAGCTAAAATCGACCGAGTTGAGGTCGAGATGCCGGACCCAAAGACATACAGGCATAAGCTTAAAAAGGTTAAACGAGCTAAAATTGACTGAGTTAAAGTCGAAATGCCGAGCCTAAAAAAGCAAAAGCTAAGACTATCTGAGCTAAGAAAAACTTAGAAAAAATGTTCCAAGTTATCAAACGGAAAAACTTGGATATTTTTATAAGTAAGCAAAAGAAGCAATATATAAAGGCAATACTTCATTAATAAACTTGGAGGACAAAAGCCCAGTACAAAAAGGGGCCACGGCCAAAAAAAGCAAATTACATCAAATTTTTTCCAAGTTACTCATGGGCATCCCCAGGAGTAACTGTCTCAGTAGCAGCCGACGTGGAGGCATTGTCATTAGGAGAAGCATCACCCAAGGTTGGATCAGGAGTAACCCTGATACCACCTTCATTCAAGCCTCCCTCCTCGGCAACTTGCTCCTCGGCTCCTTCTTGCTCTTCTTCTTCTTCATCCTCAAGCTCGGACAATGGAACCAAGACTCCGTCTTTATTGAAGTCCTTGTCCACATCAGCTCGGGAGAAGTCAGCATCAGGGTTGAAGCGTTCAAGCTGCTTCACGGCACGAGAAAACCCCTTAACATGTTCCCGCATAATGCTGTCTAGAGCCTCATCTAGGTCGGCTTGGAGCTTGCAGTTAGCCTCCTTTTCAGCCTCCAAAGACTCTTGAGCCTGCGTCAAGGCAACCCGGGAATCTTCCGCGGTTCTTTGAAGATTGGCTCTCTCTGACTTCTCCTTGTCCAACTCGGACTGAAGAACACCTTGAACTCTTTCAAGCTCGGCTTGCCGGGCCTTCAGCTGCCCGATAACTCGGCCTTGTTCTTCACACTTGGCAACAGCCTGAGATAGCTCGTCGCGAACTCGCAGAGCACGGGCAGCATCGGCCCTCATAGCTTCCATTTTCTTGGTGTTCTCAGAGAGTTGCCGACTCCAAAAGCGGGTAATAGAGGCAATACGCAATGCGTAAGCAGCGGCGGCCTCCATACTCTCATCAGGCCCTTGCTCCAGCAGAAGCCGAGCATCGGCAGGTTTCAGTACTTGGCCATCAATGAGTGGTCCGAAGTTACAGTCGTTACTCCAGAGAGAACCGTAACCCGGGTTACAATTGCCATTAAACCACTTGGTGTTCAAAGTAGACTCGGCTACCATTGGACCTTTGCCGATTCTCCTCTCCACAACAGGTTCCCCTTCGGCAACCGGGGCGGGCGAAGTACTTCTTTGAACCTCGGTCGGGGTATCTTGCCGACTCCGCTTTAGTTGGCGTGGGCTGGGATCTGAAGCCTCGGCAGCTTTCTTCTTCTTCCCCTTCACATCGGCAGCAGAAGCAGATCCACCAGCTAGGTGAGCAGACTTCTTCATCAGTGCCTTGTAGTTAAACTTTCCCATGATCACTGCACGAAAGAAATCAGTCAGATTGTAAGAAGTATGTGATAAAGGTTTGGCAAATACAGAATGACTACTTACAATCAAAATCGGCCCGCCGAGTGGAAGACGTCGGCAGTTTTAAAAGCTTCCCACAAGGCAGTGGCCGAGGATAAAGCTTAAGGGCTTCGACGTCGGCTAGTTCTTGATCAGTCATATAACTGATGTCAAATCCACGAAATTTGGAGGGATGAGGTTGCCAATAAAAGGGAAATCTGGGTCTCCCATCAGTGTCAAAAAAGGCGGCTTCGTTTCCTTCAGTAGGTCGGATTTTGAAGAAATCCGACTTGAAAAACTTGTAAGAACTTTTGTAAAGGCCAATAATGCCTTTTCTCTCAAGCCCGCTGAGGGAGATCCATCCGATTCGATCCCCAAACCGAACCTTATAAAAGTATAAGAACTTCGGTGCGGTGGCTTCCATTCCGACTTGCCTACATAAAATCTGGAAAGCACTCATGAAGGCCCAACTGTTGGGATGAAGTTGAGTAGGGGCAACATTCATAACCCGAAGCACATCGCATTCAAATTGGGTGAAGGGAAAAGAGACACCGATTTGTTCGAAGAGGGTTTTGTACACATAGGTAAAGTGCGTTTCAACAGGAAAAGGTTTCAAAAAAAACATGTTCATTATCTGAGCATGGGAGACAACGAACTAGGTGGGAATTAGGGGACACTTTGCTATTCACAGAGCGCAGAGAACCGTAACTCCTGAAGTTAGAAAAGAAGGCTCCAACCTCAGGTCTAACCCAAGAATATCCAGGAATAGTGATGTCAGGGATGGGTTCCTTCGGAACCCTTAAAGCACGCCGGCGGCGCGGTGGCACCACGGTGGCCTGAGGGGCAGTGGAGCTACTATCCCCAGATGAGGAAGATGATGCCTCATCTGGGTTACCCTCATCACCGCCCGAAGGAGGGGGAGAAATAGAAGGGGAACCCCCAATAGGGTTAATCCCAGATCCTACGATTTGAACATCAAATGAAACACTTTGAGAAACCTCAAACGAAGGCTCCATGGTGCACAGAATGTATAAATTGAAAGAAAGGGACAGTGTTGGAAGCAGGGGCGTACCTGAAGAAGAAGAATGGCAGAAAGATTCAGAGTGACTAGAAACTTCAAGGTAAAATGTGAGAGTATGAGGAAAGCAAACACTTGCCTCCGAAAAACTCCACATTATATAGACAACGTTTTAAAATTTAAACCGTTACTGTTGGGACTAATAATGACACCGTATGGGAGAAGGGAAACGTCTCTTCGAACCGGCGTAAGTTCGGCACACCTATCATGGAGTAACACGTGGCCAGGACATCGGAATGCACGATCCCACTGAAGAAGGTTTTAAATGCGCAATGGCAGAATGAATCTAGGAAGTTGGACCAAAAGCCACGTGTCACAAGCAAAGCTGGTCTTAAGAGTAGCATAACGTCTCTTTTCATCTCGGTTGGTGAGAAACTGACGTCACAAGAAAAGATTGACATAACCGTTCCTATCCCGGTTCAGCTCGGCTTCCTCGATAAAACTTTCACGCTTTATGAAGCTTAAAGCTTGGGGGGCTTGTGTTATAGCCGAGGTGGTGCATGGGCCGAGGAGTAAAACTCGGCCAGAAACTCGGCAAACCGAGATAGTTCCGAACTGGTAGCAATATGTCAGGCTCGGCCAACTATGCCCACCGAGCTCATAAATGGGCCGAGGTACAATATCGGTCATGGAGAGCATGGCAAAAAGGAAACTAAAAACCTAAGCCATGAGTTCAGAAAATCTCCAGAAGGCAAGCTCGGCACTTGTCATGAAAACTTCTTCGCTCTTTTGAGCTCGAAGCTTGGGGGGCTTGTGTACTGGCCGAGGTGGTAAGCTCGGCCGCCGAGCTCGGAAGCTTAACTGCTTCAAACTATACACTTATCTAGTACTCGGCTAACAACCTTACTTTAGATAAGAGATAACTCTTATCAATAAAAAGAGATGGGAGTTGAGCTAAAATAGATAAGTGATAAGTGATAAGAGATGAACTAGATCCTAGAAAATAGGATCAGCTTATCCCTCTATTCCTCTATAAAAAGAGGAAGAGTCTAAGAGGAAAGACACTTTAACTTTCACTTGAGTTTGGTGTTCTCTCTTAAGCGTATTAGAGGTCCCGGTTGTGATCAAGAGACTACCAATAAGTCCTTGCCCACCGGAGTACATCAGATACAAGATTAAGAGATTGATGCACCACGTGATCAAGGGTTGAATACAGAACTACGTTTGGCTTTGATTCCCATTGGGATACGTAGGACCGGAATATCACCATTCTGTCAAGCCACGGTCTAAAACAACCCCAACGTTCAACCTTGGTCTGACGTTTACGACGAGATTCCGGTAACTCGGATCTCGGCAGGAACACCTAGAATTAGGTTTTTTATTCAGTTTCAGGTTATACTTCTTTTGAGATTTGGACGTAACCACCGTGAAACTATCTTCAGTAACATTATCATTGTTATGCTCTTTTTCCTTAGAAGTACTTGCATCATTTTGCTTTTCTAACCAAGCAGATAAAACATTAAAATCATTCTGAACAACAGTTGGAAAAAACGCTAAGATCTTGAACATAAACTGGACTTGAATTAATCTCAAGATTCTTACCACTAACTGTTAAATCACAGGTAGCCTTGGAATGCACGGACACTGGAGTCGAAGTACCCTTCGAACTAATTGTTAAATCACTGGTAGCTCTGGAATGCTCGGGCACCGGAGTATCCTTGACTGTAGAGTCAACATTAGTTGCAGCAGAAGTTGAGATCTTCTCTGTAGAGCCATTGACAGCATTTGTTGCAACCGAAGATGAGTTTCATGGAATGAAATTTGAGACATGATCAGGGGATAAAGATTCCTCATAGACTGTCTCAACCGATTCACTATCACTCTGGTTTTCGCCCGATGATGTATCAATCTACCCATTATCTTCATCTGGTTTTTGTTCTGGAACCTTAGGGACATAAGCTAGCTTAGTCATCTGGTTTCCAGCTCGACTTTGATTAGTCTAAATCCAATGTGATTTATAGATATCAATCAAAGATCTTACGGAAAAAAATATTAAAAGACAATATATCTATGACTAAGACCATTCAAAATCTAAAGTTGTTTTAAAATGATTAGTTGATATATGCATTCCGGCATCTTGAAATTCTGTCAAAAAGACAATATATCTATGACTAAGAACATTCAAAATCTAAAGTTGTTTTAAAATGATTAGTTGATATATGCATTCCGGCATCTTGAAATTCTGTCAAAATTCTACCAGAAAAGAAAAACATGAGCAAATGTTTTTTTATTTTTTGAAGCATGGACAGTTTAAATTAGTAATTTTTTACAGTTCTGCAGTAAAATCTCCCTGGCTAAAAAGTTGTTAGAAAGATGCATATATAAGCCCAAGGCACACTTTAATGCCAATTAAGTCTGTAACATCGTGTTGTTGGTGTAGTTCATTAATCCCATATATATACAAGGCAACATGGTTCACACATTTTCCTTCTTAACTAAATTCAGTCTCACATTTAATTGATTGGATGACGCTGAAGCTTGGAAAAAGGAAAATGGAAAAGCAATTCATCTGTATTCTATAAAGGGTGTGTATTAATATTGAATGGTCATTGATAATTTTTGGAGTAACAAACCCCATGTGGTGGAGATTTATAGGTTCTTTAGGTTATGGCATTTGTGTCTCTAACAAGAACATGTAAGATTAAATTGACTTCACAAGTGGGGGCTGAAGAGAGATGATGCAGGTTGTAATTGGTTTGTCTCATTGTATGAGCTGTTCTGCATATGATAATGTTCAAGAGATAGATAGCAATTTATTTGAAGCTGATTTAAAGATACAAGTGCACGAGTGAAGTGAGGTCATCTCGATATTTCATAAGTATAGCTTCAACGTATAGCCATGTGTGTGTGTTTTTATCTTCTTCCCATCAATTCAATCTCCAAAGATCCTAGTGTTGTTCTTGCCGTAAGGGTGTTCGCAGATTGGATTAGATTGGTTTTAAGCTAAAAAGTCATTTGATCTAATAATAAAAATAACGTGCACTATGCCAAATTTGAGATTTAATAATGCACACTTAATAGCGGTTTCGGCAAGTGACGCTCTGGAAAAATGTGTTGAAGTGTTTAATAGCGCTGTTACTAAATTATAAACCTTTAATAGCGGTTCACTCAGAAAACACTATCTTTACCCATTAACCAAATTTTGGAAAAAAAAAATCTTTGTACCCCATATATCATTATAGCACGTAATAGTGGAAGCGCTATCATAATATAACATTTTAATAACGTTTATTTGGAAAAACGTTATGGAAGTGGTAACTATCATAGCGCTTGAATGGAAAAACACTATCTTTTCCTCGAATTAATACTATACTTTTAGGTGACCAACTCTCTACTCATAGTCGTTGGGCATTGGCACCGTTCACGGAATAGATGAAAGTATAATAAACTCTCTGCACATAAAACCCTATATTCAACATTTCAATGCTTAGGAAACTGTCCGTAATCAATTCCGCCTTAATAGCTATTGAACAAACGCTCCTAAATCCAAGTCAATTTCTCTTATAAATAAACCCATCTGTGTTCTTATCCTACACTTCAGATTTTATAAAATCTCCTCATCTCCTCATATATTCTTCTATGTGTTCTTATCATTCCAGAAGAGGCTTGCACTCTCATATCATTTTGTTATGTATCATAACTAATGTCCAGATGAAGCCCAGAAAAGGACCAATCCTAAATGTCATGACATACGACAAGAATATATATGAATGTCATCGTCTCTCCCAAATGCCTGACAAAATGAGGCCCCCAAGTGCTCTAACCCTGGTTTTTTTTTTTTTTTTTATGACAGACGACAAAAAGATATGAGAGTTGGCCATTGAATGTCCACACGAGATGAGAAGTGAGGGCGCCTCAGTGGAGGATATCAAATAATATTGTATTCAACTTTTTATTATGACCGTAAAGTGTAAACTCAAAAGATGTATATATATATATATTTGAAGTGAAATAAAATAGAAATAAAATATTCTTTGAAGGTTTTTGTTATCTGCAACAAGTGCAATCCTTATTCGTTTAACAACTTTTGATCGTCATCACTGTGAAGTAGGAACTCAACAACGAATTTTTAACATGTGTAAATGTAAAGTTTAATAGTTTTTAAATCTTTCCCCTCCCCTAACAAAATGTCTAATTAAAATTTTTCTCCCCCTTCCCTCTATTAAAATTTCTCTGATGCCCTCGACTCCTTTCAACCAGACATAACCTTAGTTTTTTTTTTTTTTTGACATAAAAAAAACCCTAAGGCTTTGCTTTCTTTTGTTTTTGCCTTTCTTTTCCCACTGATCAAAAAAGAAGCTTGGAAAATAAACATAGCCTTAGTTTTTTATTTTTGAAACAAGCTTGGAAAATAAACATCAATATAATATAAGGGTATTTGGGTAATTAAGCACCATAGCCATTGAAGAGGGTCTGAAGGGTGGGAATCAGTATTGAGTCTTGACAAAGCCACAGAGAGAGAGAGAGAGAATCAAACGCAGATAAGAGAAAAGAAGATGATACTTGCGGTGCTGTTTGCCAACGCTGAAGGCAATATCCTAATCGAACGGTGCGTTTAGATCAATCTCCTCTTCCCATTTCCATTACCTAATTTTCCTTGGCGCTTCTCACTTATAGTTATAGTTATAGTTATACCATCAGATCATTGTCTCCAATTCGATTCCAATAGCCTGCGATGTAAAAATTTGATTGTGTGGATCGAATTGTGATATTTTCATTGGATCCCAATTGGGTTTGGCTTGGTTTTTATGGGCATTTTTCTCAGTTAGCCAACCCCTTCTGGAAATGGAATTCCCCTAACAAAGGGGAACCTTGCATAAGTGCATCATTTAGATTATTTATTTAAAGTGCATTTGGATAAAATAACTTAATTAAGTGCTTATCCAATAAGTGTTTTTTTTTTTTTTAAAAAAAGTCAAAAACAGTTTATTTTCTGAAAGTTTATTGCAATAAGCTAAGAGGAGCTTATATAATGACAAACTATTTGAATGTAAGCTATTCTCGTGAGCTCTCTATAAGCTCTTCTAAACACACGTAAATATTAAGGATCTGTTTGCTTTGTTTTTAGTTTCTTTTCATTTCCTATTTTCATTTCAAAGATTTGTACAGAAAATATCTTTGAAAACATGAAACAAAATGAAAATAAGGTGGTAGTTTTGTAATTATTTTTTGAAAACAGGAAATGAAAACTAGAAACTAAAAACAAAACAAACAGACCCTAAGCTTATCTATTTATTATGGGGTATTATGAATCCTGCTTTGCATATTTTTGAACCACTTTAATTGGGTATTTTATTTGGGTAACATTTTAGTAACCCATGTTTTTTGATGCTGCCATGCATGCTTACATGATGGCTTATATGATTACAGTTTTCATGGAGTTCCTGCAGAAGAGAGGCTACATTGGCGTTCTTTCTTGGTTAAACTTGGAGCTGATAATCTCAAGGGTACAAAAAACGAAGAGCTTCTAGTTGCTTGCCACAAGTCAGTATACTCTTCTCTCATAGTCATGCCTTGAAAATGTCATGTATCAGTGTAATGTGTAATATGTATGTATACCTATATAAGTTGCCAGGGAGGATTGAACCTACTGGAATTCCAAGTGTGAGTAAGATGTGAATGAAGAAGTTTCACATTGGTAAAAAGTTGACAAGTTGAAGGTTGTGTAAGTGGAAAAGACCCATAGGCCTAATACCTTAGCCTATGTTTGGGAGTTTTGAAGGAGATGGAGTGGGGTGGTTAGTAATGGAATGGAGTGGAAAGGTAAAAGCATACCACTCCCATGTTTGGGAGTTTTGAGGGAGGTGGAGTGGAGTGATTAATAATGGAGTCATTAGTAATAGAATAAAGTGGAAAGGTAAAAGCATACCATTCCTATCAGTCCTATGTTTGAGAGTTTTGAAGGAGATGAAGTGGAGTGAGTTACCATCCTCAACCATCCCTCTCCATTAATGAAGGAACTCCCAAGCAATGAGTTAATGTTTTTTCGCCACTTCACTCTATTGCTAACCACCCCACTTCATCCTTCCAGGCTATGTTTGGAAGTTTTTAAGCGGATGGAGTGGAGTGGTTAGTAATGGAGTGGTTTATGATGGAATAGAGTGGAGTGGTGGAAGTAAACCACTCTATTGTTTGGAAGTTTAATGATAAAATCTCAAACCCCCCAATTTGGAGGGTATAAAAATTGAGGTTTTGGGTGGGATGGAGTGGTTTGGGTTACCATCCCAAACCATCTCACTCCATTACTTAATAAACTCCCAAACAATGGGTTAATGCCTTTTAACCACTCCACTCCATTACTAATCATCCCACCCCATCCTCCCAAACATAGCCTTAAGGTTTTGGCCTTTTGGGTCAAGATATGATGTCAAGTAGGTTCATCACTTAGCCCATTAAGAATATCCCAACCCATTAAAGAAGATCTCACGGTGTCGGCGCTTCCAACATGTCCAACAGAACCCTGGTACCTAGGAATGTATTAGATAAGCCGCATGGGCTTTTGAAGTTAAACCCTTTTTATTTGAATCATTGTCAATGAAATTGAAGACTCTGGTGACCGTGCTCAGTTCTCCTGTTGCATTGTTCAGTGCAAGGAAGATTAACAAACTGAGCAATATTAGTTACCAGAATAGACCTAGTGTTTAGCAAAACAGCATCATAGTGTAGTTGGTAATGGAAAAAAGTTGGAAAGAATTGTAGAAGAGGAAGCTGAACTACACTCCACACACATGCAAACTTGTTCCATGATGTGTAGGTTTTGAGTAACTAGAACCATCACAATCCTAAGTTTTGACTGAAACAGGTTTCTCCAAGATTTTATCTTTAGCTTCACTGCCAAGTGGCAACTAATATTGATTCATATTCCTTGTTTTTGTAAATGTTTTGTCTCATTCTTATATATTTTATTTCTATCAGGTCAGTTTATATTGTATACACAGTGCTTGGGGATGTCAGCATCTATGTCGTGGGCAAGGACGAGTATGATGAACTTGCCTGTAAGTATTCTATTTCTTGGAATCAATAATTTATATTCGCTGATAGTAAAATAAAAGTTAGAAATGAGTCATCTCAGCTGTTGATGCTTAACAGGGGATAAGCTCATTTGTTTTGAGATTGGAGTGCTGGCTGAGGGGAAGGGGATATTTGGATAATGTGAATGGAGCTACTAGCTCTTTTGTCTTAACATGAAGGTGCTTAATTGATTACATGAGTGGCTGGGCTTCTTCACCATGTGTATAAGAAATAAATGATTTCTGATGAAAAGGAAACATGAAAAATCAGATAATGGTGGGAGTTAAGAGGCAAAGTAATGGATATAATGGTATGGTAAAATAAGGGATGCCGAGAGTGAATATGGAATTTAATTATTGGCTTAATTTTATATTTTTCTATAACCCTGTAATCTTTAAAGAGTCTGTCTAACAAACATTCAGATAAGATCAGAATTTTCGGGACAAACAGTATATTAGAGTACACTATATGTACCCACATAACTGAATGAGCTGAGTCAGCATCATTCAGTTATGATTGTTTAGGGATCTGCTGTAAAACAGTTAGCTATGTACACGGCTATATAAAGCCAATTGTATTATCACAATATTCAAGAAATACAATTACAGTTTCTTCAATTCTCTCTCTCTCTCTCGCTCTCGCTCTTCGATACTCTCTATTAAAGGTTGAAAACTTTCTCCCTGTCCTCTTTATTTTAATATTAGAGATATTAGTTATTGTAGGGAATTATGACAATAGTTTACAAGGAATGGAGTAGGAAGAAAAACCAATCAAGTGAGATCTTGGATTCTATAGTTAGTGGATGCTTTTTTCTGTCTTACCAAGAAAAAGAAGAATAGAAATACTAATAAAGGAAATGGGTTGTTTTTTAAATGGCATGTGATGGCAGTCAGCATTTTCAACACTGTTGAACATGTTTATTTCACCAAGGGCTGGAAAATGTATATATGTTGAGGGAGTGGCAGAGCTTGAAATAATATCTTGGGGGAGCCATACCATATTTCTCTAATTTATAATGATAAAATAGTTCATAATTATATAAAACCATAAAATCATATAAAAGACTAATAATAAAATGAAATTAAAAACAATGACATGTTAAATTAATGTATAGGTTGAGAATCACACTTAAGATCCGCCACTGTATTCAAATTCAAGAGTTGTCAGGCTCAAGCACTTTACATTTCTGCTGCTACTTACCAGTGATCTGTTTTTCTCCAGTGTCGGAAGTGATCTTTGTGATAATCTCAGCTGTGAAGGATGTATGTGGGAAGCCCCCAACGGAGCGCCGTTTCCTCGACAAGTATGGAAGAATTTGCTTGTGTTTGGATGAAATTGTATGGAAGGTAAGGAGACATGCTGAACGCTTTCAGCTATACTAAATAATGAGAACTAGAGTTTTTAAGTTTTTTCTATCAGTTTGCTCAATCTGCTTGCCACTGAAACTCATCAATTAATGACATTCATGTGATATATGTCATCATAGGCATGGTTGTTAAATTCTCGAGTTAACTCTTGGACTCTGACGAGTCTATGATTCTAGGTCACAAAAACGAGTTGACTCGCATGTAAACTCTTTTTTTGGTAAACTCTGATAAAATCGGTAAACTCTCGATTTTACTAGCGAGTTTACGAGTCTATGTTTTTACATTGACTTGGCCTTAAAATGTAAATTTTTGGCCAATACAATTGGGTACCTGAGTTGAATATGTATTAGCCTATCAGGAGCTATTTTCTAAATTGTTTTTTTTACTCTAGGAACTTATGTTTCTCTTATTTTATGAATGATTTTGACACTCTTTATCATTGTGGAGTTTGAATGTTAAATTATTATGTTATATTGTTTTATGTTATGTATATATGTCATTTATAGGTTTTATTTATTTATTAGGTAGACTCGTAAGTCTACGTGTCGAGTTTACATACCCTCCGTGAGTGAGTGCGAGTCTGACAACCATGATCATAGGCATTGGTCATCCAGTTATTTTAAATATCATGAATCATGATTGTTTTAGATGAGACCCATTAGTTAGACATTATCTTCTGCTTTTCATGTGATTTTGGTGCCGTAAATGCCTTTGTTCTAATAATGATCCTTCTTATCAAAATATATCAAGAAAAAAGTTTATAACACCACTCACACATGAATCCTTTTGTTATCTGTTTCCTGCATTCACCATCAATCCAAACTTTATGTGTTCTATTGTTACACAGAACAATATCTTCTTCATGCTTTTCCTGACATTTTCCATTATATCCTTTGAAGGGATATTTGGAGAACACAGAAAAAGAGAGAATCAAAAGACTGATAAGGGTAAAACCCCCAACAGAGTTCTGAATGATGACTCCAGAGCCACTCATTATACAATGACTAGTCTGAGGCTTGTTTTCACAGTGGCTTCTTGTACATGGGTATCAGCAAGGAACTGAAGTTGTTTTTCTTCCTACTCTATATATGATATAGGGAAGGATTATGCTGCACCAATATTTGTATTAAAATCTTCTCAATTTTAAATACTTGTATTCTGTAGCTTTTCAAAAGGATTTCCTTGATTTGTCTGCCTTGTATAATGTGCCTATTGTTTTTCCCATTTACTTTTATGAGTTTATCACTTGCATATTGTCATGTTTCCGTTCGATGCTTATTTTATGGAATGAGAGATTCTCATGTTTGCTTGAAAAAGCATCACATTCCAAGACCATTTCACAAAATTAGGAATAAAGCTTGAAATCTTATGGAAGGGTGGGGTTGAAATTGTATGCTCAATGCAATGTTATTTTATTTTTCTCATCTTATCCTCATAGGTGTTTACAAAATATGATAATATTACCTTTATTAAATTTGCATACATTTACTTTTTTCACAATAAAAAATGTTTTTTAACCAACTTTTAAGAAGTTAAAATAAATTTAAACTTAAATATTATTCTAGGTGTGTGTTCTTGTGTATGATTTGTCTTAGAATTTGGGTTTGGGTCTAACTCAACCCCAAAAGTTAGCTCATTGGGTGAGGGTTGCCCCCATTTATAACCACTATTTAGGTCATATCACTATCCAATGTGGAACTTCAAGACACTCCCACAAGCTCAAGACTAGACATCTGGAGTGTGAAGCTTGCAGGATTTGACATCTGCGGGTGGTCCAATGGATTTAGGATAAGCTTTTATGCCATCATGGAATTTGGATTTGAGACTAGCTCATCCCCAAAAGTTAGCTTATGGGGCGAGGGTTGCCCCCCATTTATAACCATTATTCAGGTCATTCAGGCTATATCACTATCCAATGTGGGACTCAAACACTCACCCTCATGCCCAGGGCTGGACATTTGGAGTAAGGGTGTTCGCGGATCGATTTGGATCGATTTTGAGGTAAAAAGTCATTTGATCCAAAGATTAAAACAACATGTGGTTCTGTTCGGTTTGGATTGCTTCCTTAAAAATCTATCTGATCCGATTTGATTAAATGTGGTTTGAATTGAATTGGATAATTCGGTTTTTACCAACATAATAATTAAAAAAAAAAGTCCAAATAACATTAATAAGTATAACATATAACATAATAAAAATTAAAATTTTATAAGCTAACAAGTATCAATTTCATGTTTGGAACATTAAAGGGAGTATAAAATTATGTTCCATCAAATTAAAAAGTATTAATAGGAAAAAAAGCAACAAACAAAAAATCAATAGTACAAAAAGTAGAATAAATACGTATTAAATTTTATATATGCGGTTTGGTTCGGTTTTAAATAAAGGATCCGAAATCCGCTCCAATCCGATCGATTTTCACAAAACAAGGTCCAAAAAATTCAATAAATATCGGTTTTGTTCGTTTTTTTGGAACGGTTTGGATATAAATACCCCTAATTTTGAGCATGAAGTTTGTAAGACTATATGGGTGGTCCAACGGATATAGGATAAGCTCCGATACCATATTGGAATTTGGGTTTTAGTCTAATTCAACCCCAATAGCTAGTTCATGGGATGATGGTTGCCCCCCACTTATAACTACTTTTCAGGTCATATCACTCTCCAACGTGGGACTCTAACAACTTGCATGCCAATGTTATGTGAAAAAAGTAATAGATATGATAATATTTTATTAGTAGGTTTTGGTCAAAATTTATGAAATAGTTTATTAAAAATATTATTTCTTCCAAAGTATTTATGTTGTACTGAATTAAAATTAAATCTTTATAATGTTAAACAATCAAATGACTTTAATACTTTACTTTTAAATATTTAAATTATAAGTACGATTCCTTATTGATAATGTGAGGGGGTGTTTGTTTTAATGTATTTATTACATTTCTAGGAATGACATATTCAGAAATGTTATTATTTAGATTTTTTTCTAGAGAGATTCTAAAATATGTTTAGAATTTATATTCTTGGAAAAAAAATTTCTCAAAAATACAAGAAAAAAAGAAAGTAAAAGTAAAAGTTATTAGTAGTTTTTTTTTCTTTTGTAAGTTTATTTTCATTCCCATCCAAGGGAAAATGATATACCCTCCTCTCAAAATGAGAACGAGATAAAACATGGAAATACGGCCCTTTGGGAATCAATTATACTTAAAATAAAAACCATGAAACAAAGTCACTTTAAATGTAGAGGCCATTTACCATAGGCAAACTTAGTTAGTGAGCATTGATGCTCACTCTTTTTGACTCGCAACTACAAAAAGTTTTTTTAAAAATTAAATTTAAGGGCATTAACTAATGATATTTTTAGTTTATTCATTCTCTCTTCCCTTCTCATTCTTCCTCAGCACCATCGACCTTATTCTTTTTCTCTCCCTCATCAGGTCATCGTCTCCACGACTCCACCCCTCTTCATGCCCACATAATCACCACCATGATCCACCACCCTCCTCACGAGACCACCATCTTTCTCGGGCAACATGACTCACAACACAAGGTGGGTTCGCAGACTTAGTCCCTCCTCCAAACCTTATAGCTTCGTCAACATTCACCTTCCCCAACCTTCGAACCATTAGACATCAACACCATCATAAACAAAAAATGAAAACCCAATCATAACCCCCAAGCTGCACTAGTAGCTCCCATCCCTAAACTGAGCCACTCATCACAAATCTGGGCGACTCCGAACCACCATCGCGGACTAGATAGGTTGCACACCCTTTTTCCTATTCACGAATCATCACGTCGTCCAGCCTATGTCTTTTTCAGAAGATCGATGTGCCCCATCACACGGTAACCTCCCCTTGAACACGAATATGCAGCAACCTGTGAACATCTCGTGCCAGGCACCATGCCTCCACGTTTAATGAGTACATGATTGAACACGAACCAAATCTGAGAACCAGGGTCACTATGCGTGTGACATAGCTCCACGCGAAACAAAACTGCTACACGACTATGTGTGACCACCACTAGATCCGTCGCAAGATTGCCAGAGAATGATCAGCAATGTCAAGGTTATCAGTTTGGGCGGTTGTGTGGAGAGGGATCGAGGTGCAAATTCCATTCTAAAAGAATCTGTTTGCAGATATAATTTTTCACCTATAAAATAGAATTTCTATTATTAGGTACAAAATCTCACTCATTCGAATGGCACCACCTTTGTGATTATTTGTTGGATTGTTTGGAAGGCAAGATGTGATTCAGTGTTTAATGATAAAGACTAGACCCATTGGCATACTTTTAATCAGATTAAAACACTGCAGGATTCTATCATTGCTTGTTATGGCCCTATCGACAAAACATTTGTTGGATTCCTCCACCCGAGAATGTTGTCAAGCTTAATGTAGATGGGAGTAGTTTTGGTAACACAGGGAAATCTGGGTTTGGAGGCCTATTTCGAAATATGTATGGTGAATGGCTCTTTGGCTTTGCGGGTTCTTGTGGTCACTCTACAATTATGAATGCAGAGTTGTTAGCAATCTATCATGGCTTAGTTCTGGCCTTAGCAGCAGGCTATCAAAATGTAGTTTGTGAAACATATTCGAAAGTGGCTTTGTCTCTAATTATTGAGGGAACTCAGCAAGACCACCCCTATGCTACTATTATCAGCAAAATCAGAAGTTTTAATTCTCATCCTTGGAGATTATCCTTCCAACATACTCTTCGGGAAGGGAGTTTTTGTGCTGATTGGCTTGCTAAATTTGGAGCCACTTGTGACAGCCCTCTCATCTCTTAGCAAGCATGCCCCCCGCAGCAGGATTCTTTACTCCTAGCAGATGCTATGGGGTTTGTTAGACTTAGATAGTTTCTTTCCTTTTTCCTTTGTGGTTGTTTGTTTGCTTTCTTTTTTGATCAAAAAAAAAATCTCACTCATTCATTTGTTTCCTTTTTTAATTTTATTCGTTCAATTAATAATGCACATCGATGCTCAATAACATAGGATGCGCATGGTAAAATGACCCTAATAAATATTAAATTCGAAGGAAGATTATTGTACACATGTTTGGGGTATATTGATAAATAAAGTAATCAATTAATAATTTTATCCATCAATTTGTGTTGGTTTAAGTCGAAAGGCTTGAGTACCTTATGCATGTGATATTGTACTCGATTATTGAATTCATGTATATATAAAAAAAAAAAAATCGTTTAAGCACCTAATAGTATCATGGGAGATTAATTTCCCACTTATATTATATGGAAGGATAAGAAGAGAGAACCAAAAATAAAATAAAAAAATATTAATCTTATCCGGGATGAGCATGCAGCTAAGTTGAAAGGCTATTTTGGTCCATTCAGTGGCGGCTGAACACGCTATATTTTCTCCGCTCCACATGCGATTTTAGTTTCTCTCTGTCTCTCTCTGTCTCTCCCTCTAAAACCCACTCAGATCTAGGGTTTATTTCGCGAGCTCGAAGGTCAGTTCTATCTCTGCCACAAAATCCAATTTCTGTTTATCTTCGATTCACAAACGTTAACTGAAAAACCTAACCCTAGATATATTCGTATATAGGAATAGGATGGGTGAATTGAAGGACACTGAAGCTTACGAGGAAGAGCTCATCGACTATGAAGAAGAAGATGAAAAAGCCCTCGATTCTTCCAAACCCACTGCTGAATCCGCCAAGAAGTTAGTTCCTTTTCTCTATTATCCACTCCTTTTTATGTTTTTTTAAATTGGAGTTTGTTGTGATTCTTTGAATTTTTGGTATTTTTCTACTTCCTTGGTCACTGTAAGAGCACGACAGAAACAAGTTGTTTTCTTTACTTCTGACCAATTTAGGTTTTTTTTGTACCATTCATTTATTGGCATGTGTTTACTATTAAATAGTAGGAGTAGGTTTGACTGAGTAAACAGCTTAGAATGTGTTTGTTACACTATTCCAAGGAAAAATCACTTTTTTTAAGTAGAAAATCATTTTTAATGAGTTTGATTGTGTTTGTTTAAGTTTAGGGTTAAAATGAAAAGAAGCTTTCATTAGCTTTTGGAAAAAAATCATTAACTACTTTTAAAAAAAATGATTTTTTATGATTGTTAACAAACATAAAATAGCTTCTGGTTTTTTTAAAATCTCTAAAAGATGATCTCTAAATTATTGAATGTCAAAATCACTTTTTTTTTAATCCGTAACAAACGGGCCCTTAATAAAGTGTTATTTGATATTTTTTTTTTCAAAATAAGATAAAACAACTTATTTTCATAAGCTTCTCTAACAAGCTTATTGCAAAAAGCTAAAATGAGCTTATATACAGATCATAAACTATTTTATAAACTATTTGCATAAGTTTATTTTAATAAGCTATTCTCATGAGCTCAAATAAACTCTCTAAGCTCTTCCAAAATCCAAACACACTCATTAATCTTTTAGAGAGCAATGACATATCTTATAGAAGTAGAAGCGCCAGTTCTTATATGATAGTTCAAATAGTAAAAAGCACAGAGGTATGTGTGTATGGTATAAGGATAAGGGTATGAATTCATAACAATTATAATTCATTAAACATGATGTAATGCCATATATAACTAAAAATATGGAAGATAGTAGTATACTGATACAAGTATCACTGCTTCATCGGCTTACTAGTTATAACTGCTGTTATCAGTTGACATGCTGAATTCTGAGGAAAAAAAAAGATGTTCTATTTTCTGAGCATTAGAAAAGGCCTTGCGCTCTGTACAAATTATATGTTTATTAATGTTTGGCTGTAAGGTTCATGTGACTTGTCAACATATTCTCTTTATAATTAAAAATTTGTTTGGTTTCGGTCCCAAGCCAATATTTGAGGTTACGGCTCCTCATTTGGTATTTATCTTTTCCTTTGTGGTGCAGGGGATATGTTGGGATCCATAGTTCGGGATTTCGAGACTTCCTGTTGAAACCTGAGCTTCTTCGAGCCATTGTGGATTCAGGATTCGAGCACCCTTCTGAAGGCAAGTTTTAGTCTATGCTGTCATTGTGTGACTTAATATAGGTTATAACATTGAATCAAATATATTCTATAAGGTTGTCATGTTTTAGGTTATCATTAATTTGTCCTCTCTTTCTAGTAAACTAGATTATCTGTCTATTTTAAGTTTGCTTTCTCAATATATTTTACACTATGTTGAGTTCGTTGGACTAGTTTTCACTGGTTTTTAAGGTTAGCTTTATCTTTATCTTTACACTGAATATATACTTTACCATTGAACAAGTGCATGATTTTGTTTGTTTATCTCCTTAGTCCTTAGTTCTCGTGTATCTCAGTTTCCATTTCATTATTAATTATTAATATTCATCTCTAATATATATACTTTTTGTGAATTTGTTTATCAGGTAATAACTACTACCATATTATGAATACATCACGAAAATTGGTTGGTAAACCTTTCCATTAAAAGGATCTGGCAGATCATATATACTTACTGAGGATTCGTCCACTACAATTTTGTTTGCTTCTTCATTAGTGCAACACGAATGCATCCCTCAAGCAATTTTAGGAATGGATGTCATTTGCCAAGCAAAATCTGGGATGGGAAAGACTGCTGTTTTTGTTCTTTCAACACTTCAACAAATTGATCCTGTTCCTGGTCAAGTTGTGGCTCTTGTTCTTTGCCACACAAGAGAACTAGCTTATCAGGTTTGTCTGCTTTAAAATGACATCATAAAGTTGGATGTAATATATCTGAACTGTTTTGCTTGAGTGATGCATTTGCTATTCATTTGTCTCGATATGCAAAGGAATTACTTGTGTTTCAAATGCACATTAACTCACAAACATAAGTATGCAAGTGTATTCTTAACAAAAGCTTCATTTGTTTTCTGAACTTGTCCAGATTTGCCACGAATTTGAGAGGTTCAGCACATATCTTCCTGATACAAAAGTTGCTGTTTTCTATGGTGGTGTCAATATCAAGGTTCACAAAGAGTTGCTCAAGAATGAATGTCCTCATATTGTTGTTGGAACACCTGGGAGGATTCTTGCTCTGGCCAGAGACAAGGACCTTGGTTTGAAGAATGTGAGGCATTTTATACTTGATGAGTGTGACAAGATGCTGGAATCACTTGGTTTCCCTCTTCCTCCCTTTTTTTCCTTAGTTTTTCCTCTGTTTCTGGTGTAATTTAAAAACTTTGTGATATCTTACTCTAATTTTCTTATTCCTTAACATATCTGCTGTTTGACCTTTGCAGACATGAGAAGAGATGTGCAAGAGATTTTTAAATTAACTCCCCATGATAAGCAAGTGATGATGTTTTCAGCTACACTCAGCAAAGAGATCCGACCTGTCTGCAAGAAATTTATGCAAGATGTAATATTCTACTTATGTGGTATTTTTTTATGGCCAGATATGGGATGATTTTTTCTTCACTCCTCTAATTGTTCATGTTGCAGTCATTGTGATAAATTTTGAGGCCTTTTTTGGGTATAGACGTGTGATTATATTTGTGATAGATTTTTATTTTTTGGCCATTTTTTAATGTTATTGGAAATATTTTGTTTTATAAACCAAACTAACTGAAGAATGCAAGTTTGTTGAATGTTATCTTGATTTAGGTAACATTCGTTATAAAATTTATATATGAAAAATATTCTGTTCTATAATGAATGTTATCTTTATCATCTTATTGATAATCTTTTTTCTTTCAGCCCATGGAAATTTATGTAGATGATGAAGCTAAATTGACTCTTCATGGTCTTGTGCAGGTGTGTTTTATTGTCATCCTTTTTTCTCTTAAATTTTTTTTCTTGTTTATAGTTATTATTGTTTTACCTTTTTTTTCCTGCCTACTGGCTTATTTCTAGTCATTTGTCAACTTTTTCAGCACTACATCAAATTGCTAGAGCCAGAGAAGAATCGTAAGTTGAATGATCTTCTTGATGCTCTGGATTTCAACCAAGTGGTTATTTTTGTCAAAAGTGTAAGCAGAGCAGCGGAGTTGAACAAGTTGCTTGTCGAGTGCAACTTCCCATCGATCTGCATACATTCTGGAATGTCACAGGAAGAAAGGTATTTATAAGTTCTTTCGAAATTGATGGCTTACACATCAGGCTTTTGGTATATGCCTTTTTCTGTTGATGTCTCTTTTTTCAAGGGGAGAGGGGGTTGCCCATCTTATCATTTCTTTTTGGCATGAGTAACATGGTTTTACAACTTACATCCAAAATTTCCTCTATTCTTGTACCCTATGATCCTAAGATAATCTATTGGGAACTTATGAAAGCAAATCTCAATAAATGGTTGCCTTTCTGTGATTGGTGTCATGATCTTGCAGCAATTTCCATTTAGAAAACTAGTTATCCTAATATCCAGATGTTTGGACTTATTCTGATTTTTTACCTGCATAGAGTAAAGAACCGTATAAATGTGTGCCTGTCCTTGGCTCAGTAAAATATCAGTTTGGGCCTCATAAGTTCCAAGCTGAAGTGGGCATGCGAATTTGGTTCAATTATAAATTGGGATGAAATCAGGCCACCAGTTGATAGAAACCAACTGATATTGTTACAGAAAATAGGGAAAACCCCTCACAGAATGCATTTCCAGAGTATTCGAGAGACTCTGGACTCTCCCAATACTCAAAGGCCCCAACTATTCCCAAATGACAAGATGACCTCTCTCTCAATCTCTCCTTTTATTTATATAGGCAACTTGCATTATTTCCTAATTATATCCCAAACTCGACCCCTAACTAACTAACTATTTTACTAACAATATCTATCAGTACTCCCCCCTAAACTTTCACCTTGTCATCAAGGTGAACAGCAAGTATCCCTGGGTCCCATTGTTTGAAGCATGATGCTCCAGCTGTTGTAGATGTATGTTGTTATTGCTCTTTCTTTTGATCTAATTCTGCCTTGTTGTCACCGACAATAGCCTTCCTCCAGGTATTGGGCTGTGGCCCAATAAAAAAGGAACTTTGATTAATGGGTTTGATATTGCATGAACTCTGATCACCCATAGCACCTCCCACTATTTTCCCAATAACCCATTGCTTCTTCTCAAAGATCTGGGCCTGGCCCATTAGGTGAAAAATAGAGGTCAGTTCACGAAATTCCCATTCTGCCCTTTTTTCTTTATCTTTCTCCTTCACGGTGGTTTCCCACTCATGCAACTCGGTTTCTTGGACCTTGCACACGCATGGCGGCTCAACCAGAAATGCCCCACCAGCTGCCACCTCCATGCTCGTCACCGGCAACTCGGGTGGTGGTGAGGACATGGACGAACTTCTTCCAACCCCGATTTTCCTAGACAGCATCGTCCACCCTTTCTGATGCTGCAAGACTGCGCTATAGATTCCGGTTGCCGCTGCCGCCTGACGATGACGTTTTGGCTGTCTGGGCACCCTTGTTTCCTTCTTCGCAGCCATTATCGCATCATCTGCCGCTGTATTTGCACCACCCGCTGCCGTATGAGGGTTCCAATGGTTTAGGCGACGGTTTTTGGACTTCGCCATTGGAGTTGCTAAGTAGTGCGCCCTCTCTGTACTTCCTCCTCTGCTGCACCACTGCAACAACCGTGGCCATCGCAGCCCCTTCGCTTTCCTCCATCATCCAAACGCATGCGTGGGTATGGCTGTGTGTCTCTCGCCATCGTTGGGTGATTTCACCACTGCAACAATCACAGCCCCTTTGCTTCTGTTTCTTGATTTTCCTTCTGGTTTCAAGATTCCTGGCACCACCCCTTCTTGCTCCTTTTCTTTATCAGTTTCTGACCTCAACTCCATTGGTTCTTGGCTCTCATCTTGAACCCAATTGCCTTTATCAATATCTGGTTGAAACCTCTTAGATTTTGGGCCTAACTCAACCCCACAAAACCGGCTTGTAAGGTGAGGATTGCCCAAGCTTTATAAGCACTACAAAGGCCATTCTTTAGGCGATGTGGGACTAAACACACCCTTCAAACCCAACACAATGAAGGTGCTAGGGGCTGCAATGAAGGCATTTCAAAGTTGCCGCAATTAAGGCGACTAGGGTGGGACTAAACACACCCCTCAAACCCAACACAATGAAGGTGCTAGGGGCTGCAACGAAGGCAGCTCAAAGTTGCCGCAATTAAGGAGACTAGGGGCGGGATCGCAATTAAGGCTGCTTTCCAACAAAACCTTTTAAGAATCGCTTCCCTAAAGTCCCCCCAAGTGGCTTTTGGATTGATAAAAACCCATAATCGGTACCACATGAGAGCACTACCACACATTCACTGCAGAACCATTGGTATCTGATCTTCTTCTTTACATACTCCCCTTGCATCAAAATATTTCTCAACCTTGATCAGCCACCCATAGGCATCTTCTTCTTCAAAGATTGGTATCTCTAGTCGTAACTCCTTGAGTTCTCCTCTCCAATCTGCAAGCTCTTTTAACAGTCCATAAAAAAAATGAGACTCAGATCCCTCCTCCTCATTGAATTTTGATCTTCTTCTAAATTCACCATTTGCATTACCCACAGCTACAAGATCGGAGCTCTGTATTGTTACAGAAAATAGGGAAAACCGGAATGTATTTCCAGAGTATTCGAGAGACTCTGGACTCTCCCAATGCCCAAAGGCCCCAACTATTCCCAAATGACAAGATGACCTCTCTCTCAATGTCTCCTCTTATTTATATAGGCAACATGCCTTATTTCCTAATTATATCCCTAACTCACCCCTAACTAACTAACTAACTACTTTACCAACAATATCTATCACAACCCAATTACTTTCATGCTGAAACTGGGCCAATTTGATTGAGGCCTCATCAGCAAAACCAGGGACCTGCCAATTTGGCATTGAGGCCAGCCCAAATACTTTTTGGCTGAAATCAGACCAACCCTATTACTTTCGGTCTGGCACAATCTGGTTACTATTTATTATTATTAATTTTACAGCCTAGAGAAGGGCCAGACTTGCATTAGATTTCATTCAGCCTATTATATTCAGACATTACTTCATGATTTTTGCAGGGATGTGGACTTCTATCTATATTAATTGTATAGTTTTTCATGACATGATGACATTTGTCTCTTTCAGATTGAAACGATACAAGGGCTTCAAAGAAGGGAAGCAAAGGATTCTTGTAGCAACTGATTTAGTGGGAAGGGGGATTGACATAGAACGTGTTAATATAGTTATCAACTATGACATGCCTGATTCTGCTGATACTTACCTGCACAGGGTAATTGCTCGATCCGTGCCATTGATTTATTATTCTTTCTTCCCCCTTAAATATGGGTTCTGGCATGTGGTATGCTTACATGCCTGTAATGACCTCTTTTCTTCATCTTTAAATGCTTTATAATTGATAGGTGGGAAGAGCTGGTAGATTTGGCACCAAGGGGCTTGCAATTACTTTTGTTTCTTCTACCGCAGACTCGGAAGTTCTTAATCAGGTTAGCACTTTAATACTGATTTGGGAACTTTGTTTTATGTACTGCCATTGGGAGAAGGATAGAGGAATAAAGAGAGCTTTTCTCCATGCTTTTATTAACAAATATCTAAATTCTGATTTCAGGTGCAATCAAGGTTTGAGGTTGATATAAAGGAGCTTCCTGAGCAAATTGACACTTCCACATATAGTAAGATGATCTTCCTCTTAGTTTCCTAATTTATGAATTTAATCTTTTGAGTATATGCACAAAGTTTATCAGATCTGGAAGTAAGTTGTTGGTATTTAGTACTTTCACATTCCTTTTGAGACATGAAATTGAAGCACAGCGATGAGTCGATTAGTACCTCAAATGAAGTGCTTTATGGTTTCTGGTAAATTTATGTAGTTCATAAATGTAAAATCTCTTTTATTCTCTGCAGTGCCAAACTGAAGTTTTGGGTCAATTAGGAGGCGGGATGCGAAGCGTCTATTGCCGACTGGGGATGGACTAGTTGGCATCGTTGCATTTTGAGTGTTTTGACAGAATATTTAACAAATGATGCTATTCTTTAAATTCTCTTTTTTGTTCCTGCATCTATTTATTAGATATAGAATTACAAAATAGTCTGCTACGTAGCTTATAATTGTACTGTTAATCATTAACTAGTAGAACATTTTCAGTTGTCTGCGGTTCCTATAAGCTGTTTTAAAATTTCAATTCAATAACTTGTTAAAAAAGTTAAGTTCAATAGATTAATTGGTTATGATTGAGTTTTTGGGGTAGGTCAGATATCATTACATGTTTGAGGTGTAGTGTTCTGGTTTAAATGATATTTGCTATTGCCAGTCCGTTATTATTGTTAGTCGTGTTTAGTAATTCTGGTGCAATGGTTCATATTAGAAGTATTGAGCTATTTACAACGCTATAGTGCAAGCGTTGGGGAGTAAGGAGTTGGTGTTGATTGGTACTCTAGTACTATGGAAGGTTGAAAATAGAATAGGTGTGTCCAGCTGAATCGTAGGTATTATCTCTAAGCGTATCTTTACGTTGAGTCGGATGCTATCAGTTTGACAATTGGAACCTGCAACTTCAGGAAGTTATGTTTGACCATCACTCACCGTTATCATTGTTATTGCTGTTAATGTCGCCATCATCATAAAATTTAATTTAATTATTCATATTTATTTATTTTTTTACTGGAATTATTCATATTTATTAATCTTTAAAAACCATGTCAATAGTATCATAATTTCTATAAAATTAGGATTTAGCAAAACTATTATAATTTCTCAATCTATGCAGGTAAAATAAGTTTTTTCTAGGGAGAGTGTAAAATAAGTTTTTTAGTCCTAACTTTGTTTCTTAAACTTCATCTGCTGACTTTGGGTTTTGTATTCATGCTTAAAGTTTTCAACGTTACACAAGTTGGTTTTAATCATTAACTGTGATAATTTCATCACTCATTATCATATTTTTGTTAGTTGTGATTTGCTTTTATATTTTTATCATCTTTTTAATTAATCACCAATCAATTATTACTGTTAAAACAACTGTCTTGTAAAAAAAAACTACCTTCACCATAGATCTGAAACAGTCATATTAGTTACTCTCTCGCAACCACTCTTCCACACCCAAAATCTTAACCAACCCTAAACTACCACTAAACGAACCTATTTATAATAAGACAAGTAGACAATCACCATGCCTCCAGGTCCCCCAAACTTTCTTGGGAGAGCGGAAGTGTGGTGAGCCACACCGCGATAGTGGCATGTTATGAGTCCCACATTGAGTAGACAAGGATGTTTAATGTGGTACTTAAGCCATGAGGCACTCCCACCTAATAGACTAGTCTTTTGGGTTGGCCTCTTCTCATAGGGCTTAAATCTTAACATTGGTGCTTTCATTGAGAGTAGGGCATGGAAAGGGCTACTTATATGCTGGATTAACGTGCAATCGAATACTGATAGGTGAGTGAAGCCGCCAAAAGGGAAAGGGCTACCATTGGGTCATTGTCGATAGAGTGAAAGCCACCGTGGATGCCCCTAAAGGGGCGGCAATGTTATGAGTCCCATATTGAGTAGACAAGGATGCTCAATGTGGTACTTAAAGTCATGAGGCTCTCCCACCTAATAGACTAGTCTTTTGGGTTGGGCTCTCCTCATGGGGCTTAAGTATTAACATGACATCGGTTGCTCATAAGGTAAATAGCAATGGTGGTTGGTAGAGGACATTGGTATACTAGTTCGAATAGAAGTGATGGCAGATTATGACATAGTTTTGGTGCGACATGGTGGTCTACGAGATGTGATGATCGATGCAGCGACACTGCAATACTAAATTTGCTCCAGTGATGATAAAGCTACTATTCGATCGCTGTATGGTGGCTCCACTTAGTGAGGTGATGGCACGAGTTGGCACGACGGTGTTTGGACCTTGTGGTGAATCTAGTGATTGACGAGTTCAAGCGCGGAGGTGCATGGGTGGTCATTTGGGTGTTTGGTGGCTGTTTGGTGGCTATTTGGTGGTAGATGAGTTCGATTGGTAATGGCTTGAGGTTTGTTAAGATGGTGGTCGTGGATGAATGGGAGGTTGATATGGTTGTATTGTGTTTCACTTTTCAGGTCGATGGTATTTTTAGCCTTTAAATTGAAATAAATGGTTGAGATTAGAATCTTCATTTTAAAACTCAGATGACTCATATCTTGTTGGGTTGCTTCTGTTAGGTGTGAGATGTGGACGATATATGGGTATGTTACAATCACATAACCTACTCTCTTTTGTATGGGAAAAGGGTGGTGAGAGTGGATCACATGATTATCACTTATGTAGTGTTTTAAAAACCGAATCGTAGATCGAACCGGCGAGACATCCGGGTCATGCTTCAATTGGTTCAACCTATTCAACCCACGGTTGAACCGGATGATTAATAAATTAATAAATAAATAAATAAATACATACTAAATTGGGGGAAAAAAAATCTCTTCGAACTATTCAACTCGGTCCAATTGCCGGTTCAAAGTGGTTCGACCTCCGTTCAATCCGGTTCAATCGATTTTCAGACGGTTCAATCACATCATGGTTCAAAAGGGATGGATCGAACCGTCGAATTGACCTGTTCATGGTTGAACATGTTCTAGTTTTTAAAACATTGACATATCCACGTATAGTTCAAGTGACAGTGCTGATATGTGCTTTCATTTACCACATTAGCACTTGAAAAATGTTAAAAAAATACATGTGAACCATGATATGAGCCACATGAGTTTTTAATTAAGGATTCCAATCACAGTCGTTTATTTTAACCCAAAGGCAAAGAATAACTCATCTCTCATATAAAAGTAGTTCCTCTGACGAATTTGGATCCTTTCCAATAACTTCCCTCTCCAACCCAACAAAAGTTCACCCGTTGGAAGCATGTATTGATTTATCTGGATCATTAGATGCATGTAAATACCAACATCGATTATTTTTAACTTCTCTGTTAACTGCTGGAGAGGATCCAAGTTGTATAAATACATACATTATATCAGTTACTGATCTTATTTTCATTCAACAAAGATTATGATTTTAACGATGAAAAATGGTTGCAAGTAAAAAAGACTTTTTTTTTTTTATAGAAAGTGAAAAAAGACATATATTGGTATAAATGGATAACTTCTATATACATAGTTCTTACACTATTATCAAGTTATGTCATGTCATGTTATTATACCATGTTATTAAAAATATTTGATTCATACATTAACTATCTCAAAAATCACATATATGATTCATCAAAAAAAAAAAAAACACATATATGATAATATATGATTATTTGATGATATAAAAATGATTTAAAATTATATAGTATGTTAATGTCGAAATCTATAAAATTGAAAAAAAAAAAAAACAAAACAAAACTAGATTTGATCCTCCCTTCTAGGGTTGGGTTTTGATATTAGTTAGTGGTAAGAAAATTATGAAAATATAATTATTCAATTTTATTTGCCCAACAAAATAAAGAATGCTTGGAAAAACCTGTTTCGACAAAAATAAAAAAGTATAGGGACCAAAATATTACTTTAACCTAAAAAAAAGGATAGTGAGAGTTACGAAGTGGCGGAAGCACCTTGTAGCATTAGCAGCTGATACTGATAGAGACCCGCAGCAACAGAGGTTTTGAGAGAAACGAAGCAAAAGAAGAAAAAAATGGGTTGGATCGGTGAGAGTGTTGAATCCATCAAATCCCTTCAGATCCGTCAGGTTCTCACCCAAGCTGTTAGTCTTGGTTCGTTCCTCTACTCCCTTTCTGTGTCTGATTTTTAGTCTCACACTCAACCCTTTATGACCCATAATCAAAATAAATAATAAAAATGAAAAATTAAATTGTCTAAGCTCTATTTGGGTGCTATAATGATGTGCGTTACCTATCTTGTTTAACAAAATTGTATTTTTGGAATAAAAATCTTAACTTTTTTTTTAGTTTGTTTATATGTATAGAATGGTTTGAATTGACATGTTAACCAGCAATAACTTTCTTCAATTTTTGGGTTTTTACCCGAGTCACGTGAATTGTTGTGATTTCGACTGTTCATTACTCTTTTTAATGTACTAGTGGAAGGGGGCTCGGGTCTAGTGGAAGGGGGCTCGGGTTCAAACTCAATGCTCAAGTATGAAATTCTTAACATAGTGTTATCAGTGTGTGATTGTTTTAGATTCTTGGACATGCAAACTGACGTTTGAGTTGGATAGAATGAGGTTTCAGATATTGGATCTAGTTTTTTTTTTTTTATTACAAATTGCATAAAAAAAAAGTTTGGGGTGACTAGAATTGATTTGCAAGAGAAACACGAGTTTTTCTGCTAACTAGAATTGATTCTAGGTGTGAGACCCATAACATTCTTTATATTTACACCTCAAAAGTGATTTTACTTTATCTTTCAAACAAAATCAATTCTTCTAAACTCACTTTTAAAATATCATTACCAAGCACAAATCAAATTTTTAACCACAATTTTTTTTAAAAAAATCAACTTATTTCAAAATCAATTTTATCAAAATCTATAACCGATGGACCCTTAGATATATAGGATTCTTTTTAGATATATAGGATTCTCCTATGGTAATGCATTCTTTCTTCTCCATGCATATCATTTCACATTGTGCTGGATACTAACTCCCAAGAAACCCCATTGAGTTTAGAAAAGGAAAACTCATTTGAGCTTTACTGATATTCAGAATTGTTTGTGAGTTGGTCTACTCTGACATTCATATTTGTTGTTGCTGCAAATAAGTTGATAGTCTGATGTTTTCTGAACTATTTCACACTCTAATGTGGTAACTGTTCATTTGGTTTACTTTGTGATTATTCTGAGTTGCAATTGTTGTTCTGGCTGGTGCCTTTGCATAGTGAATAACAACAACATCAACCAAGCCTCTTTCCACTGGACGGTATCGGCTAAATGAAACAAGGTCATTATGTTGTACTGTAAATCATATTTATAGACAAACCTTTGACCTCTAAATCCTTCTTAATGATTTTGCCTATAGTGTTTCTCGGTCAACCTCTATCTCTAGCGATTGGACTGCCCTCCATTTCCTAGAGATTTTATAGGTCTTCTCCGCAGATGCATAAACCACCTAAAGCGAGATTCTACCATCTTTTCTACAATAAGTGCTACCCCAACTCGCTCTCTAATACAATCATTCTTGATCCTATCTTGTCTAGTGTGTCTACTCATCCAATGCAACATTCTCATCTCTGCTACAAATTATAGGGTGAATAAATTTTCAATATATCAGCTGTATGGACCTATGAAGCACTGACATCGACACCGACACGGGGACACTGACAATCTCCAAAATATAGGACACCGCTATATATATATATATATATATATATATTTGTATGTTAAATCAAATAAAATTAAATATGAGCATCATTTAAAAGATCTAAATAGAAAATCAAGATTTATATATTTATCATCTGAAATAACTTAGTAAGCACTACGTTTTTCCTATGATAATGAGTCACAAAAAAATTAATGAGATATCATTATACAATTTGAGCACTTTGTTTCTTTACAAGTGGAGATGCAGGCAAAAAACAGATATTGCCAGAAGAATGAATGAATGTATAGTTATATACAAAGAAAAAGTAAAAAAGTTGTATAATGAAATGGAAGAAACGACAATGAAAAGAGTCTTATTCTTTACTTTTTAAGTATTTAAAAGTTTTAATTTATCTTTTGTTTTTTTAAAAATTTTTGAGAAGTGTCCTTGAGGTGTCCAAGGCACATATAGAAGTGTCGGCGAAGTGTCCAGGAAGTGTCCGAGCCAAAAAAAATAATTTTTAAATTGGACACATGCCAAGAAGTGTCAGACACGTGTCATGTTGGTTTCGCACGAGTGTCGGTGTCGGATGCATGTCCGACACTCGGACACCCCAAAAGCTAGGAGTGTCCATGCTTAATATACGGACTGAAAGTGATATTTTGGTGTTGCAAAACTTCCATACAGGCAGATGAGACAGTGATCCTTGTCTATAGTTTACCTTCTTACCTGTTCTTAAAGATGTTACTTTTAAACTTGAATGCATTTGTGTTGTTCTCTTTCTTTATCTATATAGCTTCCATTTACTTAAGTACTATATGTTCTATCTCAGGCATGATTGTGACATCTGCACTGATAATATGGAAGGCGCTGATGTGCATAACTGGAAGCGAATCTCCTGTTGTCGTTGTTCTTTCTGGAAGCATGGAACCAGGATTCAAAAGGGCAAGTCAATCTGATGCATGAATGCTGCAGTAAGTATCAAATATTTTTCTTCAATGAACAGTATTTCCTGTGTTTTGTAGTTCTCATTTCAGATTTTTGCTCAGAATCTGTCCATTCCATTTTACTGTTTCATAGTTCAGTTAACAAATGATGTCTTTCACGTCATTTGCAGGGAGACATCTTATTCTTGCACATGAGTAAAGATCCAATTCGTGCAGGGGAGATTGTTGTATTCAATGTGGATGTAAGTTCTGTATCAGTTATAGTCTTTGTATTTTGCTTTCCCTGATTCATATTTATATCAGCATATTCTATCCGAAAAAAAAATATATTTATGTCTGCATATGCTAGATAAAACAGGTTTTTTCATTACCGAGCTACTTAAATTGTAGTTGTTTTTATTTCTCTGTATTCAATACTGCCTTGGTTTTCTTAAATACTCTTAGCTATAATCTTTGATAAGATACATGCCAATTGGAGGTAGCGTGCTCTTTTCAAGTGAAATATATGATATTGGAGAGCTTTGTGAATCTGATCCTTACGGAGAAATACTAAAATAAAGAAATCAAGATAATCATTCAGTCAATGCTGAGAAATGAGTGCTATATGATGATTGTGAAATTTGTCCATCTTTGAAGTCGTTATTCTACCAGTAACATGGAGTACAAGCTACGTTTGAAATATTGGATGTATTATTTGGATCTTTGATATTCAGTATCGCTTTGTTCAAGTTCTTGAGACCATGTTAAAGCTTTAGTTAGAGTGAGATATTGGAGCCGGTTAAGTATAATATAAGCTTAATTCTCTTATCTTGTCTATATATAATTATATATCTTTAAAGAGGCTGGTTTAGGCTGTAGTCATGCTTGTGTTTAAGTGTTTGTTTTCTTATCCCATTAGGATGTTTAATGGATGGTCCTACGCTTTGACTTTTTTCCAATATTTTTATGTAATTTAATGTCTGCTTTAACTTTTATCCAATTTGTTTATGTACTTTTTTATTTCTGCTTCGGATAAAAATCTAATTGAGTAAATTATTTTGCTGCTCTAGGGTGATTGTATCATGAACAATAAATTGCTTACTACTGTCTCTTGAGATTTGCTGTTCTTGTTAATGATATATTTATTTTCTGCTTCTTCATATTCTGTTCACTGCTTTCTGGCTGACATACTCTATCTGCCCTTACCTTGTTTTTATTAGGGCCGTGAGATTCCTATTGTTCATCGTGTAATTAAGGTAAGCACAATGCTCTGGCTGTATTTGGTATATACATTCCAACAGTTACATTTTGACTGAATGTGACTCTGAGATTAAGTAGTTTGGATCCTCTCGTGATAGATAAATGGTCACACACAAACTGTGTATGAAACCTACAATATATGCATAAGGCTCCACAGTTCTTGCAGAAGGTTGTGTACTTGTGTAGTTGTGTCATTCTCTCTTTACATGACAAAGTCATGTGAGATCCTCAAATAACAGGATCCAAATCTGCTTGGATACAGTTTTCTACTGCCTGTGCAATTGGTAAAAATTTGGCATGGTCTCTTCCAACTCTCTATCTCTCCCTCTCTGTGTGTGGAGGAATGGGCAATGGACAGGCAGGAACAAATCGAAATACAAAACACGGGAACAAATCAAAACTAACTTAGCCTAATCAATTACTAAGAGCTACACGAATTATAGTTGATCAATAATAAAACAACACAGAACGAGCCAGCAATCCCTAGTAACTGTGCTGAATGGTTCTTGATACATAGATGTATATATTGAACATAAGTTATGTTATGTATATGACCTTGTTCAAATAGGGAGAGGAATATTTGATCTGTTTACGTAAATGCCTGAAAATATATACAGAATCCAATTAAATTGGCCTTTGTTCTGAAACTAAGCAGTTTCACTGATCTTTATTTCGTGATTTGTTAACAGAAAGACTGAAAGAATCTGTTTTTTTTTAATCATTTAGTAACGGTCATTAAAGTACGTTGTATAGTCAATGTCCAAAATTGGTATGTCACTGGGAACATTGTGTAGACTGGAGAGTTTCAAGAATCTGAGGATAATGGATAAGATTGATATTATCATTACCTGAACTAATCATTTTAAAGAGGAAGTGCCTGGTTCCCCAACCATAATTATTTTCACAGGCTGATCGTTTTCTTTTTTGCTTACTGAAACCTGCACCTATTATCCTGCAGCGGGTGATAATTAAGATCACCCTCTTTAAGAGTCTTAATAGTTAATTATTTTGTAGGTACATGAAAGGCAAGATACTGGGGAGGTTGATATTCTCACGAAAGGTAAAACCTTACTTCAGTTGCATATTTGAATTTCATTCTTGTCTCCAATATTTTATATTTTATTTCATAATTTTGTTGTTTTAGTTGTCGTTGCGATTCATTTGTGCTTATATGTTATTCTAATGCTCTCTTTCATGTATTTTGCTGTCTCTCACAGGGGATAATAATTATGGGGATGACAGGCTACTGTATGCTCATGGCCAGCTTTGGCTGCAAAGGCACCACATTATGGGTAGAGCTGTCGGGTATAGCATTTCTTTTAGTTACATTCTGCTTTGATTTATTAACCTGTCTTGAAAAGGCCGTTGTTTGCATGTTGTAGTAACTAAGAGGGAACTATGTGACATCAAGTGTGTGTGTGTGTGTGTTTGGCCACCCGTATGTAAATATTTGAATGCTTGTCACATAGTTTAACTTTAGTTATCAGTATCACCATAGGCTAATGCTAAGGGTTAATCTTAGTTTAGCCAATGGTGATAACTAAAGTTATGTGTTAAGGTTTTCTGAAATATGAAGCATGTTTGATTGAAAGATGGCAGGAAGATATTTTTGCTAATATGTTTGATTGTTGTCACCTTTTCTTATATTTGTCAATGCAGGTTCTTACCTTATGTTGGCTGGGTGACAATTATCATGACCGAAAAACCTATAATCAAGGTTTGTTTACTGTGCCACTCTATAGTTATCACATGATGTTTTACTATGGAATAAGTGATGACAATGTATTTTGATACTTCGAAAGTATGTCTTTGAAGTATGCTAAGCTGTTTTTTCCTTGCAGTACATTCTCATTGGTGCTTTGGGGTTGCTCGTGATAACTTCGAAAGATTAAATGATGAAATCTAAGTCAGGCTGTGGTACAACTTCCAAGAATACCAGCAGATGCCATCCCTTTGTAGAAGTTGTCATATTGTACCATCTTTGATATGGTGGATGAAATAATACTCAGCATTGATCCAGCGTAGTTGGATTTATATTTTTTGATCTCTTTCTAGGTCTTGATATCGATGTTTAAAACACCTTTTTATACGGTATTCAGGTGGTTTAAGCCATTTATATGAGCACCATTTCGTAACCCCCAATGCCCCACTTCCCAAACATGTGGTAACACAAAGGACAAGGCACTAAAATTCCTTTTGTTAATCGAAACTTGATCAATAACAAGATTGGTTGTTATTTCCCATTGTATGACACATCTTTAATTCACTAATTGTACTCATTCATCAATGGAAAACTTACATAACATCAATACAAAAGAATGGACAAGGGGACAGAAGCTAAGAAATGCCATCCTGAAAAGTGGAACACTAGCATTGCACATGCAGCAAAATCAAATCTGTATGCTAAAATTTAAAAAGTGATGAACCCAAGATCCAAAATCACAACTTGAATTCGCAAAAACATTCAGGCAGGGCATAGCCTATGCCCATGACAAAATCATCTCTGTGAACCTTCCATAGGGCTTGCATCAATTCCTTTCCCCTCAGACCCTGCGA
Source organism: Echinosophora koreensis (assembly GCA_035048595.1). Lineage (NCBI taxonomy): Eukaryota > Viridiplantae > Streptophyta > Magnoliopsida > Fabales > Fabaceae > Echinosophora > Echinosophora koreensis. The sequence continues at coordinate 2,094,459 of JAPCYP010000002.1, read as the reverse complement.
GGTTAATTCTGCAAAACCTCTTCTGCTCAAAAATAGAGTTTTGTACAACCCTTTGAGGGCTCTCATTGCTGCAACCATCTTATCCATGTTCCCAAAATATGTAGCTATATATGAATCACTATTAATAGATACATAATAATCCAAAGCAGCTTTTGTATTGCCATGCATGCTTGTGAAGTCTTCACCACTGAGAAGGCTAGACTTGGTGAATATGTTAGTGTAGGTATCTGTTAACCCTTCAATTTCCATTAGACCATCTCCTGCTGCCAGGTATATATTTATGGTTGGAGAGATAGAAAGAGCTTGAAGTATTAAAGCCGTCTCATTAGGCATAAGGGGACATTTCCCCCGTTGTCTCCAAATGCGGGCTAGCTCTCCAGTCCATGGTTTTCTGTCCACTTGTGCTGCTTCTATGGCTTTGATGGAGGCAGGAGAAAGGCCTGGATACTCGCACTGGCTGTAAGCAACCATGTCAGGCTCAAAACGGAGATGAAGAGACAGAAAGGGTTTAGGTATTGCATCCAGAAGCTTAGATGCTTTCATTTCCAAGGATCTGGTTAGACGTAATGCCTTGTAACAAGCTTGACAGAGAGCAGCTTTTGCATACAAAGGGTATCTGCAAGTTGGAAGAAAATCAAAGAACTACCAAACTCAATCATAACTGTGAATGAAAAGAGGAAAAAAAAGCAGGGGGATGAACAAAATTGTCTTGATAGCACCCACTTTTTCTACAGCAGTTTATTCTTTGTGGATGTTGAATGACATTCCTTCTATTTTGTTCTCTAATTTAAGCTATTCTGGCTCCATTAGGACTGAAGTTGCTTGCAAAAACCATTGATCACATGAGACTTGAAATACTACAACTAATTGAATTATTCTTGCCAGCATTAAAAAGATATATCATACATGAGCAGTGGACCAAACTTTTTGGACAAGCTCATAGCAATCATGTATACTACATGCCATTGTTGACAATTTGGATAATGTATGATGACGAAGGCTGTCAGGAATAAACTGATTTCTGCTAAAGATAATGCTAAAAATTTACCAGTTGTAAGCATTGGCATAGTAAATAGGAGTAGCCTATCAAAAATGGGAAGGGGGGGAAGGAATATATAGAAGCAAAACCAGTCAACATGAAATTTTTCAATCAACAATACCCAAGGCGTTGATATTTTAAGAGCAATTATTTATGTCCTTAGGAACTGAAAGTGAGTTAGTTACTGAGTACCAATTACTGAGTAGATAGAAGTGAGAAACATAACCATACCTGTCCCTTCTTTGGGACATTGCTGGTGTGATTGAAATGTATTTGTGTTCTAATAGAGATGGAAGAACACTTTCAACATAATCAAATTGGCCTTTCCGTTTGCTACAGTCCACTCGAAAGGGTTCTTGTGATGCAATCTCTGGTGGTAACTGTTTGACAACTTTGACAAAGCCATTCATTTGTTGAATGAAGTAGTCTACATCATATACATCTGCAAAACCACTGTAATGGAATCAAGTATACAAAAGTACTTACAGCGGGACTAAGATAATGTAATATTGTAACTTACAGTAATATAGATCAGATGATAGGATAGGACATGGTAATTCACAACAACAACAACAACAACAACCAAGCCTTTTCCCACTAGGTGGGGTCGGCTACATGGATCAGATGATTCCATAGGATAGGACATAGTAATTCACTAAACCAATAAATATCATTTCCAAACAAAAAATACAAATTAGAACAATTACACAAATGGAAAGATATATTACCTTGTTTCATTCCAATATGAAGCCACTTCAAATTTTGGCAGCACAAGGGTTGCATTTAACAGACGAGCAATGCCCACACCATCACAGAACTGCAATCATTTCAACTTTAAGAAAGCTGCAAAAAGAGTATCAAACATTTTCTAAGGAACTGTAGTAAAAGTTCAGTAGTTTTCTTCAAGCACTCACATCTCTTCGCATCTGATTGAGGCCCCCATAGCAATCCACTCTGATATATCCGTTGGTTTCTAACGGCAAAGCTGCAGCATTTCAACAATAAAACTAAAAAACAAAAGCATTTGTCTGCAATGAAAGCCAATTAAGGTTGATTCAGAAAATAAAAAGCAAATCAGCAACCCTCACCCAACTTGACCCTATCTCCATTGCAATAATTGCATTATCAAAATTCAGAATTCTTGAGTTGCACACAAGCACTTCCAAGTTCCAATAACATAAAAAACCAAACCTATGGCCCTAAAATCCAATTATTTGATAAACTTGAATTTTTGGAATACAAGTATAGTTATTCCAAGTAATCTCCAAAAACTTAATTACTACGAACAATGATAGCTATCCCTACCAGACACGGAATGTATGAAGAGTTTAATTTTGATACAAAGTTTTTGCACCGTCGACTAATCACAAACCATCATATCATATATGTGACTTTTCAGATAGTTATCACAAGAGTCAATCATTTTTTTAATGATGAGGCGATTTATGATTGGTTTAGAGGTAAAAAAATCTTTACTGCAATTAAATCCATGTATGAATATAGTAACCACAAAAGTTCATTCAAAATAACAAAAATTTAACCTCAAAAGCAGAAATGTTGTGGCAACAAATATCATTTAATTGTAAGCAACATGCACCTGTTTGATGCCCTTTTAGCCACCAATTGCAAGGCCTCCATTCTACAAGTCTCCGAACACTCCATATATCCACCTCCCCTCTGCACAAACCAATTCATAGATCATTAAATTCCAAAAATTGAAGATACCCAGTTCCCAAGTTCGAAACTTTTTGGCAGATTCAACCAAAGTAGACGAAAAAAAGGGGAGGGAATTGAAGTTGTGAACATACTGTGAAGGTTCCTCAGAAATGAGATTTTGGGAGAAAGGGGAATGAGGGGATATCAAAGCCAGAAGGAGGAGAAGAGAGAGAGTGGCGACAAGAAAGCTGAACAAAGGTTTCACAGAGAAAACGAACATTTGATTTTCACAGAACGGTGATGAAGATGATCTCTCTCTCTGTCTCTTTGGGATGGTGATTGGATGGAATAACAGTGGGGAAAAAAAAATGCTATTACATGCTATAGATCTTAGATCTTCTATTTATTTATTAACGGTTTAATTACTCTCTAAGTCCTAAATTATTTAAGAGTTATTAAATAAATTTATATATTTTAAAAATTTGTAATTAAGTTCTTAAATTTATTCCTTAAAAAAATTCTTAAATTTATAAACAATTTGTAATTAAGTTTCATATTTGTAATCAGATCTTTGAGCTTGTAAATAATTTAAATTTTTAATTAAGTTCCATGAGGCTAGGTTCCCATCACTAAACTTCATAGTTCAAAAATCTTACATTAGGAATCTAATTACAGATTATTTATAAGTTTAGAGATCCAATTACAATCATGGGACCCAATTATAGGCAAAATAGATAAATTGGTTCTATAAGTTTTTTTTTCCTTTCACATCGGTTCTATGAGTTTTATTTTTTTCAAATTGGCCATATACGTTACGTTCTGTTCCGTTTCCATGTTAGTCTTTTTCATTAATTTTGACCTAATGTCACCAGATCAAAAGCCACGTATCAAACTAATGTGATAGCCACGTCAGGTCAAAACTGACGACGTTAGCTCAAAATTGACGCAAAAGACTAACGTGAAAACGGAACGTAACGTTAGGATCAATTTGAAAAAAAAAAAACTTATAACACCGATGTGAAAAGTAAAAAAAAAAAAAAAAACTTATAGGACCAATTTCCCTCTTTTGTCTATAAATTATTTCCAAGTTTAGAAACTTAGTTACAAATTTTTAAAATATAAGGATTTTATTTGGAAATTTCCAAATAATTTGGAGACCTGCAATTTATTATATTAATATGCAACTATTTTTCTGGCTAAAAAATAGATTGGAATCAAATTTAATTGTTGATCTTATGAATGCTATCTTCTAAAATGATTGATCAATTTAACATGAAATTTAAGTTGATAATCCATGAGTCTTGCTGCAAATTTTATGAAAATGAAGTGAAACCAAACAATATGTTTGTTATGAAAAAAATATTTATATGATCACCTTGAAAAATTTTGCAACTATGGGTAGAAGTGCTGTTAGTATAAGCATTTTCCGTAATCAACATTTGTTTTTTTTTTTGTTGTTATTTTAAGATTCTTAAAGCCAAGCATTAATATGTTAAATCTCAATGTTTCAGTAAGACGCACTCGTACGAGTAGAACCTTTATTCATGTTGGATTTCAGTTGAATTTTGACATGAGAAAACCTCATTATCAAATTTCGTGATGTCCCATTGATGTAAATGGGGCGTGGTAAATATGGATAGTAGTTGATGGGGGGAACACAATGCAACAGTGTAGCATAATAATAAAGCAATACGCAGCGGAAATAAATTCCCCCCAACTTGCAAGAATCTGTGAGGAGCAACAACAAATATATGACAGCAAATAGAACAACACAAACACACAAGAGACACCAAGATTTTAACGTGGAAAACCCTCAAAGCAAGGATAAAAACCACAGGTCGTCCAGACCAAAGAAACAGCTCTACTATGATCAAATAAGGGTAAAAAGGAGTCTCTAACAAGTGCACAAACCATGCTAACAATCAACCAAAACAACCAAGCACCAATGCTTACAAATGAGAAACAAGAAGATGAATTTACCCCAAAAATAGAGCTACCGTGTAGAGCACATATCTCTCACTGCAGACCTCGTCTTGAAAATCCGCACAATGAGAATGAATAACCACACGTCCTGAACCTGCTGCACAAATTTCAGTCCGATCCAATGGTGAACGAATCTTCGGTCCCGATTTTACGGTGACTGTCTGGTGGGTATGAGGGTTGGCTTTCTCTCATCTCTTCTCTCTTGTTGGCTTTTGTATTCTGACAAAAATGAGACCTCTCTACAACCCTAATCTGACCTCTCTCCACTTAGACAAGTGAGACAAAATATGCTTACACATTTGGGCCTTTCTCCACATAGGAAGGGAGCCCAAAACCCAACAGAAGTCCCCCAGTATCCACTTCATTGGAAGATTTCATACCCGTCTCCACCCCATATCCGTATGGGTATCCATCTCGTGGGTTTTAAACAAATTTATTAATATTTGCCGGTATCCATGGATATTCATGGATATTCAAACACCTCACAAAATTTTTTATTCACACATGAAATTCAAACTAATTTTGTCAATCGGATTTGATTTGAGTTCCTTGTTGCTACGAGAAATTCTTATGTGTTTAAAAAGTATTGTAGTAAATATACTAAATAATATGATATGTAAATAGTATAATCATACACGTCATGAAAGGGGAAAGGGGCTAAGAAATGATAGGGTTGGAGTTCTGTGACTGCCAAATTTCAGAAACAAAATAAGGGTACTACACTACCCATCCCTGCCCCATTAATAAATGGGTAGATGAAATATTAATATATTAAATCTTAGTGTTTCAGTAAGAAGCACTCGTACGAGTAGAACCTTTATTTATGTCGGATTTCACTTGAATTTTGACATGAGAAAACCTCATTATCAAATTTCGTGATGTCCCATTAATGTAAATGAGACGGGGTGAATATGGGTAATAGTCCCCTAGTATCCGCTTGATTGGATGAATTTCATACCCGTCCCCACCCCATATCCGTATGGGTATCCATCTCGTGGGTTTTAAACAAATTTATTAATATTTGCAAGTATCCATGGATATTCATGGATATTCAAACACCTCACAAATTTTTTTATTCACACATGAAATTCAGACTAATTCTTTCAATCGGATTTGATTTGAGTTCCCTGTTGCTATGAGAAATTCTTATGTGTTTGAAAAGTATTATAGTAAATATACTAAATAATATGATATGTAAATAGTATAATCATACACATCATGAAAGGGGAAACGGGCTAAGAAATGATAGGGTTTGAGTTCTGCGACTGCCAAATTTTAGAAACAAAAAAAATAAGGGTATTACAGTACTCGTCCCTGCCCCAATAATAAACGGGTAGATGAAATACCCGTTTATTTTACCCGTAGATATCCATTAAGGTACCTATTTTATATCTGTTACGGGTATTACAGATAAAATTTACATCCCTAGGATGTAAATTTTATCCGTACCTGCGGATAAAAATCGTGACGGGCACAGGTCGGGGGTCTTAACGGGTACCCGCGGATTAAATAAACGGATTTTTATATTACTTGTCTGTGTAACGGGGCGAGGGCGGGTACTGAAGTACTTGTGCCCACGGATACCCGTACCAGTGCGAAATTACATAACTACCCTAATTAACCCTAATACAAGTCAACCACTATGTTTGACAGTGACACTCTTGTATGTGTGCCATTCCTTCTCTTCCCTGCTCCTTCTCCACTCCTTCTCTTCTCCTTCACTCTAACAGCAGTTCACCGTCAGTCTCACCACAGGTTACCTCTGGTCGCTGCTTCGCCCTCTCCGCCAACCTCTCTCCATCACTCTACGCGAGGAGCACCCTCAGCCACGGCGATTCCGCGACTTCGCCTCTCTTCGCACTCTGCCGCTCCTCGCCTCTCTTCGCACTCCGTCGCTCCTCGCCTCTCTTCGCACTCTGCTGATCCATCGTTCTTCTACTCCTCCGAGGATCATTCCGGCGCCAACGAGAACCACCATCACAAGTGCTCCGTTTCTCTCCTCTGTTTCCCAGATTCGATTCTCACCACCACTGCTCCGTTTCCACGGCACCTTGGAGAACCACCACACACAGGACCATCAGAATAAGGAAGACCACAGCAAAAGTAGTTGTTTCTTCCCTCTCCTTCTCTATCTCTTCCCCCTGTCCCTCTGATTCTGTCTTTATCCCTCTTCTTTTTATTGTTCAATTTGTTTCTTGGATATATGAGATATTGTGATTCTGTGATGGCTTGGTCATCTTATTTTGTTCTCTTTGATTATCAATTACTGCTATTTTTTATTTTTTATTTTCTTACCCTAATCCCAATTATTCTGATCTCTGAAGCAAATTCAATGGTTGATGTTATGAATTGTAGGATGAGTTAGAGAGGCCTCTTATTGTTGGTGATGAAGTAAATGTGTCATATAATAAAAATTACTGATCTAATGAGTCAATCTTCTGTAAAACCATGATTTTTTTTCCCTGTGAAAGATATCCGTGGATACCCGCAGTGCCCGCAACTATCCGCCAAACCCGTTAAATACCCAACTAGCGGGGACAGAGGCGGAGGAAGTACTACCCGTGCCCTCCTCGTCCTGTTGCCATCCCTACCTAGTCCAATTAAATAGTAACAAGTTTGATTTAACCCCATTTCTCTGGGAAAGCTGGAAAAAATAGATTATGTTGATAATCGATTATTGTGAAAATCGATTATAATCAGAATCTATTTTTGTTTGGGTTTGTTTGCTGAAAAGCAATTTTAAGATAATCTATTTCACTTTGGTAGTGCAAAAAAATTACTTTCATATAGTAAATTACGAAAAAGGGTATGAAACTGTTTGTATAATTTAATAATATTTGTTTATAAGTTAGTTTTGTAGGGATAAACAAAGAAGAGAGTTTTGAGAATGAAAAATAATCAAATCATAACAATCTTAACCTGAAAACAATTATTTAGGAGAAAAAACAGCTGAAACCAAATAACCAATATTTCCCAAACATACACTAATTTGATTTGATACTTCCATCAAAGTATGATCTTGGACCTGATTCCATTCTGATGATGGTCCAAAATGAATGAGTCAACAATGATTCATTTTTAAATATAATACATAAATTTAAATTATAATAATTAAAGTGTAAAAATTATAGAAAGATAAAATTAAAATTAGAGTATGTTTTATAAAATATATTTAAAAATAAATAGGATTAATATTAATATATTATTGCAGTATATGAACATTATTAATTTAAATAATTGTTTTATTATTTATAACTAATTTCAAAAATAAAAATAAATTTTAAAATAACATAAAACCTGAGTTATCATTTAGATCCACCTCAAAACTAGTGAAGTTAATGGATATTTTATCCAATAAATATCCAAAAAAATTACTAATGACAGATAGGATATTACCCACGTAATGAGTATGGGTATGAGGGATAATTACCTACAAAATTTCATGAGCATGAATACGGGTAAGGATACTATAACACTCACCCACCCCATACTCTACATATCCAAAACTAATTGTATGGGTGTGTAGGTTTGTGGTACCAAGTGGTGGATGATATCTAGGGCCTCACCAAGTCATTGGAGGAGTTGGGAAAGACAGCAAAGAAGGATTTGGCTTGTGATAAGGTTGCGTATCCAAAACTATTGGTAATGGATGGGGTCATGGGGCTAATAAGAAGTTTAATTTGTATGTAATTAAGCTGCGGGAACAAGCTTTTGAAGAACTTTCTGATTTTGATGCTGCAAGTTAAGGCTGCCCCTTTATATATATAGCTAATTAGCCAACTATCTGAATGTATACTTTGTATAGTAATTCTATGTGTATTTTCTCTGTAGTATCACTAATTAGTGAAATATTTGAAGAAGAGTCTGTAGCACAATCAAGGTTGAATAGAATACTCTAATAATGAAGAATAGATCAAGTAGTCCAAACAAATTAAACAGAATAGTCAATGTGACTTCACCTAAATTTATGTGGTCTATTAGAACATTTCTATTGCAAATCTTTTTTTTTTTGGGGGTAAAATTTCTATTACAAACTTAGCTATAGCTTGAATTCATTTGTACAAATTGAAGTAAATTCTAATGTAATTAAATTCTAATGTTACCATAGAAGGTGCTTGTGGAAAAGGTTAATTATAAAAAGATATATAAATGAGACATTCAAATTAAGGATGTACACATGCATATTGGATAAGCTCTCCATCTCTTATATCTTTTACGTGGGGATGTTATGTTTAAGAATCAGACACAGAATATTAGGTTTAGTGCAGAGCTGAGTATCTTGCTAATTGAAATGATACATGCAGTGTATATAAGCTTTGTGGGTGAAACAAGTAATTAAAGCACTTAAATGGTGTGAATCAGTCAACATAAAAATTAAAATCTTTGACAAAAAAACAGTTTTAATAGTAAATTAAAATACTATAAACAGTTAAAGAAGAGAAGGGCCACAACTCCTTTTTAAAATTATAATCTCTGCTCACATGATAAAAGGGCAGAGGTCATGTTGTAATCATAATCTTTATTAAAATTATAGTAAAACTCAAATTTGACCATAAAGATTATAAACTCAAATTTTGATAAAGACTAGCTGGATTACCCGTGCTACTGTATGGATTAGTTGTTATTTTATTATTTATTTAATATTATTATTTATTGAAATATTAAATATGTTTTATATTTATTTCTCTCTTTTCATATGAATATTAGTTGTTATTTTTATTATTTATTTAATATTTTTTAATACTTAACTCTTTGATATAAAGTATAAATAGAAATATATCAAAATGCGAATGAATAATTATAATATTTTAATTTAAAATAGTAAAGTTACTTAAGGGGGTGTATTGGATTGGGATTTCATAAGATTTTAATGGATTTTTTTATGACAAAAGAATCTTGTGGTATTCAATCAAGACTTTTATATGATATAAATAAATCCTGTGGTATTCAATCAGGATTTTCAGGATTTTTTTTTTAAGGATTCCAAATCCATTGGTATTCAATCAAGACTTTTTGTAAGTTACTGAAAATCTTCTGGTATTCAAAAGTTTGCTGATTTCGGTGGATTCTTTTGTATGATGGATTTTGAATGACTTTTTAGTGAAATATATAAATAGCAAACCTATTCCAAAATCCCACCCAAACGCCTGAGACTTTTGACTCCCTCGTTCCTTCTCTCCCAGACTTTCTCCTCTCTCTCAGCCGTTCATTATTCTTCTTTGAAGGTATGTACACTCTTATTGCAATTTGTACTCTCCCTATGTAATTCTTTTCTTTAAATTTTTTGCTTTGCTTTGTATTTATGCTTATGTATCAATTAATATAACTTGCACGAAGTCAATATAACCTGCAAGTAGTGTATAGAACCTGCACGTATAGTGTTTATCATTCCATGTATGTGTTAATGCTTATTAGTAACATATCATTCTTTTTTTCCTTCAGACAAATAGTAATATATAAAAAAAAACCTTGATTACATGAATAAGTTCAAGTTACAGCGCCCAGATCATATGAATTTTCTATTAAAAAAATGATATTGTTTATTTTTTTTTATATTCACTTATCATTCTTTTTTTAAGGTACCGATATATATATATTTGAGTCCAATTTGTATTTTTTTTTCTGGGACAGTCATTCCAATTTGTAATTTTGTTGATTGGTATGGTAGATATTCTTGTTAAATAATTAATAAGTCTTTTACATATTTACACATGTAGTAGTAATTCAAATGAGAAATTCCAACAAGGAAATAATAAAGGAAAGGGCAAAGAAAACTATCAATCTTGGACCATGGAGGATACCAATGAGTTGTTGCACCTCCTGGTAGATGCCATAAATAGTGGATTACGTGATGCTAATGGGTCGCTTGTAGAAAGAATGATACTTCCTCGTCTCAATGCAAAAATTATTCACCCTAAAACTTATAATCATTATCTGAGCAGGAACGACAAGATGCTAATGCTTGGAGGGCTAGCATGGCTTTAGATATGTGGAGAAATATAACTTAGGAAGACATGAAGCTACATCGATTTGACTATTAATTAAAAGATTAGAAAAATTGTATTGTGTTTTACTTTTTTTTTATATTATATTATTCATTTCTTGTTACTTTTTTCATTAGCTCTTGTAACTCTGAATGTTTACTAAAAATTCATGTTTTCCTTTCAAATCTTATAAATCCATATAGTCCATCCAGATCTTATAAAGTCTTATGATATAAATCCTTTAAAATCCACATATGAGAATCTTGATTATAACAATCTTTAAAAAAAGTCTTTTAAAATCTTATAAAGTCTTTTAAAGTCATTACATTCCTACAAAGTCTTTTAAAATCAGCAAGACTTTTTTACGTCAAAACAATCTTATGAAATCCCAATCCAATACACCCCCCTTAATCTATGAGAGTACGAGACTTTTGAAAACTCTTCATTATATGAATTATATTAGCAAACTGACTTTGTATTATGAAATTTATAAGTACATATAAATGAAGTATAAAATTGAAAAGAAATAGTATGCTGTTATATACAAAGGTCCACCAATATGCAAGGAATATGTTTTGTGGTATGAGGTTTCATGTTATGATTGGCCAAGAACTTGTCTTAAGCAAGGTATATGTTGCAATTTTTAAAATCTAAATATAAATGAAAGCCAATAACAAATTAACAACAATGTTGATAGTAGTGGTAGTGTTCCAAATACACCAAATATACATACCATAAAATAACAATTAAAAAAATTAATTAACATATAGAAGCAAACTATATGAAAAAAAAAATTTGATATTGATTGACAACTTGATATAATATAAATTGCTCAACGTTTTCAACATTAAGCTCTGAATTTAAAATCGGTGCGTTAGACTTTATTTCATCATTTATTCTTTCTTTTCTCTTAAAAAATAAGTCAATAGTTTTCTTCTTAAATATCATTTAATTAGTAAACCCAAAAAAAAAAAATTGAAAAACATTTTTATAAAAAAAACATTGTTGTAACAAAACTAAAAAAATATTATCAAATTTTAGAACATTCATAATTTTAAATACATCATATTTACATGAACAACTCGCATACATATATTAGTATTAAATTTAAAAAAATGAAAAGTAACCTAGGTTAACTACTTTCCTTATCTTGCATTCCTTCATGCGTTCCACACTACTATAGTTCAACCTTTGTGCAACCTAATCTCCTCTACGCCACAGTTGTCAATCATCGCTAGGGACATTAGCATTTTCAAACTTAGATATATCATAAGGTGTATATGTAATGTGAAAACATTCTAGAATGATTAGCCTTATTATATACTATCATGATATTTCAGTCTTTCAGACCAGCACGTAAAGGTATGGGTATCATAGCAAACCCACGCGAATATGGATCTAGATATGGATATTCTTTTAAGACGATGGCATGAGGATGTATATTATAATACCATACTAATATCCTACTCATTGTCATCCCTACCCGAAACCACCATCTTTTGCCAGTATTTTCTAATTTGTTATAATTTAATATAAACTGCAGGAGGTAGCCCAATAAGGCAAAACATTCAACAAAATGCCACGTCTTTTGTTTATGAAGAGTTATTTTTAGAGGATATATATATATTTTTTTAATAATCATCTATTACAACAAAAGGCAGCAATTATAAATCACGAGCTTCTCTGAGTTTCCGTAAGTTTTCACAATTTATTTTTTTTTAAATTGAGTTCAAATTTTAGAACAATTAGAATTATGGAATTATAGTTACATTAATGGTTATCAAGACCCGAAGTCATGATCTTTTCCCCCATAGCTTTCCATGTTCATTTCTTATGATCAAATGTTATTTGACGTGTTACTGTGACGAACAGAGTTTTTTTTTTCTTTTTAGTTACAGAATGCGACGATAGAGTTGAACTTAGCTGGTTACTACTTATAAATCAAGTGACTCTCGATAATGTCTTGCGTAAAGTGATGTGATTTCAATTTAATTTGCTCTGTAGTAATTCTGGTGAGATACCAGAGTTACAATATTATCATGCCATTGTTATGTACATGTCTGTTTTGCATCCTAGTTCAAGGATGTGTACGAGTGAGAAAAACAAATCCGAACCTTTAAATCACACATGAATAATTAGAATTAAAACATAAAATCATGTGACTTTTTAAAGTGATCATATGACCCCTGACTAATTTATAATATTGTCCATCCATTTATAATTTAATGACCCTGATTTGCGTCTCTCACCTCACAGTAAAACATTACTCTTACTCGATATGTCCAATTATTTCACCTATCTTATAACTTTGAGTACTTTGTTGCCTTCTTTTTCTCAGTTTCAGACAGACTCATACTCAGTACCTTATTCCAACAAATATATAATCTAATAATAAAGAAGTCCACATTTAATTCTATCCAAAAAACAAGAAAATAAAGGAAAAAGGTCTACATTTAAAAATGGAAAGGATGTCCAATCATCTAACGTTATTTGAATTCAACATTATAATTTCTCAACAATCTTCACAACCTTGGTTCACTGTAATGGTTTTGTAAAGCTCCAAGGTTACTCGAAGTAATGTTACATTATTACTGCCATATAGTATATATTCTACCCGGCAAGATTCAACCAAGCTATTAAAATGAAATTTTACAGAACCAAAGGCTTGGAACCTTGTTAATACCAATCCCTATCCAATTAGAATGTTAGTGATCACTAAATACAAGACCGTGGATATGATTTGCTATCCCAAAACTGGTTCAAAATATAACAATGAAATGCACCAATGCATCCTCTCAAATGAAAAACAATGAACTGAACCCAACAAGGATGAAAAAAATAAAGAGCCTCTTTTTATAGGGAAAAGAAATAAAGGAATTATGTAGTTCAACATTGCAGGTCAGACTATAATGAATTGGATGCTTATCTGCTACCTCCTCAACAACAAAAATGCAATTCATTAGAGTACATATCTTCACCTGATTCAGGTGTAATTTTTATGTGCTTCATGCAGTGTGCTCTTCAACATCTCCATTTTCACCAGCTTCCACAGCCGCAGCAGCCATCAACTCATCAAAGTTTGCTGTCTTCCCAAGTAAGATTTCAATCTAACAACAATTTATCACATGTGGAACTCAGAAGGAAAGCCATAACCAGAATCGGAAGCCACGGATTAAGACAAACATATTCTGCAGTCAGCAAGAATTGTGTTTTGATCCTTACCTTGGCCTTTTGGACAGGTCTTCCTCTAAAATCATCCTTCATGTCAACAGTTGATGTCATGATTTCTGCATAAAGATTCCATCGTGAATCAAATTTTATTATTTAACAGAAAGATAGAGGGGAAGGGAACATATTTCCCTCAAAAAACGAAATATAGTATCTCACTCTTTTCAACAGCAAGCCCGTTATTTTTCAAAATTTCAGCAACAGTAACCACCGTGGCAATAGCTGTGACAATAAAACGAAATAAAAATCAGAAATAGGAAAAAAGTAATTAAGGAAAGAGACGGGGAAAGATAAAACTACAAATAATTGTCAATATAAAATCATAAAGTAAATCGAAATACTGAATCATTTTCCTCATTTCAGTTTTGAAGTATTGTTCTTCTCTAACTCAGGGAATAATCAATTATACTTAAAGTCTAGATTGGAACCATAAATAGGAGTATAATTTGGAAGGCCTCATGGGAGTATGAATTCAGGGCTGTCAGTAGTGAAGGACAAGTCAAGTACAGTATCTCCAAAGCCAGTGTGGTTCAACAAATAGTTTATCCAATTTGTCTCAAGTATTAAGGCAGATTTTCCAAGTTTATGTTGTGAGCTGTGACCCCTAGCACAAAGATGCTATATGTTAACTAACATATGCTAACTCCAGCTTATTTAGGGTTTGAAAGGGAATAAGAAAGGGAGATTTGCATCTGGCATTATTAGTAAACTTTGAAACTAAGCATAAAAGGGTATAGGCCACAACACACTCAAACAAAATCCTTCTTTTATCAGAAACTCAACCTTAGGGGTTTGTATGAGTTTGATTTAAGGAGGAAATAAACAGGTAATGCATCACACAAATAAATTATGCCTAGATTCAGTGTCAAATTTCACATCTTCCATTTTCACTATTCTCGTTTTGTTCCCATATAAACAATAATGGCATACAACAAAGAAGTTACATCAAGTCTCTTTCAAAAGGCTGTCCTACACAATCAAAAACAAAAATCACTTTTTTAATGCACATGTTATATTGTTTATCCTCAAATTTCAATTTCTCTTTACATATGATACCATTATCAGGGGGGAAAATTCTTCCTGAGAAACACATTAGATCCTAATAGGCTAACACAATAAGAGTGTAACTAGCTTTACCCTGCCCATGTTCAGGGCAAACAAAGACACAGAGGTAGCCAAAGAAACCCAAACAACACTTTAACCACCTGTTCAACCTGTGAATTAAAACATTTACAAAGACATCCTACAAGAAAATCATCCTAATGTAGAGTGTAGACTGATATGCACATTGTGCTCCCAAAAGTAACATCTATAGTTCAATGAAGTTTTTATGCATACAATGCTTCAGTTTGTCACAATTCACAGCCTCACATAATTAAACTGACCAATGTAATAGCTCAAAAAGACTCAAACCACTCAAAAGGAAAATTCCACATTACAAATGGCCAAAAATTAAGGAGAGTGATTTAGTTCCAAAATTCGATACCCATTCCTAGTGCTGAGAGCTCAACCTCATTGTTCTGTTGCATATACCTCTGCAAAGAAATAAATAAATAAAAAGTATGAACATAATGATACAAAACTCAAAGTGTCCACAACAATTAAACATAACCTGAATAGTTCACAAGTTTCAAAATTTAATATCGAAACGAAAAAAAGACAAGTGCCCAGAAATCATTTGACCCTCTAAGAGTCCTAAAAAATGAAAAATATGAAAAAGGAATAAGATTACATACCTTGGCGAGATTGACGTAGAAAAAGAGGGGCTTTTTGGTGTTGGAGACCTGAATACGATTCCTCTTGAAAGAATCAGAGATGTTGATGTTGTCCACTCCCTCGGTAATTGCTTCCATTGTTGTGTGAGTAACAAAACCCTAATCAATGAAATGTTCCCCATATCTAATTCTTCAGTTGTGTTCTGTGTTGAGGGGATTGGGCCATCATGCCCATGAATCTTCCTGGACCCTATTATGGACCATATTGTGAGTTTTGATTGAAATCACCAACTTTTTTTTTTTTGTTTCTTTTTCTTCTTTTTTTAAAAAAAAAAAAAGAGATCTGGTTATGTTAATGTATCTCACAAAGTAAATAATGAATTCATCATTTAATTAAAAATGTGTATGATACACATAAAACTTACAAAATTACACAAATTAGTGTCTACGACCACTTAAGTGTATAAAGACAGCTAGAAGAATATTGACTCCACACTACATTTTCTCAAAAAAGAATCCAATATACTATAAAAAAGTAAGAGTGATTAATTATTTTTTTGTGTATAGTATTACTATTAACCATATGATATTTAAAAAAAAAAAATACTGATTAAGGAATCAAGAAATAAAAATATTTTATTAAAAATCACAACTTTAAAACTTTTGTGAATCGAATACAACAGTTTCTAATATAATTTTTCTATACACTACAAAAAAAAGGTCTAATAGCGACCGAAAATAATAGTCGCTATTAGCAACGGATTTAGCGACAGATAATAGGATCTTTGAGAAAGTTGGTTATAATATAATCAGCGACTGAATTGTGTGGTAGCAACGTATTCGGTCGCTAATTCGGTCGCTATATAAAGAATTTTAAAAGTCACTATTTTGTTAACTATTTTGAGACCGAATTGGCGATCCATGTTTAGCCAATATGAAAATTTTAATTACTTAGCGACCGAAATGTAAATCGGTCGCCAAAGAGCGCTAAAAAACTTTGTGGTGGAGCCTTTTTGCGACCGATTTCAAAAGTTAAGTTCTGCGACCGAAATAGCGACCGATTAATTCGGTCTCTGATGGGTAAAATCTGCAAGTGTATGGTTTCGTCATCAAGTAATAAAAGATCGAATCCATAGGGACCATGTTTATGAATACCAATTAATTTAATAATTCAATTAAATTAAACAAGAGAGAATGTATTTTGTGAAAACGTGCAAAAGTAAACACAAGCAACTAATTAAAGAAATATTTGGGAGAAATATTCAAGAACAAGAATAGCAAGTTTTCAAGTAAGAAGATTTCAAATTAAAAAGAGCTTCCAAGATTGGGGTAACCACAATGACACAAGATGAATCCTAATTGATAACCCTTTTATTAAAATTGAAATTCAATTGAAGGTGAATTACCCTAAATTAGCTAATGTTCTCTCTCGAGATACAAAAACCGTGCCCAATTAAACCAATTCCTACTCTCGTGGTAATTGAATTTAGATTAAACCCTTTACGCTTTGTGGTAATTTATTAGGTCCTCGAAAGGCTAAACCTACTCTCGTGATTTAGACCTTAAGTTCAATTCTTATGGTTCCAATACCTAGGTTCACTTCTCAGTTCCTCCCTAAAGTATTTAAGACATGCAGATAAGTGGCCAACAAACTCACATGAATAAGTGCAATAAGGATTGAATCAAAGAACATGTAAAATTAATAAAATGGATAAACAAAGTCAATTAATCATCATCAATGTACCAAAGGGCATTGCCCAATCCTAGAAACAAAGAAAACTACTCAGACATGGAGAAGAAGAAACAAGAATTCAAAATAAAGAACATCCAAACCCGTTACGAAGGAAGAAGAGAAAAGGAAAACGAAGAACAAGAGCCTCCAAGTGTGCCTCCTCTAAACCCAACTCGAACCCTAATTTCGTGTTCAGAACAACTATATATACCCTAGGGGTCTAAACAGGTCCAAGCCCAAGGAAAGAATGAAAAACATATTTAAAATTTTTTGTCAGACCGCGATCCACGGCCATGGACCATTCCACGGCCAGGCCGTGGATGCGCTAAATGTATGCGCTGCTGAGATCCACGACCGTGGGTCCATTCAACGGCCAGGTTGTGGACGCTACTATCTCATCCGTTTGTTCCTTTCCGCGCAGCTGCTCAATCCATGGCCATGGGCCATTCTATGGCCAGGCCGTGGATGCTTCCGGAGTGATCTTTTTGTCCCATTTAGTTCCCTTTTAAGCTCTATCTTCATTTCTTCAAGGTTTCCATCATTTTCTAAGTCAATTAAGCACAAATCCTGCACAACACCACTAGAAACACCACAATTATCCGAACTAAATGAAAACAAACATAAACGGAAACAAAAATGCCTAAATGAACTAAAAAAGCATGCAAAACAAGAATGAAATATGATGTTGTTTCACACACATTAGTCGCTAAGAGTAAAATCCCTAAATCCGGCAGAACCCCCTTTCTTCCTCACTTTTGCTCGAAACTCTCTCTCTCACCATTTCTCTATTCCTCGCGCGCGCTCCGTCCACCACAGGACACCTCGAGCCACCATCGTCATCCCCTCTCCTCAGGTAAGCTCTCATCTACTCCGTCTCTCTCTCTCTCTCTCTTTCTCTCTCTCTCTGTTTCTCTCGCATCTCTCTCTGTCTCACTCTGTTTATCTCTCTCTCTATCTGTTTCTAAGGTTCTCTCTCATCCTCCTCTAGCCACCACCACCTCTGTAGTCATGCGGCCACCACCCCCAACAAGCTCCTCTCTCAGTTCTTACTCATATCAGGTATGTATTTCTCTCACACACACACTACTGCTAGTTCTTGGATATGGATATGCATTTGATAATCTGATTTCCCTTTATTGCCTCTTGTCTAGATAATCTTCTTTACATACTCCTTGTATTATAGCACACCAATATTTCTTTGCTTTTATGTTTTAAACTATGGTTTCTCTATAAATCATTGTTGTAGCTGTACATATTGTTGTATTGTATAAATCATGGTGTTAAGAATGACGGATGATGATGAGAATTGAAGTACTGCTATTTGGCTTACCATATTTCTCATTTCAGCTCCATTTCATTCATTTTCTTGCAATTCTTACATCCTCCACTTTGCATGCCGCTAGTGGTTTTTTTAAATTTTGCAAGGGCACTACTCTTATCTATAACATTTGATTTGATTCTAACATACTGGTTTGGAAGTTTTTGTTAATTATACTCTAAAGGGATTATGTTAGCTTACTAATTCTGAATGGAGGGTGATTAGAACAAGGGATTAAATTGTTTTTGTTATATCTCTCTTTATAACATCATCTAGATAATGAAGGAATTAATATGATAAATAGAGTTGACCACTGTGTTTGGAGTGAAAATAAGAGTGCTATTTGTAACTTAAGATTCAATCATAGGTATTAAGTATAGGGTGCTCATGAATAGAATAATTTTGGTCCGGTATGTATTCCTGACATTTCCAAACTAAGATTAGGTTGAAGTTAGTTATGACTTGCTATATGGATATTGTAGAAGCTTGGTTGAATAACATATACATGGCTTCTTCTATAAACACCTAAATCTCAAACATATAATTTCCTACCATATATGACTTGCTATATCATAGATTCATAGAACTGTTTGCTTTAGATAAGTCATTCCAAAATTCAATTTTGATTCCTTTCATAATCTGAACTTGGTTCAAATTAAATCACTGGCATGCATCACTTACATTATTCAAATTGACACTTACCATAAATAATGAGAAATAATTAAATGAACTGAAATGGAATTTGAAATGTCCATATTTTGTGGTCTGTTGCTGTGTGTGTAGTTCTGTTTTGCCTGTGCCAACTTATTTTTTGTGCCTCAAGTGTTGGGTACTCTATCACTTTGCCCCCATATTGAAGTTACTTTATTACCCAGATAAATTGTTAAAATAAAGTCCATATACGTAATAGTAGTTAATAGACTTTTCACCCCCTTTTTTTTTTTTCCTCTTTGGGCACTATATTGTAGAAATTAAGGTTAAAAAATATGAGCTTAAGAAAGTCTCTTATTGAAGCCAACAAAGCGAGACTCTTAGATAATGAAGGATTAAGTATAGGGTGCTCGATTCTAATTGCTATCATGAAATCTTACAAATGTCTGTAAGCTAGAAAAGATTGAGGGTTAGATAAAATGAAGGGCTGGGCACAGTTTGCCAGCCACATGACGTGCCGTCATCATTCAAACATTATTCACATTAAAAAGCAGCTCTGTACACAATATTATAAAAGCTGCTCTGGTTTTCTACTCATTTGTTTCACTAGGCAATGGAGCTTTCCAAAAATAGTTGTTGATGAACGATTTAACGATGTCTAGATACTTCTCCCTTACTAGGTTATCAAGGCACTTCCGGTAGGAAAAGTCCTCTCTATGACCATCCCTCAAAACCACATAAGCATCTGCTTTCCTGAAAACTACTATGTCTGCTAATATGTAAAAACAAGTCCCAACATTAAATTAAATACACGAAAACATAGAGACAGACACATCAATATTCTCAAGGACTTTTGCATAAATTGCATGTCAAGTTGCATTTCTTTGTTCTATTTTAACATGCTAGTCTGCTACATGGATCTTTCCATCTTTGCTTATTATCACTTGATGAAGTTTAGATATATAACTTGTTTTCCTTATCGTTTTATCAGAAAATGGATCCGACTAAATGTTTTGAGACAGCCATCCATTTGGACCAAGTACAGTATCTCATCAAGTTAAGAATAACGATCGAAACCACGTAATGATGATTAAGGCATAAACTAATCATTACTAAATTGTTTGTGTGTATTTGCAGGATTTAATTTCAATTCCGCGATCACTCTATCGTCGTTGGGGAAAAAGAATACCATGTGCAGTGGCTATTGAAGACAAATGCGGTAATCTGTTCAGTGGGATGATAGTAATCCATGAGGATCGCCCATATTTTGCACCGGACACACAGGGTATCAAGGAGTTGTATTTGCTGTCCACTGGTGTATTGGCAAAGTTTAAGTACCTTGGGGGTTCTCGCTTCTACATGTTCATCCCATTGGACGATTGATGAACTGAAGAAGTTTTGATGTTTTGATATGTCAAATAATTTATCTATGTGTTTTGGATCATTAGTACTTATTGACTATGATGTTTTGATGTCTTGATCGGTTATTACATTATTAAACTTTTTTGTTGATAAACATTATTAAACTTGCGTTAATTAATCTATGTGTTTTCTTGGTCATATTGACTGTGGTGTTTTGGATCGTTAGCACATTATTATATTTATGTATTCTATTTATCCAAAAATAAATAAAATATTGATGTACTCTGTTTATATAAGAAATTAAAAATCAATGGTGTCACTAAAAATCAATGGCTTAAGTTAAAGGAAAAAAAAAACTAATTTTCATGAATAGCGAGCGAAACAGCTATAGAATATCAGTCACTAAATTCGGTTATCTGATCATGCGACCAACTCTACGGCGACCGAAATATATATTTTAGCGACCGAATTACCGGTCGCCAATTTGCTATTGAAATACAGATTCGGCCGCTAAACGCTTAGCGACCAGGGTTTTTGCTACCCCCTTGATTTGGTCGCTAAACAGAATAGCGACCGAATTATCATGTTTAGTGACTGAATTCTTCGGTCGCTAAACAGGTTTTTTTTTTTTTTTTTTGTAGTGATATTTAGTTTTTTAAAAGACACTAATTAACATTCTCTTAAAAAAATCTCAAGATTACAACCTCGTAATTATTAAAATACTGATTCGACCCGTTATTTTGTATAATCCAATGGTGTAAAAAAAGTAAGAGTCCATAACTACTCTAATTTTCTATGCCATTAACCAAATCCCTCACCCCTCCCAAAGAAATAAAAAGAACTAGAAAATTATAGTGACCTCCCATAAAATTTGGTTTAATTATACTTAGCACCTTATTTCAAAAATTATACTAACCTTCCTTAAGATTTAAATTATCATTACACTCACCTCTCCACGATAGTGATGTTGAACTTACATTAACTTCCTCTAAAAAGGAGGTAAATGTAACTTTGAAAATAAGAAAATTACTAAATGTAAATAAATGAAGTCCAAAACAAGTAATACAAGGTCTAAATTCTTCAAACTTCAAGGCATTAACGACTGTGCCTATAGTGAAGAATTGATGTATTGCCCAAAAACCATGCGGAATAACATGGATTATTTTTTAAACCTTTCTAAATTTTCTTTTTTTATTAAGTTATAAATCTTTTCTAATTTCCCTATAATTTTTCCCGCTTTCTCTATATTACCCCTTTTGTGTGTTCCTTATCAGCAACTTCCCCCGACACCGCCTCCCTCCTCTCTTCCTTCCTCTTAGCTGCCACCCAACACTAATATCATCTCGCCCTCTCCCACTCCCTCCACCTCCACGTCACCCACTCCTCGACATCGCAGGCTCCAGCACAATTTTGCAAGGAATTCAAAGGGTTGAAGAAGCTGAAGGTGAAGGTGAGGGATTTCAAGAGGAAGAGTGGGGTTTTGGAAACTAATGAAGTTGAAGAGAGGAATATCAGGATTAGGGTTGATGGACGCTGATTTTGGAGGATTTTAAGAGGATTAGGTCATGAAAGGAGGTGCAAGGTTCATGTTGAGAAGGGAGGAGGAAAAAGAGGAGGGCGGGGCCGATGATGGAGCAGTGGTCGAAGCGATTGTGGAGTGGTGGTCGTGGCGGCCAAATGCTATTGTGGAGTGGTAGAGTATCAAATCTGAGGTAGAACTTCGACTTCTTCATCCTCTGGTACTACCCTAAAATATGGCTTTGGGATGTGATAGATCTTCGACTTCTTCATTCATCCTCTAGTACTCCCTTGCTTTAGTTTTACAATAACTAGGGTGGGTGGTGGAGGGGAAGGTGAAGGAAGGAAGGGAGGTAAGTAGGGGTAGCTGATCCAGTTCTGATTTGGTGGAGGGGAGGGTAATAGAAACCCTAAAAAATAAAATAAAATAAATTTAAAAAATAAATGAAAATAAAAAATAATTATTAAAAATATTTTTAAAATTGCCACGTGGCATTAAAATGTTATTTTTTGACACGTGGCATAGCTGACTTGGAGTCCCGTTAGACGCTCAACAGTTAACGGTAAAACTCGGTCAAACTTGACGGCAAGGACCAATTGCAAAATTTCAAAAGTTAAAAGGGCCGAATGCAAAGGGAAAAAAAAAGCATGGACTAAAACCAAAAGTGGCCATATTTTCAGGGACCAAGATGTTCATTAAGCCTATTTTTAAATTTAAAATTAGTATTTATTCTTTTGAGGCCAAGTTTTTTTTTTTTTTTTAATATCTAAGTTTGTTTTCAAATAAAAGAATGATATTTATTATTTTGAGACAACTTTTTTTTTTGTCTCAAAATAGTTTTGCCATTTTAAATTAAGGTATTGAGCAAATGAAGATGAAATTACAAGGGAGTGAAAGTGTCAAACTATATAGCATAGGAAACAAAGTTCTTTTTGAGGCAAACAATAGAAAAATGGTTCATGTTTGATTTATCCTTAATTTAATACTATTCTTAATATATTTATGAGAATATATGAGATAGAGAATTAATTTCGACATAATAATTGATTATTGGATAATGTATTTTAAAATATTCATAAGTGTACGACAAAATGAGTATTGTTTTTGATATTTTTCTTACAAACAAGTGTGGGTTTTAACTTTAAAATATGCAGGGTGGATTGAGTGGATAAAAAACTTAGTTTTGCCATGCTTGATATTAGATGTTTTTGCTATTGTTTTGTTTTATGTTTTTTATTAGAGTTTATTTTGCAAATATTGTTAGTTAAAAAAATTATATTATCAATCAATCATATATTATTTATGTAGGAATTTAAAATAGTTATGATAAAAATTAAAAAAAATTTAATGATGTGGTAATATATGATTGATTAACGGTATATAAATCTTTACATTATTTATTAGTGCATTGTAATTAAATCTTTCATTAATGATTAAAATAATTAGGCTAAAAGGCACTTTTAGTTTTTCAACCTTTTTTAATTTTGGCAAAATAGTCTCCAATTTTATTTTTATTTTTTAATTTAGCCCCTCTAAAATTTAAATGTTACAAAAATAATCCCTCAATCAATTCACCATCCAAATTGTAATGACAGTCCCTTATGTGGCAAATTGTTGCTAGCGTGGCTTTCACATGTCAATGCCATATGTATTCCATGCAAGATAATAATTAAAATACTTTTTATCACTTAATTAATAACAAAAATCATTTATTACTTTGTTATAAAAAAAAAATGTATTACTAATTCGCCACATAAGAGACTCTCATTAGATTTTGGATCGATGGTGAATTGACGACATGGATAATTTTGTAATGTTTAAATTTTAGAGGGATTAAATTCGTCAAAAATAAATAAAGAAACTATTTTCATCAAAATAAAAAGAGTTGCAGGATTAAAAATGTATTTTAGCCAAATAATTATATCTTACCCACAAATGATAAGTTAAGTTGGTAAACAATTAACTTTGACCAATTGAGATAACAATGAAAGTTCAATTTTTAGAGCTTGTTTTCTTTGTTTTCAATTTTCTGTTTTCAGAAATAATTACAAACCTGTCATCTTATTTTCATTCTGGTTGAAGAATATATATATATATATATATATATATATATATATATATATATATATATATATATATATATATTTGTGAATTGGTAACTTTTATATTATTCAGTATATGTTAATTGATGTTAGTAAGTTTATGAATATACAATTATAAAAATCAACAACAACTAATAACTATTTGATAACACTTTTGCAGAATAAGCATTCACCATATGTAATAGTGCATGTTGACGAGGAAAAGCATGCATGCATATCACTTTCATGCTTTGTCTGGTTATAGAAAGAAAAAAAAATAAAAGAGAAGAATTTTTTTTTTTGACTCAAAAAGGGAAGATAAAAAAATAGGAAAAAAAAGAATGAATTTTGAGTTTGTTTGGACGAGAGAAATGTGAATAAAAAAGTGAAAAAAATGATTTTTCCTTGAATAGGTAATTATACCCATGTTAGATGAGGGAATTGTTGGTAGATGAATAAATTTGACATTTCACATGTCTCCCCCTTTCTTACTTTTTTCTCGTGAGAGCAAAAAATGATTTTGACATTGTCCCATCACCTTTCCCCTTCAACTTTATCTTTATCTCCTCGACCAAATGAGAGATAGGGGAAAAATCCCTTTACTTTCCATTTTCTTTCATCTCTTAATCACCTCGGTTCGAGTGTTCCTAGTTTCAGAGCCAATAGCTCATCTCCACCGGCCAATTGATTTTAGGATGGAATATAACATGATATCAAAATCAGAGCATATCTCCGTCGTCTATCGTCTGTTATGACAATCTTCCCGTGTGTGACTTGTTCTGGAAGACATCTGTGGAGGAGGGGGTGTTGGAAGTCACACATCACCTGCCTCAAATCATGGGGTGCGATTTATATACTTGTTGGGAAAACTCCACTTAATGCCAATTAGTTTTAGGATGAAATCTAACATCGAGCATCCGAACAAAAATGTAACTTTCTTTTAAGTCATTTTTATTACCCAAGCATCATATTTGGAGATGAATTTGGCTTCCTAGAAGGAAAACCTTGCAAAACTCCACATATAAATGTTGATATAGAAATATGTTATATGAATATCAAGTTTTAAGTATTATACTTAATATGATATTTTTTTTTAATCTTTTACTTTTTTGTTATAAGAATATGTATTTAAAAATATATAAAAACACACAAAAAAAAAATCATATAATTATATCCTATTTTAATATTCCATAAACATTTCTATGTTAATATGTTACTCTGTTAGAATTTGAAACATTACTGTACTTGTGCGTATTAAATGAGAAGGATAAAGCTCCTATAAATTGAGTTAGAGGATCAAGTGATAAAGTAAGAGTACATCCATCCTTAATTAGTTAAAATGCATTGAGATTTCAACTTACTTTAACTAATCAAGGATGCAGGCATCCTTACCTTCTCACTTTACACTCAAATCACTTTAGATGAGCCTAATCCCCACTTGGCTCCTCTAAAATGAGTGAATGACTGATATTCTTTTATACTTTAAATATTTTTTATTAAAAATTAAAATACTAAAATCAAACCAGTAAAGTAAACCAGATAAACATCTTTTGACTTTACACTTATGTAAGGGAGAAGGCAACGATGATCGTGTGGCGTGAAGCAAAAGATGGTAGGTGAGCAAAGGAAGATTGGGTGAAGCTCGCGATTTTGTAGCGGCTGGAGATCCCCGTTGGGTGGCATCTTGTGACACTGGGTGGTTTTGCGTGTGTGTGTCTGAGTTCACGATAGTGGGAGACGCGACTACCTGATGGTGGCAGAAGGCAACGACTTTAGGGATATAAAGTTACATCAGTGAGTGCTCTTCCCACCTTCTAGGAAGGGTTGAAAAGCATCACCCTATCATGTGCTCAAAGTTATACATCAACAAAAAGTTGCATCAGTCTCCAAAATCAATTACATATACACCCACACACATATCCAACAATTTAACTCCTAGACACCCTGAACATGAAAATCAGCTCCCAAAAAACACAAACAACATCAGGAAAACCCCTCTTTACAATCAATATATCCATGGATTTTACACTAGTGACGCATTCTGTAAAAGGAAACCTTTTATGTTATACTACTATGCAGCTTAACAATTCCTGATGCAGAATCTCTGCAGTGCCCACTTCGTTTAGGCACAACCATCTAAAATGGGTATGCACATCATCGGAGTTGACAATTTTCTTACAGCAGTAGGACTAGGCATAATGCTACGGGCATTTCACTATTCTTTTCCAATAAGAACAACATCAAAGTATCTACACACCATTGGTCCTGCTATGTAAAAGTTGTCAACCACCTAAACAATCCCATGCTCACAAAACTCATCAACAACATTAAAACACAATAGCATATAGTAGTCACACAAAAGAAAAACTCCTTCATGTTTATAATTCAACAGTCAACAATCTAGCATTGAATAGATCGGTAATTCGGGAATCTAACAAAAAGTTATTTGAGTAGACTTTGGCCACATAATTGAAGACTTGAATAAAGTTTAAGACTATTTTCTTCCTTTTCCTGGTTGAGCATTCCATTTCCTTTCTTAACCAAAGGCAGAGGAGATATATATTTGATTATAGTTTGCAAAGGCATGTTTGCCCCTACAGCAACAATTAATTGTTTCTATTTCAAACGTATATTTTTTAGGCTAAACATAAGTTTGCAACGTTACCAAAACACACCCTAAATAATTAGTGTTATGGACTTTCCTTGGAGCTAGGCACTAACCCAACTTTAAATTTATTGGGTTGCGATTTACAAGAGCACGTTCGCCCCTACACCAACAATTAACTGTTTCCATTTTAAATGTACTACTTCTTGATTACATGTTTCACCTCTTCAAAAACTTTACATTAATTCTTACTTGTATCTATTTATCTATAACTTTAATAAATATTCACATTATCTTTGAAACTCAATAAAAGTACAAGTTTATTTTAAATTAATAAATGTAATGTTCTGCTCTCGGCTAGATCTTGAATCTTAGGTCCAATAGGTTGGCCGTGTTTTACGAATCAAGCAATGGTGCAATTCTGAGGAACGAGTTGGGCCGAGCAATAGCCCTATTGCCACAAAGATCGGGAGTCTCATAAGGTAGCTGCTTACCTGATTAGGTATGTCATCCTATGACTCATAGGTTATGGGTCTCTGCCACCCCACTAATGTAAATATGATCAGAATTGATAGAATTGATCGAACCCTCGTCTTTCCAGACAAGTGGCTAAGTAAAGTGACTTATGTGCAACCATCAGTCACCTCACTTGAGCTGGAAGCATATAAATACCAGAAAATATCACACATTATTCACTCTTCAGAAAAAACTAACCTAAGAGATCGGCCAATTTACCCAATAGGGAGACCAAACTAAGCAGACAACAAGAGATCAACTAAAGTGTCTCCACGCTAAACACGTTTCTAAACTATGAAGGAGGTTAGTTTCACTTACAGAAATGATATTGGGACACCAAAAGTTGACACCATGGTTAATTCAGTATATTGGTTGGTTAATTCACTTTTGACACTATTGGTTGATTAACCAACCAATACACTGAATTAACCATGGTGTCAACTTCTGGTCCCAATATCATTTCTGTTTCACTTAATCCTGTCATGAACAGGATGACAGGCTCTCGTTAGCAATTTAACTTGGGCCACACCAGATAGACAAGTACCTTTGAGATGAATGCTGCCGAATTTCATGAAGACAATGTATGGTCAATGATGTGATTGTTCATATGTTATGTTATACATGCCAAACTCGTGCTGTAGTAGTTTTTATTTTATTTTTTTTTATTGATTTATCTAATACCATCGAGGGACAAATTGTAGCATATTATAATTTAAAACCGACCCAGGGGACCCTCAATTATTGAGCAATTGGTCATATCCAAATCATGCATATTGGAAAAGAATCATTATGGATATTGATTTAATTGATATGCACTTTTAATATAAAGATTTTTTATACATTAAATTAATTAAAAAATTTCTATTCGACTATTATCCTAATTACCTTAAAAGTTATGTATATCATGATTTTTTATTAGTTGATAGTGTAAAAAATTTTATACTAAACAGTGCATAGATATTAAACTTTATCATATTTATGAAAGTTTTTTTTTTTTGACAGAATGAACGTTTTTTTAATTTATTGAATAAAATGTGTGAGCTTAAATTTAATCTTTTGGTGTAAAAGTTTTTGCAATTATTCAAAGATGTTTCGGAACATCATTAAATAATGACACTTGTTATACATCGATGGTATTTAATTGTTGAGCATAAAAATTTAATCGTTGGGTTGGCGTGAAAGTATTTTTTTATTGGTGTTAAAGTATTTAATTGGTGAGCATAAAAATTTATTTACATCGATGTTTCATAATACCAATTTGTTCAGCATCAACAAAAGGAAATGAAATTATCCTTGGCCAAATAATAATAATAATCCTTTAGCTCAATGAGTCAACCCATATTTTTTTTTTTGATAATCCAAAAATATATTGATATGAAGTATTAGGGGTATCTCAATCCATATACAAGAAAAATCCAAAGTGTACAAACAAATGTAAGATGAATAATGCTCTTAAAAGAGAACAGTATTAAAGTTACATAAGACTCGGGCCAAGCAAATACTGATATTCTGCAGCTGAAATAACCTATACACTAAAGAAAGAACCCAATTAAAATAACCCCAACAATAAGAGCCGTCCCATTATTCAAAGCCACCCATTCAGTTAGAATTAAATCTATTAGATTTGTTAAATTCCTTGCTGAAAACTAAAAGTCCCGAATAATCACAGCAGCTGCATACTGGAGGCTAAACCCTTAGCAGACTACTTTATATATTTTCCACAACGTACTTAATTGCATTGCTTGATACCCCTCCTGCTACACGAGAACCCCATTCCTGACTTTTTTTTTTACTACAGACAAACGTTAGTATTTTTGGTTTCTTAGAGTATCATCTGCGTGTAACTGTAAAAACTAATCCCTTGAGCCGGGTAGGACCCCAAGGGTGGCAAAGCTCTCCCTCAAGAGTTTTAACGCTGCTGTATTCCTAGGACCAGGATTCGAACTCGAGACCTCTGGTTAAGCTGGAAGAGATCCGTACCATTTCATCTAAGCACTCTTGGGTAGGTAAATGTTAGTATGTTAGTATGTTAGTTGTTAATTTTTTCTCTTTGCTAATCCTTTGGACCTTCAATACCTACACAATACCTTAAATCTTTAGCTCTAACCACTTGAGCTATCCCACTTCCAAAAATTTAGTTTATTTCATTTCTGATACTTATATTCATCCATAAAGCTAGGCCCCAGCTTAAAAGGCTTTCCCCCTTACTGAGTCAACTCATATTCGATCCAACTCAGAGCTATATGCTACACTAGGACTTGGATCCTATCTCATGGCTGTATCGTGTAATAGTTGTTTTTTTTTTACCCCAAGTCCCCAATTGCATGTGGTAGGATTATAATTATGAACAAAAATTTAAAAATTACGCTGGAGATATCCGCTCTTGCTTCATTATTGTAAATTTGCTTTATCATGTCCCTCTATATCTAACTAAGCGTCTTCGATTCGATTCGGTTCGGTTCGGATTTCTATTGGTTTGGTTTGGCAATTTACAGGAAATTTGAGCCAAACCAATAAAAAACAGGTTGGTTTGATTCAGTTCGGACCTAAATATGTTACACAAAATAAAAAACATATAAATATTAAATGTATAAATATTAAATTATATATATAAAAAATAAAATATATTAAATATTAAAATATTAAACTATTAAAACATTAAAAAATATAAATATTAAAAAATATATATAAATATTAAAATATAGTAATTGGTTCGGATCTAGAATCCTTGAATCTGATAACCGAATCAATTACCATCAGATTTGGTTTGGTTCGGATCTAAATACCAGAAAAATTCGAACCAAATTAATTAGTTTGGTTCGGATTCTCAGATTCATCTGATCTGTCCGAACCAATGAACACCCCTACATATAACCATTTATGATTGGATCATATACATGATAAAATTTGTGTCTACATCTCTCTAACATAATCATCATATTATAGGAATAGATTCATTTCCCTTGGAGTGTTAATTACCAATACACTCTCTAACACACTATTCTTAACATACTCCCTTTTATTGGTTGAAATTGGAGTCACACTATTTTAGAAGTGAGTCTCATTAATTCATGTGGTTCCCATTTTATTTTTATAAGACACATGTAAATTTCAATCAATAAAAAAGAATATGTTAAAAAGTGAACATTAAAGAGTATGTTAGTAACATTTTTCTTTCCGCTATTATATTATCTCCGTGTCCGTGTGACGTAGAATTTGAACCAATGCGTAGATAGCCGCGCGGTGGTGGCATGAGTGGCCGAGTAAGGTTAGAAGGATTATGATCTCCTATGTACTATCCACTTGTTTACCTAATGAGTTGACCTACTTTTCAGTTTCGATCCAAGAACAAGTGAGGTTTAAAACAAATATTGCTTGAGGGTTTTTTATTTTAAGTAAGAAAGACTATCTGAATCAGATTATGCTTTAGATTGAACTTTTTTACTAGTATATGTGTTCTTTTTGTTTTATAAAAATTATAAGTAAATATTTTTTTGTTGCTAATAAGCCTAAAACAATAACTTTAACGGCTTCATCCATAGATCGGCCAGCTACTTTTATCCCCTGTAAATATCATCAAGATCATGGGGTCTCTATGTTACATATTGCACACCCATTTATTGCTCTCACCAATACTTGTTACCCCACTTACGCGTGTTGAAATGCTTTTGTAGATATCCACTGCCATTTCCAATTTTCCATCACCCCAATTAAGAGTTCAGACAAAATAGAGTAGAGACAGCCTTCTTCAATAACTTGAAGAGTCTAGAAACATCTCACCATATGATACTGCAAAGATTTGCATTGGCACGTTGGAATCGTGGGATTTTAAAATAGAAAGATTCCACCGTTATATATAATTAATATTAATATTATAATTTTGCTAGAATTTTCAGTTCAGCCTTTCTTACACAGTTTAAATTATGTAATATATACTTCACTTATTTTTTTTTAAGTACAATTTTCCATTTAAGGGTATGTATAGGAAATATTATTGTTAGAAAAATAATTATTTATATTTTAAAACTTTTTTTTATAAAAAATTTAATTGTATATTATTTTAAATATAAAATAAACTAATTTAAACACAATAATATTTATCAACCCTAATAATATTGTATATGAATTATGCTCATAAAATTATTCATAAAGTCCAACGCAAATACTAAATGATATATTGACCACCTAGTAACTTTTGGAAATAATTCAAGTACATCAAACTTAAAGTCTAAGAAAATATGATGACACATTCCAATATTTTTAAAATAATTATTTTTTAGAAATATAAATAATAAAATGAAAGAACGAAATAAATAATCACTAGTGCAGGAAGCACTTTTTACATATGTTCAATGTGCCTTTTAATGTCGAAAAAATGTCAGACGTTAAAAGTCACACTTTTAACGTTTGTTGTGAACTGACGTAAAAGTTTACTTTTAACGTATGTTGTTTACACAACATACGTTGTTTAACAGACGTTAAACGTAACACTAACAGACGTTTAAAGTGTTACTTTTAACATCTGTTGTGTAAACAACATACGTTAAAAGTATTTTTTTTTTTTTTTAAATTCTGGTTATGCAATATCCCTTTCACCCAGCTCCCTGCATACACATACAGTCCAAAAAACAGAATTCAACAGAACTTGCATAGATAGATTACAGAATTTGCACACACCCACTAACAAGTCCATGGAGAACTTTGCACATAAATTAACTCATGCATTTGCATTCCAATATATTCAGAACTAGCTAGTCACAATTATACAGAATTTTCCTTAACATATTTCAGAATATATTCTACACTAGCTAGGCCACTATACATGAAAAATTCATAATATATTCTATACTAGCTAACACAAGTCCAATATATAAATATAAAATATAAATTCATACAACTACACATTATCCTCTAAGTATGCAGGAGGTATTTATTCTACTCCTTTTTCTACAGCATACTTAAAAAAGAAGTCTGCAAATCGCATCCTCAAG
This sequence comes from Echinosophora koreensis, assembly GCA_035048595.1. Classification (NCBI taxonomy): domain Eukaryota; kingdom Viridiplantae; phylum Streptophyta; class Magnoliopsida; order Fabales; family Fabaceae; genus Echinosophora; species Echinosophora koreensis. Next base: position 2,062,079 of record JAPCYP010000002.1, on the reverse strand, counting down.
TATTTAAAATCTTCTTTCTCAATAGGAGATTGATCGCTGAAAGCCTGCACAAGGTCAAATAAAATAATATTAAATTTCTCAATAGGAGATTGATCGCTGAAAGCCTGCACAAGGTCAAATAAAATAATATTAAATTAAGTTATCACCAAAAATAAATAATAATTAAATAACTTGTTTAATTAATTTCCTTCTTCCATCCCTTGGTAATAGATGTGGAGATGATGTTCAACATATGAAATATCACATAATACGCACACGACCAACTATCTAGCTGATAACGAGACTACAAAAGAAATGAAATTTCATGTCAATTAAATGTGTATATATATATATATATAGTAATTATAATATTAATTACTATTAATAAACTACTTATCTTGAGGATAATCCATTCAGGATTTGTTTTTGACTTTGAAGTCCTACTTTTCCCATTGGCACAAGATATGCTACATGCCTTCATAACACTATCATAACCAAAATATTCATGTCAATTATATGTTCATGTGTAATAAAATAAAAGCAAATGTTACAAATTAGATTAAATAGAAGTTTACGTACGTATTGAGTGAGGCCACCACCTCCTTCGTCGGGTCCTTGTGCAGCAAGCATAAGAAGACGATAATATGCCTAGAAGGATGAAGTAGGATCAATTGCCAATGCCCTTCACGAACGAATGGTGCATATACATCTCTTTCCGATCACTTCCTCCCATTAAGTTCTGCAAGTATGGACTGAGTTTACTAGGATCGGTCAAGAAATCACGTAGCATGACGGTGGGGTCTAAGAATCCGTAAACATTGCAGCCCCTGTCAATTTGAAGGCGATGTAGATACCTAATATATAAAATAAGTGGATGTTAATTACGCAATATATTGAAATAAATTATAAAATTAAAATAAATTATAAATTTGAATTAAATTATAAAATTTAAATGTACTTACGTGCACCAAAGACATGGAACCGTATTGGCTACCCACTCACCATCTGTGCAAAACTGACTAATATCCTCACCGGCGAATCTAAAAGGAGTTGGGTTTGGCTGTGCCAACCATCCATCGTGTTTCGGCGGAAATTCAAAAGCTTCGAACGCAAAATCCACACCAAATGCTAACAAACTAGCAAGTGGAGATAGACGAATCGAGATCGGCTTCGACTTTGCCTACAATTGTAAATAAAGAAAGCATAAGTAATTGAGAATAAAGAAAACATAAGAAATTGAGAAGCCATGATCATTATGAATACACATGGGACAACTCGAACTCTCGCTGCGACAACTCCAGCTCCCGTTGTTTCAACTCCAGCTCCCGCTTTGCCAACTCATCCACCTCCACATGTGTCTTTGGACAACTCTCTTTTGTGCTCACATGTGAAGGTTGGGCAACTCCCGTTGTTTCTTGGGAAGCCATGGATGAAAACTGCTTCATAAGCATCTGCGTGAAGGCTGAGTTTGTTAGAAACCCTCTCATCAATCACCTGCTCGACCCGCCTATGTGATGAGCATGATCTATAGTATTTCTTAATGTCGATCGTCCCTGGAACACCACGGACCCGACCAGGGTGGTCGTCTTTGCCTAGGGCAGTGACCAAAATATCCTGACGTCCATGTGGAACGAATGATCCTTGCGAGCTTTTTTCCTTTAGCTTCTCCTACAAAACGAAATTAAAAACGTGTAAGACAATGTGTTACAAATATCAAGTAGAAAGGAAGTTAGTTTGTTACTTACAATCTTTTCTGCCACAATGCGTGTGGCTTCAACTTTAAAATCTCATTTCTTTGTCTTTCGGCCCTCCACCCAACATTCTTCGCTAGGGGTGTTCATCAACCGAACCGAAAAACGACAACCGAAATAACCGAAAACCGACCGAAAAACGACAACCAAAATAACCGAAAACGAAAAAACCGCAAACCGAAAAAAATCGAAAATTTTTCATTGGATTGGGTCGGATTTCAGATCCTATATGTAAAACCGATCCGATCCAATCCAAACCGAACCGAAAATATTTAGTTCAATGAAAATAATTTGATCTTTATATTATAAAAGTAATTATTAGTCTTTATATTTTTATAAGTTATCAACTAGTCCTTATGTTACATGAGTTTAATTGGTATGTAAATGTAAGGTTTGTGTAAAAACTTTTACAATGTTAACCAATTATAAATAATGTTATGAGTGATTTTTAATATATTTAGGACAAGAATTAAAAATTTATAATGATTTAATAATTTATGATTAGTTGATGGTATAAAATATTTTTACACATGAGAGTGCATATCAATTAAATTCATGAATATCCCGTTAAAAAACTTATTAGAAATTGTCAATGTAATATTTTAAAATTAATTTTTATTCTAAATAAGTAACAAATGCATATGACTTTTTAAATACTCAATTAAATCCAAATCAAACCGAAAGATTGGATGTTCTTTGATGTAATATAACTACGTAAATATGTATTGATAAAAACCGAATTATCCAATCCAATCCAAACACCATTTGATTGGATTGGATTGGATTGGATTTTTTGAAGGAAGTAAACCGATCCAATCCAAACCGCTTGTTGTTTTTTATCATTGGATCGGATGACTTTTTGGCTCAAAACCGATCTAATCCAATCCGCGAACACCCCTACTCCTCACGTGTGGGTGGAGATGGAGGATCAACAACTGTGTCCTTAGGTGCCTCTCCTGCTTCTGTCATCTGTTTCAACTTCTCCTACCTCTCCTTGAACTTCTTCTCCATCAAATCCATCTCCAAAGTGATATACCCACCTTGAGACATGGTGTGGTGGTGGACATTCTTTGCTTGATTCCGCTTACTCCTTTCCCTTTTAGCCTGTTACAAATAACACGTACTAAATTTAGTTAAAATTTTTTTTTTTACTTAAATGTACTTTAACATGGATAAGTAAATTAACTTCAACTAACCAGATACTAGGGTGTGCCTTGGCTCCTAACAATGCTATCCCTTGTATCCTTATCAAGGAATAGGTAGCAAACAAGAGGAGATTTAGAGCTCTTCTCTCCAAATATGTAATGCTTAGTCAAATCGTGCTTAAACCCCGTCCAACGCTTAGCCGCTAGTGAGAGCCATTTCTGCCTATGTTCATCAGTATTCGGCACGGTCCACGTGATCTACGTTAATTACATAACAAAAAGGAGGAATTAGAACTCAATCACAATTTTCTTTAATAATGTACATCAAAAGAGTGTAAAAGTAAAATACCGTAATTGACTCCCAAATCTGATCCTTCACATTCTGCGGTACGTCTTCCCATTCATCATACAGAATGCTAGTATGCTCTTTAGCTTCCACGGCCACCCAACTGGTCAATTTCTTAGCAAGGGGTCCCTGGGGAGTCAGTTTGTCATTAAATTAGACCTCAAGCCTTTGACCACTGCTGAATCAACCCTCTGTGATGCCTGTTTGGACAAAAAAATAATTAATTAGGTTAGGTACAACATGGATAAATAAAAATATAAGCCTACCTAATTAACATTATATGTATAAATAAAACTTACACTATCAGCTGGCGTAGCCGCCACCAACCTGTCTCGTGCATGAGGGATGTCTGCTGAATTAGCCATGTGTATGCCTGTTTAGATAAAAAAAAAATTAGGTTAGTTTAACATGGATAAATAAAAATAAATCTAAATAAACATGGATAAATAAAAATAAATCTAAATTAACATGGATAAATTAAAATAAATCTAAACTAACATGGATAAATAAAACACTTGCCCTAAAAGAACAAAACTCACACTATGGATAAACATAACTTACACTATGGTCAAGTTTAATTTAGCTAGATCAATATCCCTTCATGATGATTATCATGAGTGGCATGTACATCGTCCACCTCATTTTCCTCAATGATAGTAGGCATGTGTGTTGAGAAAGAAGGACTCTCAAGAATATCAAGAGTCGAATCTTGATTTTCATCACTACCATTATGCATGCTTTTTCCTTGGAGAACCGTAGACAACCTTTTGTTAGAAGGATCACTGATATAAAACACTTGTTTTGCTTGGGAAGCCATGATGAAAGGCTCTTCCGTATGACCTACCTTGCCAAGGTCTACCAATGTAAATCCCCATTCGTCGGGTTGTACACCACTTTTACTATCAACCCGCTTACATTTAAAAGCCAGCACTATAAGCTTAGTGTAATCAGTCACCCAAATCTCTTCAATGACTCCAAAGTGAGGTATCGGTGCAATGACGGGGTTTGTATCTTTTGAACTAGAGAAGTGCATGGATTCAGCCACGATCATAACCCCACTATTCTGCATGGTACTCTAGTTATCTTGTTCCTTTGTATAAAATGAAAAGTTATTGATGTCGTATCCGCTCCAACATATGACATTAAAGCTGGGCCCACATGCTAGCCATTTTAATGTATCAGAAGCAGTACTACCATCCTTCAGAATTTCTTCTTTAAACCATTGTAAGAAAGTCTTGTTATGCTTGTTCAACAATCACTTTTCGTTCATTCGAGGGTTTTCTTCCTTGACTCTTCTTTTGTGATCACAAAAGTAAGGTTGAACTTCATCAATGTTATTCAATAAATATAAATGTGCTTGAAGCACTTCCTCCCGACCCTTGCTCTTAACCATTACACCATGTGTACCCTTACCTTCACATCTTCTCTCATCATGACGGGGCTTAGGAACCCCTATAGGATCTGTCTTAGGAAGGTAGTCTAAACAAAACTCAATAGCTTCTTCTACAGCTTACCTTTGAACAATAGATGCTTCGGGACGGTGTGTGGATTCCTCACATACCCTTTCAAGATCTTCATGTATCGCTCAACTGGGTACATCCACCTCAAAAAAGGGGGCCACATAATCTAATCTCCCTCACTAAATGAACAACTAAGTGAACCATGATGTCAAAAAATGAAGGAGGAAAATAAATCTTCAATTGGCACAAGATTATAGCAGCCTCAACTTCCAACTCATCCAACTTATGGGAGTCAATGACTTTGCTACATATAGCATTGAAGAATGAGCGCAACCTAGTTATGGCATGTCTAACATTTTTAGGAGCAATACTATGAATAGCCACGAGCAATAGTTGTTGCATCAAGACGTGTCAATCACAAGACTTTAAGCCAACTAATGAGATCACTTGAGACAAGCCTCTTGACATTTGAAGAGTAACCATGTGGAACTTTGATGCCCTGAAGACACTCACAAAAACTTTGTCTCTCTTTTTTTTGACAAAGTATGACATGCTGGAGGCAAATATGTCCGCTTACCATCCTCAATAACTGGAGCTAACTGCTCTCGTATACCCATTGCAACCAGATCGAGACGAGCACTCCTGCCTTCCTTTGTCTTGCCCTGAATGTTGAGAAGCGTTCCGATTACACTATCACACACATTTTTCTCCACATGCATCACATCAATACAATGTCTGACATCAAGCATGTACCAGTATGGAAGATCAAAGAATATCAACCTCTTCTTCCATATGTTTTTCTCAGTAGCACTGCACACTAACCCAATCTCAATGAAGACAGGGAACACAATCATATTATTTATCATGTTAATTTTGGTTATCATTATAAGTGTAAAGAATAATTAATATTATTATCACAATCATTATTCAATTCATTTAGGAATTTTTTTGTTAAAATGGTACAATATGGGTCCATTATATTATTAATGTAATGGAATAATTCCATCCTATTAGTAAAAATTTTCCTAATCCAGTAGCAAGCAAGTCGAAAGAAAGGGAAGGGATTCTGATCCTTAGCCTTCTTTTTGGCCTTGCCGAAGATAACATTGATGTGCTTCACCCGTTGATAAACTTGCTCTCCATTTAAGGCCATCGGAGCATTTTCACTCTCTTGGCATCCATTAAAAGCTTTTTTCAACTTACGATATGGGTGATCACGTCTAAGAAATCTCTGATGCCAAAGGTAAACCTCTTCCTTCCATGATGCAACTGAGTGAAGCATGTGCCGTCTTCACATATAGGGCATGCTTTATGCCCCTTAATACTGTACCTGGACAAGTTCTCGTATGCTGGAATGTCATTGATGGTGCAAAATAACATGGCACGCATCTTGAAAGTCTCGTGAGAATACCCATCAACTACATCAACACCTTCTACCCACAACTTTTTCAAGTCTTCAATCAAGGGACTTAGATAAACATCTAACTCATTTCCCGGTTGCTTTGGGCCCGAAATCATCATAGATAACATCATGTATTTGTGCTTCATGCACAACCAAGGAGGTAGGTTGTAAATTATCAGGAGAACAGGTCATGAAATATGAATACTACTTAAGTTACCATATGGATTCATTCCATCCATAGCAAGTCCAAGCCTAAGGTTTCTTGGCTCATTGGCGAAATCCGGAAACAAAGTATTAATTTTCTTCCATTGCACAGAATCAACCGAATGGCGAACCTGTCCATCATGTTTCCTCTCATCATCATGCTATCTAAGGTTCTTTGCGTCTTTTACATTAGCGAACAATCGCTTGAACCTTTTAATTATTGGAAGATACTACAACACTTTCGCAAGAGGACCTTTTTTTTTCACATCGCAACTAGAATCATCAAGATCATCACCATCAACATTATCCTTCACTTTGTAGCATGATAACCCACACTTGGGGCAATCGTGCATCTTTTTAAAATGACCCATGTACAATATGCAATCACTGGGCCATGCGTGTATCGTTATACTCCATACCCATCGGACACAATACCTTCTTCGCCTCGTAGTTACAGTCAGGCAGTGTGTTGCTCTCTGGAAGCAAGTCTTTCAACAATTCAAGCAATTCGGTGAAACTTTTATCGCTCCAACCATTTCTCACTGACCAATTTTAACACCGCCGACAACCGTGTATGAGTAGTACACCTCGGATACAAAGGCTTATCCGCATCACTGCACAATCTTTCATACACATGTGCTCGCTGAAAAGATTCTTGTCCAATATCATGGATCATGTCCTCTACTCGATCATCCTCCATATCTACGTCAACTTCCTCACTTTGGGAGACACTTGGCTTGTTATTTAACAACACATCACCATGCCATATCCATCTTGTATAATTCAAGTAAATCCCAAAACAAATAAGATGAGTACGTATATCCTTGACCGTACATTTCCTTGTATTCAAACATTTGATATAAGGACAACAGCACATTCCATTACTATTAGGAACATTTCTTTGAACAAATTCTATAAACTCTTCCTACTCCCTTTAGATCATCACTTGGGGAGATTGGAAAATCACTAATATTTGAAAACCTAACAATCATATATATCTTAATTGACTAATTGGCTAAAACATCATCCTAATATATCTTAATCATCATTTCAATACCAACAATAAGCCTATTACCGAGTAAACTAGAAATCCAACCCCAACAAAAAATATACCCATGTGGACCTCAAATGGACATGATATATCCTTATAGCAAGTGTTTCCAATGACTTGCCTACTTTCTAAGAAACCAGAGACAATATTCATCATTCTATTGATGTCCAACATGCTTAGCATTTTCCCCCTAAAAAATGAGGTTCCTATCCCTCTTTAGTGAACTTTTTGCATATATTCTCAGACTTAAAAAGTGAACTAAGCAAATGACAGAAAGTAAAACGACAGAAAGCAAAACTGAAACACTGAGGGTTTCCCCAAAAATTACTTCCACAATACAGGGATCCCTATCCGTCCGCTGACAAATAAGGTTGCTTTTCTGATCATTCATATTTTGTGTTCTTTTTCTTCTTTGACCAATTAATCATCTAATTTTAGGTCATGAGTGATAGTTCGGTAATGTCTTTCTCAAAGTAATAGTTGGTATTTCCAAGATTCCTACCTAGTTTTTCTAGAAATAGTATGCTAAGTCATAGTTATAAATTCTTATTAGAAAAAATTAGCTATATCACTATATGGATACTTTAATGTCCATTATTTTGTATAAAAATCCCATTTTTTTCATACATCACAAATCATGCTTATTTTTCACTAGACCAACCTTTATGTTTACATAACCTATGTTAGAGATAAGCTATGGCTTATCACACATACTCACAGAAACATCAAAAATAGCAAAGTCTGAGTTCACAATGAACATTGGGCAGATGAACATGTTACTGTAATTTAAAAACATACTCACAAGTAAATGAGGAAGATCTGAAAACACAAACAAAAATGGGTATTGCAAAAACTGAAATTTGGGGGTTACTTGGGTTCACAGAGAGGAGAATGAGAGTGACTTAGTTAGGGTTCTTTGTTAGGGTTCACTCCAACCGCACAGAAAGGGGCGCGCGCTCTGTGTTAGTGACAAAGATAAAAGAAAGAAAGAGTAACTCACCAGAGAGAGAGAAGAGAACTCACCAGAAAGGGGCGCGCAGTGGTTGCCTGAGAATATGGCTCGCGGTTGTGACAGAAGAGGGTTCGAATGGGAAAGGGAGTTGTAACAGAGGCACTCTCGCGTGGTGGTGGGGAGAGGAGCTTGCGGTGGTGAAGTGATGAAGAGAGAAAGGGTTAGGGCATAGTGAAAGTGATGAAGAAGAGCGCGTGGGTTAACATATACTTTCTTAAAAATTTGGAAATCACTTTTAACGTTTGTTGTTTTCATCTTTTACGTCTGTTGTTTAAATAACAGACATAAAAGGTGCACTTTAACGTAAAAGTGACACTCATCACTTTTAATGTCCGCTATTTAAACAACAAACGTAAAAGATGATTTAAATAAACCTCATATTTACGGTTCTGCCACCACCTCCTTTTTAAAGTCCAATTTTTGTTTAACAGACGTTATAACTGCTCATTTATTACATATTTTCCAACAGTGAATGTTTTCATTTTTCATTTCTTAACATCATAACCAAAATTTTGATTTAACAATGTTGAAAACGAAAATAAATTATAGTGAGCTCGTAATAAAACTATTTGATATTTGATCATAACATGATCAAGTTCATCACAAAAAGTTATATGAGCTCATAATAGTAAAAATAAATTTAGGAGTCTATTACAAAATAACATAGAGGCACGTCATATCACAAAGAAATATGACACAAAAAAAACTTAGTTTACACCAAAAGAATATCACAAAGAAATATAAGATCCCATCACAAAAAAAATGTTTAGCCAATGGTTTATCCTAGTCCACCACAGGCCAGCCTATGTCGGGCTAACGAATTTTCATGTTAGACTAACAATATTTTTGAGCTAATCGAGCCAGCCCATCGAGCTCGACCCATTTTGACACCTTTACTTTAAAGTTATTGAAAAAGGAATTTAATTTTTATTAACGTTAAAATTAACACTATAAGAAAACTTTCAAATACCAACGGATATTTACCGATGGTCTTGAAACCATAAAAAAATTCTTTTAAAATTATTGGCAAAAATATTGACAGACAAGTTGTTGGTGAAGTTATCGTGGCCTCGTGGGCATGTCCGGCCTTTAGGTAAAGCTGGTAAAGCACTAGCTTTAGGCCTCCTAAAAAATTTATAATTTTACTAGGTTTTAGGCCTCCAAAACAGTCTCAAACTTAATATATATTTTATTTGTATTTGTTTTATTATCTACAAGTGTGGTTGTATGTACACATGCAACAAACATTTACACCAATCATAATAATTTTGCTTTAAAAATATAAAAAAATTGCAATAAAAATAATTTGTATATATAATATTATTTTTATAAAAATATTTGTACTAGCTTTAAAAAGGCTTCGCTCAAAATTCGCTTTAGGCCTCATTATATGTTGGGTCGGCCTTGATCGTGGGCGTGCCTGTCGGTAAAGAAGACGGTAACTTTGGCACCATCAAGCGGGAAATCATGTTGTGTATCTACCAACAGACAAAGTCGTCGGTAACATGATCGATGGGCAAAGATCGATGAGTCTTTTCCATTGGTAACATGATCAACAACTTTTCTATCGGAAATGTGAGTGTCTGAATCACATGACAATTGTACTCCAATGTCTCTTTGTTTTTTAAAATGGATAAGTCATCTGTAATTTTTAATTTAGTGAAGGTGTGAGACCTCCTCTTTCACTTGCACTCTTTTTTGGGAATGCAGCAAATGATGTGTGATGCTCTTATGGTGAATAAGTCAATCAAGGCACATAAATCACATAATAAGGAAGCCTTCGAATGGAAAAACTCAAAGATTTTCTAACTTGTTAGTTGAAACAAATAAGTTGTTGTATGAAGGGGTCGTGGATTCTAAATTATCAACGTCTGTGAGATTTTCAGCTTTCAAGTAAATTGGGATATTCCTCAAAAGTGTTTGATTTTTTTCCCAAAATGCTTTCAGACGTAACACCTGTAAAAGAGAATTCACCAAAAAAAACATTATGATGCAAAGAAGTTAGTGTCAAAGCTGGGATTGGAGGTTAAGAAGATTGATTGTTGTGGGAATGGTTGTATATTTTATAACGATAATGATTATGACACTAATGATGCAGGATTCAGGTGAATGTTGATTTAGTCAAGGGTTGAGGTATCATGCTCAAAACACCTAAATAGGTAAACACAAAGAAGTTCCTATAAAGTTGATGTTCTATTTGCCAATATTCAAATGTTACAGAGAATGTTAGCATCATGGAATGTGCAAGAGAAATGACATGACATTATAAGAACATAAGAACTTTATAAATGCATGCCATCTGTTTGATGGGAAGCTTGGAAGCACGAACAAGAACTTTCATAGAGTATATCCTAATTTTTATAATGATCCACGGAGTGTACAACTAGGGTTATGCTTTGACGATTTTACCCCTTATATTTAGGCATCAACTTCATCATAATCTCATTGGTCGGTACTTGTCACCATGTACATTCTTTCTCTTGAAATATGTATGTCAAAACTCGTTTTGACTTGTCTTATACTGGGCCTATCTAATCCGAAGGCTGGTATTGATGTTTATTTACATACTTTGATTAATGATCCAAAAAAGTTGTGGAGTGGTGTGTTGACATATGATATTTGAAGGAAACAAAGTTTTCTGATGAGAGCTGTTAAGTCTCTAAATGTCTGATATGCATTTGCCCTAAATTTTGATGAAAACTAAATATTTGTCAATGATTTAATTGAACTACATATTGGTTGTTAACCTGTCTACTTAGTGTGTAGATTATTATTTAAGTATTTTTAATCACTTGTCTGCCCTAAGACATTCTTGGTCAAAAGTGAAGAACACTCGTCTGATAAGTAAAGCCAACGCTTCTGTTGAAGAAGTTTCACCCGTATGATGGCTTATCTGGAGATGTTGACTTTCTGCATAGAAGAGTCAATGTCTAATGAAGCTCACACTCGTCTGGTGTCTCTCAGTGAAGAACACGCGAAGACTGAAGAACTTTTGTGAGTTGTCTAATCAGTCAAAAGATGCGAAGGTTTATTTCACAAGGATCATGATTTTCATAAGGTCAAACACTCAAAGCAACCCTGAAGCTCAAAAAAGGAGTGCTACCAAAATGCTTTATTCCCTAGTACATCTGGAAGTTGCACAAAAAGGGAAATGTGCTCAACGAAGTACAAAAGCAACCCGAAGAACTCTGATTTGGCTACTGCACAAAGCATAAAGCATATCTTTCTCTGTTATAGTATAAGCAATGTTCCTATGCACTATATGGTTTCCCAGAACGCCTCTATTGCATTTAATGAAGCTCAGCGTAAAGCCAAAAATAGAAGGAATGTATCTAATGGATTCAAATTGATTGAAGGTTATAAATAGAGAAGGACATTGAAGATGAAGATATAGAACACAACATTAATTCGAAGAGCCATTACTCAACGCATTTATTTCTTCAATCATTCATTCTTTATTCTTCAATCATTTGAAGTTTTTTTTTTGAAACAAATTCAATCATTTGAAGTTATTACACAATCTTTCAAACCTTCACAGTAAATTCACTCTTCTGAGTGTTAGTGAAAGACTTGCAAGTTGTATTTATTACACTCTTCTTTCAAACAAATTTGAGTGATCCTGAAGAGGCTAGGTGTGAAAATAATACTTGTCTTGGAGCCTGGAGAGGCTAGGTGTGCAAAGAATAATTGTCTGTAACCTGATCAGTTATAGTGGAGAAAACTTGGTGCTTCCAAGGACTGGATGTAACCCTAGTTTTTAAGGGGTGAACCAGGATAAAATAGTTGTGTCTATCTCTATCCCTAATCTCTTTGTTCATTTATTTATCTTAACTGTTAATCTAACTAAAGGGGTTAAAGTGTAAACATCAAACAAAGTTTTTATCTTACATGATTGTCTATTTTTCTATTGAAAAACCTAGTCCGATTACCTTTTTAATCACTCGTCTGCTCTATGCTTCTGCTTACGAAAAGGTTTTAACTTTCTCAAAAAGTCTGATAAACACAATTCAACCCCCTTCTCATGTTTATAGTGGTCTATTTCAAGAGCAACTTTAATATGGACTCTTCGTGACAATCCTTCTTTTCACATATTCTATGATTTGAATCTCGTGGTAAATTGACACATTCTCATTGCATAGAGCACACAAAGGATGTGACCTTAGGAAACAGATAGAAAACTTCATCGTTTGACTCACATTGTAGTTTCTTATCAAATATTATTCCTAAAACTTTGTTATATATAAATATTTTATAATTTATAGTTTTACATTATTTTATAGTATTTACATAGAGTACATTAAAATAAAATAAGATTATAAAAAATATAAGGAAGTATTTACTGATGAGGTAATTAATTTCATGTGGTTATGGTCTTATGGTTTCATCGTTAAAGCGTTGCAAGTAAATATATGTTGCCAATGAATTCTGCTCGTAAGTAATCAATATTCTTGTAATGTACATTCATGTACAAACTACAAAGTACAATATAAGAATATATTAATGTTCCATCAAGAATCCAATTAATCGGAATCTGACCGGAATTGAATATAACAAGTGTTTATGAGTATGAATTCTAAAGATCTTTTGTGGATATAACTTGGCAGAATATGCATTCTGGTCCTACGTATCCCAGATGGGAATCAAAGCTAACGTAGTTTTAAATGAGTTATATAAATGAGATTAATTGGAGTCCCTGATCAGAAGGTGGTTCCCCTATTTATAGTGTTGGTGTAACCGTCCTCCCATTATCTTGATAACTTCCTATCCACTAGGGATCATGCTATTTAACATGATATGGATAAGGGAGTGGTTATTTCAACCTTCCTTGTGTTGGAACCAAAGTGGTCATGGTTAAATAATCTTTTAAGTTTTGATGTTAACAAAAAGATTAAATTTGTATGACAAATTTATGTTAAGAACTAACGTGTCTACTCAAGTGTGCATGACTGTTTTCAGTATCGCTAGACGAGGGAAATAGTCTCAAGTCCCTTAGAATAGCTTAACAGCATATCGGGTCCAAGACTTACTCGCTACACGAGCCCTCAAAAGAATATGGTAAATAACTAGTCTATAAGGTAATCGCTAGACGTGGCGCTAAAAATAACTAAGCTTAAAAGGCACTAGACGAGAGTCTAAGTATACCCTTGTAAGAAGCACTAGACGAGCTATTAGAATCTATCAGAAATATAACAAGTCCAAAGACTTGTAACTAGACGAGTAATTAATTAGACTAGCTGATAAATATAGATCTAAGCTAAAATAGTCCACTAAGTTAGTCAACTAGATGCCAAGACAGTAGAATACCCAGTTACTTTTTAAAGTTAAAAGATGTGCGTCCGAAGGCATACTAGAATTGAACCCGTCTAATCAAAGTGAATTTATTTCAAATGATTGTTTATTTAATACGAAGGCATCTATGTCTTCACTTATGTTATTTGAATTGTTTATGACTTTGTTTCTTGATAAAAGAAACATAACACAGTCGAATACACAAAACTTTGTACTCTAACACACACGCTGCTGTAAAGTTGAATAAAGTACAAAGTAAGAAAGACGGAAAGCAACTTTCGTTACAACAGAGAAGTGACAGTACCACTTTGAGCATTTCTGATAACTAAGAGCTCATTTCGCAGAAAGCATAACAAGTTATTAGACTCAACGGATCTCAGCATTTAATGTTTTGTCTAAACGGATATTTTTAAAGGCCGTTGAAGAAGAAGGGAACTCAAGCTGAAGACCTTCTATAAATATTGGACGACCCCAGCAAAGAAATTTACAGAAGCTGAACAAGCTCAAACTATTGAAAGCGCATAAACTCTGTTAAATCTTTTCTAGATTGCTTTGTAACTTTGATCTTAAACTTTCATACCCTCGCGCAGTGAGTTTCTTAGATCAAAATCTTTAATCTCTAAGTTAGAGTGAGCCTGAAGAGGATTGGTTAGAAAGAATACTTGTAAGCCTGAAGAGGTGTTGAATACTTGTTGTTGTAAGCCTGAAGAGGTGTTGAATACTTGTAAAACTATTGGATTATAGTGGAGAAAACCTTCAAGTAGAATGGACTCGACGTAGCTCTTAGTTGGAAAAGAGTGAACCATGATAAATTATCTTTGTGAATCTTCTATCCTTATCTCTTTACAGCTTTCGATAATACTAACTGTGGGGATTTGGATTTAAGTTTATTAACTCTTTTAAAAAGATATTTTAACTATGTGTATATTTCTTTTCTTGCTTACAAAAAGGTTTAAGAAAAAGTTTTTTGAAAAACTGTTAAGAAACACAATTCAACCCCCCTTCTTGTGTTTCCCTGTGTCAACTAGTGGAAAAAGAGAATAGTCGCTTTTCTTGATGCACAAAATGTGGATATGGGGAGCTGATTGAAACTGGCTATACTGAGCCAAGAGGTGACAATGGAGCTGCTATTCCTAGAGCTCTATTGACTGCTGAACAAAAGACTGAATATCAACTCAATCTGAAGGCCAAGCATTACCTAATGTGTGCTATCACCAGATCTGAACATGATAAAGTTCATAGTTGTAACACAGCTAAGGAAATATAGGATACTCTAGCCCTAGCTCATGAAGGGTCATCCCAAGTGAAAGAGTCAAAGATAAGCATGCTGGTTCACTAGTATGAACTGTTTAAAATGGCTGAACATGAAACCATAGATCAAATGTTTGGTAGATTCCAAACTATCACTAATGGTCTAAGATCTCTCGGAAAGAATTATGAAAATAGAGATGATGTCAGAAAAATATTGAGAAGTTTACACAAACAGTGAAGACCTAAGGTCACTGCTATTTAGGAAGTAAAGAACCTCAATACTCTCACTCTAGAAGAGCTTCTTAGATCTTTCAAAGTCCATGAACTTGAGCTTAACGAAGAAGAAAGTACCTGAAAAGGCAAGTCCATTGCCCTAAAGGCTAAAAAGGCTAGCTCTTCAAAAGTTCTAAAGGCTAAGGAATCCTCAGATGAAGCAGAGCCTTTAGACAGTGATGAAGGATCTGATGAGGATGAACTGCCTTTCATCTTCAGAAAGATTCAACATATGTGGAGAAAGAAAGGTGGTTTCAGAAGGAAGCATATAAAAAAAAAGTTCACCAAGGATAAGTCAGACTCCAAGGATAAAGGTCCACCTTTGTGTTTAGAGTGTAAAAAGCCTGGTCATTTCAAAGCAAATTGTCCAGAGCTAAAGGAAAAAAAATAAATTCTTCAAGAAGAAGAAAGGTCTGATGGCAACATGGGAGGATCTGGATCTGTCATCATCTGATGAAGAAGAAGAAGCTGAGGAAGAGGCAAACATATGTCTCATGGCTAGCACTTCTTTTGACAGTGAATATAGTGATGCTGAGGTAATGGATTCTGACTCATCTACTCTACAAGAAGTATTTGATGAATTATTAAGTAACTCATCCATACTATCTCATGAATATAAAAACCTTAGAAAGAAATTTTCTAAGTTGACTAAAGAGTATGATAAAGTCTGCATTGAAAAAGAAGCTCTTGTTGATGAAAACAAGAAATTAAGAATGTCAATCTATCTGACAAACTCAAAGTTAAGACCAATGTTCCTTGTGAAGTTGAAAAACTGAAACAAGATGTGACATATCTAACAGACAGTCTGTCTAAGTTTGTAGGTGGCCAGAAAAGTTAAAATTGATATTGAGGTATTCTAGATCACCTCATGATAAGTCTGGCCTAGGCTATGATAAAGAGAAGCAAGATGCATCTCAAAAAGTATCAAAACCTCATGCACAACACAAAGTTCTAAGAACTCATGAACAACATCATAAAACATACTGTAGAATATGTGGAAAAAGTGGTCATTTTACTTCAAAATGCATACATAATAAATATGTTAAGCATGCTCGTCCAGTGACTACTAACAAGGAAGGACCCAAGTTAATCTAGGTGCCTAAAGACAAGATTATACCTGTTGCAGGTTTCCTTAACAACAGGAAAGAAACATGCATCTTGGTACTTGGACAGTGGATGCTCACGTCATATGACGAAAGAAAAGTGTATGTTCCAAGACCTTAGACATAAAGATGGTGGTTGGGTTACCTTTGGAGGTAATTAGAAAGGGAAAATCATTGGAGTAGGTAAAATTGGTAAACAACCATTTCCCTTTATTGATAATGTTTTGTTAGTTGAAGGATTAAAACACAACTTGCTAAGCATAAGTCAATTGTGTGATAGTGGGTATGTTGTTTCCTTTGGCAAAAACATGTGTATTGTCAAGAAACTTGATGGATCATTCTTGTTCACTGCTAAGAGGCAAAACAATCTGTATAAGATTGACTTGGAGGACCTCTCAAATCAAAGTCTCATGTCTAGTGTCCATTGAAGATGAGCGATGGATTTGGCACAAAAGGCTAGGTCATACAAGCTTGAAGTTAATTTCAAAGCTAAATAAGCATAACCTCGTGAGAGGATTACCAAACCTTAAGTACAAATCTGATGCTCTCTGTGATGCATGTCAAAAGGGAAAACAAGTGAAAGGTTCTTTTAAATCTAAGAACATTGTTAGTACCAATAGACCACTAGAGTTGCTACACATTGATCTCTTTGGTCCAACAAGGACTGCTTTTGTCAGTGGTAAGAAATATGGTCTAGTGATAGTAGACGACTACACTAGATGGACATGGGTTATGTTCCTAGCCCACAAGGATGAGTCATTCAAGGTCTTCTCTAATTTCTGCAAACGTGTATAAAATGAAAAAAGCATTTGTATCACTTCAATCAGAAGTGACCATGGGGGAGAGTTTGAAAATGAGCTATTTGAAAGGTTCTGTAAGGAAAGTGCTATTCTTCACAACTTCTCAATACCTAGAACACCACAACAAAATGGTGTGGCAGAGAGAAAGAACAGATCTCTTCAAGCGATGGCTAGAATAATGTTCAATGACAACTCTGTCCCTAGACACTTCTGGCCTGAAGCTGTTAACACAGCCTGTTACATTCAGAACAGAATGTACATTACACCAATTCTGAATAAAAACTCCTTATGAATTGTGGAAAGGACGAAAACCCAACATATCTTACTTTCATCCTTTTGGTTGTAAATGTTTTATATTAAATACTAAAGATCAACTTGGTAAGTTTGATGCTAAAGTAGATAATGGAATCTTGTTAGGATATTCTGAGTCGTCCAAAGGCTTTAGAGTGTATAATTCTAGAACTCTAGTTGTAGAAGAAAGCATACATGTTAAGTTTGATAGCAAACAGCCTGATTAGAAATTATCAGAGCTAGATGAAGCTTTTGCAAATTTGAATCTCAAAGATTCAGAAAATCCATTAAATATCAAGACTGGTGATTCTGCAGACGACCATCAGAATGGTTCAGGAGCTTCATCTTCTCAACATGACAATGCTCAAAGGTCATGGCACTTCAAGACTTACCATCCTCAAGACTAGATCATTGGAAGTCCCAGTGATAGGTTAAGGACTAGGTCAACCTTCAGAGAGCAAGCTGATTCTGCTTTTGTCTCTGAGTTGGAACCAAAGACTGTAGACGAGGCTCTACTAGATGAGGTTTACGTTCTGGCCATGTAAGAGGAGCTGAACCAATTTGAGAGAAGTGAAGTCTTGGACTCTTGTACTTCTTCCCAAGGATAATTCAGTGATTGGAACCAAATGGGTCTACAGAAATAAGCTTGATGAAAATGGTAAAGTGGTAAGGAATAAAATAAGATTAGTTGCTTAAGGTTATTCTCAAGAAGAAGGTATATATTATACTGAAACCTTTGCTCCAGTTGCTAGATTAGAAGCTATTCACATTCTACTATCATTTGCTGCACATCATAATATCATCCTTTATCAAATGGATGTGAAAAGCGGATTTTAAATGGCTTCATAAATGAGGAAGTTTATGTTATGCAACTTCCGGGTTTTGAAAGTGAAATTCATCCTGAACATGTATATAAGCTAAAGAAAGCTTTATACGGTCTTAAGCAAGCTCCTAGAGCTTGGTATGAAAGGCTAAGTTCATTTCTTATGGATAATGGATTTAGAGAGGAAAGGTTGATACAACCTTGTTTAGAAAATCCAACAAGTCCAGCTTCATAATTATGCAAATTTATGTTGATGACTGATAAACTGTCATTTTGTATACTTTATTATTGGGAAATTAGATGTGATTTATTATTTATTTGGATATTATTATGAATATTCACCCTATTTCTTATGATTATTGTAGAATTTGTCATCATGACAGCGGAGCATTTAATTGGAGAAAAAGCAACAAATCTGGAAGGATTTTGGATAAAATGGATGTGTTCTGAAATATCAAAAGAGCACGGCCGTGCTCAACATTAAGCACGACCGTGCTAATCTGAAGAACCCGTGCTGACCAGCACGCCCTTGCTTGGATTGCTGGATTGACATCGATTATTGAGCACGACCGTGCTCGGTATTGAGCACGACCGTGCTCTTCAGCAAGGCCTTGCTGACTTTCTCAGTTTTAGCACGGTTTGACGCCGTTTTAGTTGAGCACGACCGTGCTTACTAATGAGCACGACCGTGCTCGTGTCTCAGAGGCCCAATTACGTAGGTTTTTACGTTGCCAATATAAGGAAGCCATGAGGCATAACACAGCAGCCGTTCCAGTCTGCGAAACAGATTCACATAGCTTTGGTACAGCAGCCGTTCCACACCGGAGACAGCAGCCGTCATTGAGCACAGCAAGGAAGATCGAGTCTTGAAGTGAAGGACCGTCTCCCAATTGATTTGAAGAACTGCTTCGCGTCAAAAGGGTGTTCGGGTTTTAGTTTTCTTTTTCTCTCTTTTATGGATTGTTACATGCCTTTGATTTGTATAGTGAATTTTGTTATTATGAGTAGCTAAATTCATTCCTAAGGTAATGGTGGATCTTATGTTTTGATACCGTTGATGTTTGCCTAATTTTAATATGAATCAGTGTTTCTGTTAATTGATTGGTTTAATCCTTGTGTTTGAACTTCTAAGAGATTTGATCATTCTTTACTAAGTTAGTTAATTGATTGGCGACCGTACCACAATTAGTTAACGGAACTCTAGGATTAACCGGATTTGGGGTTGCGTGGACCAAACGCAATCCCTCGTTTTCAATCAGTTATTGAATTAATAAAACTTGCCAATTCTTTATGCTTCTTTTAACTGTTTACCTTGCATGACCATTGGGGGTAACTGATTAAGGGAAAGAATATTAATATTGCATGACCATTGGGTATTAATAGATTTAGAGTGAGTGATTGGCAATCAATAAGAAACACATATTATTGAGGAATTGGGTAACATCATAGGTAGTGACATAAGTGAAACCAAGCACCCTAGGCTTTCCATAATTGATCCTTTGCTTGCAATTCTTTGTCTTTCTTGGCTTTCACAATCTTGCTATTTTTATTTCATTGTTTTCAACCAATTCGATTGTCTAAATAACATAAGGACTTAATTAATCTGGTACTTGTCAACAATCTCTGTGGGTTCGACACTTGGAGTCCCAAATACTCCTATATTACTTTTGCGATAGGGTGCACTTGCTCTTAAGTGTAGTATTAGTGCAACAAGTTTTTGGCGCCGTTGCCGGGGATTGTTTTTGACAATATTAGAAAGATTAAATCCTAGTTACTTTAGACACCATTTCATTTACTTTATTTTTTTTTATTTTGATTTACTTCCTTGTATGCTAACGCGTTCTCAATCTCCTAACTTGCAGTATAATCCTGAGATAGAAAGAACTGCGCGCAAAAACAGAAAGCAAGCTAGAGAACGGAGAACCATGGCTCAAGAGGATGAAAGGACGATGTTGGACTTTGCTCGTCCTTCAACCACTAATGCTACAGGGAGTATTATTAGGCCTAACATTGAGGCCAACAACTTTGAGATCAAACCAGCTTTGATCTCTATGTTGCAAAATGCAATTCAATTTAATGGGACCAGCTTTGGCTTAAGTCCTTGCCGTCTGGTTCCATAACCACTTGGGACCAACTCTCTTCTAAATTTATGGATAAGTATTTTCCACCTGCTAAGTCTGCTAAACTGCGTAATGACATAACTTCTTTTGTGCAGGTTGAACTGGAATCTCTGTATGAGGCATGGGAGCGATTTCAAGAGGTATTGAAGAGATGCCCCCATCATGGTTTTCCTGTCTGGCAGTTAGTCCAAGCATTCTACAATGGACTATCTTCATCAAATAAGGGCATGATAGATGCAGCAGCTGGAGGTAGTATATGGAATAAGAGGCCACAGGCGGCTTATGAGTTGATAGAACAGATGACTTCTAGTTACCAGTGGCCATCCAGTGATAGGCATGTGAACAAGAGGCAACCTGCACTTATACAACCTGGGGCCTATAAAGTGGATGCTAACACCGCATTGGAAAACAAATTGGAGGCTCTTTCAAAGAAGATGGAAGCAATGATGCAGACACAAACTCAGTTGATAACTCAGACTGCTCCACCTCCTGATCTTTGTGATCTTTGCGGTATAGAGGGACATGAGAGTACAGAATGCCAAGCAGGCAACCCTTTTGTGCCAGATGAAGAAGCAAATTATGTGGGTAATCCTAATCGGGGTAATAATGATCCTTATTCAAATCACTACAATCCCGGTTATAAGCAACACCCAAATCTCTCATATGGAAGTCAGAACCAGAATGTTCTCTACAGGCCACCTCATTTGAAAAATCAAGGCCCGAGACAAGAGGAACGCAGGCCAAATCTTTATGATACAGTGATGAAACACATAGAGAGCAGTGATGAGAGATTTAAAATTTAGAGAATCAGATGTCTACCTTGGTAACACTGATGACCCAAAGAGAAAAAGGGACACTGCCTAGTCAACCAGAAAAGAATCCAAAGGAGCATGCTAAGGTGATTACCCTTAGAAGTGGGAAAAAGATAGAGGTTCCTCATGAAGAAGAGGATAAGTCAAAACCCAAGGAGGTTTCTACTGAAGGGAACCCAAAGAATGAGGTAAGTGAGAAAAATCTAGTGAAGGAAGTTCTTGTGCCATCTCCCAAGTCAACCATTCCTTTCCCTCAAAGGTTTAGCCAACAAGACCCCCAGTTCACTAGGTTCTTGGATATGTTGAAACAACTCCATGTAAATATCCCATTCGTGGAGGCTATTTCTCAAATGCCCAAATATGCCAAATTCCTTAAGGAGATTTTGAGCAATAAGAAGAAATTGGGAGAGTTTGCTACAGTGAGGCTTAATGAGGAATGCTCTGCTATCCTCCTCAAGAAATTGCCACCTAAACTTAAAGATCCAGGGAGTTTTACTATTCCTTATTCTATTGGTACTTCTTATTTTGAAAAAGCTTTATGTGATTTGGGTGCCAGTATTAACTTAATGCCTTTGTCTGTTTTTCGCAGGTTAGGTATGCAAGAGCCAAAGCCCACTACTGTTTCATTGCAGCTAGCAGATAGATCCATCACCTATCCTAGAGGTATTGTGGAGGATGTTCTTGTCAAGGTTGACAAGTTTATCTTCCCGGCTGATTTCATAGTGCTTGACATGGAGGAAGATGAAGAGGT
The DNA here is from genome assembly GCA_035048595.1 of Echinosophora koreensis. Taxonomy (NCBI): domain Eukaryota; kingdom Viridiplantae; phylum Streptophyta; class Magnoliopsida; order Fabales; family Fabaceae; genus Echinosophora; species Echinosophora koreensis. Next base: position 2,040,216 of record JAPCYP010000002.1, on the reverse strand, counting down.
TCCCATAATTTTGGGAAGGCCATTTTTGGCCACTGGTAGGACCATCATTGATGTGCACCAAGGGAAGCTTACTTTAAGGCTTAATGATGAGGAAGTGGTTTTTAAAGTTTTTGATTCGTTGAAATTTCCTTCCTCTTTTAATTCATGCAATTTTATAAATGCCTTGGATAGTACATCTGCACTAATATCTTCTTATTCTCAGCAGCAATTGATTGAGGACGCCCTTGAGAAAATTTTATTTTTCGAAAAGGATGATCTAGTGGATTCTGAGGAGTTGATAGATGAGATAATGGCATTAGAGGCAGGGATTGTTGCCCAAGAAAAATGGAGAGGGACTAGGCAATTTGAAGTTCTTGAGGGACGTGATTCACAAAAGCCAAAATCATCAATTGAAGAACCCCCAGAACTTGATCTTAAACCCCTTCCTTCTAATCTTAAATATGCATTTTTATCTCCCCCTTCTTCATTACCAATAATAATTTCTTCTTCTTTGACAGGTTCTATGGAGGAGAAACTCTTGCGAGTTCTGAGAGATAATAAGGAAGCCTTTGGGTGGACCATTCATGATATTAAGGGTATTAGCCCCTCAATTTGCACCCATAGGATACACATGGAGGTGGAACACAGACCCAAGGTGCAACCTCAAAGAAGGCTCAACCCAAATTTAAAGGAAGTGGTGAAAAAGGAGGTAATTAAATTGCTTGATGCGGGTATTATTTATCCTATTTCTGATAGTCCTTGGGTGAGTCCTGTGCAGGTTGTCCCTAAAAAGGGAGGAACTACTGTCATGGAGAATGACAAGAAAGAATTGATAGCTGTTAGGGAGGTAACAGGGTGGCGTATGTGTATAGATTATAGGAAATTAAATGAGGCAACTAGAAAAGGCCACTTCCCCCTTCCCTTTATTGACCAAATGCTTGAGAAATTATCTGGTCGTGAATTTTATTGTTGCTTGGATGGGTATTCCGGATATATGCAAATACCTGTGGCTTTTGAAGATCAAGAGAAAACCACTTTTACTTGCCCATACGGTACTTTTGCATATAGACGGATGCCTTTTGGTTTGTGTAATGCACCTGCCACCTTTCAAAGATGCATGATGGCTATATTTTCTGATATTTTAGAGGATTGCATTGAAATATTCATGGATGATTTTTCTGTTTATGGGTCCTCATTTGATAATTGTTTGCATAATTTGGGAGTGGTTTTGAAAAGGTGTAAAAACACTAATCTGGTTCTTAATTGGGAAAAATGCCAATTCATGGTGACTGAGTGCATTGTTTTGGGGCATAAGGTTTCTCATAAGGGTATTGAGGTTGACCCTGCAAAGGTTGAGGTAATTGCCAAATTGCCTCCTCCTAACTCTGTTAAGGCCATTAGAAGTTTCTTGGGGCATGCTGGTTTTTATAGGAGGTTTATAAAAGATTTTTCTAAAATTGCAAAACCTCTTTCTAATCTTTTACTGAAAGATGCCCCATTTGAATTTTCTGATGCTTGTTTGGAAGCCTTTAAAATTTTGAAGGCTAAATTAATTGATGCACCTGTTGTTGTTGCTCCTGATTGGTCTTTGCCATTTGAACTTATGTGTGATGCTAGTGATATGGCAGTAGGTGCTGTTTTAGGCCAACGTAAGGATAAAAATTTTCAAACCATTTACTATGCTAGTAGAACTCTTGATGAAGCACAAAAGAATTATACCACTACAGAAAAAGAGTTGCTAGCAGTAGTATTTGCTTTTGATAAATTTCGTCCTTATTTGGTTATGTCTAAGGTTGTTGTTTATACTGACCATTCTGCTATTAGACATTTGCTGGCCAAACAGGATGCCAAACCAAGATTGATCAGATGGGTGCTGTTGCTACAAGAGTTTGATGTGGAAATTAGAGACAAACGGGGTGTGGAAAATTCAGTGGCAGACCATCTCTCAAGAGTGGATGCTTCTGTTAGACCACAAGTTGAAGAGGCCATAAAAGAGACATTTCCTGATGAGCAATTATTCTCGATTTCCAAACTTCCCTGGTATGTAGATTTTGTCAACTACAAGGCAGGTAATAAACTTCCCCCTAACCTTTCATATGCTCAGCGTAAGAAATTTCTTTCTGATGTTAAGTATTATTTTTGGGAAGAACCTTATCTGTTTAAGGTATGTAGTGATAAAATTATTAGGAGATGCATTCCTGAGGTTGAGACACATGCTATTTTAGAGCACTGCCATTCTAGGGAAGCTGGCGGCCATTTTGGCCCAACTAGGACAGCTCAAAAAGTTCTTCAATGTGGATTTTACTGGCGCACTCTTTTTAAGGATGCATATAATTTTGTGAAATCTTGTGATAGGTGTCAAAGGAGTGGGAATATTTCTAGAAAACATGATATGCCTCTAAATAATATTTTGGTTTGTGAATTATTTGATGTTTGGGGCATTAATTTCATGGGACCTTTCCCCAAATCTTTTGCAAATGAGTATATTCTGGTTACTGTGGATTATGTCTCAAAGTGGGTGGAAGCAGTGGCTTTACCCACTAATGATGCTAAAGGAGTTATAAAGTTTTTAAAGAAAAATATTTTTACAAGATTTGGCACTCCTAGAGCAATCATTAGTGATGGTGGCACCCATTTTTGTAACAAACAATTTGATAATCTTTTGACAAAATATGGTGTCACTCATAAGGTAGCCACCCCTTATCACCCACAAACTAGTGGGCAAGTTGAGGTTTCCAATAGGGAGTTAAAGAAAATTTTGGAAAGAACAGTTAACAGTTCTAGGAAAGATTGGTCTTTAAAACTTGATGATGCATTATGGGCATATAGAACTGCATTTAAAACTCCCATTGGCATGTCCCCCTATAGATTGGTTTTCGGAAAAGCATGTCACTTACCTGTTGAGTTAGAGCATAAGGCTTACTGGGCATTGAAATTTTTGAATTTTGATATGCATCTTGCAGGTGAAAAGCGCTTATTGCAGCTTAATGAGATGGATGAATTCCGTCTTGAGGCATATGAAAATGCCAAACTATACAAGGAGCGCACTAAAAAGTGGCATGACAAGCACATTCAAAAGCGTGAGTTTCTTGTTGGTAGTAAAGTTCTAATTTTTAACTCACGACTTCGTTTGTTTCCAGGAAAACTAAAATCTAGGTGGATTGGCCCTTATGAAGTTACCAAAGTCTTCCCATATGGCGTGCTTGAGGTAACCAGAGATGGGAAAGAAACCTTCAAGGTTAATGGGCAGAGAGTGAAGCATTACGAGGATGGCGTGGTACCTGAGCGCTACACAGTAAATTTAGAATAACTCCCCTGTCGGGAACAACCGTCAGGCTCGCGACGTTAAACAAGCGCTTCGCAGGAGGCAACCTGTGTTTCTTCCTATATCCTTTTTATTAACTGTTTATTTGGTAGTTGAAATTTCTTCATTTCTTTTCCTTAATTTAATTTTTTTAAGAATTGAATTAAGTGTGGGGATATTAGAAGTTTCTTTAAAAAAAAAAAAATGAAAAATGAATGAAAAACCATTGGGGCAAATACTCTTGCTGATGCTTACTGCTCGTAAGCGTTGAATTGAGCACGACCGTGCTTAATAATGAGCACGACCGTGCTCCTCGGATCATCCAGAGTTTCAACACATCAAAAATTCAATCAGGGACAGACTGTGCCCATTCCCAGAAGTTGAAGTTTTGACTAAAGAACAAAGGGAGAAGATTGCTACCAATTCTTACCCCGGATACACTCCATCTCGCTTGAATTTCTGTCAGGATGCAAACGAGTATGCCCGGATAGAGACCCTTAGAGATATTGAACGGAGGGCAGAAGAACGCCCACGTGGATACAGTGCTGGGCGTAAGTGTTATCATGACATGATTGACAGGAAAATCAGGTGACTGGACCAGATCCCATTCCCAGAGATAGAGCGCTACACTGAAGAGGAGAGAGACAGATGGTGTGACCTTTACTTGGTAGAAGCTGAAGCAACAAATGATTATGCATATTTGAAGATTGAAGAGGCTAGGCTTGCTAAGCTAGCATTGGAAGGAAATCCGGAAGGAGAACCGAAGGCGGAGGAGAAAGAGAAGGAGTCCTCTCGGACTCCTTGAGATAACAATTTCTAAACCCTTCCCTTTGTTTTTCTTTTTCCAAAATTTGCAAATAATTTTGGTCATAAAAAAAAACAAAAAAATTAAATTAAAATAAAATAGTGTCAATGAGTCTAAGTAGGTAATCTGTTTCTACTCAGTATTTACGTATTTAATAAATAAATAAAAAGAATTAAAAAAAAAAATTAAAAAAAACTAAGCACGGCCGTGCTCATTGAAGAGCACGCCCGTGCTCAGCAGCGATTTTGAAAAAAATAAAAGTGGTCAGAGCACGGGCTAGGGTTCATTTGTTGAACCCGTGCTCCCTCTCCAACTGTCCCAAAATCCTAGCGTCCCCAACACAGCAATCTCTTTTCTCCAACTTTTGCTCATCACTTCACTTAATCCAGGTAATTTTTCATGTACCTCTGTCTATTATTGCTCCTTACTCGGTTTAAGTGGGTATGTGGTAATATGATTGGGTATGCATAATGTTCATGATAATTGTTTTTGCTTGTTGTTTCTGTATGCACATGCATTGTTAGGGGTGATTTTGGTATGGGTTTTGGGTTTCTGTTAATCGGTTTTCTTCGTTTTCTGGATTTCTGCTTCGAGCACGGTCGTGCTCATCACTAAGAACGACCGTGCTGTTCATCATCTGCAGTTTCTGGGTTTCATAACTAAGCACGGTCGTGCTCATCATTAAGCACGACCGTGCTATTCCTCATTTTCCAGAACCAACCAGAAACAATGAGCACGACCGTGCTGTCTGTTAGCAAGGCCGTGCTCATTCATTTTCCAGAATTAAAAAAAAAAATTAATTAAAAAAAAAAATCATCGCAGGGAGTGCATGCATCAACTAAATTGCTTATTGCTTATGATGCCCTGATTTAGTGCATGTGCTATTTGTAATTTCCTTCGGCACTGATATACTTTCTGTTTGATTTTCAGGACTATGCCTCCTAAACGAGCTCGTCAGGCCGCTCAGGCTCCACCACCTCTTCAGGATGACTATCCACAGTTTCAGCGGCCTGAGCATAATCAGAGATTTCACTGGCTAGCCTCTTTCGAGTTCGTCTCGACTAGGAGGCTAGACATGGACTTATTGGCCGTTTATGGGCTTGCTCCCCGTATCCAGCAGCTGCTTCAGCATATTGGGTGGGAACGCATCAGATCCATCACATCTCCTACTTATCGGGAGCCCACCCTGGAGTTTCTTTCCACGCTGAGATATGTTTACGATGATGAGGAGGAGGAGCCCCTCGTTATTTTCCAGATGCACGGATTACAGAGGGAGTTGACTCTGACTGAGTTCAACATCCGCATCGGCTTTGCGACTGCAGAGTCGGTACAGACTGATTTATACCAGCAGGGGTTATTAGAGCCTCCAGCAAAGTTCTTGGATTCAGTCATGTGGGCCTCGATCACCGGTGGGGATGCACACTATAACCCCCGGATGTCGAAGGCCTCCACCATCACTGACATGCCACTGCGTGTGATTCACCGTTGGTTAGCCCACTCCATCACAGGCCGCTACTCCACGCAGGGCGTGGTCTCGAGGACAGATCTGTATATCCTCTGGTGTATGGTTCAGGCACGCCTCTGAATGCCGGCCATATCTTTCTACAGACATGCCTGAACATTGGCATGAGGTTGAGAGCGGGGCAGACAGGATATATCTTGGTGGGATCCTACATTAGTCAGCTGGCACTTAGCTTCGGCGCCATGGACCCACGTGCACAGCAGATGTGTCCTATGCTCACCATTGATGAGAGGATGCTGACGCACATTGGTGTTTTGGTGCGTGATCGACGAGGGGGTCTATGCGTCGCTGCTCCAGTTGCCGCTCAGGAGGAGCCTACAGCTGAGGCCCAGGATGAGCACCCACAGGAGGATGTTCACATAGATGACCAGCCTGCTCCACCACCACCGCAGGGAGCCTTGGATACCCTCATCACTCGTTTGGACAGCCTTCAGTTAGGCGTCTATGCTCGCTTGGATGTTCATGAGGTGCAGGTCCAGGGTCTATACCAGCGGATGGATGTTTTGGACACACAGGTCCAGGGTATTAACCAGAGGATGGATGCACAGGGCGAGCAGTTAGCGGCTATGTACCAGATGATGCAGCGCTATTTTGGCCCTCCTCCACAGTGATTTTATTTTATTCATTTTTGTACACAAGCTGATATGCTCTTGTATAAAAAATGAATAATCAGTCAAGACTACTTTTACTGGGAAGATCTCTATCTCTATTTCTTTCGTTCTAGCTTAGTTAATTTTTCTTTTCCATACTTGTGCTTTTAATTGTTTGCATTGGGGACAATGCTAGATTCTAAGTGTGGGGAGGGGAAATTACTTGTGCTTTTATTCCTCTGCATTGAGGACAATGCTAGATTTTAAGTGTGGGGAGGGGAAATTCAATTTTGTCTTTACTAAATGCACACAGATTCACTTGATTTATATGTCACATACACTTAGCTAACGGTGATAATTGCATTATGTCTTTGGGTGATGATTCTGTGCCACAATTTTGTCGAGAATTTAGAGATCTGCATGATTAGGGGACCCAATTCAAAATTTTATTACCTTGATAGACATATAACTTAAATTGGGTTGGGGATTATCAATTGAAAGCTGAAAATTAGCATGAGGTTCCTTGTTTGATTACTTTTCATTGAATTGAGCTACTAAATGTGAGACTTGAGCCATTATAGGGGTATTTGCTAAATCATGAATATTCACCCCTCTCTTTGTTTGTGTGATGTTCCCTAAGTTTTTGCATTCTAGAACTTGTTTTGTGACCATTTCAAGGCGAATTTGATTTGCATGCATGTTGAATATGATTGAGGCAATTGTAGGTATTTTTCTGGCCTTCAGATATATTGTTTTGCCATATCCATTAGTTGCCCATTTTGAACCTTAAAAGAAAAAAAAATAATAATAAAAAAATAAAAATTTCCTTAGTACCCAAGTATTAATTCAAAAATTGTTTGGCGGTAACTTCTTGGAAATATAAATGGAGCAATTAGATTTGAAATGTTTTAGTGGGATATTGCTTATGTATGAGTGGCAAAAATTATTGTTGGGAATTTCTCTCTTTGATGTGAAAATAAAAGAAAAATTGAAAAGAAAGAGAGACAAAAATAAGTGTTGAAAAAAAAAAAAATAAAAAAAAAGAAATAAAGGAAAGAAAGAAAGAAGAAGAAAAGGAAAAAGTAGTGTAAAATGTGAAATTCATTAGAATGGGTGAATGATGTTATTCTATAATTCATTTCTAATGCTCCATTTATGCTCTAAGGGTTATTTGCTTAATTCTTGATTTCCTTTAGCCATTTGTATATCCCTTTTCTTTCTTTTCCCTACCTGACATTATTTCCATGGCCGCGTTACAACCCATGAAAGACCTCTTGATTCTAGATGCATGTAAACTCTTAGTGGAGATTTGGTCTATAAACAAGCTTATGGTAATGTACTTTCTTTTGGGAACTTGAGTGATAATTGTCTTTACCTTTTTACACTTAGAGAGTTATGAGAACCCTTTATTCCATTGAGAAGTTTGATTTCAAGGAACCTAAACCTCTAATTGGGCAATCTGTTGATCTTTCCCATAGAAATAGAGGTTGATTTATCAGTCATCGTATTTGAAAATTTAGGGTCCCTTAATGGTTAGTTCTTTGATTTTCTCATATTTCTTTTAGGCCAGGATTATTGCTTGAGGACAAGCAATCCTTAAGTGTGGGGAGGTTGATAAACTGTCATTTTGTATACTTTATTATTGGGAAATTAGATGTGATTTATTATTTATTTGGATATTATATGAATATTCACCCTATTTCTTATGATTATTGTAGAATTTGTCATCATGACAGCGGAGCATTTAATTGGAGAAAAAGCAACAAATCTGGAAGGATTTTGGATAAAATGGATGTGTTCTGAAATATCAAAAGAGCACGGCCGTGCTCAACATTAAGCACGACCGTGCTAATCTGAAGAACCCGTGCTGACCAGCACGCCCTTGCTTGGATTGCTGGATTGACATCGATTATTGAGCACGACCGTGCTCGGTATTGAGCACGACCGTGCTCTTCAGCAAGGCCTTGCTGACTTTCTCAGTTTTAGCACGGTTTGACGCCGTTTTAGTTGAGCACGACCGTGCTTACTAATGAGCACGACCGTGCTCGTGTCTCAGAGGCCCAATTACGTAGGTTTTTACGTTGCCAATATAAGGAAGCCATGAGGCATAACACAGCAGCCGTTCCAGTCTGCGAAACAGATTCACATAGCTTTGGTACAGCAGCCGTTCCACACCGGAGACAGCAGCCGTCATTGAGCACAGCAAGGAAGATCGAGTCTTGAAGTGAAGGACCGTCTCCCAATTGATTTGAAGAACTGCTTCGCGTCAAAAGGGTGTTCGGGTTTTAGTTTTCTTTTTCTCTCTTTTATGGATTGTTACATGCCTTTGATTTGTATAGTGAATTTTGTTATTATGAGTAGCTAAATTCATTCCTAGGGTAATGGTGGATCTTATGTTTTGATACCGTTGATGTTTGCCTAATTTTAATATGATTCAGTGTTTCTGTTAATTGATTGGTTTAATCCTTGTGTTTGAACTTCTAAGAGATTTGATCATTCTTTACTAAGTTAGTTAATTGATTGGCGACCGTACCACAATTAGTTAACGGAACTCTAGGATTAACCGGATTTGGGGTTGCGTGGACCAAACGCAATCCCTCGTTTTCAATCAATTATTGAATTAATAAAACTTGCCAATTCTTTATGCTTCTTTTAACTGTTTACCTTGCATGACCATTGGGGGTAACTGATTAAGGGAAAAAATATTAATATTGCATGACCATTGGGTATTAATAGATTTAGAGTGAGTGATTGGCAATCAATAAGAAACATATATTATTGAGGAATTGGGTAATATCATAGGTAGTGACATAAGTGAAACCAAGCACCCTAGGCTTTCCATAATTGATCCTTTGCTTGCAATTCTTTGTCTTTCTTGGCTTTCACAATCTTGCTATTTTTATTTCATTGTTTTCAACCAATTCGATTGTCTAAATAACATAAGGACTTAATTAATCTGGTACTTGTCAACAATCTCTGTGGGTTCGATACTTGGAGTCCCAAATACTCCTATATTACTTTTGCGATAGGGTGCACTTGCTCTTAAGTGTAGTTTTAGCACAACAATGACATAATCTTTGGTGCTACCAATGAATCTCTGTGCAAGGAATTATCTAAGCTAATGCTAAAGAAATTTGAAATGACCATGATGGGAAAACTCAAATTCTTCCTTGGACTTCAAGTAAAACAAACAGTGGACGAGGTGTACATCCATCAAACCAAGTACACAAAGAAACTTTTAAAGAAGTTCAAGATGGATGATTGCAAACCAACGAATACTCCTATGCATCTCATGTCCATACTGAACAGGGATGACAAAGATAAAATGGTAGATCAAAAGGTATATAGAGGTATGATAGGATCTCTTTTATATCTTACTGCGTCCAGACCTGACATCATGTTCAGTGTTTGCTTATGTGCTCTTTTTCAATCTGATCCTAGAGAAACTCATTTATCAACAGTTAAAAGAATATTTAGATACTTGAAAGGTACTACTAATCTGGGTTTGTGCTTTACGAAAAATGATCATTACAAATTAGTTGGTTTTTGTGATGCTGACTATGTTAGAGATCAAATAGAAAGAAAAAAGCACCAGTGGAGGATGTCACTTCATTGGAGCAAATTTAGTCTCATGGTCAAGCAAGAGACAAAATACCATTGCCCTGTAACTGCTGAAGCTGAGTATATATCTGCTGCAAGTTGCTGCTCACAACATCTTTGGATCAAACATCAATTAGAAGACTACAATGTGTTTGTAAGTAGTATTCCACTTATGTGTGATAACACTGCTGCAATCAATCTATCTAAGAATCCAATCTTGCATTTAAGAGCTAAGCACATGGAGATTCAAAATCATTTTATTAGAGATTATGTGCAAAAAGGTGTATTTGATATACAGTTTATAGACACTGGCCATCAATGGGCAGATATCTTTACTAAACCTTTAGCTGAGGACAGATTTATCTTTATTAGAAAGCATCTTAACATGATTTGTGTGTATTGATATGTCGTCCAGTCATGGTCGGCTACTGTATGTCAAGTGCTCATCTATTGTATTTCCCGTCCAATGCCTGTTTGCATTTGCCTAATTGTCTCGTCTACGTATTTTGTTATTATTTGCATTTATTATGTCTCAAGACATATTTAATTCAAATTCTCTCTGCTGAGTCAATTATCTTCATCATTAATACAAATTGCTTTTTACGGTTTCAAGAAGCCCGCACCGTGTCAGCATTAAATGCATGTCCTCTCACACGTCTTCTTTTTATTTTCTTTTAACTTTTTTTTAAAAATAAAAACCCTTCATCTCTGAAACCTTCTTAAAGTTTCCCTCTCTTTCTGAAAAACCTTTCATTTGCTCTGAAACCTAACCCCTCTCTTGCAAAGAAAACTCTATGTCTCTCCTACCTTCAAACCTTCAACAATGGCCTCCTCTTCTGCGTATGATGTCAATGTTCTGGAAACCAGAATAGAGCATTACTTTGATTTCAGTATTCTGAAGGAATACAACATTGACGTGAGTCAATATGTTAGAGCTGCTGGCTGGGAAGGACTCTTCATTGAAAAAGTCTCTGTATATCCAGACCTGATCAGAGCTTTCTGGAGGAACCCCGTGGTTACTAAATCTGAGTAAAGGCTTCTGTTTTGGGTACTGAAGTAATAGTTTATGAAGCTACTATGGCTACTGCTATTCACTGCCCTCAAGTGGGTTTAACCCTAACTGAGAAATGGGAAGAAGAGTTAGGTGGTGAAGAAACCATTGCTTCTATCTTGATGAGAGTTGATGCTGTGAGAACCCATTCATGGAAGGCTGATGAAATGAAGGATGAAGCTCGTATACTTCATCAAATCCTGAACAAAACTGTTCTGCACAAGGCTGGGTCAAAACATAATCTTTCCGCTATTCATAAGTTTTGCCTATGTCATCTTTTGACTGAAACTGCAATCAACTTGCCTCGGATCCTGTTCAATAGATTCAAGGACTATGTTGTGAACAGAGAAAAGGCCTCTGCCATACCCTTCTGTCATCTTCTGTCAAAAATTTTCAAGTCTCACCAGATATATGCTATGTTGGAAGCCAAGACTCTTGAGGAACAAGCTGCTATTATCAAGGAAATTAAAGGGTATGTCCCTGCTGTTTTGGTAAAGTAAACCTAACCAACGTGAAGCTTGAGCTTGTAATTCAAGTAGAATTGGCTAGAAAAGAAGATCTGATGAAAGTGAAGGAAGAACAGATTGAGCTGAGTGAAGCTGAGGGTCAAAGGAACCAAGGGCTGATGAACCTCAGGCTGCTTAGAAGAAGAAAAGCCCAAGAAAGGTGATTCTATCTCACAATGAAGATGATGATGAAGACAATCAACCAATTGGCTCAGTCTTAAAGAAGCAGAAACAAGCTGCCACTTCTGCTGTGCCTACAAGAGCTAGGCAACCTGCTAGGAAAGCTAAGTCCTTTGTGATTTCTGAGGTAACTGCACCCATACCTTCAGTAATTGAATCTACTGTTGCTGCTCTAGTAGAAAGCACTAATGTTCCTGTCAACACCACTGCACCATCACAACCACTCATTCAAAATCAATCACCACAGCCAAGCCAAAAACACCCTATCTACATATGAACAACAATTTTCAGACATACATGAATCACAACCATCACCCTAACACTTCTCTGACCATTCCCCAATTCACTCTACCCCACCAAGACCATATTTCCTAGCAATCATCCCTTCTGATGACCCCTGGTTCAACCAACCAGACAATAGTATTCCTCTTGGAGCACTCTTACCAAAACTTCCAAAAGTCCAATTCCCTTACACTAACCCCTTTGTTCTCTATAATGGCAAAGCTGAAAGCTAGGCCAAAGTCAAGAGAGACTGGAGAATTCTCTACCACACATGTTCCCCTGAACCTGAACCTAGACCCTTCTATCCATTACCAGAATATGAGTATGAACTAGAACCCGTCCAATACCCATGGCATTCACCCATACCATATGAAGGAGAAGGTCCCCTTCCATCCACTTTCTTCAATGCCATTGGACCTCTTCTCACCCATCTTCCTCAAAAGAAATTCCCACCAAAGAAAATATATCCCAACCTTATCAAATTCCCACATTTTGTCCCCCATACTGATGGTGTTGATAGGGATATTATTCCTGTGTGGTGGACTGTACCAGCCAAAGTCAAGGAAGACAAAGTAAAGATGAGAAGGTTCACCACTCATCAATACAGACGTTTTATTCTTGACAGAAATATCAAATGGATGCATTTTGTTCATCCTAGGGAGTATGGCACTGCTACTGACATCTGTGACTACATCATGTATAGTCATCTCACTACCGAGTTCTGCATGCCAAGGTACATCCAGGCTGCAAATTTTGTTCCTCCAACCTGGCTACATCACTCAACCAGAAGAAGAGTTGGCATGCAACCTCCAATGATATGCTCTAGGTTGCCTATGATTGATATGAACAAAAATAAGGATGGCAAGTTCAGATTACCAAAGAAGTTAATGTCTGTGTCCTCCAAATGCATGTTGAGTCCTAGTGAAGATGTGACTATGGAGTAGGACTGCATCAATATTATTCTGGCTATTGATCCAAAAAAGAACTTTGATTTTGAAGCTAGAGGCTACTGGGAAAGCCATCTCAAGATTGGCAATACGCAAGCCTCCTCTTCTGGACTGCATGTTGCTGAAAAGTAAGAAACTCCTACAGTCAGAGGCAGATATGGATTTTCTCTAGTAAGGTACTTCATTCATGAAGATACCATAGGAATTCCCCTGAGGAGTTCATATATTTATGAAGATGAAGTGCACTGGGTTGCACATGTGCCTACACCAGAACCATCTGCACAGCTATCTGAGGCTTCTTCTTAGGAAATTGAAGAAATAATTGGAAGGACCAGATAGAACTGATTAAGATGTTCAGACTGAGCATATTGAAGACATGGATAAAACTGGGAGCAAACCAGAAACTTCAGGAAAGCAGTCTTCATAGCCCTTGGCTTTAGCTGTTATTCATCCAGAGGCACCTCAACACTCCAGAGCTTTAAGCACTATGCCTATCCAAGGGAATTTGGATGCTACAGCTGAAAGCTCAAGAACTTCTCTACCACCAGAGCTTGATGGACTCATAACTAGGAAAGGTGAAGCTCAAGTTGAGAAATCCATTCAACCTACCAATGCTCTTATCCAACAAATGATCCAATTGCTTTCAGTATTTCAACACAATCAAGGCAACACGCCTCCAGCTCCACCCCCATCTCCTCCTCCACCTTCAAATCCCTAATCTTATTTCTCTTTTTCTCTCTTTATCTTATATTTATCTGACAATGATGGTCCACCTTATCTTACCTTTTTGTCTGGTGACAAAAAAAGGGGGAGAAGGATTTTGAGAGATAAATTTGAAGAATAAGTTTTAAACATATTGAGAGATAAATTTGAAGAAGAAGTTTTAAACACCAAAGTTTTTGTCTACATACTTTCATATCTGTGTTGTTACTTATGTTCTGATACCTGTTTTAAATTGCTCTGATAACTGTCTAAATGCCTAAGTTTTATATGCTCTGATACTTGTCATATAGGTTGAGCATCCTTGCTTGATGTTAGACATGATAATGTTTGAATGCCTTATCTTAGGGGGAGCTCTTTGGCTCTCTTAGACTTTGTTCACTCAAATTTAATAAGTTTTTGTCATCATAAAAAAGGGGGAGATTGTTGGAACCAATGTGGTTATAGTTAAATAATCTCTAAGTTTTGAAGCTAACAAAAAGATTAAATTTGTATGACAAAATTATGTTAAGAGCTAACGCGTCTACTCAAATGTGCAGGACTGTTTTCAGTATCGCTAGACGAGGGAATTAGTCTAAAGTCCCTTAGAATAGCTTAACAACATATTGGGTCCAAGACTTACTCGCTAGACGAGCCCTCAAAAGAATACGGTAAAGAATTAGTCTATAAGGTAATCGCTAGACGAGGTGCTAAAAATAACTAAGCTTAAAAGGCACTAGACGAGAGTCTAAGTATACCCTTGTAAGAAGTGCTAGACGAGCTATTAGAATCTATCAGAAATATAGCAAGTCCAAAGACTTGTAACTAGACGAGTAATTAATTAGACTAGCTGATAAATACAGATCTAAGCTAAACTAGTCCACTAAGTTAGTCAACTAGACGCTAAGACAGTAGACTACCCAGTTACTCTTTAAAGTTAAAAGATGTGCGTCCAAAGGCATATTGGAATTGAACCCGTCTAATCAAAGTGAATTTATTTCAAATGATTGTTTGTTTAATACGAAGGCATCTATGTCTTCACTTGTGTTATTTGAATTGTTTATGACTTTGTTTCTTGATAAAAGAAACATAGTACCATCGAATATACAAAACTTTGTACTCTGACACACACGTTGCTGTAAAGTTGAATAAAGTACAAAGTAGGAAAGACAGAAAACAACTTTTGGTACAACAGAGAAGTGAGAGTACCACTTAGAGTATTTCTGATAACCAAGAGCTCATTTCGCAGAAAGCATATCAAGTTATTAGACTCAACGGATCTCAGCATTTAATGTTTTGTCTAAACGGATATTTTTAAAGACCGTTGAAGAAGAAGAGAGCTCAAGATGAAGACCTTCTATAAATACTGGACGACCCCAGTAATACTAACAAGCTCAAACTATTGAAAGCACATAAACTCTGTTAAATCTTTTCTAGATTGCTTTGTAATTTTGATCTTAAACTTTCACACCCTCATGCATAGTGAGTTTCTTAAATCAAAATCTTTAATCTCTAAGTTAGAGTGAGCTTGAAGAGGCTTGGTTGGAAAGAATACTTGTAAGTCTAAAGATGTGTTAAATACTTGTTGTTGTAAGCCTGAAGAGGTGTTGAATACTTGTAAAATTATTGGATTATAGTGGAGAAAACCTTCAAGTAGAAGGGACTGGATGTATCTCTTGGTTGGAAGAGAGTGAACCAGGATAAATTATCTTTGTGAATCTTCTATCCCTATCTTTTTATAGCTTTTGATTATACTAACTGTGGGGATTTGGATTTAAGTTTATTAACTCTTTTAAAAAGATATTTTAACTGTGTATATTTCGTTTCTTGCTTGCAAAAAGGTTTAAGAAAAGTTTTTTCGAAAAAATGTTAAGAAACACAATTCAAACCCCCTTCTTGTGTTTCTATGTATTAACTTCACCTTGGAATATGGATAGTGGGTCATGATAAATTTATAATTGATTAGTGACTCATCATTGACTGAGTCATAATTACATGGAGATATGTATATTCGGTCTCAAGGTTATTTCTAGCCGAGTACTTGAGCTCGGCTCAAGATATATTATTCACAATTCATAAGTGTGCTCATCTTTATCCTCCAAGCTTGGTTGTCCCGATCTTATGATTTCGGCCAGTACATCTAATAATTTTCAAATTCTATAAATTTAGAGGTCTCAATCCCAGCCCAAATTAGAACGAAAAATTATCATTTCATATTATTTTTACTTATTTTTTAATATGTGATTAATAATTTATAAATTGATTATTAATCATAAGTATTAAATGATTAATAAATTATTATGAACTGTAAATATATCTATTAAATAACCCATCAACCAGTCAATAAATATAATTAATTAAAAATTTGTACTTTACTAACAAAACGTAAATTGATATAGAAAATAGGGTTAAATATGATTTTAGTTTCTCATTTTTTTTTTGTAAAAATTTGGTTTTAGTCCTTCATTTGGAAAATATACTCTTCTAGTCTATTTTTTAAAATGTGTCAGAAGTGATTTCTAACCACACATTTTAGTCCTTCATTTTTAGTCACTTATTTTTTTACCAAAAATCGGTTTTAGTCTCCTGTTTTTTAAACAAAAATGTGATGTACGGACCATTTTTGACATATTTTAAAAAATGAGGGACTAAAAATATATATTTTTCAAATGGGAGTTAAAACCAAATTTTTGTGAAAAATTAAGAGACTAAAAACATATTTAATCCTAAAAAAATAATATAAGAAATTGACAATACTGGAGTTGAATCACATTTTTACCTCATGAAAATAAATCTTGAACATCCAAGCTGACGTGTCCTGGCCCCAGGTACAGTCTCGCACTATCCTAGTCAGCAACGTGTAGTTGATGTGACAGAGCAAATACCGAAATACGTATCTGACACGTACAATATATACGGACACTTGGCGCACAACCGAGACTTCTTGGCCTCTATATAGAGCAGCACCCCATTTACCTGTAGTTCATGTTTCCGTGAGCACTTTTGCTTTCATCTTTCTGCTCACATTTTCTATTTTTTCGTTCTCCAAAGTTTCAATTTTGGTTTTTGGGTTAACATTTTCTTGTTGTTCAACTTGGTGGGTAGGGGGATTTTTCTCTAGAAAATGAAGGAAAGTGTGGGAAACCCTTTGCACCTTAAGTCTGTGAACCACATCTCTCTCATATGCAGATCAGTGGAAGAATCTATGGACTTCTACCAGAATGTTCTTGGATTTTTCCCAATCAGGAGGCCTGGTTCTTTTAATTTTGATGGGGCATGGTAATTTAACACACATGATCATTATAATTTAGAAACTAATAAGAATTTTTATTTTATTTTTATTGAAATTAGTGCCCATGTGGCTTTCTTCTACGATTGGAAAGGCAAAGAAAAATGCGTCAAATTTTGATATTTTCTTTTCCTAAGTAGAAATTTTTTAGGGGTTTGATGATTTTCTATATGGGAAATTTGCAGGCTGTTTGGGTATGGAATTGGGATTCATTTGCTAGAAGCAGAGGACCCAGAGAACTTGCCAAGGAAGAAGGAAATTAACCCAAAGGATAATCACATATCTTTCCAGGTCAGATTTTCATCTAATTGTGGTTTTCTTCCGTCCAATTAATGGATATGTGTTTATGAAAAGAAGGTCTTATGCTTTTTTGTGAATGTGTAATCAAAAGGCTAATGTTTGTTCCCTTTGTTATTTAATGTATTTTTGATTTGGATATATATAAAGATGATAACAAAATAAGTAAAAGATAGTAATAAACATATACAATATTATATATGATGTCTAAATTTTGATGTTAAAATAACAACAACTTATATAGATATATAGGATTTTTATCCGGTTCAAAGAGGCAATGATGATGTTTTTCAGTGCAAAATTGTGAGGCGACTGACACTTCAATTGTTTATTCACTATACTTATTAACTAATCATAATTTTATAAAATTAAAATTATGATAATTGAGTGCATGAATAGAGGTATATTGAAAAAGCATTTGTTGCCGTGACTGGCTTCTTTGTAATTGTACGTATTTGTCTGGAATGCTGAATTATTTCTCCGTCCCATTCGTGGCCGTGGAGAAAAAGACAAACACACACCAAACTCGTTTACGTGTTTTGCAGTTACTTGTACGAGTCCATCAGAAAAATGGATTTATCTAGTGACGTGAAAAGAGATACACATATCGAAATACTTAAATAGTGAGGTGCTTTTGAGCTTTATGAAATCATGTATTATAATTTTTGTGCCTATTGGTGACTTAGTGTCATGTCATGTGCACTTAGTATTTTGATGAAATGACAAAGTGATTCAAGCAATGAGATATTATAGGTGCAATTCAATATGGGTATTATTAACAAGTACTCTAAAAATATTGGTTCAGAAAACTATAAAATAAAAATTTGTATTGAAAAATTAAGTATATCACTTTTCAATATGATGAATATACTTTTTCCAAGCAAACTTTCTTATTTTGATTGCTTAACTAATACACTAAGGATACTCGTTAGTATTCTCCTTTAAATAAATAGCTTAATAAAGTGTTTATTCAATAATTTTTTTCAAATAAGTTAAAAATAATTTTTTTCATAAGCCTAGCTAGCTTACACACTAAAAAAAAAAGATATGTTTAGCAATCACCAAATTAAATCGCTAAATATGAAAATTTGGTCGTTAACCAATAATGATTGGTTTAGCGACTATTAAATGTGGTAGCTGATTATCTAGTGGTTAAATCGTTTGATGATTGTTAAATCGGTTGCTAAATGGTTTAATGACCAATTTAACAATCCAATTTTCATATTTAACGATCGAATTGTCATATTTAGCAACCAATTAAGTGTGGTCGCTAAGTGATTGGTCACTAAAATGCCTTTAGTCATAAGCTATATTAAAAATTCTTTTCATAAGTTCTTTATATATAGTATCTTATTTGTGGTTTAATGGGTTGAAGTACACAGTGTGAGAGCATGGGAGCAGTGGAGAAGAAGCTGAAGGAGATGGAGATTGATTACGTGAGAGCAAGGGTGGAGGAAGGTGGGATCCAAGTGGATCAGTTGTTTTTCCACGACCCAGATGGGTTCATGATTGAGATATGCAATTGTGATAGCCTCCCCGTGATCCCTTTAGTTGGTGAGGTTGCAAGATCATGCTCACGTGTCATGATGCAGAATCAGCAGCAGCAGATACACAAAATGGTTCGCCAATTATAATAAAAATGACCCTTTATTCTGTGGTGGTGGTGGAACATGAAGAGTGAAATATTTCACCATCAGTACTCGGGAGTACTTATTTTTATGTTGTTTTTAGCTGTCAAATGTCAATGCATCATTTTCTAGTAGTTTCTATTGTGTAATAATAATAAACAATTCACCAATTGTTCCTATTCTAAACAGAGTGGGCCTTTTGCAGCAATTGGGTGCTTTCAAGTAGTACTTTGCTGGCCTTTTCTTACTTTAATTTCCGGTTGAGCACTTACTTTGGTAACTTTTTGAGCTCTAGTGACCCACAATGACTTGGCAGCAAATGGGAGAATTAATACGTGGTTGGAACTTGAAAGATGTTTTTTGAACAAACATTTTCAATAATGCATGTAACATGGTACATGCATTTTATATTATAATAATAAAATTGTTTGAAAGTTATTGAGAATGATAGTTCAAATAACTTAATTGATATGTGGTTTAACCAATTACACTGGTCAAATAATTAACTTTTTTTTTTACAGCAATAATTAATAAATACATGGTTTTTTCTCTTTTTTTTTTCTTCTCATTCTGCATAAAGATGAAATTGATAATGAACTTGTTTATGGAATAAGATATTTTTAACAACTTTTTTTATTTATAAAAGGACAGTGTTAGGGATGTTTATGATTAAGGTAAAAACTGATCATATAATCTAAAAAGGATATTTATATTCAGTTTGATCGAGTTCAACTTTTTTAAATGGAACCAATCCAAACTAATTTTAACTGGTTTCAAGTATAAATGATAGTAAAAAGATAGTAATAAAAATACAGATTTTTATATGATTGACGTTAAATTTCTCTTTTATGCTTGATATGTAAAAAAAATGATTGTATTTTATATTATATATCATGAAATGAGCATTTTTATATTATATATCACTATGGTTTTGAGGTCATAGATTGGCCATCCTTTTTTGTCCTTGAGGGTAGCCAATAAACACGCATCTACTAGCACCATCATCAAATTTGTCACGTTTCTTATGATGTGTCAGAACGTAACATAAACATCAAAAAAATCCTCATGTGAGTATATGGTGGTGTGCACCCAAAAATGTCAAGAGCAGAGTCTTCACTGGTTGTAGATAAGATGATTGATCATTAGCAAAGAAACATAAGGTAGTTCAGATCTGACAATTTAGTGTTAGTCCGGGATAATTTATTGTAGAATGTAGAAACTAGTTTTATCACCTGTGTGGTGTACATCAATGAAAGGAATTGTATTTCGTCTTAAATTTTATTTACTCCAAGATATTTTGAAACATAATTTATCATATATTTGTATGTATTTGTTTAGATAGAAATTGATATATCATTTGTTGGATGAGAAAATTGATAAACTGAACATCCGCCTGATCAATTTTTTGATAATTTTTTTTTCTGATTAATTTTTTAAGCTAGGCCTTGATTCATGCATTGGGTCACACCTATGGAAAAACTAACCCAAAAAACCAAAGGAAAAAAAAACATAATTAAACTATAAAATAACTAAAATAACAAAAAAATAACTATAGAATGCTTTTGGTCTCTTCTATCACTACTATGGCAGTCACGAAAGGAAGGGGCAAGAGAGGGCTGTACGACACGGAGAAGCTAAATATGGTGGCCGGTTGGAGTTGGGAGACGACGACACTTGGTGGGTGTCAGGACTCGTGTGGCTTGCGGTCGGGACAACGTCGAGTGTGCAAGGATCGAAAGCTATAGATTTGTAAGACAACTCACCTGAGGTGCCACTGCTCGCGGCTGAGACAAGTGGCGGATCTTGAACCAAAATTTTGGGGGAGTCTTAATAAATTTTAATACATAAATTTTAATAAGCAAAAATATTAATAAAAAGCTATAAAGGGTACCCAATTTCATAAATAATACAAAGTTGTGAAGCAATGAATATCTGTCCAAGAACACGAACAGAACAACAAAAAGCCTTCCAAAAAAGAAACCCTATATCCAAAATGGAAAAAAACTAAAGCAAGTTCCTTTTACTCTTGCAAATGGCCGATTGACCAAGGTGAACAGAGCCAAGTCACAAAACCAATAAACTTCCAAGGCTTAGAAAGGCTGAGATTCGTATGCACTTTGACAAAAAAAACAAATAACTCACAAAGGGTGAAACCGTGAAAGGGAAATCAATTGCAAAAGAGGATTTTTACTGAGGGTTGGGCTTTATATTTTTTTTATATGTACCCATGTAGGTAAAAAAAAAATTTTTTTTGGGGGAGCCAAGGCGGGAGCCTTGTCATGTAGAAGCTCCGCCCCTGGATGAGATGGTGAGACGTGGTGGTTCACGTAGCTAACGGAGGCAGTGCTAGCAAGGTCGACGTGCAGTTAGTGGGGCTGTTGTCATGTTGGGACTGGTGGTGCAAAACAATTGTGCAAGTAGAGCTGGCAAAATTGCCCGGTCCGAATATACCCGTTAAATCATAGGGCTTGTGCTATAAAATTTGAGTCTGAATCAGTTCCGGGCTTTTTGGCCCGGCCTGATGAAGCACGTTTTAAATATGAGGTTGGGATGGGCTAGCCCGACCAGGCTCGAGAAGCCCGCATAATATATATATATATATATATATATATATATATATATATATTTATTTATCATTGTTTCTCTAAACAAAGTAAAAGAAAAAATGCAAAATTTAAAAATAAAATAAAAAGACTGTGCCTAATATTCTAATAGGAACGCATAGACTCAAGTAACGCAAAGACTCAATGTTTTGAATGCACACAATGGATGATTTCAATCAAATCTTATATATATTTATTTAATGTTATGTTATTGTCACCTTTGAATGTAATTGTCTGAATCTTTTGATCAATCAAAAGCAGCCACTGTGTTATGTATTAGAAAAATAAGAACTCCAAAAATACGATTTTGTTCGTTAAATTTCCTAAAATTTCCTAATCCGTATATTATTGTAGGAGGTTGGAGCTGCTGGAAAGTGGTGAATATTTTGACCTTTGTAGTTTCACTTTTGTAATAACAATAGGATTTCATTGTTGGTGTTTTCTATTGCCTAACTTTGCAAAGTGACTATAAAAAATTATGCTTCAAAACTCTTCTTCTGATGTAATTTATAGATAAAATGGTCACGTCAAAGTTGTGATCCAGTGCTGAATTCTTCCGAAATAGCGTAAAAATTTGTTGGGTCTACCAATGCAAAAAATTTAAAGAAAATCATGCTTGAATATTGGTTGAAAAAAAACTTTTTAACTAAAAATATTATATGCCTGACCAGCCTGAATTAGCTTGTAGACCGCATAGGGTCGGGCTTGGGCTCCTTTTTAGGAGCCCGAATTGAATCCCAAATTTTTTGCCTGCCCAGATAAAGCCAGTGGACAGGTTCGGGTCGCCCCGATGTGGGTTGAGCAGCTCGTTTTGACACCTCTATGTGCGGCATGCGTATTGGCTAGGTGGAACTCACGACAGATGGCAACTACTGTTCTCGACTTGGTGATGGCTAGACAATGGCTCGCATCGTAGTTGCAACGAATGGATAGAGGTAATGAGCCTTACTACTAATGGGGGTGGTGTTTGGGAAGATTTGAAAATTAATGTAGTGGGCGAAAGTCACGAAGATGACTACTTTGAGATAGAGATCAGAACGCGTGTGGCCACTACTTTGAGAGAAAATTTGGAACGCGTTGGCGTGACTCACGAAGATAAGAAGTAGTGGGCGGTCGGGTTCGGTAATCAATGGGTTGAAATTTGCAGCACCAAACCAATCTGGAGTCTGCTCGTATTTGTATTAATTTTTATCACTTGTTAACTTGATCAAAAAATCCCATTTCACAAGATTTTAAAATGGTTTGTTCGGCTCAGGCGAGTAACAAGTTGATGATTACCTCTAATAAATATGGAGTGAGTGTTATGATTTAGAAACTTAAATGATTTACCAAATTCATGAAAAATAAAGTTTAATATGTGCATGATAATATTATATATCATTTAGCTTAATTTAAAATGATATAATAAGTTTAGGGCGGAATTGATCCTATGAATCACTAGTGCAAAATATACAATAAACAGGAAATGTTTACATCAGTTACCAAAAGTTAGACGTTAAAAAGGAGGCGCTTATAGTATTGTAAATATCAGGTTCCCTTCATTCACTTTTAACGTCAGTTGTTATAAGGACTGACATTAAAAGTTAAGTGACTCACTTTTAACATCAGTTCACCTTTTAACGTCAGTTGTTTATTGAACTGACGTTAAAAGTGAGTCACTTAACTTTTAACATCAGTCCTTATAACAACTAATGTTAAATGTAGTTTTTAATTTTTTTTAGCAACTATAAGTTAGCTGCGCGCCTTTCAGCTTCCACTTTCACTCACTCTGTTCTCTCTCAAACCTTCTCTTCCCTAACCCTTCCAAGTGATCTCCTTTCCACCGCGTGCTCCTCTCCACCGCCACCACCACGAGGTCCTCTCCACCACGTGCTCCTCTCCATCGGTAGTTACTCTCTCTCTCTCGCTCTCTCTCCCCTCTCCATCGCGTGCTCTAATCCTAATCTTTCACAACTCGCTCTCCCATCTTTAGCAGGTTCTGAACCGCGCACGGCCACCACTACTCGAGTGCCTTTCCATCTCCCATCTGTAAGGTATTGAACCCTAATATGAACCCTAATCTCTTCACTTGAACCCTAATATGAACCCTAATCTCTTCACTTTTTGTTTTTTCTTGTCTTTCTTTTCAGTTGTTAGAACTTGCTTGTAGAACCTTTTGTTTTTTTCAATTTGTGTATGTTTCCTTGTGGGATTTTGGATTAGTTGAAACTGTTTCTTGAGGTTGTTATGTTCCTGTAATTTAGATATGGGCTGCATTTTTTATGTTAAGTAAATTTGGGAATGCACTGAACTGTACTGAACTGTATGTTATTGCTTGTTTAGGGAATGCACTGAACTGTATGTTGGTGCTTAATCTGGCATAGACTTGTCTAACTGAACATTAGTATCATAGGTTTTAGATTTATCTGAAGCAAAGAAATCATTATTTCCTATGCTATTTTTGATGTTTCTGTGAGTATGTGTGATAAGCCATGGCATATCTCTAACATAGGTCATGTGAGTATGTTATTTTTGATTTATCTTTAGTTATCCATGTTAAAAAATATATATATTTTAATATTTACCATTTCTGAACAGGCATACACATGGATCACTCGGACCCACATGCACGTGAGGACACTATGGGGCCTACGCAGGACACTATGGGGCCTATGCCTGATTATACTGTAAGTTTACATGTTATATAAAATTTATTCAGTATTTATAATGTAAGTTTAAGTTCTTTATATATTCTTTATTTATCCTTGTTATACATAACCCTCTAATTTAACATTTTTTTGTCCAAACAGACATCACAGTCTTGGAGGAAACTGGGTAGAGGAGACATGTCATTGAAGAAATTAGAGAAGGCTAGGCAAAGTAGTCAGAAGCTTGAGGTGTCCTTTGATGCTAAACTAAAGCCCCAAGGCCCCCGTGCTAGAGAATTTAAAATGTGGGTGATTCTACAAACCAAGCAACACGTTAGCATCCTATACAACCATTGGGATGACGTTCCACAGAATGTTAAGGATCAGATTTGAGACGCTATCATGATATTTTACTTTTACATTCTTTTGATGTACATTATTAAATAATTATTCGAGTTCTAATTCATCCTGTTTGTTATATGTATTTAATGTATAGATAGCTTGGATCGTGCCGAATGACGAGCATCATCGGAAGAAATGACTCCCATTGGGGGCAAGGCGCTGGAGTGGGTTCAAGCATAATCTTACTAGGTTCTATGTATCTAGGAAGAAAAAGCTTGATAAGATGTTCTTGGATTACCCTTGGATTGATAGGGAGACGTGGGATGACTTTGTTAGGATTCGACATGAGGGCAAATTTCAGGTTAGTTGATGAAGTTAATTTATTTATGCTTCTTAAAGATCATTTAAGTAAAGAAATTAAATGTATTTAACTCTATTAATTATGTGTTTTTGTTTAAACAGACTAAGGTGGAGAGGGGTTGGCATAATCAAGCTAAGAACGTCCACACCCATACCTTGTCTCAGGGTGGGTACGCCACTAGGATCGACGAGATGATGGCGGAGAAGCTGAGGGTGAAGCAGGAGGAGCTGGCTGCGAGGATAGCACATGGAGAGGTGCCTGAGGGCACACCAGTTAGTCCTCCATCACCCATCCCGCGCGAGGATTTCAGGTTTGTCGGCCAGATGACAAAGAAAGGCTCTTTTAAAGCTGAAGACACTCACGATGTGGCAGATAAGATTGTAAGTAACTAACTATATGCATTTATAATTTATAATTGTAATTTGTATAAGGTTGATATTTTTAAAGAACACCTTTCTCTTACACGTTTTTTCAATTCTTCATTGTGGATGGAGCTTAAGGAAAAATGCTCCAGGGCTCATTCGTCCCTTCTACGCCTGGACATATTGCTCACTGCTCTAGGCAAGGACGACCATCCTGGTCGGGTGATCGGTGTTCCAGAAACGGTGGGCATCAAAGAATATTATGGTAAGTATACTTCAAGAAGGCGGGTCGTTGATGAGGATGCACTTAGAGAATCCATCATACAGCAGCTCTTCTCAAACCCGGCCATTACAGGCCATCTGATAAGCCACTTCTTATCCAACCCAGATTTCAAGTAGACGCTTGTTAGGGAGCTTGTCTCCGTGGGTTCCCAGGACACCACGAGAGCTGCCAACCCTTCACATGTGAGCACAAAAGAGAGCTATAATAGGACACATGTAGAGCTGCCAACCCTTTCGACTCCGTGAGCTTGAGTTGGAAGTGAAACGGCCAGAGTTTGAGCTGGCGTAGCGGGAGCTCAAGTTGGCACAGAAGGTATATATTCATTATTAATGTCCAAATTTGTCAATTAATTACTTTTTTTTTTAATTATCAACAACTTATATACCTGATTTATTTAATATTGAAGGTAAAGGCGGGTAAGATGTCTCTCATGACTCGGTTGTTCTCGATTGGTGAGGATTATGTGCCCATGCTTTTTCAATGGGAGTTGGAGCATGATGGTTGGCTGGCACGCCCACTTCATGAGCATGAGCTTGGATTTGTATTCAGTGGTGACGATATTGGGTATCTTTGCAATGATGGCCAGCAACTATCCACCGCGATTGTGAGTCTTTGGTCGACGTAAGTATGCTTTATAATTTTATAATTAATTCAATTTATATATTTTATTTGAATTTTATGATTTACTGTATTTATATCGTAGGTATCTCCATCGACTTCAACTCGAGATGGGCTCCAACCAATTCGGTTTCTTAGAGCCCTACTCCCTTCAGCTTGAATTCTTTGCCAATCACAACGAAGTCACAGCGTACTTAACGAGATTACTGGGAGATGATGATCGCAAGGAGCTATATCTGGCACCGTACATATTGAGCGGGCATTGGCAATTGCTCGTAATTCATCCTACCAGGCATACTATCATCTTCCTATGCTCTCTCCACCGGAACCCGCCACGGGAGGTGGTGGAACCTATCAATAGGTTAGTGATTAATCTCCTATTTAATTTAAGTTTTAACATTTACTTTAATTTTATGCGACACATGATGAATTGGTTAATTGACATGAATATTCTGTTTATGATAGTGCGCTGAAAACTTGTAGTTTGAGCTGTGCCAACGGGAGGAGTAGGACTTTTAAGTCTAAAGGAAATCCTGAATGGATTATCCTCAAGGTTGCTAGTTTGTTAAATAATAATTAATATTATAATTACTAATTACTAATGTAGAAATATATATGTTTATTTAACTGATATTAAATTTCATTTCTTTTGTAGTCTCGATTTCAGCCAGACAGTTGGTCGTGTGGCTATTATGTGATGCATCATATGCTGAACATAGTCTCCGCATCTATTATAGAGGGATGGAAGAAGGTAATACTTAATTAAACAACTTATTTAATTATATATTTTAGTTTTTCTTTTCCTTACGTTAATTAATGTTACCGTGATTTATTTGAATGTGTGCAGGCTTTTAACAGCAATCAATCTCCTCTTGACAAAATTGAGTTCAAAGACTTGAGGACGCGATTTGCAAAATTTTTCTTCAAGTATGCTAAAGAGAAATGATTGACCACAAGTATACCTCAGGAGTATATTGAAGATGTGTAGTTAGTAATTAGTAGAGAAACTTATATGTAGGTGTGTAGTAAATAGTATAGAAACTTTTAGTTATGTTTTTTTTTTAATAACAATGGGGTTTTGGTTTTTTATCCCACCATTTGTTCCTTTGTATATATATATATATATATATATATATATATATATATATATATATATATATGCTTTTCTTTTACTAATGAAATTTAAGTGAAATATTGGACTGTTACTAGACTGTTTACTGAATGCAGCGATAGCTAGAGGAAGGGATATATTGTAACAGAATTTTTTTTTAAAAAAAAAACAAAGTCTTTAACGTTAGTTGTTTAGTACAACTGACGTTAAAAGCAATTTTTTTACGTTAAAAGTTAATATTTTAACGTCAGTTGAATGAAACAACCAACGTTAAAAGTTATTTTAAAAAAAAAATGAGTTTTAATACGTAAAAAGTTACACTTTTAACGACTACTCCAATAACGTCAGGCATTATTCAGACGTCCAAAATCAATTTTGACTGATGTAAAAAGCACTTCCTACACTAATGAATGCTATGATGAAAACTTTGAAGAAAAAAAAAATCCTATGAATGAGTGAACTGTGGCTAGAGCTGTCAAAATGGACCCGGCCCGATGGGCTGGCCCGTTTGGCCCGACAAAAATGATGGGCTGGGTTGATAAAATAGTAGCCCAGACAAAATTTGGCCCAGCCCAGCCCAGCCCGAAAATGCATTGGCCCACTTGGGCTGGCCGATCGCGGGCCGGGCCAGCCCACGGGCCAAAGATTAACAAAAAGTAAAAAAAAAAAGATAGGACTGTAGGAGACACTGATGGTCCACCTAATATGCATGGGCACTCCAAAATGGTTGCTAAAGATGTGTTGTATACGTATCCATTGCTGGTATTAGTTATTGGGTACACATAGGAACCAATGTTCGTAGGTACCCAATATCACTCAAGTAAAAGTCATTAGTCCGTGCAAGAGACCAAATTTTGTTGCTAAGTTTTTTTATTTGCTATTAAATGAAACAAATTACTACTTTACATCTGCAAATCTCGTGCTTTCTTTATATGAAATAATTTATGGAGTTTTGTTGAACCTTGTGGTTAAAAGATTATGAAAATTGTATTTATCTTATGATGTAGTTACTTTATTGTTTATGTTTGTATATTTCTATAAAATATATCCTACCATACCTTTAGAAATTTTGACATACCCCATAGCAGTACTCATACGTATATCCATGGAACTTAGTAACCCACAATACTCCGACACACGTTTAATTATACAGGAAGGCATTTCTCTTGCTCCTAGAGCACATAATATTAAATAAGAATTGTTTGATACATCTCCTATACTTTTCGTGTTATGACTTATGGTTAAACTTAAATGTATGTTTTTTTTATGACGATGGAGATTTAATATAACCATGGTACATATAAAGATTTATTATAACCAAGTCGATTTTTGGTGAATGACATGTTAAATGTTAATTCATAACTATATTAATGAAATTTTCTAGTTAAAAAATGATTTTTAAAAACAATAAAAATAAATTTTTAAAAAAAGTTATCGGCCCATGGGCTGGCCCGTTTGGCCCGTAGCCCGCATAGGGCTGGACTGAGCTAGGAAATTAGCATCCCGACTTGATTTTGGCCCAGCCCAACCCAGCCTGAAAAGTGCTTAGCCCATTCGGGCCGTCCCGAATGGGCCGGGCCAGCCCATTTAGACAGCTCTAACTGTGGCATTGATCCCATGACATGATAAAACTCAGGTTATTTTGATGATAATTTTAAATTTTGAAAAACTCCACTGAAATTGTTTTGTTCGATTAATCAAATAATTAAAAAAAATACAGAATTTTGACGATACATATCTATTAAAGGTTGTCAATATCTTGGTTCGGTTACAAAGATCCTTTTTAGGAGGGAGGGGGAGGGGGAGAGGGGAGGGGGGGGGGGGGGGCAGTGAGGAAAGAAGGAAGATAGCTTGGGTTAGATGGGATATAGTAAGCAAAGTAAAATCAGAGGGAGGGTTGGGAGTGAAAAACATTGACCTATTCAACTTGGCTCTCCTAGCTAAATGGAGATGGCGAATCATTAATCAGAAGGAGGGACTTTGGGTGAGAATGTTGAGGTCTAGGTACGGGGAACAAAACATTACAACTGGGAGAGGGTAGTGTGAATAATGGAGTGTCATCTTTGTGGGAAAACATTGCTAGAATTGGTAGGCTAAGAAATACATTAGACTGGTTCAGTGAGTCTTTAAAAAGAAAAATTGGTAGGGTATAAAACACTATTCTGGGAACAGATTTGGGTGGGAATAAGTAGCCTAAAGGAACTATTTCCAAGGCTATTTTACATTTCAGAGCAAAGTGCAAAATATGGGTGAGTAGACTGATGAGGGTTGGAGGTGGAGCTTCTACTGGAGAAGATATTTTTTTGAGTGGGAGAAGATATTGCATGAGGAGTTCACCAGCACGTTGCTCACGATTTAGCCGTACAAGGATAGGGAGGATACATGGCTTTGGGGAGCGGATTCAAGTGGTCATTTTTTTTTTAAACAAAAGGGCGTGCAAAAGCATCACAATAGGAAATTGACATCCCAGCTAGGCTGGCACCCCAACCCCTACCAATCATCTGCTGCACACCCAATATATTAAAAAAATAAGGAAAAATAGTACAAGAACCCTGGGGGACTTGGCCAAAACCCAAGGAAAGAGAAAATCATCTAAACCTGAAAAATAGAAGACCAAATCTATTACGATTAAAGTCCTATAAAATAAACGATGGTGCTAAGTCCCACCATGTAAAACCATGACTATTGAAACTAAATGCTGCTAATTTGTCAGCACAAGAGTTACCTTCCCTATAAATATGAGAGACATGAAAAAGCATATCCTTAGTTAGATGCAAGCAATTTAGCCATCTATTTCTAAACTTCCAAGGGACTAGCATTTGGGATTTAAAAGCAGTCACAGCCAACAAGGAATCACATTCCACCAATTTTTAGCATAAGCAATCTCAATTGCTAACATAACAGCTGCCAATTCAGCTTGAAAAGAAGTCCCCACACCCAGGAAATCATAAAAACAACCCATAACAGCTCTACTTGAGTCTCTATAAATACCACCACAAGATGCAAGATCAGGATTCCCTTTAGAGGCACCATCTGTATTGCATTTCACCCAACCACAAGGAGGCTTATACCAATTAACCTGAAGAATGCAAGGAGCCTTTGGAGCATGGATCTGAACATTAAAATACTTTAATAGTGAAAAATCTACTATGGAATTGGAAGCCTTGCCACTTGAAAGATCACCAGATAGAGCAACATTGGCAGAAATTAGTTTAACAGTAGCTAACAAAGGAATGTTCCTATCATTAAATCTAATTTGGTTCCTAGCAAACCAAATCATCCAACATATATGAATGATAGTGAGAGAATCATATCCTTGGCTTGACTGCACCAGCTTCTATTAAGGATTGCTAGAATCGAATGGATACTGGAATGGTCAATTTGGAGCTGCAACAAATTACTCAACCAAGACCATAGCCTTGTTGCATAGCTACAAACTAGAAATAAATGGCTCGATGATTCAAAATCATTTCAACACAGACTGCAGACAGAAACCACATTGTAGCCCTTCTTTCTTAAGTTATCATCTGATGGAAGCTTGTTATGGATTAACCTCCATATAATGAAAGATCTAGAAGAGGGAACAACTCTGTTCCAAATTAGTTTACCCCAATTCACCACATTGCTGTCAGGAAACAGGTGCAGGTAGGCATTCTTGAAACTCAGCATACCATCAGCAGTATACTTCCAAACCATAGTGTTTGCAACTGAAACCATAGGAATTACCACATGCTCAATACTGTCAGTCAGATAAGGAAAGTTATGAGCAAAGACATAAGGAATACTCCAAGATTTTTTGTGGATGAAATCCTTCACAGTAGATAGAAGCTTTGACTGAACCTCACTGGGGATATGAAGAGAATCTGCAATAGACTGATAATGACCTGAAATCCAAGTGTCTCTCCCAAAATCCAGCAGACACCATCAAATGCAGTGTTAATGAACTACCTGATGCCTGGCCACAAAGAGGATTTAGAGTAATGGCCTATAGATCTATTATGTCTCCAAAATCTAGCCTTAATTAGAACAGCCCAATGATCTTGAGAGGATAGCATATCCCAACTTAATTTAAGCATAGCAGCCTCATTTATTGATCTAAGAGATCTGAGACCAAGGCCACCTGAACTGATTGAGGAACAAACATGTTTCCAAGCTACAGTGACTATCTTCCTTTTGTTTATGTCTCCTGACCATATGAAGTTCCTTATGCATCTGTCAAGAGACTTAAGCAAAGCCATAGGCCATAAATAAACATGAAAACTGTGTATCATCATGCCATGAATGATGGATTTAACTAATTCTACTCTTCCCATAATAGAGAGTAAAGAACCTTTCCATGAAGACAATTTAGCTTTAAACTCTTGGTTTACCTTGGAAAATGGGCACACCAAGATAAGTAAATGGCAATCTTCCTACATTGAAGCCAAGGAACTTCTTCAACTCAGTCAACCTAGAATGAGAAACAGAACCAACAAAAAATTTACATTTGTCAAGGCTAAGGTGCTGTCCAGATGCAGCAGCATATTCCTTGAGGAAGTCCATTAAAGTTCCAAGGTTCCTCTTTGTTCCTTTGCAAAAAGCCATGATGTCGTCCGCATAAAAGACATGAGTAGGAGTAGAGCAAGTTCTAGGTCCTGTCATAGGCTTTAACTTTCCTTCATTAACTAGCATGGTGATCCCTCTACTTAAGGCATCCTCAGCAAGATAGAAGAGAAGGGGGGAGAGAGGGTCTCCTTGCCTTACTCCCCTCTTGCAATTGAAAAACCCCACAGGGTGACCATTAACAAATATAAACAACTTGGCTGAGTGGAGAATGGCTATGATCCAATTGCAAAAAGTGCCATTGAAACCAAAGGCTTTTAGCACATTAATGAGGAAATTCCAGTCAATGGTGCCAAATGCTTTCTTGATATCCAATTTTAAAGCAACATTACCCCCAAAGGACTTGTAGTCTAACATATTTATGGCCTCAGATGTGGAACAAATGCAATCATTTATGCTCCTCCCTCTTATAAATCCTTTTTGCTGTTCTGAAATTATTCTTGGAGCAATGGAAGCCAACCTCTCTAAAATAACTTTAATGTTATCTTAAATTTGAAATTGTCTAGTAAAATAGGCTTGTAATCTTCCACTCTATCAGCCCCCTCAAACTTAGGGATTAAAGAAATTATGTTTGGGTTCAAATTAGGCAAGATCCAACCAGTTTTAAAAAACTGAACTACTGCAGAATGCACATCTTCACAAACTATGTCCCAAAAGTTTTGAAAAAAGGATCCCCCAAATCCATCAGGACCAGGAGCTCCAGAACCATTCATATCAAACACTGCCAGTTTCACCTCTTCTAAAGTAGAATGTTGGTCAACATATTATTGTCTTCCAAAGTAACTAGCGAAGGGATAAACCTGGTGACTAAGTCTGCATTAGAGCAAGCATTATCTGAAGCAAATAAACTGCTATAATAACTTTGGACATGCTGCTCAATTTCTGTTTGAGAATCCAGAACAAGATCACCAGCTTTCAGGACTGTCATCTGCTTAGTTGCATGTCTAAACTTTGTTATTTTGTGGAAATAGGCTGTGTTTCTATCACCATGAGAGAACCATTTAACTCTAGCCTTATCTTTCCAGAATTGCTCTTGGTAAACTAAGGCTTGCTGCAAGATTTTTTGAGCCTGCTGTTCCTTAGAATCTAGCCCCTCATAATGACCTGTAGCAGCAATCTCCAACTAAATGGAATCCAACTCTGCTTGAGCTGAAACAACTGAATTATTCACATCCCCAAAGACCTCCCTATTCCAGTTTTTAAAAACTTCTTTCATAGCTTTAAGCTTCTGAGACAAAACAACCATTGGACAGGCATCAAATTTCGTGCACCAAACTTCAGAAACCAGATTCCTGCAGTCCTGATGAAGAACCCACATTGACTGGAACTTGAAAGACTTTGGAAAGGAAGCACAGTCTCTTGACAAAGAAATTAAAAGAGGATGGTGATCTGACTGTGTTCTTGTAAGGGTGATACAAGAAGTAGAAGACCAAAAGTTCAGCCATTCATCATTGCATAAAGACCTATCCACCTTCTTTCTGTGTGAACAACAGCGCTCCTATTGTTTGTTCAGGTATATTGCACACCTCTAGTTGGGATATGAGAAAGAAAGCAATCATCAGACTAGTTCCTGAAATCATCACAAGAACTAGCAGAAGGAATACCCCCCCCCCCCCCCCCCCCCCCCCCCCCCCCTCCTCCCCCTTTGCTCATGTGATCCAAGAATAGCATTAAAGTCTCCAACACACATCCAAGGTCCAGGATTCCCATGTATTATATTAGACAATTCACACCAAAGATCTCTTCTTAAAGAAACACTTGTTGAGGCATAAATAGCAACAATATGAAGTTTCCTGTTATCAACCATAATAGAAAAGGAAACTTGTTGCCTGGATATGGAAATTATATCAGGATTCATATGATTAGCACATAGAAGCCAAATATTAGGCAACTGAGAACCTCTATTATTCAGAGCAAAGGGCTTTAGATTAAGACCACTCCAATATGAAGGGGCAACCTGATCTATATCCATCCAAGGCTCTGAAACAAAAATCATATCAGGCCTATGAGATACACAAAAAATCCTAAGAGCCTGCTTAGAAGCAGAATTACCAAGGCCCCTTACATTCCAGTATATGAACTTCATTAAAAGGAAATTGATTTGGAGCTTGCCCTAGAGCGAGTGTTATACTGAGCAGCAGCCATTTGAAAAGCCTTTTGCTTTTTCTTTAATTTTTTCTTTTGAGATTTAGTGAGAACTGTCTCAAATTCAGACTCAAGAACTTCTGATTCCACAGTTTCTTCCTGAACCTCTTCCTCCTCAACATCATCACACCAAAATTTACCAATAACTCTCATGTCATAAGCAACATTATCAGGAATAGAATAGGTAATGGAGTTGGAGTAAAAGGATCACCTGCAGAAGGAGATGGTTCTGCAACAGATTTGTTGTTTGTTACTCTGCCTGTAGAAGACATTGCTGGAACATTCCCTGAAGAATGTGGAGCCTTAGGAGACTTGCTACCAAGAGAATCTGAGACATAGGACCCTTGCATAGTACTAGGAGTCCCATTATTTGGTTTCTGTTGGATAGAGGAGGATGCTGCATCAAGAGTTTCCTGCACTAAACCCTCACCTCCATTCACAAATACTATAATAGGATTAGTCATAGAATGCACCATATCCATTGTGAATGGCACATTCTTGGTACCAATCATATCATTCCTATCAATAATTTCCTCAATGGAAACAACTGTTTTATCTGCACTCAAATGAGTTTTCTGCTGAGCCAAACCTTCTTTTTGCTTATTGTGCACTTCAGCTGCAGCATTTGGTTGATTGGTGTTAGACTTGGAATGAGCATTATTCAGCTCAACATCTATCACCCTTTCTGGACCCTGGAAAGCTGTATCGAAATACTTTGGCCTGACACCCTGCTGGTTTTTTTGGCTGGATTCTCCATTCACCAAATGACAAATGAGCTATATCCAGAGAGTGTTAGACTAAAACCTGTTTTCCTTTGTCTAGAACAATATTACCTGCAGACGAGGGATTTGTAGCCAACTCAGGCTCTTTTGACACCTCTGCTCTATCAGTCTTTTTTGGAACATATTTAGACACCAGTTTCTTACCGATTCTATTATCAGTGGGTTCTGATTCCTTGATATTTTTACAATTCATAATAGAATGACCAATGATCTTGCAGTGATTACAAAACATTGGAATCTTTTCATATTCAATGTAAACCAAAAAAGTGAAATCCTCTCTTTCTACCATGATCTTATCTTGCATCGGTTTTGTCAAATCCAAGTCAACCAAGACTCTTGCAAAATGACCAAGGGTCTTATTGATAGTCGCATCATCCAAAGATAGAGGAATTCCAATCCCACTAGCAATTGCAAATAAGATCTTGGGTCTCCAATACTCTTGAGGCAAGCCAACAATTCTAATCCAACACTGAGCAGTGGTTTGCTTTACAAGATCAGGGCAGAAATCAGGAATCCAGGAGAATAACCTTAGGCTGCCTGGTGAAAGGTTCCATGAACCAACAGGCAGAAACCGTCGAAGATCTTCAATGGAAGCAAAAGAGAATTCAAAAAAGCCTCTCCCAATCGGAATCATCTTCCAATGATTCAAAGATTTCCAAAGTTGCAATAACTTACTACGCAAGTCATCAGCCCTATAAGATTTACCTCCTTTCATCAAAAGCAATCTCCCATGAAGATTATTTTTGCAGCTTTTTATACCAGCAAGATACTCCTCTTTTGGTATTTTCACAGCTAATGCATCACCCTTCATACATGGCACTGGTAGCTGGCTTAGGGGAATATCACACGCAGTGGATAAAGCTTGGCAAAGGTTTTGTGTGGTGCTGTGGAAGAAGTCGCGACAGCTTTGACAACCGAAGGAGGATTAGAAGCAGATCGATCAGAGGCTGGGAGAGGGAAAGGAGGAGAGGTTGGAAACAGAGTCGATTTGGGGAAGAGGACATGGCTAGGGCAAATCGAATTAGCCATGGTGCAACAACGTAGACCTAGAGAACCATGCAAACCCTAGCAGAGCTCACACATTATTGTTGTTTTTTTACTTGGTTGGTTTGAAATCTAAAGCAAGAGATTAATCTACTCATTTCTCAACGAAATCAGCATATAATTTGCTGGTTTCTCTCCAAAATTTGGATCAGCAGGAGGATAATACAGAGGTGGCAGCCACCAAGCTTATTTGGAAATACAAAGCACCTTCAAAGGTGGTGGCATTTGCATGGCAGGTTCTGAAAAACAGAGTTCCTAAAAGGAAAATCTGTCCAAAAGAAGAGTTCTTTTATCACACCAAGAGATTTATTGTGTATATTGTAAACAGGCAGTGGAATGTGTTGATCATCTTTTCTTGAATTGCTCATTCACTAACTTGCTTTAGGTAAAAGTTTATAGCTGGCTTGGAATCAATGTGATTTTACCTTTATCTGTTTTGGATCATTTTACTCTCCACAGAAGGCTGCTCAAAAGGAAAAAGAAAAGGAAAAGAGGGGGAATTATTTGGTTGGCAGTGCTGTGGTCTCCTTGGATTGAGAGGAATGCAATCATCTTGAAGGGATATGAACCAGACTTCATAAGGTTGTTAGATCTTGTAAAAACAAGAAGTTGCAGCTGGACAAATGCATTTATGGGTTGTAATCTATTTTTTTTAGATTGGTGCAACAACCCTTTCGAAGCTAGAATAGGATAATATGGAACATAACCATTGGCTCTAGGATGGTAACATCAGAATTCTCTCTGTTAGACAGCAGTTCGGCAACAGCAGAATTGCTCTCTTTTTATTTTTGCTTTATCAATGTATGTAGGCTATAAGTGACTTTGATTGAATTTAAGCATATGTTACAGGACAGGTCTTTACACTTTGCGACAAAGAAGTTCTTTTTGTATCTGTAACACTTTGTTAGGCGCATTGAATTTGGGTTGCAGGGAATTTATTTCAGAAATATGGAGCTGCAGTTGTTATACTGGGTTATATGTGGTTGAAAGAGACTTTTAATCTTTTTGTAACAAGTTCTTTTAGGTTGTACATGGGTTAGATCACCCCTAGTGCTCTATCTAATACATTTTTGGCTTATTAAAAAAAAAACTCTAAAAATAGTTTGAGAACTTGAGAAAAAATTGTTTATAAATGACTATCACATGAGTTATTAGTGAAGCTTGTATTGACTATCTTTTAAATTATATTACAGGCTTAATGACACTCTTGGTCTTCCAAGTACGATTGTGCAATTTTGGCTCATCGGGTTTCAATTGCGCTAATTGGATCCCCAGATATCACAATTGTGCACTTATGATCCTCAAGGTTCCAATTGCGTCAATTGGGTCTCCTAGGTGTCACGATTGTGCAATTTTTGTCCCCAGATATCACGATTGTGTAATTTTTAATGTCATTAGCCTACGTGGCACACATGAGATTGATTTGGGACCGATCTTCAGAAATTATCCTTTGCATGAGAAACATTGGATCCCTATACTCACATGATGTACACGTAACCATCAAAGTGTATGAGGTGTCAATAATGCGATATAGGAATGTCATATATGTGCCAAATCAGTCCCACGTTCGTCACGTAGGCTACTGACATTAAAAATTTCACAATCATGATATCTGGGGGACCTAAATTGCACAATCATGATAGCTGAGGGACTAAAATTGCACAATCGTGATACATGAGGGATCCAATTTTCGCAATTGGAACTAGAGGGACCAAAATTTCACAATCATGATGCCTCGGAAATCAAATGTGCAATTAAGCCTATATTATATTATACATTTATATGCATGCTTTCTGATTTCCTTGGAGCATTGGATTTGGAATCATGTTACAAAATATTTATGTCATACTTTAGTTTCAACATGGGTAATTTCAAATTTTCATAGAGAAAGGATAATTTTTGTTAGGAGGATCATACTTTAGTTTCAACATGGGTAATTTCAAATTTTCACTGAGAAAGGATAATTTTTGTTAGGAGGATCATTTTTTTTCTCCATCTTTTTCTTAATTTATGTCCTTTGAATAAATTCTGACAATCAAAGAAACTTCAATTAGGAGAGAATCTATTTACGCTAATAACTCATCATTCGTCAACATATAGATAGGAGAACAACCAAAGTTAGGTTGACAAGTTATGTAAAAAAAAAAAGTGATAACAGGCTCGATCCCTTTAATCAAGTGATCAAGGATTCGACTCTTGGATCTTGTGTATGAAAAAAAATCTAGTTGGAAGGGGACAACCCTTAAATGTCGTCCAGGTCCCTCGATGAAGATTAGACATTGTTTACGATGGTGGATAATTCGTATCAATAACATGGTTACCAAAAAAAATGTTGCCGTGATTCGATTTAATTAGACAATGTGTTAGTTCAAGTGGAGGGAGTTTGGGTCTCCTAGACGTGTGTTCCTGGATTCGATTTCTTGATTTATATGCATGGAAAAAATGTTAGGAATGATCTTCGGTTAGACACCTAATTGTAACCTCAGAAATTAGCCTCTTATCTATCAGGAGTGGAAGGATATTTTGTGAGGAAAAAATGTGTCATAATTGTGTAAGGGTGCAGTTCAATCGATTTATCCGTTATCATCTAATCCATTAATCTATGGTGCATTCTACAATGTACCGACAAAAAAAAGTGGTGCACCGATGCACCATTTTGTTCAATCATTTTTTACCAATAGAAATGCCAATGTGGTACCAATATCTACTTTAGTTATCAATCTTGTACCTGTTCAAACCTTTTTTATACCTCTGTATTTGCAAATTTATTGCTCCGTACCACTACAATTTACTGCTCCAGACACAACCATCACGGTCCACTACCCAAACCATGACAGTGTCGATCCATACCAGTTGTACGACTCAATATTTGTCTTCTCCACCCATATCATGACCCAGGCTCATATCTGCCATGGCCGCCACCATATCAGAGCAACCAACATACACGACAACTACGTATGTCATAGCTATGCGAATGTACTAACCACAATTTGTTGCGTGTACCAAACTAATTTGAAAACTAAATCTGGAGTCGACACATTCTTTCGGCTGTTAATGGTTCAAAACCACCATTGACACCACAACTCACA
The DNA here is from genome assembly GCA_035048595.1 of Echinosophora koreensis. Taxonomy (NCBI): domain Eukaryota; kingdom Viridiplantae; phylum Streptophyta; class Magnoliopsida; order Fabales; family Fabaceae; genus Echinosophora; species Echinosophora koreensis. Next base: position 2,001,568 of record JAPCYP010000002.1, on the reverse strand, counting down.
ATAGGCAAACCCAAAATACAGACAAAATGTCATCGGAAGAACAGCCGATCAGCCAACATCGGCCTGACTGTCTACTTCATGGTACTTTTGATGAGGACGATTATTGACAAAACGAATGTCCTGTTAATGGTTTACGGTCGTGTACTTTATGATATCACACTATACAAAGACAACAAAAAATGTAAATATATCGCGCAAATACAAATATGTTTTGACCCATACTACAAATACAATATATAAGATATACGTTTGACCAACTTAATGCTTTTTGATCGGGTCAAACTCAACTAAAAGCTACCTTTGTTGATGTGTGAAAATGGATGAAAGACATCGGTTCAAAAAAGTGGTGCACGGTTGCACCGGGTTTTTGTCAGTGCAACATAGACAACACCTTAATCTATACATAAAATCATTTTGATCTATCCGATAAAAAACCATTGTAATGAGTTGAATAGAATGGATTAGTATTTGTTAGTGGATAGTAAATAACTCATCCAATATATTTTTCAACCCATTGAACTAAAATTAAGTAGATTCATTTATTATAATCTAGATCCTAAACCCCAAAAGCTCAAATTAATTGAATCAATGACTCGAGAGTAGCACCAGAGGACCATAATAGGTCTTTATGGTGGGGTTTTGTCTAAGGTGCACTACTCACTTGGCAAATTTTGGGCCAACCAAAGTGCCACATGGGTTAGTCAAATTTTCAAACTTTTATGATGTATTTATACTATAGTCAAAGTATATAAATACAATATATTATATTATAGTACATGTACTTTTTGTATTTATAAATCTCACCTATATTTAAAAAAACATTTTTTTAGTTAAAAAGAAAACTTTTTTATGACAATTTTGCAAAATAATTTTTTTTACGCCAAAAATTACTAACAGCCTAACAAGATCCGAAAATTACTTAGGCATTACAGTCTGTGGTCTAATTCTTTCTAAGAGATTTTATTCCAAGTAACCATCAATATCCACTTAAATACAGTCCCAACACAGCCAATAACAACAATAAGCAAAATTAGAAAATAAAAATTTGTGAATTTTTATTTACAGTATTTTTCAGTATAGTACCTATACTCTTTGTATTTTTAAATTTTATCTTTATTAAAAAAAAATTGTTAAGCTAAATACTCTTGAAGAAGCTGTAATGGTAGCTGGTCAGTATTGGTGTGGCGTTTCCAGATCTGAGCATGTTGGACGCATCTCTCCTATTTGTGGCATGGCGGGCTACCAATAGATGTCTACATGATGCAGCTGTTGTTTCCAACTTTCCAGATCTGAGAGTGAAACATAGAGTGAGATCTGGAAAGTGAGAGAGAAAGAAGATCGAAGGCGCTGGGCAGTGCCGGTGAGGGTTGGCTTCATCAATGTCCTCAAATTGTAATGACAAAATGTTGGTTCCTTCGTATGGCCTCTGAAACAGGGCGGTTCGGTCGCGGTGATGCCGTCTGGCGTGGCGGAGCCCATGGCGGCGGAGCGCGACGGCGTGGTGTATAGTTACTGGGTGTTGAGTTACGGATTCAAGAGTTGATATTTGAAGTCAGAAATGAAGATTGGCTATGGTGGATAGGTTTTGGGTAACAATGGATTGTCTTCAGTTCTTGAATTAAGGGTTGGGTTTTGATGAAATGGGTTTTGCTTTTGTGTTTAGGAGGTTGAAATGTGAGAGGTGTGTTGGAAGCCATGGATGTGCATGGGTGAAGGAAGACAGCCGAAGGTTGAAGACAAAGGAACTAGGAAAGGCTCCACATTTGTCTAGATGAAAAATTATTTTCTTTTCATTAAGATTAAAATAAAAATACACTTAAATATGCAGTTTATGTAAAATAAAATTTACAAAAACGTGGCCAGACAAACACGAATTCTACATGTGATGCAGTTTATGTAAATACCAATATACAATACTTCTTTTGCAAATACATAAACATTAGATTGGGGTTTGACACCCAATTTTTTTTTTTTTTGAAAAGTCAACATCCCAAGTGGCAATTTGGTTGGTCCAGATTTTGCCACTTGGATGGTGCACCACTGCACCATTTTGGTGGGTGGTGCACCATAGAAGGCACCCATTCATCAATGCCATAAGGCCATCTCCAACTGCCAAAGAAAATGAGGTTCTTGCTTGTTAAGAACCGGTGCTTAATAACCACATATCGTTGGAGCAAATTTCAGAAAGGGTGCTTATGAAGAATGAGTGTTTGTGGAAGCATGGCTTCTCAAGTTGTTGTATGGGTCATTTGTAATTTTTTTTAATTAAAAAAATACAGAATTGAGGGTAATAGATAAATTATTGATGAAATATAAGGATGTGGGGTTATTGGTGGGACCCATTTAAGAATTTTTTTTGAAGTTTCAGGGTTGGAGATATGGGGTGCTTAATTTATAAAATGTAAAAATAATTGATGTGTCAAGGTAAGACCTATTTAAGAACCCAAAAAGTATTTGTCAAAAAAAAAAAAAAGAATCCAAAAAGTAAAAACATGGGATGTTGGGATAGAGATGACCTTGTGTAGAAGATTCCTTGCCACAATTGAAACAGGGAGCCAAGGATATCTCATCTTTCAATAAATTAAGTAAGGTTATATCAATACTTAACCATGAACCTTTTCGGATGTATGATCATAAACTTTGCTTGAGTATCCTTACGTGATAATCTAAATTAATTATTACCAGTCAAAAAAAAAAAGACACAGTCAACTCAGAGGGGTTTAGAGTTTGATAATAATATAAATACACAATAGAGAAATAATATAAACTCAGAGACTATACTTATTTCACATGCTTATTTCACTTATCTCTATGTATAAAACCATGCTTGTGCATTAAAGAGGGGAAAAAGGAATTATCTCATTGATTCAACTCAGTAGATTAAGCTGCAGGACATATATCAAAAGTATGTGATTTCAAATTTCCTCGATGGACTCCGTCCCTTTCCCGTCCCCTTATTTCCATCCCCCCTCTCCCCCATGTAAGGCTCTCCTACGAGTCTTACATTGGAATTAAAAAAAAAAAAAATTTAACAAATAATGGAACTGAAATAATCCATACATAAAGGAAAGATACATAGCCTTTATTTATTTTGTATATAGAATAGAAGAATATATATAATATAGTATCTACTGTCCCCTTGCAAGCATTTGCTCGTAATTCTCTATGGATTGGAGCCTCTGAATCATCAGATGCTGCTTGAAGTTCTTGATGAAGGCATCGGCCTTAGCGTCTATGTCTTCGGTTGGCATCCTCTCTAGCTTCTTTGTCTCTTTCTTCTCTAACCCATGTGATGATGATGGGTGGTTTTTCTTCTCTCTTAAATTTGTGCTTTCTTGATCCTTTCTTCCATGCTCTTCAGGAAAAGCTTGGTGCTGGTGGTGGTGGCGTGAAGGTTGGATATAGCTCCTTCTCATTCTCGCTTTCTATTGCTCTGATTGAATGTCAAAGCCTGTGTTGTGTTACAATATGGGAATGGATGCTTTATGGGGTCATGTGCTCCCTTTTATATAGCCATAATATGGTTTCAACTTTTCAAACTCCCACCACCTGAGTCAAAGACGGTGCCAAGAATAAAAACTATACATCATTTCGCTTCTATATGTTTTATAAATCGTGTCATGTGTGACTTCTAAAATTATTATGATATAAGAGTTAATCATTTTAAATAATGTGATTATTTATAATTGAATGATATTGCAAAAAATCTGTATACTAACAGTGAATACTAATTAAATTTATTTATTTTTGACGGAATTCATATTATTTTGTTAAGATATTATTATAATTAAGTTTATTTTATATTTTGAATACTAAATTATGATTCTGCTACATATAAGCAAACATAAGAAATATATATCATTAGTAGTAGACGCACGAACAAATTAATTATAAATTTTTAGCTAAGGAAAGATAAATGAGAGATTCAATTTTTAACAATTAAGGAAAGAGAATTTTCGACGTTTGTAATAATAAATTTAAGGTGGAAGGAATGACTCATAGTGTAAAAGTCTCCATATATTTTCTCACTTTACATAATTACTCATTAGCAGCTTTTTCCCTTCTTTAATATGTACACAATATGATTATGAAGTTTGAAGTTTGAAGTTTCAACTTTCGGTAAATTAATTTTAGCCACCAATTGGCATACGATTATCCTCCACACGAATGTGGCATGTAGACCATTCAAAGTCATGGTGCGGTTTAAGAAATGATAGATGGCGGAAAGTACTAAGGAGTAACCCTTCAAATCGCCATGTTCGGCGAATCAAGTATAAACAAAGTATAATCAATAATAATTGAGAACTAAAACTTCGATTATTGGCAAGAGGAGATAGGTACAGTGCATGGATAGAGGTTCTTCGTGGGAGATGGGATAAAATAACAAGATTCGAATATGATGCCTATACATGGCATTACAAAATAAATGATTCTGAAAAGGAAAATGCTGAGAGAACATGAAAGCAATTTTATATAATCTAGTAATCTACACAACAGCATGTGATGCATGAATGGAGTTTGAAAATTATATAATCTATTTCTCCTGGCTAGTTTGTGTTTTGTTATTCCCTTTTGCTATCAAAAAAATAAATAAATTATAATTTGATTATCTAGAAAGTTTTATTTTCAACTTTTTTATGTAATGAATTTGAATGCCAAACTATAAATATCTTTTGTATGGGCTAGTCTCCTGAAAGTGACTTGGATTCTATCCCATGCAAGATAGGCACGATTATCCGCATCCTGGGCTAGTCTCCTGAAAGTGACTTGGATTCTATCCTATGCAAGATCGGCACGATGTTTGGAGGAAGATAGAGTAAACCAAAAAAAAGAAAAAAAAGAAAAAGAAAAAAAGAGGAAGATAGGCATGGACATACAACCAATGAAACCTTTTATAATAAGAAAGTTTCCCCTCGCACACGGGGATATGTAGGAGCAGAATCATCATTCTGCCAAAGACAAAATTTAAAGGCCTGTTTGCCTTTTTTTTTTTTTTTTGAAGTTTTAAGTTTTCATTTCTTGTTTTAAAAAATAATTACAAAACTGACACCTTATTTTCATTCTGTTTCCTATTTTAAAAAATTTGTATATGAATCACTGGAAACAAATTTTTTATGTTTTCTGTAATACCCTTTTGGTGCTTTTATGTTTTCTGTAACACCCTTTTGGTGCTACATGGTTAGCTTGATGCGGAAAACATAAAAAGAAAGTGAAATGCTGGTTACTTTCAGAAAATAGTTTATGTATTAGCTATGTTCGAAAATGGGTGTAAATTTTTTTCTTTTTGATATCACCAAACATTAATCTGTAAAAAATAAAGTAGAACAAAGTACTATACATACATTCATCCCTCATAGTAATATAAACATTATAAGTCACTGTAGTGTACGTGTTTTTCTGAAAATATTTACATGAACAAAATATACTTGACCAAAAGGAAAAGTCTTAGATTACCATTCAAAAGAAAGGCTCTCCGAGCCATATATACATATTATTATCAAAACAAAACACCTCAAGGGCCTAAGCTGGTCGATTTACAAAACATCCACCGAGAATGACGTATATGGTCATCTCATCTACACAAATCCTCTTCAAAGATCAGGTTCAATGTCCTCGAATGTAGTAGGGGACTCCTCAGCAATGTCTATACCAAGGTACAATTGCCAAACCAAGAACAGAAAAACATTGCAAGGGTGAGATACCGACATATGAGTTTTATCATGATAGCTACATACACGACACACAAATCAACAACATAAGACAACAGTGACATTTAAAATAATGTAACAATAGTCATAATGTCAATGTTATTTAACAAGGGGATTCATACCCGACAACCATCGTGAGTTGTAAAAATGCATGACTCTTCAAATAACCACTATCTATTTAGTAATCTCCGGAGATCCTAACTTCCCTTCGTCGAGCATGATAGGCCGCAATGATCCCCATAGCACAATTGTTCACATGAGGTCGGCTTCTTAATTTTGGTCCGAGCTCCAATTGTTCAAGGGTATCACGTCAAACCTAAATAATATTGAGTAGTCCCTGATTGAGTACATCCACTTTTGGTAGTCGTTACGTCCACGACTCGAGGTCGCGAGGCCCCGGCCTTTGTGGCTCACGAACTCAGATGTCCCTAGTAGACCCACTTTGGTCTTAACTTCCCCAATTTGCCAATCCCATTTTGGATTGTATCTCGAAAACATGGCATGTCTACCAGCTTATGCATGTAAAACAGTTGGTTCTCTGTTTTTCTTTGTCGTTCATTCTTTCTTGTCGAGGCTCAACGCTCACGACAAATCTTACACAGGTATCAAACTCATTTGTACTTAACACAGGACATGCAGTTCGAATGCTCATTACGAAACTCTAAGCCGATTCACTGGTCACTAGTTTCGCTTATAAATGACACGAAGTCAAGTGCGCCCGCTGGGACTTTAACCCGCGACACACGGGACTCATAGTCCACGTACTTACTCATAGGAACACTAGCCCGACGTCTCGGTCGCTAGGTCCTCACAACTTTCATTTTTAACACAGTTTTCGTTCTGTGAAAAACAAATACTAAAATAAAACTCCAAAACTTATCCAAGTTTATCGGAAATATTTTCACTGATTTAAAACCTTTTTGCAGAAAATCTTTTTCGCTGAAATTCATTTCTAAAACGTTAAATCGCAAAGAAATACAATTTTCTCAAATCTTTTGACGTAAAGATATAATTTTACAGAGTTTTTGCCAAAACTGCAATTTCCTACACTTTTTATCTAAATCAAACTTTTTAGTAAAACAAAAGACTTTTTATTTCAAATACAATTTTTCCTTGAAGACTTTAAAACATTTTAGAGGCTTCTCTTTTCAAATTTTTTTTTTGAAAGTCTTTTAAGGAAAATAAAAAAAATGTGACTTTTCACTGTTCGTTCGTCCTTACAACCTCTCAGTTAGTGGGTTTTAACGCAAAACGATCTTAAAATTCATCGATTTCTTTTTTTATACTACAATTATCTATAATAACTTTATTAAAACTGTCTTTCACTGAATTAAAATCAAGACATTTATTTTCATTGATTCATGTCTTTTACGGCTTGAAGATTATCAAGTTGTGGCCGATCGCCACGCTCTCAACCCGTACAATCATTAAGTAGTCTCATCAATACACATATCAGAATAAGACTTTAAAACATAGAATCACTTATCAACTTGATAATAGCAATTTTAAATCCTGAACTCAAACATCACACAATAATTACAAACAATTACAAATACTACACAATAAAGTATATAACTATCAAAACCCCTCAATAAACTCCCCTTACCTTGAAATTTTCGAATTCCTCTTGAACTTTGTCTCCTTAGACTTTGTTTTCTCGTACTACTCAACACCCAACAATCAACAATTTCCTTCACACAAATAATCATGACACAAGTTAAAAGTTGAAGAAAAACTCATTCGACCTCTATGGGTGAGATTCGGCCAACATAAGAAAAAAAAGGCTAGGGATCTCTAAATTTTGAAGCTCTTGGATCCATGATCCTGGAGTATTAGAGAGTTAGGAAAAATTATTATACTTCAAAAATTTATTTTCTATGATTTTCTAGAATTAAATGAAGAAAATCTAAGAAAATTGAAATATGGTTAACTTGTCATGAATGGATTGAAATAATTGAAGAGGAGAGTAGCTATGGTCATAAACAATGAGGATATACTTCTAGATGATGAAAGAAGTGGAGAAATTGATCAACTTTGCAAGCTTCAACAATGGAGTTCTTAGGGTTTTTGGAAGAAAATGAACTTGAAGCAATTTGTGAAAGTGAAGAAATGAAATGACTAAGTGCTTGAATGGGGGAGGGCCGTGTGGTCTTGGGGATATTTTGGTCACAAAATGTTGGGACAAACTTTGAATTAGATGGCAAGACTACAACGCCCCGACTTTTCACTACTTTCTAATTTCGGAAATTATATAAATACGTTTATATTTTTATCTGAAACTTAGAAAATGATCTTGGGAAAACCAAAGTCATATTCATGTCATACTTATTTTTATGAGTATATGGTGAAATTTTGGGTTTAAAACTCAGACGAAAACCGGTCTGCGTTTTAACTGACAGTATAATTTTATACCGGCAGAAAACCCTAATTTGATCCAAAACTGAATTTTTAGATTTTTTATATTTTGTCCGTGAGGAATTCTACTTTCCAAAATTCTGATCAGAAATAAAATATTATGTTTATTCGGATGAATTTTGGTAAAAGTTCAGACGGAAAACAGTTGGTGATTTCACTGACAGTAAGATTTTAATGATCAGAAAACCTAATTTTGACTCGTGAACGAAATGGATTATGCTTAAAACATATTTCCAATGAGTTGGTTAATTTGAGAATTTTCGATCGAAAATCAGACGGAAACCCTAATCGGGTAATCGACAGAGCCGAGAACGGACGTGCAGAGACAAAATCCGACATTCAATGGATGGAGACAAGTGGTGACTCACAAGGGGTGAGTCATATAGGTGACTCACCTTAGTAATGATGACTTTTGAGGGGAATTTACCATAATGTCCTTAAGGTTGATTTTTATCACCAAAATGCCATTGTACAAGATTACCATTATGTCCCTTAAAGTTATGCTTGGACCCTTTTCTCCCTAGTTTGTCACGGCCCAAACCACCCCAAGGAGCCCATCTTCATGCTATTTAAGGCATTCATCATCTTCTCCATGAAGCTTTTCCTCCATTGTTCAAAAACTCCAAGTGTTCCATAAGTTCTTTTTGTGAAGGAAGTGCTTGATTCCTTGCTCCTTTTTCAATTCCAAGAGGTATACCATACTCTACTCACTCAATCATCATCATGTTCTTCAATTGTTTTTGTGTTTTAAAGCCATGTTCATAATTTTCAATTTCTAGATCTAGAAACTTTGAAAATTCATAGTAAATCATAGAAAAATTCTAAAAATGTGAAACCAATTTCTATGATCCTATTATCCTCTCTATATTTAAGATCCAAGAGGATACATCAAACAAAAATTTCGTGCCTATTTATTTTGTTGAGGCCGAACCCTAACTTGTTGTGGGGGAAGGATTTGGTTTATTTTTTTAAGACTAGTCTTGCTTGATTCAATCTTATGGCTCATATAGGTATTGAATCCATGCTTGTTTAATCAAATAAAAATCTCTAAGCCATATTGGTACTCATGGCCGAAATTATGTTCTTGAGGAGTTGAAAGATTTTGTTTCATTTTTCAACTTATGATCATTTATCTTAACTCTACACTACTCTAAGGTCATGGATCTAAGAGTATGTGAAATTTTGAAATCCCTAGATAATTTTAATGGTCTTGGCCGAAACCCTAACTATGTGGGTTAGGAGAATTTGATTCAAAATTCTTGTCAAATAATCATGGTTTATGTCTTAAGTACTTAAGGATCATTAATCCAAAGGCTTAAACAATTTTAGGAAATTTTTAGTCACAAAACCCTAGTGAGGCCGTGACCTAACCTTAGTGTTTAGGTGATTGTATTTGTTTGATTTTGATTGGTTGAGTTGTGAATGTTGAAGGATAAAGACGTGTGCCTTGTACGTGTGTCGCCGTTTCCGGATTCGTGTCAAAGTTTAATCGAATGCTTGAATCTTCAAGAGGTAAGAGGGGATTGCCTGAGGGATTTATCCGATGGCTATGTGCTATCTGTGGTTGGTCTATATATTTATCTGTGGTTGTGGTGTTTTGATTGACTGGTTTTAAGTTGTGATAGTTATATCCGTGTTTATTTATTTGAGGATTAAGTGTTTAATTGCAGTTATATAATAATGTTGTGATGCATGATCTGCCTGGGAATATTGTTATGAAATGTTTGTTTGATATTTGAGAAGCCTGACATTGGTCTGTGCACAATCAATTAACCAGATAAAAGCTTTAAGAAGCTTAAATTTATATTAAATGTTTAATGGAAAATATTGATGTTTAGAAAACGTTTCTTAAAAACAGCAGTAATCATTCACACATGGGTCTTTCTAAAAGAGTAGAGTGTCTAGGAAAAAGATTTTCAGAAGAAAATGAGTTTAAAGTGATTTTGATGATTTGGTAAATCGAATTGCCAACTTAAACGTATTTTCTGTAAACTAGTTTTATACGACTGGTCATTTTCGACAACTTGGAGAAGTTTCGGAAGTTTTGTTTTGATTTTGTGTTTCACCGAACGAAAATAGTGTTAACGTAAACCTAGTATCTGAGACGTCGTGATACTGGTGTTCTTAATTATAAGCACAAAGATCTTTGATCCGTGTTATGTAGTTGCACGTTGTACCGTTGTTGCACGTTGTGATGAACGTTGTTAATAGAGAACATTGTTTTTATTACCACGAACCCATGACTGATTGCAAGGTCTAAGGTTTTGTGATTGAGCACTCGGATTTTGTGTCTTGTGTTAACGTTAAAAAGTCTAAAACGTTGAAATTTATGAATAGTCGTAAGCCATTTTGAGCTTCGGCAAAAGAAGAATGAACACAAAGAAAAGAATGAGAACAAAATGTTTTATCTGCATGCATTGGCAGACGTGCCCACGTCCTATGTCTAATACCTTAATGATAGGGTATTCGGGCTACGTTGTTGTTCTATGTCTGGTACCTTAATGGTAGGGTATTCGGGCTACGTTGTTGTTACGTCCTATGTCTGATACATTCGGGCTACGTTGTGCCTAATATACCTGGCAATTGAGTGTGATCAACTCATTTAGTTGGTGTTGAGATCTCCGGAGATTAAGTGAAAAGTTAGACGTTGAAAGTTGAAGTTTTCATGCATTGTTTTCCAACAGAATGTGATCGGGTATGAAACCCAGTGATAGAATACTTGTTTACTTATGGAAATGCATGAATGTATATGTGTCTGTTGTGTCGTGCATATAGTTGTCGTGTTAAATCCAGTTATTGGAATCTCACTCTTGCATGTTTTATTGTTGTTGTCTCTACTTGTGTTATATCTGAGTCCAGATGAACCACTCAAGGGATGTGATGACTATCCGAAGAAGTTTGCTTAGCTCGGAGTATGCCGACGTTTACTTACTACCGTTATGTCTGTAGTTTGTTGATTTTCAATAAAGGGACCTATACTTATAAAGGTCTAGGTGTGGAAACAGTATGACGCAATATAGTTGTAAGATGTTATGTAGTTGTAAGTTATATACATATTTACTCCTATGCAGTTATATTACGTTGTGGATGTGGTTGTCGAAAAAGAAAAGACAAGGAAAAATTTGTATCAGCAATTTGAAATAAGATTATAACTTAAGGAAATATTATTTTCCGAAAGCAACCAGCGAATTAATGTTTTGATTTATCCGCACGTGTTACAAAGTAATGCCCAAGGGGGGTGTTACAAAGACAAAGGGCTTTTTGGTCATTTCCTTAAGGAGGTTAGCTTTTTTGTAGAAACGCCATCATTACTTGGTGAGTCATGGTGGTGACTCATCCCATGACTCACCCACCCCTAGGTGGCAAGTGTCACCTCCATCTGGTGTCGGTTCTATCTCTGCAGTTCCGTATCCGGCTTCATCGTTTACCCGATTTAAATTTTTCACCCGTTTTCTTCAAAAATTTGCCCGAATAAAATATAACATTTTATTTTTGAGCGAAAATTTTGAAATAGATCATATCACTGGAAAATTGATAAAAATCTAAAACATTTCATTATCAGGTCAAAATTAGGTTTTTTGATCAGTAAAATTTTACTGTCAGTGAAAACGCAGACCGGGTTCCGTCTGAATTTTAAACCAAAATTTTAACCGTAACCTTCTATTATAAAGTAGAGTCTAAATATAATTTTGTTTTATCCAAAATCATTTTCTAGGTCTCAAATAAAAATATAAACCGATATAATCTACCGATATTGAAAAACAGTAAAAACTGGGGTGTTACGATACTACCCCACTAAAAAAAAATTCGTCCTCGAAATTACGCACCTGTAAAAAGATTAGGATATTGTAGTTTCATATTGTCCTCAGCTTCCCATGTTGCATCTCCAGTTGTTTAATCCCAAATAACCTTGACTAAGGAAATTTGTTTACCCTTGAGCTGCTTAATCCTCTTATCTTCGATTCTTACAGGTGAAGTCTCATAAGACAAGTTTTATTTTAATTGTACTACATCGGGTTCAATTACATTTGATGGATTAGGAATATACTTCCTCAATTGTGAGACTTGGAAAACATTATGAATTGAAAGAAAATGTGGTAAAGCAATTTGGTAGGCTACTGGACCAATATGATGAAGAATTTGATAAGGTCCAATAAATTTAGGAGTGAGTTTTCTGGACTTTATAACTTTACCCACCCCAGTCGTGAGTGTGACTCTTAGAAATACATGTTCACCTTCTTGAAATTCGAGAGGTCGTCTTCTTCAATCGGAGTAGCTCTTCTACCTGCTTTGTGTTGTTTTCATCTTTTCACGGATTTGTTTAACCTTTTCCGTTGTTTGTCGCACGATATCGGGACCTAAAATCATACTTTCTCCATCTTGGTACAATAATCTTTGAAAACGGGAAACAAAATGAAAATAATGTGGCGATTTTGTAATTATTTTTGAAAACAGGAATATGAAAACAAAGCAAACAGACCCTTATTTTCTTTTTCTTTTTTTTTCTTTTCTTTTTTTTAGTTTAAAAATTGGGGTAAAAATAAAAAGTTATTAAAAATTTCACAATTTACTTAAGGTACCATCAAAAAAATGGTCGATGTAGGGTGCTAACATCTTACCTACTTGTAATCGACTCCTGAACTCAAATATCTATTTTTTTTAAAGAGTGGTTTCCTTAAATTAATGGATTTTTCAAGGTTTTCCCAAATTTAAATTTTTGGCGATGACTCCTCTTTTTTTCTTCGTAATTCCTAAACGGGATGGTCACGACAAAGGTAAATCAAAGTTGTAGATAAAATTGTGTCTTTATCAAAGAAATTATTATGGTTAGAGATGGTTGTACATAACCAAAATATAATTTTGTTTTACCAACATCCGTTGGTTCAACCGTTCATGTGGTAAGAAATTTTGTTACTCCAGTGTGTTATTCCAGTGTGTTATTCCTTGTAGAAATTTTGTGAAGAGGAACTTCAAATTTGAAAGCGCCTGGTTGCTTGAGTCCGATATTGATGTTGTTGTCATGAATGGGTAGAATAAGGTTGCAACTGCCGATTTGCTCGATAAGTTAACAGACTGTAAGGAGGAGCTTTGTAATTGGAGCCGTAAGCTAAGTGCCAAGTACAAGGCCAGGATCACGCAGTGCAAGTCGAATCTTGAGGCTCCGAGGTTGAAGCTTGATCAGGAGAGTATGATTCTTTTTAACAGAGAAAGAGAGAAGTTGGCTCAGTTTCTGGTTCAGGAAGAGATCTTTTGGCGGCAACGTTCGAAGGCTTTATGGCTTAAGGAGGGTGACCTCAACACCAAGTTTTTTCATGCTGCAGCTACAGCTAGGAAGAAAGTTAACAGGATTGAGAAGTTGAAGAATCAAGAGGGTGTATTTGTGAGTGACCAAGAAAACCTTTGTAATATGGCCAAGGATTACTTTGAAAATCTCTTCAGTGGCTCTCCCAGATCCTATGCTCCCGTTGTGGACGAAGTCAGACCAGTAATCTTGGAGGAGGATAACATTGATCTTGTCAAGCCTTTTGCCCTTGAAGAATTTACAGAGGCTCTTCACCAAATGCATCCAGATAAAGCTCCGGGCCCTGATGGATTTAATCCGGGTTTCTACAAGAGGTATTGGGGTTTGAGTGCTAAAGAGATCTTTGATACTTGTACCTTCTGGCTTAATAGAGGATCTTTCCCAGTGTCTCTCAATGAGACCAACATAGCCTTGATTCCGAAGTGTGATAATCCTTCTGCTATGACTGAGCTTAGACCTATCTCGCTGTGTAATGTCCTCTATAAGCTGATTTCGAAGGTCCTTGCTAATAGGTTGAAGAAGGTTCTCAACAAATGTATTTCGGAGGAGCAATCCGCTTTTGTAGAAGGAAGGTCAATTCTTGACAATGCTTTCATGGCTATTGAGGTTATTCACTATATGAAATGCAAGCGGAATGGTAGGAAAGGTGACATGGCTCTCAAGATAGATATCAGCAAAGCCTACGATCGTGTTGGTTGGGGTTTTCTCACTTTGATGCTCTTGCGTCTTGGATTTTCTCAGCAGTGGGTGGATTGGATCATCTTGTGTGTTAGTTCTGTAAGCTACTCCGTTCTTGTGAATAAAGAGTCAGTTGGCCCTATTTATCCAGCTAGAGGTCTTCGCCAAGGGGAACCTCTTTCCCCCTATCTCTTTCTCATAGTGGCTGAGGGCCTTTCCACGTTGATCCATCGTGCTGAGTCTAGAGGCGAGATCCATGGTGCTAAAATTTGTCGTAGAGCTCCTACTATCACCCATCTTCTTTTTGCTGATGACTGTTTCCTATTCTTCAAAGCAAATGTTAATGAGGTTAATGCGATGAAGAATATCTTGCAAACCTATGAGGCAGCTTCGGGCCAATCCATCAATTTAGCTAAATCTGAAGTTTTCTTTAGCAAGAATGTTGATAGTGAAGCGCAGCAGAGGTTGGCGGAAAGTTTGGGTGTGAATCTTGTGTTAGGCACGGGTAAGTACCTTGGTTTGCCTTCTATGGTGGGTAGGAGTAAGAAGAGCACTTTCTCCTTCATTAAGGACCGTGTGTGGAAGCGTATTTCTTCTTGGGGTGGCCGTTCTTTAACTAAGGCGGGTAAGGAAGTTCTTATTAAGTCTGTTCTTCAATCCATCCCTTCTTATGTTATGAGCACTTACCTTATTCCTCCCTCGGTTTGTGAAGAGCTGGAGCGAATGATGAACTCTTATTGGTGGGGATCCAGTGGTAGAAATTCGAGAGGCATCAAATGGATGTCCTGGAAGAGATTATCTGTCCCCAAGAGTGATGGTGGCATGGGGTTTAGAGACTTGCAAGCTTTCAACCTTGCTATGCTAGGTAAGCAAGCTTGGAAATTTATATCTACACCTGATTCCTTATTTTCCAGATCACTGAAAGCGAAGTACTTTGCCTCAGGTACCTTCTTGAGTGCTGCACTAGGCCACAATCCAAGTTATACTTGGAGAAGTCTTTGGTCTACTCAAGACTTGTTGAAATTAGGATGTCGATGGACTGTAGGAGATGGTACGAAAATTCGGGTATGGCATGACCCTTGGGTGAGAAACAACCCTTCCTTGAAACTTTTTTCAGCTCCAGTTGCAAACCTTGAGCACATTCTTGTCAACCAGTTGTTGTTGCCAGGTGAGAAGGTTTGGAATGAGAGTCTTGTTCGGTCATTGTTTAATTTTGAGGAAGCTGTTACCATTTTATCTATGCCTTTACTTGCTACTAATAGAGAGGATAAGTTAATTTGGAACCCCAGCCCTAATGGTTTGTACACTGTGCGGTCTGCATATCGCTTGATTCAAAATGTTACAGGTTCACTGTCCATGCAGATAGGGCAACGTGACTGGCTACGTCTTTGGCGCTTGGAATTACCTCCTAAGGTTAAGCATTTTTTGTGGAGGACTTGTCAAAATGTTCTCCCAACTCGCCTTCGGATCAATGAGAAGGGTGTTAATTGTGGTATAACCTGTGTGCAATGCAGTTCGGGGTTGGAAAACTCTTGGCATTTGTTTCTCTCTTGCGTGAAAAGTGAAGCCTGTTGGAGGCAGGAAGGTCTGTGGAATGATATCCATCTATGCATGACCAGGAATGAAGACTTTCAGTCTTTCTTCTTCGACCTTCTGAGTTTCCTCCCAAAGGATAGATTCATCAACTTTGCCATGGTCATTTGGAGTCTATGGTCTGCACGGAACTCCAAAGTTTGGGACGACAAAGATGAGCCCACGTCGTTGATTGTGTCGAGAGCTGCCTCCTGCTGGAAGGATTGGAAGCTTGCTAAAGGAGCCTCTCTTGGTCACACGGAAACTCATGGTCACTTGCATGGCCAGGCGTGGATGAAGCCTCCTCTTGGTACAGTTAAACTCAATGTGGACGCAGCTTTCCCTCCCCATGTAGGTGCTACTGGCTGGGGTATGTGCCTTAGAGATCACCTAGGAGCCTTTATGAAAGCTCAGACACAGTGGGTTCCTATGTCCCTTGCAGTAAAAGAAGGTGAGGCCTTGGGGCTTCTCTACGCACTTAAATGGGCAGTAAGTTTGAACCTAGAGAAAGTTATTCCGGAACTTGATGCTCAGTCTATGGTGAATAGTGTCAATTCTCAAACTATGGACGTATCTGAGTTTGGGTCTATCTTGGCTGAGTGTAAAAATATTTTATCTTCCCATACAAACTTTGTGGTTAAGTTTATTAGGAGGCAAGTAAATGTGGTTGCTCACTCTCTTGCTAGGGTGGCCACATCTAAGCCTAGTCTCTATTGTTTTGAGAGTTTTACCATCTTGTATTGCTGATTTTGTTTACAATGAAATGAAGTGATCCTATTCCAGTCAAATAAAAAAAAAACCGTTCATGTGGTAAGAAGGTTGATTGCTCTTAAATGGATATTCCTGACTTAACTCATATTAGTCA
This sequence comes from Echinosophora koreensis, assembly GCA_035048595.1. Taxonomy (NCBI): domain Eukaryota; kingdom Viridiplantae; phylum Streptophyta; class Magnoliopsida; order Fabales; family Fabaceae; genus Echinosophora; species Echinosophora koreensis. Next base: position 1,985,028 of record JAPCYP010000002.1, on the reverse strand, counting down.
GAGTCCAATGTAATTTTCGAATATCAAGAGTCTCAAACTAGAAAAAAAGTATAATTGTATTTTATATGATATGATGTGTAATATTTATTTTTTATATTAATATAAAATGTGGTTGAAGTATACACTTAAATACATAACATGCTTTTATTTATAGTAATAATTTAGATTCCAAACATAAAAAAAGATAAAACAAATTAATTATAAGCTACCTTATAAGAATATTTGTATTTTAGATATTTAGATTTAGATAAAAGTCTATTGATAATTAATCTAATTCCAAAATGTCACGCATAACCCGTGAGGTTACTAGTTGGTAAAACAAACAAACTCACTCCTATGAACATGATATTCTGTTTGGGTTGAAGACTAAAACAAAAACAAACTGCATTACCCAAATAAATAGGAATTATTAATAGAGAAATGGAACAAGCACTACGCGACTTTTGCTGGTTCAACAAGGGGTAGGTTTTTGTTGTTCATTTTTATCATTATTTTTTCAGATCAATGATGCTTTTTCATACTGTTGCATGTAGGTCTGGGTTTCTGTTGGACAAATAATCATGCGCAGTCATAGGATGCTTAAAATTTGTGCCTTTTCCTTCATCTTCTATGCTGGTGGAGTTTCACTCAACTCAAAAGAGAAAGGAGCCAGAAAATATTTATGGCCTTATTACCAAATGGCACATATCCTTGAAAATGGTAAGCAGTAGAGATAACTATATGTTGGGATTATCAGAAGAGAAATTTGGATTGGGATTCCCTTTCTATTTTGTTTATTTGGTGTTTATATGTTGAGAGACTAGCTAAGAGATAAAAATAAATTTGAATTAACCCCCACAAACATAAAACTATAAAATTAGTTAATTGGAAGATTAGTTTGCTAATAGGAAAAGAATGGCAATAGAAAGAACTTTAATAGGAGGATTTTATTATGAGAGAATAGAATAAGGCTAGCTGAGTAGTTTCTCTCGTAACAAATAAAAGTAAATTAACTCCAAAGGGTTAGTCTAGTGAAGTATGATAGGGTCTCGTATCTGACATGTTGCAAATTCGATCCCCCACTAGTCTTTTTGGGGGTAAATGTAAATCTATTTGTAAGTGCTCATAGAGCCCAGAGGTCTTCCTTACCTTAGACTGGGGCACCATCTCTTGACCCTAAATTTATTGTACCAAAAAAAAAGTAAATTTGCTTTTATCTCCTTTTTTTTTTTTTTTTCAAACTTTTCAATCCATTTAAAAAGTTATTAAAAAGTTAGGATTAATTAATATTTTATATACACATCAAATTTTAAATGGCCCATTCCAATATTTTTATACAAAACTCACTTTATTCTCAACTGTCACCCCATTATTTGTAGTTGCAATTGCAAGAGCACCATTGGAGATGAACAAAATCACTATCAAATTTTCGAACTTGAGCTCAGTAGCATCATCTCCAAGTGTCAGCAGAGAAGGGCAGTTTCTGGGTCTTGAAGGAGGAGCAGATAACAAAGAGATGAAGTTACCTGAAATTGTAAAACCTGGTCACATATTTCTGTATAAGCCCTCTCATGAAGTCGATCCATATAAGATAAGGTCAGAGAGAATGCAAAAGATCATAGATGACATGATCTGTGTCATGAGGAAGACTAATGGGATTAGTCTATCAGCTCCTCAAATTGGTATTCCATTGAGGGTTAGTTTAATTCTTGCTCATTTTTGTGTTTTATGGGCTGCCCATTTTCAAAGTTTGTATCATTATCTCCTCTCTCACTCCTTCTAGATTAATTACCCTTTGTGTGTCACTTCACATTATCATTGTTTAGCAGAGGAAGAAAAGTAGTTGCCTAATGACATGTGTAAATGTCAGTGGCCAAACTTTAATAAAAATTTTGAGGGAGCTAAGTTTATTTGACTAAGTCATATAAGTAAGTTATTTAAATGTTTTGATCACACACACACACACAAGGAGTAACTCTTGATTAGGATGGCTGTTGTACCATTGTTTTTAATGTTCATTTGGTTATGAGGTAATGAGTTTAGCAGCTAGGTGGTCTTTTTTTTTTTTTTTGGTTGTTTTGTTTGTTCTTTGGCTAGTCATCATGGCTAGTTTTGGTGTAACAGTGGAAGATGTTTGGGTTGTTGTTCTTGGAGTTTATGAAGTTTAAGGATTGGGTTTGATGGTGGAATTCTTGGATTAAAATTTGGTTTGGTAGGAAAAGCAACAACTCAGTGTGGAAACTTTTTTAATCATTCGGGTAATGTGTAGAGCTTGTTAACTAACATTCGCTCACTATTAAAGAAGTGGGAGGTTGCAGTTTGCAGGGGAAATTTTACTGGGTCTGTTTTGATGAATTTTGGATGGGTCTTGTAATTTTTGGGGTTGGAGGGGTTTTAGCTAGAACTTCAACCTTGCGGAAAACATTGGGCTCCCTTGGTTGATGTTTTATCTTATCCTCTTTTGTACATCAGTTTCTCTTTGTATTTGGGTTTGCACTCCCTAAGTGCTTATTTTAATACAAAGTTGCTTATAAAAAAAAAAAGTAGGGAACTCATTTACACTCCACCCTACAAATTTGTGCCATTCTTATGATATGAAAGTGAGCTGACTGTGAAACTTGTGCAAAGATCAAGACCTTTCAAACACACCTTATTTTTACCCATTTGGTGGCTCATTGTTTAGTGCTTAACAATATGCTGAATATTTAAAGCATTGGAATTAATTACAGTAAAATCTTATGGATATATATTTTTTACTTTTAATGCTTGCAGATAATTATTTTGCAAGACAAAAAACAATATACTAGTTTTGCCCCAGAGGAAGTGATCAATGCTCAAGAAAGACGATCTTTTGATCCGTTGGTATGTCCATATGCAGAAAAAGGGAGAATATTGAAATAAAATATGTAGTCTTGTCCTTTAGGTATATTACTTTCATACATAATTCATTATTTCTGTTGAGGCAGGTGATCCTGAATCCTAAACTAGAGAAGAAGAGCAACAGGACTGGCCTGTTTTTTGAAACTTGCTTGAGGTATGGCATTAATTGACTTTTTCTCTTTCTTTTGTCACCCACATTTTGCCATACTTGCAGTTCACTTGCTTGTGCTCAACTGCTCATAACATTCAATAGCTGAGATTAGAAGTAGAAGCTCCTACATACCTCTTATTGATCTTAGAAATTTGTGCATATCTTAAGCATCCAATTTTGCAGTGTTGTTGGATATGGAGCTGTGGTGGAGCGATGCCTTGATGTTGAGGTTACAGGTTTGGATCATAACGGTAAGCCAATCATAATAACTGTTTCTGGTTGGCAAGCCATGGTCTTACAACACGAGTGTGATCACCTGGATGGAACTCTATATGTTGATAAGATGGTACCTAGAACTTTCATAACTCTAAAACCTCGTGGCCGCCGCTAGCCCAAGGGTGCCCCAAGCTTGGCCCTCGCTAAGCCATGTTCTGGGGTCGCTGGCTGCAACAGCATCTTATAAGGCCATCAACATAGGTTTCTTATTCATTTTAGTTGAAGTTTGACATTTGTGATCCTTACACGAAGACTAGATTTAACATTTTAAAATAGTCCCAATTTGAGAATTAGTAAATCTCTTTGCATTTTCAATTCCATCAATTTGCCAAGAATTGTCATTGCAGTATGCCATTATTTTTCTGATTAATTTGCTTAATGTAAGTTTCAATATTATAGCTTATACTAGAAAAAGGTTCAAGGAGCTATGCACTTTGTAGTCTGGATATTGATGGTGTCTAGCTTTTATGTAAATTGTGTATCTTGCAAAAATTTGTGTTTGTCCCATCAACATGTATATTTTAATTGGATGCTTTCTATTTGGAACATTGAGGTGGCTGGTAGGCATAAAAACTTCATGTAACTTTATTTGGACTGATAGCTGGTTGCCCAACTCTGGGCCATTAATTGAGAAAGTTGCTACTGGGATCCGAGAGTCCATGGTTAACCACAAAGTAAGCTTCTATGTGGATGCTCATGGTAGATGGGATTTCCAAAAATTTGTGCATCCTTCCTATGGATCTGGTGAACATCCATCTTGGCCCCTAGCATCCGTAATCCTAATGATAGTGTTGCTTGGGGTCCAGATGGATTATTTTCGTCTAGTTCGGCTTACAAGGCTATTACTGATCTGGAGCTCAACCCAAAGAAGTTATTTTCTTCTATCTGGAGAAGGGATGGGCTTGAGCGAGTTAGGGCCTTTTTGTGGAAAGCAGCTCACGAATCTCTGATGACTAATGGGGAGCGGGTTCTTAGGCACATGACTTCTTCGGCAGATTGTGCAATTTGAGGATTATGCGATGAGTCCCTTTTCCACTGTGTTAAGGATTGTCAGCGAGTTGCTATAGTTTGGGTGCAACTCAATGGTTCTAATAATGCGGGTTTCTTTTCAGAGACCAATTGGTACAAGTGGTTGATGACTAATCTTAGTAGAAGATGAGCTCAGGGGTCCCCTTCTAACTGGCATTTGGTTTTTAGTCAGTTTTGGATATGTTTTGGAGAGGTTGAAATGAGTTTATTTTTTCTCAGAAGGCTTCCTCTTCCCAATCTCTTTATCGGAAGATAAATGATCAAGTGGATGCTATTCAGAATTCTAAATGTAGGGATTGTATCCTTTGCCCTTTTCAAAGTAATTTGGTGGGTGAGCAGATGATTTTCCGGACCGCTCCGCCTACGAGGTTCCACACTCTCAACTGTGAGGGTGCTATTTCAGGGGCTGGTTCGTTTGTTGGGTATGGCGTTATCCTTAAAGAAGAGCTTGGAGAGTTCTTGTTTGCTTTCTCTCACAAGTTGGAGTAGTGCTCTGTCCTCGAGGCTGAGTTGTGGGCAATCTATCATGGCCCGAGCTTAGCTTGGGGAAGAGGTTTTAGGAAATTGATAGCGGAATCTGATTCGGCTAATGCTATCAAATTGGTTTCGGATGATTGCTCGGATCTTCACCCACTGTCACACTTGGTGAGAGGTATCAACAACATGAATTCTCAGCAAGCAGATATTAGATGGAGGCATATTCTTTGGGAGGCCAATCAACCTGCAGATATTCTTGCTAAGGAGAGTAATCTTCTTACTTCTCCTTGTAAAATTTATGATGTCATTCTCCCTTCTCTTTCTCTTCCTTTGTTAGCTGATAGGCAAGGGGTGCCCTTCCCTCGTGGGTTTTAGTTTGTTTCTAGTGCTCTAGCCCCTTTTGTTCAGCCAAAAAAAAAAAAAACTATATTTCATATTCACAACTTAGAGCTGTAGCTCCAGTGTCATCGGTCACAATCGTTGGCTAAAAGATTTCTCCTTCTCAATCTATATATCTCCTTTTGTTCTCTTTCTTTTCTATTTAATTTACCGGTTTGGCTGCTTTTTATAATCAAACAGATTCGTTTATATCTATCTATCACACTGCTTTTTTTTGAGTTGATGAACTCCAAGATGAAGCTTGCTGCAAAGTTGGATGGGTTTCAAGAGATGACAAAGAAGGTGATCAACGGTCCACGTCCTTCCACTTTGCCGATCAACAATGACTCACATCTGATTCGCAAACCTTCAGTTTCTTCAACATGTGTTGTTGCAGACAGAGACGATACTAAACAAACAATAGAGGGATCCCATCATCATTTACACTCAATCACCCGAGGTTATCCACTCCAAGGCCCAAGATTTCATGGCTCTAGTGCAGAGACTCATGGGCATGTCAAGTTCCAACAAAGACGTGCTTCATCAGCCACACCAAGAGGCATCTGAGAATTTTGGGTCATCTTAATTTGTTTGATGGGTTCAAGTCCAACAAAAGTAGCATCAAGCAGCTGCAGTGGAAGAAGCAAGGTTGTAGTGATCATGGCGATGAAACTAGCTCGGCTGTTAGGAGGGATTGATGATGATGATGAAGACGATGACGACGAGACTTGTGTTAAGTGGGATGCAAATGTTCAAATTAGTCTCTCTAATTATCACTGTTTTGCTGATATGCCATTGTTCACTCCTAACTCATCAGATTTCTTTTGCTCATATCGATCAACATATAAATATTTTGATTCCCCATATGGGACTTTGGGCAGTTTGATATCTCTTTATGGGTTGGAATTCCTTAAAGAACTTTTGGAATACTAATTGACATCAATTGATTTTGGTGCGCAATTGTTTTCAATATGCATAAGAGATTTCAATAAATAGTAGATCAATTTATGTGTTGCCTGCTTACATAGGCTGGTCTCATTTTTTTTGGTGATATTTAATCTTTCTTTGTAAAGGTTGTTATATTTGTAATCAGTGTTATGATTACGGGCACGATGGAATTTATGTGAATTATGAGATTTCTTTCATTCTTTCGGGACATAAGAAGAATAAGTTCATTAATTTAATTTTCTTCCTGTAATTTCATTCCCTTCTTATATTAATCTTAAGCAACAATTTACAATACATAATTATTCATATATAAGACTAGCATTGGATTAAAGATCCAACATCTTCTTTATTACTTATAAGATACTATATTATGTAATCTTGATTCTTCTTTGGATTATGATTTCTCAATCGATCGAGTGGGATATCTCATGCGGCTATGTTATTACTTATTTCACATAATTCCCATTTCATCAGTTGTTTTGTATATAATTATCCAATCTATGCATTCGAGTATTTAGTCAGTCAATGCTAAAGAAATGCTATAGGTTTGTGGGATCACCATCAGGTTTGGTATTTTTGTCAACATGTTACTTGAGTTACTGTCCGATTTCAAACCCATTACAAGAGGTGTGCCTGGCTTAAAAGCAAAAATCAACTCTTTGCTTATCACAGCATTTTAAAAAAATATTTTCTATTGATAAGATACTAGTATTTAACATCTTATTATAGTTTTAATTGAACATAATCCCCTAAAGAAGAAGTTATTTTTCTTCAATCTGGAGAAGGGATGGGCCCGAGCGAGTTAGGGCCTTTTTGTGGAAAGCAGCTCATGAATCTCTGATGACTAATGGGGAGCGGGTTCTTAGGCACATGACTTCTTCGGCAGATTATGCAATTTGAGGATTATGCGATGAGTCCCTTTTCCACTGTGTTAAGGATTGTCAGCGAGTTACTATAGTTTGGGTGCAACTCAATGGTTCTAATAATGCGGGTTTCTTTTCAGAGACCAATTGGTACAAGTGGTTGATGACTAATCTTAGTAGAAGACGAGCTCAGGGGTCCCCTTCTAACTGGCATTTGGTTTTTAGTCAGTTTTGGATATGTTTTGGAGAGGTCGAAATGAGTTTATTTTTTCTCAGAAGGCTTCCTCTTCCCAATCTCTTTATCGGAAGATAAATGATCAAGTGGATGCTATTCAGAATTCTAAATGTAGGGATTGTATCCTTTGCCCTTTTCAAAGTAATTTGGTGGGTGAGCAGATGATTTTCCGGACCGCTCCGCCTACGAGGTTCCACACTCTCAACTGTGAGGGTGCTATTTCAGGGGCTGGTTCGTTTGTTGGGTATGGCGTTATCCTTAAAGAAGAGCTTGGAGAGTTCTTGTTTGCTTTCTCTCACAAGTTGGAGTAGTGCTCTGTTCTCGAGGCTGAGTTGTGGGCAATCTATCATGGCCCGAGCTTAGCTTGGGGAAGAGGTTTTAGGAAATTGATAGCGGAATCTGATTCGGCTAATGCTATCAAATTGGTTTCGGATGATTGCTCGGATCTTCACCCACTGTCGCACTTGGTGAGAGGTATCAACAAAATGATTTCTCAGCAAGCAGAGATTAGATGGAGGCATATTCTTTTGGAAGCCAATCAACTTGCGGATATTCTTGCTAAGGAGAGTAATCTTCTTACTTCTCCTTGTAAAATTTATGATGTCATTCCCCCTTCTCTTTCTCTTGCTTTGTTAGCTGATAGGCAAGGGGTGCCTTCCCCTCGTTGGTTTTAGTTTGTTTCTAGTGCTCTAGCCCCTTTTGTTCAGCCAAAAAAAAAAAAATATCTATATTTCATATTCACAACTTAGAGCTGTAGCTGGAGTGTCATCGGTCACAATCGTTGGCTAAAATATTTCTCCTTCTCAACCTATATATATCTCCTTTTGTTCTCTTTCTTTTCTATTTAATTTACCAGTTTGGCTGCTTTTTCTAATCAAACAGATTCGTTTATATCTATCTATCACACTGCTTTTTTTTGAGTTGATAAACTCCAAGATGAAGCTTGCTGCAAAGTTGGATGGGTTTCAAGAGATGACAAAGAAGGTGATCAACGGTCCACGTCCTTCTACTTTGCCGATCAATAATGACTCAATTCGTAAACCTTCAGTTTCTTCAACATGTGTTGTTGCAAACAGAGACGATACTACACAAACAACAGAGGGATCCCATCATCATTTTCACTCAATCACCCGAGGTTATCCACACCAAGGCCCAAGATTTCATGGCTCTAGTGCAGAGACTCACAGGCATGTCAAGTTCCAACAAAGGCGTGCTTCATCAGCCACACCAAGAGGCATCAGAGAATTTTAGGTCATCTTAATTTGTCTGATGGGTTCAAGTCCAACAAAAGTAGCATCAAGCAGCTGCAGTGGAAGAAGCAAGGTTGTAGTGATCATGGCGATGAAACTAGCTCGGCTGTTAGGAGGGATTGATGATGATGATGATGATGACGACGACGACGAGACTTGTGTTAAGTGGGATGCAAATGTTCAAATTAGTCCCTCTAATTATCACTGTTTTGCTGATATGCCATTGTTCACTCCTAACTCATCAGATTTCTTTTGCTCATATCGATCAACATATAAATATTTTGATTCCCCATATGGGACTTTGGGCAGTTTGATATCTCTTTATGGGTTGCAATTCCTTAAAGAACTTTTGGAATACTAATTGACATCAATTGATTTTGGTGCGCAATTGTTTTCAATATGCATAAGAGATTTCAATAAATAGTAGATCAATTTATGTGTTGCCTGCTTACATAGGCTGGTCTCATTTTTTTTGGTGATATTTAATCTTTCTTTGTAAAGGTTGTTATATTTGTAATCAGTGTTATGATTACGGGCACGATGGAATTTATGTGAATTATGAGATTTCTTTCATTCTTTCGGGACATAAGAAGAATAAGTTCATTAATTTAATTTTCTTCCTGTAATTTCATTTTCTTCTTATATTAATCTTAAGCAACAGTTTACAATACATAATTATTCATATATAAGACTAGCATTGGATTAAAGATCCAACATCTTCTTTATTACTTATAAGATACTATATTATGTAATCTTGATTCTTCTTTGGATTATGATTTCTCAATCGATCGAGTGGGATATCTCATGCGGCTATGTTATTACTTATTTCACATAATTCCCATTTCATCAGTTGTTTTGTATATAATTATCCAATCTATGCATTCGAGCATTTAGTCAGTCAATGCTAAAGAAATGCTATAGGTTTGTGGGATCACCATCAGGTTTGGTATTTTTGTCAACATGTTACTTGAGTTACTGTCCGATTTCAAACCCATTACAAGAGGTGTGCCTGGCTTAAAAGCAAAAATCAACTCTTTGCTTATCACAGCATTTTAAAAAAATATTTTCTATTGATAAGATACTAGTATTTAACTTCTTATTATAGTTTTAATTGAACATAATCCCCTAAAGAAGAAGTTATTTTTCTAAAATCTGGAGAAGGGATGGGCCCGAGCGAGTTAGGGCCTTTTTGTGGAAAGCAGCTCATGAATCTCTGATGACTAATGGGGAGCGGGTTCTTAGGCACATGACTTCTTCGGCAGATTATGCAATTTGAGGATTATGCGATGAGTCCCTTTTCCACTGTGTTAAGGATTGTCAGCGAGTTACTATAGTTTGGGTGCAACTCAATGGTTCTAATAATGCGGGTTTCTTTTCAGAGACCAATTGGTACAAGTGGTTGATGACTAATCTTAGTAGAAGACGAGCTCAGGGGTCCCCTTCTAACTGGCATTTGGTTTTTAGTCAGTTTTGGATATGTTTTGGAGAGGTCGAAATGAGTTTATTTTTTCTCAGAAGGCTTCCTCTTCCCAATCTCTTTATCGGAAGATAAATGATCAAGTGGATGCTATTCAGAATTCTAAATGTAGGGATTGTATCCTTTGCCCTTTTCAAAGTAATTTGGTGGGTGAGCAGATGATTTTCCGGACCGCTCCGCCTACGAGGTTCCACACTCTCAACTGTGAGGGTGCTATTTCAGGGGCTGGTTCGTTTGTTGGGTATGGCGTTATCCTTAAAGAAGAGCTTGGAGAGTTCTTGTTTGCTTTCTCTCACAAGTTGGAGTAGTGCTCTGTTCTCGAGGCTGAGTTGTGGGCAATCTATCATGGCCCGAGCTTAGCTTGGGGAAGAGGTTTTAGGAAATTGATAGCGGAATCTGATTCGGCTAATGCTATCAAATTGGTTTCGGATGATTGCTCGGATCTTCACCCACTGTCGCACTTGGTGAGAGGTATCAACAAAATGATTTCTCAGCAAGCAGAGATTAGATGGAGGCATATTCTTTTGGAAGCCAATCAACTTGCGGATATTCTTGCTAAGGAGAGTAATCTTCTTACTTCTCCTTGTAAAATTTATGATGTCATTCCCCCTTCTCTTTCTCTTGCTTTGTTAGCTGATAGGCAAGGGGTGCCTTCCCCTCGTTGGTTTTAGTTTGTTTCTAGTGCTCTAGCCCCTTTTGTTCAGCCAAAAAAAAAAAAATATCTATATTTCATATTCACAACTTAGAGCTGTAGCTGGAGTGTCATCGGTCACAATCGTTGGCTAAAATATTTCTCCTTCTCAACCTATATATATCTCCTTTTGTTCTCTTTCTTTTCTATTTAATTTACCAGTTTGGCTGCTTTTTCTAATCAAACAGATTCGTTTATATCTATCTATCACACTGCTTTTTTTTGAGTTGATAAACTCCAAGATGAAGCTTGCTGCAAAGTTGGATGGGTTTCAAGAGATGACAAAGAAGGTGATCAACGGTCCACGTCCTTCTACTTTGCCGATCAATAATGACTCAATTCGTAAACCTTCAGTTTCTTCAACATGTGTTGTTGCAAACAGAGACGATACTACACAAACAACAGAGGGATCCCATCATCATTTTCACTCAATCACCCGAGGTTATCCACACCAAGGCCCAAGATTTCATGGCTCTAGTGCAGAGACTCACAGGCATGTCAAGTTCCAACAAAGGCGTGCTTCATCAGCCACACCAAGAGGCATCAGAGAATTTTAGGTCATCTTAATTTGTCTGATGGGTTCAAGTCCAACAAAAGTAGCATCAAGCAGCTGCAGTGGAAGAAGCAAGGTTGTAGTGATCATGGCGATGAAACTAGCTCGGCTGTTAGGAGGGATTGATGATGATGATGATGATGACGACGACGACGAGACTTGTGTTAAGTGGGATGCAAATGTTCAAATTAGTCCCTCTAATTATCACTGTTTTGCTGATATGCCATTGTTCACTCCTAACTCATCAGATTTCTTTTGCTCATATCGATCAACATATAAATATTTTGATTCCCCATATGGGACTTTGGGCAGTTTGATATCTCTTTATGGGTTGCAATTCCTTAAAGAACTTTTGGAATACTAATTGACATCAATTGATTTTGGTGCGCAATTGTTTTCAATATGCATAAGAGATTTCAATAAATAGTAGATCAATTTATGTGCTGCCTGTTTACATAGGCTGGTCTCATTTTTTGGGTGATATTTAATCTTTCTTTGTAAAGGTTCTTATATTTGTAATCAGTGTTATGATTACGGGTACGATGAAATTTATATGAATTATGAGATTTCTTTCATTCTTTCTGGACATAAGAAGAATAAGTTCATTAATTTAATTTTCTTCCTGTAATTTCATTTTCTTCTTATATTAATCTTAAGCAACAGTTTACAATACATAATTATTCATATATAAGACTAGCATTGGATTAAAGATCCAACATCTTCTTTATTACTTATAAGATACTATATTATGTAATCTTGATTCTTCTTTGGATTATGATTTCTCAATCGATCGAGTGGGATATCTCATGCGGCTATGTTATTACTTATTTCACATAATTCCCATTTCATCAGTTGTTTTGTATATAATTATCCAATCTATGCATTCGAGCATTTAGTCAGTCAATGCTAAAGAAATGCTATAGGTTTGTGGGATCACCATCAGGTTTGGTATTTTTGTCAACATGTTACTTGAGTTACTGTCCGATTTCAAACCCATTACAAGAGGTGTGCCTGGCTTAAAAGCAAAAATCAACTCTTTGCTTATCACAGCATTTTAAAAAAATATTTTCTATTGATAAGATACTAGTATTTAACTTCTTATTATAGTTTTAATTGAACATAATCCCCTAAAGAAGAAGTTATTTTTCTTCAATCTGGAGAAGGGATGGGCCCGAGCGAGTTAGGGCCTTTTTGTGGAAAGCAGCTCATGAATCTCTGATGACTAATGGGGAGCGGGTTCTTAGGCACATGACTTCTTCGGCAGATTATGCAATTTGAGGATTATGCGATGAGTCCCTTTTCCACTGTGTTAAGGATTGTCAGCGAGTTACTATAGTTTGGGTGCAACTCAATGGTTCTAATAATGCGGGTTTCTTTTCAGAGACCAATTGGTACAAGTGGTTGATGACTAATCTTAGTAGAAGACGAGCTCAGGGGTCCCCTTCTAACTGGCATTTGGTTTTTAGTCAGTTTTGGATATGTTTTGGAGAGGTCGAAATGAGTTTATTTTTTCTCAGAAGGCTTCCTCTTCCCAATCTCTTTATCGGAAGATAAATGATCAAGTGGATGCTATTCAGAATTCTAAATGTAGGGATTGTATCCTTTGCCCTTTTCAAAGTAATTTGGTGGGTGAGCAGATGATTTTCCGGACCGCTCCGCCTACGAGGTTCCACACTCTCAACTGTGAGGGTGCTATTTCAGGGGCTGGTTCGTTTGTTGGGTATGGCGTTATCCTTAAAGAAGAGCTTGGAGAGTTCTTGTTTGCTTTCTCTCACAAGTTGGAGTAGTGCTCTGTTCTCGAGGCTGAGTTGTGGGCAATCTATCATGGCCCGAGCTTAGCTTGGGGAAGAGGTTTTAGGAAATTGATAGCGGAATCTGATTCGGCTAATGCTATCAAATTGGTTTCGGATGATTGCTCGGATCTTCACCCACTGTCGCACTTGGTGAGAGGTATCAACAAAATGATTTCTCAGCAAGCAGAGATTAGATGGAGGCATATTCTTTTGGAAGCCAATCAACTTGCGGATATTCTTGCTAAGGAGAGTAATCTTCTTACTTCTCCTTGTAAAATTTATGATGTCATTCCCCCTTCTCTTTCTCTTGCTTTGTTAGCTGATAGGCAAGGGGTGCCTTCCCCTCGTTGGTTTTAGTTTGTTTCTAGTGCTCTAGCCCCTTTTGTTCAGCCAAAAAAAAAAAAATATCTATATTTCATATTCACAACTTAGAGCTGTAGCTTGAGTGTCATCGGTCACAATCGTTGGCTAAAATATTTCTCCTTCTCAACCTATATATATCTCCTTTTGTTCTCTTTCTTTTCTATTTAATTTACCAGTTTGGCTGCTTTTTCTAATCAAACAGATTCGTTTATATCTATCTATCACACTGCTTTTTTTTGAGTTGATAAACTCCAAGATGAAGCTTGCTGCAAAGTTGGATGGGTTTCAAGAGATGACAAAGAAGGTGATCAACGGTCCACGTCCTTCTACTTTGCCGATCAACAATGACTCAATTCGTAAACCTTCAGTTTCTTCAACATGTGTTGTTGCAAACAGAGACGATACTACACAAACAACAGAGGGATCCCATCATCATTTTCACTCAATCACCCGAGGTTATCCACACCAAGGCCCAAGATTTCATGGCTCTAGTGCAGAGACTCACAGGCATGTCAAGTTCCAACAAAGGCGTGCTTCATCAGCCACACCAAGAGGCATCAGAGAATTTTAGGTCATCTTAATTTGTCTGATGGGTTCAAGTCCAACAAAAGTAGCATCAAGCAGCTGCAGTGGAAGAAGCAAGGTTGTAGTGATCATGGCGATGAAACTAGCTCGGCTGTTAGGAGGGATTGATGATGATGATGATGATGACGACGACGACGAGACTTGTGTTAAGTGGGATGCAAATGTTCAAATTAGTCCCTCTAATTATCACTGTTTTGCTGATATGCCATTGTTCACTCCTAACTCATCAGATTTCTTTTGCTCATATCGATCAACATATAAATATTTTGATTCCCCATATGGGACTTTGGGCAGTTTGATATCTCTTTATGGGTTGCAATTCCTTAAAGAACTTTTGGAATACTAATTGACATCAATTGATTTTGGTGCGCAATTGTTTTCAATATGCATAAGAGATTTCAATAAATAGTAGATCAATTTATGTGCTGCCTGTTTACATAGGCTGGTCTCATTTTTTTGGGTGATATTTAATCTTTCTTTGTAAAGGTTCTTATATTTGTAATCAGTGTTATGATTACGGGTACGATGAAATTTATATGAATTATGAGATTTCTTTCATTCTTTCTGGACATAAGAAGAATAAGTTCATTAATTTAATTTTCTTCCTGTAATTTCATTTTCTTCTTATATTAATCTTAAGCAACAGTTTACAATACATAATTATTCATATATAAGACTAGCATTGGATTAAAGATCCAACATCTTCTTTATTACTTATAAGATACTATATTATGTAATCTTGATTCTTCTTTGGATTATGATTTCTCAATCGATCGAGTGGGATATCTCATGCGGCTATGTTATTACTTATTTCACATAATTCCCATTTCATCAGTTGTTTTGTATATAATTATCCAATCTATGCATTCGAGCATTTAGTCAGTCAATGCTAAAGAAATGCTATAGGTTTGTGGGATCACCATCAGGTTTGGTATTTTTGTCAACATGTTACTTGAGTTACTGTCCGATTTCAAACCCATTACAAGAGGTGTGCCTGGCTTAAAAGCAAAAATCAACTCTTTGCTTATCACATCATTTTAAAAAAATATTTTCTATTGATAAGATACTAGTATTTAACATCTTATTATAGTTTTAATTGAACATAATCCCCTAAAGAAGAAGTTATTTTTCTTCAATCTGGAGAAGGGATGGGCCCGAGCGAGTTAGGGCCTTTTTGTGGAAAGCAGCTCATGAATCTCTGATGACTAATGGGGAGCGGGTTCTTAGGCACATGACTTCTTCGGCAGATTATGCAATTTGAGGATTATGCGATGAGTCCCTTTTCCACTGTGTTAAGGATTGTCAGCGAGTTACTATAGTTTGGGTGCAACTCAATGGTTCTAATAATGCGGGTTTCTTTTCAGAGACCAATTGGTACAAGTGGTTGATGACTAATCTTAGTAGAAGACGAGCTCAGGGGTCCCCTTCTAACTGGCATTTGGTTTTTAGTCAGTTTTGGATATGTTTTGGAGAGGTCGAAATGAGTTTATTTTTTCTCAGAAGGCTTCCTCTTCCCAATCTCTTTATCGGAAGATAAATGATCAAGTGGATGCTATTCAGAATTCTAAATGTAGGGATTGTATCCTTTGCCCTTTTCAAAGTAATTTGGTGGGTGAGCAGATGATTTTCCGGACCGCTCCGCCTACGAGGTTCCACACTCTCAACTGTGAGGGTGCTATTTCAGGGGCTGGTTCGTTTGTTGGGTATGGCGTTATCCTTAAAGAAGAGCTTGGAGAGTTCTTGTTTGCTTTCTCTCACAAGTTGGAGTAGTGCTCTGTTCTCGAGGCTGAGTTGTGGGCAATCTATCATGGCCCGAGCTTAGCTTGGGGAAGAGGTTTTAGGAAATTGATAGCGGAATCTGATTCGGCTAATGCTATCAAATTGGTTTCGGATGATTGCTCGAATCTTCACCCACTGTCGCACTTGGTGAGAGGTATCAACAAAATGATTTCTCAGCAAGCAGAGATTAGATGGAGGCATATTCTTTTGGAAGCCAATCAACTTGCGGATATTCTTGCTAAGGAGAGTAATCTTCTTATTTCTCCTTGTAAAATTTATGATGTCATTCCCCCTTCTCTTTCTCTTGCTTTGTTAGCTGATAGGCAAGGGGTGCCTTCCCCTCGTTGGTTTTAGTTTGTTTCTAGTGCTCTAGCCCCTTTTGTTCAGCCAAAAAAAAAAAAATATCTATATTTCATATTCACAACTTAGAGCTGTAGCTTGAGTGTCATCGGTCACAATCGTTGGCTAAAATATTTCTCCTTCTCAACCTATATATATCTCCTTTTGTTCTCTTTCTTTTCTATTTAATTTACCAGTTTGGCTGCTTTTTCTAATCAAACAGATTCGTTTATATCTATCTATCACACTGCTTTTTTTTGAGTTGATAAACTCCAAGATGAAGCTTGCTGCAAAGTTGGATGGGTTTCAAGAGATGACAAAGAAGGTGATCAACGGTCCACGTCCTTCTACTTTGCCGATCAACAATGACTCAATTCGTAAACCTTCAGTTTCTTCAACATGTGTTGTTGCAAACAGAGACGATACTACACAAACAACAGAGGGATCCCATCATCATTTTCACTCAATCACCCGAGGTTATCCACACCAAGGCCCAAGATTTCATGGCTCTAGTGCAGAGACTCACAGGCATGTCAAGTTCCAACAAAGGCGTGCTTCATCAGCCACACCAAGAGGCATCAGAGAATTTTAGGTCATCTTAATTTGTCTGATGGGTTCAAGTCCAACAAAAGTAGCATCAAGCAGCTGCAGTGGAAGAAGCAAGGTTGTAGTGATCATGGCGATGAAACTAGCTCGGCTGTTAGGAGGGATTGATGATGATGATGATGATGACGACGACGACGAGACTTGTGTTAAGTGGGATGCAAATGTTCAAATTAGTCCCTCTAATTATCACTGTTTTGCTGATATGCCATTGTTCACTCCTAACTCATCAGATTTCTTTTGCTCATATCGATCAACATATAAATATTTTGATTCCCCATATGGGACTTTGGGCAGTTTGATATCTCTTTATGGGTTGCAATTCCTTAAAGAACTTTTGGAATACTAATTGACATCAATTGATTTTGGTGCGCAATTGTTTTCAATATGCATAAGAGATTTCAATAAATAGTAGATCAATTTATGTGCTGCCTGTTTACATAGGCTGGTCTCATTTTTTTGGGTGATATTTAATCTTTCTTTGTAAAGGTTCTTATATTTGTAATCAGTGTTATGATTACGGGTACGATGAAATTTATATGAATTATGAGATTTCTTTCATTCTTTCTGGACATAAGAAGAATAAGTTCATTAATTTAATTTTCTTCCTGTAATTTCATTTTCTTCTTATATTAATCTTAAGCAACAATTTACAATACATAATTATTCATATATAAGACTAGCATTGGATTAAAGATCCAACATCTTCTTTATTACCTATAAGATACTATATTATGTAATCTTGATTCTTCTTTGGATTATAATTTCTCAATCGTTCGAGTGAGATATCTCATGCGACTGTGTTATTACTTATTTCACCTAATTCCCATTTCATCAGTTGTTTTGTATATAATTATCCAATCTATGCATTCGAGCATTTAGTCAGTCAACGCTAAAGAAATGCTATAGGTTTGTGGGATCACCATCAGGTTTGGTATTTTTGTCAACATGTTACTTGAGTTACTGTCCGATTTCAAACCCATTACAAGAGGTGTGCCTGGCTTAAAAGCAAAAATCAACTCTTTGCTTATCACACCATTTTTAAAAAAACATTTTCTATTGATAAGATACTAGTATTTAACATCTTATTATATTTTTAATTGAACATAATCCCCCCTTTCCGGCAACTTAAATGGTCTTATAGTTTTCGGTATAAAACAATTATTTGAACACGATCGGGATTCAACCATGAAAGAAGAACACTTTCAATTCAAGTAAGGATCAAGGAAGCTACCAAGAAGAAAAGATTTAAGATCCTTATCTTAATTTAGAGTCAAGTTCTAACCATTGAAGTCAAACAACCCCTTCGTCAGTATCCCATATGGTTAGATCCCAAATTGTAGAACATTACCATCAAACCTCGTTTCTTGTGATTTATGAAACATCAAGAACTAAAACAGAACTCTGCTGCTTGAAGCCAAACCCCATATCAAGTATGAACAATCCATATTTTGATGTACCACATCAGATTTTGTTGCTTGTCAAGGATCAATAAAATTTATAAATGAATGTTTAACCTGACCTCATAGTGTAGGAGATACATTTACAAACTATATTTAAAATATGAAAAATCTTTTGCTATTTTTAATTCCCTTTTAGTGTAGGAATCATTTTATGCAACGAACAATTTGTATCTTCTAGCATTACCTTTTATAGGTCAAAACTTTCCCCAAACATCAATGTATATACAATGTTTACTAATGTTTTAATAATGGAACGGGAGATCAAATCGACAAAACCTTCGGGTCATAATTCAAATGATTTAACCGATTTAACCAAAATGGACAATTTCTCTTTAGTGCTATAGACTTTGATGCATTTCACTGAGTTTTGCAGACAAAGAATTAAGTGCATGCAGTTAGTTATCTTACCGTGTAAAGAAGATTTATGATAGTGCAGGTGCAACCATCCATAAGACAAGCCTACATAAACAAGGAGAAATAATCACATGAAAATAAAACTAGTAGTATATTGAGTGAGGGAAACTTGATGTGAAAGAGAAACGGAAAATAGAATTGATGTTAAATTGATCTGTGAAACGTACTTCACCTCGTTGATAACGGAAGTGAGATTAGAGGTGACTTTGTTGTTGGCGACGGTGTTTCTGGTTGTGCATTCGTCTAATCCGATCTTCAGAAATAGTTCAAGGCACTTCTCCTTGTTGGAGGAGCTGTCATCCTTCGCCGACATTTTCTCACGGAAAATGGTCGTCATGTGGATTCTGGAGAGTGGAGTCTAAACTTGAGTGTTGAGTGACCTAACTTAGTTAAAAAAACATTTGAGGGTATTTTAGTAATTTCACCCGTAGGTACGTGCCACACAGGTTAGCAAGTGGATATTTGAATTCCTCACTTATTTTTCCGGCGGGTACCCGTTAATCCCCCGCCCCGTGCAGTTGCAGATTTTATCTGCATGTACCTGCGGGTAGCCAGGCACGGATTAAATTTCTCGTCCCTAGGGGTGAGAATTGTACCTTATATCTTATACCTCCCAATCAGGGAAGGAACCATAAATTTGACAAGTGGGAGCAAGATCATGTATTATAAATATTTTTATAAAAATATATATATAAATGTATAAGCACAAAAATAATGACATCATCATCATTATTTCTTCCAAAAAAAAAAATCATTATCATTAAATCGGAAATTGGAGATTATAAAAACTATATCATTATGTTATCCATAAAATTGAAGACACCTCAACTTCTATAAATTATAATTGTTCTCGATGTGTCTTCATATTTAAGATTGTTGCATTTTCTTTATTTTCAATGCTATAAAAAAATGTTTTTTTATGTATGTGATCAAGTTGTACTTTAAAAAAAAAAAGTTATGTAAAGTAGGCTTGTAAAACAATGGAGGCAACATTTTTAGTGTTATTTAAAATAGGATTGTAGAACAATAAAGCAATATAATATTTTCAGTGGGGGCAACAAAAAAAAGTTTATCTAAAATTTAATTTAAAAAAAAAAAACCACTTGATGGGGGCAGCTGCCCCATTGTAATGTACGTAGGTCCATCTCTACTTCTAGCACATTTATTCCATGGTGGGGAAAAAAAATAAAACACATTTGTTCTACAGCTCAAACCACCTTTTGGTTGATTATTAGTCTCCAATGAAGTTGTATGTGCCTATGTGACCCATCATGAGTCATCAATGTGGCCTTGATTATAAGGTGTCATATCGGCTTAATTTGGGAAAAGAAAGCCTAAAATCTAAAATTTCATGCTCATGCTCGAGCAAAATTCGAAACACCTTGGACTTTATATGAGAAAAATGAGTCTAACTCTGGCCCTTATGTAGATCTAAAAAAAACTATGGACTTATATGGTTCTCTTAGGTAACTCTAATAATTTATATTCTATTTGTATTACAATGAGCTGATTTCATTTTTTTTAATTGCACTTTTGGTCCCTAACTTTTGGTAATGTGCGATTTGGTTCCTATACTTTTTCTGAGTACATTTGGTCCCATAATTTTTTCAAAGTTGCAATTATAGTCCCTCTGTCCATCTCCCTTTAATTTACTAAGGACGTTGACTACGTGGCACTGTAGGACCCAAACTTCAGGTCCACCTGGAAAAAATATTATTAAATACTTATTTTATAATATATTTTTTTATTAATTTTTTTATATAAAAAAATTAGAAAAGGGATCAAAAAAAAAAAAGGAATGGTTTGGCAGGTCTGCTGCGTCTGCAAGTGTGAATTGAGATCACCTTCTAGTCTTGAGCATTGACGGATTAGAGATAAATCCTGGACCCGGGTCACCATTTTGTGGCACGTGCATAGATAGATTAGGAAATAGGAACCCACCTCCATCTCTCCCAAATCTCCATCCTCCTCCTTGAAGCATTGCATACTAAATTGAAATCGTGCTTAACATTGATAAACACTCATAAACAGACTTGAGCATTACATCAAATACTGAAACTGACTTCAACATCACAAAAACCAACAACAACCAAACAGTAACCAAGCCTAACCAACAACTAGTTAGACTTCCTCATTTTCTTACAATCAACAACAGACCCATGACATCCCTAAGCCGTGACCAGTAACGGAGGTGGTACCCCCACAATAACACGTTTTGTCCTTGTTAGTGTTTTCGGGTCCGTGGTTTCTGAGGAAATGAAACTTGCATGCGCCATTGCTCTTAAACCTCCAGACCGGTTGAAGGAGGACAGAAATTGAAGGAGAGAAGTTGAAGCTTTTGGAGCCCTAAATCGCTCAGAGTATGGGCACAATGTCGCGGGGAAGAAGAAGACCCACTAAATCCTTTTTCGGATTTTTTATATTAAAAATTAACAGAAATATATATATATATATATATATATATATTATAAAATAAATATTTAATAATATTTTTCCAGGTGGACCTGACATGTGGGTCCCACAGTGTCACGTGGTGAGCGCCCATTAGTAAATTATAGGGAGATGGGGACAGGGACTATAATTGCAACTTTGAAGAAATTGTAGAACCAAATGTGCTCAGAAAAAAGTATAAAGACCAAAATCGCACATCACCAAAAGTGGGGGACCGAAAGTGTAATTAAGCCTATTTGTAATTTCGAGCTTCACTCTGTAGTTTGTATTAAAATGCTAATTTTGAGTTTCACTCTGTAGTTTGTATAAAAGTCCTAAAACTTGACCAAACGTTGCTAAATTTGAAAATCGCGTAAATTCTTTTTCAACGATTTTTAAGTTTAATGGTCCAAAACTCATTTTGGAGTATTAGGACACTTAAATAGACTTCAAAAACAGTTTCAAACTATCAAAAACAGTTTTGGTTGAAATTAGAACCTTTGTTCATTTTACGTGTCCGATTTCGTGAAAATTCTTTTTTTAAGTCAGCTAAAACGTGATTTTTGTTCTCTTAAGTCCTAAACTCAAATTAAAACTATTTTGGAGCCATTAACACCAAAAAATTCAGATTTAAATACTATGAAAACATCCTTCAAAAAAAAAAATACTATGAAAACAGTTTTGCAAAACATTATTTTCTTCTTGGTTTTATTCCTTTTTAAACCTTTAAACAAGGTTAGAGTTACATAGATTGATGAAATTAAAGTTCTCATGCCATTTCTTCTAGCCTTGGCCGAAACCAAGCATCAACAAAGTGACGGTTCTCACTTCACTAAACAAGCTCACACACACACACACACACACACACACACACACACACACATATATATATATATATATATATATATATATATATATATATGTATATATATATATATATATATATATATATATACATAGATTCATGGCATATAACTTAACATTTTAAATATGCTTTCCTACCAAAGATCATGTAATCTAAATCATCATTTTTCTTCAAACCAACATACATCAAATAAGCATATCCTCCACAAATCACAAGTACACCACATGCACAACACAAATATCATACAAAGTCCTCTTAGAGGATCACATGAACATAAACACATAACCCCACACTTAGGGTTTCAAGACAACATAAAAACAATATAAACCACACACACCCACAATAAGGTAGATGGTGGTTAATCTCCCCCATAGCTCTTGTAGATCACTTGGAATCAAGCAAAACAAGCTAAAATTCCAAGGTATGCTCACGGTTTTGTGCTTACAGAACCTAGCAAACAACACATAAAAATAAGAAAGGTTATATACATGAGCTTAGGCATACATAAGGAAGAGAAATCATGGCTTGAATCACTTACTAGAAGTAAGGATGATGATGATCAAGAATGAATGTTCATAGGCTTGAAAATACCCATTTCGAAGGAAAGCTCTAAACCAAAATTTGTGTGAAATAACTTGTCTCTAGATGGCCTATGGGAGTAAGAATATATAGTTGGAATGTTGAAACAATGATTGGATGGTGCTATAGGGGGCTTGACCGAATAATGGTCTAGAAACCCATTTTTCCAACATGCTTAAAATGGAAATTTGTGTGAAATGAGAAGTGTCTAGATCATGTTGATGAGTATGGATATGGTCTTAGAATTTCAAACAAGCAATTGGAAGATGTTTTCACGGTGGAGGCCCAAATTGAGAGGGAGAGGTAGAAAGGAGATAAATGGAAACTTAAGTGTTTTTGGTCTTGAAACTTAGTAACTAAGTAAGTTGTCAACTTAGTGTTTGAAGTGAAATAAAATGAATGAAAGGAATGAGTGGAGGTGGGGTTGGCCGTGTGTATCAAGGAGTAAAGGAGGGCAAACTTGTTAAAATATTTTAGGACATGAAAGGAATTCATAAGGAAGGTCAAGGGCATGTTGGTCTTTATGCTTGGAAACTAGATATTTTCAAATTAGTAATCATGATGGTGGTGAGTCATGTCAATGAGTCATCATGGGTGACTCGTCGTTCTGTCTCCCGGTGTATCTCTGGAGCTCCGTATACGGCTCCGTCATTTACCCGATTAGGGTTTTTTCGATGGTTTTTTGCCAAAATTTGCTCAAATAAAATATAATATTTTATTTTTGTGCGAAAATTTTAGAAATAGACTTTATCAATGAAATTATGATAAAATTTAGAATTTTTTAGTTTCGGGTCAAATTAGGGTTTCTGTCGGTGTAAAACTATACTGCCAGTAAAAATGCAGATTGATTTCCGTCTGAGTTTTAAACCCAAAATTTCACCGTAACTTCCTTCGATATAGAAGATTTCAAATATGATTTTGTTTTCCTCAATATTATCATTGGTTAAGACTCGAGAAAACATGGCGTTACAATGTGGAATGGGCCGCACCATTAGACTATCAGTTGGGCCTTCAAATCTTTATTTGGATATGTTCCTCATCTCCATTTGGCATTTGCAAACCCTAGATTTGAGCCTCTTTGCTCCCTGCTCTCTCTCATCTCCCTCTCACTGCTCTCAGTCTTCATCATTCTCACAGGGGCCCGTGCCAGAGTCCGCCCCCTCCTCCCGGATCTCACGTCTCAGATCATCTCGAACCCGCGCCGCTTTGCATTTGAGTATGAGGTCTCGTATTCTTTTGAGAATAGTGAAGCCATCGCAGCATAAGAACCTCCTTCCCCCACCGTCGTCGGTCCACGATAGCCACCTTCACCGCCACCCCCCCCCTTCCCCTCCTCATCTCTCTCGCCCCTTTTCTCTCTGCAGCGCCGCCCGCTGCTTATGTTGTTTTTTTTTTAACTCACTGCTTCTATTGTTTGCTGGAAAGAAAAAAAAACCCTAAACACATTGGACGAAAAAGCTAAAGGACCCGCCCGACCCACCCGATAACCTGCCCAACCCGCTAACACCCAACCCGCCTAAACCGAAGGTGTGAACGGATGGAACTAGGCCAGGAAATGAAGAGCTCGGTTTGGGTCGAATTTGGTTTTTTGGGCTCGAACCCGACCAAATCCAACCGATGCCCAACCCTACTATAATCCTCTATCTCTACCAACACAATCCCTCTCATTAGAGGAAATTTATATTATGTGGGTCTTACAAAATTCTAATGGGACCCATATAAAAGAGTGTGTTAAACAGATAGTATTAGAAAGTCTGTTAATAGCACCCCTGGTACCGTAAACTCAACTCTGCCCCCAACCCAACACAGACAGAAAACTCCCACTTCAATCGTAGTCGCTGGAATTAATGATTAAGAACTGTATAACAATATCCAGAAAGAAACCAAAGAAGAAAAAACGAGAAATTAAAACCCAATGCCACCCGTTGCCATTCCCATATGTGTTGCTCAAAACTCAATCTTTATTCCATTAACTGCCACCCCATTATCCAAAGTTTCAATTGCAAGGCCACAATTCAACAACTTCATCATCACTCGCAAATTTTTGACTTTGAGCTTGAGCTCAGTAACATCATCATCATCATCTCCAAGTGTCAGCAGAGCAGGGTGGTTTCTGGGTCTTGCAGATAACAAAAAGATGAAGTTGCCTGAAATTGTAAAAGCCGGTGACCCAGTTCTTCATGAGCCTGCTCAGGAAGTTGATCCAAATGAGATAAGGTCAGAGAGAGTGCAGAAGATCATAGATGACATGATCTGTGTCATGAGGAAAGCTCCTGGGGTTGGTCTAGCAGCTCCTCAGATTGGTATTCCATTGAGGGTCAGTTTCATTCTTGCTTATTTTTGTGTTTTAGGGTGCTGGAAGTCTCATATTTCTGTCTCAAATCCTGGGATGCGGTTTATATAGGGATGCGGTTTACCTGTTGGACAAGTCCACTTAACACAAATTGATTTTAGGTTGGAATATGGGTTGCCCACTTTCAAAGTTTGTGTCTTTCTCCTCACTCACTCATTCTAGCTTAATTGCATTTTTGTATGTCATTTCATTTCACTATCATTGTTTAGTAGAAGAAGAAAAGCAGTTGTATATTGAAATATGTGTAAATATCAATGGCCAGCTTGAATAAAGTTTTAAGGGAGCTAAGTTAATTGGCAAAGTCATATAATTAAGTATTTTAGATATTTTCATCAGACTTTTTATGATGTTAATAAGAAGCAAAAAGGGTGAGTGAGCTATACATTGTTATCAGGAATGTGTGGTACGGGTATAGGTATGCAGTTTGTCACATTTTACATTATTATTGTACAACTTTCTTTAAGGTAAACCTAGTATATGCATAATGGTGAATTCGATATGAGGTACTCAAAGTTAATAAGTAACTATGGAGCTACAGACAGGTAAAGTGAAGTTCTAACAGATATAAGGATGTACTTATTTTCAAAATGGTAGAAAATTTAGAATGAAATTAGTTCATGCTTGGGAAATTTCGGAAAAATTGAATGAAACAAATTTTAAAACATTAATTTGGGAAAATTGGAAGTGAAGTAGACAACTCATCTACACTCCACCCAACATATTTGTGCCATTCCTATAATATGAAAGTGAGTTGAAAGTTTACCCTTTGCAAAAAATCAAAACCTTTCCAACCCACCCTATTTTTTCTGTTTTTGTGGCTGAATGTTTAGTGCTTAACAATATGCTAAAGAGTTAAATCATTTTATGGTAAAATCTTCTGGATATATATTTGTTTAATGTATGCAGATAATTGTTTTGGAAGATACAAAAGAATATATTAGTTATGCCCCAAAGGAAGAGATCAAAGCTCAAGATAGACTACCTTTTGATCTTTTGGTATGTCCATATGCAGAGAAAAATAAAATCTATAGTTTTGTCCTTGAGGTATGTTACTTTGGTACATAATTCATTAGTTCTCTTGAGGCAGGTGATTCTGAATCCCAAGCTAGAGAAGAAGAGCAATAGGACTGCCCTATTTTTTGAAGGTTGCTTGAGGTGTGACATTACTTGACTTTTTCCTTTTTCCTTCTCTGTTACCACACTTTGACAGACATTGAATTCACTTGACTGCTCATAACAAATTAGTAGCTGAGATTAGAAGTAGAAGCTCTGCAGTGCATACGTTTAATTACTCTTAGAATTTTGTTCATATCTTAATTTGAATATTTACTGTCTTGACTCTCAATAGGCTGTTGGTCCTTTCATGAGTAATGTCAAAACTTCCTCTGAACTTCCTTATGAGACCAAGATCATACCCCAAATTATATCAATTACTTTAAAATAATGAAGACGGCCTACTAGGAAGGTGCAGCCACTGAAGCAACCAATTTGACATTATCTGTTGATTTTCTTTTAACATGTTCCATTAAGTGCATATTTGCAGATATGGCCAATGCATATCTAAATGCTTTATATGCCTCTATTTAAACGATTGCTTCAGAGTTATGTGCTAAGGAGTCATTATATATTTTGCTTAATGGTGAAAGAGTATTAATCCTTACTTTCTTCCACAATCAAGGTTTCTCAACTTGGTGGTACCTCTTGGTTTGTCCCTGTAATGAATACATAGTAGTTTTCAGTTTTGTAAATTACCCTATTGGTGATGATCTGTATATCTTAGGTTATATCCAATTTTAAAACATCAGTATCACCAAAATGCTCTATTCCATAAATACTGGTCTGATTGTTAGATATATTGCTAAAGTCTAATTTACTCACCTTATTTATTCTGATGTGAACTTGTATTTGTTTTGTTCTTATAATTTAATGTCCAATATTCATAAGCTTTGTGGAGAATTAAACTTGAAGGTTGAAGCCTTTGTAAACTATAATTTATTTAAGTATCTTGAGTATAATGTATGATCATGGCTGCAGTTCCCAAAGTGGCATGTGCAACAGTATAGTGACATTTTGTTCCAACCTGTTAGGAATCAAATGATATTGTTGGATTATTGATGTAGGTAATAATTTTTTTAATATAGTAATGCAGCATTATTAAGAACAATAATCCTGGCTTGCTTAATAGTTTGTGGTCTTTTGTAGCAATATTGTATGCAACAACATGTATTCAGTCCTTTTATCCAGGGTACCATTAACATCTTCAATCGTTATAACATTTTGCAGTGTTGACGGATTTAGAGCAGTGGTGGAGCGATACCTTGATGTTGAGGTTACAGGTTTGGATCGTAACGGTGAGCCAATCAAAATAACTGCTTCTGGTTGGCAGGCCCGGATTTTACAACATGAGTGTGATCACCTGGATGGAACTCTATATGTTGATAAGATGGTTCCTAGAACTTTCAGAACTGTAGAAAACCTGGACCTGCCTCTAGCCCAAGGGTGCCCCAAAGTTGGCCCTCGCTAACCCATGTTAGGCTCTGATAAGGCCATCAACACATGTTTCTTATGTAGATCCTAACATGGAGACCAGATTCAATTTTTTTTTAAAATAGTCCCAAATTGAGAATAAGTAAATCTCCTGAATTTTTTATTCCATCATTTTGCCAAGAATTGTCATTACACTATGCTGTTTTTTCTGATTAATTTGCTTCATTTAAGTTTCAATATTATAGCTTATAAGGGGCAACATGGTGCCTAAAGCTCCTGCCGTGCGCAGGGTCCAAGGAAAGGTCAGATCAACTATGTGGTCTATATTCCATGGCTCGAATCTGTGACCTGTTTATCACATGGCAACAACTCCAACTGTTGCGCCAAGGCAACATTTCTTAAATATTATAGCTTATACTAGAAAAAAATTCATAGAGTTGTGGTGGTGCCTAGGTTTTCTCTAAATTCTGCATCTGTAAAAAATTTGGTTTTGTCTCATCAACATGTATATTTTCGTTGGATGCTTTCTATTTAGAGCATTAAGTTGGCTGATGGGGCATAAAGAATTCATGTAACATCATTTGTCATCTCTAACTTCATTCTTACCAATTGCTTATTTCATCCTATAAAGATAAACATGAGGGAAAATCTGTCAGTCTAATGAATGAAAATGGTACAAAAGTCCATGCTCTAGATACAGGAATTCAACCTAAAATCCTCTACAGTTATGGTGATATTTGTGGACTACAAGAGACTTAAAACAGATAATTGGAATTTGACAAATAAAAACTAGATTATAGAAAATCGACTCAAACAAAGAATAAAATGAAATGTATGGATTGATATGGAGTATATACTATAGTCACCATTTCTGCCTTGAACTTGAACAGTTGTCCACAAATAAGTATGAATTGGAATTCCTTAGCTCAGATGGAATGAAAGCAGTATCTGACTCTAGCCAGACTTTCTGTCTAATGAAATTATTGCTGCTTGAAAAGCAGGCTGGAGATTATACCAAATCCTTAGAAGAAGAATGATTTTTGAAACAGTAAGATTTGTCTTTCCTCCAAAGCATGGTACAAGATAAATATATTCCAGATATAATCCTTCACAGGGAAAGGCATCACTGCAAGCAAATTCTATTGATCCCTTTGTTGCTGAAGTTCCTTGAATATTAATGAAGGATACATTCTCCACTTTGACAGTTGGTCTTTCTTGCTCCTTTGACTTCATCTGTGTATGAACATCCATGAAACAACCATGCAGATCAGTAGCACTATCCCTATGATATATAATTATCTAGTGACTAAAATAAATTAAGATATTTTTCATTGTAATTTTCCACAAAAGAAACTGAAAAGAGAATACTTGAACATGATCATAATGAAGTGCATGGTGAATTCCTACTCGATTATAATTTCTAACTAGAGAAGCAAGGTAATGATAATATGACATTGTTATATTATTACTCTCTTATATGGTAATTGATTCCTTGTCAATTCACTCTCTAACTTTCTTCACTCCTTAGAATTTCCTTCATAAACAAACAGTTGTTTAAACCTCTCATTTTCCTTGTCAGATTGTCGATGGCTTTTCCTGCTAGCTCTAAGTTACAAGCATAAGTAATGATAATATAACATTGTCCCACTACTCAATGTCTTATGTTGTGTCACTGTTAGGCCTAGATCTGTTAGTGAAAGAGCTGTTGGCCAGCTGATTAATGGTCCAAAGTCCAAACTAAGTGTCCAAAACCGAGTCTCTATGTAAAGATGTCCCTCGCTCAAATATTCCTAGAAGGTGTTGTGGGCAGAATTATAATGACCCAAATCGTAATATCTGGTCCATGAAGAGACCTAGCTCATTGAGGGCCCAAAATCCAAGGGGCCGAGCGAAATGCTCCCGGGCGAGTAAAATGCTCGGCCAAAAATCCCCTACCTAAGAATGTTGATCAATCCCGTCTCGGGAAAGAAGCCCACCCACCCAACAGTGCCATCATGAATCCAGCTCTGGCACACACAAATGCTCGAATCACCATCCTACATCCCCGCTGTCCAAAACGTCACACAGCAACAGGAAACACCTACCCGATAGGGGGCTCCATACATGGCAATCATGTTCATCCCAATCCGGGCGTCACTATAAAAGACCTCCTAATAAGAGGTAAATGTATGAATTTAAGATATATAGCACACACTCTATCTGTTACACCCTTGCTGACTTAAGCATCGGAGTGTCTTCGCAAGTACCCCTTTCGGTTCAAACATAGGAGCACGAAGAAGGATGGGGAGAAGAAAAAGAAATCAACCTAGCAACCACAAAGTCTCAAGATCAGCATTTGGGCCATCCCGACACAGGCCTAACGTCAAGAGTCCGGATTAGTATTTTAGTTCTGGGCCTCTCTCAAAGCAGAAAGTAATGAGCATTGGTTCACTATTTTATTAGATTAAGAACCTAAATTGACATAGGAAAGCTTGAGTTGAAGGAAGAATTAATGTCAAAGGTATAGTGAACAACAGGCTCAAATTCTCTATGAAGAGTTAGCGGAAGATTAAGACAATTGGGGTCCACAGAGAGTTACATCGAAAAGTTTGAAGAGCTAGCAACACGAGTCCCTAAGTTGAGAAACAATACTGGGCTATTTCATGCATGGCCTTCGACATGATTTAGCTAAAAATACATTTTTGGTATCTTAACTTATTTTTTTAGTTTCAATTTGGTAACTTAACTTTTAAAAGTTTTAATTTGGTCCCTTAATTTGTATTTGTTAACACATGTTAGTCATCTCCGTCAATGAAGTCAATAACGATGTTAACTCTCTGTCCCTTATGCTTAAATGAGTTTCATATTGGTCCTTTAAATTATCAATATGTTTCTAACTTGTCCTTTAAATTGTTAACATGTTTTAAATTGAACCTTTAATTTCTATCATAAAACTCAAAAGTTAATATTGTTACTGACTCATTGATAGAGTTAACTTGTGTTAATAGAGACAAATTAAGGGACCAAATTGAAACTTTAAAAAATTAAGGGACTAAATTGAAACAAAAAAATAAATTAAGGGACCAAAAATTTAGTTTAGCCCATCAATAATTGTTGAGAGTGCAATGCCTTATGACACAAACCACAGCATATGAAGCCCATTAAAATATTTAAGCCCATTTAATTCATTATTAACATATAATGTGCTTTCTGTAATTTAAAAAAAAAAAAAAAAAAACTTATAATGTACTGCTTGGAGCAGTTTGCACTTTGAACCAGACTACGTTTTTAGAAGGCAGTTTTTTTTTACGGGAGTCTTCCGGTAATCATTCTTAAAAATAATGATTCTTGGAAATATTAAAAATGGGTTTGGTAGGCTTTAACATTCCTGGGAATGTAAATTTGGAATATTTGAATCCCATGTTTAATTTAAAGGCATTTTCCTAGAAAAAAAATATTATTTCAAAATATCCTTAAATATAGATTAATTAGAAATAAAAATAAAATAAAATAAATATTATAAAATATTAAAATTTAAATTAATATTTTTTTTAAAAAATAGTGCAGACCAATATTTGTTCATACATAGATACGGGGATGCTTTGCTCCCAAACAAAATATATTTTCATAATATTAATATTGTCCATGGGAAACTAGAGTATGATAATATATTCATACTAGGATTCCCGGATATTTTTTTGGGGGAAGAAATCTAAGAAAATTTCTAGGAATGCTAGTTTTCGGAAAATGTGTCTTTTAATTCATCAACCCATTTCATTTTTGCATCTTAGTTGCAGGAGGAGCAATCATGTGTTCAATGGGTTAAACATGGCAATCAGAACACCACCTTTTTCTTTAGGATGATGAAGAGGAATCATGCTCGTGCTAACATCCTTTCTATTACAATGAGAAATAGGAGGCGGTTACTCATCTGGATCATATTCATAAGGTTTTCTTGGATCATTTTTCAAGTTATTGGGGAGCTCCACTCCGACTGCGATTGATTTTAATTTATGTGTCCTAGCTCATTATGAGTCGCACCACTCAAATCCAAGGTGATCAGTTGGGTAAATAGGTTAGTGAGGAGGAAATTAAAAAGGCCATGCTTTCTCTTAAGGATGGTAAAGCTCTTCGTTCTGATGGTTTCTCTGTAGGCTTCTTTAAAAAAGCCTAGTGGATTGTTGGTAATGGTGTGGTTGGAGTTATATCCTCTCCTTTTTAGGGATTCATGCATTCTGAAGCTGTTTAACATCACGTCTATTGTGTTGATTCCAAATGTGTTTAATCCCTCTTTTGTGTTCATGAATTTAAGCCTATTGCCTATTTAACACCATCTACAAGTGCATTTCAAAAATTCTTACGGATAGTAACGCCTAGATGTGCTATTAAGGTTGATCTTATGAAGCCTTATGATAATGTGAGGTGAGATTGTGTTATTGTTATCCTTCGATGCATGTGTTCCCCTAACATTTTTGTGCATTGGATTTATGAGTGCATCTCTAGTCCTTCTTGTAATGTCCCCGATTACATTATGGATTGACGACTATCCCCACAAACCAACATAGGTTTTTTCAGCGTGCTTTGTCCTCACTTACACACTTCTTGGAAAAACTTTCCGGGAGGTCACCAATCCCAAAATTGCTCCAAGTCAAGCACGCTTAACCATGGATTTCTTAAGGGATGGGCTCTCGAAAAGAATATGCATCTCTTTTTTTTTGGGAGGGGGGATGAACGGGGCAAAAGCCCAAAAACAAGTAGAACAACTAAGCCACTCTCTCAAAGAGAGTTTTAGTCAAGTCAGCAAACAAAGCTAAAGAAATACAAGGTGGAACTTGATCCAAAATGTGCAACACCGAAAGAAACAAAATGACCAAGGTCAGCCAAAATATCAGCGTAAAAATTGGTCTACGCGAATCTGATTCAATCAAGGGTGGAAGATGTCACAGCCATTGTCAATAAAATGAATTGCACTACGCGAATTCGATTCAATCAAGATCTTCTAAAAACATTTTCCTTTAGCTAGAGTAAGACTGTGCCAAATGCCATATAGTTCTGCCTGCATAATGGTGCGCGACCCCAGATTGCAGGTAAAACCATTGATAAAATTACCATCTGATCTTCAAATCAAGTCACCACACGCAGCAGCTTGACCAGACCTCGCAAGAACTGATCCACCAGTATTCAATTTTAGACAACCTAGGGGTGGGGGAACTATGCATCTTGTTGGTATAGGTAGTACCAATCAATTCACATAAGTCATCCTCAACTGTATAGTCCCATACCTACACAGTCTCTGGGTCCCCCTCATTCTGGTGTGTAATTGGTTCATTCATATATCCCTCCACCTAGAAGCCTGCCAGGAGCCGCTCCTTATCTGTGCCTTTCTTGCACCGGCAACCATTCCCCGCCTTCGCCAGCCCCTGGTGTCAGATGTCTTCCAGCTTTCGCTTGGTTCGTCCCCGAACCACATCGTACTGGAAGAAGTATCGATCTGATACCATTTCTGAAGACTATATTAAAATTTTATGATGTTACACTTCTTACTCCATCAACATTCGAGTTGGTTGGTTTCTTCCCTGGTGCTGGATTAGACTAGGTGACCCAATTTCTCCATATCTCTTTGTCCTAGTCATGGAGCTTCTATTTGCCATCCTTCGAACGAGTGTAAAGAGAAATGACTTCCATTATCATTGGAAATGTAAGGAGCTTTGTATTACACACATCTGCTTTGTAGATGATACTTTCCTGTTTGCTAGAGCTAATGATTCTTGTATAAGGTTTTTGATGGATTCGTTGGATGCTTTTTATAGTCTTTTGGGTTTAAAGTCGAGCTTATTAATAGTAGTATCTTTTTTGGTGGTGTTTGTGTCCCATCCTTAGGTTTCTTTTATCCTATCCTTGCGAGTTTCCAAAGAAGTGAGCTTCTTGTTTGCTATCTAGGTGTGTCATTGTTGAGTTTTAGGTTGTCCCATTATGATTGCTATCCTCTGATTGATAAAATTACTTGTAGTGTGCAATCTTGGACTGCTAAGTTTCTCTCCCGTGTAGGGAGGTTGCAGCTTACCCAGTCGGTTCTTTATGCAATTTAGAATTCTTGGGTTGGCCTTTTTATCCTTCCTAAAAGAATCATTAAGGAATTAATTCTATCCTTATTAGATTTCTCTGGCATAGTATGGTTGATTCGGGTCACCAAGCTAAGGTGTCTTGGGACTCTATTTTCCTCTCAAAAACTGAAGGTGACATTGGCCTTAAGAACCTTGGTACTATGAATATTGCAGCTATTGCTAAACACATTTAGGTTATTCTTTAGCATAACGAGGATTCATGTGGGTTGATTGGTTGTTTAGGCATCTAATTCGGAGTTTCTCTTTTTGGCAACTTAGAATTCATGCCAATGCCTCTTGGGTTTGGCGGAAAATTATTATGGTTCATGATATTATTCTTCCTTTTTGCAGGTATATGATCAAGAATGGCCAGAAGGCTTCTCTCTTGTATAATCCTTTGTTAGAGATTGGCCTTATTGCCTGTAGATTTGGGGAGCATCTTATATTTGACTCGGGCCTCCCTAAAGAGAGGTTAGGGTTGCATATAATATTTTTGATGATCATTGGAGCCTTTCGCCTTCTGTCTCGGTACAGATTATGAAGCTAAGTGATCTTATTTATAGACATGGATCTTCGAGGATGTCTCGGGATGATCAGTGGAGTTGGATGTCGACTACTTCTGGATCTTTTAGTATCTCTGTTGTTTATCATACCATGTGGCCTGCTACACCTACGCTCCAGTGAACTTGGCCGGTTTGGTTTCCTTTGGCTATTCCTAAACACTCCTTCATCCTTTGGTTTGCAATAAGAAGCCATTTGCCCACTAGGGTGAGGTGTCGATAGTGGGGTACTATCTAGGAGGACTCCTGACTTCTTTGTGGTGACCATCGTGAGGATCTTTCCCACCTGTTCTTGGACCGCCTTTTTACGATTGTGGTTTGGTCCTTAATTCACTGGAAATGCTGCTTGAATTTTACTACTTCGAGTTGGAGTTTCATTATTCAAGAGCTTGACCTTAGATGTTGGAGTAGAGACCTACCTTCTGTTATCACTAGGATTGCTCTTATTGCTATAGCTTATTTCATTGGATAGAGGGTAATGCTCGAATTTTCTCAAACAGTATGAGTACTCCTGATGCTATTTGTGCCTCAATTATTAGGACTGCTCAGGATCTCCTTTTTGATACTCACATGGTCCCTTTTTGTGTGTAACCGTTGGTGGTAGAACAAGTGGAAGTTACTTGTGTTAGGGAGTCCGGGGAGCACCAGGAGCAACAATGGGCTAATGACTAGGACCACCAAGAGACCAAAATATCACATCTCTACCCAAAACTTTAAGGCATTATGTATATGGGTCACCTCTCTTTTATATCCTTCATTTAGCTCATTCATGGCCAATGTGGGACTAAATCACTCACACTTTAATTCCAACAATCTCTCACTCAAGTGCGAGTCTCCCATATCACTATACTTGCACAGTCGTTACCAACCAACGGGACACGTCACCTAACTCCACCGCAGTCAGGAAGACTTTCAATACAAGGGTCCAATACAACTGGATCCGCTCTCGCTCCCCCATCTGGCGAACCATGGCTCTGATACCACTGGTTGGGAGTCTGGGGAGCACCGGGAGCAACAATGGGCTAATGACTAGGACCACCAAGAGACCAAGACACCACATCTCTACCCAAAGCCTTAAGGCATTGGGTATATGTGTCACCTCTCTTATATATCCTTCATTTAGCTCATTCCTAGCCAATGTGAGACTTAATCACTCACACTTGAATTCCAACAACTTGCCTCCTCGTTTTGGCTTTAGTTTCCATGCTCGAATTTTCTCAGATAGCGTGAGTACTCTTGATGCTATTTGTGCCTCAATTATTAGGACTATTCAGGATCGCCTTTTTTATACTCACATGTTCCCTTTTTTTTTTTTTTTTGCGTAACCATTGGTGGTAGAACAAGTGGAAGTTACTTGCCCCCTCTTTCGCCTTTAGTTTTCATGGTTCTAAGGTTTGTGTGTTTTTGTTTTTATTAACTTGCATGCCATTTGTCCTAGTAGTATTTTCTTGGTTGGGGCTTATATGCCTCTATTTTTATGGCCTACATGTCATTTTTTCGTGGGGTATGCCCCTTGTAAACAACTAAACATGTAGTCCCCCCCTCCCCCTCCCCCTCCCCTTTTTCTCGCAATATGCTTTTCTTGCTTACTAATTGTTTTTTTAAATATAGTAGGTAAAAAACGAAATTGCAGCCACAAGAAAATGAATTGTAGAAAATAGAGTGAATTTGATTTTATCTCAAAATTCAAAGCAGTTACTTGACAGAAGTAGATCCCCTGCAATCACTTTGTGAATATAGGGAGATCTTGACCATTGATTAAATTTTATATAAAATAAATATATTAAGGACAAAACTTATATACAGTACCCTAGGTTCTCTTCCTGTTGTTCTCCTAATATAAGTGGACACATAGAACTTCCCCAACTCAACTCGACGCTCACTTGTAACTTCTAACACCATTAATATTGGATGTCTCACTTTTCCATCCCACCTTTCCCAGGCATGGAGTCCTCCATCTTCACCTCCCCACCCCCATCGACTCTTCTTCTCCTACCTTCCCCCAACACAGTTCGTCACCATTGCTGGTACTGCATGAAATCCTCCTCTTTTTCTGCTAGTTTCGATTTTTTTTAATTCTTTATTTATACTATTGCTGGTACAAATCTTTCTCTGTCGTAACTTCATCGAATTTCCCAACTTTCTTCAAAATCCCAAAAGAGTTTTCTTTTTTATTTGATAATCGTTACTTAAATATCTCAAACTTCATCACTTAATGGTTTGGATCCTAGCAAAGCTTTGCCAACCCATTTGGTACCAATTTTCTTGGCCACCAACCTTGTATTATTGGTTTGGATCCTGGCAAAGCTTTGGTTCTGACGAGAAAAGAGAAGATGCTATGGGATAAAGTACAAGAGAAGCAGTTGCAAAACACTACAGTGAGTAAGGAAAAGGCCATGGGTTGAATATGCAGCGGAGATTAGAGACAAGTTTTTTTTTGTTAGTTTGTTCAACATAATTTTTTCTTCATTCTTGTCCCCTACATAAGTTTTTTTTCTTCTTCTTAAAATTAGTTGTACTATGAAGCAAGACATGTTTTAACTCATGCCTGTGCCGAATAAAGAGATTGAATTCTTATTAAGAATAATGCAAAAAATGCCTAAGAGGCTGAGCAACAGTTGTAACAACCATGAACCTCAAAAGTCACTGTATCTCTAATAGTCATTTCATCAAATACCATCAGGGCAAAGACCCATAAACCATGAATTCCTCTATGATGGAAAGACCCAACAAACGATTAAACCATTCCATTGGAAACCCAGAATTCAAAAGTGATGGAAAGATGAAAAACAAGGGAAAGACGAGGTTATTTTCATGCACAAAGAATAGAAAAAAGAAACACGAGAACCTTAATGAGTGGGTAGGGAGCGTTTATGTGAGGGAGAAGAAGGGTAGGTGGTTTTGGAAGCTGGGGTTTAATGGAAAGGTGTCGGAAAGAGAAAAGAGGAGAACGTTTTAGTAATGGAGATGGAACCAGAAGAACAAAACCACCTAAACGGAACAGTGGGTGACGTTGTTAAAACGTTGAATAATCGGGTGTTATTGACATGTAACATATATTCCACGTGTTAGATTATGATAGGGGAACAATAGGACAAGTACCATTTACTGTATGTAAGTTTTATCTATATATTAATGTAAAAAAAGATGTATAAAATCATGACCATAAATTTAAGTGAATGTGTGAATGCGTGAAATTTGTGAATATAGGGAATCCGGGTCTGTTACTTGACACAACTCAAATGTTATACTCTCTCCGGACTCAATTATAAATAAAATTAACTAATTTCACACTTATTAAGGAAGTTAGTTAATTTAGTCTAATTGTCTTGATTTATGTTAAAAAATGAGTTATAATTACTAAATTACCCTTTAATTATCTCTAGGGTGTGCAATGCTCTTGGAAAAGTAAAAGGAAAATTTGTTGAATTGGTTGATTATCTTGACTTTTATAATACTAATATTAAATAAAGTTGAATTGATTGACTTTTGTATCAGGGTTTTATGTTTAATTCTCACATAAATAGTTAAAGAAATGGGTTTTCTATAGAGCTGTCTAAACGGGCTGGCCCGGCCCATTCGGGCTAAGCACTTTTCGAGCTGGGTTAGACTGGGCCAAAATCAAGTCGGGATTCTAATTTCCTAGCCCAGCTCAGCCCTATGCGGGCTGCGGGCCAAACTGGCCAGCCCATGGGCTGATAACGTTTTTAAAAAAATTATTTTTATTATTTTTAAAAATTCATTTTTTTTACTAGAAAATTTCATTCATATAGTTATGAATTAACATTTAACATGTCATTCACCAAAAATCTCTTTGGTTATAATAAATCTTTATATGTACCATGGTTATATTAAATCTCCATCGTCATAAAAAAAACATACATTTAAGTTTAACCATAAGTCATAATACGAAAAGTATATGAGATGTATCAAACAATTCTTATTTAATATTATGTGCTCTAGGAGCAAGAGAAATGTCTTGCTCTGTATAACTAAACGTGTGCCGGAGTATTGTGCGTTACTAAGTTTCATGGATATACGTATGAGTATTGTTACGGGGTATGTCAAAATTTCTAAAGGTATGGTATGATATATTTTATAGAAATATACAAACATAAACAATAAAGTAACTACATCATAAGATAAATACAATTTTCATATTCTTCTAATTACAAGGTTCAACAAAACTCCATAAATTATTTCATATAAAGAAAGCACGTGATTTGCAGGTGTAAAGTAGTAATTTGTTTCATTTAATAGCAAATAAAAAAACTTAGCAACAAAATTTGGTCTTTTGCATGGACTAATGACTTTTACTTGAGTGATATTGGGTACCTACGACCATTGGTACCTATGTGTACCCAATAACTAGTACCAGCAATGGATATGTACACAGCACATCTTTAGCAACCATTTTGGAGTGTCCATGCATATTAGATGGACCATCAGTGTCTCCTATAGTCCTATTTTTTTTTGACTTTTTGTTAAACTTTTTTTATCTATAAAAATAAATCTTCGGCCCGCGGGCTGGGCCGGCCCACGATGGGCCTGCCCAAGTGGGCCAATACATTTCTGGGCCGGGCTTGGCCGAGCCAAATTTTATCTAGACTACTATTTTACCAACTCAGCCCATCATTTTTATCGGACCAAACGGGTCAGCCCATCCGGCTAGATCCATTATGACCGCTCTAGATCTCTATGGTGGGAACAAAAAAAGTTATCCATAATAAATACGGGGAGAGCCGGATAGTAGACTCAGTAAAAGTACTGTAACACAGAGCATTGACTTTTTCTTCATGGGCTTTGAAAATTTAATAAAATACAGGTGTTGTAAATGCATAAAGGCAGTGGACTAATGGAGTGATGCATGGTCCAATTTGGCTGCGATGTCGGCAATATGTGTGGTCCACACTTTATGGGCTCACCGTTTTTGAAATATATCCATTATTCAATGTCTTATAGAATACATGACGAAAAAATGACATAAAGAAACAAAAAATCCAAAATATAGATATTTTTCTAATATGTGCAACCTTGCACATGGAAGTTATATATAAAAATCAAAAAATAAAAATGTTATACTAACAAAAGTAACTTTTAAACTTTGAAGAAATTGAATACACAACTTTCAATATAATATTTCTATTTCTGATTTCTTAAATGTGTAATGTTGCACAAGTTAGAAAATAATCATATTAATGATCTAATGCAGTATATAAATATTAATGTAGTTGTTTTAAATTTTCTAAATAAAGAAGACTATCACTACACTCAACTTACAAAAATAAAAAACATAAAAAGGGGAGAAAAAAGGAACAAAGAAACATAGGAAAATGGTGTTAGTTACTCCCTCCGGTCTCCGTTATAAGAAAAAAATTAAATCAAACACACATATTAAGATGATTAATTAATCTTTTTTAATATTTTTGATTTTATTTAAAAAATTAAGTTTGTTACCTAAATTATCATTCATCTTATTTATTAAGCTTGTATTGTTGGGGATAAAATGAGTCATTAGAAAACAAAATTTGTATTAAATGAAGGGTATTTTGGGAATAACATAATTAAATTGGATAGAAGTAGTTAAAATTTGCTTATATATTGGACCAGAAAGTTTGTGATTTTTTGCTTATAATAGAGACCGGAGGGAGTACAACGGTTCATAAATTTTTAAAAATTAATTATGATATCTTAAGATTACATATTATTGTATTTACCATTATGTAAGCAAAATTTGATGTAAATTTCCTTTTTCAAATATAGATATATGTTCCCGTAAAAAAAATATAAATATATGTTAACTTAAGTTTATGGAAAATGCTAACCAATGTCCTAAGAACATAGTTAAAAAATCAAATGTAGGTAACAGACACTAATTAGCCAGGCCCTAAGTATATAAATAAATTTAGCGGTTAAGGATTTTTCAATGTTTCACTATCTATTGGGAAAAAATGGAAATAGGAAGAGCAAGTTGAAAGTGTAATTATTGAAAAGCAGTATGATGCCCCAAAAGAATAAGGAGGTTAGGAGAAGTTAGTGGAAACGTTTGACAATGATTCATATAAACACAAAACACAGCCATCACTGATGACAGAAGCATGTCATAATTAGTGATAACCTTCACTTTCTCGTGGGTGGAACACTAACTTGTTCTAAATGTCCAATGGAAATGATTCAACCTTCAAATCATTTATAGGCTTTTCAAAGTATAGTAATCAAATCCCCTAACTGTGCAAGATTTATTTATTGATCCTACACCACCGACTTTGAACCGTTAAATGGCTAAAGTTTTAATATCCTAAACAAGGTTAAGGGTTTGAGAAGATTAGGTTATGCCTAGCCATTCTATTTTTATTAATAAAAATAAAAAATTCGCCTATTGTTATTTGCTAACTACAGAATCAATCAATCGATCAACAAGGGAACACCACGTGAATTTTGACTATAACATCCATTCTTCTGTTTGCTAATAACAATCACAATAAACAAACCAAGTAGCTAATATAGGATTTTTCTTAGGAGTGCTGCAATTTTGTTTTCTTTCCTTGCACAGCTGTCAGCAGCTCGGTTCATAATCACATGCCAGAAAAGAAGCTAAAATAACAAAGCCAGTTCATAAAAGCAATTCAAGAGTTTCATTATTTATTAAATTTATTCATGTTTATCACATATATGTGATCATACATCATATATTATTTGAATTTAATTGGTATTTATTATTTTTTAAGGTCTGGGATGGAATTCAGAATATCCCTATAGCCAGTAGCTATATGACAAATTCTTCGAGGATATAAAATATCAATTAAGGAACAACTCCTCTGCTCATAGATATAGCTTTATTCTCATCACCAAGATTTGAATCCTGGACATATGGTTGAAGCGCTCCAGCTACTAACCACTCGGATACATTACTAGTATAAAGATTATACAATGTCAATTAAACTTAAATTGTTACATCATTAAATATATTTGATTCTTATGTATCAAATTATATTTTGTTTCATGTTGTATCACAAAATTAACCTCACGGAGTTTGCAAACAACGGTGCTATAAGCATGGTGGGAAACAAACTAATCAGGATTCAGGAGAAAAAAAAATACTGAAATCACGGAGAAAAAAACATGGATTGCGGAAAGACGTTTCTTCTCATCATCAAATAAAATCAAATTTTTAAAATACATGCCAATTTATTTTAGTATTATTAATCAATACTCTTTGGATCATATTAAGGATTGCACTAGAGGGTAGAAATCTCAAAAAACAAGTTTACATCAATTTCATGAAAACTTTTTTTTAGTAACACTTTTGCAAACTTTTGCCCCCATCCCTAGCTTGCAATTGCGTAAGCACAATCATGTGAAATTAAGATCCCATTTGAGATTTGCTTTGTACAAAGATCAAAATTCCTCATCAACCCAACAAATATACACATAATTACAACCAAACTCAGCCACAAAACTATCTCTTCTTCCATCTAACAACTATTAATCTAAGACAATTAAAAAACAAAAACTTGAAAAACTAATAGCCACAAAATAGAAACAAATTAAAGAGCTAATAGCATTCATCATTGTTTTCCCATAACAGTTCAACTCACCCTATACCCATCTACCCCACCGGAATTCCCATCTCCGGTGCCGGAAACCACCGCTTCCGGCCACCGGAGAAAAAACACAACAATGATTCATGATTTCATTAATTCAACAAAAACCTATCTTGACCTATGCTTACCGGGCTTTGACCGTTGACCCTTTTCCCCAGCTTTTCCAAAAGCACCGCAGAAGCCACATGCAGAGAGCTTAGGAGACGGTGGCTCGATCGCCGGCGACACTTTTCCCGTCCGGTAACCACGGCCACCACCACCGTTGGAACGGTTTCTCTCCATGGTGAGTGATGGTGTGTTAAGCTCTTTAATCTCAGTATTACTACCCTTGTGGTTGTTGTGGTGATGCTCTAAGTCTTGTTGTTGATCTTGATGATGATGTTCATCTTTCTGATTCAGTTTGTTCAATTCTCCTGATAAGAATCTGTCATCCCAAACAAACCCAGATGAACCTTGTCTCCTGAAAGACACTGCAGATCTTTGAAGACCAGCCATGGATGGAGATGGACACACAACTTAAATTCTAGCTAGTTCTAGAGCTTTAATTTGAAGCAATATTAATTGTATATGAGGGAATTTCTATAAGTTTGTTGTGTGTGTATATGTGTATGACTTTTCTTTATATATATATATATAAGATATGATGATAGAGATATATATATATATATATAGAGAGAGAGAGAGGGGGGAAAGGAGAATGAATGGAAGACAGAGTTGTGAAGGAAACGAAGAGAAGTGGTTAATAGGAAGGTCATATCAAGGCAACGTAGTCAATATCTATTCCAATTATTATATTAAATTAAATATTTTTTTTATATTAATATTAATTTTTTTATACAATTTCAGGATTTTTTTTGTCTTTACCGTTGTGAGGCAGAGTGTTTATTGGTTTGGATCCGACAGATAAACCCGAGAATTCGAAGAGAATCAATTATTGGTTTGAAATTTTTTGGTGTTTGGATTTGATCTGAATCGAACTAAACTCGACTATAATTCGTTCGGTTCTCGAATTCAAAGATTCTAGAACTGAATCAATTATTATATTTTAATATTTTAAAATGTTTTTAATATTTAAATAACTATTATATTTATTATATTTTAATATTTATATATTTTGATTTTTCAATACTTTAATATTTGCTATATTTTATTTTTATTTATATAATTTAATATTTTATTTATTTAATATTTATATATATTTTAATATTT
Source organism: Echinosophora koreensis (assembly GCA_035048595.1). NCBI lineage: Eukaryota > Viridiplantae > Streptophyta > Magnoliopsida > Fabales > Fabaceae > Echinosophora > Echinosophora koreensis. The sequence continues at coordinate 1,942,332 of JAPCYP010000002.1, read as the reverse complement.
AATATTTTCAGGTTCGACACGAATCAAACTCAACCAATCTGTTCTTGAGTGGCTTGGTTTGGATTTCGTGATAAAAATTTATAAATCTGAATCGAACCAATTGATTTTAATTGGTTCGGATTTATTTTTTATACAATTCCGAACCAAGCCGACTCGTGAACACCTCTACTTGTGACTTGTGTAATTAATTCTCGGGCTTGGATTTAGGGATGATAATGATACTCTCTGAGCAGGGTACTATAGTATCCGTCCCCATACCCACGTTCGAAAGAATTACATGTATTTGAACCTGTATTCGTGTGAGTAGCAACTTTAGTACCCTTACCCATATCTTCTAGGTACCTAAGTACTCGTACCCACACATGTTACCCGCACTTTAATTTTGAAAAAAGCAATAAATAACAAAAAAAAAGATATAACAATTAAAAAATGATCCAAATGTTTTTTAAATCTACTAAAAAAAATTATAAATCAAAATGTTTAACTAAATAAAAACATTCAAAAGGAAGCATGCCTCCAGTTCACTTGGAGCAAGCTTTTCTTGCTGATGTTTTGAGAGTTTCTATTCCCCGTTTTGTTATGAGGTAACTTACCTTTTTGGGCTTTAGCCCCTTTTTATACCAATAAAAAAAAAGGCATAAATGTTGTTAGATTTAGAAAGTTAAGAATCTCTAGATTAATTTTTTTTAGATTTATATAAATTGAAAAACAGAGTAGGTGAGGAAAATTTTCACATTCAAGAGTAAGAAATCAAGTTTAACATATAAAATTTTATTCATTGAAAATATTATTTAAATGAAAAATCATGAATATATTAAATTTAACAACACAATTTTTTAATTATTAATTAAAGGAATCACCTGGTTAAGGGTAAATGAAGTGAGATTAAAGTTTTAGGGTCATGTTAATGAGTGTCCTTAGGACAGTCTTTAAAGAATCAAGAAAAGTAAGTTTTTATTGAAAAATCAAGCATTTCATTTTTTTCAAATGTTAAGTACACCATGGGCCCCTTAAGCTTTTGGTTAGAGGTTCGATTTCTGACTCATGCGTATGGAAAAACATCTGATGAGAGAGGTAAACCCCTTAAATGGATCTCAGTACTTCGAATGATTAGTCTTTGGCTCTCGGTCGGAGGATACCCGGATTCAACAAGAAAAAAAAAAAAATTAAACACACAAATTCCCTATATAAACTTTTTTTTCTAAATTCTTTAACGAGCATTTCCCAAAGTGTTATTTAGCAGGACCGCCCTCAGACCTGGTTTTGTTCATCATTGGCCCTTTTCAATCATTTCCTTGAGCATTAAAATGTGATTTTTTAAGTCAGTCTTATATTAATTAATTATTATTAATTATTAATAATAATTAAATAATGTCAGAGTTTGCGGTTTATACGATTAATGCAGCTATTGTGTAGCACTTTCACAATGTGGGGAAACAATAAAATTGCGTAACTTTAATAAAGAAGCAATGTTTATTGCGAACTTGCTTGGAGCGCATATTTAGAATGATCAAGCTGGCATGTCAATGGAGCTTTATTTTTATAATCTGATTAATTAATTCCCAGCTTTTATGCCTAATAATAATTAAGTAGGAGTACTGGATAGACGTTGGAAGATAAATACGGAATTTTAATATATTTTTGAACAAATACGTTGACTTATTTAACAGATAACCATATATATTGGGATACAAAATCGGATCAAAAATTGCGCAAAAGATAATTTGTTGAGGAATCACTGGAATATAGAAGAATCTAAACAGTATTTTAAATTGGAAACTACCAATCAATTAATTCACCCGTGTCTTGAAAAAAAAGAGAAAGAAAACATGTGCATTTGTCTTTATCGGTATATGACCGCCTGACCGGGTATCCCCACAAACAAAAATGATGAATCCTCAAACTAGAAGTGATGGTTAGATAAAACATTCTTCGAAGTAGCGACTCCAGGATTCGATTCCAATATCTAACTCCAGCCAGTATTGCCACTTTTTACGATGATATTAATATTTTGCGAAGTGCCAACTAGTGTCTTTAAAACAATTATTAAGGAATTAGAAAGACAAACTTTTTATGGAGAAATGGTGTATAGTTTAACAAATCAAGAGTATTAGAATCGACACATTCTCATGTTCCAATAGAATTTACCTTTTCTTTTTTTTTTTAACAAAAGAATTTACCTTTTCTTGATTCCTAGTTAGCTTCATATGGAGTTGTATCCAGGTGTTTTTCTTGGTGGGATTTGATTCGTTCATTTATTAGGATGTTTTCTATTGTAATAGATGGGGTTTCCCTAACTATAGGTTTTCTTAGTCATTTTTTCATGGATTTGGTGCCCCCCCCCCCCCCCCCCCCAACCCACAACCATGTTTTTTGTATTCTTTTTTATTCTATTAATAAATTTTAGGCTTGTTGCAAATGATGGTTAGAGTTTGAAGTGACAACCTAGTTGGGATCTCTTTCTATAGTGATGCTCTTACAAGCCTATTCTTGTTTAAAAAAGAAAATGTACATAGAGCACCGCATGTTGGGAATTTGTGCATCAAACAAACGCAGCGGAATAATTCCCATCAAGAATCATTGCGAATGTTCATGGTTCATGTTAAAAAATTTACCTCTTGTAGTGCAGACCTTTGATTTGAGTCGTTGCAAATCACAAGCACTGCATGAACCAGCAATGCCTCTATGTAGTTCACACGAGCAGATAAACACGTCTCACGTGTTAGTCGGAGTGCGCCTCTAAGCACTGCTAGGTGCCAGAAGAGAAGCGGGTGGTGTTTTCCTTTTCATGCAAACAGAGTACCGAGTGCGGCCAGAGAGTAAATGGTGCGACTCAGCACTCTAACTCTACCATATATAGGTAGACGCCCCACTTAACTCAAAAGGGTTTAACCTGACCCACTTGGGCTCATCTATCATGAGCATGGCCCAATAAAAATTTGGGTCTAACCCAATTTCTTTTAGTTCCGATTAATCTGCTCTAAGTGTGTGACCCTAAATGTTCCCATAACATTGGCAATAATATTAAATCATATTTAATATTATAAACAGTGAGCGGTGTCTAGCAACACATCATTGCTACCCAAGTAATGAGAAAGTCAGTGATTTGACGTAACCTTTCCGTGACCAATGTTCATGTGTATTATTATCCCTTTGTCCTTATATCTATATTGAACACAAGGCATAGAACGTGACACCCTTGTATTGTTCAATATCACGTTCCTTGATACGCGAGTAGACTTAATATTAAATGAGGTCAATATCATATATTGACTCATTTCAGCACGGCTATGCATTTTACAGTCTCACTCTATCAAGGGGCCCACAGATATTACTCATGTTATGTAGGAGGGACAAATCCCATCTAGATCACTCACATCCCTCTGCATGACTCGTGGTGTACCCAATGACCGACTTTATAGTCATCCGGTTACAGATAAAGTTTGACGGTATTAAAGCACACAACCCCTCATGTAGGGATCGTAGTGATTTCATGTCGAAGGATTGCATACACCATTGTCACTATGAGAACTACTTATGACACTCACATAACGTTCCATGTAGTGTTCTTATGGCGGGTCAATTCAGTACATCATTACTCTAATGTGTACCTATGTGTGTGACTTGATATCTCATATCCATGACCCATGAGAAATGGTTATCAGTCCACACACATAATAGTCTCGATGTATTATTATGTCTTTATTAATAATAATACTTGACTACGGATATTTAAGAATAAAGTTCTCTTGATTAATAGCGCCTCACTATCAAGTCGTATACTTGATATTCTATTAAATAGAACTTTCTATTCTAAGGACTTTATTACATTTAAACAAACAACATAATAAACTGAAAGGCCTCATATCATAAATAATAGCAAGATACAAATGTAAGTCCAAAGGAAAAAGATTGGCCTCTAGGGTTTACACCAACAATCTCCCACTAGCACTAGAGCCAATAAGGCATAAACCTAATACCCAATGATCTAGTGTGGCCATCATGCTTCTGCTGAGCAAGTGGTTTCGTAAGCGGGTCAGCAACGTTGTCAAGTGTTGGTACTCTGCATATCATCACATCTCCTCTATCGACAATCTTGTTGGAACCAAAGTGGTTATGGTTAGATAATCGGTTAGATAATCTCTTAAGTTTTGATGCTAACAAAAAGATTAAATTTTGTATGGCAAAGTTATGTTAAAGGACTAACTCGTTTACTCTAGCTTGCAGGACTGTTCTAAGTATCGCTAGACAAGGAAACTAAGTTTAAGTTCCTTAGAATAGCTCAGAAAGAGTATCGGGTCCAAGTATCACTCACTAGACGACCTCTTAAAAACTTGGTAATAGACCCATCCCCTAAGTTATTGCTGGATGAGGCGCTGTAAGTAACCGAGTCAAAAGGTACTAGACGAGCTGATAAGGCTATCAGGTAAAATAACAAGTCCAAAAACTTGTAACTAGACGAGTAGTTATCTGGACAAGGTAATTTGAATAATTCTAAGTTCAACCTGTCCACTAAGTTAGACTACGCAGTTGCTCTTTAAAGTTGAAATGCATGCTTATTGGAAATAAAAATGTATTTTTTTCTCAAAAGATTGATTATTTAATACGAAAGAATGTATGTCTTTTTTCTGTAGTGTTTGAATTGTTTGATACTTTGTTTCTTGGTAAGAGAAACATAGTACCATTGAGAATACAAAACTTTGTACTCTGACACTCTTACTGCTATAAAGCTGAACTTAGTACAAAGAAGGAAAGTCAGAAAACAACTTTCGGTGCAACATAGAAGTGACACCACCACTTTGAGTATTTCTGATAACCAAGAGCACATTTCACTGAGAACATATCAAGTTATCCGTCTCAACGGATCTCAGCATTACATGCTATCTCTAAAAGAATATGTTTTGAAGACCGTTGAAAAAGTAGAGGATTCAAGAGCTGAAGAACCTATAAATACTGGACGACCCCAGTAAAGAACTCACTGATGCTCTGAAATTCAAAAGCGCCAAAACTCTGCTAAAAGTTCCTTTGAATTTTCTCTGTTGTAATCTTCTTGATCTTAAACTTTCATACTCTCACACATAGTAAGCTCTTAGATCAATTCTTAAATCTCCTTGTTAAAGTTAGAGCCTAAAGAGGATTGGTAGAGAAATAATACTTGTAAGCCTGAAAAGGTGTTGAATACTTGTAAATCTATTGGAGAATAGTAAAGAAAACCTTCAGGTAGAAAGGACTAGACGTAGCTCTTGGTTGGAAGAGAGTGAACCAGTATAAATCTCTTATGTGAATCTTCTATCCCTAGCTTTTACAGTCTTTGAATATACTAACTGTGGGGATTTGAACTTGAGTTTGTTAACTCTATTAAAAAGCTACTTCATCTGTGTAAATATTTCTTGTTTTACTTGCAAAAAGGTTTTAAGAAAAGTATTTTCGAGAAACTGTTAAGAAACACAGTTCAACCCCCTTCTTGTGAAGGCTGCTCTTATTCCTCCATAGGCATGTCGCTACTTTGTGACACTTGAATTTCTCCAAGGTCTATATTCCTCCCACTGGTTCCTTTGGAAATAAACTCCTTTTCTAGGAATACACCAGTTCGTGCGACAAACACTTTGCCTTTGGAAGGATTGTAAAAATAGTATCCCTTGGTTTCCTTAGGATACCCACAAAGAAGCACTTATTGGATTTGGGATCAAGCTTTGTAGAAACCTGACGTTTTACATATACTTCACAACCCCAAATATTCATAAAAGACACACTTCGTCTCTTACCAGTCCATATCTCATATGGTGTCTTTTCTACCGTCTTGGATGGAACACGGTTAAGTGTGAAAGCTGCTGTTAATAGAGCATGTCCCCAGAAGGAGTTTGGAAGATTTTCATGACTCATCATAGACCGAACCATATCCAATAATGTTCGGTTCCTCCTTTCAGAAACATCATTCCATCGTGGTGTCCCCGGTGGAGTGAGTTGAGATAAAATCCCACTCTCTCTCAGATGATCATCAAACGCTAGGCTTAAATATTCACTGCCTCGATCTGATCGAAGGATTTAATACTCTTACCTAGTTGGTTTTCTACTTCACTTTTGAATTCCTTTAACTTTTCAAAAGATTCCGATTTGTGTTTCATAAGATACATAAATCCGTATCTGCTGAAATTATCAGTAAATGTAATGAAGTACTTAAAACCTCCTCTAGCAGTTGTGTTTAGTGGTCCGCATACATCGCTATGTATGAGGCCTAAAAGATCATCAGCCCTTTCACCTTTTCCTGTGAATGGGGCTTTGACCATTTTTCCCAATAAACAAGACTCACATGTCTCATATGATTCATAATTAAATGAGTCCAAGAATCCATCTTTATGGAGTTAAGAAACGCATTTCTCATTTATATGTCCCAAACGATAATGCCAAAGATAAGTTGGGTTCACCTCATTTGGTTTGAACCTCTTAGTATCAATGTTATATATGGGCATCTCAAGATCAAGGACATAAAGCCCATTACTCAAATGTGCACTAGCATAGAAAATATCATCCAAATAAATAGAACAATATTTGTTCTTTATTACAAAATAAACACCAATCTTGTCCAAACAAGAAACGGAAATGACATTCCTGCTAATTACAGGCACAAAATAACAGTTCTCTAACTGAATGATAAGCCCAATGGGCAAAGTCAATACGTAAGTTCCTAGAGCTAAAGCAGCAACTTTTGCTCCATTGCCAACTCGTAGATTGACTTCACCTTTCGCCAATGGTCTACTCCTTTTTAGTTCCTACACATTTGTACAAATGCGAGAAACACATCCAGTATCTAATACACATGAGGCCATGATGCAGAAGTAGATAAATTGACTTTTATAACAAACAGACCTGAGTTGGAAGTCTCACTTTCATTCTTCTTGCACTCTTCCAGGTATTTTGAGCAGTTCCTCTTCCAGTGTCCGGTCTTACCACAGTGGAAACATGTACCCTCCTTAGCCACTCCGCCCATAGGCTTCAAGCCAAAAGTGCTGGGTTTGAACTTGTTGTTGTCCTTGCCCTTGCCCTTCTGCTTGTTCATAGGCCTCTTGGGCTGCTTCTTGCCCTTTCCAGCTTGGACCATCAAAATGGCCTTCCCTTTTCCTTTATTGATGTTGGTTTCAGCAGTTCTCAACATGCCCAACAACTCTGGCAGCGATTTGTCAAGATCATTCATATTGAAGTTCATGACAAACTGATTGTAACTCTCCGCCAACGATTGCAGGATCAAGTCAGTGACCAACTCTTGGCCCAAAGCGTAACCCAACCTCTTAAGATTCTCAATGTACCCAATCATCTGAAGCACATGAGGACCCAAAAGGCTTCCTTCTGCCAGCTTGCTTTGGAAAAGAGCTCTGGAAACTTCGTATCGCTCATGCCTTGCTTGCTCTTGGTAGAGCATCTTGAGATGTTCATGTTAGAAAAATGGGGAAGATCGATAGCTATGTTGTAGACAAATCACTGACTTAAAAGCAAAATTCCGATAGACCTACGGTACAATTTGACAATCGGCTTGCTCCCCAAGGTTAACATAGCATACACTTGCACTTGCACTCAAGGCCAGGAGCAAAGGAATTTACACAATACAATTGCCCAGATTAAACTACAAATCAATGAATATTGTATATGAAAAAAAAAAATATAAAACTCTGAAGATCTAAAAATTTCCACACCCATGTTTTAGTCAAGTAAAAGGTATATATAATTGTTAGAGATGTCTCACGTCTCTTCCATTGCTCAACCCTCATGCCATTAACTCACTTCCTATTGAAATGAAATATTAAATCGCTTTTAAAATAAAAACAACGTTACCTTTCAACATTCTCATATAAATTTAATTCACTTGATAGAACATTGGCAGCCAATATTCCTTAACATTGGCAACGTTAATTCCCTATATTATAACTCATAATATTAATTGTGAGACAATAATATTTTATAAAAACAATAATTCCTCCCCTTAATTTTATAAAAATTGTAACATTGCATTTATTAAAAAAAAAAACACTTGCTGCCATTATTCTAATATTCCCCCACTAATGGCAAGCAAGTAAACAAAAAGGAAAAAAGAATATAAAAAATAAAAATAATAAATAATCTGGGCAAAGGAAAGGATTAATGCTTAAGTGTTAATATCTTAAAGATTTGAATTAACACGTAGTGAAGTGAGGCAACAACTTTATCCAAGAAGTGAATTACTCTTGAACTAAATGGACTTAGTTGAGACCCTCACAACACGTATTGTACCTTTGAACTTGTGTAAACTCCGCTATAAATAACAACACAAATATATATACACATTATAAAAGCCTTCTCATGTACCTTGGGTATCTCATGAGTGTTTTAGAAAGATTGCTTAAGTCTTTCATAGAATGCGGCTTCTACCTTCTCCCTCACGTATGTAGATACATCAAGTGCGTCTCTCTACCACCACCCAAAAAATAGGCTATGTATCTATTAAGAGTTTTATAACTCAATCTCACAATAAACATTTATAGATACATCAAGTGTATCTCTATAGCGCCACCCAAATCAAAGTGCTCTCTATAGCACTACTCAAATCAAGGGCTATGTATCTATTATCAACAAGCATTACCACACAATGCATATGAGTAATCATATGGCTTCATTTGACCAACAATAGGGTATCCACCATATTTTCCTCAACTCAAGGCTTAAGTCTCATCCCCTTCGACAAATCCAAGACTCATTTTCTTGGAATATCCTCTCATAAGAGGATCAAATATATTTCTTTCACTTCTTCCATACACAATTTTAATCAATTGTCTAACACCATTATGTCTAACATTTATATGCTTTCGCTGTAGACATTATTGTTAGCTACTCCAATTGTAGCTATGAGCTGCAAAAACACTAGAGCTTAGGGTCTTTACCATAAAAATATGTTTGTTATTAAACTTCTTAACCAGTCAGCATCTTGACCTGCTTACCCAAGAGCAATGAAATCAGATCTCATAGTAGAATGTGCAATAAAGTTTGTTTCTCAAATTTCTAAATAATATCTCCAGCTAGAATAAAACCACATGGGAAGTTAGATGGAGACCATTCACATTCCAAATTCATAGCATATTGTAACATTCTTCCATATAGTTTACATAATAATTCAACTATAAAATAATTCAATAATTTACCTTACATGCTTGATCAACCTTGCACATCCAAGAACATTTATCACAATCATATAATTCATCTCAGCCCAAATCCACATCATAGTAGTTCTTTATAATCAAAATGCTCATATCACTTTAAAATCAATAAATCATAATCCAATGATCACATACCCAACTTGAACATTCTCATCAAGTCATTACAAACATCATTTTATGTATATAAATATATCTCATTTTTCACATATACATTATTAATCCATTTTATATCATCTTGTTCATTTTACTTTTCATTTACTTTAAATATTTATAAGTTCAAGTGTTAAATCGTGAAACACTCCAATTGTATATATAGAACCTCAGGTCCTGCAACAATAGCTGCTCAAATTTAAAATGCCTAGAATGTTTCCCCCCACAATACAATAGTAACATATAGATATATAAATACAATTTTCAAATGTATACAAAAAATACTGCTTAGATAAAAAACAATCCAACCACTAAATTGTTGGTGTGAGCCCTAGAAGCCAATATTTTTCCTTTGGACTTACGTTTGTATCTTGCTATTATTTATGATATGAGGCATTTCAGTTTATTATGCTGTTTGTTTAAACGTAATAAAGTCCTTAGAATAGAAAGTTCTATTTAATAGAATATCAAGTAAACAACTTGATAGTGAGACGCTATTAATCAAGAGAACTTTATTCTTAAATATCCATAGTCAAGTATTATTATTAATAAGGACAATAACAATACATCGAGACTATTATGTGTGTATGGACTGATGACGACTTCTCACGGGTCATGGATATGAGATATCAAGTCACACACATAGGTACACATTAGAGTAATGATGTACTGGATTGACCCGCCACGAGAATACTACATGGAACGTTATGAAAGTGTCATAAGTAGTTCTCATAGTGACAATGGTGTATGCAATCCTTCGACCTGAAATCACTACGATCCCTACATGAGGAGTTGTGTGCTTTAATTCCGTCAAACATTATATGTAACAGTATGACTATAAAGTCGATCATTGGGTACACCGCGAGTCATGCCTGATGTGAGTGATCTAGATGAGATTTGTCCCTCCTACATAATAGGAGTAATATCTGTGGGGCCCTTGATAGAGTGAGACTGTAAAATGCATGACCATGCTAAAATGAGTCAATATGAGATATTGACCTCATTTAATATTAAGTCTACTCGGGTATCAAGGAACGTAATATTGAACTATACAAGGGTGACACGTTCTATGCCGTATGTTCAATATAGATATAAGGACAAAGGGATAATAATGCAAATGAACATTGGTCACGGAAAGGTTACGTCAAATCACTGACTTTCTCATTATTTGGGTAGCAATGATGTATTGCCAGACATCGCTCATTGTTTATAATATTAAATATGATTTAATATTATTGCCAATGTTATGGGAACATATCGGGTCCCACACTTAGAGCAGATTAATCGGAACTAAAATAAATTGGGTTAGACCCAAATTTCTATTGGGCCATGCTCCATGCTCATGACAGATGAGTCCAAGAGGGCTAGGTTAAACCCTTTTACATGAGTGGGGCACCTACCTATATATGGTAGAGTTAGAGTGCTGAGCCGGATGGCATACTCTCTGGCCACACTCAGTACATTATTTGCGTGAAAACGAAAATACCGTCGTGTCTCTTCTCGCACCTTGCAGTGTTTAGAGGCGCACTTCGATTAACACGTGAGACTTGTTTATCTGCTCGTGTGGACTACGTAGAGGCATTGTAGTGGTATCAGAGCTGCTTGCGATACCATGGTTTGGTTTGTATGGTTTACCTGTTATATGTGATAACATGCTTATATGCGAATTTATTTTCTGAAAATCGTTTTCAAAATTCGTATGCTTCTGTTTTTGGAAAACATGAGTATACAATTTCGTTTCGTATGTATATGATATATATGTGTCACATTGAGGTTCTTGGTATATATGTGATATAAATTGGTTCTAGAATCGTTGAATTATATGTGATATATACATGATTGGTTTCAGTTTTATCATGGCGACGTTAAGTATTTTATTAGACATGAAGAGTTCATGTTCTCGCGGCTATGAAGGTCCAAGTGTTGGTACCCGAAGCCGTCGTTGTCTGAGACGTCAAGGAGTGTGACATTAAACGTAATTAATAAGAGCATTAAGAATAATAAATGTGATTTATTATTATCTATTATTATTCAAAATTTAAATATTTTGATATTTTATATCAGCTGATGAATTACAACATTAATAGTAATAAAGTCTATTATTAATGTGTGTTTATTATGATTTCAAAATTCAAATTTGTTTTGGATATTTTAAATCTCTTAATTAATAACAGCATTAATATTAATAAGTGTGTATTATTATTGTGTCTGTTATGATTCAAAATCTATTTTTGAAATCTTTTATATCACCAATTAATAACAACATCAATTACAATAAATGTGATTTATTATATATGTTATGTTTTCAAATTCAGATTTTAAAATCTTTAATTAATGACATAATTAATAATAATAAGTGTGTATTATTATTGTTTGTTATTATTTATTTGTTGATGCATGGTGAATGGTTATGGCTTTAGTCCTTTTATCTTTTGGTTTATTTTGAAATACAACATGCATGTCGTGTCTTTCTCTTATATTCCATTTGTACCTTATCTTCTCATATCAAACGCCTCCATATTATCATGTTGCTTCTGAAACTCAGAGTTCATGGTAGCAAGCATAAGACAGCCGACATCCAAGGAATCATCCTAATGCATCTTATAATGCATCTTATAAGCATCCTTGTCAGCCTTGGGTGCACTCACAGCTGGTGGTACTTCGAGCATAGGCTCTTCAAGAACATACATCTTTGTCTCTTGCTTAAGGACAATCCTCAAATTTCTGTACCAGTCCAGAAAATTTGCTTCGGATAGTTTGTCCTTCTCAAGTACATATCGCAATGATAAGTTACTTGATTTGTTTGATGCCATGATAATCTACATAAAGAAATATGCAAAATATAAGTATCATGCCATAAACATATTTAATTAGGTCATTAATTAAATACGTCTCCCACTATTTTACTCAAACCAATGACCTTCAACATTGATTTGGAAAATCACGTTGCAATTGGAAACACTTTCCAATTGCAACTCATGCAACTATTGGATAGTTGGGTGAATAACTCTTATTATAATCCATCTCATGGACTAAAGCCCAACTCAATGCCTCTAAGCCTTTCAATCCTATTGAATATGACTTAGTTAAGTTAGACCCAATAGATAGAAATTAGACATTACAATTGTCCAATCGTGTCTTGCTAGTATAGAAAAATGCACTCCGTTTTGGCGGACCTATACTCATTCGATATTAGTCTTGATGAGTGCTATGCATTGGAAGGCTTTTAAACTTAATATTTCCTTTTAAGGGATTTTTATTAAAGTGATATCACCATTAGTTAAACTCTTTAACATGCCATACATACATACATACATCTCATACATATATCAAAAGCAAATAAATGTGATATAGTTATGGCCCCTAACCCATTGATTCTCCCAAGCCAATGAGAGAATCTTAACTAAATCCTAGGAGCGTCCAAGCTTCTCCAAGCATGATCTCCTACCAAGTCCTTTTATGACGTCGCCTTATTGTCTCCATCATTACATTACAAATAAATTAGAAACCTCGTTTTACATACAAGGGGAGTGAGGTGAAAAGACAAGGTACAAATGAAATATAAGAGAAAGGCACGACAGTCAGGCCGTATTTCAAAATATAAACCAAAAGATAAAAGGACTAAGGCCATAACCATTCACCATGCATCACCAAATAAATAATAACAACCAACAATAATACACAATTATTATTATTAATTTTGTTATTAATTAACGATTTCAAAATCTGAATTTTGAAAACATAACATATATAATAAATCACATTTATTATAATTAATGTTGTTATTAATTGGTGATATAAAAGATTTCAAAAATAAATTTTGAATCATAACAGACAAAATAATAATACACACTTATTACTATTAATGCTGTTATTAATTAATAGATATAAAATATCCAAAATAAAGTTGAATTTTTGAAATCATAATAAAACACACATTAATAATAGACTTTATTACTATTAATGTTGTAATTAATCAGCTGACATAAAATATCAAAATATTTGAATTTTGAGTAATAATAGACAATAATAAATAACATTTATTATTATTAATGTCCTTATTAATTACGTTTAATGTCACACTATGCAGAGGTAGCACGGAGGTTCGGGTACCAACACTTGGACCTTCAAAGCTGCGAGAACACGAACTCTTCATGTCTCATAAAATCCTTAACGCCATCATGATAGAACTGAAACCAATCATGTATATATCACATATAATACAACGATTCCAGAACCAACGTATATATCACATATATATATCAAGAACCTCAATGTGACGCATATATATAATAGACATACGAAATTGCAGAAACATGTTTTCCAAAAACAGTTGCATACGAATTTTAGAAAACGATTTTCACGAAACAAATTCACATAAAGTCATGTTATGACATATAACAGGTAAACCATACAAACAAAACCATGGTTTCGCAAGCGGCTATGATACCACTGCTGGGAATTTGCGCATCAAATAAACGCAGCGGAATAATTCCCACCAAGAATCCTTGCGAATGATCATGGTTCATGTTCAAAAACTTACCTCTTGTAGCGCAGACCTTTGATTTGAGTCGCTACAAATCAAGAGCACTGCACGAACCAGCAATGCCTCTGCATAGTCCACACGAGCAAATAAACACGTATCACGTGTTAGTCGGAGTGCGCCTTTAAGCATTGCTAGGTGTGAGAAGAGACGCGGCGGTGTTTTCCTTTTCACGCAAACAGAGTACTGAGTGCGGCCAGAGAGTAAGTGGTGCGACTCAGCACTCTAACTCTACCATATATAGGTAGGCGCCCCTCTTAACTCAAAAGGGTTTAACCTGGCCCTCTTGGGATCATCTATCATGAGCATGGCACAATAGAAATTTGGGTCTAACCCAATTTATTTGAGTTCCAATTAATCTGCTCTAAGTGTGTGATCCTATAGGTTCCCATAACATTGACAATAATATTAAATCATATTTAATATTATAAACAGTGAGTGGTGTCTAGCAACACATCATTGCTACCCAAGTAATGAGAAAGTCAGTGATTTGACGTAACCTTTCCATGACCAATGTTCAAGGGTATTATTATCCCTTTGTCCTTATATCTATATTGAACACAAGGCATAGAACGTGTCACTCTTGTATAGTTCAATATCACATTCCTTGATACTCGAGTAGACTTAATATTGAATGAGGTCAATATCTCATATTGGCTCATTTCAGCACGACCATGCATTTTACAGTCTCACTCTATCAAGGGCCCCACAGATATTACTCCTGTTATGTAGGAGGGACAAATCCCATCTAGATCACTCACATCCCTCTGCATGATTCGCGATGTACCCAATGACCGACTTTATAGTCATCCTATTATAGATAATATTTGATGGTATTAAAGCACACAACTCCTCATGTAGGGATCGTAATGATTTCAGGTCGAAGGATTGCATACACCATTGTCACTATGAGAACTACTTATGATACTCACATAACGTTCCATGTAGCATTCTCATGGCGGGTCAATCTAATACATCATTACTCTAATGTGTACCTATGTGTGTGACTTGATATCTCATATCCATGACCCGTGAGAAATGGTCATCAATCCACACACATAATAGTCTCGATGTATTAGTATTGTCCTTATTAATAGTAATACTTTTTTTAAGCAACAAATGGTATGCAAAGGCATCACAATGATTAGCTAACATCCCAACTAAGTTGGCACCTTAGCAATCATCCATCATCTGCAGCACACCACAATTTATTAAAAAAAGGAGAAAAAATGCAACCAAACATTTTTGGGGGGGGGGGATAAACCTTACCCATGAAACCTTATTTGAATCTAAAATGAGGAAATCCAATTCTAGTAAGATAGAAATCCTCAATAATGAATCTAGGAATAGTTTCCCACTAAACAAAGCCATTAGAGGAAACACCCTTAGAGGCTCACTTGTCCGCACAAGTGTTACCCTCTCTAAAAATATGAGAAAAACAAAAATTCATTTTACTAGCTAACACCAAGCAATTCCGATCTATTTCTTAATTGTCAAGGAACCACATCCAAAGACTTAAAAGCATGAATAACTAATTGAGACTCACATTCCCACCAAAAATTGTGCCAACCCTTTTTATAGGCTATTTCCATGGCAAACATAGCCCCATATAATTTTGCATGAAGGGCAAAATTGACACCAAGATTAACCTGGAAGCAACTCAAAGCTGTTGCACTGCTATCTCTAAAAGTACTACCACAACGTGCAGGACCAGGGGAACCTCTAGCAGCACCATCTGTGTTGTACTTAACCCAAAACCGAATTGGAGCATTCCAATTGACTTGCCTAATCAAATGGGCCTTCTTTGTTTTGGTTTCAACTTTGAAGGCCTTAAGGATTGAGAAATCACTCATGGAGGAAGATATACTGCCCTTGCTAAGATTACCTGTTAAAGATACATTTGCAATGATTATATTCATGATTGTATGAAACTGGATCCTTTTGCTATAATAATAATACTTGACTACTTGACTAAGGATATTTAAGAATGAAGTTCTCTTGATTAATAGTGTCTCACTATCAAGTTGTATGCTTGATATTCTATTAAATAGAACTTTCAATTCTAAGGAGGACTTTATTACGTTTAAACAAACAATATAATAAACTGAAATGTATAACACCCTGCTTTTTACCTACGCTGTATTACCGATAATTATATATCTTTTTATATTTTACTTGTGATCAAAAACAATGATTTTGGAGAAAAGAAAATCATAGTTAGAACCGACTATATTGTAGGAAGTTATTGTTAAAATTTGGGTTCAAAATTCAGACAGAAACCGGTTTGCATTTTCACTGACTAGTATATTTGTATTTGGTCAGAAAACCCTGATTTGACCCGAAACTGAGTAATTTTTTTATTTTTATCATTTTTTTTAGTGATTTGATCTATTTTAAAATTTTCGCTCAAAAATAAAATATTATATTTTATTCGAGCGAAATTTTCGAAGAAATCATGCGAAAAACCTAAATCGAGTAAACAACGGAGTCGAATACGAAACTGCAGAGATAAAACCGGATGCTAGATTGATGACCTTAGGGGGTGAGTCATGTGGTGAGTCACCACCATGACTCACTAGGTCGTGATTACTTGAAAGAAAATATATAGATATTTATTATGCGAAAAGACCAAAATGCCCTTAGCCTTCCTTAAAAATTCCAAATGAATCCCACAAAGTTTTGGACCATTTTACCCTCATAATTTTGAGGTCTCTTTCTATAGGGCACTTTATCATTTCATTCTTTCATTTTCTACAAGTTTCTAAGTATTAGAAACTAGAGAATTCTAAGTGTTCTTAAGTTATTTTGGCTTGTTCTTCAATTTCTTCCTCTATTCTCATTATATTGAGATATAACTTCATAATCTAAGATCATTCCTTTATCTCTCTTCATAGACTCCATTTCATTCATGACAAATTCTCCAAGTTCCATATTCTCTGGTTCTCATGATTAAATTTCTAGAAAATTGTATAGGTTGATTTTTGAACTTATAACAATTTTTATAAACCATATGTGATCCTACCATCATGTATATGGAAGCTTTAAATAAAATAAAAACCCTAGCTACCTTTTCTATTTTTGGCCGAAATCCTCTAGGTGTCTAGCACAAAAATGGTGAGCCACCTTAAGTATTAAATGCATATGGTGAGTCATGCATCCTTGCTCACTAAGTTAAGTGACGAATGTCCACTTTGCTTCTCCACTTGCCCTTGTATATTCGACCAAACCACCTCTACCTCTCATAGCCACTTTATTTCATTTCATTCTCACCTTTCTCACCCAAAAACTCCAAGTTCATTATCTAAAGTTTTCATTGAAAACTCCAAGTTCTTGCTCATTTCTTCATCTACTAGAGGTATAACCTTATGATCCATGATCATAACTTCTTTTCTCTTCACAAGTTTCATTATTATCACCATGTTTTGTTCAAGTTCCTTTTTTATGAGATTCCATGGTTTAAATCCTAGAAAATTATAGAAATGGAATTTGTGAGTTATGATAATTTTTACCTCTTATCTGAGACTCTAAGATCATGTATCCAAGAGCTTAGAAAAATTTGAAAACCCTAGCCTTTTCTTTTATAGTTGGCCGAACCTAGGTACTTTGGTACCAAAGATGGTTTTGTTTGTTTAACTTGTTTTATGTGTTGTTTGGATGAAGGTTGAGACCTTAGCTTGTTGTTGTGATCTTGTGTGAGTGGAGAAGGAAAAAGTTGAAGGATCTAAAGCAAAAGAGTTATTTTCTACAAGAGGTAAGGGGAGCTTACCTGAGAAGAGTTTGATAGCCATATACTTTTGTTTGTTGTCATGTGTGATTTAAATGTGAAAATCTTGTGACAATTGAGTTGATGAGTTGGAATTTTGAAAATGATGTTTGATCATTGGTGAAATTATGATTTAAATACTTGTCCATGTATGTTTATTCATGTGACTAGGTATGGATTGTGTTGATTGAGAAGCATGACAATGGTCATGGCTTGTGTTGATTGAGAAGCATGACAAGGGTCATGGCTTGAATAATGAGAATTAAGTCAGTAAAAGTCCTAAACAAAGAATTCTAAGGACTTTGAAATTTTCATAAGTGGAAGTGTAATAAGAAAAATTGAGACATAATTATATTCTTGAGAAAGAAAAGACAACTTTGAGAAAATCAAGATGATTTTAGAATGATGCTTAAGAAATGAGTGCTAGTGAGGACAAAATGTGAAAAGTTGTATTATATTTATTTTCAAAAGAAAATGGCTTCAATGAAGAAAAGAGAAAGAAAAACTCTAAAATATTTTGACATCGTTCATAAAAAAAGTCTTTGGTTTACGAAAAGTTTGTTTTTAGATGAAAACATTTAAGAAAATGCCTTTATGACAGAAAATTCTATTAAGACTTTTTATTGTTTAATCAAAACGTTTTAAAAATGATTTTGAACGATTTGAGTTTTCAAAAAATGAATTTAAGAGGAAAATGGACTTCCTGTAAAATGATTTGAAAAGAGCGAAAATATTCTTTCAATGAACCTTGAGAGAAATTCTTGTATTTTGATTTTCAAGTGAATTTTCACTAAACCAAAAATCTGTATTTGAAATTTTCTAAAAGATAAGTGGATCTAGTTACCGATGCGTCAGGCTAGAGTTCCTGTGAGTAAGTATTTGTACCATGAGTTCCGTGTGTCGCGGGTTAAAATCCCAGTTGGCGAACTTAACTTTGTGAAAAATGTTGACGAATCTAGTGACCGGTGCATCGACCTAGAATTTCGTAACTGAACACTCGGACTGCGTGTCCTGTGTTGAGTACAAGTGAGCTTGATACTTTTCTAAAATTAGTCGTGAGCTTTGTGCCTCGACAAGAAAGACCAAAACGAAGAAGAAAAATAGCAAACCAACTGTTTTACATGCATGATACCGGCAGATGTGCCACGCTGTTAATGGTAGACATGCCATCCTGATAATGGTAGATGTGCCACCATGATGTTAATAGTAGATGTGCCGCTATGTTAACGACAGACAGATGTGCCACCATGTTAATGGCAGAAGACGTGCCAACGTGCTAAGGCAGACGTGCCACCCATATGCATGCATTTTTACAACTTATGGTGATTATTGGGTATAAATTCCCCTGGTTAAAATAGTATTGATATATTGATGATGATTTACATTGTCATATATGTTACTGTGATTATATGTTTTGGCCTGGTGTGTCGCGTATGTGACTAATCGTGATAAACTTACATGTCGATATCTCACCCTTGAGATATATTTGTTTTTGGTTTTGCTATTATACCTTTGTACACGAATACAGATGGTGTAGAGAAGTTCCCTGCTTCACTCGGGGATATTAGTCCCAATCTTCGAATAGGTCGTTAATGGTGGGGATGACCATGGAGGTTTTCCCAGTGGATAGCTTTTAGAGTGACCAGCTTAGGATTTTCTTTGGGTTGTTTATTTTGAGAATGTATGTACATGTGGTTTTGTGAATATTCATTTTGAAATTCAGCTTTGCATGTGAAAACATTTTCGGAAAACTTGTACGCCGTGGCAACCTTGTTATGAATATGACCAGAATCTATACAGTGATATGTGAAATGTGGTGTTACTGCTGTAAAATATGTTTCAGTTTTATCGAACTGCAGGAAAAATTTTACACCCGTTTTTCTGACGTTTAAATATTTATCTAAATTTTTTTTCCAAAAGCAACCAGCCTTTCTTTTATTAATTATGTTTTTTCAAAATTGAGTTAGACATGTAGCGCCGAGGGGGCGTTACAAAATGTCTCATATCATAAATAATAGCAAGATACAAAACGTAAGTCCAAAGGAAAAACATTGGCCTCTAGGGCTTACACCAACACCGCAAATATAGGAAAACATAAAGCCAAACTTGATAAAATCCGAATAATATGAAAGAAAGAAAGAAATCTCAACAAAAGAACAAACTCAGCAATTTTTTTTTTTTAAAAAGGGACTGAGCAATCCCTTAACCCAAGCATATGCAACACCTACAAATTTTATTCTTTAATATACAAATCTATCATCTCTTGTAGATTCTAGGTTGAGCTTCCAAGAAAAACGAAAATGGAGAAAAGAAGAACCACCACCATGGAATGCTCCTCCTCTTGTCTCCCAAGCTCAACTTCCATCCCCTTGGGGTTTAGAGAAAATGTGACAAATGACAAGGAGAATGGGTTTCCCCTTTTTAAACCCTAAGGCATTAGGCAATAATGTCTTTCACACGAAAAGGCATTATAGACAAGACCCAAAAATTAACATCAACCTACTAGTTATGTACTGCCCCGTTGATGTTTTAATATCACAAATTAATTACTAGCGATCATAAAATAAATTAATCACCATTTAATGTATTAATTATTTACATAATCATAATTATTAAAATATGTAGGTATGCCAATTATGCACAACCAATTTTTTTTATGCCTTAAAATTCTTATTTGATTCTCTAAGGAAAGTCAAAAAACACATTTTTTTTTTATTGCATACTTTATTATTAAAAAAATATTTCTAAAAAAAATCTAATAACCTTTATACTGGAAAAAAATTTAAACTTATTGGGCATGACATCATTTAAATCTTATAATTAAAATTATTAAAATTAGCGGATATTAGTAAAAGCTTTGGAAAATGTATTGGTCCTTATGTGTTACAAGGGGAACACTAATGAAATCAATCAACCGCAACACTTGTGGATTTCTCAGTATATATCTGAGTCAGATATATCACAAGTTGCCCCTTTGGGAAACCATAGTAAATATATGGAAGATCACTTCATTGGGAAGTTCTTTATAATGTGTCGTTTTTATTTATGATATTTCTAGTTTAGTTTATGGTATCTCTGAGCACTATCTACATGTATTTAGAATGGTTGCAGACTGAGGGCACAACTTTTACATGTAACCATTTGAAGAGTCGTGACTATTATAGTTTTTAAGTATAACATTAGTGGAGAATATGAAGACGTATGTCATGCCCTCTCAGAGAAAGAGAGTGAAATATTTAACAATGCTTCGTCGAGGAAACAATATTAAAAGTCGTATCTTTCACAACGCTTAATTGAGGAAACGCTATTATAAGATGTACCTTTAACAGCGCTTCGTTGGACAAACAGGCCTTAACAAGTCTTCTCAATTTTTTCTTTTAAAAACCCACACTTTGTCTCATTCTTTCACTCCCTCACTTGCTCTTGCTCAAAATCTCTATCAAACTTTCGAACCCACTCAGCTCTTTGAACTCTCTTAGGCTCCACTCACTCTCACGGTGAGGGACCCAAGTTGACACACTTTTACCATTTCAGGTACCAAATTGGGGTTTTACTCGATAAATATTGAATGTTGTTTTGAATGCTAAATGTAGGGGATGAATGTCAAATGCACGACGAAAGCAACGATAAGTGAATTATTTTTTCAAAAAAAAAGAAGAAGTATGGAAATAGTTACTGCTTCTTTAGAAAACTACTATTTTAGAAATAAACATTAGATAATGTTTTCAACATAAAGCGTTATCTTAGAACATATCCTTAGACAGTGTTTTCTAAAGGAAGAGGCTATATTATCTTCAACTTTAGACAATGTTCCCGTGCAGAATCGATATTACGATAACGCTTCTAAAATGCTATCTTTGGTTCACCCCTTTAATATCACCAAGATAGATAGTGCTTGAATGCACTATAAAATGTAAAAAATAAAAATAAAAAATAAGCGCTATTAAAGGCCAAATCTTGTATAGTGGGTGAAGAGAGAAGATGTTAGGAGAAAGATAGTGGTAGGATGAAGAGAAAAGTGGAAAAGATGCTGATGGGGTGAAGTGAGAACAGAGAAGATCATGGAGATTCTAGGGGGTCTCTAAGAGGGATGTAAATGGGGCAGGGTGTTTACAGGTAGTAGCTCCCCACTACCCGCCCCGTTGGATGAATTTTGTACCCGTCCCCGCCCCATATCCGTGCAGGTATCCATCTTAGGGTTTTAAATAAATTAATCAATATTTGCGGGTATCCATGGATATCCATGGATATTCAAACACCTCAACTTTTTTAATTCCCGCATGAAACCTAAACTAATTCTGCCAATCAGACTTGATTCGAGTTACTTGCTGCTACGAGAAATTTTTATGTGCTTGAAATTATTATAGCAAATATACCAAACAATATGATATGAAAATTGTATAATCAGTCATGAAAGGGTGATGAAAGGGGAAAAGGGCTTGAGAATGACAGGGGTTGGGTGCCGCGGCTGCCAAATTTTAGAAATAAAATAGGCTAAAATACCATCCCTTAACTTATTTTTAAGATTCAATTTAGTCCCTTAACTTTTAAAATATTTAATTTAATCCCTTAACTTATTTTTAATTCAGTATGGTCATTTAACTTTTAAAAGGTTCAATTTGGTCCCTTAACTTATTTTTTAGATTCAGTTTGGCTTAACTTATTTTTTAGATTTAGTTTGGTCCCTTATCAACAGACACAAATTAAGGGACCAAATTAAGCCTTTTAAAAGTTAAGGGACCAAACTGAATCTAAAAAATAAGTTAAGGGACCAAAGTTAAGAGACCAAATTGGACATTTTAAAAGTTAAGGGACCAAACTGAATCTAAAAAATAAGTTAAGGGACCAAAATGGTATTTTAGCCAATAAAATAAGGGTACTTAAAAATTTAGGGTATTTAGTTTATATATATATATATATATATATATATATATATATATATATATATATATATATATATATATATATATGTATATAGGAGTATTTTATTAATTTTACCTTAGCGGGTACCCGTGGATATGGATAATACACTACCCGTCTTTGCCTATTAATAAGCGAGTAGAAAAAATACCTTTGTACTTTACCCACCGATACCCATTAAGGTATCCGATTTCTATCCATTGCGGATATTATCTGCTGGTACGGGTAAAATTTACATTCCTAGTCTCTAACGAGCTAATGGTGAACTGTAGCATTGTTTTAATGGAATTGATGGAAAACATTAGAAAATTAGAAGATTAAAATGGAGCATTTATTAATTAAAGTATCAAACTAAAACAAAATATATATAATATTTCATCAAATATAATATTTCATCGACTATCAATTATCTCTCTCTCTCTCTCTCTCTGTTTTTTTTTTTTTTTGAGGCATCAATTATTTCTCTCTTAATCACAGGGAATTAGTCGCTTGAACTACTCCAAAGTGGTACAAACATGAATAAACGCCACAACTTTAAATGATCTGGTGGTGTCGTGTGAACAAACGCAGGTAAGCTTTGTGTCTTTAAGTTTTGGGGTTTGGATTATGGAGTAGGGGATAGTGGTTGAAATTGAAAGTGAATGCAAACCACTCGTTGATGATTAGGTCTAGCAGTTTCGATTTGTATTTTAGTTGCAGGATTTTTTATTTTTATTTTTATTTTGACAAATAGTTGCAGGATGTGAGGGCTCTTATGTTTCTAAATTTTCAAATGTCTCTTTATTTTAGTTAAAAGAAATTTCAAATAGAGTAAAGGCTTAATGTGGTCCCTCAAATTTTTCGAGTAGGTCAGTTTGGTTCCTAAAAAAAATAAAATGACAATTTGGTTCCCGAAATTTTAAAACGGGGGGCAATCCGGTCCTTACGGAGGGACCAAATTGTCCCCCGTTTTTAAAATTTGGGGGGACCAAATTATCCCACATGGGATCAAATTGTCCATTTTTTTTTTGGGACCAAACTGGGCTACTTAAAAAATTTGAAGGACCACATTAAACCTTTACTCTTTCAAATATAACAGTTGAGTACTTGAGCTCAGCTGGTTGGTATTTTATTTTGAGCATATAAAACATAATTCTGAATGGTTGGAGCGATATCCAATATTGATTCTTTACCTTTTTTTGCCAACATTGAATTTCCTTTTTATAGTAGAAATGCTTGTAAAAAATCTATACGTATAATTTACTTTAAAAAAAAAATATCTATACGTATAATAAAGTGGCAAATGTTAAAGAATGTCCTAAGTGCATCTTCAAATGATGCAATTTTTTGGAGTTGCTTAAACCTTTTTAATGGGTCCTATCATGTCATCTCACCATGTTTTTTTAAAACAATATGATCAAGTCACCATAAATTTATTGAAAAGAAGAAAAATAAAGAAAACAAAACCAAGGGGAACATAAACCAAAACCCATGTAGAAAAACAAAAATCAAGTAAATCTAGGATTAATCTTTCTATTCTTTTTAAGGTTATACTTTTGAGAATTAGACATAACCACTGTGAAATTATCATCCTCAGCAACATTATTCTGCTCTATTGAAAGAGAGGCATTATCTAGGTCACCTTGTCCCCATCTCCCAAAAACTTTGCAAGAACTTTCATATCATGAATAACATTAGGATGCATAGGTGTTGAACTAATCACGGGAGTCTTAAAAATCTTACCACTAACATTCAAACTATTATCACCTAATGTTTCCATATTGGCGAATATCAACAAAGGGTTAGAGTCTACCTTATAATCTAACCGATTAATTGGACTATCATCTGCCTGACCTGACCCAATCAAATTTTGTTGATCATCATTAGTCCCGTGGATACAATGTTCCTGAATAGAATCAAATACATCATACATGCTCTAATGAGTCCTAAACCGATTTCTCAATCCGAATTTATTGAGTAGAGCTATTACCAGTGAATTCTGCTGCATTTGTAGAACATTAACCTGACTTTGATCCCCATTAACACCTTGATTTACTTGACCATTATTCTGACATTCCTTAATCTAATGTTGTTGACTGACTGAACCATTATTTGGCCCTTTGTTCTCTAACTTCTTAGGAACATACTTTTGGACAGGTTTCTGATGAGTGTGATTTCACATCATATTTCATTGACATTTTGCATGCATTTTCATGGTAGATTAAGCATTTTTGTTTAGTTATTTGTTAGTTTTTCCTTTGGAACGGGTAAGGTGGTTTTGTGGTGTTTGTGTGCAGTAATTGATGATGAAAATGCTTAAGTTCAGTTGATTTGGAGTTTGCTTGAAGATAGGACTTGAAAAGCATGAAAAATAAGCAAGGCAGAAGCCATCACGACCTGGGGGTGATGGCCATCATGGCCATGATCGCGTATAATGAAGAAAAAAGGAAGAGTACACAACTCAGAAGCTGTCACAGCCTGGCCATGACAGCCATCACGGCCTGGCCATGACAGACCAATCAGCACAAGAATTCACAAAGTAGAAGCTGTCATGGCCTGGCCCTGACAGCCGTCACGGCCGTGACGCGTAAAATCTGGGATTTTGGGATTTGTTTTTGATCTGATTTGTATTTGCTTTAATCCCAAGTTAACCTATACTATAAATAGGGGAAATAGGCTCGAAAATAGGGGATCTTGGCTGCTACCTTAGGCTTAATTTAGGATTTCTCTTCTTCTCCAATTCCTTCTCTTCTCTTAGGATTTTTATGCTTTTGTTAATCAGGATTTCTATGACCATGGCAATGTTTGAGTAGTCGTTTTATTTCTAGGAATTGGGGCTATGCCCAAGACTTGTTTTATGTTATGAATTTATGTTTTCCCTTTTGTTAATTTCAATTTGATTTAGATTTGGTTCTTATTGTGCTTCATCCATGTGAATTGATTGATCACCTATTTGCATGTCTTCGATATTCTAGGGAGGAATTGATAAGTGAACCTAGGTATTGGATCCATAAGAATTGAACTTAGGACTTAAATCACGAGACGAGAGTTAGAAGCAGTTCTTCGAGGGTTCATTGAATTGTCACAAACCTTAATGGGTTCAATTTAAATACAATTACCACGAGAGTAGGGGTTGGTTTAATTGGGCACGGTTCTTGTATCTCGAGAGGGAAAATTAACTTTATTAGGATAAATTCACCTTCAAAGTGTTTTGATAATTAACAAGAGGGGTAGTCAATTTAGTAGCATAAGCAGTCTTGTTGGTAACCCATTTCCTGGAAATCTCCTTTGATTTGAAAAACAACCGATTTGATTTACTTTCCGATTCTGTTTGATTGCGATTTTTAATAATTGATTTGTTACTTAATTTTAAATTAAAAAACCAAATCTTTCCTTGTTTAGTTTAATTAATTTAAAAATTAATATTGTTGTTCAAGATCACAGTCCCTGTGGGTTCGATCTTTTTATTACTTGACGATGAAGCCGTACACTTGCGGATTCACGCTATCAAGTTTTTGATGCCGTTGCCGGGGACTGTGCTTTCTTGAATACCAATTTAATTTTTGAATTGATTTTTCTAGACATTTTTTTTCTTTTTCTTTTTTGGTGTATCTATTTCTCTCTTTGCAGGTGATTTTTCTCTTTTATGCGAAGATCCCAAAGTCTTGGATCTCTTATTGAAGTTGATCCCGAGATCGAAAGGACTTTTCATAGACGTAGAAGACTACAAAGACAAAGAGCGAGAGAAAAGTTGATCCCCATTCCACTCATGACCAATCAACCGGATACGAAACCACTTAAGGACTACGCAGCCCCAAATGCTAGGGGTTTGCGAACTGGGATTGCTAGGCCAGAAATTGAGGTGGAGAACTACACTATACCGCCCCAGTTAATTGGCATGATTAGGCAACGTCAGTTTGGAGGATTACCCTCGGAAGACCCGACTGATCATGTGGAGACGTTCTTGGAATTCATCGATGCAATAAGAATTCAAGGTGCCCCGGTTGATGCTATTCGCTTGAGGTTATTCCCCTCCTCTCTGACTGGAAGGGCAAGAGCTTGGTTGACGTCAGTGTCACTAATACTTTGTCAACACGGGACCAACTGGAGCAGGCATTCTTGGAAAAATTCTTTCCACCATCCAAGACTGCTTACCTACGAACTCAGATCACCGGCTTCTTCCAAAAGGACGGAGAATGCTTATCCGAAGCTTGGGATCGTTACAAGGGATTGCTAGAGTCTTGCCCACATCATGGGCTCGAGAAGTGGTTGTTAGTGCATACCTTCTACAACGGATTGGATTACTCTTCGAAGGTGTCACTTGACTCCGCAGCTGGTGGAGCATTGATGAATAGAGCACTGACTGAAGCATTCAATGTCATTGAAAGCGTAGGCATCAACTATCACCAATGGGGTTCAGAAAGAGGTAATAACTCGAAAAAGCTTTTGGGAGGTAAGTTCGATGTAGGTGGTACGGAATTGATATTGTCTAAATTTGATTCATTGAGTAAGCGCTTTGATATGCTTGAAAAAGCTAATGTGAGGCCAATAGGTGCTACTAATGTTGCTTGTGAGATTTGTGGAATGCAGGGACATGACTTCATGGAGTGCCCACTTGGTAGTGCTCCTACAAAAGGCGCTTCGGGTAAACAAGTGAATTCATGTCACAATTTTTATGACACGAACCCGAAGTTGCCAAACTATGTTCCCCCAAACTCTTACAACCAAGGAAGGAAGAATAGCCCTTATCTCTCCTACCGAAACTACAACAACACGTTGAACCACGAATTCCAAGAAGGCCAAGGTAATATGAAACCCGCATCGGGGTATCCCCAGGTACAAAATTCTAAACTTGAGTCTCTTTTGGAAAATTTTGTTGAAACTCAAACAAAGCAAAATGAAGAGTTTAGGCAACATGGTAGGGCTATGGGCGAAACCATTAAGGAACTAGCTTCTAAGGTAGATAACTTAGCTATTCACAATAAGATGCTAGAGACACAAGTTGCCCAACAAGCTAGTACATCTTCTAGGACTAAGGGTACTTTTCCAGGACAACCCGAAGTTAATCCCAGTGAGCAATGTAATGCTATATACTTGAGGGATGATAAGCTTGGGGTAGTTGAAAAGGGCATGGAATGTGAGGTGGATATGAGTGAACAAGAAGAAATTAAACCAAAGTATATCCCTCCACCACCTTACCAACCCCCAATACCTTTCCCACAAAGGCTAGTCAAGAAAAAGCAAGTAGAAAAAGAGACCAAGAGCTTAATTGAGGAGCGTGATGAAATGATAAAAACTAATATGCCTCCTAAACTGAAAGATCCAGGAAGTTTCTCTATTGCTTGCTCAATTGGAGAAGTGAAAATAGACCATGCCTTATGTGACTTAGGGGCTAGTGCGAGTTTGATGCCGCTTACCATCTTTGAGAGGTTAGGAACCAAGAAATTGAGTCCATCAAAGTTCTCTTTACAATTTGCCGATGGCTCAACTAAAAACCCTCTAGGCATACTAGAGAATGTCCCCATAAAAGGAGGGAAACTTTTCATTCCTACTGATTTCATGGTGTTGGATATGAACGGGAATTCTAAATTTCCTATCATTCAATTGGAAGGCCATTCTTAGCCACAGCTGGAGCAATAATAGATGTTAATAATGGTAAGCTCTCTTTGAATGTAGATGAAGGTAGGGTGGATTTTGATTTGACTAACTCATATAACAACCCTCCTTTTGAGAATCATGTATGCAGGATTGAGATAATGCCTCCGAAGGTGAAAGAAGAGCTTAACATGGAAAAACTCCCAAACTTTGCATGACAAATGATGCACCGAATAAAGATGAACCAATAGTTGCTCAACATATGGAGTTAAAACTTCCGCCGGGAGGAAGTAAGGCCATGAGACTCAGAGTGAAAAGAGCAAAGAGAAAGCGCATGTGGCCATATGAACAAAATAGGCTCTTTGAAGGACTTCCTTGGAAGAGAGGTGTTCTTTCACTTCCAAGCCTAGTTCATCCTGGTTGATTGAAGGGACTATGGTCAAACTTAAGACCGTAAATAATCGCTTCTTGGGAGGCAACCCAAGCTTTCTATCCCTTGCTATTTTGTTTTTTATTTTTGTTTTCAATAATTTGAGAAGATTAGAGGAGAAAGATCATTGTTGATGGTTTTGCCAAGTAATTGCATGTTGGAAGGCATGAAGAGCAAAAAGACTTGAAAAAGGAAGGTAGTGAAGATCACGGCCTGGCCGTGACTAGTGTCATGGCCGTGACAAGGACCAGCAGAAGACCAGAAAAGGTCACGGCCCAGCTGTGACTTGGGTCACGGGCGTGACGGACAGAATCACCATGATCACGCCAGGCCGTGATAGCCCTCACGGGCGTGAGAAGAAAGCCATCAGACAACTCAGCGAAGATCATGCCCGGGCCGTGATTGCCATCACGGGCGTGACACGGAAAGGACCACACAACCAGAATCGATCACAGTTGCACAATCATGATATCTGGGGGACCCAATTGGCGCAATTAGAACCTGAAGGACCAAAATTGCACAGTTGTGATACTTGGGGACCAAAAATGCAATTACGCCTTGCTTAAAATAGTGTAAAGTCTTGGAGCATGGTTTCTTAATTTGGGGAAAGGGTTTTCTGAATTCTATTTTTCTTCCCCATCAGACCTTCACAACGTTTTATCGTTTAATTCCAGCAGTTTAAGGCCTGGAATTCAGCGTCTTTCTTCCTGGACCCCGGACTTTAGCCCAATAACTAAAAGTAGACTCATGCCAGTTGTTAGGTGTGCATCATAGGACTGCCACAGGAGTAATGGCGTGCTAAGATAATATTTGCGATTGCAGCTGGTATTGGTGCACCTATTGTGCTATGTGAGGCAACTAACAAAAAAATGTTCAGGCATTTTTCAAGAGTGCTTGTTGATGTTGATTTAAGCGGCATCCTACGTGAGCAAATCTTGGTGGAAAAAGAAGGTTTTTCCTTTTTTGTGGGAATAGAATATGAGAATATGCCTTTCTTTTGTTCCATTTCCCAAACTACTGGCCACTCTGTTGATAAATGCAGAAGTAAGCCTTCTTTTGATGCTAAGGATAAAGAAGTATCCAAAGATAAGAAGGTTAATCCTCTTCCTCAGAAACTGATAGCGTGAATCCGCAAGTGTACGGCTTCGTCGTCAAGTAATAAAAAGATCGAACCCATAGAGACCATGATCTTGAACAACAATATTATTATTAAATCAATTAAACTAAACAAGGAAAGATTTGGTTTTTGAATTTAAAATTAAGTAAAAAATCAATTATTAAAAATCGCAATCAAACAGAATCGGAAAGTAAATCAAATCGGTTGTTTTTCAAATCAAAGGAGATTTCCAGGAATCGGGTTACCAACAAGACTGCTTATGCTACTAAATTGACTACCCCTCTTGTTAATTATCAAAACACTTTGAAGGTGAATTTATTCTAATAAAGTTAATGTTCCCTCTCGAGATACAAGAACCGTGCCCAATTAAACCAACCCCTACTCTCGTGGTAATTGTATTTAAATTGAACCCATTAAGGTTTGTGACAATTCAATGAACCCTCGAAGGACCGCTTCTAACTCTCGTCTCGTGATTTAAGTCCTAAGTTCGATTCTTATGGATCCAATACCTAGGTTCACTTCTCAGTTCCTCCCTAGAATATCTAAGACATGCAAATAGGTGATCAATCAATTCACATGGATGAAGCACAATAAGAACCAAATCTAAAGCAAATTGAAATTAACAAAAGGGAAAACATCAATTCATAACATAAAACAAGTCTTGGGCATAGCCCCAATTCCTAGAAATAAAATGACTACTCAAGCATTGCCATGGTCATAGCAATCTTGATTAAAAAAAGCATAAAAATCCTAAGA
The DNA here is from genome assembly GCA_035048595.1 of Echinosophora koreensis. Lineage (NCBI taxonomy): Eukaryota > Viridiplantae > Streptophyta > Magnoliopsida > Fabales > Fabaceae > Echinosophora > Echinosophora koreensis. The sequence goes on along the minus strand of JAPCYP010000002.1, from coordinate 1,911,897 downwards.
GAAGAGAAGAAATTGGAGAAGAAGACAAATCCTAAATTAAGCCTAAGGTAGCAGCCAAGATCCCCTATTTTCGAGCCTAATTCCCCTATTTATAGTGTAGGTTAACTTGGGATTAAAGCAATTACAAATCAGATCAAAACCAGATCCCAAAATCCCAGTTTTTACGCGTCACGGCCGTGACGGCTGTCAGGGCCAGGCCATGACAGCTTCTGCTTTGTGAATTCTTGTGCTGATTGGTCTGTCACGGCCAGGCCGTGACAGCTTCTGACTTGTGCACTCTTCCTTTTTTCTTCATTATACGTGATCATGGCCATCACTCCCAGGCCGTGATGGCTTCTACCTTGCTTATTCTTCTTGCTTTTCAAGTCCTATCTTCAAGCAAACTCCAAATCAACTGGACTTAAGCGTTTTCATCATCAATTCCTGCACACAAACACCACAAAACCATCTTACCTGTTCCAAAGGAAAAACTAACAAATAACTAAACAAAAATGCCTAATCTACCATGAAAATGCATGCAAAATGTCAATGAAATGTGATGTGAAATCACACTCATCAAACTACCCTAACCTTAAGATTTTGCTTGTCCTCAAGCAATAACCAATGCTAGACAAGAAAAACAATTAGAGCATGGACAGTGAACCAAGAACCCGAGTAACAAATCCAAGTAACAGGCATATCCAAATAAGTAACCAAGAGATAATCAATTTTCAAGTCTAAATAGAAGCTTAGGTTCCCTAAATTCATGCTTCTTACTAATTCGGGCACTCTTCTCACCTCACTCAAGTGCTTAGGGATATATGACAATTCGCTCAATTTCCTTAAGGGAAGTACCCTACCATAAGCTTGACTATTAACCAAAATCTCTACTTTATTAATGAAAACACATAAGAATGAAGAGGTCTTTTATTTTGGTTGTAATGAGGCCATGGGATTAATCATTAGGTGGGAAAACCAAGAAAAGGAAAATTCAAGAAGGCTAATGGAAAACATCAAACAATGCAAAGCACGACAACCTTCTAAAATACCTTTTTGGGCTTTAAATTCACTTTTCCACCTTTCTTTCTTTTTTTCATTTTATTTCTCACTTTATTTTTCTCATCCCCTTCTCCATTTTTTTTTTTATATTTTTTTAACTTTTCATCAATTTGGAGAAGGGGAGATTTACAATTCAAGAGAAACATTTATTTATTTTTCTTTCTTTTTCATCCCACAATTTTTTAAACTACCATTTTGCCTTTTTTCCAATACTTTAAAAGGTGTCATATCATACATCATTTGTCAAAAACAATCAAGGTACCAAGAAAAGCATTTTTTTTTCCTATTAGGCTCAAAATTGGGCAACTAAGGGGTAGCATTTAATCAGTCAAAGCTCATAAGACCAGAAAAATACCTAATGCCTCAATCATTTTCAAATTTATTTTCAAAAATTTCTAAGTTTCAAAACGGTTTCAAGTCAAGTTCTAGAGAATACAATCCAAGAGGAAGAAAATACTCAATCACAAGGAATGGGGTAAATTTGGAGAATACCCCTTTTAGGCTCAAAAATCTCACATTTAGTAGTTTGAAATCAATGAGAAACACAGAATCCAAGGAACCACAAGCTAATTAACAACTATCAAAAGATCATCTCTAGAATTTTAATTTTAGCCTATCACAAGAATACAAAAATTGGGTTCAAAAATTCACTATCTCAATTCATTTGGCACAAAGTTCTCACAAATGGATGCAATTTCTAAACAAGGGGCAATCTAATTTTGTGATCATGCAAAACTACACATGAATGCAATATGAAGAATGCAATATGCAAAAATAATACCCTACCCCAAGCTTAAAAACTTACATTGTCCCCAATGTCAATAATCAAATCAGAGAGAGAAGAAAAATGGAACAACTCACCTAGGTGGTGTTGGGTGCTGCGTGAATTGACCAGAGAGTGAGGGTGAATTTTTTTTTTTTTAAACTGCAACAGGGCACGTCACGTAGCCTACGTGGGACTGGTTTGGCACTTAGTGAGGCCAGCTTGGCAGCTTATTCCTATGTGGCATTATTGACACCTCACACTTTAATGGTCAAGTGAGTATAAGGGTCCAATATTTCTCTGTAAATGATATTTTTGCATCTTCAGAAACTAGGGCTTCGACCAGCATCTATAGAGATGGACTGGATGACATAATTGTCCTCTACAGAGAAACATCAAACCCATATACTCATGTGATGTACACGTCACCATTAAAGTGTGTGAGGTGTCAATAATGTCACATAAGAATGTCATATAAGCTGTCAAGCTGGCTTCACTAAGTGCCAAATTAGTCCCACATGTGCCAGTAGGCTACTGACACTAAAAATTGCACAATCCTGATATTTGGAACCAAATTTGTACAATCGTGATACCTGGGGACCCAATTGACACAATTGGAACCTGATGGATCAAAATTGCACAATCATGATACATGAGAGACTCAATTGTCGTAATTGGAACCATGAGGCCAGAATTGCATAACCGTGATACCTCGGGGGCCAAAAGTGCAATTAAGCATTCGCGTTTGGGTAAACAACTTAATTAAGAGATTATCACATAAGACCTTATCGCATGAAAGCTTATGCCATAAGAGCTTATGAAGAAAGGGGCAAGAGAGGATTCGAAGGGGAAAAACACGGAGGGGTCATAAGCACTTGTTAAAATTCCATAAGCTTGTTTCAGTGACTTATGAAAATAAGTCAAAAACTCCTTATGGGATGTCATAAGTTACTTTTATAAGCTCTGCCAATCACACTGCATAAGAGCTTATGTCATCAGATAAGTCAAAAGGAGCTTAAATAAGTTCTTCCAAACGCCACCTAATGGATGCTCTCTACTCCAATTGAGTCTCACAAGTTACCCACATATTTATTCACATTTATTGTTATGTCAACATACAGAGGAAGCTTGTGACACCCTAATCTCAGGACATCACATGGTTACCTGTGTACGGAAATAAAATCATAATTTCGCTGGTTGCTTTCGGAAAATAATGTTTTCTCAACGTTTGTCTTAAACAAAATGTGGTGATAAAATTTTTTCTTTTCAACATCGTCACAACAACATTCACATAATCACACTTAGATATATATATATATATATAAGTCATACAGCTATACTGCCTCGTATGTTTCACAATTAAACATTTATAATGAAAAGATTATTCCCAAACATAACTTAACGTAAACCTAAGCTGGTCAAACACTACGACAAAAAGAAGCAGCATCAGCATGCCCTGAACTAAACATTCTTCTTCTTGTAGACGCCATAGTCCTTAAGAGGTTCATCTGAATTCCACCACATAGAACCTAGAAAAGAAACCACAAACAAAACATGCAAGAGTGAGAAACTGACATATGGACATAACACGATAGCCACATGCACGACAAAAAAAAAAAACACATATACGTACCCATATACATATTTGCGATCTCATAAACATTAACATCAAAGCATAATGGGTTTCACACCCCAAACAACATCGTTTGAAAATATGCATGAACACTTCATATACGTCATCTAACGTTTTCACTTAATCTCATGAGATATCCCGACCTCGTGTTTGAGTTGATCAGACTCCCGGCACGTAGCCACAGACATATAGTCACAGGCCCACGTCCGAAATAAAAACCCATTTCATCCTGTCCAACATCGTGGCACAGTGATGACATCTGTAATAGGGTCCTTTTGTCCACCCGACACAATGAAAACTTCATGGCATGAAATACCTAACACCGCAAGGTAATCATATATCGTATTGTGGCACGTCTGCCAAATGCATGCTCGAAAACATATTTCTTTCAACACTGCTCTTTGTGTTATATCTTTCCTTGGCAAAGCTCAACGGCTTTAGACCAGATATCGTTTTAACATCTTTCAAATCATTCATTAACAACACAGGACCTCAAAGTCTGAGTGCTCAATCACGAAACCCTAGATCGATGCATCCGGCTTAGGTTCGTGGTAATAGAAAACATCTCAAAATGTTTTAACTTCTTTAAGTAGATACCCAGTCTATAACACAACGAACCTTAATACCCCGACGTCTCGGTTATTAAGTTCAAACATCTTTAAAACAATTTCAACTTAAAACTTGATTTCGGAAAATTTTATTAAATGGGAAGATTTCTGTCATAAAACACCGGTTACCAAAAAACATCATTTTCAAAAAAGAGGGTCACAGAGATTTGAAGTTCACCAAAAATACACGTTGCCGTTTCTAAAATACTTGCCGTCGTCGGTTTTCCAAATTGCCGTCGTTAAGTCATTTTAAAGTATTTTAAGGTAAAACTTAGCTTTTTCCGCTTAAACAATTTTCTAAATTCACGGTTAAGTTATTTTCTCAGATTAGTTTCACAAAATAACTTTTTATAATATTGCGGAATATCTTATGTAAAAATTAGCAGTAGTAAAATATTTTCACGGTTACACCCTCTCTACGACCCATAAATCACTTTTTTATAAATAAATCATTAAAATAATAATATTTCTCAAATACTTATTATTTCTCCCAAATAATATTTTCCACAAACATTATATCCCAATATTTCCCATAAAACATTGAATATAATATACACAGTTTATTAAGGCTTTTATCTCATTAATCGGTTGTGCACTGACCACTGTCAGGCCTCACAAACAACATTCAACATCATCATCATAATTATATTACTAGAAAATCATGCATCACAACAATATAATATATAACTGCAGATAATTAAATCAATTAAAAGCAGATAAACCACCGAAACACATAGTTCAGTAAAATAAACCAGAAAACACCACAGCCACATAGATAAACATATATGGACCACAAACAAATTACACATGGCCATCCGAATGATCCCTCAAGTAACCCCTCTTACCTTTCGGAGCTCCTCCGTGAAATAAAAGAATTCAATCGGAAGCCGGAAACTCACGTACACCGCTTTATAATTAACCTTCAACAATACAACCAAACAATCCCTTAATCAAACAATTAAAACATCACTAAATACACCTATATAGGTCACGGCCTAATAGGATCAAATGACTAAACAAACTCCAAAATTGTTTAAGTCATGGATTAAGGATTCTAAGGTACTTAAGACAAAGGATTAAGACTAAACAACAAAGATTAGAATCAAAACCATCCTAACCCTTCAAAGTTCAAGGTCGGCCAAAGCAAGATCCAAGGGCCAGGGTTTTCATTTTCATGAACCAACTAGGATTCAACAAGTGTATATGCATGTATGTTAAGAGACATGAACATACATCAAAAACCATGCACAAAACTCATCCATATCTTCCTCTACAATTTCGGCCAACACATCAACCTAGGGTTAAAGACTTCATTTTGATTGGCTAATCATGGATTAGAGCATGTCATAAAGGATACATGATCATACATGAAAAACAAGAACAAAACACCATCCATCCAATACCTCCTAGTTTCGGCCTAGATGGGTTTGAGGGGAAAGAAATTTTTGATCATCACATGCTCTTAGATCTAGACAATATACAGGATTATAAGAACATAGGAAGTGGTTTCAACATGATATGATTTTTCTAGAATTAGTTATGGATTTTCAAAGTTCTAGATCTCAAAACTTAAATCATGAACAAACATATTGAAGAAAGCTTCAAATCAAGAAAAGTTGTGAAGAAACTATACTTAGATGATTGAGAGGATGAAGAATCACCTATTGAATGATGAAAAATGTCAAGGAATCAATAACTTCCTTCACAAACTTGCTTCTTGGCTCTTGGAAAAACTTAGAACAACTTAGAACTTTTGAGAATATGAGAGAAGGTGAGAGAATGAACTAGAAGGCACTTGACTCATCAAGTTTATGAGCCAACCATGGGCCTTGCGAAATTTGGGCTTGGAAGCCCACTTAAGCCCATTTGATTTTGTCCATTGAAAATGCTTAAGACATAAACTATGTCATAGGAAACTCATATAAATGAATTGGCATCATGAAAATAATTTCATGGGCATGGAATTTAGGCTCATGGCCGCAGCCCCCTAATGGGCTTGGATGAAGATTCTGGCCCAATTTGACAAGGATAGCTTGAAGAACTCACTTTGGACCAAAAAACGATTAATAGAAAGGTAAAGGACTAAAGTGCAAAATCCTTTAATTTCCACTTGAACCTTGTAGAACCTTCTAGATTCCACATAGATGACTCATCCACATGAATCATCTTAAAATTATATGATAAACTCTTTATCTGCTCCCAGAAACTCCGTCGTTCGCTCCGTCGTTTACCCGATTGAGTATTACGCCCGATAAAAATATAATATTTCACTTTATGTGAAATATTTATAAAAGTAAAATATCGGAGGAAATAAAATAGAAACCTTAAATTTCTCATTCACGAATTAAAATTAGGTCATCTGATCAATATAAAAATACTGTCAGTGAAGTATGCAGACCGGGTTTCGCCTGACTTTTTAACCTAAATTTTAACCGTAGGTCTTTACCACCAAGTAGAGTGCAACTATGGATTCAGATTAATTAAAAGAATTTTCTAAGTCTCAGATAAAAATATAAATGTATTTATATAATTTCTGATATTAGAATATAGCGAAAAAGTGGGATGTTACAAAGCTAGCCAATGATATTCTCTAATTTTTTTCTATCTCCTTTTTTAATAGGGGGATCTTATATAAGAACCAGTCTTACAAACAATTCATGTCCACCTAAGCTCACTCCAATGGTACAACTATGTAAGGAACGATTGCTTAGTTCTATGCAACCCTTAACAACTCCCATTGGAGATACTCTAAGGATATTAATTTTAAGGAATCGTTTTTTTTTTTTTTGTAAGGAAGTAAAGAAAATCAAAAAGCAAAAAACTAAACAACACGCTGGGCAGGGATCCCTAAGTCATCACGCAGGATGAGCGACCCCATATCAGGAGGAACATCCTTCCAAAACTTCCAGGTCACACAGCTTCTAGCACCCCATTTGGCCAAGAAATCAGCACAAGCATTAGCTTCTCGATAGATATGGCTAATATCACCTTCCCACGCCCTCTGCAGAAGCTCCTCAATATCCACTAAGATGTTGGCATAGATGTGAAACCTCTGGGTTTGTTTTTCATGAAAAAGATTCACGACCTCAAGGGAGTCAGTCTCAGATTGCACTTTCCTGAATCCTTCCCTCCAAGCCAGCTCCGTACCAGCCTTAACTACCAAAAGCTCAGCAAGGATGGTTTCACCAGTTCCTTCATATTTCAAAAAACCCATGCACCACTCTCCAATTGAATTGCGGATGAGGCCTCCAACACCCATAGCACCCGAGTTTGTCAGAACACTACCATCAATATTAAGCTTAACAAAGTCTTGGGGAGGCGAATTCCATCTCACCAAAATATTGCTATGGTCAAAGCTTTTCTCAGGGTTGAGAAAAGTTAAAAAATCATCACAAGAGTGGTGGATTTTACGGATCACAGAGTGGATGTCCCACTTTTCGTCATCCAACACCATATTATTGCGCCATCTCCAAGCCCACCAAAGTCCAGCCAAGAAGAGAGATGCTATTTCACCCTTCACTAGCTCTTCTATCCACTTGGTTGCTTCCATTAGATTGAGGAAGTTGGGCGTGTAAAGCATACCCAGTCTACTCCACACTTCTCTAGAATGAGGACAATCATGGAGACAGTGAAGAATGGTTTTGATCTCTGAAGAACAGCGTTGACAAAAGGGAGAGATTTCCAACTTGTGATGGAATCTCATGTCATTTGTAGGTATGACTGAATGGAAGATCTGCCATATTAGGAATTGGACTTTAGCAGGCACCTTAAGTTTCCATATCCAATCCCAGTTGCTATTCACGTCCCAACTGCACTACTGATTTCTAAGCCACTTGTAACCCAAGTTGACTTTATAGACACCTTCTTTACTATCCTTACAGACCCAGTTATCCGAAAGATTCTCCTTAGGAAAGGCAGGGATGGGGAGATCCCTGATAGATTGCTTCAGCTCTTCGGGTAAGATTGTAGCAAGCCCATCAAAATTCCAAGCACCATTTTCCCAAGTATCTTTGACATTAAGCTTAGTGTCTGATATATGGACATAATCTACCAAATTACAAATAGGATCACTTCCTGTCCAATCCTTGTATCATAAAGAAGTATCGCCTGACCCGAATCTCATACCAAAACCATCCCCGAAATAACCTTGGTTATGCTACGCCAAGTTGCTGAATTGTTGGCCTTGTGAGGAGCATTCCAAGCCAAGCCATTTGTGAGGTATTTATGAGAGAGTACCTGCACCCAAAGCTTGTGTTTGTCATGCAGTAAATTCCAAATAAGCTTGCCAATCATAGCTATGTTGGCCAATTTGTATCTCTGATCCCCATGCCTCCAAAACGCCTGGGAGAAGTCATAATATCCCATTTAACCAAGCTCCAACCATGGTTACCAGAACCATTACCCCAAATGAAGCCTCTAGTCAAGGCGCCAATTTTGTTACAAACTTGATTAGGAAGAAGCTAGACCTGCATAGAGTAAATAGGCATGGAGGAGGTGACCGACTTTGCCAAACAGATTTTGCCAGCTTTGTTGAGGAGCCTACCCTTCCAAGCCGCCAATCTATGATGAATTTTCTCCACAGTAGCATTGTACACATTCTTGGATGTCCTACCCTTGCTAAGAGGGAAGCCCAAGTAGGTACCCAAGTCATTCACAAAACCAATGCCAGAGATGTTAGACAACTCCCTTTTCTTTTGTCTAGAAATTTTAGCCGACCCCATGGCCTTCGACTTGTCATAGTTAACTTTCATACCAGAGGCTTCACAAAAGTCACTAAGAGTGTCACTCACCACTTGGACTTGGTTGCTATTGGCTTTGCAGAAAATAAGTACATCATCTGCAAATAGGAGATGAGATATACTAGGACCACCTCGCGAGGTCTGTATAGGATGCCAAGTACCATTAGTTACCTTGTGCTGAATATTTAAAGATAACATTTCCATACAGAACACAAAGAGGTAGGGAGAAAGCGGGTCTCCTTGCCGAAGGCCTCTAGAAGGTTTGAAGCTATCAAGCTTAGCTCCGTTCCACATTAGAGATAAACTAGATGATCGAACACACCACATAATAAGATGAATGATGTTACCTGGCAAACCGAACTCCCTAAGGGTCATCTCTAAGAAATTCCAACGGACTCTATCATAAGCCTTTTCCAAATCGATTTTAAGAGCAACGATACCATTCTGAGACTTGGAATGGTGCATATGATGAATGATCTCCTTAGCCAGGATAGCATTGTCCTTAGTTCCTCTCCCAGAATAAAGCTACTTTGGAGGGGGCTGATAAGATCATCTAGAAAAGGTCTCAGCCACTGAACAGGAACCTTTGTGAGCACCTTATAAGCCACATTGCAATGGCTAATAGGTCTAAATTCCTTCATGCGCTTAGGCTGATCAACCTTAGGAATCAAAACTATGAGAATCTCTGAAAGACGAACATCCGAGCTACCTGTTAAAAATGCTTCTTTCACTAAGTTCCATAGATCATCACCCACCAAGTCCCAAAAATGCTTGAAAAAGATTGGTTGGAACCCGTCCGGGCCCGGGGCCTTGTATGATTTCATGCTGAAAACAGCACGCCGCACTTCATCTTTGCAAAATGGATTCATAAGAGCATTGCACCCTTGGTTATTAAGCCTCGGGACTACAAGAGTAGGCGGGTTGAAATTCCTACCCATACTGTCTTCTGTAAACAACTTCCTATAGAAATTTAAAGATTCCAATTGGAGAGTGGTTGCCTCAGAACACCAATCACCATTCTCTAAAAAAAGCCCCTGAACTTTATTTCTCGCACGTCTGATGATGGTTTGAGTGTGAAAGAATCTTGTATTCCTGTCACCAAATCGCACCCATTGCTCCCTAGATTTCTGAAACCAGAGCATCTCCTCTTGTTTCAACACATCATTATACTCCCTTTGAAGGTCTGCTTCCAGAAGCACTAAACCTAGAATATCAGTTCTCTCCAACTTTCTCTGGATGCCTTTAATACGAGCTTCTAAAGTGTGCTTCCTATTAAAAATATTACCAAAGACTTCAGAGTTAAAAACAAGTACATCTCCCGTGACTTTATCCAAATTGTGAGTAACCATGTGATTTCCTTTTAACCAAGCAGAGTTAACCACCTGAGGGAAATCCTTATGTTGAAGCCAAGCTGCTTGAAAACGGAAGGGACGAGTCCTTTTAGCTGAGATAAACCCCTTACACCTCAGAAGAATTGGGCTGTGGACTGAATAATGACGCAGAAGATTCTCAACATAGGCTTCGGCAAAGCAACTCCTCCAATCACAGTCAGCCATTGCCCTGTCGAGGTGTTTCGAAATACTGCTGCTACCCTCTGACCTTCTAAACCAAGTAAACTTGCCACCAATGGCACCCAAATCCACCAAGCCACAGTCTTCCATCATAGCCATAAGCTTTAAGGCTCTATTCATGTGGAAGTTTCCTCCTCTCACTTCTGAAGGCATGATCACTTCATTGAAGTCACCCATTTGGAGCCAAGGACCTATAACTGAATTCCTGAGGACACGAAGGTGATTCCATAGGTTTTCACGGCATGTAGGAACTGGGCTTGCATAGATAGCCGTAAAAAACTAATATCTGTTACCTCTACTAAGCTTCACAGTCACTGCTTGATGAAAAATATCACTCACTGAGATGTTGAAGTTGTGATTCTTTTCTATCATAATCCAGATGCCTCCTGCATGGCCTTGGGCCTCAGAAAGCGTACCCATTTCATAGCCCAAGTTGAGCCAAAAACGCTCTGCATTAGAGAACTGACAATGTGTCTCCACAAGCACAACAATAGTAGGACGATGCTGTCTAACAAGGTTACGAGCATGCCTCCTACCCATCACATTGATGGCGCCTCTGATGTTCCAACAAAGAATGGAAACATCTTGGAACTCTATCATTATAAACCAATGAGTAATCAGGGGCCTATCACATGTAGATGGGTTACGTATCTCCTTCCTACATGGCTTCATGGGCATGATGCGCCCCCACCTGATTATCCTACTGAATCGACTCGGACAGAGAAGTCTCTGGGCACATATCATTCTTCTCCTCACCTTTTTGGCTGTCCACTTGGTTAATCGGTGGGGCCAAGTTCCTATCATCCTTCTCACTGTGGTCCACAAAAACAAAACGGTTCCCATACACATGTTGGATGTCCATCACCGTTTTGAACCCATCGGGCAGGCCCTGCGTAGGGGTAAAGGAGGGCATGTCGGATTTTGATGGTTTGGCTTTGGCCTTACCTTTATGATTAGGCACAGTAAAGTGTCTCTGAGGTGGGTCCTCCTTTCTAGCCCTCTTTTTAACTTCAACATTATTAGAGGAGGAGGCCTTATGCTCCACTCTCCTGTTAACAGGTTAGCCCAATTTGATATCCTTCTCCTGAGTTTTGATGGTAGAACGATTCCTGGGCCCATTATTTTTTGCCCCAGCTTTGGCCTCCATATAAGGATTGCTTTGATTGCCCGAATCCTTGGAAATCTTAGTACTATCTTTCTGATTTAAATGCTTTTTATTTTGGCGGTTTTTTGTTGGCACCACTATCCACTCTCCATGCATGAGTTCCTCCAAGTTCGGCACATTTTTAGGGATATTGATACTCCCCTTATCTTTTCCCTTAACTTTCTCCACGAAAATCTTGGCAGGGATCTCGCCTGATTGATTCCCTGGAGCTGGGCTCTCCGAAGGTTTCTCACCGCCACCCTCATGGCTGTGGCTGGTTTGGTTGGTATCTTCTGGCTTCATCTTCTCTGCTTGGGAGGAACAGTTTCTAGACACATGCCCATAGCAACCACACTTTGCACAGATTGGATGCAGTCCCTCGTACTCCACCTTGTACCACTTACCATTCACTCCCACTTTTCCCACCACAGGTTGTTCTAGGTCTATCTCCACACAAACCCTAGCAAAACGCCCTCTAGCAACTCGGAGGGTATGCATATCCACTTTTATTGGTTTCCCAATACCAGTAGCAATAGCAAGGACAAAACTTTCCTCAAAGAAAAGGACATTTGGACTTGGAATACGCACCCAAACTAGGGTTTTATCAATGACAGCATGATCAGCCACAAAGTCTGAAGTCCATAATCTAACAGCTAGAATGTGATCAAATATCAGCCACGGTCCTCCATTAATAACCATTATTCTATCTTCCTCCGAATCAAACTTGACCATGAAAAAGCCATTCCCCACATCCATGATGTCAAAACTCCCTTCTTGAATCTTCCATAAAGCAGCAAGCTTTGTTTTCATAATGTTATAACTAAGAGTTTTGCCCAGAAGTTTAACAACCAATGCATCCTTCCATGGGACACTTAGCTCCTCAATAAATTTCCTGTCAACATGAAACATAGGACTAAGCCTGCTGTCATTAACTAGTTCCTTTTGGATAACTTTGTTAGCAAGTAGGTCAGTCTTCTCCCTTCGTGGCATTGCCTGTTTCCCAAGGACTTTGTCCCTGAATGAGGCTGGTAAAGGTTTATGATCTTTCATTACGTTGGGGCCCCCTCGATCAGGTGGTTCTTTTGGTGACTCATCGGCCACCGTCGTTGGCTTCGCGGCGGAAAATTCAAAATCCATGGCCAGAGCGCAAAAACCCTAGCAGAGCTATAAATGGGAATATATAAGAAATATATTGTTGACTGAAATTTATTTTTAAGGAATCTAAAAACATAAGTTTCTACTAAAAAAACAAGTTGTGCTTTAAAAAACAAGTTGCAAAATTTGTGCAGCAAATAGTTTGAATTTTGATCTTGGCGTTATTAAAAAAGAACTTGGTAACTCTGGACAATCAAACATGACCTTAGTGTGTTAGGTCCACCAAGGCATCAATTGAATATGCACGGTGCAATACTTCTAATGGCCTCGTCATAAGCATTAATTAATTAAGGCAGATAATGCATTCATGTCATTATCACCGTGACTTAAATGTCGCTAACCAATTATAACATAGGCGATGTTTGTACTGTTTACCAATTATATGACACAGATTAAATTTTTTATTTAAATTCAAATTTGAAATGTTACTATTTTTTCTATTAGTTGGTTAATACATGTGTTGAATTGTGATAGGAGAATAGTAAAAATTGCACATAACTAACTACACCTAAGTTTTCTCCTTTTCTAAAAAGAGTTATAGCCCCCATATAAAAAACACGTAACACAAATACACAATCGTTAAGTTGGGCATGTTTAATTTGTTTCCAGTTTTATGATTTCATTTCCTGTTCTTATAAATGGTTACAAAATCATCACCTTATATTTATTTTATTTCCTATTTTAAAAATTTTGTATAGGAATAACTGAAAACAATATTTTTTTTTTGTTTTCACTGTTTCTTGTACAAATCTCTCGAAACAGAAACAAAATGAAAATAACGTGTCAATTTTATAATTATTTTTTAAAACAAGAAATGAAAATAAAAAACTGGAATCAGACCAAATAGGTCATTTGTATCAATATTATTTAGCATTTAGTTGGTATGCATTGGCAATGCAAAAAATTTTACACGGTCAACCAATAAGAAATTAATACATCATAAAAAATGTTTGACTTTTATCTTAATTATCTTAAAAATTACTCCTATCATAACTTATAATCGGTTGACAATGTAAAAAACTTTACACTGATAGTGCATACCAATTAAACTCAATTATTTAAGAAAAGCAATAACTAGAAATTAAAGTCGAGAATTTTCTTTAAAATCATCTAGATAAAGAGATAACTCGTGTTGGGATAAATTTTTAACTTTTTAAATTATTATTAATATTAAACATTCATTACTAAAGGATAAAAATTAGATATAGCTTACTGATTATTTAAAAATTTGAAGATAAACATTTTCACACAACAAAAAAATAAACATAGATAAATATTAAAGATAAAATGGTAAAAACTTCTTACTCTTAAACTCTTCAATTTTTTATTATATATAGTTATAATTCACTTCAAATTTATGTCATTGTTAATTATGTTTGTATCTTTGACAAAAAATTCAAATTTTTGTCTCAAATTTGAAGTGAATTATATTTAGTTCTGTTGACAAGCTTTGTTGACTATGTTTCTTCATCAATTTGTTATATCTAAGACAAAGTTTCCAAAAATGTTTAATTATAAATATAAAAATAAGTAAGTAACATGAGCAATATAGTCCCAAAAGGCTCATAGTTAACAAATGGAATACCATTATTAGTATGATGAAATATCATAATTAGTTTGACGATATAATTAATTAAACAACAGCATGAGATATTAGTAAATACTCTTCGTTTACATTCTAATTAAGTTAATTAGTTAAAGTTAAAATGCAACATAGACATTCACAATAATGATATTTTGTTTAAGTTGTGCAACTATTCATATATAAACTCAAGATTAATGCATGTTGGTTGTAAGATCACTACTGAAAAAAATGAAATCGGTGATGGACAAAATTTGTCACTAAAGAGGGAAAATTTGTCACTAAAATAATTAATAACAAAATTAATGATGGAACAAATTCCGTAAAAAAAGTGGCATCACTAAAATTTAACGACAAAATGTACATGTCACCGCAATCAGTGAAGGTTTTCTATACGTCGCTAACAATGAAAATTTCATTGCTAAAGTGTTCAAAAAATGTAAGATCAAAATTTCCTAATTCTGTTGCCGTTTATGATGAATTCAGTCCCGTCGTGGTTTGCAATGAATATATGCTCATCGCTGTTTGCGATAGATTCAAATCTATCGTTGTTTATGACAAATTAAGATCTATCACTGTTTTGCGATGGATATATGGCCATCGCTATTTACGACGGATTGAGATCTATCGCTATTTGCGATGAATTTAGATTTGTCACCATTTGTAATGGACATGTGTTTGTCGCTATTTGTGACATATTTAGCAACAAAAGAAGAATTTTTGTGATGGACTTAATTATGGAAATAGGTTTTTTGTGACAAACTTAATGATGAAAATAGATTGTTTTTTAACATATTTTCCATAAGTATTAACTTTACCTTGATAAATAAAACAATTATGGCCAATAGATTCAATACCAAATATAAATATTCAGTTTCAAATATACACCAAATAGATCTCAATATTGCTATCGGATATTTTATAATATAAATGTTTATTATTTACATTAAGAGCTTTGGAGTTTATTTATAGTCGGACAAACTAGTCCTTGATCTTCTACATGATGATGTTTACATTACACATATAAAATATTATTTTACTCAATACAAATTTGTTCCAATTTGTTTCAATGACAAAATGAAAATTTATTTAATTTTTGAATTTAACAATGGAATTAATGATGAATGATATCCATCACTGAAAAATGCATCACTAATCTCGTCGTTAAATTTGTTTAAAAGTTTACGATGGAAATAACGACAGAATCTTCAGTGATGAAATATATCCATTGGTAGTTCCATCGCTAAATTCAAATAAAGAAATTAGTGACAGATTTTGCAACGAAAAATTTAGCCACGTCCTTTGTTTGTCGGTAATTTCGTTTTTAAGTTCAACTAAAAAGTTAGTGATGGATTGTTCAACGATGGATTTTCTTCATTGCTCGTTGCTAAATTCGAAGGAAAAATTTTGTGATGGATTCTGCGACGAGATTTTCAACGACAGCCATATTTGGTCGATGATTCGTTGCTAAATAGTAGATAACCAAATTTCATAAATTAAAATGATATTCATCGCTGATTCCGTCACTGTTTGCAACAGATGCGTTTTCGTTGCTAATTTCCATCGTTAATGTCAACATTTTTAGTAGTGGAGATTTAGATCCCTTAAGTATGTTATCGTTGATTCAATCCTTGAATTTATATATATGAAAAACATATTTTTTTTATAAATGAAAAAATATTATTGGAAAAGGTAAAACAAAAAATGAAAAAATATATCTAGAAACATAATAAACATAAGGGTAAAATTAGATTGAATAAAATATAATGTAACTGTTCAAATTCAGGTATATTAGTAATTGTTGTGAGAAGGTTGCATAAATTCGTGCTCCTGTGATTCAACCGCAATCAATCCCACAAACAATTTAAATGAATTAGACCCTTATAATATTTTACTTTAATTGGTATGTACTCGTGTAAATTTTTTTACACTGTCAACCAATCAAAAATCATGGTATTGATGACCTTTAACATAGTTATGATGAGATTCAAATATTTTTAACGATATGTCAATTTATGATTGGTTGACAGTATAAAAAATATTTACACTATTAGTACATACCAATTAAATCCATAATACTTCATAGTATAAAAAAATTTATAAAGTACTTACGAAAATATATTAATTCAACATATCAAAAAGAAAATTATTAATTCAACAAGTAATTATATATTGCAAATGCAATGGAATTGAGACTCATGAAACAACATCTTTAGTTATCGAATACACATGCTAACAACTGTTTTAGAACAACTAGTACGGGCATGCCACATCACACTTTGTTTGGTTGCATAGAAGAAAGTAGGAAGAAAAAAAGAGGTGAGAAAGATAGTTGTTTTTTATATTTTTTTGGTATCAGAGAAAGATGAAAGAAAGAGAAGAGGAAAGAGTGTATTCTCCTCTCTCTCTCTCTCTCTTATTTGGTTGAGTAGAAAGGGATAACAGAGAAATGATATTATTTTTAAAAGGACAAAAATGTCCTTGAAATAGAGATGAAAGAAAGAAGTGTTGTTTTTTAGGGGTATTGATGTAAATGAACATCTCTCTTCCCTCTCTTCTCATATTTGGAGAGAAACAAAAAGTGGTGGACCTCACCCAGTGGCGGATCCACTTGTATAGGGTTACAAGGCCATCTTTTGCATGAATATACTTTGTAATTTTTTATTTTACCTCCATAAAAAAATTGATATTGCTCCCATAAGATAATTTGATTAAAAAAAATGAATACAAAAAGTCATAAGAGTTAAAAGAGAGAATAATTTGACACTCTTTTTTAGGGGAGGATTTTCAAATATTTTAATTCACAAATCACCGACTCACTTGACACAATCACAAACAACAAAATAAAATAAATCACAATCGCATGAAAGATGAATGACTGAATGATATTTTAGTTACATACATTGATGGTTATTTTTAATAGTATTGAAAATGAAAAAAAATACATAATATATTGAAAATACAAAAATACATAGAGGATAATTATAATTTGTAAAAACTTTGATACTTTGGATTTTTTTTTGTTATCACGAGATTATTTACTTTTAAAAAACTTATAAAAAGAAAATTTCTGGATCCGCCACTGATCTCACCACTTTTTCTTTCTCTCCCTCCCCTTTCTCCTCTCTACCAAACTATAGAAAATCTCTATTTCACTTTTTTCCCCCTCTCTTCTCTTATTCTTCTATGCCAAACACGATATAACAAAATTGGCCAGGGTTCGTTTGTTGGTCAGGGTCTATAAATGTAACATGATAAAACTGAATACTGAAATAATATTGAACAAAGTATTTTTTTTGAAAAGGATCGCAGAACTTGTTACACCCTAATACGACTAATTATATATTGTTAATTTGATGCATTGTTAGCATAAAAGATTTTTACATTGTCATCTAATCATGTATTCTTACGTTGTCAAAAATATTTTATTCTTATGATAATTACAACAAAAAGCGCATATGTAATGATGTATGATGTTATAAAAAATTTTACACTAAAAATACATTAAAATTAAAATATAAAAATTTTAATTTTTTTACGGTAATTCCATACATTATATTTTCGTCCAATGCTAAGCCGCCATGTTCCATTCTTAAATAGGTATTATATTTTGGCCAATTCTAAGGTGAAGCTTGCTTTTGGTGTCTATACCGGTATAGACTTTTGCAAAGTTGTGAGTGAAAAGTTTTCGACCGTCAGATTCGTAGTAGAATGCAATGGACTGCTGAGATTGAATGGTCCAATAAAAAATCAAAAATAAAAAAATGAAAAATACCACTTTGCCCTCCTCTCGATCCCTCCTCTTTCTCACCGATAACCACCACCACCGCTACCGCCCTTTCCCTTCCTCCTTCCAGCCCCCTGCCCTCAGACCACCGAGAACCCCATTCAATTCCAAACCCTAACCTGAGAAATTATGTGACCCAACTTCGATTTCCTCTCTCTGTAACCATACCCTATCGAATGGAGAGTACGGTTAGGGCTTCCACTATATTCAATGGAGAGAACGGTGCAGTTCGCTTCCCGTTGTCTCCATCGAGTGCTTTGGTCATTTAGAAAGGAGACATCACTAAATGGTCCATCGATGGTTCCTCCGACGCAATCGTAATGTTCCTTCCACTCTGCTTACCAAATCGGTCGTCCATGACACAACCTCGTTTTCAACCCACCTTGGTAAAGCCACCCTTCACCACGCTGTCCAACCCCCTTCACTATTGTGCACACCACCTTGGTCCAGTAACAATCACGGCCACCCTTCACCGCCTTTTTTCTGTTTTTCATTTCTGTTAAGGAGACATGGCTAAGGTCCGAGGTGGTGGGGTGGAGGGAGGCAGTGACGGACCTAGGTTCGGACGATGGGAGGGGTCAATTAAAAAAGTAAAATTTATTCAATAAATTCTATATAAAATATTCATAATTATATGTTCAAAAATATTAATTACATTAGTAATATATCAAAACATTGACTGCATGTCACGTAAATCTTTTATGATTGAATCTATACTAAATTTTTCAGTAATTTTCTTTTCAATTTATACTAGCAGACAGTCAGTTAGTCAAAAATTTATCTTTTAACTTATTGCCAAGTGTAGTCTTGACAATATTATAATTGAAAAAGGTGGTTATGTAGTAGTTGTAAAAACATGAAGTATGAGAATAAGAGTCAATTGTCATTCTATGTAAAAGATGATAGACTTTTGCTTTTCTATTTTTACCAACCAATGACATAGATTTTTTTGATACAACCAATACCATAGATCAAAAATAGTTTCCAAACCTATTATTAATTTTAGAATTAAAAATTAGAATTTTGTAAGTGTTTTTTTCAACCAAAAAAAAAAAAAAACCTTAGGAGGGACTAAGGCCCCTCTCACAATATATGTACGTCCGTCCCTGGAGGGAGGGGGAGGGGGAGCTGAGGAGGTCACTGTTGAGGTGGCGATGGGGTGGTGATAGGGAGGGTGGTGGTCGGTGGGTGGTGGTGAAGGGTTGGAGGAAATGTTGATGAAAAGGGTAAAATGAGTTTTTTACATGACAAATAATGTCTATACCGGTATAGACGATACTTACTAGCTTCATCTTAGAATTGACCATTATGTTTTGAGAATCGACCGCTCCAACATATAATTGCTGGCAGAATGAAGTCAAATGACCCAAAATATTAAACTTGAATCAAATGGTTGGATCTAGTTTCCGTAAGAAAACAAACAATAACAATAATATTCACACAAATTTGGTTTGGACCACAAACTTCTACGAAATGACTTTAGTAATTGTGCTGTTAAAATTTGGTAAGCCACCATGTGATGAAGACAAAGAAAGTGAAATATTATGGTAGACCAACTTTAATTATTCAAAATAGAAATTTCAACAAATTAATATAAAAGTTGTCATCGTCGTAAATCATCATCATCACATTATCAACGTTATCACGAACTTAAAGATTTGCTCAAATAATGGACCAAACTTTTAATGGGTTGTGCCGTGGGCCATTCAAGTTGACACAATAGGCATGAAATTGACATTCAGACATGTCCCCAAAACTTAATTTAGGTATATCATGAAATCATGGAAATGATTTGTTGTTAATGACTGATATGTTGAAAGTTGTACCACACACACAAAAGTTCCTATTCTAAGTTCTAACAGGTTTTTTTTTTTTTTCAAAGATAGTAGGTCATTGGGAATCCACCATGGCAAACATGTTACGTCTGGAAATAAGAATTTACGTTTGATTTTGCACGTATATAAAAGATGAAGGCAAAATTTAAGATATCGTAATCAATTACAAAGATTTTTATCAATTGAGTTAATTAGTGTTTTTTGTGCTCAAGAGTTGATGTAATTTCAAGAATAAATATATACAAGAATAAATATATATTGCTGTGTGCTAGCCTATTGTTTGACGACAATGAACTAATATTTACTATAATTTGGAGGAAAAAAGCACTTGTTTTCATTGCCTTTTGAAAAAAACTATTGAAATTGACATATTTTAAATCATACACAAAACTACACCATGACGTGAAGTCACGGTCACGGAGATATGAAGTATGAACACTGACTACAAACATATGAAATATGTTAAAATAAAAAATCATTCTATCCATTTAATAAATATAATTCATTCATGGAAACAAATAGAAAGCTATACCCATCATCAGGGTAGAGAGATCCTGAATATGACAGACATTAGGAGAGAAAATCAGTCTACAAGAAAGAGAGGAAGTCAATCTACGTATAGAAATTAAGTTAGTAATAAACTCAGGTATAAAAAGAACATTATCAAGATAAAGATTTGGAGTAAAGTCAATAGTACCTGAATAATGGGAAGAGATCATAGTACCATTTAGGAACGAAGCAAGATTTAGATGATTGAGAGGGCCAACAATAAAACTTAAAGTTCACCCAACCAATATATATATTTATCAAATTTCATACAAAATATTAATAAATATATTTTCTAAATCGTTAATTACGTTAATAATCTATCAAAACACGAAAAGTCTCTCCTCATGTTACGGAAATCTTCTATTATTAATTCTACACTAAGTTTTTTAATTATTTTCTTTTCAATGTATATTAACATACGATCAGTAAAATATCCATCTTCCATTCTGATGCGAATTGTAGACTTAATTATATTCATAATTGAAAATGATTGCTCTGTAATATATGTAGAAACCAAGTGTGGGAGTAAAAGTTATTGAGTAAATAGTCAATTTGGTCCCTGGAATTACGAGGTAGTATTAACTTGGTCCCTGAATTGAACGAAATAGCAAAAAGGTCCCTGAAATTGCAAAACGTTATTCAATTTGGTCCCTCCGTTAACCCTAGTATGTTGACGACATTAACGTGGCTGATGTGGCATGTTAAGTGCCTAGGTGGCATCCATGTAAGCGTCCATGTGACCTCCACATCACAGAATGCAATTTTAGGGACCAAATCGATATTTTCTGGGACCAAATTGATACTCATTTCTCTCTTCCCCTCTCCTCCTTCTTCTCAGCTGGCCACCTCCCCTCTCTATTCTACCTCTTCCCCTTCTTCTACTTCCTCTCCCCCTCCCCTCCTCCTTCCAGGATAGGGCCACCATGACAGAGGTAGCTTCCACCACCACCAACAAATGGCCCAAGAAACTTTTTTTTTCCTTCCAGAACTAGCTACTAAAGCAAATGCAGTACTCAGAAATTCACAAACAAATGCAGCACGCTTTATGATAACTCCAAGGTCCTCATTGGTAGATCCATGAACATATACAGTCCATTTATGCGACTGATACCTTGTACAACATAAATATGATCACTTGCTTTTCTTTTTTAGTTTAAACATTTTAGTGATTGTAAGCAATGCATTAAACAAGCAATAGGTGACAATGTGGGATACTTGCTCGCTAGCCTTTTTGCCAAGCCAGAATGCTATGTTATACACTATTGGAACACTTATTTCTACATCTTTGAATTTCTTACCCAAGTTTTACACACAACCAGAAATGGTTACAGTTATACAATCAATAAAAGAAAATATAGGGGAGTTTATCTTCATGTTTTATGACATTCTGAAATATATTTGGCGTTCTTTCCAGTGAATTTGAGGTTATTGCAACACTGATTGATGGTTCAAATTCAAAGCTCCCATTTTAAACCCCTAATCGAATCAAGCTTCAAGCTTTATACACTCCAAAAAAGGTAGGGTTTGGGGGAAGTATCGGTTTGGTGATTTGGGAAATGGGTTTTCTTTTCTTCTGGGTTATTTGATCTGATTCTGGGAACCGTAAATGTAAGAAATGATTGTAAAAGGGAAGAGTGGAGGGAGGAGACGAAGGAGGAGAATGGGAAGAGGCAGAAGAGAGAGGGGATGTGGCCAGCTGAGAAGGAGGAGGAGAGGGTAAAAGAGAAATGAGTATCAATTTGGTCCCTGAAAATATCGATTTGGCCCCTGAAATTGCATTCTGTGACGTGGAGACCACATGGGCGCTTACATGGGGGCCACCTAGGCACTTAACGTGCCACGTTAGCCACGTTAACAGCGTTAACAGACTAGTCAACGGAGGGACCAAATTGAATACCGTTTTGTAATTTCAGGGACCGTTTTGCTATTTTGTTCAATTCAGGGACCAAGTTGATACTACATCGCAATTTCAGGGACCAAATTGACGTTTTACTCCAAAGTTATTACTCTACACAAGAAAATATATTTCTACTTTTATATTTTTTTATCAATCAATGACATAAAATTAGTAATTTTATACTAATAATAATTTTAGAATTTTTAAAAAGTTAGGGAGGGCCAAGGCCCTCCTAAACT
This sequence comes from Echinosophora koreensis, assembly GCA_035048595.1. NCBI lineage: Eukaryota > Viridiplantae > Streptophyta > Magnoliopsida > Fabales > Fabaceae > Echinosophora > Echinosophora koreensis. The sequence goes on along the minus strand of JAPCYP010000002.1, from coordinate 1,889,357 downwards.
TGTACATACATTCGTCCCTGGTATACCATTAGGCAATTGCACAGAAATAGGAGAAATCTTTTGATAAGATGAAAAAGATGGCAAATATGTGCAAATGTGATCACTTGCACCAGAATCTAATATCCAAACAGAATGTTGAGATGGAGAAATAACTTATTTAGTCATACCTGAAACCATATGATGGGAGGAATCGGATGTGGAGGGCTTACTCACAAAATTAATAGAGGTAGCAGGGTCAATTTTTGATGATTGGAGAAGTTTAACAAGATATTGATAATCCTCTTTGGAAATAGCCATGTCATTAGAGTGTGGCTGAATAGAGGTGGAAGCAGAATTAGATTTGGAATGTTGATCAGTAGTGACAGCAGCAACTTGGGAAGCATTGGTGGCATTCTTGGTCCTATAGACTGGAGGAAAGCCATGCTTAAAGTAACAATTTTCAATGGTGTGGTTAGTCTGGTTACAGTAAGTACATGACATAGGTTGTCTATTGTTTGAACGACCTCTCCCTCTGCCTAGAGAGTTCATTCTTCGACCCTATGACTGAAATTATTGGAATTGATATTAAAAGCAGAAGATTCAATAGGATGTGGAATAGCAGGTTGTCGTTCCTGTTGGATTACCATAGAGAAAGCTTCACTGATGGAAGGCAATGGGTTCATCATTAGAATTTGTGTCCTCACAGGCTAATAGGATTCATTGAGTCCCTTAAGGAAACAAATTACATGTTCTTTATCCTTGTAGGATGGAATTGAATTGTGAAGAGAACAGGTACAAGCAACAACACAAGCACAAGTGGGGGTTGGGCAGAGATACTCCAATTCATCCCAAAAAATTTTAATATCAGTAAAGAAAGTGGTTAGGGTTCTTTCACCTTGGCGCATAGAATGCAATTCTTGAAGTAGACCGGACATCCGAAAATGATTTCCTTTGGTGAATCTTTTGTGAAGATTAAGCCATAGCTCCCTAGCATTATCAAAGGAGCTCGAGCTGAGGGAGATTTGAGGAGAAAGGGTGCGAGTTATCCAAGAGAACACAAGATTGTTACATCGTTCCCAAGAATCGAAAAGGGGATTAGAAGAATCAGGTGCAGTGATTTTGCCATTGATGAATTTCAATTTGTTCTTGGATGAAAGCGCCCGCTGCATTGCTCGACTCCAATGATAAGAATTGTCTCCATTGAGAGATGGAGATACAAGAACAGAACTTGGGTTTTCACCAGGTAGTAAGTATTAGGGGCTATTTGTATTTAGGGTTGGATCAATGGGTTAAGAAGTGATGGATTCTTGGCCATCTTTGTTTCCATTGTTGGTGTTGTCAAAGGTGATTGATTTGTCAGCCATAGCTGGGAATGAAAAAGAATGAGCGGAAGCTTGGGTACAGAATCAAACTGATACCATATTAGTGTGAAGAAAGTGAATGAAACTGAATATTCATCTTTTTGTTATTGAATGAAGAAAATAGTACAAAGCTTATACAGCTGCAGGTTTGCTCAAGAAAAGAAAGAATAACAAACTAATCCGATAGCTAACTAATATCAAATATAACTAACTGTTATCTATTTACATAAACTGTTATAACAAAATAACAGAATTAATGCTAATGCTAAGCTAATATAATACCCCTTGAAACACAAGGAACAAAATGGATGATAAAACAAGAAGCGTCAGCAGCACTCCTACCCTTGGAAACCACAAATTGGTAGTTCATAGGGACGGATGTGGGTTATGCTTTGGGAGGGCACTGGCCCTCCCTATCTTTTTTTTTTAAAACATAATAAAGAATATATATATATATATATATATATATATATATATATATAATTAGTAATAAGTAGTAGGAACTATTCGCTACATTTAGTGATGAGCAGTCTCTATATATATAGTTATATTGTCATCTTATTGTCAACTTTCTTTCAAGTTGTGGGTCTCACAATTCTTTTGATTTAAAAAATTACTGAAAAGTTTAATGTATATTTGATTATACATTAAAATGAAGATTGCTAAAAAGTATACTATAGATTCAATTATAAATGATTTTCATGACATGCAAGAGAGATGTTTTGTGTTTTGATATATTACTAATATGATTACCCAAAGAAGTTGGCCTAGTGGAAGCATGTTAGGTCCATGAAGTGTAAAGTGTGTACATGGATACTCTGGATAAGTGGGAGATCTCTGGCTCGATTCCTAGCAAAAATACTCCTTGAGGAAGGGTCATACCCATGTCGCTCGTGGCCCAGGAGTGGTGCTCACTCGCCACCATTTTAATTAATATTTTGAATGAAATTTATGCGTATATATTTATTGGATGAACTTTGATTTTTATAGTTGGCCCTCCCACTCGTTCAGGTCTGGCTCTGTCCCTGTAATCATGGCAAGGGTTAGAAGTTTGGAGACCCGAAGAATTTTGGACCCAAATGACCCGACCTGATTGGCACACAGATTTGGACTGGGCTGACTCGATGGACCATTTTTTTGTTGTTGCAATTATCGCTAACTTTAACATAATTCAGTAACTCATATGTTAGCTTGTTTTTCTCTTTTTTTCTCTCTCCTTTCTCCATACGATACCACTTTCAACCATTGTCGTCTGGCGTCACCGGTGTTAGCCATTGCCAGCGACCTCTTTGACAACCGTCAACAACCTTTCCGACAACCATCAACAACTTTCCAATCATCATCGACAACCTTTGATGATTTCTCTAGCAAACTCTAAAGGCTGTCGTTGGCTATTACTCAAAAAGTTTTATTTAGAACTCCAATTTTTTTTTATACATGACCTATTCTTGCTTATGCACAAGGTTGGTCGCAGCATCAAGCTGCTAAAGCAGCAGCTTTAGGCCCTCCAAAAAATTTCTAATTTGTCAAGGGTTTTAGACCTCACTCAACATTCTACTTTAGGCCTCAACATATGTTGGGCCGGCCTTGCTTATGCATGCATTAGTTCTCAACCACGCCGCTGTTTGTTTTAGTGACACGACTCAAAAGCAATTCTTTAGAAATAATATGCAAAAATAATATTTAGTTCTAGACACAATATCTAATGAGAGGGCTTTTCTTATATAACAAAAAGTCACATGACTTTAGGTTTTGATCTTGACCATTCATGATTTGATCTAACGACTATGATTTATCCCTCTCACTCCCACATAAAAAAGACCATTTCACTTGATAACTCTCCTACATATATATATATATACTGCCACCAATGGACAAACCACTGTGAAAATTTATAATTGACATTCTTCTTGAAATAAATCAACCAAGAATGTCTATTTTGATTTTGTTCAGGTGTTAAATCCTTTAATATATATATATATGAGGAGTCATTCGTTTAAAACAATATAATTCATTTTTTCATTTACACTCAATTCCACCATCGATTTTATATTCTTGCAATGGTGCAAGCCACATGCACTCGCGGAGGCAAGGTCGTCCCTGATATTTTGGGTGCCATGTGCAAACTGATAAATTGGTGCCTTTTTTTAATAAGCCGAATATATATAAACACAAAGAGGTGTAAAAAAAAAACTAGCCATTAATTGTTTTAATACAACCTCAAGTGAAACAAAATATTACCGCAGAAAAAAAAATTACAGTGACAAATTACAATAGAATTTATACCAAAATAGCTATACTTTTATCTATCAACCCCAACATGTTGCAACAACATGGAAAGAAGAGAGTATGAGAGTGGTCACACTCAGAGTTTCAATTTTATTTTAGAATTCAATAATAATATATTAATTTTATAATAAAAATATTTTTTTTTATATTGTATATTATACATTTAGTTAAAATATAATATTAATTGTAAACAGGTTGGCTTATTCCTACACCTACTTATAAGGTTTGTCAAGTTTTGAACCTGAATTTTAAAAACAATTGGACCCTCATGTAAAAAATTAACAATATAAAATTTTTATTTAAACATATACATTAATACATATATATTAAGTAAAAAAATTTGGTGTCCCCTAAAAAATGAGGCCCTATGCGGTCGCATCACCAAATCATGCTGACGGCCACCGTTGAGCAGAGGTTTGGGAATGTTTCATGGCTCATCTCTTGTCAAGCCACATTTGCGCTCCATTGTAAGTTGTAATTTCTGAATCATTCAAGAATGATGAGTTTAAACATGCTAATAAAGAAGGAAACGTAGCTGCTCAATTTCTATCCAAACGATGCTCAATGAGATGGTTTTTTTTGTTTTTGTTTTTGAACGAGATGGTCTTGGTTATATAATTGCATTCTGTTGCTAAGATTGAAAGTTTGGAATTGCTTCTAAGTTACAATTGCCTGACACTGCCAAAATTCATCCAGTTTTTCATGTTTTTAGCTGCCACATATTCACTTCCTCAACAGAACAAGGGCCTTTATTACAACCAATGACTGCTTTGCTAACAAGAACTATCTTGTGGGGAAGGCATGGACATAACAGTAACAGATGCTACTTGGGAGGACTCTTCAGAAATTGAGCAACACTACCCCAATCTATGCTAAATTAATTTAGCCCATGAAAATGGGTCTTGATATTGTTTCCAGAACTTTGTGCATGTTATTATATATAAAAAAAAGAGTTGATTTGTTCTATTCAGAACTGTATCCTACCTTTACCATGGGCCAATAATATTTAGGTAGAAATAAACCCAACCCACCCCACAATGGGCCGATATGCCACCAAAAATTGTAACATTTTATACTATTTTTTATGTACTATTCAGTACATTTTTACGTAAGTTTTACAAAATTACTCCTCTATTATTTTATAGAATTACTTTTCAATGAACATTTCAAACAAAACTAAATTAATTCTCTCCAAACACTTGCACAATCACACCCCTAATCGTTTACAACTTGTACCAAAAGATGATTCTTATTTAAAAGAAAAGAGAGGAAGCTAGACTGGGGTGAATAAATGTTCCTCTAATTGGCCAATTGTGCACTTGTTTTCCCTTGATGTAACCACATCCATCAACCCAAAGCCATTCCCATCTACCCTTATCTCCAACTCTTTTGCAAACTACCATCCCAGAACCAAGGTCCTTATACAAACAAATACCATCCTCATAATTTCCCACACACTTCACACTATCCCAACTTCTCTTCCCTGATAACAATCTCAACCCCAATTCAACTGGCACCATATCCACTAGGCACCACATCCCCCCTTCATCCATCTCCCAAATGCAAGCACTCCCACCACATGTGCCACCAACCAATCCCAATGCCCCATTCCACCTAACAAGTGTGGCAAATTCTAGCCTCTCAGCCATAGGCACACCAAACTCCCTCCATGTATTTGTGCTAATATCAAATCCCATCACACTATAGGCCCTTGCTGAAGTGATCCAATACAAAGTCTCCTTGATGTACACATTCTCATTTGGTGTCCAAACTGTAAGCCTCAACTGAAAATTCCACAGGCATGGACCCCACAATTTGCCATGTCTCAAGCTTTGAGTCATACATTTCTGAAGTGGTTTCATAAGTGGCACCACCTTGTGCTGCCTCTGACATGCCACCAGCAACATAGATCTTAAAATGTGGAAACTGAAACTTAAAAATATCCTTGTTTGACTCCAAAATAGTAACTCCTACAGCAGGGTTATTCCTTGAAATTTTCAACCTAGGAAGGTACTTAAACTGCCTTGTAAAGGGGTTGCATAGAATCAACTGAAACAATATTGTAGAATTGGTGACCCTCAACAAGAACAGGTTCCCAATTGAAGCAACTGGTCTAACTGATGAGACTGGTAAGAACTCCAAGGAGAGCTGGTGCCAATTGTCCATGACTGGATTGTGAGCATAGCAACATGGTCTGTGGTGGTTCCGAATTGGCAAGGCCAAGAACCATGCTGGTTGATGAGCCTTAGAATATTGGGTTGAAGACCACCTTGTTGGGATCAAAGGATAAGACTTGACACATGCATGCCAATTCTTGCAAGCTGTTCTAGCTCTGGCTAAGGTGTCTGGGGCCAAAAAGGAAAAGATGTTGGCTAAGATATCAAACGGCAGGTTGCTCCACATAGACATAAAGTTTAAAATTGAAATGGTGAAGGTTTCAATCTTGGTGAGAGATGGTGGTATATGTATACCAATAATTACCACAAGAGTATTTGATTTATACACATCACTTCCACACTCAACATAATTTTACACCGTTTCGTTAATCCGAGTAGAACTGCACTCGGATTCTTTAAACAAGGTCTCGAGTTTAAATATTGTCGATAGAAAAAATGTGGTTGAAAGGGGAGACCCCACTAAAGATGACCAGCGGTGGAGATTAGTCATCGGCGAAGCCAGCTGATACTTCACACCTAAAAAAACATAATTTTACTGTTTAACCGTTCATCTAATCAAAACTTTTATTACACTTTACAGTATATGTTGCTACATATATAAGGTGTGAGGTGTTAGTATATGTACCATGCATTATTCTTGCCAGAATTCGTGACCACCGTACAATTATATATTAGAGGATAATTATTGCATAGGGATGTGTGACCCCACATGTGATGTGGAGCTACATGTTACTCCCTCCGGTCCATAATATAAGCAAAAATTTCCAAATTTTTTGGTCCAAAATATAAGCAAATTTCAACTACTTTCTTCTCATTTAATGAAGTTATTCTCAAAATACCCTTCATTTAATACAAATTTTGTTTTCCAATGAATCATTTTATTCTCAATAACACAAGCTTAATAAATAAGAGGAAGGATAATTTAGGTAACAAACTTAATTTTTTATTCCCAATAACTCTTTTAAATAAGATCAACTAACTATCTTAATATGTGTGTCCCATTTAATTTTTGCTTACAACAGAGAGTTGAGACCGGAGGGAGTAATTGTTATCTTACCCACATGCCAGCTTTTGCTTTTTAATTTGGTATCTTCGTTTTCTAGCTGGTTTACATTATAAAAATCTAAATACTAAATAGGGTGCTTCTTGGAGGCATCCAAAGGCCAAAGGGTGAGAGGACATACGTACACCAGCTGGTAACTGCTCTTTAGCATCATCATGAAGGATTTGGCATTTTGGCTGCATCCTCTCCTATTTTTTAAAACAAATGGTATTGCTTTCAGAGAGTGATGATAAAGACATTGCTTTTTATGTTAAGATTCTCAAGTCCTTTAGGTAAATTGTTTGGTAAAATGTCATAAATTAAAGTTGTAGTAGACTTTAATACAAACAAGAGGATATACAACAATTTATAACGATTATTAATTTAAAAGGAAACAATATTTATCGTCATCATCATCATTAATATGGTTAGATAGTAACTTTTTTTTATAATAAAAAATTTAGGGTAAGGGGATGGTGTCCCAGTCCAAGATAGAGAAAACCTTTGGACTCTATGAGCACTTACAAATGAATTTACATTTACCTCACTTCAAGCAGACTAGTGGGGGCTCGAACCTGCAACCTGTCAGATACGAGACCTTGTCATGCTCCACTAGATCAACCCCTTGGGATTATGGTTAGATAGTACCTGGATTAACTTACTGGCACTTTAACTAATTTATTTATCTTTTCAAAATTAGATAATTTACACCGAAATATAAAGAATTATGAGGATATAAACTATGACTTTTATTTATCAAAGCTATGTAAACTATGCTTAATTTATACTAGGTATAAGTCTTAGATAATCACACTGTACCAATATTATATATGTAGCAACTTTGTATAACATTTTTTTTTTTTTTGGAAAGAACTTTGTATAACATATAAATGAGATAATATATGGACAGATAATACTTGCATTTTTTTTTCTGGTGAATAATACACGTACATTTTAATATGCATCTCTGTTTCACCTAAAAACACTCAATATTTTGATATCTATCAATGTGAGTGTCGATAGATATGAGATTAATTAAAAATGTATTGCTAGCACTTCTCCTTAACTATAAATGATTTTGATACAAAATAATTTAGATTTTAGAGATTTTAAAGAAAAGCAGAAGCAGATTTATGTTTATTTACAATAAAAAATTATTTTTTTAAACAATAGTTAGTTATAAAAACTGCTTTTTCCAAAAGCTAATGAAAGTTGCTTTTCATTTTAACCATGAAAATGATTTTTTCTATTTTTCATTATTTTCAAAAGCAAAGACAAACACACTAAAAGTTTAAAAAAATGATTATTCAATTAAAAAAATGATTTTTTTTAGCAAAATAAGCAATAACAAACGCACTCTATGAGCCCGTTTATTTAAGATTAAAAAATAAATGATTTTGTTACAAAAATAATTTAGTGATTATTTTTAGAGATTTTAAAGAAAAACAGAAGCAGATTTGTGTTTGTTTACAATAAAAAAAAATTTTAACAGTAGTTAGTTATAAAAAATGATTTTTTCCAAAAACTAATGAAAGTTGCTTTTCATTATTTTCAAAAGCAAAGACAAACATACTAAAAGTTTTAATAAATGATTATTCAGTTAACAAAATATTTTTTTTTAACAAAATAAGCAATAATTATATTTATAGCAAAATTCATCTATCCGTTGTTGGGAGGTTTTCTCATTAGTCATTTGGTGCTAACTGCTAACCAGCACCATCTTCTGCTTTCCACGTTCCATCGTGGTGAGTGTCCAAGTCTAGATTTTTGGCTCCTTTCAGAATTGGATTTGAATTTTTAATCATCTTTTCTTCGATTCTCCACTGCATTTTGCTAGCTTATACCTTTAACTTTTCGTTCGAGACAAAGGATTAATTTTCTACCAGCACTTAGGATTAAAATGATTAAAAATAGAGAGAGATTCGATGACCACAATATATAATATTTAGTGCTAGTTACTTTCAGAAAAGTTTAGCATTATTTTAGAAAGGGAAAAGAGTATATAAACTTCTAAAATTTTGACTCTCTTGTAAAATACAATTGTGAACTTCAATTTGTTTTTATTTATTTATAAGTAGTAGATACATTAAAATCAAATTTTAATAAAGAAAGTAAAAAAATTAATAGTCTAGAATTAATTAATATGAACATATATAAGATGCTATTACAACGTATCATCATTAGCAGTAAAAAAAAGGGTATCATCATTAGGGAATTAACTTGTTTAAATTAAATTAAAAATTAATCGAAAAAGTTAATTAAAATTTAAAGACTAATTAAGAAAAATATAAAGTTTAGAATAGTAATTTACAAAAAAAAGGAAGATCCTGTGGATTGAATAGTCTTCTAAATTTATTTTCCTTGACATTATTTTTACCGTTATTTAATATTAATTAGTTAAAAGACTTTTGCTTTGAAAATATTGATTAGTAGGTGATAAATGATTAAGATACCTTGGACCAAAAATATAAATAAAAAAAAGTAATATAATAAAAATGATAAACAAAAAAAAAACATTTTTAAAGGATTAAAATACGGATTTAGATCCCCTCCGATTTGTTAAAAACATGCTACAATCCTATTAGAGAGACAAAGAAACAAAATTTTGAAAATGTGACTAGTAGTAGTAGGTACTATAATCAATCATGGTAGGGTCATTGCATAGTAAAATTTATGTCTACATCTCTCTGACATGACCATCATGTTACATGAGATGATCTAATTCCCTAAATTATTATGCATTGTCAGTATAAAAAGTTTCACACCGACATCCACTAACATCGTGACATATGTTCTTTTATTTTAAAAACTAAGATAGAGAAAATAACAATAATACTAATTTATCAAGATATTATTAGATGTCAGTGTAAAACTTCTTTATACTAACGGTAAATAGAAATTAAACATTTTTTTATAACTAGTTGCTTTCAGTACCATTTCCTATAAATTCTCCAATTCAAAGAGATTATTACATGGACCCCTCCCTTAATCACCAACTTTTGTAAATTGTAAATAAAATAAGAGATAAAATTCAGAGGGGTTTTTTTTAGGAAATTTTATGGTAAAAAACTCAAAATTGAACTCGTCAAACTTTTACCTCTATTTGCCGCATCTATTGCATGAGTTTCATTAGTGGGGACCATTTAGAAGGTCTTTCCAGGGAGTTACTGCCATGGCTTCTTCTAAGAGATGGGCTAGCCTAATATGCTCCATTGCTTTTTCTATATATTTTGTTATCATCATTTTTCAAGTTCCCATTTTCAGGTATCATTTCCCTTCAATCTATCCTATTTTTTAATTTCTTCTTTTTTTTATCAATCACTGTTATTTAGTCAATTCTATCAATATAGTCCAGAGAATAGCACAAATTAAAAAAAGAGACTCTTATATGTGAGAAAGATAAAAGAATGCTGATCCCATGTTCCTTTATGTCAATTTTGTTCATCACCAAGGAATACTTCTCGCTATTCTCTTGTTAATATTTTAAATCTTTGTAACCACCTTAAATAGGATTGATGTAACATTTAAAAAACCCAGTTTTCTTGTGATTTGTCTTTTTAATTTTTTGTAGTACTTTTCTAATGTGTTGATGAAGTGCAATTTATAAAACACAGCATCATAGATGACCAATGAATTAACAAAAGAAGTGCAAAATTGACCTCCTACATATCAGACCATTGAAGTGGCATGTAGAAAATTATCATCTTAAAAAGTTTCATAATTGCACAAACACTAACTAACAGGGTCATATTGTTGGGATTTATTTGTTTTCTTATTCCTGCAATGCCAAAAGGTTGAAATGAAGTTCTGAAATAGTACTTTGAAATTCTATTTCCATGATAATAACAATCTTATTTGTATTATATGATGATACTCACAAAGGCCTCATTTGGTTCCCACTCCCAGTGTTCCATGTAGAATTGGAATATGTAAGACACCATTAGAAGTGACATCTTCTCAGTTGATTGCAAGTGAAGTCTTCCCTCATTTTATAGTGAAGGCTCTTCTCTACCCTGGAGCTCTTGCAAATACTATTTACAAGAAGAAAGCCATCCCAAGCTACACAAATCTGCTGAAGTTGCATAAGTTCAATACAAGGACAATCTCTGCCACATCAGATCTCCAACGCTTAGAGGTTGATTAGCAACTGAAAAACAATGCCTCTATGAGTATTGATGAATTCCCTACAACAATGCTACTCACCTACACTTACACTTATCTAGGCCTAGCTTATTTTTTTGGATCCAGATTCCCTAAAGTTAGTTTTTGACGCATTCAAGTATTAACGCACCGTTGGATGAATCTTAAGCTTTCTCAAACATTTTCAATGATTGATTCAATGGTGTATTAATAAGTGAATGCGTGAATGTGACAATAATTGAATGCAGAGAATCCATTTTCTATTTTTTGAAGGGGAAATACTCTTTGGTATAAACGATCCATACCTTGTGCACCAAACAATTTTTTATGAAAGTAACTTTTCCTCTCACACTTTTTCAATCATGGTTTCTGTTTGAGCAATGCTAGCAACATATTCTTTACCATACTTTCTTCAACACACTTTATTATTGGATGGTTTCGTGTGAGGCTCACTTAATAGAGAGTGAACCCACATGATTTAATAAATCCTGCATGAAATCCATTCAATAATAAAGAATATGTTAAAAAGAGTATATTACTAGCACTTCGCTTTCCCTTGTTTTATATTTCAATTGATTGGTTGAGTTACTTTGGCACAACTTCTTTTGGAGAATCATTGGTGCCTTGTTATGATCCTAGAGGCCCAAAGGATGATGACTCATCTAGTTCTAGAATATGATGACTCGCCTAATTCTAGAAGGATCTATTTTGCATTTGTTAGTTTGTTATAGTTGGGGTAATTAGTGTGTGTTATGGTGTAGTTGTCTTAGTGTGGGTATGCACCAACCCTATATAAACATTGTATGACCTCATCATTAGAATCAATGAATGAACAAACAAATTAGTCTCTTTCCCTCTCTTATTATTTTCTTAGGAGGCCCTCTACCCTCGAAGTAGAGTCATTATTCCAAATCCCTCACTAATCACATCCCCTCCATAACCCCACTCCTAACATGCCTAATAGCATAACTCTTTTTGAAGACCAACACCTGGTTTTGTCAAATGAATAGATGTGAGAGATAGCATTTTTCTATTCTTGAAGAGGTCTAGCTTTAGCACTCATTTTCAATTTGGGTTCTTGTCTGCAGGTTCTAGCAGGAAGCTACTTGTCTGTGGGAGGAGCAATTATGGGTCTGATAAAACCAGGGAGGATGAGCCTTTTTGGAATACTTCTTCTCATGTGGGGTCTAATTAGAGAGTCCATTATGGGAAGATATGGTTTCAGTCATACAAAAGGTGTACAAATCTATCCAGCTATGTATGTTACACTAGCTTCAGCATTCTTCTCCATTAGAAAAGATGTCAGAAAGATAATTCGTAGCTTCACTCGAAAGCAAGTTGTGAAGGCAAAACGGTTCTAAATGAAAGCAAAATGAGACTGGCATTCATGTATCCATGGTTTAACTAGCTAGGATGCAAACACACGGATATAAGATTTCCTAATCTTAGGCTAGCTATAGTGTAGAGTGTGCAACAACAATTTTATGCAGTAACTATTGTTGATTTATTATGAAATGTGAAACTGAATTCTTGAATTGTATTGAACAATTAGAATTGTATTTATACAGTAATATGAGGCTGTTCCTCTTAATCAACTAACTATAACCGACTTGAACTTAAGCTTAACTACTAGCTAGGATGCAAATGCAGGAATATAAGATTTCTTAATCTTAGGCTAGCTATAGTGGAGAGTGTGCAACATCAATTTTATGCAGTAATTGTTCGTGAATGAAAATGAACTATAGATATGTACATATAGCGCAGCCTGATTTTCACTGTCATGTTCATTGCTGTTTTCCTGAATCTTTAGGAAGTGCATGATGCATCTTATTGTGTACTTTTAGTTCTTTCATTGATTTATTAAATCTAAATAAAATGATATTTATTTCCAAAACTCAAATAGTAAATCCAATATTTTCTAGTTTGGTTGCATATGGGAAGAAAGAAAGAGCAGAGAAAAAAGTGGGGAGAATGAAAGAGGTGAGAAAAAAGGTAGATATTTACATGGTATGAGAGAAAGAGTAAAGAAAGAGATGTTTTTTAGGGTTGGCAACGGGGCGGGGGCGGGGGCGGGGGCGGGGCGGGGCGGGGCGGGGCGGGGGCGGGTTTTGCCTTTCCCAACCCCGCCCCGCTCCCCTTCGGGCTTGGAAAATAGATCCACATCCCCGCCCCCAGCGGGGTCGGGTTTCCCCACGGGTCCCCCGCACCCGTCAATGAGTAACCAAATTTAAAGATTATTTTGCTTTAATTGAAATTAATAACTCAAAAGTTATACTTCCAAAAAATAAATAAATAAAACTCTCACGCAACTAAAACAATCAACCAAAAGCTGAAACTTATTTTTTTTTTAGCTACGAATTAAAAAGAAACTAATGCTTTAAATACACTTCATAATAAAAGCACAATAAGTGTTATGTAAAAGTATTGTTTTATACAGAATGAAATCTTTCAATCAAAACAAATTCAATACCCTACATAGATATATGAGAATATTATTATAATTACATAAATATCAGGGCGGGTTCGGGTTTGGGGCGGGGCGGGTATCTATATTCCCACCCCCGCCCCCGTCTCCAGTCAGGGCGGGTTTTCCCAGTCAAAGTCGGGGCGGGTTCGGGTGGGTACCCGCGGGTTCGGGTTTCATTGCCATGCCTAATGTTTTTTCTTTTATCCCTTTTATTTGGTTGGACAGAAATGGAGAAAAGATAAATGATCTTATTTTTGAAAGGACAAAAATGTCCCTAAAATAAAGAGAGAAGAAAAAAAGTGTTGTTCTTTGTAGGGGATTAGATGAAAATGTACATCTCTCTTCCTTCTTTTTCTCATCTTTCTTCTCATATATGGGGAGAGAAACAAAAAGTGATGGACCCACCATTTTTTCAAATTTTCTTTCTCTCATCTCCATTTCTCCTCTCAACCAAACTTGGGAAAATATGTACCTCTTCTATTTCTCTCTCCCCTCTTTTTCTCTTCTCTTTTTCCCTTGTACCAAACAAAACAAGAGAGCTTAAAAGGATGGGATAAGAGAGGAAATAACCATTGGTTTCAAAAGGGAAGAAGAAAGATTTTAAAATTAATTTACTTTTATATTCCTTCAAAAGGGAAATAACCATTGCTCCCGGGTTCGATTCCTGGTGGTGTTAAAATAATGTTTGGCCAGCAGAAGCCACGCTCGACGAACAGTGATTAATCATTCGTTGACAGTATTGGGATATACTGATTTTAAACCAAAAAAAAATATGCATTCAAAATGTTTTAAACGATAGATTTTGCTCCATTCCAAAAAATTGAAATGAACAAGAAAACTTTATAAAAATCTCTCTCATCCCCTCAATTTTCCTCTAACCAAACGATATGCTATGTTAGAGAAGTTGTGCTGAAAGTAGCCCCCCCCCCCCCCAAAAAAAAAATTTTTAGGTATATAAAAAAAAAATTGGGGTTGAACTTATAATTTAGTCCCTTATTTGATAGTAATTTTGAATTTGGTCCCTATACGTGAAAATTTTTTAAATTAGTCATTCTATATACAATTATTCTTAATTTGATCATCGCCGTTTGTTGATATTATAATATCATTTGTTGGATTAAAATATAAGGATTAAATTGAAAATGATTGTTTTGTGTAGGGACCAATTTCAAATTTTATTGGTCCATAAACATAATAATCATTTTCACTTTGGTCCTTATACGTAGTAATCATTTTCAATTTGGTCCCTATATTTAAACTCCAATAAATAATAATTAACTCTAATGAATGATGAAGATTAAATTGTTAAGTCTCTAAAATGTCTGTGTGCATTTCCCTAAGTTTTGATGAAAACTAAACATTGGGTAATGATTTAATTAACCTATTTTGTGGTTGCTAACCTGTCTACTTAGTGTACAGATCAGAAGATTACAAAACTCACCTGTCTGTCTACCTAAGTCTTACCTGTCCGTATAAGCCAAGAAGTCAACCTGTCTGCTGACTAGGATTGTTGACTATGTGCAAACTGATTTTACAACCTGTCTCTACTCTTCAACTTGTCTAAGGTTCTTCGTTAAAGAACTCGAAGTACAGGAAGCTTTTGCAAGCTGTCCCCTCATGAAGAATACTCTGAGAACTCTCTCACGCTTATCAAGAAACTCAAAAGTGCTCTCTCTCAAGCAACCTAGGAAGTCAGAGATAAACTTCCAGTTAAAGAATGTTTCCAACATGCTTTATTCCCTAGTACTTTTAGTTATTACACAGAAAGGGAAATGTACTCTGCAAAAGTACAAAAGCACTCTGCACAACTCTGAGTTAATTTCTACACGATGCATAAAGCTATTATCCCTCATGTTAGAGTACAACCAACGTCTTCATTGCATTAATAGCTGCCCAGAACGACTATATTGCATTTAATGAAGCTCTGCTTGAAGCCATAGTTGCAAGGAATGTCTCTAACGGATATTAAATGTTTGAAGGCTATAAATACAGAAGTCATTGAAGATGAACACATCAGAGTTTTACAAAGCATTAAAGAGCCATTACTCTGTTCATTTATTCATTCTGTATTCTTCAATCATTTGAAGTTATTACGCAGACTTTCCTAAGCTTTATATTTAAACCACTCTCTGAGTGTTAGTGAAAGGTCTGTAAGTGTATTTATTACAAACCAAACTCTCAAACAAATCTGAGTGAGCCTGAAGAGGCTAGGTGTGCAAAGAATACTTGTGTTGGAGCCTGAAGAGGCTAGGTGTGCAAACAATACTTGGAGTCTGTAACCTGATCAGTTATAGTGGATAAATCTTGGTGCTGCCAAGGACTGGACGTAGCTCTTTGTGTTAAAGAGTGAACCAGGATAAATCTCTGTGTTAATCTCTCTTCCCTTAATCTCTTTAGTTGTTTTGATTATATATATCATCTGCTTTCTAACAAAGGGGTTAAAACTGTTTCTGTCAAGTCTGTTTTCTTATCTCTTCGTGTGTTGTTTTTCTGAGAAAACTACAACAGACAGGTGACCTGTCTGTGTATCTTTTTACACCCGTCTGTGCTTAGCTTCTGCATGTAAAAAGTTTTTAACTTTATTTTAAATTCTAATAAACACAATTCAACCCCCCTTCTCGTGTTTATAGTTGTCTATTTCAGTTGGTATCAGAGTTCAGCCTCTGGGTTGAGCATCTAACAGTGTTGAGGTAAAAGATCCTGAAGAATAGACATGACTGCTGGAGCTAGTGGAAGTAACCAGACTGAAGGAGCCTCCTTAACCAGACCTCCATTCTTCAATGGAGAAAACTACAACTATTGAAAAGATAGATTTCAATGGTTCATTCTATCTACAAACTCTGATCTCTGGGATGTCATCACAGATGGTCCTTTCATCCCTAAAAATGATGACAACACTGACAAGCCAAAAGCTCAGTGGACCCCTGCAGAAAAGGCAAAATGGGAGCTGAATCACAAAGCCAGATACAACATTATTTGTGCGCTCAGTCCTGATGAGTTTGAGAAGGTCTGTGCCTATGATTCTGCCAAAGAAATATGGGACACCTTAGCTGTCACACATGAAGGAACCGCCAAGGTCAAAGAATCAAAAATTGCCATACTTGTCAGAAAGTATGAACTATTTCTCATGGAAGAAGGAGAATCTGTTGCTCAAATGATTGGGAGATTTCAAACTATCATCAATGGTCTAAAGTCTCTTGGAAAAGTTTACTCCAATGCTGAGAAGGTTGGAAAGATACTTAGGAGCCTACCTAAGCAGTGGAGACCTCTGGTAACTACTATCTTTCAAGCCAAAGATCTTACCACCTTGACTATGGATGAACTCCTTGGAACACTTACTGTTCATGAGCAAGAACTTGGAGATGAAGTCTCAACAAAGAAAGGCAAGTCAATTGCTCTGAAGGCTGATCAAAAGTCTTCCAAAGCCTCTAAAGCTTTAAAGGCAGACGAGTCATCCAGTGATGCTGACATGTCTGAATATGAGGATTCTGAAAGTGATGAAGAACTATCTCTCCTAACTAGAAAGATAAAGCTTCTCCTACAGAAAAAGAAGTTCAGAAAGGATAAGCCATTCAGAAGATTCAACAAGGACAAGAATTTCAAGGATTCCACTTCAACAGACAAAAACTCAATTGTCTGCTATGAGTGCAAGAAACCAGGACACATCAAAGCATAATGTCCTCAACTCAAGAAAGCCCCATTTAAGAAGTTCTTCAAAAATAAGAAGAAAGGAATGATGGCCACTTGGGAAGATCTAGAGTCAACATCTACTGATGAGGAGACAGAGGAAGAAGCAAATCTCTGTCTAATGGCTAACACTGACTCTGATTCAGATAATGAGGTAAATTCTGATTATGAGGAATTACTTGATGCCTATGAAGAATTGTTGGAGGAATCCAACTGTTTGTCTAAGGCTTTCAAATCTCTCAAGAGAGATCATGTTAAGCTCCTCAGTGAGCATAAACATAAATCTCTAGAGTGTGAGAAATTTGCCAAGGAGAACAGTGAGCTGAAGACTGAAAGGTCTAATGAAGCTAAGATCTCTAGTGATACATCACAGTCTGAAGAAGTTGAAAAACTTCAACAGAAAGTGGAAGAGCTCACTTCTGATCTTGCCAAATTTGTTAATGGTAGAGATAATCTGACAAAGCTGCTTGGCTGTCAGAGGCACTCCCTTAACAAAGAAGGTATAGGATATGTCCATCAGATACATCATAAAGTATCAACTAAGCACTCTAAAGTGTCTGCTAAATCTACTTCTATTAAATCCATACCTGTCTGTAATTTCTGTGGAAAGACTGGACATGTTATGTCTAAGTGTCTCCATAAGAAAAGAAGGAAGTCTTCACAGACTCCTAGAAATAACAGAAAAGGACCCAGAAAACTATGGGTACCTAAAGATCAAATAATCTCTGTTGCAGATGTCCTCAACAGCACAAAGAAAACACCACTGCTGGTACCTGGACAGTGGCTGCTCGCGACACATGACAGGAGAAAGGTCTATGTTCCTAGACCTCCAACTTAAGAAAGGAGGACATGTGGCATTTGGTGGAAATCAGAAAGGGAAGGTTATAGGAATTGGTACTATTGGTGGTAAACCTCCTCTTCCCTCTATATCAAATGTTCTTATGGTTAAAGGATTAAAACACAATTTGCTTAGCATAAGTCAATTATGTGACAGTGGATTTGATGTCTCCTTTACCAAAGATTTCTGTATAGTTAAAGATCTTAGTGGCAAAACCCTCTTTTCAGCTAAAAGGCAACAAAATCTGTATAAGATTGAACTGACTGATCTCTCAGATCAAAGTGTAACATGTCTGATGTCTAAAGAGGATGAAAGATGGTTGTGGCATAAGAAACTAGGACATGCTAGTATGAAATTAATTTCAAAACAAAAAAGGGATAACCTTGTGAGAGGATTGCCTGATATTAGTTTTAAGAAAGATGTTTTGTGTGATGCATGTCAGAGAGGTAAACCGATAAAATCAAGTTTCAAATCTAAAAACCAAATATCAACCTCTAGACCTCTTCAGTTGTTACACATGGATCTGTTTGGACCAGTTAGTGTTGCTAGCTTGGCTGGAAGGAAATATGGATTTGTCATAGTTGATGACTATTCTAGATATACATGGGTACTTTTCTTAACCCACAAGGATGAGTCTTTTAAGGCTTTCTCAGTATTCTGTAAAAGAGTACAAAATGAGCAGGGTTTCTGCATTTATACTCTTAGAAGTGACCATGGGGGAGAATTTGAAAATGAGCAGTTTAGTCAGTTCTGTGAGGAGAATGGGATCTCTCACAATTTCTCTGCACCTAGAACTCCTCAACAAAATGGAGTGGTTGAAAGAAAGAACAGATCTCTGCAAGAGATGGCTAGATCTATGCTCAATGAGAATAATCTCCCCAAGTACTTCTGGGCAGAAGGAGTAAACGCAGCTTGTTATGTACAAAACAGAATACTCATTAGGCCTTTTCTAAAGAAAACTCCCTATGAACTGTGGAAAGGAAAAAGCCCCAACATTTCTTACTTTCATGCATTTGGTTGTGAATGCTACATATTAAATACCAAGGATCAACTTGGAAAATTTGACTCTAAGACAGACAAAGGCATCTTTTTGGGATACTCTTAAATGTCTAAAGCTTTTAGAATTTACAATTCTAGAACATCTGTTATTGAAGAATCTGTTCATGTCAAATTTAATGATAACTTAAAGACTGATAAGGAATTGTCAGATCTAGAAGATGATCTTGCAGGTCTTGATATAAACAAGTCAGAAGATCAACAACCTGACTTAACCAAACCAGAACCTGAAGCAGAACCAGACAGACCAGTGGAACAGACAAGTCAACAGACACAGACAAGTCAAGGTCCTCTTGAAAGAGACTGGAAATTCAAAACTCATCATCCTAAGGATCTCATCATTGGTCATCCCTCAGAAGGAGTAAGAACCAGATCTACCTTAAGAGAATCAAGCAATGTGGCCTTTTTGTCAGAAATAGAGCCAAAGCACATTGAAGAAGCTCTTGATGATGAAAGCTGGATTCTTGCTATGCAAGAAGAACTCAACCAGTTCACCAGAAATGATGTCTGGACACTTGTCTCCAAGCCCAAAAACAAGTCTGTCATTGGAACAAGATGGGTCTTCAGAAACAAGTTAGATGAAGATGGCAAAGTTGTCAGAAACAAGGCAAGGTTAGTAGCTCAAGGCTATAACCAACAAGAAGGTATTGACTATACTGAAACATTTGCACCTGTAGCTAGAATAGAAGCTATTCGCATACTAATGTCATATGCTGCACAACACCAAATCACTCTTTTTCCAATGGATGTGAAAAGTGCTTTTCTCAATGGAATAATTGAAGAAGAAGTTTATGTTAAACAACCCCCTGGTTTTGAAGATACTGATAAACCAGATCATGTTTTTAAACTTAAAAGGGCATTATATGGTTTAAAGCAAGCACCTAGGGCATGGTATGATAGACTAAGCTCTTTTCTCATGCATAACGGCTTTACAAGAGGTCAAGTAGATACTACTCTGTTTAAGAAAAGCTATAAAGAAAATTTCATTGTAGTCCAAATATATGTTGATGATATTATTTTTGGAGCAACTAATGAAAAGCTGTGCAAGGTTTTTTCAAAAATGATGCAAGCAGAATTTGAGATGAGCATGATGGGAGAATTGAAGTTCTTCCTTGGTCTACAAATCAAACAGACAAGTGATGGAATCTACATCCATCAACAAAAGTATATCAAGGAAATGCTCAAGAAATACAAAATGGAAAATGCTAAACTTATGAAAACTCCCATGGAAACCAATGCAAAACTTAGTAAAGATGATGAAGGTAAAAAGGTAGACCAAACTGTCTACAGAGGTATGATTGGATCTTTGCTGTACTTAACCTCAAGCAGACCTGATATTCAGTTTAGTGTCTGTATGTGTGCTAGATTTCAATCTGACCCAAGAGAATCTCATCTTAAAGCTGTTAAGAGAATATTTAGATATTTGCTTGGTACTACTAATCTTGGTTTGCTGTATTTAAGAACTAATGAATACAGATTAGTGGGATTCTGTGATGCTGACTTTGCTGGAGACAGAATAGAAAGAAAAAGCACCAGTGGAGGATGCCACTTCATTGGAGCAAAATTGGTCTCTTGATCAAGCAAAAGACAGACAACTATAGCTCTATCTACAGCTGAAGCAGAATATATCTCAGCTGCTAGTTGTTGCTCTCAGCTTTTATGGGTAAAACATCAACTTGAGGATTACTCTATTTTTGAGCATAATATATCTGTATGGTGTGATAATTCTAGTGCTATCTGCTTAACTAAAAATCCAATTCAGCATTCTAAGGCTAAGCATATAGAAATCAAACATCACTTCATTAGAGATTATGTTCAGAAAGGTATCTTTGATATTAAGTTTGTTAAAACTGAAAATCAATGGGCTGATATCTTCACTAAGCCTTTAGCAGAAGAAAGATTTTTATTTATTAGAGATAATTTAAACATGCATTGTATTGTTGAATGACATGTCTGAGTTTCTAAAAACTGTCTGTGATCACCTGTCTGACTCTGCTGAGTCACTATGCTGAAACCCAACAGTTTTATTGAAATGGTTATTATTTATTTATTTATTTAATACCATTTGTTAATCTGAAGCTAATCATGAACACGGCAGTTTTTACCTCGAAACCATGTTTTCATTATGTCTAAGTGCATAAATCGTGCCATTCTTAATTAAAAATGTCTTTTTTCTCTCTCCTGCTTTTACTTCTTTAAAAGGCAAATCTTCAGAAAGTTTCAAACTTTATCCTTCTCAAAAAGCCCTAAGTCTTTTCGTCTTCGTCTTCCTCTCGTTCAAACCCTTCTCTCTTCCAAAACTTTCACTTTCTCTCTTTTCTGAAAAATGGCATTTTCAAAGCGCCTGTCTCCAAAAGAGATTGCTGAGAAATACGAGATGAGATTAACTGATGTAGAGAAGATTCTACCTGGAAAGACTGTTGATCTTCAACAGATGAAGAAATGGGGAATGGATGTCACTGAGGAGTTGGAATACTCTAAGTGGACAGCCTTCTTTGATATCAAGGAGCTGGTCCATCCCAAGCTTGTCAGAGATTTCTGGAGGAATGCTGTG
Organism: Echinosophora koreensis; assembly: GCA_035048595.1. NCBI lineage: Eukaryota > Viridiplantae > Streptophyta > Magnoliopsida > Fabales > Fabaceae > Echinosophora > Echinosophora koreensis. Next base: position 1,867,767 of record JAPCYP010000002.1, on the reverse strand, counting down.
GTCATCACCAATGTGGTTGATGGAACCAAGAGCTTCAAGGCTCAAATGTCAGCTGATGTGACTCTTCAGTTTCCTATAAGCTCTCTGGAACTGGCAACCAGATGTCCAAGGATTAGAACTGCCTTCAGATCTGACTGGGAAGATCAGGTGGGAACTGAAAGTATCAATATTGCTATTTATGGAGTTCCCAACCCTGAGAACAAGAAGCCTGTCTGCATGGTGCCCAAGTGCAGGTTCTTGCACAAGCTGCTTCTGGAGTGTGTGATGCCCAGAAGAGGGTCAAGAGACAATGTGACCAAGTTGGACAGATTTGCTCTATACCACTTGATTCACAAAATCAAGATAGACATCAATGATCTCATCTACATGTATCTTGAGTCTCTGATCAGAAGGACAAATATGCCTACCTACCCTTATGGAATGTTGCTGACAAGGGTTTTTAGGAACAAGATATTTGTTCCAACTGATGTCCACTTTGTGGACATGGCTCTGCCCATAGACAAGAAGGCCTTGTCTATGATGGGGATTGAAGGAATCCCTCTGGAGGATGAGGAAGAAGAGAAGAAGAAGAAGAAGAAGAAGAAGCCTGCTGTTGAGCAGAAACTGAAGGAAATGGCAGAGGAGCCTGCTGATTCCACTGGTGAATCAAAGTATCCTATCTCTGAAAGGATTTGGAAAGCTGCTGGAAAGGTTGCCAGACAGGATCAAAGGCCTGAGGAACCCACAGCTTCTGAAGGATCTGCTGAGACAGTAGAGCCTCTCAGATTCAAGCTGAAGAAGCCCTCTCCCAAGAGGAAGACCAGTGAGGCTGGAAAATCAGGTGTGGTTTCTACACAACCCACCAAGAGAAGAAGACTGGTGAAGACCTTTACCAAGGACAGACAAATGAAGTCTGTGCCTAGTAAAGAGGAAGCACCTGCTCAGGGGGAGCAGACTTCTCCACCTGCAGAAGAGCCTAGGGAGATCAAATCTCTTGATCTGGGTTTCATTCCCAGAAAAAGAAGGTCAGGCTACCCTATGCCTGTAGTGGCTGTTGCTGAAAGGGAAGCTGTCCCTGCAGAAGAGCCTGCTGCTGCTACTGCTTCTGCACCCTCTACTGACCTGTCTGCTGGAACACAGACAGTTGGTCATCATGAAGAAGCTTCTCTGTCTCCTTCAAGGAAGAAAGCAAGGCTTTTTGAAGAACCACTCTTCACCTTCCCTTCTGCACCATCCTCTCCCCTTCATCTAGGTATTCCAGATTCTGTTGTTTCTTCCCCCTCTGCTCTCTGTGTCAACCCTTTATCTGTTGCCTCCCCTTTTCACTCACCTGTCTCTTCTCACCCCTCTCAACCATCTTTTGATGTCCTGTCTGATGTATGTCAATACACAGTTGTTCACAGGGACTCAACTCCCAGAGAACAATCTGGCATATCATCTAGACTATTTGTGAGTGATTTGCAATCTCTGATGACTGCAAGTATATCTCACTTATCTGTCATCCCTTCTCCACCACCTCACATTCTGAACCCATGTAGGGAGATCTTCTTTTATCCCCCTATTGTGTTGTTCATTAGAACATTGGAAGGATCTAACTATCCTGCCTCTGTTGTAATGTTACCCTCTTGGTCTAGATATTTCTTTCTTTTAGTCACAGGGTCTAATTCATTCTTTTCCCACATAGACTCTCTCCTACCCCTACCTCCATCTGTCTTAGCCAATCAACCTCTTCCCCCTCCTATTCCAATAAGAGTCACTCGTCTGTCTCTTTGTGAAAGACTCTCTTATGTCTTTCCCTCTCTTGATTTTGACATAGTCAGAATCACCCCTCTTTTTAAAATAGTTTTTCTTCCTTTATTTTATTTCAGAACCATTCATCAACTTTTCTTTCCCCGTGTCTCCTCACCTTTCTCTGTACCTAAGGCACCCCCAGTTTTAGCCTTACCCTGGTATCCATCCCTGTCTGATGCTTCAACCAGCCTGTCTACAGAAGTCTCCTCCTCTCAGATGGTGGATTCAGTGAGCTTCAATCTCCTTAAGACTGAGCTAGAAGAAGTCAGAAGACAATTGGATGCAGAGAGGCATGCTAGGCTGCTGTTAGAACAGAAAGTTGATTCCCTGTATCTTATGTTTAATCAGCCTAAATAAGTAGTTGTAGGAACTGCCTTGTAATTGAATTGCTTATGATGAATACAAATCAAATTTTACTTTATTATTTTTCGTTCTTTTTTTTCTCTCCACTGTTATCTATTTAACTCTTTTTGTTGCTGATAAAAGGGGGAGAAAAATGTTAAGATGTTTAATGTAAACAATATATGCTAAGTGTTCATTCTCTGATATACTCTGATACTATGAACTTAAACCTGCTGCATATTACTATGATGCTCTTTATTGAACACTAATGCATCTGTCTGCACATATAGAAAATATCAACTTGTCTACTGTCTGTACTCTGATATTTTCAAAGGTTCATTAAATCATCTGAATGTTTGTCATCATCAAAAAGGGGGAGATTGTTAAGTCTCTAAAATGTCTGTGTGCATTTCCCTAAGTTTTGATGAAAACTAAACATTGGGTAATGATTTAATTAACCTATTTTGTGGTTCCTAACCTGTCTACTTAGTGTACAGATCAGAAGATTACAAAACTCACCTGTCTGTCTACCTAAGTCTCACCTGTCCGTATAAGCCAAGAAGTCAACCTGTCTGCTGACTAGGATTGTTGACTATGTGCAAACTGATTTTACAACCTGTCTCTACTCTTCAACTTGTTTAAGGTTCTTCGTTAAAGAACTCGAAGTACAGGAAGCTTTTGCAAGCTGTCCCCTCATGAAGAATACTCTGAGAACTCTCTCACGCTTATCAAGAAACTTAGAAGTTCTCTCTCTCAAGCAACCTAGGAAGTCAGAGATAAACTTCCAGTTAAAGAATGTTTCCAACATGCTTTATTCCCTAGTACTTTTAGTTATTACACAGAAAGGGAAATGTACTCTGCAAAAGTACAAAAGCACTCTGCACAACTCTGAGTTAATTTCTACACGATGCATAAAGCTATTATCCCTCATGTTAGAGTACAACCAACGTCTTCATTGCATTAATAGCTGCCCAGAACGACTATATTGCATTTAATGAAGCTCTGCTTGAAGCCATAGTTGCAAGGAATGTCTCTAACGGATATTAAATGTTTGAAGGCTATAAATACAGAAGTCATTGAAGATGAACACATCAGAGTTTTACAAAGCATTAAAGAGCCATTACTCTGTTCATTTATTCATTCTGTATTCTTCAATCATTTGAAGTTATTACGCAGACTTTTCTAAGCTTTATATTTAAACCACTCTCTGAGTGTTAGTGAAAGGTCTGTAAGTGTATTTATTACAAACCAAACTCTCAAACAAATCTGAGTGAGCCTGAAGAGGCTAGGTGTGCAAAGAATACTTGTGTTGGAGCCTGAAGAGGCTAGGTGTGCAAACAATACTTGGAGTCTGTAACCTGATCAGTTATAGTGGATAAATCTTGGTGCTGCCAAGGACTGGACGTAGCTCTTTGTGTTAAAGAGTGAACCAGGATAAATCTCTGTGTTAATCTCTCTTCCCTTAATCTCTTTAGTTGTTTTGATTATATATATCATCTGCTTTCTAACAAAGGGGTTAAAACTGTTTCTGTCAAGTCTGTTTTCTTATCTCTTCGTGTGTTGTTTTTCTGAGAAAACTACAACAGACAGGTCCTGTCTGTGTATCTTTTTACACCCGTCTGTGCTTAGCTTCTGCATGCAAAAAGTTTTTAACTTTATTTTAAATTCTAATAAACACAATTCAACCCCCCTTCTCGTGTTTATAGTTGTCTATTTCATAAATAAAAAATAACTATACATATAAGGATTGATATTAAGATTGTTCACATATAGAAACCAAAATCACTATTAAAAAAAAATTCAATGTCATTTACAAATCATTAGTTTTAACAAAAATAAAATAAAATTGGAGCGTTTGATTTGTAAAACATGGATTACAAGAAGTCAAAGATGTTACCTAACACAATATATGTTGCCACCTCGAAACGCCGTCGTTTGAAGAAAGTAAAATCGCCTTCGCCGCCGCCAAAACAGAAGACCATCGTGAGAGAAGTGAAGTGAGAAGCAGAGCACACACAAGAACGTAGTTCCAGTTCTCTGAGCTCTCTCACTTGAACTAAAACAATGGCTTTCACTGCAACAACCGCATCTCTAAACCTCACTTTCTCTCCCTCACACAAACTCTCTTTCTCTCCCAAACCTTCTTCACATTCTTCTCACTTCCTTTCATTTCCCATTTCTCCTAACCCATCAAAATCAAAACCACTCATAACCCTTTCTCTACCAAACTCAACCACACGCGCCCACGCGCCTCCCCATTCCACATCCGCTTCCTTTCACGGCCTCTGCTACGTCGTCGGCGACAACATCGACACCGACCAAATCATCCCCGCCGAGTACCTAACCCTAGTCCCTTCCAAGCCCGACGAGTACCAAAAGCTCGGCTCCTTCGCCCTCATCGGCCTCCCTTCCTCCTACGCCGCCCGCTTCGTCGATCCCGGCGAGTCCAAGACGAAGTACTCCATCGTCATCGCCGGCGCCAACTTCGGCTGCGGATCTTCCCGCGAGCACGCCCCCGTCGCCCTCGGGGCCTCCGGCGCCACCGCCGTGGTGGCGGAGTCCTACGCGAGGATCTTCTTCAGGAACTCGGTGGCGACCGGGGAGGTTTACCCGCTGGAGTCGGAGGGGAGGTTGTGCGAGGAGTGCAGGACGGGGGATGTGGTGACGATCGAGCTCGGGGAGAGCAGGCTGATCAACCATACCACCGGGAAGGAGTACCGGTTGAAGCCGATCGGGGATGCCGGTCCGGTGATTGAGGCTGGTGGCATCTTTGCTTATGCTAGGAAGACTGGCATGATCCCTTCTCGTTGAGGTATTGCTTTCATTTGATTTATTTGATTTGATTTGGTTTTGTGTTGTATTGTTTGTTTATTGGGAAAATTTTGAAGTAGAAAAGAAATGTATTTGATTTCCTCGTCAAGTGTGAATGACACGCTGCAAATTATATAATACGGATAAACAACTTAATTAAGAGCTTATTTAATAAGCTATTTTCAAATAAGTTTATGTGCTTGGATAACAACTTAATTAAGTGCTTATTTAATAAGCTTTTTTTTCCCTTCAAACAAGCTAAAAACAGCTCATTTTCATAAGCTTCTCTAACAATTTTATTAAAATAAGCTAAATAGAGTTTATAAGAAGATCATAAACTATTTACAAACGCACTAAAAAGCTTATTGTCATAAGCTTATTTGTCAAACTTATTGAAATAAGCTAAGAAGAGCTTGTAGGAAGGTCATATACTATTTTCATAAGCTTATTATTATAAGTTATAAGTCCAAATAAGTTGTCTATAAGCTCTTCCAAACGCCCATGCTAGGTCAGTGACTCCATGTTGGCTAATCACACTCTATTAATTAAGCTCTCTAGAAGGATCCACATAAAATTCTTTAAAGTGTAAGTGTCTCTCAGGAATTGCAAGAGTTATATGTTAGATCCCTCCCTCTCCAATGTCTCCATTACTAATCAATCATCCCAGCCTCAGCAAGGAACTCAGAATAGAAAAGAATAGGCTTATTTTACTAGTTAGCTATTCCACATTCATAGTTACTTGTGGATCTTAATTCATGCATTTGGTTGCCCTGTTAGACCCAGTGATACACACAAAGATTTCATGGAAACCATTCTCAGACTCACAGGTTGATTTTAGGATAGCCAGTTCAAGACTTAATAAATCATATGGTATTTTCCTGTGTTAAGCATGTGAATGTGTTGGGAACGAGGATCCAAAAGCTCATCATATGGGTAAAGCTAGGCCTGAGGTCCTACAGGCTTATTTCTCAGCTTAAACCATATTAGCAAGAATTCCGCAAGTGTGTGTGGGGAAAAAAATCCTCTCCATTTTTCATCTCTCCATTTCCAAAGTTTTAGGAAAATAAATTTGTATTATACACATGTGTGTAGTCCCTTCATGCATTTATTATCCCAAAACTTTAATAATGGACATTTCCATTTCTTATAAGAAATGGAGAGGATCCCTACCCAGGTGTGTGTGGGTGGGGGTGGTTTTTTTTTTTTTTTTTGTGGGGGGAGGAACAAGAAAACGAATCTGTTGTACGAGGGGTGGAATCATGTACGGATTTATGTCGCTTTTCTGTTTTTTTCCGGCTAAAAGCTTGGGACTAGGAGGTTTCTCTATAGCTGGGAACTCCTGCTCTTATTTATGTGTTTCTTTTTACTGTTTCTTGCTGAATGTACCAGTCTCTCTTTAAGAGATAGGGGATTCATTCCTATCAATTGGTGCTTCGGTTGAAGGTTTGAGAGAGAGTCTGGTGTATGCTGTTAGCAGGCCCCCTATTAGAAAGACTTATGTTAGGCGTCCTAAGAAGGATGGGCCAGGCCCAGCCTAATCTAGATAGGAAACTGTAATAAACAGCTGTGATATCAGCTGGAGGTAGTTATAACAGAATTGTATAGATAGGAGAAGGGAGGGAAAGTAGAGGGGATCGGTTATTTTGAATTGGAGGTTGGTTAGGGAGAGAGATAGGCTCTTGAACATTCCTATCAGGTGTCTTCATTTCTTTCATTGTAATTCCCTTCTTATACTTCAGAGGAACACATTGTTCCCTGAAGAAACAATAATACATCACTATTCAGAAATTGTTGTGCGATTGATCTAACCAGTTCTAACATATGCATACTCATATGGCTTCTCATACAATTGACGTCAATGATGGTTGTTGAGTCCCATCTTAGGAATTAGGAGGTATTGCTGCGGAATCATTATTGGATGTTGAAGGAACACACAGTTCAGCCGAATGATAATTCAGCCAAAGTGAGTAGTGTCGGGGACATCACCATGTTCCTCGCAGCGATGCATGCTGAGATGCGAGAGGGATTCCAACGCTAGCAGAGGCAGCCAGATTCACCTTACAACTCTTTGGGAAACAGCAACGAGCGAAGCAGAGGTGCCTAGAATTAGATCAAGTCGATAGGAGCTTTTGCAGTCATTGCTAAGGAGTATCAACTCAATGGCAAGCACATCGAGCTGCCAACTTTCTACGGGGATGACCTTGTTGGATGGGTGTCCGTCGTTGAGGCATACTTCGCCACGCAGAGAGCTCTACTTAAGTTGCAAGCTCAACTTCCTCAGATCGGTATGGAGGGGATTATTTGGCACTATTTTAAATTTTTGAAGGAGGTAGATCCAAGCTTGGACAGGGAGAAACTGAGCGCATGCTCTTCGATCGTTACCGTGAATGCCAATCTGGTAATCTGTTTTCCCAACTTAAGGTGCTTAGACAAGAAGGTTCAGTAGATGAGTACATGGAAGAATTCGAAATGCTTGCTGCTCAGATCCCTCCAATGCCTGATGGTGTACATCAGTTTTTTATTGGGAGATTTGAAGGAAGAAGTCTGTTTGGAAGTCCAAAAGTTGGAGCCCCTTAACCGTTATAAGATGGTTACCACTGCTAGAATGATTGAAAGAAAAATTGACAGATGATTGTGATCAAAACTTCCCCATATTGACGAGGACAGGGTGGTTTCCAAGAGCGCACTTCACCAGGAAGCCCTATGTCAAGAGGGCTGCAATAGTGCACATTGGCACTCCTGCTTCTCAGAATAGCCAACCCCTCAATCCAGCCTGAGTTCTCTAAGAGGGTGAATAGGCATGGAAGTGACCCACATAGAGGTACTGGTGTCCGAACCAGAGGCACACACAACCTATCTTATCAGGAGCTACTGGATCGGAGGAGCAAGGAGTTGTGTTTAAATGCGGGAAGCATTACAGCCCAACTCACCTATGCCTTGATCAGCACTTGAAAATTTGAAAATGCTAATTTGGGAAGGAGGGGAGAGTGAATTGCCTACTAGAACATTGCAGGCAGTAGAGGAGAATGGAGATCAAGGAGAATGGGAAACGGTATGCCATGTGATGGATGTACAAGGGGCGAGCCCTCCAAGCATGGCACAATCAAAAGCTATGAAGGTGGAAGGTCAGCTAGAAGGATGTCCCATTTCATTCCTTGTTGTCAATGGAGCCAATCACAACTTCATCATGGAGGAATTATTGTTCTCTTTGGTGTTATCAATCACTAATACCAAGGAATTTGAGGTTAATCTAGGGAACTGCCTACTAGGTTATTGTTAGGTTCGGCCCAAAATGGTGAAGACCAGAACGTAGAAAGGTGTGATGTGTACAAAAAAAGGCTCTTGGTGGTATCTGGACTTTATCTTGACGCTTCTAGTACTGGATTGGGCTTCTGGTTGGAGTGCTTAAGGTGTACAGAGGTACACAATGGGGGATCCCCCGATATTGGGCTCGACGGAGGGGGAACTCTGGTCCTACGTATTCCCAATGGGGAAATCAGGGCTCCACGTAGTTCTCTTTGAGGGAGAATGATGAACACCAATGATGTAGGTCAGATCCAGTATTGGAGACGGCCCTCATCGAGTTTTGCTCAACGAGAAGGATACTTGTAGAGAAGATGAGGATTCGGAGCTTAGGGAGAAGACTAGGAGAGGGAATGAGTGTGTCTCCTTTCTGGAGAGAATCAAGAGAGCCCCCCCTTTGAGGAGGAAGGGAGCCTATGGGGAGAGGAAGTGGGACTTAGAGGGCGAGACAAGTGGGCCATTGGGCTTATTAGAAAATATCCGTAACAGTTATCAATGGTATGTTGATCATGGTTGGCACCAATAGGCTGCAGGTGGATGCATTTCAGAGTTGGTGGGTGTCCATCTAATCCTATGAGTGGACTGGTTGGAGACATTAGAGGAGACTAAGACAGTTTGAAAGAACAAGACTATGAGGTTTGGACACGATGGTCATAATGTTAATCTTATAAGGTGTACCAAATAGGTGATCAGCACCAAATCCCAGCTTCGCAAGGAGTGTTGCAACTTGCAAGACATTGAACAAGAGGGTGAAGAGATTCAAGATATCTCAATGGCTGATCATCTAACAGCAACAACAGCAGAACTGAAATACCAACAAATGAAGGAGCTGGAGAAAATTGTGTGGGGATCCATAGTCAAGGTACTGGGTCACAGTGACAGAGCTCTCAAGCAACTACAGCTGCAGTTCCATTTACAAAGAGGACAGCAGACCATGAAGTACAAGTCTGATGTTGTTCCGCTACATGATAATGCTCCAGTTGCACCGGCAGCCTGGAATGAAGAAACTAAAAATCAACTTCCTTCTAACTTGAGGATAAGACAGCTTTTAAGGGTGGCAGTATTGATGGGAACGAGGATCCAAAAGCTCCTCATAGTGGTAATGCTAAGCCCAAGGTCCTACAGGTTTATTCCCTAGGCCCAACCAAATTAGCAAGAGTGCTGTAAGTGTGAGTGTGGGAGGGGGTTAGTTAGCAAGAGGAAAGGGAAAATGAATTGTTGTTAGGAGGGGGAGAATCATGTAGGAGGATTGTGTCACTTTTTTTTTCCTGGCTGAAAGCTTGGTGCTGGTAGGTTTCTCTATAGCTGGCTTACTCTTATTTTCTGCATTTCTTTCTACCTTTTCTTGCTGAATATACCAATCTCCCTTTGAAAGATAAGATTAATTTCAATCAGAATGCTAATCTGTATATGACTTAAATTTGAAAATTTTAATGTTTACGTAGTTTCTGATAAATCAGGATTTGCAGAATTTGTTGCTTTATTTGATAACTTTTGAGAATTTATTAGTGAACCTGTTCATTAAAAGCACATGTTTTCTGAGTTGATTGATGTATAAGTTAATCAACTGAGCAATGCAAATAATTGATTAGAGCAGACGACAATGTCATTCTCTAGAGTTTTTTTGTTTGTTCTGTTATCAATATTCAACAAGGTTATCTTCTATTGTCAATCATCATTTTCTGAAGTTAGTGTGCCGACTGATGCATATGTTTTATTTAGGTATTTCCGAAGTCTCGACTCTTGTGGGCTTGTCATCTTATTTATTTATATTTGCTCTTGAAATAAATGAGACCATATTTGAGTTCTATGGTTTCTTTAGGTTTAAACATCTTATGTGTCTGCATCCATTGAAATGAAATTTTTTTTACAGAATATCATGTTGGCATCTGGCAGTGGATATTTTGGAACGGTTCATGGATTGTTGGAACTGCATCACCTTCTTTGGCAGCAACTAGAAATTTATCATCCAGTTTTGACAATTGACAGTCAGTTCCTCAAGATAGACTACTGCATTGTCTTTCTAAGATAAAAGTTATTCGGTTGAATGCTAAATTAAATATTGTAAGTTGGTGTTAGAACTTAGAATTGTTAACGTTTTAGGAATGTGTAGTTTTCCTTAAAATGTGGAGCCTTCCATTAGAACATATGAAAACTTCAGATACATCTTGGCATGTTGCATCAGCAGGATTTTTAGTATATTCTCTTTTGTACTCCTTTGCAAGGGCCAATTTAGATAGGGTATTGCAATTTTCTGTTTAATCATAAAATCAGGTGATTATATTTTAATTTTAGATGTCCAATTGCTTTTACGAACCCAAAGTAATGATGAAATAAAAAGATCTACCTGTAAAATAAGTGCTTTAGCCTAAAAGTTTTCTCTAGTATTTTGACTTGAACTGATCTCTCAATGCTTGTTACTTAAAATCGTTTTTACTTTTTTCTTAACAAAATATAATTCGTGAGATAGTAAGAGCCTGTCAACATAGATAAAACATTCAAATAAAGAGAATTATTATTATCTCATCGGTGGAGTGAATTTATTTTGTTTTTGACCTTTCTTTCTTTTTTTGGTTACATTTCACCTTTCTTTCTTTTGCGTGTATGTGATGAACAAAGTCTTTTAAAAAAAAGAAAATAAATAACGAGTTTCATGCTTGCCAGCTCAAGGATTTGAATGATGAAAGTGATAAATTGGAGAAGCCCACCTAATTGAGTAATAAAACAAAATATTAGTACAAAAATGTCATAAGAGGGTAAAAATGATTTTTACCAAAATAAAATTAACAATATTATTTGTATAAAAAATTTTGGGTGATTGTTCTTAGTTGAGAGATAAGTACTTGTGAGAAGATACAGTTGTGATACCAAATAAAGTACAATAATACATTAAAAAAAAAAAAACACTTCACATTTTATTTAATATTTTCTATAATTCTATTCTTGCCGTGTGCTTGCTAGCTTGACATAGCTCGAACATAGGCAAGCGTTCACCAAATTTGAAATGAAATGAATGAATGAGATAGATATAACAAGATCAAAGTTCTATCATTTTGTTCACTGCAGCTTTATTTCTTTATTATTATTATTATTATTGTGAAAATAACTTTTACTTATTTCCCCCCTGGTCATGGGTTTTTCTTGAGCAATCTGGTGCTCTTTGCACTGTGATGCATTGTCACATCACATTCTTGGTATGAAGAAGTATCCAAGGGATGTTCTGTTCCTTTTCTTCACATGGCAGGGTCTGTTGCCAAGCAGCTCAAGGAAGCTAAGTTAAAGCCAGGATTGGAGTGCTAGCAACTATGGAGCAGACAGTGATACCTGCAATTGAAGCTTTGAAAAGAAAGGACATGGAAGGGGCAATCTATTGAGAATTGCACAAGTCCTTACACTCAAGTTCTTCTTGTATCAGTTTCTTCTGTAATGTCATTGATATCATGTATGTCCTAAATGCAAACCATTGCAGTCACTAATGGAATCCATTTCCTTCATTTATCATTGAAAATGTTATTTATTTTTGTCTTCAAATAAGAGAAATAAATTACTATAGAAAACACATTTAATAAAATATAAAATGTCCCTTATTGCAAAGAAGGATCACACATATTTAACTTCAGAATTGATAGGTTAATTAGATTTTCAAGGGGATAATATTTTATAATCTGCATCATTACCGATCAACTGCATCCAACTAGGAGGACATCTTGGGACCTCCTACTGATAAGCCATGCAGCTTTTAACAAATTAATAATCATAACAATGATAATAACAAAATAATAATATATAGTAATAAAAGAAAGGTCATGTAACTTGTATATAATCTAGAATTGGAGACACTTCACCAACATAAAGCTTGCCTGAAAAGAATTGGAGACACTTCACTAACATAAAGCTTGCCTGAAAGGAAGACAAGAGTCCTACATAAAAGCACATATAGTTATTGAGTCTTGGGGTTCATCTTTTGAATCCACAATGTGCATCCTTTTTAAAGGTGTACTTTACATTCAGTGAAAGGAATCCAATGTGATTTGTAACTCAAATATGCTAACTAGTAACTAAGTGAAGTGAGGGAAAGAAGGACTTAGTTAGAGTTAACTTTTTTATGAATTTTTTAAAGTGGTTGAGGAATATATCTCAGTAATGAGTTCTCTGTTAAAGAACTCTTAAGCACAGTTGTATACTGGTTTTCTCAATGATCTGGTCAAAATTGGATTGACCCAAATCACCCAAACTTAAAAGTGTAACTTTTAAAAGTTGAGCACTGTACTTAAAAGATCTAGTCATGTAGTTCATTTTATCACTAGCTAGACCATTTACTCATGTTGAGTATTGTCACTAGATCAAATTGATCCTTCCCTTTTATTATCATTATCCAACCAATAGGTTATTATCACTTATTATTTGCAAGTATTTTTTCATATAATATTTTTTGTTCAATATTTATGTAATATAATAATTATATCAACTAGTCTTTTATGTAAATTTTTTAATTTTTTTTTATCCGGATTTTATAGTTCATCATTTTACCTGCGGTCAAACCGTTGACCTAGTGACCTAGCACTTTGAGTGAGACCTCCTTGTACAAATATGCTCTTGAAGTGTTACAATGCTTGTTGGTCCAAATGGTAAGGAAATTCGTTTTTTCTTAAGCAAGGTTTCAGGTTCGAGTCTTGTGAATGGAAAAAATAGGTGCTTGGAGAGATTTGTCCCCTTAAATGGGTCTTCTCGGCTTGACATGGATTAGTCAGAGTTCAATTAATTTTTGGATACCATGAGTTTCAGACCAAAATATGCTCTTAAGTGTTTAAAGCATGTGTATGTATATATATATATATATATATATATATATATATGCTCGTTGTTTAAAGCATGCTCAACTTGATAATGACATTACAAAGGCCTTTTTTTCTTTCCACAGTCGAACTGAACTGTTTGAGATGCTGATTCAAAGTTATTTCAATTATTCTTCGGGTCAACCTACGGGTTTAAAGGTTGTTCCTTGTTAAATAGATTGCATGGAAGATTTCTGTGTGTAGTTCCTTTTAGTTTATGAGTTAGAAAATAGTAACAAATGGCCTACTATATACAAGCCAGCAACTATTATTAACTTTGATTGCTGCCCAAAACGTGGTCCACTCCATGAGGGTCAGATTAATGATTAATTATCCATCACACTCTCTCACAAATTCATATAGGAAATATTAGCTAAAATTATTTGTCATTTAATTAAGAATATTAAGAAAGTATTAGTTATTTTTTTCAGCTTTACCTTATTTCTGCTAAATTCAATAACTACAAACATTAAATTATATTAATGGTGTGAGAGAAAGAGTATAGTAGACTATATTTTTCATTTGGGAATTGCTACGGTACCCTTAATGAATAGAGGGTTCCGGTACCCTTCCTACCTAGACCACTTTGTTGATGACAAATTTTTTTTTCCTATAATTTTTTGTTGATGACAAATATCTACCCTTATTTCAGTTGTGGCCTTGAACCTTCGTTTATCAACTCGATTAGCATCATTTATCAGTCTTCTTACTGATACCAACAACAACAAAAAACTGTTGGCATAAAAAATTTACATGTTAATATTTTAAAAAGTTTGTGTTCTTTGTTGCTCTATATACTGTGTTAGTCCCCTACATGAAACATTGTTCGTTTTCTTGCATGCTACAACACTTGCTTCAGTTTCTAGCTCTGTTGTGAGTGATTCATTCTAAATTGCTATGTCCATTTGCTTTTTCCCTAGTTTAGTTTGGTTCTTTGTTGCTCTTTGGTTGAGATCAATTAAATGAGGGAGCAAAGCTCAATCATGGAGTTTCTAAAGCTTTTGGCTGCCGTCTTCTGTGATGCTAACAAAAAATACACAAGGGCGAACGTTTTTAAATGGAGAAAAGAGTAAATAGGGTTACAACCATTGGTTATTTAGATTTAAATGAATAAAAAAAATTAATTAGTAAGAACTATATTGCAATAAAAGAAAGTTTGCCACCTAAATAATAAATCATGATTATTGTTTAAAGTTTAAACACTAGTCAGTTTTTTAATGGTCCACGTATTATGGATATTGATACCCTTCAATTTTAATGGGTACCAGAGAAATACCCTTTTTATATTCAAAACTATTTAATAGTATTTTTAGTCTTTATGCAGAAAAAGTTAAATGACAGTTGACAGATATAAAGTAACTAGAGGAAGTACTAGTTAATCTCATGAGAATAGAAAAGAGCTTCATCATCATTTAATAAAACCACGCATCATACAATAAATGAACTCTCTAACACAAGGACCAAAGAAAATAGTTTAAAGCACCAAAATTAAACAACATTGCTGTAGTTCTTGAGGTAAATCTGATAAAGAGCCTAAGGGATGCAGCTTCTCAGTAACATGGCCTTTTAAACTTCCTCTTCAGAATCACTTTGTCTTTAACATCCCAAAGAAATTAATAAAGAAAATCTTGCAGCATCTCTAGTAATTAATGTAGTCTTCTTGCTTGGAACATCTTATTTCTAGTACATGTCCCTTGGGGCGCTGCATTTAAAACATTCCATTCTGCTAGCAAAGTTGTGCTCATTGCATCCTGATCTGTTCAAAGGAAATTAAAAAGAAACTAATTCATGATTAATTTGTCATGACAAGAAACATACATAAAGACTACTAGTGAATAATTGAACCATGTTTTGCACTTTAATTTAAGACCACTAAGCATAAGGGGCCAAAAGGGTTGTATCAAGCATTGTAGTTAGTGGTTGTATTTGGAAAACTTATGTTAAGTCTGTAATATACATGCGTTGGAGTACCCCTTGTACTCTTTCTAATGTTTTTTTATTATAAAAAAATATATAGGGACCAAGAGGGACAAGTAGTTTTCAAAGTATGTTACTCCAAAAAGTAGTCAAAAGAAACAGGAACCATATTGCATGCCTAAAACACCAATAGTTCCTTTGGCTTGTGTTACTTGTCATATTCTACAAACTTCAAAAGCAGCATGCAAACTAAAAAAGCATAATGTGTCCCCTAAGAAAGAACCAACAAATCAAAAGATGGTAGATATATATAAAATAAAATCAATCACCTGTTGCATATCCAGTCACCAGATTTCCATCCAGGTCTTCCTCCACCCCCACCAAAACCTCTTGACCTCAAGATGTCATTGTTGTTGTTGTAGCCTCCTCCAGCTAAGTCATCCTTGAAGGCACCACACTTGAAGCAGCTTGAGCGGCTAGCAAAGTTGTGTGCACCACAGTTAGCAGCAGCACAATACCAATCACCTGGTCTAACATCTGATCCACTCAACCCAAATGAAGACCCTCCTCTTCCTCCAAAACTCATGAAATCAACTCTATCTCCATATTTTGAGTCCCCACATCTTTGGCATGAATCTCTCCTCTGAAAGTTCAGGTGCTGGCATGACCTGCAGTTCCAGTCCCCTGGCCTGCTCATATTCACTTACTTCTCTGAAAATTTCTGCTGCATTCAGTAGTTTCCATCAGAAGACTAAATGTATAAATGATCAATCAAAAGTATCAAATATTAATTCATTTTCACTATGTCATATCATTACTCTAAAGACACTATATTTTCTGTTAAAAAAACTTCAAATTTTCCCTATATAATAATTATTATATACCACATTATCCTGCACATGTACAAGTGTTTGTGCATGGTACTAGATTACTAGCTTGCTAGCTAGAATTCTGCTTATAATAATATAAGAACCAAAAAATATTTTTTTAAAAAAAAACTTAGTTATGGATTAACTTCTCTGAAAGCTATAAAAACAAGTTTCGAGGCTGACATAATAGAGCACTTCAGAAGAAGACAGATTGATCACATTACTAATAAATATATGATCCTTTGCAGAGATTTAATCACTGGAGAATAATATAGAAAGTATTTGAAGATATATTAGGTAAGATTTAAAAAAAAAAAAAAAATTGAGGTGGGAAGTGAAAAATACAAAGACCAACCTCAAGATAATACAATAAGTTGAACTAATAGAGAGATACAGAAGCGGAAGAGGAATTGCTGGTGAGAAAATGTGATAGGAGGGGGGTGGTTTATATACAGGAAGAGACCACACAAAAAAGGAGAATAAGAGGGCTGTGTTGTAGTACTTTTTAGTGTTGTTTGAGTGGCAACCTTGATAAATGGAATCAATGAATTCTAAAGGAGTTAAAAGAGATAAAGGAAATTGGTGCTACAATTCCAAAGAGAGGATACTTTGAATTTTGAACTTTGGCAGTGGGCTACAGCTTCTTTTTTTGTGTTAGTGGTACGATAATAGATGCAAAGTACACATAGGATAAACATTTGTCCCTTTATTTCCAAAATTGGACAGATGCAGGGGATGGAGTGGGGGTTGAATGTGAATTAATGCTAGTCTGAATTGTGTATTATATTCCTCCTCTTTTATTAGCATTATTTCAAAGCTTGCTCATTCATTTTTCACAAATAACATAGCCTCTAAGAGCCAAAGTCTTCAAGAAAATGTACCACAGTCCTTTTCTAAGCAAGTATCACAATTATGCTACTTAGTTTCAGTTTCATGAATATGAATAACTATACCTTGTGTGTTTCTTAAATAATTCACTAGGAATGTTACTTGACAATTTTCAGGACTAATTAGTGTCTCATCTTACAAATGAGACTAAAATATCCAAGGATGGCCTTCACATGAAAAAAAAATAATCTATAACATTTTAATTTCAGCCTCAATTTCAAGGAAATAGCAAAGTGACTCCTAAATTCACAAAGCTCTTTAAAAATTCTGATGGAGCCACACTCAAAGTAGTTGAAGTTATCTTATGATTGTACAAATGACTAAATTTACACATTCTTTAAATAACATTACTCCTAGGAAGCGATCTACTAGCTAGAATTATCTATAAACTTTGATATTATATTATGTTTATAACACGTCATGTGATGTATTATGATAACACAAAACTACATTAACAAATACTTTATCATGGTCTATAACAAGTAGCAACAAGACAGCTAAGTCAACAAACTCAAGACCCACAAAAGGAGCATGTAACCTAATAGCACAACAGACAATGTCCAAAGATCTCATCAATCAAATAAAAACCATGAATACTAGAAAGGCCCCCTTTGACCACAGCATTTGGTTATATGAAGCAAATTCGAAATTGCAACCCCACAAACAGAATCCATGTATTCAACAAAAAGATAAATCAACAATAGGAAGAAAAATAAAGTTGGCAACCTGTTATTGGACAATGTGGAACCTTAGTCAGCATTTGCTACCAAGTAATGAATATTCGTAGCATTAAAATCATGTAGTTCGGCCCACAAAATTATCCCAATAACATCCACGAGGGGATCAATGTCTCTTTCATGTCAATTACTCTTTGGTAATCAAAAGATATTTTGACAGTCAATATGTTTCGAAAAATAGTTGCTGCTTTACAATTTTGAATATTCTTTTATTCTCTTATAAAAGTAGACAAGGGTATTGAGTAAAAGGTTAATTATTTGATAAAATCAATTATTAGGATATGTTAGTTTATCTGACAACTTAATTAATTAAGTTTTTGAAAATAAAAACATGATCTTGTATATATATATATATATATATATATGTCATACTGTTTATATAGATAAGAATTTACAAAAGATATTAATGTATCATATATAGTTGTAGCAATCACGTAGGTATGTGAAGAGAACATGGTGAGAGGCAGGGAATTAAGTTTGTAGAACTTTTTTTTGGTCTCGGACTTTCTTTATCCAAAAATTATATTGGATTCCGTCAACTTATCATAGCTCTCCTGATATCTATTTTTTTTTTTAGGAGAATGTTAACAAATGTCCTTAGGATGTTGTTTAAGAAATCAATAAAAAAAATTTATATAGGAAATTGTGTATTTAGCATTTCAAAAAATATAATACTTAATTTTTCAATACAAATTTTCCTTTTTTTTTTGATTCCGTAATCAATTCCCTTAGGGCACTCGTTAGCAAGACCATTTTTTAGTTAAACTATTATTTTGGTCCCTATACGTGACATTGATTTCCAATTTGATCCCTATATATAACAAGTTATCAAATCTCCATGTACAACAATTTTCAATTTGGTCCTCATCATCAATTAGTGTCTTAACGCCATTATATAACAGGGACCGAATTCAATTTCTTTTTGTTGAATTGGTCCCTACACCATATGTGACAATTATTTGCAATTTGGTCCCTGTTATATAACGGTGGTATGACACCAATTAACGATGAGGACCAAATTGAAATTTTTTGCACATATAAGGACCGACTTGACAACTTTTTACGTATAGGGACCAAATTGAAAATCAGTGTCACATATAGAGACCAAAATAAGTTTAATCTTCTTCCCCTTTTTTTTTTATTCACAAGAATGAAACTTGAGACATTGATTAAGGGAAATCAAATTTTTTGTTACTTAGAGTAATAAGCATTGATAAGTTAGTAGATCACTTTGAAAGCAAAACAGCAAAACAAATTAGAAAAAGAGAAAAGAAAAGGGAAATGGTGAGTTTCAATAAAGATGGTGAAGTTGATGATGGAATAACAAGTCTTCGAGGTATCATTTTGACCATCTTTTGTATTCTTTTTTCTATTCTTTGCTTGAAGCACTGCTGCGGCTGCTGCTGAGCGTATTTTATTCTCACTCTTTCTCTCACACTAACCTCAGCTTTATGCATGTCTCTCTCTCTCTCTCTTGAATATTGGTAGGAACAAGAATGAATGAGCCAATATAGATATCTGGACTCCATTCTCTTGGGGAAGGGTAAAGGGAAATAGAGGCAAACTGTAAGAAGAATAAAGAGGGAAGTGGGCTGATTCGATTCTCCTTGGGAATCGTTTCCATGCAATTGCAAAGACCACGACTACCTATGATTTGCATTCTCATCTCTGCCATATGTGATTGTGTGCGTACTTTTGACAAGCTAAGTGCTAACTATATGTCTACATCCTTATAGTTTCTTT
Organism: Echinosophora koreensis; assembly: GCA_035048595.1. Taxonomy (NCBI): domain Eukaryota; kingdom Viridiplantae; phylum Streptophyta; class Magnoliopsida; order Fabales; family Fabaceae; genus Echinosophora; species Echinosophora koreensis. The sequence goes on along the minus strand of JAPCYP010000002.1, from coordinate 1,848,552 downwards.
TTTGTTTTTGTTTTGTAATAGTTATATAATATTAATATAATAATAGGTAGCCATATACTTTTTTTTTCTTTGGTAAATCTATTGAGAAAAACAACAATGAATGAATAAAACTTCACTGAGTAATTTTCATTAATTTCTTCTCAAGAGTCTACAAGCTTTTATAGCATGGTGATAACCATCTAAAGTAGAAACAGAAAAACAGAAAAAGAAGTAACAGAAAAAACTGATTCTAACAAACCTAAAACTATCTAATAGAAGAGCCCAATGCCCTCAGCCCAAAACCACAACAATACAACCAACTATATACAACTACTAAGAGCCTACATAAACTAGATACAACTACAAGAGTTGGGCTTTGGACTTTTGTCACTCCCCCTCAAGATGGAGAGTGAAGGGCTGATGAACTCCAATCTTGTTTGCTAATTCTTGAAAAACTTTAGCCCCCAAAGCCTTGGTGAATATATTTGCTTGTTGTTGTTTAGAAGGAATGAAGACTGTTTGAATGGCTCCTGTTTGCAGATGTTGCCGAATGAAGTGGCAGTCCACTTCAATATGTTTAGTCCTTTCGTGATAAACTGGGTTTGCAGCCAAGTGCAGGGCTGCCTGGTTATCACAATGAAGAGTTGTGGAACTTGTTAATTGTACTTGCAGACACTGAAGGAGGTTGCGCAGCCAAAGAATCTCACAGGTGGCATGTGCCATTGCTCTGTACTCTGCTTCACTGGAAGACCTTGAGACTGTATTCTGCTTTTTAGTCTTCCAGGACACAGGAGCTGTGCCAAGCTTCATGAGATAGCCAGTTGTGGATTTTCGGGTTAGAGGACAGGAGGCCCAATCCGAGTCACTGTAAGCTGTCAGTTGTAAATCATTATCTTTAGGCAAGATAATTCCCTTCCCTGGACTTGACTTCAAGTATTTGAGCACCCTAAGTGCAGCATTCCAATGGCCTTCTCTAGGTGCCTGCATATGTTGACTTAAGATGTGGACAGAATAGGTCAAATCTGGTCTAGTGATAGTTAAATAAATGAGTCTCCCAATCAGTCTTCTGTATTGGGAGGGATTAGGAAACAATTCACTTTGATCTAATCCTAACTGATGATTCTGTTCAAGAGGGAAAGCAGCAGGTTTAGAGGCAAGCATGCCACACTCATTTAAAATGTCCAAGGCATACTTCCTTTGATATAAGAATAAACCAGTTTTTCCTTTAGCTAATTCCAGGCCAAGGAAGTATTTAAGGTTGCCAAGATCTTTCATATGAAACCACTTATTTAAATGTATTTTGACATCAGTGCAAGCATGACTGTTATTTCCAGCAATGACTAAATCATCCACATATATCAAAACAGCTATGAAAACAGTGTGATTAGTATAGGTAAACAGGCTATGATCTGCTTGTGTTTCAACAAAACCATAAGCAATTAGAGACTGAGACAACTTAGAGAACCAATTTCTAGAGGCTTGTTTTAAGCCATAAAGGGACTTCCTCAACCTACACACCATGCCTTCTTTAGGAATGGGATACCCTTGTGGAGGATCCATATATATAAACTTCTTCATCTAAATCCCCGTGCAAGAAGGCATTGCTCACATCCATTTGTTGGAGCTCCCAATTCCTTGCAACAGCAATGGCTAAGAGGCACCTAACTGTGGTCATTTTTGCCACAGGGGCAAAGGTTTCATTGAAATCTTCCCCTTCAATCTGTGTGTAGCCTTTAGCCACAAGCCTAGCCTTATGTTTCTCTATTTCACCATTAGCCTTGTACTTAAGTTTATATACCCATTTGCATCCTATTGGTTTCTTTCCTTTAGGTAGCATGACAAGATCCCATGTTTTATTTTCTTCTAGGGCTAATATCTCTTGTCTCATGGCTTCCTTCCACTCAGTCTGTTTATTTGCTTGGTCATAAGTCTTAGGCTCCTCATGTTCTGCTATAGCAGCCAGAAAAGCCAGGTGTTTTGCAGAGAACTGATTATAGTTAACAAAGTTAGATATGGGGTAAGCTATGTCTGATTTGGGTTTAGGATCAAGAGACCTGCTAGTGGCATTTGCTGTGGCTGATTCACAGTAGTAATCTTTAAGGTAGGTAGGTGGTTGCCTAGATCTAGGCCTATTGGAAAAATCCTGTTGGGGAATACTGGTGTTCTCCCCCTCACTATGAGTACTGTCTTCAGTATTCAACATTTCAGTGCCCTGTTCATTATCCATCCTGTTAGGAGAGTTGTTTCTCAACTCATCTTGGCTCTCTCCACTGAGAGATTGGGTTTCATCAGGGTAATGCAGTAAGGGTTGAGATAAGCTTTCTAGGGTAGGTGTGTTTTCATTGGTAACAGCAGAATTTGTATTTTCAACAAAAGGGAAAATATTTTCATAGAAAATAACATCTCTAGAAACCAAAAACTCTTTAGTTTTTAAATTGTAAACTTTCCAAGCCTTTTGTCCTGTTGGATAACCAATGAAAACACATCTTTCTGCCCTTGGATCAAACTTATCTTTGCTTTTAGAAGCATTCCTAACATAGCATAGACAGCCTAAGATCTTCAAATGTTCATAAGAGGGTGCTTTACTATATAACATTTCATAGGGTGTGACACCTTTGTTAGCTACTGTGGGGGTTCTATTGATGATGTGTGTGGCAGCAAGCACACACTCACCCCAAAATCTTAAAGGTAGGTTTCCCTGAAACCTAAGAGCTCTAGCCACATTTAAAATGTACCTATGCTTCCTTTCTACCCTTCCATTTTGTTGTGGTGTGGCCACACAAGATGTTTCTTGGGCAATTCCCTCTTTTTGGAAGAAACTTCTAATGGTTGAGTTAATGAACTCAGTCCCATTATCACTCCTAACCTTCTTAATACTTCTGCCAAACTGAACTTTTATCATTTTGTGAAAATTTATGAGAATCCCAGCAGTTTCACTCTTATCCTTCATCAAATATACCCAAGTCCCTCTACTATAGTCATCCACAATAGTAAGAAAGAAATGTGAACCATTGTGTGAAGGTGTTTGGTATTTGCCCCATAAGTCACAGTGTATTAAGTCAAAGGGTTCCTCAGCTTTATTTAGACTAGAATTGAAACTAAGTCTACATTGTTTTGCCCTATGGCATACATCACAACAAGACATATTATTGAAATTGAAACTACTTTTAATGAAAGGAGAAAGATACTGCAATGACTGGTTTGAGGGATGACCCATTCTTGCATGCCACAAGGTGGTTTGATCCTTTGTTGCTGCTAAGGAAGTTCCCTTTGCTGTGATTTGCATTACATATACTCCATCAAGCAAATCACCTGATCCAATCCTCATCTTCGAGGTCTGGTCCTGTATATGACAAGCATTAAGATCATAAGTGACTTGGCAATTCAAATCTTTAATCAATTTATGAACAGAAATCAGATTGCAATTAAAACTTGGCACATAAAGAACATTCATGAGTTTTATGTTGTCATTTAATTGTATGTTTCCCATTCTTTCAACTGAAACTGATTCTCCAGTAGGCACTATAATATTAAAAGGCTTTTCAATGCTCTTTACTTCCTCTAGAAGAGTAAGCAAAGGGGTCATGTGGTGAGAAGCACCACTGTCCAATACCCAAAAATGCCTTTTAAGCATGCCTACTTTACCAGCCATGTTGTCTTGAGGCACACAAGTTCTATGCAAGGCATGTCCTGTATTCTTGTGGCTCAATTGCTCTTTATGATCTTCATCTGCACAAGCAAAGTGTGCACTGTTCTGGGCTGCTCCTCTGCCAAGACCTCTCTGAGTTCTGCGTGTGTCCCAATTAGGTGGGTACCCAACAATCTCGAAACATTTTGACTTCACATGCCCAATCTTCCCACAGTGCTCACATTTTGGCCTAGGACCATCACGTCCTTTTAGCCTAGTGTTGTTTGAATAAAAAGCTGAACCTGCATCATTCTTCAAGACCCTTTCTTTTTCAGCCAAGAACCTTGACTCTTCTCTCAAAACCTGATTAAAAGTAGTCCTGAGAGATGGCAATGGTTCAGTGTTGAGAATTGTGGCCTTAATGTGGGCGAATTGATCACTGTCGAGGCTTCCCAAGAACAAATGGACTCTATTTTCTTCTTCTCGCTTCATGAGTGCTCTGGATGCACCACAAGTGCATTCTGGCAACGGTTGAAGCTCACTGAGCTCATCCAAATATCCTTTGAACTGTGTATAAAAATCTTTAATCGCTGTACCCGATTCTTGTTGCAGTAAACAGAGAGTGCGCCATAGTTGATGCACCCTTGGTGCACTTGTTTGAGCAAACCTTTCTTCCAAATCGTCCCAAATTTCTTTGGCGGTGGTAGCATGTGATATGCTAGCGTGAAGTTTAGGATCAACGGAATTAAGGATCCAAGCCAGAACCATGGAGTCCGCTTTGTCCCAACTGAGATATTCTGTTGAGTCCTCATCAGGTTTCTTGATCGTCCCGTTTATGAACCCTAATTTTGTTTTTGCTCGTAGGGCTGTTTTCACAGATCTTGCCCAAGTGCGAAAATTGTCGCCATTGAGAGGTGCTGCAACGAGAGGTATTCCTGGATTATCGGAGGAGCTCAAGAGATACGCAGGGTTTGGATTGGTGGGATTGTTGTCGTCGCCGTCGCCGTCGCCAGAGGTATGAGGTTTCTTCTCCCACGCGTTCTTCGGCTTCTTCTTCTTTTCATCCCCAGAATCGTCGCTCTTTGATGCCATATTGAGAAAAACAACAATGAATGAATAAAACTTCACTGAGTAATTTTCATTAATTTCTTCTCAAGAGTCTACAAGCTTTTATAGCATGGTGATAACCATCTAAAGTAGAAACAGAAAAACAGAAAAAGAAGTAACAGAAAAAACTGATTCTAACAAACCTAAAACTATCTAATAGAAGAGCCCAATGCCCTCAGCCCAAAACCACAACAATACAACCAACTATATACAACTACTAAGAGCCTACATAAACTAGATACAACTACAAGAGTTGGGCTTTGGACTTTTGTCAAAATCACTTTCTTCCGTTTGCACTCTGCAAAGATCATCTATACATCTCTAATGTTTTTTTAAACGTAACTTGGTGGTTATGAACACTAAAATTACCTAGAAACCACATTGAAAATCGTATGATATTTTAATTATACTTGATACTTTTTTATTTCAGAAATTGCACCAACCCTCCTTCTATAATTAGAATTGTAAGGTTTTAGGATTAATTATACTTTTAGTCCTCCAAGTATCATGATTGTGCAATTTTAGTCCATCGAGTTTCAATTGCGCCAATTGACTCCCCAAGGTATCACATTTGTACAATTTTGGTCTCCCAAATATCACGATTGTGCAATTTTTAATGTCAGTAGCCTACGTGTTAAAAGTGGTACTGATTTGGGACCGATTTTCAAAAATGTCGTTTGCATATAAACATTGAACTCATATACTCAGGTGATGCACATATTAATTAAAGTGTGTGAGGTGTCAATAATACAATATAGGAATGTCACGTAATCTGCCAAACTTGCCCCACTAAGTGTCAAATCAGTCACATGTGTGCCACCTAGGCTACTGACGTTAAAGATTGCACAATTGTGATATTTAGGGGGATCAAAATTGTACAATCGTGATACTTGGGGGACCCAATTGGGGAAATTGGAACCTGAGGGACTAAAATTGCACAATTGTGATACCTGAGGGACCCGATTGTCGCAATTGAAACCAGGGGACTAAAATTGCACAATCGAGATATCTCGGGGACCAAAGTGCAATTAAGCCGAGATTTTATAATCATGCAATGCATGAGGCATATTATTTAAGATTATTTTATGTTGGAGAATAAAGTCTCACATGGGGTAAAATAAAGAAAAATGTAATGTATATATGTTAGGAAGCTTGAGTCCAAATAATCTATAAGACCTTTTGGACAACAAAGTAACTCTCAAACTTATTATACAAATCAACTCTCTCCCTCAATTGGGTCAAATCTTAAATGCTAATATAGTATCAGAGCTCATTAAAAAAAAGTACAAAAGATCTGAGGTCTCTGACTCAAAAAATAATGGCCCAAGCCCAGATAACAAAAAAAAAAATGACCCGAGGCCTCTAAGGCTCAAAAAATGAGTACAAGCCTAGAAACAAATGTTGTACAATGCATAGATGTAATATGTGTGATTATTTTACACTGTTTTGTATTTTCAAATGTTGAAAATAACAAATTAAAAGAACAATGAATAAGTATTTGTGTATTATTTGAAATGAAATATCATCGCATGATATATTTTTTTTAGGACTTCTAAATGTGAAAAATACTTATATCATGAAAACATTGATACCATTCAAGCATTTAAATATGAAAAATTAACATTAAAAAATAAAGGCAAAATTTGTGAGATATAACAATAGATTTTGGTTTAATGTAAATGGTATTGAGAAAATTGTTTAGTTGAAACATATAACTGAATGTTATCGTAGTAATATTTATCATAAATATAGATACAATCGATGTCCATATATAAACAAACTTCATCATCAAACTGCAGCATCATCTTGATTTGGTTATTGTATTTTTTAATCCATCTTAACTAACAAGTAAACCACATAAACTCCATAGTGACCAAATGCACAAATGAAAGTTCAAGAATGACATTTTTTTCCTTGCCAGCAGATTCACATAAACAGACCTCCAACAGTCACCAATGTTTGTTAAAATTTTGATAAATGTAGGTGATCAACTTGCATCACATCTTGAGCATACAAATCCAACTGCATTAGTATCAAGGTTTTTTAAATCGGACCGGTCATTGAACCGATGAAGGCATCAGTTCAAGGTTCATTGGTTTGGCCATGGTTGAACGGTAGTAATTAAATAATATTTTTTAATATAATATATTAAGTAATACTAACATTAATTTTAATTATTATATATTAATTTTAGTAAATTTATAAGAATAATTTTAGTATTTGCTCCCAAAAATTGTAACAAAATAAATAATTTCAAGGTCCATTAGCCCAAAGTTCCTTTGTATGAATTTTTGTACAACCACTAGATAAAAGATAAAAAAAAAATTAAACCTATAGTAGGGCTGTAATAAGCCCATTTGAAATTAAAAAAGAACAAAAAATTGAATATGAAGAGCCCAAGCCCATTTATGCTAGAACAAAAGAAACAACCCTAGTTTTTAACTTCAAAATATAACAGTCTTCTTCTTCCCTATAATTGTTCAGAGCCGCCGCACCCCCCCCCCCCCCCCAAAAAAAAAATCCCCGAGATCTCCTTTCTGCAACTCGTCGTCCTCCCGCTGCAGATTGTTGTCCATCACTCGCCTTCCTCCGCCGAAGATCTATGTACATCACTCGCCTTCCTCCGTCGAAGATCTCTATACATCACTCGCTGTCCTCCGCCATCGTTCTCTGTATGTTGTGACACCCTTCTACCCCGCATGTTATAAGACATTTAATATAAAAACAATTAAAAAGAAACATGCATTTTATTGAATAAAATAAAACAATTGTCCATGGGTAGAAGAGTCCCACATGAACCAGTTTACAAGGCGGAAATAAACCAAGTTTTAAACCAATGAAAACATAATAAATAACGACCCAACCCCGATGTTACAACTCAGAGCTGGTATAACCGTTCCAGGAAAATATATCCTCGGATTACAATTGAAAACAAACTATCTAAACTCAAGAACAACCCTACTATGAGTGGCAGCTCCTCAGAGTCACTACTCTCCGGGCTGCTCGTCATCCTCTGCAAAATGCCGATCAAGCCAAACACAAACAAATAACGAAGAGTAAGATTCATGTAAACATATACAGCATGGGAATAGGAAGCAAGGTAAACATACAACATAAGCATACATCAACATCCATCAATATCACATCAACCAAGTATGCTATGCTGTGCAATGCATCAACTACTCCGATACTCCATCTATGCATGTGGATCCAAACTAACTCAAGATGAACGACTTTGGAGTTACATATCCGTATTGGCCATAGAAGCACCAACACCGGCAGTTCACCAAACCTTGGGTGAACGCCATGGATAGTCAACGCATCAAACCGTGGATGCCTCATCACGGGGGGCCTCGGTCACCAAACCTTGGGTGACCTACCGTGGATGGCCAGATCACCGTACTCTCGGGCGATCTCCCCTATGTCGAACCTCTCCCATCAACAGCTCCAGCGTTATATGCAAATGGCACAACAACAAACAATCTCAACCACCTCCTTGCTTGGGCCATGAAGCTCCCAAGACTTCAACATCAACCTCAACGTAACATTAGACCCAAACCGCGGGGTCAAGGCTCCCTTGGCCAATAAGCACCAAGGTTCAACTCAACATGCTTGGGTCAATAAGCACCCAATACTTCAACATCAACAACACCTTAGACCAAAATGTTGGATCAAGGCCCCCTTGGCCATTAAGGACCAAGGTATAACTTATTATTTTATTATCTTAAACAAAAATTATCTTAAGTCATCTTTAACCCAATTATCTAATCTTTACTTTTGATTAGCTATCTCAACTTATCATCATCGGGGAAATGGGGTTTGAAAGCCCTTAAGTCCTTTAATTCTGTTTCTGTTCAGAAGGGGTGAGCACGATCGTGCTTAAACCCCAGCACGGGCGTGCTTGAACACGTGAAGGGCGTGCTGCCCCTTAAGTGAAGCACGGTCGTGCTTCCTATTGAGCACGGTCGTGTGCAATAGCACGGTTGTGCTGTTTAGCCTGCACGGCCGTGCCAAACAGCGCGGCCATTTTCCAGAATTCAAATAGGAGCACGTTCAGCACGGTCGTGCTCATCGCGCGACAGTGCTGTTCTGGGCAGGAACAGTAACCGAATTCATAGCCAAATTCTTAGGTTCTTAATTCATTAGTCCTAGTCAGTTAACAATGTGTTTTAGGGTCCAAAATTCATCATCACAACAGCCATAAATCAGTCACCCAATCCAACATACCAACAAAGATAATCATGACATCGATTTTATAACAACCCAATTTAGTAATAATACATATACCAGGAACGTTTATCATAACCAATCAAACTGACATATAATCATACAAACACATATAACCAACCGGGGGCATGGGGACCCCTTTACCTTACTCTACCCCCACTGCCTAATGAGTACAATTCCCTTCTCCCCATAACTGGATTGAAGGTTGTTCTAACGGTCAAACTGGTCACGTCCCCACGAGCGGCTCAGTCCGATTCTACACCTTGGTTAACCAAAAACACACTTGGTCAGTTTCTCTAACCAAAAACAAGAAAGAAACTAAAGAGAGGGAAGATACCATTACCTCTAAACCAACAAGACTCACAGGGGCTCCCAAAGGCTTCCAAAACTCCAGAAACGGGTTGAGTTTAGTGGAAGTAGGGAAAGAGATCACTCTGGCGGAAACTGGTGACGACTGCCAACACAAAATAGGGTTTCACATTAACCCTCGGGCTCTGTGCCGAACCTATATAGCTCGGACTCGAGCACGGTCATGCTCACCCTTGAGCACGGTCGTGCTCAACTTAGCGTCACCGAGACGCGGTCAGCGCATTGAGCACGGTCGTGCTCAACTTAAAATCAGAAACACGCTTCTGACTTTAAGCATAGGCGTGCTGGCTAATGAGCACGGGCATGCTCATGCCAGAAAGGGACTTTTAAGCCAAAATCCCACTTAGTCCTTAACCAACAATTCTAGCTTAATAAACCAGCTTTATAAAAACACTTACGAAAAATGGGGTGTTACATACGTCACTCGTCGTCTCTGTCTTTGTGATTCTTGCTCCCCTGCCCGAGCTGCCCCAATCTCTGTAAATATGTCCCCTCCGAAGTTGTTCTCCCCCGTCCCTGTACCGCCGGAGGTGGAAAGAAGTTGGAGGTCGTCGGATTCATGAAGAACAAAGCAGACCGCTGAAATCTGACGAACCACCGGTTTTGTCTGGTTTTACTGGTTTCAAACCGGTTCAACGGTTTTTCCTCCGGTTCATTGATAGGCCGGTTACAGGGGTCATCCGGACCAGAAGGCAGGCCGGTTCCCGGTCAGACCGGTCGAACCGGCCAGCCCGGTCCGGTTTTGACTACCTTGATTAGTATAAACAATTTTGGCCCACTGTTATTCAAGACAAATGATAACTGCATGGATCATTTGGTAATTCCAAAAATACTTTCATTTCAAAGAAAAGTAAAAATACTGCAAAAAACATACATTAGAAAGAAATTACATAAGTAGTCCGGAGTTATTGTTGAACTTAAATGATGTAAATTCCTAAATTACATTAAAAAGCATACTTTAAGAATTTATTAGAAAAACAAATAGTCCCGAGTAATTTGTAACTTAATGATTCTAAAAGTAGCAATTACGATGCTCAATGTGTCTTGAAGTTATGAGGAAAATAAAAATTGAGCAAATCCAATTGGAAAACGTGGGGATTAAATTGTATGATTATGCTATAAGTTCACTCATATATGGCATGTGGTAGTGTTTATGCACTCAACTTTTTGAAAGCATTAAAAAGTTTTAGCGTGTTACCTTGAAACAGTCTTGCAAGCCTAACATAATTGTTTGTATAAGCTGAACGGGTTGCCCCCTGAAAGTTAATCCAGATAGCAGTTGCTGAGCATTAAACAAAAAATATTCAATCATTAAAATTTATCATGATTGAGACAATTTTGAGGTACCTACACAATAATAGATGTGTTGAATATATAAAATAAATTTGTGTACATAAAAAGGAGGTTAAGTATTGATTATTAGTAGACTAGCAGCATTACTAAATACATGCATGTATGAAGCACACATAAATCTAATATAACAAACTCATGTTTATGTACACGGATAGCGGAACCGAACAATTGTACCAAACACATGCATGTATGAAGCACATAAATTAAATATAGCTGCCATATTTATTCTTCCATTGATGTCATTTGAATACCAACATAGTGGAGTTTTTTTTTTGTTATTTTATTTTATTTTTTATTTTATACTTTTAACTACTTATAGTGAAGAAAACATCAAATTATCCCACCCCACTTTTCTATATTATTATATCAAAGACAAAAAAAATATCAATCCATAATAAAAATGATAACGGTGAGGAAAGTAGGAAAATATCAACTTTATTGAGTCTCTAAATGTCTGATGTGCATTTGCCCTAAGTTTTGATGAAAACTAAATATTTCTCAATGATTTAATTGAACAACATATTAATTGCTATGCAGATTATTATTTAAGTATTTTAATCACCAGTCTGCCCTAAGACTTTCTTGGTCAAAGAGAAGAGCACCCATCTGTTGAGTAAAGCCAATCCTTCTGTTGAAGAAGTTTCACCCGTCTGATGGGTTACCTGGAGATGTTGACTTTTTACATAGAAGAGTCAATCCGTCTAATGAAGCTCACACTCGTCTGGCATCTCTCTGTGAAGAACACACGAAGACTAAAGACCTTTGTGACCTGTCTAACTCAGTCAGAAGATGCCGAAGGATTATCTCACTTGAATCAAGATTTTCAGAAGGTCAAACATTCAAAGCAACCTAGTTTCTCATAAAAGGAGTGCTATCAAAATGTTTTATTCCGTAGTACATCTGGAAGTTGTACAAAAAGGGGATTGTGCTCAGCAAAGTACAAAAGTAACCTGAACAACTCTGTTTTGGCTGCTGCCCAAAGCATAAAGCACTGTTCATCTTTGTTAGAGTACAAACAACGTTCCTTGCATTAAATGGCTGCCCAGAACGATTATATTACATTTAATAAAGCTCAGCTTAATGCCAAAATTCAGAAGGAATGTCTCTAACGGATTCAAATTGATTGAAGACTATAAATAGAGAAGACATTGAAGATGAAAATATAGAACACATCATTCAAAGAGCCATTACTCTGCGTATTTATTTCTTCATTCCTTATTCTTCAATCATTTGAAGTTATTACGTGCATAGTCTTTCAAACATTCACATTAAATTCAAGTTGCTAACTGGATTGCCAACTTTTCTTAAAATAAAAGAAAATTTATTATTTTAATGAGTTGCACTCTAGGTTCTTGTAGGTAAAAACTTATTAACTTATACTAGTCCGATGATTTTTTATTCAAATTATACTAGGGAGGTCCAATAGCCTAGGAGAGAGAAAGACACAAAAAAATATTTTAATAGACCTTACATGTAAAATTAAATTTGCTTTCGTGTCTTTTTTTCTTTAACATGAGAAGAAAAAAGAAAATGAGAGGATCTCGTCCAACACAAATAAAGGATATGTTACTTCATAGTTAACTACAGATTTGTTTTTCTGTGTTTGATAATTTGAGTTCAAAAAACTTAATCTACTAATATTTAAAAACATGATGTACAAATGGCTATATAAGATCGAAAGCTTGTCAGCCAAACTAGGCAACTAGCTAAAGGAGAAATTGAATTAGCACTTGGAGAATTCAAAGCTTAGCAGTGGGATCACTGGGTGGCTTGTTGGTGCTGCTTGTGCTTGCATTGTCCATTCCCAAAGTCTTCTTCACTACCGTGGCTGCTTCTTGTGCAATGTTTTTTACTTGCTCTCCCGTCTATATCTCATACAATTCAAACTAAAACAAGTGTTAATAGATTCAAGAGACGCAATAGCTTACAATCACATCCTAAACATTTTCTTAATTGTTTTTAATTTTTCGAACATTATATGAAGGAAAAACATTTTTGCTACACTTTTCAAATCCTAGATGATCAGAGATAATTAACCCTTTAAGCAGCAGTACATTATGAGGCTAAATTAAGATATCATAGTTATTTTATTCCTGTATAGTTTTATTCCTGGGTATAGGAGTTGCCCCTTAATTAATTGGTACTCTATATACTCGGGGGATTAGTCATGCGGCTATCAGCTGTGGGGATACCCTGGATTCAATCCCGGGCCAAAAAATAAATATATTTGCAACTACTAGCTATTATATAATTAATTAATAAATAATTCTAACAATGATAAACAAGATAATAAAAATTGTGTAACAGCTGAAGATGCTAGTTAGCTTAATTGATACAATTTTTGAAGTTAATTACTTGTCATAGAATCAAATTTCACTCTAACTCATTTACATGACATATAAGTGAAGCTGGATAGAAATCGCATGTCCCGTTTTGTTGTACCACACAATGTCCTAACTAATAACATCTTGACACATAAACTAAATTTTTATTTTTATTTTGCTAAAGAAGGAAAATGAATTAATCAAGAAACAAATCTAAACTAAAATTTAATACAATATTTACAAAGTAGAATATATGACAAAATATTATTGTTTGTGATAGGATGCGGTACACCAAAATGGGACAAGTGATCTGTGTCCAGCAAGGTTATCCATCCTCAAAAAGAATTATATATCCCAATTAATTACTCCGAATTAATTAGCAGATCACAATCACGTATCATAATTGAGATGAAATTTCGTATATTATAACATGTTGCATATATATGTATATTATATAATTATTAGGTATAAATAATAATTAAATATATGTTTACAAAAAATAAATTTAATTAAATATATATTAAATTTAAGTTAAATTATATTTTGATTTCTACATGTGAACGCTTAATTTTAACTTGGTTCTTAATTAAAACAAAATTTCAATTCAGTTTCTATATGTACAATTATTTTCGATTTGGTCATTGTTGTTTATTAATTTGTTGTTATAATATTGTTTGTTGAAGTTAAAGTATAGAGATAAAATTGAAAATGATTATCGCGTATAAGGATCAAAATAAAAAGCAAAAAACGATTACGTATAGGGGCAAAATCCTTACATATGACCACAATTTTAATTTCAATAAACGGTGTTATAACGACAATAAAGATAATGTCCAAATTGAAAACACATCTATATATACAAAAACTAAATTAATATATTTTATTATTATTTTTATGTATATAGATAAAGTTAAAAACACATATAATTAAAGATCAATTTAATTAAAATATATATTAAATTTAAGTTAAATTATATTTTGATTGCAACATGTGAACGCTTATCTTTAAGTTGTTTCTTAAATGTAACAAAATTTCAATTCAGTCTCTATATGTATAATTATTTTTAATTTGGTCATTGTTGTTTATTATCGTTATAATATTGTTTGTTAAAGTTAACGTATAGAGACAAAATTGAAAATGATTATCGTGTATAAGGATCAAAGCAAAAAACGATTATTACGTATAGGGGCAAAAAAAGTATATGTTTAGTCCTTACAAATGACCACCATTTTAACTTCAATAAACGGTGTTATAACGACAATAAAGATAATGTCCAAATCGAAAACACATCTATATATACAAAAACTAAATTAATTTTTTTTTTTTTTATGTATAGAGATCAAGTTAAAAACACATATAATTAAAGATCAAAGGTACAATTTAAATAATGCATTGCACGATCTAGTTACTAGTTTGCAATAATGTGCTTGCCTGTTGAAGGATGGCAGTGGCTTGGCCAGCTAGTTTTGATGAAGAGTTTTGGGCATATTGACCCGCTTGGTTATCAATATTATCATCTTTCCTAATCTGAAAAAAAAACACAAAATTGTAGTTAAGGAAAGGAAAAAAAAAAAAAAAACATGAAAGAACTATTTTCTACATCAAACATAAATAATAACCATGGCTTATATATGATTGATTCATACCTGGGCTTGCCCATTGATTTCACCCGTTTCCTGTGTCATATCCTGACATCGTTTTGCCATTTTGTGTTGTAATGCACGAAGCTATTAAGTCTTCCAACATAAATAGGTCACATTTTCATGCAATTTCAAATTTATAGTTCATCCGTGTCTCCTTTTGCCAACAATTTAGAAATGGCCTCTCCAATGGTAGCTAGGATCATGCGATGAAGGATTAATTAAGGATAGGAACTTTTCAAAGAAAATTAAAGCCATTACCCGAGTAGTAAGTCATTATCTGCCACAAATTCTCCTTGTTTTAAGTCATCTCTAATATATATCTTATTAAACTATTGATTTAATGATAATAAGAATCTCCTACTAGTAATATTTATTAATTGGTATAGTGAATATTAGTGGTGATGGATTCACATAATTTGCATAATTCATTGATCTTACCTTTATACCACAAAAACATAGTTCTATCATGTTTTTTGCTTTTATGAAATATAAAATAAAATGCTTGTAGTTATCAATTAATTCATTATCTTTGCGCCTCATATATCACAACTGTCTTATTATTATATTATTATATATCATCATTCAACTTATGGAAACGTGGCAAAATTCTACAGGCTCATTCCCCCTATCCAAATCTATCCCAATTTCTAAACACGGCAACCAAATTCTAAATTCATATCATATCATTGTCTTAGAGCGGCACGTGGTGTACACGTGTCACGAAGTTGGACACGTGCTTATCATACACATCTCATGAAATACTATAAATGAAGCATGTAGATGTAGTGCAACTCAAACTTCGTCACAAACCAAAAGTGCTTGACATAACCCAAAACAGAAACTTTCTGTTATAGTTAGTGAAACCAACTACACCTTTTGTAGAAGAAAGATGGCATCCCATGACCAGGGTTTCAAGGCTGGTGAGACCAAGGGCCGAACTGAGGTAACAAATATCATTCAACTTACATCTTATAATTCATTGATATTTTATTTTTTCATGCAACATTTGAACCTTCCTTCGTGTTTGTTCCTCCCATGATCACCATACTTATGCCATTTTAATTATGCAGAGATTTCTTCTTGTTCAAGAAATGTAGCAATCATCAACTCATTGGAGTTGCTTGACTCCCTTCTTTATGAGTCCTATCATACTATATCCCCATTTTTTATTTTTTATTTTTTATTACTTTAATTATTTATTTATTTTGGTGTAACTCTAAAAAATTCAATAAATGGGTCCCATAAATATCCCACATCTTTATACTTCATTTATGTATATTTTAATTCTTTATTAGGCATTTTTACAAGAAATGGTGGATTGTTACTACGGCTAGATATCATGTCATTGTGCTTCAAATATTAGGAATCTTTTATTTCTCAAAACTAGTCAAGATAAGAATTGCTCTAATTTCATCCTCCAAAGAGAATATAAATCAACATAGTCCTGCATATTCTTTCTGTTTCTGGTCAACAGGTGTTTTTTTTTTTTTCCTGACAAAAAAATATGTTTAGTGTTAGAAAAAGGGTTAATTGTCATTTGTTCATGGATCAGGAAAAGACCAACCAGATGATGGGCAATATCGGGGAGAAGGCCCAAGTTGCAAAGGAAAAGGCCCAACAGACAGCCCAAGCTGCAAAGGACAAGACCCAGCAGACGGCCCAAGCTGCAAAAGACAAGACCCAGCAGACAGCCCAAGCTGCAAAAGACAAGACCCAGCAGACAGCCCAAGCTACAAAGGACAAGACCCAAGAGAATACTGGTGCAGCTAGAGACAAGGCCTCAGAGATGGGCCAGTCTACTAAGGAAACGGCCCAGTCAGGGAAGGACAACACTGGTGGGCTCCTGCAGCAGACAGGGGAGAAGGTGAAAGGGATGGCCCAAGGTGCCACTGAGGCTGTGAAACAAACCCTTGGAATGGGACAAAATGAAGAAAAGGAGCATTACCCAACCCACAATACCAGAGATTACTAGTCATTGTCTTTGTTTCAATGAATGTAGTTTCTGTTTCTTAAAATATGGTTTATACAGCATGCTTTTCTGAATAAGCTGTGCTTCCCTTGTATTATCTTGAGTTTGTACTTTTTAGTTTCAACTGTGTTGCAATGCCATAACTTTCCTTTAAGATCATAGTGTCCAATTTTTCCTTCTGTTGGTGTGTTTTTCTTATGTGCATTACATTTCTGTATTAACTAAGGCATACATTTGAAAGTGAAATGCTTTCTCTTTATAAATCATGACAATATATTATAAAAATATAGAATATTATGTAAAATGATTAATTTGTAAGACTTAACGGTTACATGTATTATGTATATTATAACTTTGAATTAATTATTAAAGTTATAATAACGACTTATGTTTTTTTTATTGTTTCAAATAACCACTTTTCTTTTGTTTTGAATTGTTAAAGTATTTTTTTAATTCAACAACTTGAAAGGAAAGAGAAAAAAAAAAAAAAAAAAAAACTTGTGAGGACAGTTAGAAAAAACATGGGATTTTCTCGTTTTCTAGGGAGGAATCCGGTCACCTAGTGGAAAGGGGGAAAAAGATGGGGAAATAAAGAAGTAAATCAGGGTATCCAAATAAACCAAGAGGAGAAAATAGAGAGGGGAATCCTTTAAAAGTAATTTGCATTGTTCGGGTTAAAAAGATTTAAAAATAAAAACATAAAAATTATCGCTATACGATGACATTACATGAGCACTGAGGTGACTTCTAGTGTGAAGTACCACTTTTAGTGGTATACTCATATACCACTAATTTTTTCATCAGGGACAATTTTGAACCCTTAGATATAATCATAAAATATTTAAGGGTCCAGATTAGTTGGTTAAAAAAAAAACAAAAACAAAAAGGAAATTGGCCCTTTTGCCCCCATCCCTATCGTCGCCGCAGGTCAATCTCGTTCATTCAAGGTCATCCCCATGTACAGGCTTCAATAAGCCCCACGTTTTTCTTTGATCTGTGACTTGAGTGTCTTCATCATCAAGAGAATAGAACCCAATGTCTTCTGGATCCAAAACCAAGAACAAGGAGAAGGGCGGCGACCCTTCAAGGATGACAGCGGGTTCCTACCCATCGCGAAGAGAAGGGACCATTCTGCCAAAAAGGATGGTTCGCGTCTATGAAGAGACTTGTGCTAAGTTATGTGTGTTGGGAGGAGGTTTTGCACCAAAAGGGTTTTGGGCATTATGGCCAACGATCACTCATATACTCATATTAATTGATTTTGCTCAACGATCACTCATATACTCATATTAATTGATTTTGCTGAGTCGGAGCCAAAAATCGTTTGTTAAGCTAAGTTTAAGGTCATACTTTGGGGGGAGATCTTCGTGGGATTTTGAGAAGGGTGCTGTTAAGGTGGTCGGTGGGTGGTATTGGGGTGGTGGTGAAGGTAGGGAAGGAATGGGTGAAGAGGTTGATGACAAGGGTAGAAATGGGTTTTCCCAAAAAAATAATAGGAAAAAAATTGGGTTTTTAATGGTATATGAGTATACCACTAAAAGTGGTACTTCACACTAGAATTCACCCTGAGGTTTGTCCTTAATATATGTGCTGTCTTTTGTTCCTAGTGTCACTACAAACCTTCCCATGAAAGAAGTGCTATAAAATCGATAACTTTAAAAGCTTGCCAAAATATGGTCTAACATAAACTCAAGTTGGTAGCCAATCAATGAAAAGATTAAACATTTTAACACATAATTGACTGGCCAACACTATAGTCTCAAAATTTCAAATCGTTATGCTGTGTGCATAAGCAAAGGTATAGATACTACAATGGATACATAAAAGACCAATCTCTGCCAACTCAAAATTACTCACAGCTGGGACTTCAGTCTTGGAAAGAACAAAACATGCACATGACTTGCATCATCACTCTCCCATCATATCATCACTTCCTTCAATGTCACTAACATCATCAAATGCTTCACCTGATTGTTGTCCATCTTCGCTATCTTGGTCAGTTTCCATTGCATCCTCGGATTCTTCTTCACTACTGTCATCCTTGTCCTCATAGATAACTGGCACTACTGTTTGACCTTCATCTACCTCCTCGTCCATAACCTTTTTAAAAGAGACCACCAATAAGCACAAGTTGATCAGAACTTCTGCTAATCACATGTGGATAGCGCATTTAGATACAAAAGGAAAAGAGGCTTACCCCTGTGTAAAGGATATCTAAGCAACTTGACAGTTGAACTGCAGATTTAAAAGTGGACACTCTAGACTCAATCAGCTGCACAAAACAACACATCAATTAAAGAAAGAACTATGGGTGCAAACATGAACAGTTAAATGTCATTCTACAAGCATGTCATATCTTCTACAAAGTTTCCAGGGATTTTTTATTTCAATATGGTTAGCAACTGAATCTCATGATATTAAAAAAGAAAAGGAAAAAGTATGATGTTGACTAATTATTGATGCAAGTATGTTGTTGTATATACAATTGACCCATGGTGGAAGCCAGGTGCACCTGGCCCCTTGCTATAAAAAATTATCTTCTCCTGATGGTTATTGGTTAGTACCAAACCAATAGAAGAATGTAGATTATGTCTATTGCTGAAATTATAACAAGAATCTAACTAATTCACTAAAATGACACTGGAGATGCCTTGTCATATTGCAGCACATCCACATATAAGCTCATTTCATTGCAGTTATATAGAAGAGAAAATGCCTTTCTTAGGCACAGCAAGATATCAAACAAATTTAAGTTATAGCTTAGAAGACGAAGGCACTTGACATATGGAGTGCTTCTCAAGTGTAATCATCATACAAAACTAACCTGATACAAAGAGTTCAAAGCTTGTAATGAAGATTCCTGGGACATTATTCCACTTGCATGATGTAGAAGTAGATATTTCAACCATGGAAGAGCACATACCAAAATTGCACCCCTGAAAAAGAGAATAATTTATATATATAGTTCACTGGAAGTTGACGTAAAATCTGAGAGCTAAAAAGTTATTTCAATGTTAAGTGAGTTTCGATGCAGTACATAAGAGGTCAATTATAATCAAGGTTCTAAATCGCGGTCGCAGTCGCGGTGCGGTTTTCGCGATCACAGGTTTTACGGATGCTGCGATGCGGATTGCGGTCGCTGCGACGTGACGTGATCACAACCTTGCTCAAAATTATACGAAAATGATCCATTTTTACTGTACAACTAATAATAGCTTATAGTTTATATTTTTTTAAATTATTATGAGATATCCAAAGTAAAAAAAAATTAATTACATTATGTTTAAATATAAATAAATTAGCATCTATATACTAATATTATACATGTCTTAGAAACATATTACAATTTGTTAAAAATAAGGATTAGAAATAGATTAAAAAAAATACACTAATAATTTATAAATTAAAATATTAAATTTTTATTTTTATTTTTATTTTTATTTTTATTAATCAGATCAAGGTTTTTTTTTTTGATAATCAAAGAAATTCATAAATAAAAAGAGTACTAGTTGTACTCTGATCATTACAGCATATATACACCCAATTACAGTAGATAATATACTTTCATCATGCCCCAACCCACTTACAAAACAAAAGAGCACCCACTTACTGTATGTTCCTTTACCACCGCAAAAAATTTTCCCCCACAGAACCAATACTCTAATTTTTTTTATCAAAAAACCAATACTCTAATTTAAATAATCACAATTTTTTTATTACTTTTGTTCTTCTCTAACCCTCTGTTCTCTGAGTCATTTTTTCTTCATTTCTTCTCTACCCCTTCGATGGAACCTGTGCCTCCCTCCCCAAACTGCAACAATTTTTTTTCATCTTCAAAGCACAACCATTTCCCCCTCAACCTCACTCAGCCACTCCTAGATCTACAGATCTACACAACAGCAGTGGAGAAGGAAGAGTAGATTTCCAACCTCTGTTATGGCACGACGGCAGCGACGGATTTGGTACGAGGCGGCGGCGGCAGCGACGGATCTGGTACGAAGCGGCGGCGGCGGCTACTGATGCGAGAAGCAGCAACTCCGAGGGCAAGAAACAACGACTCCGAGGCGGCAGCGACTCCGAATCTGTGCGGCGACGGCTCCGGTGTTGCGGTTGAAACGAGACGTAACGGTTGCAATGCCATCCCGTTGCGGATTTTCTCCATGAATTCGATTCACTCCGTGATAGCAGCCGGATGCGGTTTCGGCCGCCACCGCTACCGTTTTGTAGCGGCCGCAATACCTGTTGCGAACCCTTTTTTGAAACCTGGATTATAATTATCGGTTCGGTTCCTGTTATTGTAGATGGATACTGTTCAAGTTAATGTGGTGCCAGCACTATAGCAACCTTATTTCATATTTTATTTCTGATTTCTGTCAATTTTACTTAACAAGTTTTCAATTTAAATCATGGTTCCTACTTCCTAACCAGAAGACCTGCACCTCTTTGCCCATGCTTTCTCTACCAATATCACTTCATAGACACAATTTTATCTCCCCTCTCTCCGAAACACACATAGGACTTGTACCAAATAAATTAGAAGTTCGACAGGAACACTACCAGACTTATTAAACATATATTACCCAATTGTTGTAATGATGTGTTACCTAGATTCAAGAATGGATATGAGCGACTGTAGAAGTTTGAGGACATTGGATGGGTTCAACTGTGCAACTGAATTTTTAATAACCTGCAAAAGGAATTATATCATGTACAACAATAAGAGACTGAGAAAGTGGACAACTTCGCATTCAGATATATACATATTTTAGTAGAAATAGGAGAAAAAGAGAACCTTCTCATCTTGTGTATACAAGCAATCTAGCAGAAGGGCACGATCATCAGCATTTAATGCTTGCTTAAGCAAAACATGCACAGAGTCTGCACTTGGAGGCTTTGCTAGGACAGAAGACTCTTGCTCTTTATTACTCTTGGATTTGTTCTCATCCAGCAAACTGAGACTAGCAAGTTTCTCTCCCATTGTTGGCTCACTCGGATCATCATCAAGAATGACTCCTTCTGCAGCCTCACCTTGATCTGTAAATACCAGTACAATAAATACAAATCAATACAACATCCAGAATGCACATTTCTTACTCTCAGAATGGTGATACACCACTACTAATCATGACAAAGAATAAATTTTACATGAGTCAACAAGCAACAAATTTTAGTAAAAACTTCATTGTCAATTTAGACCCGAGCATGAATTTAACAAAATTAATTGCCTTAGACTTTAGCATGAATTTTAAAGAAACAGAGATAGTAATTTTTTTATCTTACAAGCTTTTAGAGTTCTAGAGCTCATACTAACTATTGTGAGTTCAGAAGTTTTTCATGCAGATCATACATACACCAATAGTATAGGTTTCTTTTTCTCTCCAAAATTCAGGTTAACAGACAGCCATGAATAAAAATGCAATCTCAAATTCAATGGCAACACAAGACGAAGAAAATGAGATTCAAAACACAAAGATGCTCAGGGAAGACGGGAAACATACTATAATTCTTACCGAAATCCACCTTGTCTGTTGAGGTTGGAAGATCGGGATCAGATGTCGCTTGTCTTTTCTTAGGCTTCTTGCTTTCCACTGGTATTGCTGCTTCCAGTTTCGAGTCAGAGAAACATATAAGTTTGAAACATTGGAGAACTTGTAAGGGGCAAACAAATTTATAAAGAAAAAATGACAAATTAAAAAAATTTGTAAAATTTCCAAATGAAATTTCATGAGCTTGTCAACAATCTGTGACATGCCGCCAGAGTAGGATAAGTATTTAAGATTTACTAATTATGACAAAATGATAAAAATCATAATTACCTAATATATTTACTCAAAAGAAGCAAAAAGGAGGATGTAAGATGCAAGAACTAAAAACATAGAGCATATCAGACCTTTCCCAGAAGGAGTTTCATGCTGCTGAACAGAATCAGTCTCATCTCCTGCATTTAAGACTATATTTTCCCCCGAATTGCTAATATTTAAGACACTAAACTGAGGATGATCTACAGAGCCATAAGTCACGAGAGCTTTTATCTGTTTGTCTTCCCCAAAAGGTTGTAACCTGGATGCAATAATTGAAACTTTCTCAACTTTGTTAGTTTTCACAGTAATCTTAGTTGGTCGTATCTCATCTTCAGAGGAGGCACCCAAATTCCATATATAAGCCGCACCCGAACCCGAAATTGCCGACACAACTAAATCATCTTCTTCATTGCAACCATGATGGCATTCAAAAACTAACGGAGGATGCCTCATGGGAAGTGTAGGACCACTACTCACAGTTCCAGAATTCAAATCACACCTCCAAACTTGAAGATGTTTACCCTCAAAATCTGATGTAACTAAAGCTTTGGCATCACTGGATATAGAAACATACTGTATATTTCCCTGTTAAGGAATAAAAGAAAATCTGATGATGTCTTGAGCTTGAATTTGAAAAGACAAATATTCATATCCAGAATAGATAACGAAGTTTACCAAATCAAAAGGGAACTTCAGAACCTCTTTCCCGTTTTCCCAACTTATAACCCGTAGTTTAGTGCTGACAATAGCTAAATATTTTTCATCTGGAAAATAAGTAAAATGATGAGTGTCAAGTAAGAATATCAATGATTATGATGAACCAAGTTCAAGTGGATTTAGTACTCACCATGTGAGAAAGCCAGAGAAGAGATGGGCTTTTTGGAAATTTTAAACTCCTTTAAAATCTCTCCTGTTTTGATATTAATCTCAGATGCCATCCTATTATGTCCAACAACATGAAGAAGACGTGCTTTATTTGCAAATGAAAGTCCACAAACCCCCCTGTGTGACGACAACAACTGGTATCAATTATCATTTCAACCTCACATGGAATATAAAAATCAACAAGGATGCCTACTTGCGATAATATTAAGGAAATTAACAAGCTTTTAAATTTGAGATGGAAGCATATAATCTGTGTACTAGATGTTCATTCATATATATCATTGACCAAAATGAACCACACAAAGTCAGACATTTATTCTATGAGTAAGCCAATGAAAAAACTCTCCAATATAATTTTTTTAAACATTGACTGATACCATCACCCGCATACAGATGATAATACAACAAAATCAATGCACAAAAATGGAGAAAGAGATGTCATTAATGACCATTACAATCTTCAATCAGAATCTAGTAGTGAAACATGGAGAATACCCAGTGAAGTTGATTAAACATTGCTTCGTTAGCTAGGGGAAATACTTGGGGTAGACATGAGTACCAAGCCATTTGTACATGGAACAAATAGAAAGTGATATTAAATCGACATTTTTATAGTTGGGTCGTACCAAGCAGGTTTTCCAGACCAACTACATGTTTCTATTGGTCCAGCACACAAACTGACTACACACAGTTTACTTATCAAAGAATCTCTTCTATGGTGAAGCCCAAGTCTAATAGAGGTAATCAAAGTCAAGTAGCATTTTTACATAATCAAACATTAGTGGCTACTTAAAATATACCATTCATAGAGGCTAGAGGGAAAACAACAAAAAAGAACTGATTTGTAAGCATAGTTTTACTTTATTCTACAATACCATAATGTTTTGAGACATTATAATATAAATAAATAGAAAAGTTTTCGATAAAAAGAAAGAGATGACAACAATACCCAGGAAGGCTAGTAGTCCACTTTCTTTCGCCAGTGGAAACATCAACAGCCAAAACACTTCCATCAACTGTGCCAAGAGCTAACAAGCAAGTCCCTTGTTCTTTCCTACGCTAATTAAAAAAATTCGCATTCCATATCATATAAGAAAAAGTAAGATACCAGTATAAAAAAGCATTAGCGACCAAAAGGTTTTCCTAAAAATCCATACTACCTTTTTTCCAGTGAAACTGCATGCAATACAAGAATAATGAATATGATCATGATCTCCATCTGATGGCTTCCACTCCGCTAACAAATTTCCATTGTCTGTGTTCCAAATCTGAAAATTATAAGACTTTTCATTGTCAACCTCGAAAGGACCATGGGAAGTAATATCATAGAATTCCAACAAAATCTCATTTGCAAGATCATGGAAGAACACTATATTGGCTCTCTGATTGGCAGTAAGTCGTTTATAACTCTCATTAGGTATCATTTAAGCAACACAATGAAGAAGACTTGTTTGTGACTATAAACCTCCAGACCAAAAGTTAATTATTATGTAAGAACTGTAATTTCAGAGTTAACTCTTATCGCAAAAGAAAAAAAAAATGTAATTCAAAAATCGACCTTGGTGGGAAACTTTAAATTCCTCTATTCTCATAAGACAAAAAGAAACTCCAATGTACAGTATCTATAAGCACTAAAACACAGCCACAATGCTAATTTAAAAATTCCCAAAACTACAAACTCTTTGCTACTTTCAAAAATGAGGAACAAAAATCACTTTCATCAGTAACAAGTAAACTAAACAACATTAGACCAGGCACTTATCCAGCAATAATTCAGGAAAACTACTACAAAAAAATCATATATAAGGAAGGTAGAAGACAGTGAGATTACTTTGGCAGTCCCATTGGCAGACAGAATCGCGATGTAGTCGCCATCACGAGTGAATGCAGTGAGAGCTGGTTTCTTCAAATCATCCTTCACCATCTCAGCCAACTCTCAACTTTCTTCTAAGGCAAACAATGACCTAGCAACAAGTGCCTATGCAATCAGCACTGATCAAAGATCAAAACTTTGTAGTTATCCAAACAAATAGACCAATTGGGTCGGTCAAAATTAACATAACAAATGCAAAAATAACTGAAGGTTCAACAGTAAGGAATAACAGAACAAACTGGTGAACCAATACAATAAATCACAAAACTTTATAACTTAACAATAAAACATTACCCGTACCCGCCCATTACCCGTGCGGGTACCCGTATTTAGCGGATTTGACGGCACGAGAACAAGCTTAACAATAAAACATTCAAGAAACCTCACGAATCCGTGAAGATTGAAGGAAGAATGGCGGAAAGAACATTGCAGAAATTGAACAAATTGCAGAAAGAAAAATGGCGGCGTGGAGTTACTGAGTTTCGTGGAACACACCTTGAGTTTTGTCGAGACGGCGATGAAGGCTGAAGGAAAAGGGGAGAAGGACGCGGTGGATGAGAGGTTTGAAAGTGAGATGGAGGCTGGGAAACTCAGAACGGCTCAGAGGCATAAAGGGAATGGATGTTGGGGAAGAAAAAGGGTTTTGGGTTTTGGAATAAGAAAGACTATTCAGGGATATTTATGACCTTTCAGGGTTCCGTTTGTCTTTTCCTTTCAAATTTTTCTTAACTGTTTTTTTTTTTACTGGAAATTTTTCTTAACTTAACTGTTTACTTTTGAATTTTGATTATAATTTACCTTTATTAATTTATTTTTTAATTTTAATACTATTTTCAAACGAGTTTCTCTTTATTATTTTCAACTATAACAACATCATAATATTAGGTTAAATAAATATTTAAGTAAATTTTTTATCAAGTAAATATTTGAGTATTAGACATAGGATATCAACATATCATTAGTGAAAAGAAAAATCAAGGATATCAGCATATCATCTTATTTAAATGCTTATTATCTCACTAAATTATATATCTCAATTAGACTAGATATTGAATTATCTGGAAATTATTTGGGTCCCTGAATTTATAAAAATAAAATTAAGTTGGGCCCTGAACATATAAAAAAAAATTCCATTGGATCCTTGGGGTAGGGTTTCGTGAAAAGACTATTAAACTTGTTGATTTAGAATTTGTAATTTTTTTTCCCAAAATAGTATTTAGGATTGCAGGAGACCAAAATGCTGAACTATAAGACCAAAACGTGACTCGTGATCGTTTCTCCTCCATCTAAACCAACAATTTCTTCCTTCCTCAATCTTCGTTTCACGGTTACATACTCCTTCCTTGAATAGTGAATGAACTTAGATTGAATCAGTAATAATCAGTCTAATTTAACAGATTTTTTACTTTAGGTGTCCAAAATAGAAAATTTTATACAAATTTAGGGATTCAATTAAAAACTTTTTTAATACAATGACATGCTTAAAAATTCTCAAATATTTCGGAGAGCAACTAAATAATTAAACCTATTTTTAATAAGTCAATCTCTCACATTCTAAACTTAACTCATTTAAATAAATAAAAAAACTTTTTTATCAATTTTTTTTTTTATATTAATAAAAAACATTTGTTTAAAATTATCATAATTGATAATTATAGCTATAAAAACTGTCCAAAAATATAAGAAATAAATTATAATCGAGTTTTTATATCTGAAATTTAAGATTGAAGAATCATGACCCAACTAATCAGAAAATTCTAATTAAAATTTATTTTTACTTGCTTTTTGCTATTTAAAATTTAAAAAATATATAAAAAATAAAAAAGCTAGAGTACCAAAAACTTGTATAAATTTTTTTTCTACCACCGAACTCCAGAGTGCGTGTGTGTGTGTCATTCAAAGGCGACGAAAGTGTACGGTGCGTTCAGTTTTTTGTAGCTTGGGGCTTTTCGACCAAAATGGGTCCCTTTTAGAAATTATTTATCAGTTTAGGATTGTTCTAAAATAATTTACCAATTGGGAGTCCTTTTGGACACGTGAAATATTTTATTTTTTTTGGGTCTGACGGGTCAAAGGCGCCAGTTAGACTGGTGCCTTCAAAGACGCCAGTCAGACTGGGGCCTTCAAGTCAAAGGCGCCAGTCAGACTGGCGCCACCCTAAAAAAAAAAAAAAAAAGGACCTGTCCTGCAGCGCCATGTGGCGCATGCAGGAGAGGCGCCACTACGGATGGCGCCTTCAAAGGCGCCAGGCGCAGTGGCGCCTCCCTGCATGCGCCACGTGGCGCTGCAGGGATCCCCCCTTCCCCAAAAAATATTTACCCCACCCCAACCCCAACCGTCCAGACGTCTCTATAAATACCTCTTCCCGCAACCAACATACACACATATTCTCCTTGT
The DNA here is from genome assembly GCA_035048595.1 of Echinosophora koreensis. Lineage (NCBI taxonomy): Eukaryota > Viridiplantae > Streptophyta > Magnoliopsida > Fabales > Fabaceae > Echinosophora > Echinosophora koreensis. The sequence continues at coordinate 1,820,997 of JAPCYP010000002.1, read as the reverse complement.
CTGCTTGATAGACCTCATACTAGAAGTTTAATTTTTTGTAGTAGTGTTCCTTTTAAACTATTAGAAACTTCATTTAATTTCTACAAGGTAAATTTGTTATGGCTACTGTAATAATTGATGACTATTTCTTGGTGTAAATTGTTAATACAAAGTTTTTAATGTCTCTTGTTATATTATTTGGTACTTGTTATTAGGGTAAATTTTTTTGTTGCTTATTATATTAAATTCATTAATTTATTTTATCATATGTTTCATTGTTAGTCCTCATTAATCCATTTCTAATAATTTTCATATAATTAGTAATAATTTTTTTTAATACACGGTAATAATTTTATATTATTTTTCTTCTTTAAGTTTATTTTTTTATTATAATATAATAGTAATATTATTATTATTATTCACGTATTTAGTAGTGGTAATTGTTATTTAGTTTTAATTTGTAGTATGCTTATTTTAAAAACTTGTAAATAGTTATTATGATTATTTTAATTTTGCGGTAATAATAATGTTTTATTAAATTTTTTTATTAAGTTTACATATTTAAGTGTTAATCATTTTTAATATTGTTATTATTAGAAATTGTAAATTTATGGGTTATTATTATTTATTTGATATTGTTGTAGGGCATACGTCATGAGCCAAGTTGCAGTATTTGTGTGCTCGAACGGGAGAGTCTTCGATGGACCAGAAGGAATTACATTTGAAGGAGACCAAGTAACTGTGCAAATAAAACATGGTATCCGGTACGAGCGTTTGAGGGCAAAGATTCAGTCGAAGTTGAGGCTGCAACCAAATCAATCAGTTACAAAAATTGCGACAAGATATATGATATGTGACAATCCAGTGAAATATACTCTTGTTGAAATTGCTGATGATCGAGATGTGGAATGCATGCTGAATGGTTTAATCCAAAATCCGTGGACGTCAACACTTGAGTTGTACGTTGATGTTAATGTTGCAGGCACTTCCACATTCCCTGTACCGTCATTGGGGAGTAATTTCGAGCAGCGAAATGTGCCGGTAAACCTTGGCTCAAGTGCAGATGACGAAGATGACGAAGACGAAGATTGGGCAAGCGAGATGGAGGAGGAGTCAGATGAAGACGATGAGGAAGATGATATACCAACTAGTGGTTCATCGGACACCAAGGAGGAGGCTGAACAGGGTTCCAACATAGTTCTGTCCGCATTGCCGTCACCTGGAATTGCTGCAACTCCTGTTTCATCGGTGGCTCCTGGTGGATTTGTTCCGCATCAAGCTGGTTGGTTTCCTCCATCAGTTAATAATTTTATTCTGACATTATTATTATTAATTTTTATTTGTAGAAATATTATTATTTTTACTATAATTGCCAATCTATTCATTTTTCCTCGCGTGTAGGTCAATCGCATGCTGCATTCTTCAACTCATCCCCCCATTATAATTATATAAATTGGGACCATCCTGATCAGGAGATAGAATTTGAAGGCGTAGATGTTCCAGGATCGTGGAAAGTGGGTCGGGAATTGTATTTGGCTTGCGATTTGATAGTAAACAGGCAGTTCAAATGGCTGTTAAACATTATTCCATGAATGTTCATCAGGATTTCAAAGTTGTTGAATCTAAATCAACCATTTATTATGTCCAGTGCTCAAATCGTGTGACAGGATGCCCATGGAGGATGAGGGCTATCTTGTCGAAAAAGTCACTAAAGTGGGAGGTTACAAAGTGGGGTGGTCAACATAATTGTGTGAATCGGATGTTGTCGCAAGACCACACAAAGTTGGATTCTAACTTCGTATGCTCGTGCATACTAGGTACGATCATTAGTCAATTTATTTTGTTTCAGCACTTTTAATTGAAATTGTAATCTAACTTTAAATTTAAATCGACTTCCTAGGTATGGTCCGAGAAGCGCCATCGGTCACAATCGCTTTGATACGCGAAAGAATTCTAAGTACTTATGGGTACAAGATATCGTACAGAAAAGCATGGAAAGCCAAGCAAAAGGCCATTGTGAAGGTATTTGGAGATTGGGATGAATCCTATGCCATGCTGCCTAGATGGTTACAACACATGCAGTTGTTTTCACCAGATTCATTTTACAAGATCGAGACCAATCTATATGTGGTGGGCAATCGTGTGAACAACCAATATCGCACGTTTCATCGTGTTTTCTGGACGTTTAGACAATGTTGTGATGCATTTAATAACTGCAAACCAATAATACAGATTGATGGTACATTTCTGTATGGTAAGTATCGTGGCACACTGTTGATTGCCACATCACCGGATGGAAACAATCATGTGCTGTCGCTTGCTTTTGCTGTTGTGGAAGGAGAAACGTTAGATGCTTGGTCTTGGTTTTTGGGATTGATCCGGGAACATGTTACTAATAAGACGGGTATATGTCTGATCTCCGACCGGCACCAAAGCATTAAATCGGCCGTTTCGAATCCTCACCTAGGTTGGCAGCCTCCGAATGCGTATCATGTATACTGTATTCGACATATTACCAGTAATTTCAACCAGAGATTCAAGAATAAAAAGTTAAAGGAGAATCTGATGACTCTAGGTATGCCTTTTTCAAACTACATATATATGCTCGTGTATATACAACCTGCCACCATTGATTATCCCCCCATTGAGAGAAGTGCCCAAAATGATCTTCCAACCACTTCAACTTTATTCTTGACCCTTTCATGTCAGAATCGTTAGGAAGCCTGCCTAGCATTTCACCGACATATTGCTTCCATTGTCTATGAGTTGTACCAATAACAGCGGGACCGTTAATACGCAGGCCACAAAGAATAGCAACATCCTGCAGTGTGATGGTGCATTCTCCCCACGGCATGTGAAAGGTATGTGTCTCGGGTCTCCATCTCTCAACAAGTGCAGTAATTAAATTATGATCAAGCTGGGTGATATTTACTTGGGCGACCCCCAAGAAACCGGCTGTATGAAGATTAGTTCTGACAGACTCTGGGAGATCCATAACAGAAGGATTAAATCCAAGTCCACGTCGAGCTCTAAGAACTCGATCGGGTGATCCATTCCATACGTGCTGGGAAACATGCTTTTCTTGCAGCTTCAATAGTGAAGCATCCACCGGGCCGGGGTTTACCAATCGTGCCCCTGATTGTGTGAGCTAGATGATGCCATATTTTAACCTGACATTAAAAAATATTTGAATTATATAGGTTATATCATTAAATAATTAAAAATAGATTATATTAAATATAATTTTCATCTAACTAATAACAAGTAATAAATAATATAACAAGATTGAATGGAAGACTACTACAAAAATTTCAACTATAAGTATGAGGAGTAACACTGACAATAATGATAAAGTAGCCTAAATAAATTTATCTTGTAGAAATTAAACGAAGTTTCTAACAATTTGAAACATATGATAAAATAAATTAATGTATTTATTTTAATTCAAAATACTAAGCAACAAAAAAAATTACCCTAATAACAAGTAGCAAATAATATAACTAACAAGTGACATTAAAAACTTTGTATTGCCAATTTACACCAACAAATAGTCATTAATTACTACAGTAGCCATAAATTTACCTGGTAGAAATTTAACGAAGTTTCCAACAATTTGAACGAAACACTGCTATAAAAAATTAAACTACTAGTATGAGGAGTAACAATGAAACATACGCTAAAATAAATTAATATATTTATTTAAATTTAAGATAATAATCAACAAAATTTTTTTTTACCCTAATGACAAGTAGCAAATAATATAACAAGAGACATTAAAAACTTTGTATTGCCAATTTACACCAACAAATAGTCATCAATTACTACAGTAGCCATAAAAATTTACCTGGTAGAAATTTAACGAAGTTTCCAACAATTTGAACGAAACACTGCTATAAAAAATTAAACTACTAGTATGAGGAGTAACAATGAAACATACGCTAAAATAAATTAATGTATTTATTTAAATTTAAGATAATAATCAACCAAAAAAAAAATTACCCTAATGACAAGTATCAAATAATATAACAAGAGACATTAAAAACTTTGTATTAACAATTTACACCAAGAAATAGTCATCAATTATTACAGTGGCCATAACAAATTTACCTTGTAGAAATTAAATGAAGTTTCCAACAGTTTAAAAGGAACACTACTACAAAAAATTAAACTACTAGTATGAGGACTAACAATGAAACATATGATAAAATAAATTAATGAATTTAATTAAATTTAAAATAATAAGCAACAAAAAAAATTACCATAATAATAAGTACCAAATAATATAACAAGAGACATTAAAAACTTTGTATTAACAATTTACACCAAGAAATTGTCATCAATTATTATAGTAGCTATAACAAATTTACCTTGTAGAAATTAAATGAAGTTTCCAATAATTCAAAAAGAACACTGCACTGCTATAAAAAATTAAATTATTAGTATGAGGTGTATCAAGCAGACAAGGAGATTATGTGTGTATGTTGGTTGGGGGAGGAGGTATTTATAGAGACGTGTGTGGTGTGTGTGTCTATTGGGTGGGTGGGTGGGTGGGTGGGTGAAATGGGGGGGAACGGGGGGCCTTGATTCTGGACGGTTGGGGTTGGGGTGGGATAAATATTTTTTGGGGAAGGGGGGATCCCTGCAGCGCCACGTGGCGAATGCAGGACAGGTCCCTTTTTTTTTTTTTTTAAGGGTGGCGCCAGTCTAACTGGCGCCTTTGACCCGTCAGACCCTAAAAAAATAAAATATTCCACATATCCAAAAGGATCCCCAATTGATAAATTGTTTCAGAACAACCCTAAACTGATAAATAGTTTCTAAAAGGAACCCATTTTGGTAAAAAAGCCGTAGCTTGGTGCATTGATATCAAATGGCGACGTCTTTGTCAAACATGTTGTTGAAGGGAATCGCAGCTCGTTCTCTCAGCAGGCCTGTAAGATCTTCAACCACTTTGATTTCATTTTTATCATTTATGCCAACAAAGCCTACTGTTTAATCCTTGCCATTTCATGTGAATCATATAAAGTTGCATGCTTTTATTAACCCTCAATAACGGGTATCGTTTGTTTCAATCCATCTTCGCTAAATTGTCGAATTGCGTTGCTCGGAATCAAGTTTTTTTTTTTTTTTTAATTGTTGTGTTAAATAATTGAAGATGGAATTAAGTTAGTGCAAATGGGTAATTTATATATTATATATATAGAATTAGAACTTTGGAGATATTGGAAACAGTTTTCTAGATCTTACTCTCGGTGTGTTCATGGTTCCTCGTAATATTAGGTTGTTTTCTTCTTTTTCTTTGAATAAAATATTGGTACTTCTATTTTTTGTATTTAATCTGTTTGTAAACTTGCTTTGATTCGCATTAATGATTGTTTTGTTAGGAATTAATATTGCGATGGCAATATTGCGGTTTTGGTAGTCTCCACATTTGCATCATGACTGCAATCACAGCCGCATTATCCTGCAATTTAAAACTATGGGCATTATTATGTTTGCCTGATACATCCTTGGCTTCACTTACCCCAAATTGATTTTGGAGAAGGTGGCCATATATATATATCATTGTGTTACTCTATTAATTAGTACCAACTATTTTTGGTTAGTTTTTTTATCCTTCAAACTGCATGTTATAATATTCTTTTCTAATGCTCTTCCTTTAACATGTTAGCAGTTAAATGGTTCCTTTTACCATTATGGCATTAGATACTCGACGACAGTGTCAAATGATTCTGACACACATGATGACTTCAAGCCAGCTAATAAGCTTGAGAATTCTGGCGTTTCTTTGACAAATATTGTTGAGCAGGTAAATAAATGCATATCAATTGAATCTTTTACGTGTAAAATGTTCCAAAGTTTTTTAAATAATGCAAGTAATCTGTTACTTGAACTCTTTTTCACTGTGATTAATATGTGCAGGATGTCAAGGATAATCCTGTTATGATTTACATGAAAGGTGTGCCTGAATTTCCACAATGTGGATTTAGTTCACTTGCAGTTAGAGTTTTAAATCAATATGGTAAGTACTAAAACCATAACTTTTGCACACAAAATTGTATGTTCTGAAGTTGTCTCTTCATGGTAGAAGTGTTCCTTTTCCCAATGTTCCAAAAATTGTGCATCCATCTCTCAGCAAAAAATAAAAAGTGTTCACCTACTGTGATCGAATAGAAGCATTTCTATAATGTTGTGAGTTGTAAGGGCACAATGAGAGAATATGACAAGAAAGATAAAAATAGAGCATGAGTTGGGACAGACTAGTACTGGTACTTGTGAGCTTGGTGTGGGTGTGCTGCATATGTGTCAATATTTGAGAGCCCTTAAAGATATGGGACTTTGGTGTCATGTAATCAAGAATATGCAAAAGAAGAATAAAGTCTAGACTCAGAATGGATGTAGGATTACATTTCTTGTAAAAAATATGGCGATTAATTTGCTGAAGGCAACTGGCATCAGTGTGGCTACCCTATTGCTATAATCTCATGGTCTATGGTTTAATTTAGTTGAATGCCATCATTTAGAATTCGCCATTATTAATGGAAAGTAGCATATATTGTTTAATAACAACACTGAAGGAAGCAATAATAAAGAGAAGTCTATGTCTGTCGGTCTGAAATTTAATTATGTTGACCTATATGCTTATATTACATGCTATGCTTCTAAGTTCAAAACATGTTTTTCTCTTTGCTGATATTTTTGTTCTTGTACTTTCTATATGGCGAAGTTGTAGAAGAAACTTGTTCCAAATATGAATTCACAGTAATCAATAACAATTCTCTGAGTTGCAGTCAGCATTATTATATGATTATATGTTGCTATTGCAGATGTTTCTATAAGTGCGAGAAACATTTTGGAGGATCCTGAACTGAAAAGTGCTGTAAAAGCCTTCAGGTAACGTCATGCTTGCTGGTCTTGTCACTCTCTCCTTCATAACATCTTAATATATGGCACTCATAAAAATGTATCAATCATCTATAATTGTAGTTTATAGATTACTAAGAAAATTAGGTGGTTGATAGTTTGCGTTGTGGTGGGCTGATAAGGCATCATGGCATGTTTGGCATTTGGAATTAAGCTTAGAGTTGAGACTAAGAATTGGAATTAGAAATAAAGTTCCAATTACCAATGTCAAATTATCAAATTCCAAAAGGGTAAGCCTTTTTTTTTTTGTACATAAACGGCTAGGACTTATAATACACCTTGCCCCTTTTCTCTCTACTTCCCCATTGGATGACCAACCTTCTTCACCTGCCACTGCTGGCAACAATCTCACCATCGAGTCCCCTAGATAGCTGTTGTCACCAGCAACTTTCAACATCTTCATCTTTCTTCATGCAATTCCTGACTCTGTTGATTCTTTCTCTCTCTGACTCATCCACAAATTTTGTTTCCTTGCTTTTGGTCTTAATTTATTGATTATTGATTGCTTTGTTTCCTTGTTCTCTCTTTTTCTGTAGTCTATGTAATGGGTTGTGCTATTTTGAGCATTAACATTTCATCATTAGTTATCAGCAGATCATCCAAGTATCAGGGTGAGTTGAAGGGTTTTACAATTTATGTTTATGATAACGAATGAAGAGTTTTCAGTAAATTGAACTAGCAAAACCCTTTAATGCCTATGGTGTTCAATGGATGAGTGTCCTGTTAGTGAACTGAAGGTCATCAAAATGAGTTTGAAGATCAAAGTTTGTTCTCCTGTTCTTTTTATATATGTGAATCTGATGCGATTGATTTTAATATGGTACCTAATTGAATTGGTTATTATTTGTCTTTTCTCCCCTTCGACCCTCTAGTTTCTGAACATCTGAACCACAATCATATCAAATCTTTGGAAATTATTGGCAACTATGCAAAAGGTTGCTAAATGTCATTTTGTCTTTCTATCTGGTGTAATATGACTGTGAGCTCATATTTGATTGGTGCTCAAGCATGGTAGCACCAGATTTACAGGTGCTTCCAAGTTTAACACCTTTTTTCCTTTAAAAGGTTGAATAATTGACAGATAAGAAAAACTTTTGTATGGTACCAAAGTGTTCTCCATGTTTCTATGCAGTAACTGGCCAACATTTCCACAAATTTTCGTTAAGGGAGAGTTTATTGGGGGATCAGATATCATTCTCAATATGCACCAGGTTAGTTCGTGTTGAAGTACTTGATCTTTTTTACTTGTGCCCATTATTTTGTACTGTACTGTTCAATAACATTTTATATCCTTGTAGAGTGGTGAATTGAAGGAAAAGCTTAAAGATATTGCATCCAAGCAGTAAAAGCACGACTAAGGTGATGAAATTCAAGAGACATCGTTTACAAGAAACTTGTTTGATGTTACCCTATTTGAGTTGCTGAAAGATGATATTATGTGAATTCTTTGTATTAGAATTTCTGGATTATGTAAGTTCTTTTTGAAATAAGAAGTTTGGGGTATTCCTTATGTAAGAAGTTCTTTGTTCCTTACTTTAATGTTTATGTATTGTATATAACATAACAATAATGATTTTTGATAATCACAATTGAGACAACATATGGTGCCCTTTTTGTTTTGTGATGTATTTTTGAGATGTGTGCATACATAGAAGATAAAATGTGAGAGATAAAGATAAATGCATACAGTATCACATACGGTGTCTAAAATTTGATGTTTATTAAATAACATAACTCATAACGTAAATAAGAGTCAAGAGTAATCTTGTATGCATATGGACTCTGGAGTTGGTTGCTTTGACACTGAAACTGAGAAAACAAAGAAGCTACTTCCAATAGTCAAAACAAAATCTTTCCAATAGTACATTGATTCTTTTTCTACATTCTATGATAATATAAAGAGAACAATACTTGGAAAACACATTCAGATTTTTATTTCTCAGGAACATGACAAAAAGGGAACCAGGAAGTTGATTCTCATACACCATATCATACATATCCCTGAACCGTTCCATGATCTAGCCACTTGTTATATGTGCATCTCAACCTTTTTCTGTTATTTTTCCATGTAACTTCTATAGCTATGCCCTGATATTATGTTATTTATGAGGATCCCCCAATCCCTAGCCTTGAAGTAAGCCAATTGGAGACCTCATCCATCTCTCTAGGAACTGTGTAATGACCAAGCCTGCACAGAATGGCAAACCAAAAGGTTAAACAATTGCTTGAAACTGATCCATGTTCCATTCAGTATTGGGTTATATCTTGAAAAAAAAGAGAAGTTACCCATCATAGGATTTGAATGTAATATATCGAAACCCTGCTGAACTTAAGGATTGGGCTGATGTCTCTGCGTATTTGTAGAGGACTTCATCATCATCTACAATATGAATTTTGAATATTTAATGTAAGAATAACGCTCTTTTTTCTTGGTACATGAATATTGAATAATACTCTATAGTCTATACATAACACAATTTACCTCACATCTCTCAAATCAGCTGAGGTTGTAGAATCAAAGTGTATGTGTGCAGAAAATGAGGAAGGATCAAATATAATCAAATGATAAAAATTGTGTAAATATGAGGTGACGTATGTGGTGGTGTATGTATAAAGTGTGTGCATAGCATGTGTTGTTAATATAAGCCATAGTAGCATGTACATGCTTAATCATATGATAGCAGCAAAAGACACCAATATATGCTAACAAATCCATGAGGTGGTATAAAGGATTTTGCAATATTAGACCATAAATCTACTTCAGGCAGATGATATATGCAAAGGATATCTGAATCGTTGGCTAGTTGAAGAAGAGTTGCTGCATAATTGAAAGCCATAGGTCCACCAAAGGAGCTGCTATGACTAACGAGATTGGATTCTAATAAAGTGGTGATCTAAAAATATTCAGAACAAGTAGAAATTTCTTCATGCATGCTAGAGTCTAATGCAGTAAAATAGTATTAATTTAATTTGCGTATGTCTCTCAAATTAGAAGAAACAATGACATAGCATATTATAAGGTGTATAGATACATACTGATTCCATGGATCAGCAAAATGGGTAATGAAGCAGCTCGCCTTCTTGCTTCATGTGACACTTCTATCTTGTTCCTTAAGCTCCTAAATAAACAGCAGTTGCCAACCAAAGCAATAAACATTAGAATTAAGCATGTGTCTACATGGACCACCAGATCCATATACTGGCGTAGTTATTGGGCTCTCTCATTGACCCTACTTACTGCATACTGAATTCATCTTTCTGTAAATTGCATACCGAGTTTACTTTAAAGAAAGTCTTATGATAATAATAATAATAATATAAAAAGTGACGAACCAAAGGGGTTAGGATAATAATAACATTTGTATAGTGTATCCACTAACTATGATACTGATTATTCAAAGGGGTTATGCAAACACGCAAATGTTATCATACCTTGATGCTGGAAGCCAGCCACTTAGTCCAACAACAGCTCTTAAGTTGACAGGGTACGAAATGCCATTTCCATACCTTCCTAAGGCAAAACAAGTTGCTGAGTATAGGGCTATTGCAGCACCCATACTGAAGCCTCCAATTCCAACTTTCACTGTCACAAATTTTTTTTGTTTTAATGTAGTTCATCAACAGAATGATTCTACAAAATATCAATTACCAGTTCCAAATTGGATATGCTTAAAGGTGTGGGTGTGACAGACTAAGAGTGTACATATTAAAATTTGGTCACTTTTTTCTTTCTTTAATTTTTTTACTCACTTGAATGAGGGTTATAGATGAAGAACAATTTGTTCTCTACTGTGGAATGAATGTGATATCATGAGACTATGTAGAATTGAAAAATACTTAGGTAACTCCTATTTATTATTTAGCCTTGAAAGTACCATCAGCTGGCTCTGTTGACAACAAGTTGGCAATGTGTGCTGCTGAGGCATCTAAGCCCTCCCAATCATCTGCACCATCTTCTGAAATTTCTCCCATATCAAACCCTGGTCAATGTTAATTGTTAAATAAGAAAATTAAGGTTTCTGTTTTATGACAAGATGTGTTAGTTTACATAGTGCTGAATTGCTGATTTAATTAAAAAGAATAGAAATGTTACATGCAGTGCAAGGAAAACCACCAAGTATGGCTACAGGACGGGTAGGAGCAGTTGGGCAAATCCATTTAACCTGAACCATATATCATATCAAAAGAAACATCATATATTTAGTACTAGAGATTTATCAAAATATGATAGTATATGAAGTGAGAATATGTGTGTACAGTGTACTGAAGCAAAATAGTAAGTTTATTTCTTACATTTGGAAGTGGAAGGGATTCCAGGAGCTGAGATGAGCTGCAACAAAACCAAGATCAAAATCTTTATTATGTTTTTCTCATAGAATAGAATCAGAGAAGATAACAAAAATCAATTAGGAAAACACTGGCTTTCTGGAAAAAAAAATCCAGGATTAAAATGATCAAATCTATGGTATTTTCTATACCACACCAAACACATTGCTCTCATGTCAAAAAAAAAAAAAAAAAACACATTGCTCAAAGAATAATGGTTTAGTGAACTTTTTGGTCATTCTATTGTGTTCTAACTCCTATATTTCAAACTTGGTCATGTGATAGGGGCTGGACTCATGTTTCATGATTCATACATGCAGGTGCTACCAATACATTTTTGGTTAATCAAAATTATTTTACATTTCTAATCATTATTATTCTAAGTAAAAAATTCATGTATTTAATTAAGATCCTTAAAAAAGAAAATATTTAGTATGTAAAATTTGTTAATATAAAATTTTAGTGTAAAATGTATTTTTAAATGGATGGATCGGATATCCATCCATATAAAAATGATTAATGGATGGGTTGGATGGTTTTTTATTAGATGGATCATGGATAGATTGGATTTTTTTAATATATTTTTAATGGATCGAAATGGATTGACGGATTGTTTTTATCCGATCCATTATAATCCGGATCAAAATCCATCCGTTTGCCACCCTTAATTTTAGGTGAGTTTTGGTACTGATCAACCACTGTAAAAGTCAAAAGAAGGTACTGATCATTTGGGTCTCTTCCAACTGCTATTAGCAGCTATCCCCCGTACTGTGTCTTTAGCTGACAACCATCAACCCCGACAAATGGCCTACTACCAGCTATAAAACCCTTTTTACAGCATTTGAGACATATAGAAACCTCCGAACCTAGGTTGCAAATTAGGACTATACCTATATAACTTCAGAGACTAAAACCAATGTTTTGAAATTGTCAGGGACCGAAACCATTGCAAAAAAATGTCATGGATGAAAACCAAAACTCGCCTAAAATGTTCATTAAACCAAGAATAATTCTAGAATCTATAAGTTTCTATTCGTATAAATATTCTTCTATCAAAAGTCATGTCAAGCTACTCAATTTAGTAGAGAAACAATTGATCTTGTGGTCCTCCACTCCACCAGTAGGGAATCTAGTATGTACTCTTCCAAAATTAATCATGCGACAATTATAATAACAACTTTTTCCAACAGAATTTATTCCATTTAGAATTTAGAATCTCAACAGAAAGAAGCTCTCAACACTGAAAACAATCAAAATCAAGAAAACCCAAGTTTTGTATCTGACTCTCTTTATCTTTATGAAGAGTAGAAAAATGTGCAGATATGCAGAAAAGTGTATAAGTGAGCATGAGTGACGTTATTATGAGAAAATAAGGTAGAAGAGGTACAGATGTACAATACAAGCCCTTTAGAAGAATGAATAACTAATAGTTTGTGACAATGTTAGCAATAACAATATTGAAGAGATGGCATGGCATCCTTACCTCAAACCATTATCACCAAGACCATGCAGCCAAACTATTGTGGCTTGGTGTTTTCCTTTAGGCCTCACTACATGTGTCCTCCCAAACTCCAAAGTTCTTCGAGCAGTTCTACTACCTGCAAATGACATACAAAGTTTAAAGAATTCATGACAGTTAAAACTATACAAAAATCTACAACAAAGATACAGATGCATGGATTATAAAAATGACTTTTCAAATACATATATATAACTGCTAAAGTCCCACATTGGATAGTAATAAGACCTGAATAATGTTTATAAGTGAAGGGCAATCCTCACCTCGTGAACTAGTTTTTGAGGTTGAGTTAGGCCCAAACTCGAACTCTAAGAATAACTATGTAATAGAAAGAAGAAGATCATGCAAAGGATGAGCAATAAAACTAACCTGAGCCCATATGAAAATGTGCATGTGCATAGCTCATTTTGGTGTAAGACACTTCCAAATTAGTGCTATATCACCTATTGCAGTGAGTCAAGTGACTAAAAAGAGGTTCTGCAATGAAGAAAATGCAGAATGGTGATGCCTCTTTATACCCAGAGGGATTAGGTGGAGGTGGAATAAACGTGTGACTATGTGTGCATTGTTATGTACGTGTAATGTGCACAGTGCACAAGCTATATACACAGACACTGTGTCTAGAACCGCCTAAGAGAGCATCCATGAAAAGATACAAAAGCTGGAAACCTTTTATGGGCAGAGAGAATCCAAGCAGAGGAAAGCACATTCATCCATTTCTAAGGCACACAGCTAGCACAGACTCTGGACTCGCACATTGGGAGAGAATCTATGCTTGTGTTGTGGGCAGTGGCTAGAAAATAAAGAAACAAAACAGCAGAAACAACTGAAGAATATATATTATTAAAACAAGAAAGGATAACTAAGTTTATGAAATGAAAGAGAAAAGATATTTGAACACGCAAGCTTGACACCCATTTTTGACACTTTGGTTAATCGGTGTAAATATTTGGTTAATTCAGTTCATTATATGGTTAATCACGTGTAAATATTTGGTTAATTCATGATGACTCATTAATTATATAAAGAACTGAATTAAATAGATATTTGCATGTGATTAGCCAAATATTTATATGATAATAAAAAATAAGCTTCATATGACCCATTAACCATATAATGAACTGAATTAACCAAGTATTTACACATGATTAACCAGGTGTCAAAAGTGGGTGTCCCAACCAGGTATGCAAATAACACAACTGGAAATGAAATTATCTATTTCACAATCATTTGTTTATGAATTCCTGCATGATTGATGGATACCCACTAACCTCAGACTAAAGTTCTTGTCACTCAAATCTATACATCTATATATAGGTATATTATTATAATTATAATGTAAAAGAAAGTTTCGGTCTCATGACACGTGTCCTACCATATCAGTATTTTTTCTTCCAAAATCAGTTTTTATTATATATTTTCATTCTATAATATTATTATTTGGTTTTTTGTTATATATAATGACCTTAATTATCAATTACTTTTATATTCAATTGATTGTTCTATGCAAATAATATTATAAATTACAAATTTATCACCAATAATATTTGTATGGTATATTCATTGTTACTAAAATTATTCCAAGTAATTTCCTTTCAAGAATTTCAAATTATTTCTCATTCCTCGTAATTTCAAACTATTTCCTTTGCAAAGGATTCTTCAATGGCCAACATCAATGATAGCAAAATAGGAAGACAAAATTTATGGTTATTTTTTAAAGGATTTAATTGATATACACTGATAGTGTAAAGTTTTTTTATACTGTCAACCAATCAGAAATTGATATACCATTATAAATATTTGATTCTTATCCTAACTACCTTAAAAGTCACCAATTCTATGATTTCTGATTAGTTGTCAGTGTAAAAATCTTTACACTGACAGTGTATACAAATTAAACTCTTTTTTAAAATACAAAGGATCATTCACACTATATAAGTTTTCTTTCATATTTTACCTTCTTTCATTTTGGTTCAGCTTTTGGGTTCTCTTTATCATTTTTTTTAAGGTAAATGTCTATCTTTTTCTCATCCTATGCCACTTTTTCTTTCTCAATTCAAAATGTAAAATGCAAATAATTCAGATTTTAGAAGCTTTTCTTTGACATTTTTTCATTCACTAGATTGTTTTGTTTATGATTTTATTTTATTATTATTATTATTTTGTTTATTTTTTCTCTTATAAGCTTTCAATATGACTAAGCTTTTCGGCTTGCAACCTTTGTTTAGAAGAGTGTGGTAAGTAGACTTTACCATAAAATAGAACAAGTTGATATTATGAGAAACACATCACATTGACTTCTATTTTTCATTTCGATTAATTTTCTTATAAAAATATGTTGTTTTCTCTTCGGGTTAATGAAAAGATGGAATGAGTTATGAGAGACTAACTTGCTACCATCATACAATTTCAGAGATCAAAATGGTAATTCACTAGGTTGTCATGCTCCTCTCTCGCTTGCTGGTTGTCGAGTCGAACCAATGGTTAGGTAAAGTCCTCCTCTCCAGGATTCGAACCCTTGAACTTACAAGTAAAGTTCGTTTGGGAGTACAGTCCACTTCCATCGCGATCAATCACTTTCGGATTACATAATTAGGCCATCTCCAACGACAGTGCTTAACTGAGTTTGGAGGAGCATGACAAGATGCCACATGTAAGAATCATTCTTATATAAGAACCAGTATACATTTAATTTTATAAACTTATTATTTATAATTATATTTATTTTTAACTAATCTTGTGCCACACACGGATGCAAATACTAGTTATCAAAGAAGAAATTGGAAGAAAAGAAATTGAGCAAAATCAACAGAAAAGAAAACCTTTTCCACTTGATAAGTCACTTAAGAATGTCATTACACTAGCCTTCCTCTCTCTTGCTTTCTTGTGTGCCACTAAACTTAGTTGCTCAAACCCCACTGGAAGACCAAATATCCCAAAGCTCTACCACTTGAGCTATACTAGCGGGACAAAGTTTTGTTTGTTTATACTCATGAGAAATAGCACAACTGCACAAGTCCAAAGGCTAGAGCTTCTAGTAATTTACAAAAGTATAGCAGCTCTTAATCTCATTTTATTTTATGAAAAATAGCATCCTAGAATCTTTCATGTATTTTTTTTTCCCTATACAAGCAACTTCTTTAGAATATAAAATAGAAAACGTTAAGCCAAAAGAAAGAATCTTAAGAAGCATAACATAAGCAAGCCCTTTTTTCTGACAAAATCTTATTTCTGAATTATTATAGCAATTGCTGCATATCTTTTCGATTGTCTGGCAGATAAGGCTTTAGTTGATACTTGACTCCAAGTCTCCAACTTTATACATTCCAGTATCCCACTGGCCCTTCTTTTATATATTTGGTTTATTTATTGATTTCCCATTTCGGTGTCCCCAATGCAAGTTGTGCATATATTTGCAGCTTAATTTGATTCTCAACAGTAATAGCAAATGTGTATAGTTTATTGCCAAGTGAAAAGTGGACATGGCATATATCCCATCCTCAACAAGAAATCTTAAAATGTTATATATGCTTCTTTCTTTCCATCACTGGTTTTGGTTTGTAGTTTGGTTGCCATCTTTTCTGAAGTTCAATCTAGGAATTTAATCAAATTGGATATGATATGATGCTCAACCTAGGATTTTAATCAAGCTCCAGAAAAAGAATCCAACACCCCATAAATAACCACCAAAATTATTTTTTTAATTTATTTTTGCTTCTTTTGCCTAATGTCATTGAAATTTTGAAGTTGTATTAGGTTTGGTTATTTGAGGTTTGTATTAATGTTGCTTCATTAATAATATTAAACTGACTTAAAGCTCAAATAATGTACCCAAAAAAAAAAAAAAAACTAAATGTGTTGCTGACAGTGATATAGCAGATTCTAATTGGATGACCAATAAATGGTTGAGCACCTAATGTCTTGCTGGTGTTGTCTAAGGTGCACCACCCACCAAAGTGATGCAGTGGTGCACAACCCACATGATAGATTGTGGGCCAATCATTTTGCTATGTGGAGCATTTGACTTTTCAACTCAAGTTGTATTTTTTTAACAGTCAAAATATATTGTATTTGCATTAAGTATTTGCATATATAGTATATAGTATTTTCGAATTACACCACCGCCGACCGCCACCGCCATTGCCGACAGGTCACCATCCATGTATTTTGAAAATATTAAATACGCAAATATCAAATACAAATACACTATATTTTGACAGCTAAAAAAATACAACATGGGTTTAAAATTCAAATGATCCACATGGCAAAATAATTGGCCCACAATGTGTCATATGGGTGGTGTATCATAGCCTTCACCTGTTTTGCTAGGTCAAAAAATTGTTTTCCCTTAAGGAGAACTTAACGCAACTTTTGGTTTTGTCAACTCCTTCCTAGCCCCATGCTCAAAACTGTAAAATTGCATCAGTACAAATAGGAGCCATTTTTTATAAGCAGATTAAATATGCTGTTGGCACCAACTTATTGTTGAAAATTTAAAAACTGTACGGTGGGTGTAATCTTCCAGATTAGGCAGCTTAAATTGGCAAAGCTATATTGAGTACCAAATTGAAAAGGTGTGTAAACTTCAAATTCTAAAATTAGTGCAACTCGATTGTGACTATTTTCAAATATTTTAGAGCTCTCATTTGCAATAAGCTGGCATGCACACCAGTAAAATATTCCTTTTCTTGAAAAAAAAGATAACAATCTGTCAACACAAATTAAAAATTTCCCTCTTCCCTTGAAGAATGAACACAATTTACAGGTTATTAATTAGTTTCAAAAACTTCAACATTACGTTTGTGGTATTAGTTGGATTAATTACTTTCATCTAGGGCAAGATGCTGGTGCTCATCTATTGACTAGACATTTGTGAAGCATAACATGCTTGTTTCTAGCTTCACTTTCTGTCACTCATAAGTATAGATTAATTAGCGGATGAGGAAATCCATCTTTTGTCAGGACAAAAATGAACTTCATATGTCAACACCGTTTTTTAACTTGATGGGAAAGATGTTAAAGGCAAGGTTATTAAAATCGGACCGGTCATCGACTCAGTCATGACACCGGTTTAATGGGTCACTGGTTGAACCAGCGAATCATCGATTGAATTGGATGAATCGGTACATATCAAATATGTAAATTTTATAATTAAGTTATGTATGTATAAAATATTTGTAAACAATAAAATAACTAGTTTTGATGGTGCAGTGGTAAAGCTACTTGAAATTAAACTTCAGGACCAAGGTTTGATCCCCTCTCACATGCAACTTTTTGGAATTATTTCAAATTCGTCGTGGCGTGCGTGCGTGAGTGCCATCGTGAGTGGGCTGTGACCTTGAACAATGTGCAGGTGGATAGCTCGGGTGGTTCGACCATTACCAATTCAGCTGGTTTAATCTGATTCGATCGTGGTTCGATGACGTTAGCACCAATCTAGTGGCTCATGCAGTATGATATGATGATCGGACCTGCCATAGATTCAGTTTCCGGCAGAACTGGACCGACCGGCCCATCCGGTCTGAGTTTAATAACATTGGTTAAAGGTACTCGAGAAAATGAGTCCATTCACTCATACTCTTTTACTTTTACCAAAATTAGTTGCTTTGGTTGTGAGTTAATTAAAAAATGTGAGTGAGATGTCGCCAAAGAAGTTTTCAATTGAAAAGTAATGGATAAGTTGAAAGTTAATATATATAAATGAAAAAGATCACTAGATCTATAATATTTCAAGGTTTTGGGGTTAAAATATCGTGTTAAATTCATATATAGTTCTTTGCTTTACTCATTGCCCATTTTTGTCCCTAAACCTTTTTAATTGTGCGATTTATGCCCCTCAAAAATTTAATTGCACTTTTAGTCCTCTAATTTGTCGAATTGTGTAAAATCAGTCCTTCTGTCCATGACCAGTCAACATGTAGTAATGATTGATTTTGCACAATTTTACAAAGTAGAGGATGAAATGTGCAATTAAAATTTTTGAGGGACCAAAATCGCACAATTGAAACAGTTGAGGGACGAAAAGTGCAATTAAGCCTTTAAAAATTGATAATAATTTTTTTAAATAGCAATATTCTTTCAAATTTTATTTTGTTAGGTTGATTGCTCAAGTGATATTTAGCAAGAGAGCTATTGACTCATTTTTCAAGAGAAAAGATAGAATAAACGATGAAACATAGATTGGTGTGCACCAATTTTAAATTCAGAGTGCGATGTTGAAAATTTTGTTAACCAACCTACAATGACTACCATTGAGCAACCTATTGAATCCTAAAGCTATAAGGATTGAACAAGGAAAAATTAATATTCATACTTTGATACATGATCCTAGAAAGTGTCCACAAATTTGGGACTGTGCTATCAATTAATAAGATAAAGTTTGTATGGTATAAATAAAGTTCGGACAATATTAATTTATTATGGATGTGTATCCACTTTCTGGTCAAAAAGATTATCTCGTCAATTTCAAGTTCATTGGTTTAAAAGTTTTTATTAATTAGAGTATTTACCGGAAGTAAATGTTGCCTTTTGTTTTCCATGTTATTTATTTTCTAAATGATCAAAGTCTATTCACTTTTGGCTCCCTAATATCAAATTTATTAGTTATGGTTAGAGTGTTCATCATATCAATTTATTTCATGTTACAAATATTTGCCCTTAGGCCTCTCATATCAAATTTCTGGCTCCGCCCATCAATCTACTAACGAATCTATATGTTTGGACTTCTGACATGCGAAAAATAACATCACAAGTACCCATGAAATAACATCTAAGTTTTGTCCTTATCATCAACTCGCCTGGTAGCTTGGTTGGCTTCTCGAAGAACGTGGTAGATCTCGATGCTCCAACACCTCTGCATAATGAGCTTGGTATCTTCTATGAATCTATCAAAGCAGCATGAAGATGTTGACTCGACAACTCCGGTGCCATGAGCAGTTTCTATTCTTCGCATCCAAAACCATGTTGCAACACCATCTCCATCTCGATGTCCACCACAAGGTTGCTAAAGCAGACCTGAGTTCCTTCTTTTGCATGTGTAGCAAGGTTTTAATTTGAGATCGCAGTTGAGGTCGCATTGTCTTTTTCGTTATTGTGGATAATTGAGGAAAAATGTGACCGTAATTGCGATCGCGATACGGTTTTGGAGACTATCAAAACCACAATGTTGTGACCTCTGTTGCAATTTTCATGAGTTCGTAGTAAAAAAATTTATAGGTAAGCTCTTTATCGTTTGATTAAGATCACCTCATATCAATTTCAAAATGAAAATCCAATCGGTTACTAGTGAAACTCATGTAGAATGATGTCAGAGCGAAGAAGAATTACAGCATATTCCTGAAGCATATTTAATGCATGCTTGGTTTGGAGTATAAGTTTGTCGGGTCAAGTGAAGCTCTTAAAAATTAAGTTTAGTAAGTCGCGGCTTCTATGGTGAGAGAGCTACACATATCTCTCACCGTGAGAGACTATAAATGACCGTAGATCAGGTATTGGCACACGATATTATGGTACACCTGCCCGCACCATATCATTCTTCATTTCATTCTCTTCCCTATCTCGCTCTCAACTCTCCTTCAATTGCCCCGTCCATCTCTCTCACGGCGCGACGTTGCTAGACGGCGGGTGGATGGTGGTGGGATAGGCGAAGTCAGAGGAGCGATGGTGGAAGGGTGCCCACGGTGGTGGCATTGTGATGAAGGAGATGGAGGTGGCAAGGACCCTAGGGGTAGTTACGGGAGGAATAATCTGGTATAGAGGGTGTACGATGTTATCATGAGAATCATATTAATCAATAATTAATATTGCTCTCTCATGATGAGAGATTTGCTGGGGTCTCTCACCATAGAATTTGCCTAGGTGTAGATGGTAAAAAAAAATTTGTTTAAGTTTGGATCATTTATTAAATGAATGAGCCAAATTTGAATCTTGAGTTTGGCTTCGTGAACAATATATGAAGTAAACTATGCTTATTTAACTCATTTACTATTTCATTATTTTTTTTTACTATATCAAATTTATCCTTGAATTAGTTTTAAGTTTATTAATTTGATATTTAATAGATATTTTTAATTTTTTTATACTATAAAATGAGATAAAAATAGAAATAATTAAAATATAATTTTGTATTCATAATTTATTATATAAATAATTCATAAATTTTATTCATAATTTATTCATGAGCTATTAATGTCAATCCTATGAAATTTGAGTTAGACTCATTCAAATAATTAAATTTAACTTTAAGCTTAAACTTATTTATTTAGCTAAATAAACAAACTTGATTGTGTATTTAACAAAATATGGAATCTAAATGATTTATGAATAGTTTAGCTCAATTAGACACCTAACCCCAGTAATAGTATTTTAAGATTTTGTGAATCAATATGCTAGGGTAAAGTAAAACATCTTCAAGAAGAACATAGCATTCATCTTGATAACGTTTGGTACAAGTTTTATAAAAATATTCTCGGGAACGTTGGCTTGGGAATAAAAGTTTCCCATGTTTGATACAAGGTTTGAAAAGTTATTCTCAGACATAAAAGATTCCCATGGATAAATTGATAGTTAAAAACTTGGGAAAACTCTATTCTCATGTGTAGTTTTCCTGTGAATAAAACATTCTAGATATCAAACGTCACCCTAGAAGGAACAGTGTGGCGGGCAAAGCTATGTCCTAAAATTCCTTCATCTCTTAGTACATTTGTCACTAGCTCCTTGTAATTTCAATGTGAGAAGAAAGTGGCTAAAATTGTTTCATTTCTCATTATTAGTTAGATGGTTAAGTGAGCCTTTGAATCTTTTTGTTCTGATTCCAATTGCTTGATTTAGGAAATAATAATATTTAGTTGTCATTTCGGTATTATTTAGTGCTTTTTTTTTCATACGTTTTGTTCCCTTTGGCAAAAGGGGGGGTTGGTGGCCTAACTGGCCTTCGCCTAGTGTCTCTTTACTTTTTCTAGTAACTAATGAAAAGAAAAAGAAAAGATGATGTGTTATTTGCATGTTCTCATTTCTATATTTTGGTATGACATAAATTCCTCTCCAATGGAATTCCCACCACCAGCATTTCATTTCATTTTTTTCAAAAGTAAACTGTCATCGTTTCATGGCTGAAGAATTCTTTTTCTTTTGGAAGGTCGAATGATACCCTTGTTATGGATCAGGATCGATCTGTTTTAGTTTAGGGGCTGGATTTTAATTTTGGGGGCCATCAATTAGACTTGGAAACTTCATGTCTAATGCTCATTTCCCTTTGTGCAATAATTTTAAATATTATGATTTTACATTTTCACTATTTATATCACCTCTTACAACATAAACTTCAAAGAAAATCAATATAAATTTCGGAAACAACAGGAATATCCAGTATAATTAATTTAAATCTTAAAAGGGGGTCAATCTAATGTTTCCATAATAAATTCATCATCATCATCATCATCATCATCATCATACGTTATTTTGTAAGACAAGCTAATGATCTCAATCAACTTCTTGCAACTTTTCAAAATGGGAGATCAAAACTTATAAATCAACGGTCGTGTAATTAAACTAGTGTTTTTTTTACTTACTCCATGCTAATTACCTAATTACCATCATTATTCTTCATTTCAGATGTTATACTTTCAATATATATCCTTTATTTGGCATAACTAGATGAAAAGCTACAACTTTACTTGAAAATTGAACCATTGCTAACTAGCTGAATAGTGAACTTTATAAGCTTGGGGATTGAATTACGTGTAAAATAAAGTAAAAGAATATGCATATATATAATTTAATATGTAAAAGTTTAGTATTAATATATTATTATTGAAAGAGAGGTAATTTTCTTTTAGAATTACATGCAACCGCTATCTTATTTTATCATCTTCCTTATTGAATAAGAACTTTTTTTCCTACAAAAAAGTTTCTTTATCAAAGAGCTCTACCAAACTAACTTCTAAGCTAAACACAGCCATAAACTTCATCTGCAAAAGATTCTTTAATGGGGATGCTTTTAGTCCCTTTCGTAGTTTAGCTGTCTAGGTGATTAAAATCGCTTAGGGTTCTAAAAATTCCAACCTAGTCAAAGAATCAAGTTACGATCAATTATTTCGCAGAGCACAAAACATAATCTTAACAGAAATTGATAGCTCAAGCATATGAGCAGCCCGTGTCTAAACAGTAAATAATCACAGAAAATTTCTATCTCGAAAGTTGAAACACCACAAGAAGGTATAGACAAATCAAAACCAAACATAGGCCCCCAGGATTTTGAACGGAATAACGTGTGCTTAACAATGTTCATCTTTCCAGAATTTATTCCAGAAGGAAAATTGAAGCATGCAATCAATGGTGATCATCGTCGCCATGTCCAGGAGGTGGTCCACCAGGTCCCACCACTTCAAGCTGTTAGGGAAAAAGGGATAGAATAATTAGCACTATTTTGTAAACAGTCATTTGATTATTATCCAATTAATGTTTAAAAAAGAGGTAACATCAATTTAATTGAAGTTTGTTCTGACTGTCACAATTCATTCATGCAATAGCTCGAAATACGACAATAGTTTAAATAAACCTATAAGCTGCACTACTTAAGATTCTCAACCAATTCCTTTAAAACCAGATCATCAAAAAATCGCCATAACCACTTTTTACATAGGCATTTTATGTAGAGGTACACTATATGGTGTGACATAAACTATGGTGTTTCCTGACCAGTCACCAGCTCACTGATCAATTAAAGCATTCATGGCACTAAGCAAATAACAAAAATCAAATTCCTGTAGATAGTCGTAAAATATTTTCTAGGATGTTAACTGATGCTTCGGGAACTTGTTGAGCAGTTAGGACCTCAGAAATAAGTTGATTTGTTAATGAATCATGACCTTCAGTTAATAAATCTTCAGTTCTAAAAGAAAACGTTCGTTGTTTGACTCATCAGTTGCTTTCATGAGGTCAAAACACGGGTTCACAGAACTTAAACCAATATCTGGGCTCTGAACAGTAATCAATGCTAAGCAATGTTGGAAAAAAATGTGTATACATTGTGAATATTGAAAGCCTCGCACTTTAACATCAACTAGTTTAGAATGCAAGTTCTTGATAACATAGGAGTCAGTAATCACCTCAAACAGCTATAAGCTAAAAATACCAAAACCATGACAACGCCAGATAATAAAAATTAAGATTAGTTGACAAGCTTGTAAAGAGTTTTTGGCCTTAGATTAAACTTGTTTAATTAGTTTTAACCTTTTATTTTATTAAGTATTATCTTTGGGGTGTTTTAGGTGTTTTTGAAATGTTGTTTGATAATTGTTTTGTTTGCTCGTGTTCCAAACTAGGTTCATATTAAGTTTCTTGTTAATTTGTTTTAGACCGTTGATAAGGGAGAAGATTTGATGCTTGAAGGATGACAACTTCACAAGTTTGAAGGTTCTGGGTGTCAATGCTCAAGCATTCATCTTCTGGCGCCCAAGCATTCACTGGGCAAGTTTGGGGAACAATCTGGATATGCAATGCTCAGGTGCACACAACTCAATGCTCAAGCATCCAGGAAAACAAGTTATTCTGGTATCCAAAAACCAATGCCCAAGCACCCAGGAAAATACACAATGGGTGTTTTTGGATAGTCAGCACTCAAGCATTCAAAACCCAGCTCCCAGGAGTTGTCTTAAAATGATTGGCATGTGTTTTCTGCTTATAAAAAGGAAAAAGGAAACATTCCTTAAGTCATCTTGGAGAGAGCTTGAAGATTTGAGGCTTTCTTCCACCTCTGTCCCTTCCCAACGTGGAGTTTGCTTGTTTCTTTGTTTCCTTTTTCTCTATGTTTAGCTAAATCCTTAACGCTAGGGTGAAGTTTTAACTTGGTTTGGATGCTGTATCTTTGATTCTATGCTTCAATCAAGTTTCTATTTCCATTATTTGGGTGTTTATTTCTGTACACAATGCTTTTTATGATTTGGTCCCTCATAAAACGATTCTAGGGTTCATGTGTTAGATTGGAAATTGATGCATGTTCTTGGACCTTGAAATAAACACCATAATCATGCAATATCTTGGAATAGGTTTTTAGGTTGTCTGGCTTTGCTTAAAATTCCATAGTTAGAGTAAAACCTTTTTATTTTTGCGGTTAGACTAAGGACTAGCTAACTCTAGTCTCTAGGTACCTTAAAAGAGGACTATTACAGCAAGGAATTGGGTATTGGTTAACCAAGGGATTTAACCACGAAACTTGGAATTAGAACTTGTTTAAGCTATAGGATTTAGGGGTTCATTGGAAGAAGCAAGTGAAGTTGGATCCCGAGTGCTTCCCATTTGATTGTTTCATTCTGTTAAAGTGCATTGCTTGTTGGTTCTTGTTGTGTTTGCTGTCTTTAATTTGTTTTCCTAGCATACACTTTAGAGCACCCTTTAATCCCTTTTTTCGTTGTCTAGATAGTTTTTTTATTTTTTTTTGATAGGCAAATGTTAGCAGTTAGGTGTTATGATAATTTTTTTTCTCCTTTGCCAGGGTTGGAACCCTGCCTGGACCTCCTACTCCTCCAACTCATTATACCCTTAGCTCAAACCAATTGAGCTACCCAAACCCCCCCATCGTCTAGATAGTGTTGAAATGAGTGAATTGGATTATTTACTTTTGCGATCTGGTGAAATATTAGTTAAAGGAACTAAAAGCTTATGAAATATTTTATAGGACCAGCCTCAGCCTGTGCAGTCAATAACAACCAATGGTCCTTGACAATCAATGTGTACAAGTGTCAAGTGCAAGCAAACAAGTAGAAATTTTCAAAAACTACATATTCACATATTTTGGCATTTAAAAATATATTAGATGTGATGTGATTCTCAACATGCCTCAAAATACTGTGTACTAAATGTGATTCTCAACTTACCACAAAATACTGTGAGCATACTGGACATTCATGAGGCTTGCCTTTCTCCAGCCAAAACCAGACAACGTCGTGCTCATCCTCTGCAATCAAACAAGTTGTTCACCTCCTCAGTGCTATCACCAAAATTCTAGCATTTTTTACCAACTTGTGAAGAAGCTTGAACACAAGGATACTTTAAGAGAGACAAGTAATACTCACCGCCTTCACCTCCTGGGCATCCAACTATCCTTTTATCATAGTAAGATTTAACAACAGCAGGTTCTTCCTATGAACCAAAAACAATGAAAGTAGATATAGATGAAAGATACTTCAAAATTATTATGCATCAATATCACAGCATTCTGAATGAGCCTTTCAGAAAGAAAGGAAGAAAGAATCATGAATACTTAGATAGGAAGATAGCTCTTTTGGTCAAATGAAAATGGAAACATTTAAGAAGCATAAATATGCCATTAAGGTAGAGTGAAGAATAAGAGAGGCTTAGAAAAGCTCAGAACCTATTTGAAATAAAATAACAAATCGGCATTAGAACCCTTGAAATGATAGGCCCTTTATTGGTTTTCCAGCCTCATTCTTACTCTTTATCTTTCTCAACCAAGCATAGAGAGGTAATAAAAAATGATATTTGTCAAATAGACTAACAATTTACCATGATCACCATACTTACATCCTCATGGTTTGTTACATTTTGTATATAAGTATATAACGCATTTTAAAATTCTAAATAAGGGTGTTGCATTTTCCATAGATATTAAACTATTCGACATCTTGATTCTTGACAAACACTTACAATCCTTTTTAAATGATTTGGAATCTCTAACATCATGTTTGGCTCCCCTCCAATATTGGGGGATTTCGAGGTGAGGAGAGGGGATTTTAAACATTTTATATGAATTGACTAAACCATCCTTAATTGTGTATTTAGAAATCTAAAATAAGTGTGTAAAAGTAAATTTGTTTTAAAATCCCTCCCCTCCCCTTGTGAACCAAACATGAATTGTGTTAAAATCCCTCCCCTCCCCTCCCCTCCTCTCAACCAAACACAATATCTAATTAAAATCCATCCCTCCCCTCATACTTCAGAAACAGAGCAAAGTGTTTTAAGGTGACTAATGATGTAGGGTACTAGAGTCAACAAACAGATTATCATCTAGCGACTCAATGGTTGATGACATTGAGAGCTACGGGATTTTATATCAACAGCTTTTGAAGGCAATTACCTCTAAAGACACAATCTGCACTACAATTAGCAGATATACTCTTTCACAAACAAGACTGTTATGCATCACAGTAGAAAACTTTAAACTTTGGACTAACATCCTAAACATCTTCCAAGAAGTCATCTTCTGAGAGAATCACATGTAGACCAGAGAAAATTGCAGACAGCACATATTACAAGTTTTTGACACTCAATCAAAACTAGTGCACATGCACAAATCCACAACAGGAGATGAAAAATAAAATAAGGAAATCCCTTATTCCGCGACAACAATGTCAGCGACGACGACGACAACAACAACAGTACCAATAACAATAATGAGTTCTGATATGCAATGCTATTTGATTCTTATAGTTTTCCTCTTCTTTTTTAGTATTGGGAAACTATAAAACAAACATTAAACATTTGTATAGATACAATTTTTAAAAAATAAAAAATAATAATACTAACCTTTGTGCCGAAAGGACCTACGGGATGGTCAATTTCAAGAATATCTCTTCCCTAACCAAAAGAAACAGATACTAAAAATTAGAATCACCCTTCAGATGCAACAGAAAAAAGTACCTCCACTACAGCTAAACTGCTCAACAGCACATGGATATCTTTAATTAATATTAAAACATAAAGAATTCTTAATCAATTGCTCTTCCTTCAACATTTGATCATAATTTTGTTCTTTTCTGAACACAAAATAAGCTAATTACAAAAACCACATTTTAAACTCAAATGAGAAACAGTGACAGAAAGAGAGAGAGAGAGAGAGAGAAAATAACCTCAAGCTCAGCCTGAATTTCCTCACGCTCGTGGCCAGTAGCGATTGGCATTACATCCTCAACCTTCTTTTTGATCGCATTTTTATCATCTATGACAATAAGAAGAATAAGAAACTAATGGAATTACGAATCGCCGAAAATGAAATGCATATGCAAAGGTGGAAGAGAGAGAGAGTGAAAATACCCGCCGGAGTCGAGAAGTGGCGGGAGAGAGACGAGACGGCGGGAGGAGCGGCGGCGCGGGGGAATCTGGCGGCGGCGGAAGCAGATCGGGGAGAAGAAAGAGAGGTTAAGGTTTTGAGGTGAGAAGAGAGAAGTCTCCGCCACATGTTGGTGTTTGATCTCAGGTCGCGCCCCCCTTTGTTGGTGACGGCGTCGTTTTGGGACTGAACAGAACACAGAGATCAGAAATGGAGGTTTTCGGGGGGTCACTCTCTCTTCTTTTTGGAACAAGTGGCGGCGGCGGCGAGGGTACAGAGTGTGAGGGGATTGACTTGGCACGTGACGGAGACCTATAGCACGTGCGAGTGACTAATCAAAATGAAATCAAATCCAATGTGCTAAATACCACCCGGAAATACTGCTTGCATGCCTCTTTCCTAATCAGTATACTAAAGAAGTTGTGAAATTTTAAAGTGGATTTCATTCTTGAGATGTTAAAAAAACTTAAAACTAATGGAGGGATTACAGCCATACTGGATTAAGAGATTTAATATTTTTAAAATAGTATATTTTAAATATATATATATATATACATATATATACGTAGATATTTTTTAAAAAATATTTGTCCTGAAAATAAAAAATGGAAATAAGTGAATGATATGCAAAAGTAGTAAAACTATTACCTATTAATTAGTAAATTTGAAAATAAATCAAAAATTTAAAATTTAAAAAATTGCATAACTTAATGATACCATGTGACTCATTGAGGAGGAGAGAGGCTGTGGAAAATGACTCACATTCAAGAATGAATATTCTAATTTAATTTATAGGAATTGACTAATAGTAAACTATTAATGGATAATTTGTAATTCATAAAAAAAATGGATAATTTGTAATAAAAAATCCTGAAATTAGTATGGGTAACTAGAAATATTCATCCTAAAAATAAAAATAATTAATTGAAAAAATAAGTAAGTGAATTTGATAATTATAACAATTGATTGGTGAAATTATAGTAATTATTATAATTATATTATTTAAGTTATTTGTCTTAAAAAAAATATATAAGTTAACGGATTTGGAAATGCATATAGAAAGCGTGTGGTGAGTTAAGGAAGAGATAGGTGGTGAGTGAAAAAAGACTCACGTTCAAGAACGAGAACTCTAATTTAAAAGAACAATTAAATATGTTAACTAAATTAATAAAGACATTGAAAGAAAAGTATGTGATGGACATCGACTATCAAACAACATACGGTATAAAAAGTTGTCATGTGACTAAGCATATCAAACAAGTTACAACACAAAATTGTTTGTGTTGTACATCGCATCGACTATCAGACAACGTATAGTACAAAAAGTTGTCATGTAATTCGGCTACTTGTATAATACTGTTCTATCTGTCATGTCTTTTTGAGCGAACCAAACCTACCCTAAATTCTTTCTTTATCTTTTACTCGACATTATTCTTCTTTCTGATGTAGGGTGTGCAAGAACACAAGTATGTAAATCAACAATTTTCCTATTTAAAATCTATATTAGTCCCAATTTAATTATTTTCGAAAACTATACGAAAAACATTTTCTAGTACTCTATTTCCACCTATTTATATGAAATTAAAAATGAATTGAATTTATAAACAATCACTATAAAGAAAAGTCATATGGGAAACTTTAAGATTATCCAATTGTATTCGACTTATAATTACTCATATGGGAAGCTGTGTTTTAGAAAGAAAAGTCATCTCAGAAAGCAATATTGGTCAAAGTTATTTATTCCGAAATTATCACTTACTCCTTTTGATAACAGTATTCCATTTAAATTTGGGCGTAGGCAATTTCCTGTTAATGTTTCTTTTATAATGACTATAAATAAAAGGCAGAGACAATATCTTAAGTATGTGGCTAATTTATCTTGAACAACTAGTCAATTTTTTCACATGGACTTGTATGTCGTAGTGACAAAGGTTATATACCTCCCATCATGTATTAAAGATACTTACATGTGATAATTAAATATCAAAATTCATACACCAACTTCAAATGTTTATAAAGAAATCTTTCTTAATTTAAGCTAAGTTATTCCTAAATAATATTTCTAGGTTGTTTCGGTTTATATGTTACTCATATTAATTATCCCTTTCTTTTTCAAGGATTTTAATTACCAAATTTACATTTTAATTTAAATATGTGACAAATGTTTTATTTTTAGCCAGAACAATTGATTAAATACATGTAACTAAATTTATTTTAATATTTGCTATTTTCAAATAAAACTCATACATAAAGTCGTTATTTAATTAATTATATAAATATTCTTAACTTAAGAATAAAAAATATAAACAAATATATTAAAAATCCGAAAATACAACAAGTGAATCCCATAACCATACATGATAAAAGTCCTTGTAAGAAGGTCCTTGTGTGAAAAGATAAAAAGAGTCACCTCTTTCTCTACCCTAGATTTGTTCATACAAAGCAGGAGAGTATCCTAATTCCAAATAGGATAAAATTTTTATGCAGTTCCATATATCCTGTTTTTACTGTTGTCCAATTAATATATCACATGTGTACACTTCACTTAAATGAATTAACTTCCGTTTTCTCTAACCCGTCTTCCGTTTCTGCGGCGGTGGCGTGCTCTCATGTTTATTTCTCCTCCGTGTTTATTTGTTCTCACACAGTTTCTCTTAGATTTCTAGTCACCAAAAAGGCAGCGTCCAATTACTGAGCAACGCTTGCCCCAATTCAGCCTTCAACATCCACTTTATTTCTAATAAATCACCACAAGATAAAAAATTTCAAGCAATTCTCTGCAGATAAAATTATGCTATTTTTTTATTATTTTAAAACAACCTTTTTTTTTTTCTTGAATCAATCGAAGAATGACGAATGGGAAATCTCGAGGAAGGGGGAAGAAGATATATAGATGTTGAAATTGAGAAGAAAAAAGAAAAGGGGTGTGGTTGTTGCCATCACGAGTGTCGCCGCCGACATGGTTGTAGGCTATGATTTTGTCTCTCTTCCACATATGCTTTGCCCACAAAGCAACGATAAACACTAATTGATGCCTTCAACAACGTTTTGGAAAAGTTAGCAGTTGACTCAGTTATGTAAATTTACAAAAGTAGCATACATAGTATGAGTTTCTACATCTAAATCAAAGTTGTCAAGTTGCAGATTTTGCTGAAGTTTCATATGAACACTAGCAACGTCGGTGGTGGCAGTGGTGATGCGTGATGCTCGTCGGAAAGAGGATTGAGTCTAGTATTGAAGAGGAGATGAAACGTGTCTAGGGAATGAAATGGAATGTTCACGGCATTTAATATCTCAAGAGGCAACGTTGAATAACAATAAATGTGTTATGTTTTGATTGGAGAACAGTACCAACAGGACGTATGGTACTGTACCTAAGTCTTCTCCTTCAAAATATTATACATAAAACGTGATGTATTTACAGTTCTGGAATGTTTAGACGTCTTGCTCAAAAGGGAATATATCAGCAAGACTGAGACAACAATTTTTAATGTTACCACCAACTTTCCCTGAGACTTTTAGCAATTAGGTATATATCCACTACATTAGAACTATGTTATTTGTACAACTTTGTGGACACCGAAGTGACACCCACACTTACAATTGTATACTATACATCTATTCTATCTCAAAATACAATACATCTCCATCTCACCCACACTCACATCAATCTACTGTGTTTACCCGAGTGTCCAAATCCAGGTGTACAAAAAACATGAGTGCTACATTATAGACTAGTGAATGTGATATAAAAAGCCATGATAATCCACTACAACACGAAATAAAACATGCCAACAGAAAAAAAAAACAGTAATTTTTTTCCTCAGACAATCAGCTGTTGCCTAGATCTTTTAGCTTTAGCATCCTGTTCGTCACCCTCATCTAATTTCCTTCTCAAGTTTCTCAGATCATCTTCACTAACCAAACCATTCAATTCTTTGTTCAATGCATATGCTTCTCCCATTTTCCTTCGGCACTCTTTGCTAGCAGAATCATGACAAACAACTGAAACATAACTTAGGAGCATAATCAGGGACAATCTAGTACCTCTCAAATATCAAATTACAATTACATAACAAATAATTTAATATCTTAGTCTAAAAAAACAAAAACTATCACAAAATAAAAACAAAAAAAGTAATATAAAAGGCCAAAGCTGAGGAATTTAAAATTGAGGTCGGGACTTTGGGACGTGGTTTTATTCTTTTTCAAATCGGTCCGATGGGTCAACCCGCCCTCAACCCATTTAACTAGTGGGTAATACAGGGCGGGTTGCCAGGTTACCGTGGCCAACCCAACCTACCAAAAGTGGTAGGCTAAACGGGTTGACCCGATAGGTTACACCCACTATCGAAAGCTCAATGAAACAGAGAGTAACCTAACAGAACTGACCTGGCATTGGGTAGTCTTTGCCAATTATGCAATTTGCTTTGGTCTGAATGCTTATAGGAGCAGTCCATGGTTCATAAATGTACTCCCTGGGCATATCTGCTCATATACGTTCAATTCAGTTCTAACACCTAATCCAACAAAAATTGACTAGATGATAGAACATGATGATGGAATTAAGGGTACTCAAATGTACCTTTTAAGACTGGGAGAAAATGCCTAATGTAGTCACCATTAGGGTCATACTTCTTACCAAATGTAATTGGGGAATAAATACGATTGTACTGATCATCATAGAAAATACAAGTGATAAAGGTCAGTGGAAAAATCAGGTTTGAAGCTCTGAAAGTACAAAAGGTCCAAAACTGTAACATATGCAAAAAGGATCACCAAATGGCATTAAAAGAAAAAGCATGAAAGCTAAAATAAATCCAGGACATTTATCATATTATACTATTCACTTTAACAACTTAAGATGAAGAATGGAAGTCACAATTTAGATGACCCAAAAACTGAAAAACCACCAAAATATATAGCATCAGTATCCCTGTGGACTTCGAGTAATGAATTCAATAAAGATCCTACTTATAGCTTTGAAACAGAAAAGTTAGTCACTTTCCAATGAAAATTTAGAACTAGTAATGCAGTATACTTCATACCTGATAAAAGAAGGATGAGCATGAGAGCCACAGCCAGTTTCCATTATTAATTGCCCAATCTGAATCAATCAGAAGTCTCTCAAAGACGTCACGTCCTTTTTCCCAATGAACAAACTGTCGACATAAACAAACAACATTGGTAAAGAGTAACAGTACAAAAATTTTGGCATGCTTACAGTATCGAAGTCATATACCAGATCACCTCGAGTCAGAAAACACGCAACAGAGTGCCGTGCCAGATGATGCATCCAACCCCATCGGCGTAGCTACAACAGAAAATTATGGATTCAAATGCACTTCATAAGAGAGAAGGCCAATTAAAGTAACCTAGTAGACTAGATTTGATCAACTATGCAGCTTCAGAGTAATACAACTATTGCTCATTGCTTCATTTGAAAAAGGATTTTAAAACCCAAACCTGGACCATGATAGCATCAATCCAAGGAAATCCGGTCCTAGCTTCCCTCCAAGCCTCCAGCAGTTTATCATCATCCTTCCAAGGAATCTACAATGATATATTTCAAACATTTATAATTATTAAGGAAGCAACATCACATTTGCTTTCAACAAGGAGTATCAATCTGAGAACAACCTCAAAGTCTTACACAATATTCAAGACATCAATAATAACAAGGATATAAGTACATAGGACTAGAGGAGTATAATAGAAATAAATACTCTTGAAGCATAAACATAATGAGCTAGCTAATCGTATATTTATGATTAGATGCGGAAGTATTTCATGTACTAATATAATTCTTGCCAGCAAATAGTGTTAGCCAAAGCAACTTAAGATAACATCTATTTCTTTCTTTGCATTTCTTATCCCTTCTTTTAAATCAAATTTAAATATTGGTAAACACTATACATTAGTGTTCATTCATTCTTACTTGCTTGCATATCCTATTGCCTTTCATCCTATCAAAGTCTGGAGTCCCGAAAGCTGCTGTGTAAAAGAAGTCTCGCCACAACAACTGCACATGTCGATCAAAACAGACAACAGCATCAGTTTCCTAAAAGTAGAGCTTAAAATATAATACAGCGCTAACTCCTGGAAATAGCATTACCTGTCCTAGAAGTGAAACAGGTGGTGATGTATGCTTTGGCATAGTTTTATATACATCTTGAATGTGCTGGTAGAAATATCTGGAAGAGAGGCAACCAAACTGCCAAGAAGATTAATAAAGAACAATAAATATAAAGGATCCTAAGGTTCCATTGTGATTTATAATCCAATCAAACAAAATGGACAGGTTAAACAAATCAATGGTTATATATTTTGACTCACTTTCAAGTAAGGTGATAAAATAGTTGTTGCCGGTCTAAGAAATGCAGATGGATTACCCTTGGGTTTCTCAAAGTTTGCCACCCACACCTAAAATCATAAAAATAAGAAGCTAAGACATGCTACCAAATTGAAAAGGCCATAAGAGGATGTTGAATACAGATTACATGTAGCTGATCTTTATGTAAGTACTGATGAATTGGCATCATGGCATGGAGCTTACAAATTTTCATTCTTGAATGCTAGAAAGTAGAAAGTACCTTTTCTTTCATACATTCTGCCAACCTCTTCAATGCTTCTGATTCGCCGCCTTTGAAAGGAGAGAACTCATCCTGAATGTAACTTCTCTCATTAGGTGCACATGAAGAGATATAACCTAAAATATAATAAGGGCACCTGTTTAGCATCTTCATATCCAAGATCTTTGACCGTTGGAACTTCAGAAACATCACAATTTCCAAGATGGCCAACCGGAGGAAGTGAAGAGTGCTTGGTTGAGAGAGGGGATGGTGGTTGCCCAGCAAGTTTGACAAATGATTGATAACTAAGCGGCGGCTTCCCTCCATTCTTTAGTGGCATTGGCACAAGAAAATGGACAAATTGATCGTGAATCAATAGAATCAGAATAAAAGCATTAACAATGAATCAGCTAGGAATTATTTCTAGCGGAACATTATTGATTGCTAGGAAGGTAATGGTAAAAACTATTTATTTACACAGATATAAATGACATAAACTAATCAATAGTTAAATTGCTAAGTATTGCTTCGAGGCTCAAACTCACCTTTTCTATAATATCCATGGGATTGAAGAGCGTGTGACTTACAGGAGAGCAAACCTCAATTCCAGCTGCAAGTGCGAAGTTCTGTCAAAACAAACAGAAAATGTCTTCGGGTTATCTAATGTATAGAACACATATCACACGGTTTAAATTTTGATTCACTTTCATTTGAAAACTTTTTTTACACTATCATCTACTTGTATATAATCAAATCATTAAAGAAGTTAGGCTATTATAACCTCTACCTAAGTGATTAACATTTTCTTTATTATGTATCAACACATCATTAGAAGATATAGTGCAAAAATCTTTGATATAACAATGCATCAAATCAAATTAAAACTCTAAAAATAACAACTGACTAACACATCCCTAAATGTCGAGGACTTGGTTATTCAAAAG
Organism: Echinosophora koreensis; assembly: GCA_035048595.1. Taxonomy (NCBI): domain Eukaryota; kingdom Viridiplantae; phylum Streptophyta; class Magnoliopsida; order Fabales; family Fabaceae; genus Echinosophora; species Echinosophora koreensis. Next base: position 1,785,666 of record JAPCYP010000002.1, on the reverse strand, counting down.
AAAAATATCTCAAAGAAAACATTACCTTAACTTCAATATCCAGAGCCTGATAATATGGTTCAGTGTCAAATTCAAGGCATAGCTTTCTGACATTCCACTGCATCAACCGAAAAAACAAAACAAAAATAACTACATTAAATTTTGTCTCTATGAGCCACAAAAGTCATCAATCCCCATAATGTTTCAAAAAATTAATAACAGCAAAGTTTCAAACTTTTTGGACAAATGATGTTTCATTAACATCATATTGCACTGTTAATCATAGAAAAATTATATTGATCTCCTGTGAGGTTTGATTTAATTATATTCATCACTCGTCTTATTTTTTGAAATTGCACTAACATTTTATGTTCCAAAGTTAAGTGCAATGATAATATAAGCATGGAGGAGGGACAAGTATAATAACAATTTAACTCATAATTGATATGATAACTACCTTGTAAGTCATTAAGATGATGATTTGTGATTGGTTGATTATAAAAAACTTTACAATGATAGTATATCAAAAAATTAAACTCATTATTAAAAGAATTAATTAGTATACAATGTGGATGTAAAGATTATTTATAATTTTAAACTATTAACCAATGATAATCATCATGTCATTAAAAATATTTTATTTTTGTGATAACTAACTTAAAAATCACCCTAGGATGATTTGTTTTTGGTCTTTGATCAGCTATTCCCGTAAACAAAGTTGTGAGACAAATCTTAGAGTCGGAGTGATGGTTAGGTAAAACCTCAAAGTGATGACGTGGACCGGGATCAAATTCGCCCAGGACACAATCTACTCTCACTACGACCAACCACTTTTTGACGATAGTGTAAAAAGCTTTAGAATGACATTATATTAAAGTTAAACTCTTTCAAAAATAAAAAGATGCCAAAATATAATTAAGACACAGCTATCTTTTACCTCTTTGAGGCATCGAATGAGAACCTGGGATGGGTCACCCTTAAGAATAAGAAGACGCGAGCCAAGCTTCTTAAGGTTGAGATTAAGGTCCACAAGGCTATCGAGCAAGAACTTGATCCGGTTGAGACCCGCGCGTGAGGATCCGGGAGAGAATGCAGTCGGGTCGGGTTCCATGTAATGCGGGTCGATAACGAAGACGGGGTAAAGATGAGATGCCCCTTGGGAAGCCAATTCGAGAGCCGGGTTGTCGTGAATCCGAAGACCCTTCCGGAACCACATGAGAGAACCCGACCCGGAAGCCATTGAGGAAGTTATGTTTGTATTGTTGGTGCAGTGAGTGAAGAAGGAACGGTATGCATAGGAGAGGTTTTGAACCAACTCGTTTGATTCCCGCCGTTTCTAACGTGCGCCTGTTGTTGGAAAGTTCGACACAAGGTGGAGCTTTAGCTACGTAAAGGATGTACTTTGCGCCCACGGCGTAGCATAGGCCTTATTGAGATGCGGGGAAATGTTGCGGTTACTAACGTGCCACGTTGTGTCTTTTACGCCACGTACCGTCTCTCTTCCTAACTATTGTTCACTGTTTTTTTATATAAAAATAAAAAATAAGGGTTTATAATTTTACATATGTTAATAATCTTAAAAAAGTAAATTTACATAGAAAAATGTGTATTTTATATTTTCAAAACTGAAACACTTAAATTTCCAATAAATAATTACTACTTTTGGGTTTCTTAACCTGTGCAAAATTGCACATAATAGAAAAACCCTAAAAATAAATATCCAATTTTATCTTTTGGTGCTGATTTTTTTTTTAAATTTGGTTTTTATTAACTTAAAATATGAGTTAAAATTGTAATTAAAAAGATTAATGTATTCTTAGATTTATTTATAAAAAGGATTGATTTAATTGACGTTTGATATTCTTAAAAATCATGTTTAAAGTTTTTTATTTTTCAAATACTAAATTAAGGGTCCAAATTAACTTATAGGATAGCGAGTTGTGTTATTTGGATAACAAATTCAAACACCCAAACATGGTATAAGAGTACACAACTAGTATCAATTTCAAATTAGAGTTATGATATTTGAACACAAATTTTGGACACCGTATATAATATCGTATATGTTTATCTCTATCTCTCACTTATTTTTTATCTTCTTTGTATATACATTTCTAAAAAATACACCCAAAAAACAAAGGAAACACCGATTGATGTCCAATATTTATGTACAAAAATCATTTCTCTTAAGATTAATGGCAACTTTCTTCTCCGTTTGTAAAATTAAAATGTAACGTATCCAAAAATAAAAATAAAAGTAAAAAAATGGAACACAACATTAATAATGCTTTAGGGGAAAACATGAATAGAAGTATCCGACTATCCTCTCCTTGTTAAGCATATAATTGAATCCAAGATTTCTAAAACACATTCGATAATTAATCCGAGGACCTCATTCGTCACTGCATTTAATTTGATTGGGAAACATATAGAGACACCAACATCAGACTTTGTAAACTTATAGTATTCCTGCTCAATTAATGTATCAACCACATGTATTTTACCTTTGACTTCAACTCTGAGTGCACTAGCTATGCAATTTCATCAAGCACGTTTGGGATAACGAACACTAAGCAACCTTACATCATCAATTACAGGTCCACAAAGTGAACCAGAGTTATCATTCTTCATGGTATAAAATGTGCTTAGGAACCTAATGCGTGTGCGTGTTCTCATAGCCTTAAACCGAAGCTTCCCTCTAACGAACCCTCCTTTACCCTTAGATTGATATGGAACTTGGACAGTATCTCTACCCGCAAATGCTTCTACAACCATTGAACCTTCACATGAATTGTTGGCATCACCAACAGCAAAAGTGAGTTCATAAAACTTGCCAATTGTTGTTATGACTTCTTGTGCAATGGCACTCTCTTTCCCTGCAACAAGTTCAATGGCTCTTTTCCCATTTGGCACGGCAAAGTGATCGGAATCAATGTACTTCACTGCTTTGAGAGACTCAACCATCCACCCTGGTAATGGACTGTGGGCATCCTCGATGTGGGGTGGGATTAGAACCCCCCATGGTGCCTTGGGAAACACGTATGGACCTTCTTCGAAGTCTCCATTTTTCAACAAATTGGCTGCACCCACATTACAAAATGTCTAGTTTAGTCAATTAAGTATGTGAATAAAATCATATTTCAATGAAAGAAGAATATTTTTAAATGAAGAATCCTCCTAACTAACCCTACCTTTTTTTTTTGGTGTACTCATAACTAATCCTAGTTAATGCTTGAGATGTGGTTAAGATTTGGATTTGTACCCAGAAAAAAGGAAGATAGATTTGGATCCCTCATTTTCTCCTCTCATGTTTTTTCTTATGTTATGAGAGAGAGAGATAAAATTAATTTGAATGGACTCAAATTGATTTTGTCTCTTTCTTTCATATTATAATATGCGAGTAAAAAAATGCAAAATGGATCCTCTCCATCCAGGATCGCTCTCTTGCAACCATATGTTAGCCGTTGGATAATCTAAAAATTGACAGATTTCTCAATTGTTAGATTAATCCAACAACTAACATTTGACTGGAGAGATGATGGAGAGGAGATCCGGAAGAAGAGAATCAAGATCCTAAAAAATGAGAGGATTCAAATATGTTAAGATATTACATGAGTTTTGTTATAGAACAATGATACAAGAAACACGAGAGTCGAGCATGTGAGTGCTCAAATATATGTTTCTAAATATAATCGATTACTTTTTAAACTTAATACTAATTAATATCTTATAAGTACTGGTTAAGGAATTAAAAAAGAAAAGTTTATATGACAAAATTGTTACTTTAATATATTGAAGGTATATGTTAGTGTATGTATCATAGGTAGAGGGAAGAGAGCAAATTCACCTCTAGTTCGTCTAGGTGGGTTCAAAACCTTCAAGGCAACAGAATCAATAAGTGGGCCACAAGCTGGATCCTCCTCCACGCCTGTGTTATGGATCATAATCTCCACTTCAGGGTAATCACCTCTGAACCCACATGCATAAGAGTCCCAACCATTGCTACCATACATAGTCTGAATTGGAAACACACCCCAATCTCTCTTCTCATTGTTTGGTACCACCGAAACATTGAGCTTCTCCTCTTGTGCACACGTGCGAGCTGCACTGAAGGTTAATGAGTAGAAATTGCCCTTAACAAGTTGCACTTTTTGCTTAATGGAAGCTTCATTGCCAAGCCTAACAGCATAGGTACCCTCAGGCACAACAAGTAGCATGTCACCTTGTTTCTGGCCTGATTTTATGTATTCAACAAAGCCTGAAATTGTCCAATTGGGAATGGCATTGTGGGCAGTAACTACGGACCCCTTTAATTGTGAAGATTTTGGGCCAAGCTCGAAGTCTCCATTGGGCAACAAACCTGAAAAATTTAATGTGTCACATACATAGTCACATATGATATGACCCTCCAAAAATATTTCCTTCTAAGATCACAAAAAAAGTGTTTTAAGATTGAGCACAATGACCATAAGGTCTCTGTCTCCCGAAAAAAATAAAAAAAATTTATGTACATTTTTGGAAAGTCATTCATGTTAGGCAAAACAGATAAATTGGTCCTATACGTTTTTTTTTTAACTTTTCACATTGGTCTTATATGTTTTATTTTTTTAAAATTGGTCCTACACGTTACATTCCATTTTTATGTTAGTCATTTTCGTCAATTTCGACCTAACGCTGTCAGATCAAAAGCCGTGTGTCAGACATACGTGATAGCCACCTCAGGTCAAAACTGACGATGTTAGGTCAAAATTGACGGAAAGAACTAACCTGGAAACGGAAAGTGACGTGTTGGACAAATTTGAAAAAAATAAAATTTATGGGACCAATATGAAAGGAAAAAAAAAAAGTATAGGACCAATCTATCTATTTTACCTTTATGTTATAGCTAACACACTTTAGGCAAAATCTAACGTGCTTCTATCAAGTTTCAACGTGAAAGGAAAAAAAAAAGTATAGGACCAATCTACCTATTTTACCTTTATGTTATAGCTAACACACTTTAGGCAAAATCTAACGTGCTTCTATCAAGTTACGTGAAAGCAAACATGCTATATATGAATTTGAAGGCCAACTTTGTATCATATTAAAAATACTTGTACATATTTTGCACCAAAACTTTAATATTAGACATAGATATATAGATTCAGAAAATTTCAGAGGGATCAAGTATATAAAGATACACACCTACATACACTGATTTATGCATTTGTGTGTGTGATATATAAGAGATATAGCTTACCATCTGTGATGGACAAAGTGGTATGGCAGGCTGCAAAGAGTAGCACTAATAGCAGTTTAAGCTTCTGCATTTTGATGTACCAATTCTGAGAGAGAGAGAGAGAGAGAGAGAGAGAGAGAGACCACTTGATATGGACAACCTATGGGTAGCACTGGGTTTTATATTGAAGGATTTAATGAAAAAACCACTGAGTTTAATGTAAAACTACATGAATGCCACTTGAACTATTCTAAATTTCTAAAAATTATAAATCAACTTCTCAAGATTCCAGTTTCCTGGAAGAGATAGCTTTGTCGCGAAGAGATGTTAATAGTGTTAAACATAACTCTTAAGGGACAGTGTTAAAATTGGATTTATATGTATTTTATAATACAGCTCATTTATTGTTTGTTTCATTTGGTGAAGAACGAGATTGACACCAAATTTTGTCTCTCTAAATCATGAGAGCGGCTAATTTTAGAATTATCCACTTTCACATGATAATAAATAAATAACGAAAGCGGGTCCTGAAATATAAATTCATGGAAGAATGTAAATTTTTTGCTTCATAATTTGTGATTTTAATTTGATCTGAAGTGATAAATGTTACATTTTTTTATTTTCCTGTCATATTTCATCATTAAAATGACAGGATTTGTGCTATTTTGTATCAATTAAAATTTATAAGCAATATATTGTGGAATTCATCTACACACATAATATGTAAACTGTGTTTTTTCAGAGATATCAAGACGATATCCAATGACACATGAAATTTTAATCCTACAACCCTTGCAATTAGAGCCGGCAAAATGGGCCGCCCAGACCGGCCGGCTCGAATAAGCTAGATGAATTGTAGGGTTTGGATAGTCAAATTCGAGCACATTTTAAATCCGTGCCTTTTTGGCTCAATTCTATGAAGCCCGAACCCACATCGAGCTAGCCCCGCATTGGGCTCTGGTAGCCCGGTTAGTTTCATGTATTTTAATTTTTATTTAACTAAAAAAGTTAAAATTAAAAAAAAGGACCAATAAGCCCAAAACGCATTCTGTTCTAATAGACTGAGAATAGTAATACGATGCGCAACCGGCAACGCACGCCCGAGTCCTTCTTTTTCTGTCACTGAGTGTTAACTTTTTCACCTCTTCATTATTTCTATTCTTAGACGCTTAGACTTTTTCATTGTTTATATTGTTGGTCATTTTCATTGTTTTAATTGTTGGACTTTCTCGTTTTTTGATGTTCTTGTGCGTTTGTAACTATTGGTTTAAGAGACACAAAACATATTGGTGTAAATTCGTTTGGCTGAATTAACATTTTTTTTGGAAGAACAGTTAGCATGTCTTCAGTCATAGAGATGCTTTTTAAAAAAAAAAAAGAAAAACTTGCCAATGTCACAATGTGTACCAACGTGGTAGCCATATATAACATAGTTGGAGAATGTAGTGATAACTTTTTTTTAAAACACCATAGCATCTCTATAATTAGCATCCTTGTTTAAGACACTTAAATAGTTTTTTTTTTTTTTTTTATAAAAAAATACTAGTCAGAATTCGTTTGGGGAAAGACTCAAAAAAATGAAAATGACTGGAAAAAACAAATGTCAGACCGGCCCGAAAATGCTTGCAACCTGTACAGGGCTAGGCTTGGGCATTTATTTTGTAGCCCATATTGATTCCGGGCTTTTTTGGCTCGGCCCTATAAAATTTGAACCCGCATCGGACTAGCTCGCAACTAGCCTGATAGCCCGTTTTGCCACCTCTACTTGCAATTGCATAAGTTTTTACCACCCGAATTAGCTTGTACCCACGTATAAATGGCGTATATTATTAAAATAAATCAGAAAATGATTTAGTAAAATCTCACTTAAAATTAGTTGTCATATTAATATGAGAATTTTCACTCTGTCAAATTGAATAAAATGGTATGTAATTAAATAAAATAAGAGCAATACGAGTAATTATATACTCTTTTCAATATCTCTCTTTGAAACACTTTTCATTATTTGATATTTCCAGTGAAACTCACTAAATAAAGATTGAGCTCATATGATTTAACCAGTATCACGTGAACTCCAATAAATGGTGAAAAGCATATTGAGTTGAATTTTGAAAGAATGTAATTTTAATTTCGAAGGTGAGAAACTAATCTTATGATGAGGCTGGTCTAAGCACAGACCTCTTTCAAATACACATGAATCCAAAGATCAAACTCGAGATCGTATACTTAAGAGATTGACCTCCTCAGACTTGGATCAACACACACACACACACATATATATATATATATATATTATAAAGAAGAAATGTTTCCATAGTAGGGACTAAGGAGAAATGTTTCCATATAGTTGAACGAAAGGTATTTTCTGGGGCTATGTAAATACATGTAGCGGCGTGGGACTGGTAACAGGTAAGGTGATGCACATGGTCTTCCAGTTTCAATTACAGACATACATTGTCGGTTACAGGCTATTCTCTTCCTTTTAATCATTTTACCTTATTTTATACATGCACCAAAATAATTCTCTTTTGCCCTTCAAATTGTTTTAGCCTCTTCATGTTCATGGGTTTGTATCTGTTTCACTACCATACCACATGGTGAGTCATATGCAAATTAAACAGTTCAATAAAAAATAAAATAAAAAACATAATATGGGAAATGACCATAAGCTTTGAATTTGAACATGTTCATATGGATCTTCTAGGAAGATAGGGATGGCATTATATCTAGGTAAAATGACGATATCACCCCTGAATCATTTGAATTTGAGGAATATTATATGCCAAATTCCCATAGTTTAAAGGATGCCCTCGTGGGGATTTACATCGGCACCAAACCTGTGAGTGAGCAATCATGGAGCTGGGAAATAAAAAAGTGTATCCATCATCAGATCTTATCCTAGGCATTAGACAATCCATGTGACTCAGTTAAGGATTTTGATTTCTATGTACCTTCAACCAGCCTACATATAAGTGTTTGATCTTTAATTTATTTCTTTTTTTAACATTCTTTTTGTTTTTGTGCTATTGGGTCGGCTAGCATTTCTTTTATATAATTTACGGAATTGGTAAATTGGGTATTAAGCAAATGATACTGAGTTAGGACCAGGCTTGAGAATAATTGCATTTTGTACAAATATTCGGCAACAATTAACATGGTTGCATGTGTTTCTGTATTAATTTAGTTCATTTCGGCTGCATCTGGTGCAGGTTTAGATTGAAACAATTGAAGATCTGCAATACATTTTTGGCCAATGAATTTGGAAAAGAAGCTAAAACATAAAACGACATCAAGCATCGTAAGTGTTAAATGGATTATTTTTATATAAAAAATAGCCCAAAGTAGTAATTATATAAAGGTTTAATTATTCAATTGGTCCTAATTAAAAAAAGTTAGATGATTAAGGACCTAATTAAAACTTTTAGGGCTCGTTTGATAGTCAGGATATGATAGGGGCAGATACAATAAGAGAACATGATAGGAGTATGATATAATATGAGCAAGATAAACTATTATCCTATCCGACGTTTGGTGTCCATCAAATAACCAACTGGATAGCATTATAATTTTAATATGAAATTTAAAATTTTTTGTTTTTATTCTAAATGTTTTCATTTCATATTTTATTAGATTTTTTTTTATAATTTTCATTTTTTTAAATTATATAAAAAGACAAAGTTATCCTTGTGATAGAATTACATATAACTTTTTAAATTTTTAAAATATTGTTTAACTTAAATTAATTTTTTATAACTTTAAATATTCGTTTTTAGTTTTTAGTTTTTGCTTTAAATATAGGTAAATTATTAGAATAATATTTTATATTTTTCAGTTTTTTAAAATAATATAAAATAACAAAATTAGCCTTGTAACAAAATAATTTTTTTAAAAATAATTATTAATATTTTTTTATAATATTTTATATTTTATTATACCTTTTTTTGGTAGCCATGTTATATTTTATTATACTTTAATTATTTTATATATAAAATATTTTTATATTTTATTATACCTTATATTATCTTATCATATCCTGTTGAGTTCTAACTCAGCCTTCCCTCAGGATATAATTTTTACTAAATGGACATGATATGATAGGTGACAGGATTAGTTTATCCTATCTTGCGGGCTCACAAAATAATAGTTTCAGACAGGATATGATAATTTATTCTATCCTATGTCTCTTATCCTGACCACCAAACAAGTCATCATTATTTTAGAGACCTACTTGAAAATTTTCAAATCAATCGAATGCTTACTCAGCTTTATAGTTACGTGGCAATCTTGTCCAAAATAATTTTTCAAAAGATTTAATTCTGAAAACAAGAGTTTAAAAGAAACAAGATTTGTAATAAAAATGTGAAAAAAAAAAGAAAAAAATTTGAAAGAAAGCATGTAAAGAACTGAAAAATAAAGAAAAGCATGTACAAGGCAATAAAATGTAACTAAATACTTTGAATGTAAACGAAATTAAAGAACAATGCAAGAAAACAAAAAATTTTAAAAGATAATGCTGAAAGGTAAATAAATTTAAAAGGATTTTAAGGACAAAACTTAGATACAGTATCTTAGGTGTTTGTGGTACTGTTCAACTTTTGTATGTGGATATGTGGATTTTTTTTCCCACCTCAACACGTCAATGAAGCATCACATTGTTGGTGAATTCTAGGGTGAAGTAGGAGGATAAGCCCCTCACCGGTGAGGGGGTAAAATAACTTATAATAGTAAGTTTTCCAGGTTTTTTATTTTATTTTTTATTTTTTGTTATTTTGCAAATTTCATTTTTACCCCTTCCTTTATCACCACTCCAACCCCATCCTTCAGCCATCTTCCACTTATTGGAGCTCCGACTCTGCCAGAACCGCCACCCCATCACGACAGAACCAGCACCCCGTCCAGTCCCCCATCATGGCAAAACCGCCACCCCCATCCAGTCCTCCCATCCAGTCCTCCATCTCATGACAATTGCCAACTAAACCTTTGGAACGAGACATGCACCCATGTTTACAATAACTCAGTTTTTGATCTTACAACTTTAGCTACATTCCCAGAACCTCACGTTGTTCTATGGGTGCAATGCCACCAAAACTTTAGCTAATTTATTTGAATGTGAGAGTAATGGGAATAAGCGTGATTCGTTCTTTGGTTGGTCCATTTCCTTTGAACCCAGATCTCTGTGCTAGGTTTTGGTGCGTCTTCCCTAACCCGAGATGCGTATAGTTGCGCCGGAAGGAAGCCAACTTTATGGCGAAAAACGTTATGGATCGTGGTGGCTCTGTTTATCCTCTATCCCCGCAGCTCAAGTTAGGCGATATAGAGTTCTAGATCTATCCAAACACTATTTGTGTCTCGTCAGCTGCTTGTAGTTCTAGATCTATGGTGAATGGACTGGATGGTGGCACTGTAGAAGATAACATATCTAAAAATTTTACTTTTATTTTTTAATTTGGGGAATCACCATGATTTCTAGTTGTTAGAGCTACTACTGCTACTATTACGAATCTATGAATTTCGGGAAGTTAGGAACAGCAACACAGCCATGTCCAGAGAGAATATTGTGGCGGACACAGGGGTCGTGGGTGGTGGGACAGGGGTGGGATGGATTGAGGGGTAAGGGGTAAAATTGTCATATTGATTTTTTTGTTTACCTGTTCAACAATTAACATATAACTGATCTTGACCATTAATTATTAAATTAATATATCCAACGGTAAAAAAAAATGTCTTCATCGGTGAGGGGCTTATCCTCCTACTTCACCCTAGAATTCACCCACATTGTTACCCAATTTTGACTTGTTAACTTTTTGTTTTTCTTTCTTTCTCTCACACTATTCCCCCAAAACTCTCAATTATCTATCTCTCTGGCCGTCGAAATTAGATGGGTGAAAGGAAAACATTTGATTTTATTTTTTTTGTATAAATATATAATAGGAGGCATAATGGAGTCATCAGATCCGTAGTCGAAAGAAGAAGATGGCTAGGAGGAGCAAGTAATGAGCAAGGTCCACCAAGGATGCCCACCTGGTTTCCCTTTTCACCATTTTTCTTTCGCTTACACACAAGTACAACCTTCGTTGGAGGAACATTGTTATGCTCGATTCTACCTTGTCCAGCAGCTGCATCGGTGCATCATCTTTTATGGGAGGAACGAGACATTGCAACAATGCCAAAGTCATTATGAAAATAGCTCCAGGAAAAAGAAAAGTGGCAAGGCATTGGGGGTTGCTGTAAAATATGGAAGCGACTCAAAGTTATAACAGAAAATATTGAACTGAGTAATTCTTCTCTTTGATTGATATGAGGCATGAAGCCTATTTATACAACATGTCAACTTGGACTTGGTCAAGATAACAGCATTCTGTTATAATAACAGAAATGATACTAAGCAGATAGCTAATCTAACTAAAAGAATACAGAGGCTAAATACAAACTACAATACAGAATACACAAGCTAAATACAATAATTCTTCACTCCCCCTCAAGTTGGCGCATGAAGGTTGAGAATGGACAACTTGCCGAGAAGCAATTCAAACCTGTCTTTGCCCAAGGGTTTTGTGAAGATATCTGCTATCTGCTCTCTTGTACCGACCTTCAAGGGTTCTATCTCACCAGACTGCACTCTTTCCCCCACAAAGTAACAATCCATTTCAACATGTTTTGTCCTTTCATGGAAAACTGGGCTGGCAGCAATGTGTAAGGCTGCCTGGTTGTCACAATGAAGAGGAGTAGCTGTGTCTTGAGATACAGTCAGCTCCTTGAGAAGCCATCTGATCCATATAATCTCACTGATTGTGGCTGCCATGGCTTGGTATTCTGCTTCTGCAGAAGACATTGCCACCACGGTTTGTCGCTTGGTTCTCCAAGATATAGGGGCACTTCCAAGTGTGACTAGATAACCAGTTCATGACCTTCTGGTGTGGGGACATCCTCCCCAATCTGCATCGCAATATGCCTGCAACTACAAGTTGTTAATGCTTGGAAGGAAGATGCCTTGTCCTGGAGTAGTTTTCAGGTAGCGCAATACTCTTTCAACAGCATCCATGTGGACTTGCTTAGGAGTTGTCATGTGTTGACATAAGGTATTCACAGCATATGTAATATCTGGACGTGTTACTGTTAAGTATAGTAAGCGCCCAAGCAATCTTCTATACCTTGTAGCATCAACATCGTGATCATTTTCATTAATTCTCATATTACAATTTTGTTCCATTGGTGTCTTACTCGGCCAGCAGTCCTGCATCTTTGTCTCTTTGAGGATGTCCAAAGTGTATTTTCTTTGGTTCAACACAATGCCTTCAGATGACCGAGCTACCTTAACCCCTAAAAAATACTTTAAGGGTCCAAGATCTTTAATGTTGAATTGTTCATCCAAGTGTCTTTTTACCTTTTGAATGAACTGAGAGTTATCTCCAGCCAATATGACATCATCCACGTATATCAAGGCAGTGATGAAGATCCCAGTCTTCTTGTAAATGAACAAAGAATGATCTGCCCTTGACTGGTTAAAACCAATGTTAAGCAGTGCCTCTGTGAACTTTTGGTACCAATTCCGAGAGGCTTGCTTCAAACCATAAAGGGATTTCTTCAGTTTGCATACTCTTGTATCTCCTTTCTTTGCAAAGCCTTATGGGATCTTCATGTAAATTTCTTCACTTAGATCTCCATGAAGGAAGGCGTTGTTTACATCCAATTGATCAATGCTCCATCCCTTTGCAGCTGCTATGGTTAATAAGCTTCTTATGGTAACTAGTTTGGCAACCGGTGCGAAGGTCTCATGAAAATCCTCCCCTTCTACTTGAGTGAAACCTCGGGCAACTAGCCTTGCTTTATATCGTTCTACCTCTCCATTTGGCTTGTATTTGATTTTATATATCCATTTGGAATCAACTGCATGCTTTCCCTGTGGGAGAGGTGTCAAATCCCACGTGCCATTGCTGTCCAAGGCCTTTATTTCTCTTTTCATGGCGTCCTTCCAATGTCTGTGTTTTGCAGCCTGAAAGAAGTTCTTTGGCTCATCATGTGAAGTGATGGCCGCCAAGTAAGCCAAGTGAGAGGAAGAGAATTTATCATAGGACACATAATTGGATATGGGATACCTTACCAAATTACCTGTAGGGACAGAAGTTTCAGAATGAGGGATAGAAAGTGGTAAATCCACTTCATAATCTCTAAGATGCCTTGGCAGTTGTCTAATCCTTCCAGCATTGGCCTCGACATTCATCTCATCATTTCTGCCTTCAAGACTCTCTGTTGCAGGTCTCGGTTCTGTTCCTGGAAAGTCCATTTCTTGTGTAGCTGGACTGTTTTCATTGAGAGAAGGTGCTTCTTGTTGGATTTCCTTTAAATGGTCTTCCCAAGATGTAAATTCAGGTTGTGCAGACCTTTTGATTTGTTCAATTTTCCTGAAAGGGAACTCATTTTAGAAGAAAACAATATCTCTAGACACAATCATTTCATTAGTCTTAGCATCATAAACTTTGTAGCCCTTTTGACCCAAAGGATAACCCACAAAAATGCAAGCTCTCCCCCTCTCATCAAATTTTCCTTCTCTCCTTGGTTTTAAAACATAAGTCAAACACCCAAACACTCTTAAATGTTGGTAGTTTGGTTTTTTTCCATACATAATTTCATATGGTGTTTTATTGTTGATCACCCTTGAAGGTAATCTATTTATGATATGCACTGCAGTGAGCACACATTCCCCCCAAAAGACAACAGGCAAGGATGCATGAAACCTTAAGGCCCGAGCTACTTTTAAGATATGTCTATGCTTTCTCTCTACCACCCCATTTTGTTGGGGTGTGTATGTGCAAGACAACTCTCTCACTATTCCCTTTTCTTCATAGAACTTTTGCATGTTTGTGGAGGGAAATTCCAAGCCATTATCGGATCTTACCCTCTTAACTTTCTTTCCAAATTGGGTTTCAATCATGCATATGAAAGTTTGCAGATAATGTTTAACTTCAGACTTAAATTTCATGAGATAAATCCACACACCCCTACTATAATCATCAACAATTGAAAGAAAATAATGTGCTCCTGTGTGTGATGCAATATTGTGGGGACCCCAAATATCACAATGAATAAGCTCAAAACAAGCATTAGTTTTTATTGTGCTCAAGGGAAAAGGAAGCCTAGATGGTTTAGCTCGCATACAAGAATCACAAGGAAACCTAATTGAGTCTTTATTTACATCAAGACCTATTTGTGTGATTTTATCTTCTGATGCATGTCCAAGCCGAGAGTGCCAGATATGACTATCATTAGATTTGTCAACTTTCAGTGCCACCCTTTCATCTTGTACAGGCTCTAGAAGATATAACCCATCACGATTTCTACCCATTCCAATCAGGTTCCTCGAATGTAAGTCCTGTATTACACATAGGTTAGCAACAAAGGTTATAGCACAATTGTAATCTTTTGTCAACTTGCTAACAAAGATCAAGTTGCACTGGAAATCAAGTATGTGTAAGACACTATTTACTTTCATTCCATTGGGCAGGATGGTTTTTCCAAATCCCTTCACAGGTACAGAAGCACCATTTGGGATATGAATAGGTTGTTGGTTTGAGATGGATACATCTTTTAAATGATTATCATTGCAAGTTATATGATGCGTAGCTCCTGAGTCTATTACCCAAGGTTTACCAAGAATAGAATTACCTGCCATGTTCACAATGGGTTTAGATTGTTGAGCTGTTGCTGTGGTTTCTGCATCACCCTTTAATTGTTGTAAGAGTCTTTCATATTGTTGTGCTGTAAGACCCGGATTTGGACTGTTTTCGGTTGTGACCTGCGCTGCCTTGTATCCTGCCTTCTTGTTGTTCTAGAAATTGGCCTTTTCCTTCTTGTCACGATTGGGTTTTCTCCAGTCTTGAGGGTAGCCAATTATCTCCCAACATTCTTCTTGCAGGTGCCCAATCTTTTGGCAATGGTAGCACTTAGGTCTGTCCCTTTTGTTTGCTCTGCGTTCCTCTGAGTCTTTATATCGAATACCTTGTGTGTGGAACGCTGCCATTTCTGCTGCTGGCTTATGCATTGATGATATAATCCTTTGTTGCTCATCTTCAGTAACCAAATGATACGCATGACCAAGAGTGGTTGTTGATGCAGAGCTGAGAATGTGAGTCATGATCATGCCAAAAACTTCGTCCAACCCCATGAGAAAGTCGTACAGCTGATCCCTTTCCCTCATTTGTGCGAGTCGTTTCTGGACATCACAAGTACAGCCTCTGCAAGTACATTGTGGCCAAGGGGAAATCGATTGGACTTCATCCCACAAAGCCTTCAATTTCGTGTAGTATGCAGGGATGGATTGCTTTTCTTGACGAAGAAGGGTGATGGCTCGTCTGAGTTCATAGAGTCTTGGTGCACTTTCCTTTGCAAATCTTTCGGCAAGATCAGCCCAGATTTCTTGAGCTGTATTGGCGTATCTCACACCTGTTTTCACTTCCTTGTCCATGCTGCTCTTAAGCCATCCTTTCACCATGGCATTGCATCTCATCCAATGTGCCAAATTTGGGGAGCTCGGATCTGGCATAGGAATGGACCCGTCTACGAAACCCATCTTGTTCTTGGCACATAGGGCGTTGCTCATGTCGATGATCCACTCGCCATAGTTGCCATCATGAAGTAGCTCACTCACAAAGACTTGCCCCGGATTGTCCGATGCATGGAGGAAATAGGGAGACATAATGTCTAAATGGCTTTCAGCAACTTTGACATTCTCAGTTTCTTCGATCTTCTCATCTTCAGGTTTCTCAGTTTCTTGATTTGATGAAGAAGATTTGTCATCTTCTATCACAGCCATGGATGGTGGTTTCAGTAATCAAGAAATATTTTGTCAGGATTTTAGCTCAATGATACCATGTAAAATATGGAAAGGACTCAAAGCTATAACAGAAAATATTGAACTGAATAATTCTCTTTGATTGATATGTCTTCTCTTTGATTGATATGAGGCATGAAGCCTATTTATACAACATGTCAACTTGGACTTGGTCAAGATAACAGCATTCTGTTATAATAACAGAAATGATAATAAGCAGATAGCTAATCTAACTAAAAGAATACAGAGGCTAAATACAAACTACAATACAGAATACACAAGCTAAATACAATAATTCTTCAGTTGCTTCATAGAAAATGATTCTATCAATGTATAAAAATGTAAAACGATACAACAATTTGGACCTTGAAAAGTGAAATTAATAATTAATTGGACAAAACCTTTCCAACATTAATGTCTCTAAGGTACATCTTTTCAAAAAGATGAAAGTAATATATAATAATTACATGTGCATACCTTTTCTGACGTTAAGTAGTTGGTAGCCTTGCTATATATCTCTCTTTGTTGTTATTCTAAATGCCTCTTTGTACGTGACCTTCAATGTATTGTTGTTCCCCTAATTCACCCCTCGGTGTGTTTTGTTCGTGTGAAATGGAGAGTGTTTCCGTGTTTTCTGTCCAGCATTTGGGCATTTCTTTGTGATAATGAGTGTTGGGGAAAGAAGGAGATGTACAATCATGAAGGAGAGATGACGCTATTTGGGGAAAAAAAAGAAAAGATGGAAAAATGAGAGCTGACAGCATAAAGTTACATTGGCATGCTGAGGTGGAAAAAATTTCACATGCCCATCTATAATAGGAGACCAGTACCACAAGCACCTAAGATACTGTATCTAAGTTTTGTCCATTATTTAAATTAACAAGAAAAGAAAGTAGAAGGCATATTTGATGTTAATCTGTCAATCTGTTTGAGTGGGATGTTTTAGATTTTGATCAAGAAAACTTACCCTTATGACATAAGATTTACTAGTATTTATAGACAAATAAGGAAAGTAACTGACCTTTAAATAGTAGACATCTTTGTGGTAGTTATGCCACATCCAAATATTGCCAAATTAGTTGATAACTATCTAATCTTGATTATATAAATGCTAACCTCATCCTTCCATGTTGTTGGAATGTGAGTTGCATCTTGTAACTTCCTTTCATTCGACACCTTCATGCAATATCTTGTTGAGCTTGACACTTAGTGATTTTCCTTGTGAGATCACCGATCATTCGACATCTTTGCACAACATTCTATCGAACTTGACACTAAGTGATTTTTGCTGAATCACCTTAATATCCCTGTTTGTCGAATTTCATCTTCTTTCCCATTCTTTCATCTATACTATCAAGCTTGTACACCGATATTTGAACTAAGGACATTAGCGAGACAATGAATAATAAATAACAAACTTAATAACAAACTTAACAAACCCAAGAATAAAGGAATACAACTAACTTAAGAGATAATGAAGATATATGATATATCTGGAGATAAACTTAAGATAAGAGATAAAGAGATAAAAACTGATCTCTTTATCAAAGATGATAAACAAACCCTAGTATAAAAGGGGAAAGACCCTAATGAGGGAAGTACTTTTGCTTACATTAGTAAATATCTCTTAAGCGTACACGGAGACCTTGAGAGTTTAGGGATACAGCGAAACCCTTGATCTTTGTTCACCGTATACATAATTAGGAGATTGAGTTTACCAAATTCCGGTCACCTTCCAGCTATTCGAAATTTGGCAGGAACAACCTTCTTTAAAGTTTCAAGTATTTTCTACACTTTGGCTCAATATCAAGTTCTATTTATATCTCTGTTTCTCTCTCTTTAAAGTTAATTGTTACAACTTGAAACATTTGAAAGGAAGAGTTTTGGAATGAATATATTATGGTAAACTTTTTGGTACTCATTAATTATCCTACCTACCTTTGGAATGAAATTTGAGAAAGAAATATTAGACATTGATGACAAAGATGGTGAATTCTTCGGGGAAAAAGAGGAGTGGTGGGCCCAAGTCTCTTTGCAATTATCATTAGTTTTGAGTTAAAGTAATAAATAAAAGAAATTGGTTATTTTATTATTATTTTCACTTGAAGACCCATAAAATCACTTGGCACATGATGCACCATAATCCAAGAGTGTGCATTGTAGAATCACCCTAGGTTAATATACGGAGTTGGAGTGGGAACTCGCATGACCCAAATCCAAATTCACACTTGGATGCTTTCGAAGGAGACGACAAGACAACTACCGAGAAAGACCATTAAATCGTCGATATTCCATGACAATATACCAATTCATTGTTGCGTCGAGGCTAGCGTCTTTTGATATTCCTATAGAGTATTATAAAATGGTGGATTCTAGCATGAAGTAGGTATTTTAGTGGTTCACCCGTATAATCCAAATTTCATCTGCAACAGTCAATTTTTCAGGGATTACCCAATTTCTAAAAAAAAATCAAATATCCAATTTTTCATTCCTACCCCTAACTATTGTCATGTTCTTCCATTCTTACCCAACACTTTACACGATCATGACATAAACCACCATCTCCATCCACTGCCCCGGTGGTGCAGCCTCTGCCGCCGTCACTACCACCGTCTGGGGTGAAGTCAAGCTTGAAGATGAGCCGGCAGATCTTGAATATTGCAATTGATCTCGAACGTCGTGGCGAATTTGAAGCTTGAAGATGAATGCAACAATGGGTCATCTTCTAGGGTACTAGGGTTAGCACCAGCAGAAGCCATCCCCAAGCCCCTCAGTTCTTGTTGCGACCCTTTGATCCCATCCACGCTTAACCCTTCTATTTGTTTCTGATTGTTTATTAGGTGGTTTGATCTCCTCCATTTTTTATAGATCTGAAACTTTGTGGCTTGATTTCTGGAGTCTGTTGCATTGGTTTTTGTTCCTGCCGAGATCCGACTTGCCTGAATCTCGTCGTAAACGTCAGACCAAGAGTGAACAATGGGTTTGTTTTAGATTATGGCTTGACAGAATACTTATGTTCCGGTCCTACGTATCCCAATGGGAATCAAAGTCAGACGTAGTTCTGAGTTCAACCCTTGATCATGTGGTGCTACAATCCCTTAATCTTGTATCCGATGTACACCGACGGGCAAGGACTCTTTGATAGTCTCTTGGTCGTAGTCAGGACCTCTAATACGCTTAAGGGAGAACACAAAGGTGAGTGAAAGTGGAGTCTTCTCTTGGGATCTTCCTCCTTTTATAGAGGAGTCATCCGATCCTATTTTCTAGGATCTGGTTTATCCTTTCTTATCACTTATCTCTTTTAGCCAAACTCCAACCTCCTTATCTGATAAGATTTATCCCTTATTTGAGGTAAGGTTGTTAGTTGAGTTCTAGATAAGTGTTATCGTTAAATTAGTTAGGTTTCCGAGCTCGGCGGCCGAGCTTACCACCTCCACCAGTACACAAGCCCCCCAAGCTTTGAGCTCAAAAGGGCGAAGAAGTTTTCATGACAGAAGCCGAGCTTGTCTTTTGAAAATTATCTTGGAGAATCTAGGGTTCATGGTTTAGGTTTTTTGTTTTCCTTTTTACCAAAATTTCAGTGACCGACACTGCACCTCGGCCAACACATGAGCTCGGCGACCTCAGTTAGCCGAGCCTTCCACCTTGGTGCATTTCGTCATTCAAATTAGTAAAGTAGGTGACCGAGCTTTAAACCTCGATATATATTTCAGCTCGGTAAGTTCAGTGGCCGAGATTTACACTTCGGCTCATTCACAAGCCCTTCTAGCTTTGAGCTCCAAAGAGCGTGAAAGCTTCATTGAAGGAGCCGAGCCAAGACGAGACAAGAGCGGTCGTTTCAATCTTGTACTGTGACGTCAACTTCTTAGTTCCCGAGATGAAAAGAGACGTTACTTTTGTTATTAAGACCGGTGTTGTTTGTGGCGTGTGGCCTTTATGGCCTTATTTCCTAGGCCTGCTCTGCGGCTGTGTATTCAAAAACTTAGTTGTTGCAGCGTGAATTCTGATGTCTTCGCCACGTGTTACTCCGCCATTGGGTGTGTCGAATTTGCGCAGACTTGAAGATACGTTTCTCTTCCCTCACACGGCAACCACCATCATTACTTTCAAAAGTAACGTTTCACTTGTTTTTGAAACGTTACTCTTCTTCTTCTTCTATAAATTGAAGGAAACTTGGAGGCAGGGCCTCACTTTCCCTCAATCTTCTACTTTCCTTTCAAGAGCCTCTTCTTCCTCAAGCTTTTTCACACTCCCCTTTCTGTTAAAGGTACGTCCTCATCATCTGCTCTTTTCCAATTTCATTAGCTTTGTTTAGCCATGGTGTCTTCGTTTGAGGTTTCTCAGAATGCCTCCTCTGGTGTTCAAATCTTAGAGCCTGAAATTAATCCCATTGGGGGATCTCCTCATCCTTCTTCGCCCCCTTCCAATGATGACGGAGGCGCCAACGGTGCCTCCTCCGCCTCTAATGACAGTAGCTCTGCTACTCCTGATGCTGTCACCGCCCCTAAGCGTCCAAACGTGCTAGGAAGGTGCCTAGAGTCCCCTACCCCGATATCACTATCCCAGGGTATTTCTAGGTGAGGCCCGATGCTGGGGCCTTTCATTCGAACTTTAAGTAGAATCTCTTCAAACCATTAAAACTAAGCCACTCTGGGTCAATCTCTTTTTACATACGTGTATAAAAACCTATTTGAGCAAATTGGTGTTACTCTGCCCTTTACCCAATTTGAATGTGACGTTCTGAAGATCATGAATGTTGCCCCCACTCAACTTCACCCTAATAGCTTGGCCTTCCTAAAGGCTTTCCAGGTTCTCTGTGGGCAGATAGGAATGGTGGCCACTGCTCCCAAATTTCTTTACTTCTATAAAGTGAGGTTTGGGGACTGAGTTGGTTGGATTTCCCTGAGTAGGGTTGATAAAAGGGGGATCATTGGACTCTACAAGAGTTCATACAAATTTTTCAAGTCGGACTTTTTCAAAGTCCGACCAACTGAGGGGAACAAGTTTATCTTTTTTGACTCGGTTGGGGTCCCCAAATTCCCCTTCTACTGGCAGCCCCGCCCTTCCAAATTTTCCAGTTTTGATCTTGGCTCTATGACCGCTCAAGAGAGGGCTGATGTTCAAATTCTAAGCTTTTATCCTCGGCCATTGCCTTGTGGGAAACTTTTATTACTCCCCTCCTCTTCTACTCGGCAAGCAGATTTTGACAGTAAGTAGATTTTTGGAAGGCACTCTGATTTTACCTCTTTATTATTACAATATTCTGACCGACCTCTTTTCTCAGTGATAATGGGCAAATTCAACTATAAGGCCCTGATAAAGAAGTCGGCTTCGCCAGCTGGTGGTTCTGCCCCTGCTTCCGATGTGAAGGGCAAGAAAAAGAAGACTGTTGAGGCTTCTGATCCCAGCACTCGCCTTCCCAAACGGGCTCGGGTAGATGTCCAAACCGAGGTTCCAAGAAGTACTTCTCCCTTCCCGGTGATCGAAGAGACTCTTGTTGCTGAGCGGAGGCCTGAAAAAGCTCCGATGGTGACCGACCTTACTTCGGACGCCAAGTGGTACAACGGCAACTGTAACTCGGGCTTCGGCTAGCTATGGAGTAATGATTTCAATCCCGGTCCTCTCATCGACGACCAAGTGTTCAAACCCTCTGATGCTCGGCTTTTGCTGGAGCAAGGGCCTGATGAAAGCATGGAGGCTGCTGCTGTTTATGCCCTCAGGATCGCTTCCATCACCCGTTTTTGGAGTCATCAACTTTCCGATAATGTGAAAAAGATGGAGTTAATGAAGGCCGATGCTGCCCGGGCTTTGCGGGTACGGGATGAGTTAGCTCAGGCAGTGACCAAGTGCGAGGACCAAGGCCGAGTTATTGGCCAGCTGAAGGCCCAGTAAGCCGAGCTTGAGAAAGTCTAGACTTCTCTTCAATCCGAGCTTGATAGGGAAAAAGCAGAAAAGGCTAACTTTCAGAAAGCCGCTGAAGATTCTCATGCATCCTTGACACAGGTTCAAAAATCTTTGGAGCCTGAGAGGGAGGCCAACTGCAAGCTCCAAGTCGATCTGGATGAATCTCTAGACAGCATTATGAGAGAGCACGTCAAAGGGTTTTCTCGTGCTGTGAAGCAGCTTGAACGCTTCAACCCTGATGCTGACTTCTCCTAGGCCGATGTGGACAAGGACTTTAATAAGGACGGTATTATGGTTCTTTTGTCCGAACTCGAGGATGAAGACGAAGAAGACGAAGAAAAGGAGAACCAAGAAGGGATGGAAGAACCAGCTGCTGAGGAGGGACGAAACGGCGAGGGTGAAGTGGTGATGGCTGATCCGGTCTCGGTTGTTCCCCCTGGTGCTGAAGATGTTCTCAACTCTACCCCTACTGAAACTGTTGCTCATGAAGATGCCCATGAATAACTTAGAATTTTTCTTTTTCTTTTTTCATGATGTATTTTGTTCCTTGGGCCATGCCCTCTCTTTTTTGGAACTTTTGTATCCTGGGCTTTGCCCTTTTTAAGTAATGAATATTGCAACTTTTTGCTTTCAAATTGCGATTAGTTCTTCTTTTGATAACTTAGAAATTTTTCTAAGTTTTTTCTCCGCTCGGATGTTTACTTTTAGCTTTCTACTATGTATTAACAGTAGTAGTTTACCCAAGTTTTTCATCGGATGGAGCTCGGTTTTTCAACCCTTGATGCATCTTTTTGGGTTTTGCGCTCGGCCTATTTGGGCATAAGAGCTCGGCCCCTTTAGAGTTTTTACTTTGCTTTTTTAGGTCTAGCATTTCAACTTTAACTCAGTCGTTTTTAGCTCGGTTAACCTCTTTAAGCTCGTGTTTACCTATTCAGGTTTTTATTTACCTTTGTAGGTTTTCGTTTACCTTTTTAGGTTCGTCTTCTCGATTTTAGCTCTTTTAACCACTCAGGCTTTAGCATTTCGATTTTACCTCGGTTGATCTGTTTAGGTTTTTAGTTTTGCCTCTTTGGGTCTCGCCTTTCGACCTCAACTCGGTCGATTTCAGCTCGGTCAACCCTTTTAGGTTTTAGTTTTGCCTCTTTAGGTCCAGCTTTTCGACCTCAACTCGGTCGATTTCAACTCGGTTAACCCTTTTAGGTTTTAATTTTGCCTCTTTAGGTCTGGCATTTTGACCCAAACTAGGTCGATTTCAGCTCGGTCATCCTTTTTAGGCTCGGCATCTTCCGTATGCAAATATAAGTGAATTTTTAGCCCTGTAACAAATAAATGTAACTGAAATGGACTTTATTCATTTATTTACCCAGGCATACCTCATTAAAACCTTCCTGGCCAAAACCACGTAGGAAAAAGACCAGGGTAGAAAAAAGAGTACATCACCTACTTTACATTACTTAACTAAAATAAAACTTAAGGTGGGAAGTGTTCCAAGTTCTTGGAACAGCCTTTCCTGACAACTCTTCTAGCCTATAAGCACCATGTCCTAGACTTTCAACTATTCTGAATGGGCCAGACCAGTTTGCGGCGAGCTTGCCCTCTTTGGAGTCCTTTCTTGCATCATTTTGCAATCTTAGCACTAAGTCGCCTTGCACAAACTCTCTCGGCCGCAACCTTGAGTTGTACTTCCGAGTTGCTTTCTGCTTGCATAGCTCTTCCCTGATTTTTGCTTCATCTCGGACTTCCTCTACCATGTCAAGCTCAACTCGGATTTCTTCCTCATTTTTGTTCTGGTCATGATGTTGCCTTCTGAAATAAAGTTCGCCGAGCTCTAGAATCATTGCATCAGTTCCATAGATTAGCTTAAATGGTGTTTCACCAGTCGATGACTGTGGTGAGCAATGATAAGCCCAGAGGATACCTCTGCCTGGCCGTTTGTTTGTGGATGCTCAACCGAGGTCACCTTATGTTTGATTCCGAGGTTGGAGTAGAACTCTTTAAGCCTTTTGTCGGCGAATTGCTTTCTATTATCGGTGACAATTGCATAAGGTAGGCCATGTCTGCATATGATGTTTTTCCATACAAAACTCTAAACCTTTTTAACTGTTATGGTAGCTAATGGCTCGGCTTCAATCCATTTAGTGAAGTAATCTACCCCCACTAGCAAAAACTTCACTTGACCTTTGGCAACAGGGAAAGGGCCCACAATGTCCATCCCCCACATAGTGAAAGGCCAAGGTGATAACATGGAATGGAGCTATTCACCTGTTACTTGCGCCGCATTAGCGAATTTCTGACAAGGGTCACACTTATTAGTCCAGGCAACACAGTCTGATCTCATGGTCGGCCAATAAAAACCTGCTCGCAGAACTCGAGCTGCAAGGGATCGGCCATCGGAATGCATTCCACAGATTCCTCTATGCATCTCATCCATTACGTACTCGGATTGCTCCTTTGTTATGCACTTTAATAAAGGCATGGAAAATCCTCTTCTGTACAACTCTCCATCTCGAATGATGTAATGACAAGACTTCAGACGAATTTTCTTTGCCTCTTTGAGATTGTCAGGCAATTTGTCAGCGGCTAGAATCTCCCAAAATGGTGTCATCCAACCCCGATCATATTGCTCGGTCATCAATACCTCGGCACTTTTTATGCTCGGTTCAGGGAGATTTTCTTGAATGAAAGTTTTTAGCTGGCCAGCTTTTTTGGTTCTAGCCAACTTAGACAACAGATTGGCCCTAGAATTTTTCTCCCGAGGTATATGTTCAATAGTAAAATTATCAAACTTTGAAATTAAACTATTGACTTTGCACAAATACCTGGTTAATTGAGGATCCTTTGTTTGGTAATCCCCCGAGACTTGTCCGGTTACAAGCTGTGAGTCACTTCGACACTTCAATCCTTTGACTCCAACCTCTTTAGCCAATACCAGCCCGGCAATAAGAGCTTCATATTCTGCTTGATTGTTTGAAGCATTGAACCCAAACTTCAAGGATTGCTCCAGGATAAGATCAGCTGGACCTTCAAGAATTATTTCGGCTCCGCTTCCTTTTAAGTTTGATGAACCATCCACATACAGAAGCCAAGTAATGGGTTTTGAATTCGGCTTTGAAGAGAGCTCGGCAATAAAGTCGGAGAGACATTAGGCTTTCATTGGTCCCCTCGGTTCATATTGTAAACCGAACTCTGACAATTCCACTGACCAAGCTATTATTCGTCCTGCCAGATCGGGTTTTCTAAGCACCTGCTTTATTGGATGATCTGTTTTTACTATAACTTGGTGTGACTAGAAATAAGGTCTTAACCTCCGAGCTGCCATGACCAGAGCGAGGACGAGCTTTTCAATTACTTGATACTGTGTTTCTACATCTTTCAGCATTCTACTGACATAATACACTGGCATCTGTTGCTTCTCTTCCTCCTGGATGATTACTGCACTGATTGCGTAATCATTGACAGATAAATACAAATACAGATCCTTGTCGAGCTATGGCCGAGTTAGAATCGGAGGGGAGGCTAGAAACAGTTTCAGCTCCTCAAAAGCCTTTTCACATTCTTCAGTCCAGATGAACTCCTTTGGTTTTTCAGAAGTTGGAAAAAGGGTCTAGCCTTTTCTGCTGACTTTGGGAGGAATCGATATAGGGAAGCTAAACGACCAGCCAGCCCCTGTATTTCTTTCACAGTTTGCGGACTCCGCATTTCTATGACAGCTTTGCATTTATCGGGATTAACTTCAATTCCTCTGTGTGTTAGCATGTACCCCATGAACTTTCCTCCTTGTACACCAAAAGAACATTTTTCTGGGTTTAACCTCATGTTGTATTTTCTGAGTTGGCCAAAAATCTCCTCCAGGTCGGCAGGGTGTTGCTTTGGGTCATCGGACTTTACCACCATATCATCAACATAAACATGTAAGTTCTTTCCGATCTGATTGAGAAACACTTTGTCCATGAGCCTTTGGTATGTTGCACCAGCATTTTTTAAACCGAAGGGCATTACTCGGTAGCATTAGTTTGCCCCATCGGTCATAAACGCCGTTTTTCTTCATCTGGTGGATACATCCTTATCTGATTATAACCTGAATATGCATCCAAGAAAGTCAAGATTCTGTAACCTGAAGCTCCATCCACAAATCTATCAATGTTGGGAAGAGGATAAGAATCCTTCGGACATGCTTTGTTGAGATTGGTGTAGTCAGTGCATATTCTCCACTTGCCATTGGCTTTTCTTACCAACATAACATTGGCTAGCCAAGTGGTGTACTTCACTTCTCTGATGAAATTGGCTTTGATCAACTTTGCAGTCTCCTCGGCTACAGCCTTTCGTCTTTCTTCGTCGAGCTTCCTTTTCCTCTTGGCTATGGGCGTGGCCTCAGGACATATAGATAGCTTGTGGCACAGAAAATTGGGGTCTATGCCAGGCATATCCGATGTCTTCCAAGCAAACAAGTCAGCATTCTTCTTTAAAACTGTTTGAATTTGTTACTTCAGCAAGGGGTCGAGCTGACTGCCAACATTTGTGCACTGTTTGGCTTGGGCTTCCAGTTGAAATTTCTCCAAAGATTCTATAGGTTCAGCTCTGGACTCATACATTTCCATCCTTAGATCCAACTCGAACATATTGACCGATCTTGCCGAGCTAACTGAACTGACCGAGCTTACCACTTCTGCTTTATCATCTTTAGCATTTTCTGTGATATCCGGCTCTCGAGTTACCTTCAAACTATCTGCGTAACATTGCCTGGCCATCCTCTGGTCAGCTCGGACCGTGACTACCTCTCCTGAATCAGTTGGAAATTTCATGGTGAGGTGGAGTGTTGAGACAATTGCCCCGAGCTCATTCAGAGTTGGTTTTCCGATGAGGATGTTGTATGATGTGTTGGCATCCACGATAACATACCTGACTGATATGGTTCAGGCGAGCTTGCCCTCACCAAATTTTGTCAAGAGGTCTATGTAACCTCGGGTCTTTACCTGCTCTCCGGCGAACCCCACTAGCTTGTCCTCCTGTTCTTTTATCAACTTTTCTAGAATTCCAAGCTTTTTAAAGGTTGTCAAGTACAAAATGTCAGCCGAGCTACCCTGATCAACAAGTGGTTAGCTAACTCTATCGTTATCACCATTGGGTCATCTTGATTAGGATCCAACCCTTGGAAGTCATCATCTGAGAAAGTAATGGGAGGTCTCGGCCTTGCAGGTTTCCCAGACACCGAGTTGACAGATCGGATAGCTTTTACGTAACACCTCCGTGCTGAATTCGTTGTGCCTCCTCATGCGAAACCTCCTGAGATAGTATTAGTGACTCCTCTGACTCCAACTTTTGCCTCATTGTTAGGGGGTCTCTGGTTGTTACCCCGATCCCTGTTCTGATTATTACCTCGTTGGTTTTCATCTCGGTTACGATTGTCATAACCCCGTCTTCCTCGTCAACAGCCAACTCGTCCGCCTCCATTATCATCTCGGCGAACGAACCGGTCAAGACGGTCTGCTTGTACCAATTCCTCAATTTTATCCTGGGCTGTTCTATAGTCTTCGGTGGAGTGACCATAGTTTTGATGCCACTTGCATTCTTTGCTTCTGTCAGCCTGAGCAGGAGTTTTGGATGGCCGCGGTAGTATGAGCAACTAGGCATTGCACACCTCTTGAAGAATAGCGGCTCTGGATCGGTTCAGTGGTGTGTAAGACTGGTATCTGGGTTGCTTTTCTGAGAACCCTCTTTCATTGCTTTTGAGAGCCTTAGGTGGATTGGCTTTTTTGTCTCTCTCTTTGTTCGAGATCGTGCTCTTGTCGTCAAAACCTCTTTCCCTCTTTTTAGACTCTACCATTTATTTTGAGTTCATGAACCATGTGGCTTTTTCCTACAATTCTTCAAAATCTCTCTGTGGTTTCCGAGATAAATATTCAAAGAAAGGCCCTAGCGTCAAACCATTCATGACGGTATGAAGGCATAGTTCCGAGCTTATATTGGGGATTAAAACCTGTTGAGCACTAAAGCGAGCCATATAATCTCTAAGTGATTTATTTTTTTCTTGCCTGAAATTCACGAGCGAGACCGAGTGCCTTTTACGCCTTCGGCTCGCTGCGAATTGTGCAGTGAATTTAGTTACTAGCATGTCAAAAGAATCTACTAACCGAGGTGGAAGATTCGTGAGTCAAGTCAAGGCAGGCCCTTGCAAAGTAGTTGGAAAAATCTTGCACATGATGGCTTCCGAATCGGTCACGAAGTAAATAGAAGAAACAAAAGATTCTATATGTTCAGTTGGATCAGTGGTGCCATTTTACTTATCAATATTAAGAGGTTTGAAATGTCTAGGCATGACCACCGCATCAATGTCATCGGTGAAAGGCAACCTCGGGCGTCCGTCTCTTATCCTTTCTCTCTGGAGAGTCTCCTCAGTACGAGATCTGGCCCCTGAACCCTCAGGCCTAGGTCTAGTCCTGGAAGGTCGGCTTGTATCATCACGAGAAGGTGCATATGTGGGGTCTTCCTGGATATCCTAGGGTGAAGACTGCTCTTCCTCGGCAAGCGTTGCCGATCTTCCCTTTTTTCGAGCTCTTAGTAGCCTTTGATTCTCCACACGAATCTCCTCGTTTTCCTGATGCAACTGTTTCAGCTGTGTCATAATCTCTCCCAGGTGAGGATTATCTTCGTCAAGGGGAGGAGGCGGGGGATTGTCATGGTTCTTATTAGAGTTTGATGCCTCATGATCAACATGGTTCGCATTGTGCGCCCTTCCCCTCGGTCCGTTTCATGTGGTCACCATTAAATCTTCTGATGGAACCGGGGAAAGTTTTTCCTCGACCCCAAGGTGGGCGCCAGATGTTCCTGCCGAGATCCGACTTGCCAAAATCTCGCCATAAACATCAGACCAAGAGTGAACAATGGGGTTGTTTTAGATTATGGCTTGACAGAATACTTATGTTCCGGTCCTGCATATCCCAATGGGAATCAAAGCCAAACACTGTTCTGAGTTCAATCCTTGATCATGTGGTGCTGCAATCCCTTAATCTTGTATCCGATGTACACCGACGGGCAAGGACTCTTTGATAGTCTCTTGGTCGCAACCGGGACCTCTAATACGCTTAAGGGGGAACACAAAGGTTAGTGAAAGTGGAGTCTTCTCTTGGGATCTTCCTCCTTTTATAGAGGAGTCATCCGATCCTATTTTCTAGGATCTGGTTTATCCTTTCTTATCACTTATCTCTTTTAGCCAAACTCCAACCTCCTTATCTGATAAGACTTATTCCTTATCTGAGGTAAGGTTGTTAGTTGAGTTCTAGATAAGTGTTATCGTTAAATTAGTTAGGTTTCCGAGCTCGGTGGCCGAACTTACCAGTTTTGTTGTTGTTCTGTTGGTTTTGATGAGGATCATTTCCAGCTACTGCAGTTGCCGTCATAGCCCATTCATCGTACCTTTGGAAGGGGTGGTGGGTTGGGGGTGGTGGTGAGGATTGTTCGGTGGGTGGGGGAGTTGGGGTAGAGAAGGGGTGAAGTTAAAAATATTATAATTTTGGGTATCTTTTTAATTTTAAAAATACTGGTTATAAGGGATGATATTAGAAGGTGCAGTAGATTGACTTGTCCTAAAGGTGAAAACTTCATCAGCGTAATTATTTTAACAGAAATGGCCATAGATTAATGGGTTGTGGTAGGTACCAATTTTGCTAAAACAATCTGACATGGTGACATTCTTCTTGGGGATATTTCTTAAGAACATCCTGACATGTAATTGTTAATGATAATAATATCCTTGCCATAGAAATTCTGGATTATTGCCAATGATATCAGTGTGAGTAGCGGAGCCAACGGATGGTGGATAGTTGGACGGTGGAGTGGGATAGGATGCGATAAGGGTAAAGTTGTCATTTTTAATTTTTCTTGGTTACCTATATTATCAAGTAAAAATTAATAATATTTTTTTGGATCATCAAATCTGGATCATTGATTAATTTAATAATAAATCTAATGGTTAAAAATTATGTTTCATCCATATAATGGTGCTTCGTCCATATACTATTAAAACACATACTTCATGCTAGAATCCACCTATAAAATAGGATCATAACTTGTAAAGTTTTGCCATTGCTTCTTTTCAATTTGTCCGTATCAAAATTATCCAAAGTTCTCTCAAACTATCATACAATTTTCTTGAAATTTATGAGACCGTAAATTAAGATTATTGCCTGTATGATTTGGGACATACTGGAATGTTATATTTATATTAGCATGTCTCTTTTTGCGCTATGAATAAGTCTTTTGCTCTTGCTTATAAAAAAAAATAAGTCTTTTGCACTTCATCACTTCATGTGCCTCCTCTTTCTTTCTTTCTTTTTTTTTTTCAAAAATTAAATCTTCAAATTTCTCTCTAACAAAAACATGTGCCATTAATCTTTATATATAAAAGTAAGGTGGTGGCTGAGGTAATTTGATAAAATCACTTGGATTATGATGTTTTAAGGACAATTTAGCAAATTACTTTAAGGGTACTTTTGTGATTAAAATAGGGACCCAAGGATTCATGTCATTTGCAAAACATTATGGTTAGAATCGCAAATGGTTCCTTCAAAAAAAAAAATTTAAATTGCAAATGGTGAAATTGAAAACAATAAAGTGGATTTTGTTAGAGAAAATGTACATTTACGAAAGCATTGGCAGTTTGGAAATGTTGTTCCTCCTCCCTTGCATTAGGGAGATTCAGCTTTCCAATATTTTAAATTGTAAAAAAAAAATTAATTGATGATAAATAGCTTTTGAAGATTTTTTTTTGTTACCTTTCAGACCATTCACATATAACACTTTCCATTTGTGCTATTGTGAGGAGTAAAAAGATGCTTTGCATTTGATTGTTGATCAACAAAAATATGAACACTATATTAGTATTGATTGTATCAATTCCTAAGGGATAAGAAACTCTCAGACGTGGTTAACTTGATTTTCTGGTCAGCTGATGATACAAATGAATTATTTGTGAGTCTTTAGTGAGTAGATGTCTTTTTTGGTGCAGATGAACTTTAATATGAATGATGAAATTATATGGATGAACTTTACTTCATTTCATAAGGCATTAAGATTTAATAAACATTACATAGTTCCTGGAAGTGTACTTTTTTTTTTTTTTGGGAATTTGAACGCAAAATTGTAAGTGTCCTTCCTTTAAACCATATCTCTAAATAATTCCTTTTGTGATTAGTGTATCTTCATATTGGATGTTCTGATCAATGAGCATATATTATATTCATGTTTTATATTACAATTATATATATATATATATATATATTACACATTATATTAAAAATAATCCATAATTATTATTATCTTATTCTGTAATGTGAAATATTACCCCTCACACATAATTCATCTGTGTATCGCACGGGTAAAAGATTTCGTGTTTTTTTACGGTACATGAATAAGGTTTTAACCTTTAAAAGTGTGGATAGCCATAAATATATTATCATTTAATTGATTAGATCGTACAGTGGACAATGTTTCCTTTCCCTCCTCACATTAAAAAATTCAATATTCTTACCATTCATCGATTTAGATACCCGTAAATTTAACGATTTGTACTATCTAGCCAACTTTGTCAACATAAAAACATATTTACAAGTCCAAAACCAAGAACACCCATTTAATGATTCTTCATTCCAATAAGTAAACATTTTTTAATTTAAATTTAAATTTAAATTTATAACATTTATAAATAACTACCCAAACAAATTAGTGTAAACATATATAATAGGCCCGTGTATCGCACGGGTACAACATCTAGTAATTTTTAAAAGGAGGCACTTTGTTTTTAAAACTTGTACTCAAAATGATTAATTTAACTACATTTAAGATTTTAGAAATTAAAAATTGCATTTTTCTATCTTCAAATTTTAATTTTGAGCTACATCCTTTTTTTTTGTCTAACTATAGGGTAAAAGGGGTTAAGGTAACACTAGGTGGATTTACTTTAATAGGGTATTCACATGTTAGTTTCATACGGATTTGTATGAAAACAATTCTGAAACAATCAAAGCAATTGGTTCAATTCAATTTAGATTTATAATTTTATTTTCAAGAAATCCAAACAAATTAACTCGATAAAAAAACGGGTTAGTTCAATTCGATTCGGTGAATGGATGATGGATTTTATGATTTGTTCTATTATGCAATCAACTGTGTATTACTGTTTAATTACCATTTTTTCAAAGCCTTTCAATGATTTTCTGTTGCTGACACGTACGGGTACAGATTACTTGACAAAACGAAGGAAAAAAGTGTATTCTAGCCGGATTATGCTATTTCACTTAGATCAGAAAAAAGAAAAGTAGTCCTTTGCAAAATTAGTACTAATGTTTTCTCTCTTAAGCCAATAATGAGCATGTTTTGGACAGATAAATTAAATCCATTTCAGTTTCTTTTTTCTTTTCTTTTTTTTGAAGTTATTTCATAAATAATCAGGTGTGTTTGACTTATTACAACATATATCCACCAACAGTTTACAAGCTCACATAAGGATACTGCCAAAACTGCAGCCTAACCCCATAAGAAACACCAAACTTAATGAGCATAAAATCTGGAGGATAAAAAAAAAAATTTAGAGGGCATAGTACCAGCTAGCAACCTCATATAAGAAAGAATAGCTCCAAAATTTTGAGGCATAGTAATCGCCGGATAGAGGGCATCTTCTTGCTGGTCAATTGCTATGCAGATGTCAAAGTGCTGTGTAATGATCGTATACATTTAAATTTAACATGTTTTTTCACATAATTTCATGGAAGTTAACATTTTGGTTTAATTGTAATTTTCTTTTCGGAATGATTCCAGCATTTGTAATATCCCAAGTTCCCAACCACTGAACCACATCATGTTAGAATAGTTTGCATTTTAAAAGTGTGAGAATGATAAATTTAATTAATAAATTTTATTTGAATGATCAAAATTAAAAGATAAATTCGCATAACTATCTTAAGTGATTATATATTTTTTTATAAGGATTTAATTGGTATACACTGACAGTGTAAAGGTTTTTTACACTGTCAACCAATCAGAAATTAACACACATCACAAATCTTTAACTCTTATCCTAACCACTTTAAAAGTCATCAATTTCATGATTTCTGATTGGTTATCAATGTAAAAATCTTTACACTGACAATATATAAAAATTAAACTCTTTCTAATCAAAAGTATATTGATAAGAGTATAAGGGATACTCTAACCCATATACAAAGAACCAAAGAATATTTATGAGAAGAAACAGTTACCAAATCAACCAAAAGCACCTGCAAGCCACTCTAAAATGCTAAAAGTAACTCAGTACCACCTGGTTGATTATCTAACTTAATCCTTATTAACTTAAGTGATTATATGATAACTAAACAACTTCTAATCTTAATTATTGATGTATGAGTGTGATCAAACTTTATTGTTCTGCAATGAAGAGATCAGTATTTTAAAAGGTTTATCCTCCAACAACAAAAAGAATTAAAATAAAGTTTGGAAGTAGGAATGGATTGTGTTCAGCAGCCAAAACAAAACTAACCTACATTATATTCATTCTCAATCTGATGATAAATTTACAAATGTATGTCATCTTCCCACTTTCTTTCTTTTAGCGGGACAAATGGCAAGCAGCTCAAACGAACATAAACTTTGACAGCTAAAGGGTGAGAGAAGATGGAGAAGATTTACAGGTTAAAACCCCAAAAACTAGCACATCAAAAACACCCAAGAGAAGATATTCCCTTTGGTCACTTTCTCTTGAAGTAATATCACTTAGAAAGAAATGAGGAAAGACCGTGAAAAGGAAGAGAAAAACCCCCCAACACCCAAAAACAAGATAAGAATTCTGCATATTCAGCTTTAAAAGAAATGAACTACTGGCTTTGCGAGTCAGATGAAGACAAGAGTCTACAAATGAAGGGTGATATAGCTGCGAGCAATGCCTTTGGACACTCTTCATGGGGTAGATGGCCACATTCAGATACTGCAACCAGTCTCTGCATGAGATATGGTAAAAGAAGAATTATGAAACTAGATAAGGCAGAATCAAATGTCATGGTAAATGCTTCGGAAATTGGAAGTGGAGAGTGAGAATCAGAGAGTGGAATTGGCGAGGTATTTGGATACGTGACACCAGTCTAGCTACCCTCTCATTTTCATTCTTCCATTTTCCACTTCCGATTAACTTTAACTACTCTACTGCATACAGAATTTACAAGTTTTAAGGAGAATGTGTGAAACGATGGGTTAATAATAGGATACTTACAGAATTTCCAAGTTTGGAGGCCATGGCTTGACAGGATTTCAAAGAGACAAGGGAATCTTCAACACCTGCAATGACCAACACTGGAATGTCTTCTACAGCTTGTAACAATGATTCTGCATTTTTCGCTGGAAGGATGGTTTCAGATGACAATTTACCAATCTCATGGAGTGCTTCATCCCATCCTTCAACAGATAGGGGAGCCTTAAGCACATAAAAGAACAGTCACATATACCAAGAGTCAGTAAAATTCTGAATCCAGAAATGATGCTCAATAAAAGCATGACAAAATAAACACCCAGAAGGAAAGTAAAGAAAGACAGAAAAATCATCAAACGAAGTTGGAATAATTGAACAGAAAAATTTGTTCCAAAATTTTATTCACTATGCCAGACTACCTAAACAAAGCAGAAACAAAATGTAGAGTGTTGTTAGGCAGTATCAATTTCTGATAGCTCATTATGTGGCATTTATCTCTAGCTTAGGTTATCATGTATTCCAACTACCAAGCAACTTATCCTGCCAATTATCTTCACAGGTAAAAACATATGATGGACAAGGCAGTTCTCCTATTTATAAGTGGAAATATAGCTTATGGTACAGACAGACCTTATAAAGATTCAAAACTTCTGTGGTCAATTTGGTACCATCATACCACGCACGCCGATTCACCACTTGAGTGATTTCTGTTCTTAGTAGAGGGCGAACCAAATGCTTCTTTCCGAGTGATGTATGCAAAAGGATTCTTGCAAAGGAAGGAACCACTTCCCTTGACAAGCAAACATTTAGCAATACAACCCCTTTCACAGTAACCTTAATTGACACAAAACAGACCATAAGAGTCAATGAAATCCGAGCTATGCACATCAATTATTGCAAACCAACAATGTTCAATTAAAAACATGCATTGGTGAGGATTCAATCATGAATGGGATCACATATATGACCGAAAAAAGAGTACAGCTACAAAAGCACATTATTTTCTTGCAGAATTTCCAAATCCATATTTTGGTTAAGTAGGAAAATTTAGAGGAATAAATGCTAATAAAATACATCAAATAAATTTGTAATTAATTAGGCTCAGTTGTACAGGTAATTTCAAGAACTTCACAAAAAATCAAATTCACTAAGTTACCTACTTACCACAA
This sequence comes from Echinosophora koreensis, assembly GCA_035048595.1. Lineage (NCBI taxonomy): Eukaryota > Viridiplantae > Streptophyta > Magnoliopsida > Fabales > Fabaceae > Echinosophora > Echinosophora koreensis. The sequence goes on along the minus strand of JAPCYP010000002.1, from coordinate 1,750,336 downwards.
AACATGCAAGACGAAATACTCACATTGAATGAATTCATTGATGTTTGAACTCTTTGTGCAGCCATCAGAGCAAGCAGCCCTCCATCATCATGACCGATAAACACCACTGAAGAAAATCCAATCTCAGAACAAAAAGATAAAAGCAGGTCAACCTGAAGAAAGTCAAAAACCAAACCAATCAGATATCTAACTTCTGATTAAACCGGGATCAAGTGAAAATATTATATAAAAGCTACAGCGTTGAACACAACAAGGAAAAGAAAAGAGAAAAAAAATAAGGTTCACTAATCTGCGACCCTGACTTACATATGAATTCCTTTCTCAACCTGACCACTAAATTAAAATTAACAGGAATAACATATATGCAGCATTCAGTAAGCTCTAGGCCTTGGAAGCCAGAAGTTGACTCTGTTCAAAAGGGTAGCATTTTGATCATAACCCCAGATAGATAACAAGCTAATACTTGTTAAATCAAGACTAGGAAAAGGATTAAACAAAATGGCTTATAATACAGCTCACACTAATGATAAAAAGTAATCACCTGGGTTTCAAGCTTATAAGGATTGGGCAATTCTTTTTCCTCCCACTCCCTCCGACGCGGTCTTGAACTTAATCCCCAACCAGGCCTATCAAATGCAGCAACTGTGCAATTACTCTGCCGTGCTAGAGATCCCATCACATGCCTCCAAGAGAAGACTCCTCCACCAAACCCATGTATTAAAACAATTCCTAATTGGCCAATAGTCTCTAAATTTTTCTCCAGAGATAAAGAATCTAATTTACTTGTTTCATCTTCACAAATATCATCTAGGTGGAAAACAGGGACATCTTCAGAAATAACAGGAGAAGATATAGGACCATCTAATAGAGGAGCATGTAGAGATGAGCCATGGAATTGATTGCTATAGCTCCGGTATAGTTGTGGCTGGATTTTCGAAGATGAACCTGGAAAATGTCTATTAAATTTTGCCAACCCTCCAGCCATTAATGAACTGCTGCAACTAGAATTTGAGTCAAGGCAGGAGGTTGAGGACAAGGTGCGTGTGGGTAAACCAGGCAAGCTGAGCTTGTAATGGAGAGTAAGCCCTTGGCATGTAATGAATAAACTGTCTGAGTCTGCAAGCAGTCTGGCCAGCAGTTCTTCATCACGAGCCGTCCCGAAAGGTCTCCGCCTCATTTCACTGTCACTTTTTGGGGTTCTCCCCCCAGAAGGAGTAGGAGAACGCGGGACCTTCGAATAGCCAGAGAAAACATTTTTGCATGAAAGTACCTGTTAATTAGGCATAAATACATTAATGTAGCTTTTTACATGTTTATCACCAAAGTAATTAAAATGCAAAAGACAAGGAAAAGGCACTACCAATTTCAGAAACTTTCTTTTCAAGATAGTGCATGACATTACAGCCGCATAATTCCAAAGAATTTAAGCTAAAAGAAGCAACATACAGAGAGACAAACTTACAGCTTCTGGGTCAGCTCGATGAAACAAGTGCTTTCTCCATGCTCTGCAGCTGGTTCTATAAGCAACCACAGTATGGCCAAGTGCAAACACAACTGATGAGAGAAACAACACAGGCATTCCCCATGACTTCTTCAAGTGGAGCCTCTGCCTCGTGAGGGATCTTGAAGCTTCCGCTTCAATCTGAGAATTCACTGAGAAAACACAAGCTTTGACCGAAAGCAGAACAATTGAGAGAATTGAACATAGAGTCACAGTCCCAAGGTAAGGACCATGCGAGATAGCAGGGCCGTCACAAACACAATAAACACCTGCAATAATAAGAGCAAAACAACACTAATCAACATGCATGTGGGTAACTATTATTTTCTACAGATTGTATAAAGTAATAAAAATCTGAAATCAAATACTGACACTTGAATTTAACTCAAAAATATAATTTTTCTAAAACAAGACACACTGCAATTTCTGATTAACTTGAAATTTAGTTTCATAAACTAGCAAGTTGAATTATAATTCAGAACAAACTGTAATATGTGTTTGGTTCCACGGTGGAGAATACCTGAATCGATTTTACCCATGTCAAAAGTGAATTTAGTAAAAAGGTGTTTGCTGTAAGATTTTGCATTCAAACCTCAGTTTAACTTAAAGCGAGAGAGAACAATTTTTACGTTGAATCGAAAAATTAACACAGCCTTTACCATCAAACTTGCTTTAAACATAAAAACATCTGAAGATAAATCAATTCATTTTAAACTAAATTATAACCAAATCAATATTATGAAATCAATTTCGCTCAAAATCATCTTTATCAAACATTCATTCAAACACATACTTCTCTATTTCAAAAGAATTCAAGAACAACAAGATTGTTCTGATAAAGTAAAGACAAATTAAAAATCACGTTTCACAGTTCCTCGAAACACCACACGGAGAAAAGAGAACGAACGAAGCATACAGATAACGATGAAGGATCTTATGATCGAAACGAGAGGAATATCTATCAACGAGCTCTTGAAAGCGTAACGACGAAGGTGCTCCTTGAAGGAGTAGCACGTGACGCACGTGAAGTTCGAGATTAAGAAGCAAGGAACCACCACGTCAGTCACCGCCACCGCCACCGGAAGCGACGTCACAAGCAGCGACGCGACCAACGCCACGACGAAGAAAACCGTCCGAACGCACCTTCGAAGCTTCTCGAAGCATTGTCCTCCCTTCGCCATCGGTAACCGTTTCTAGAAAAATCTAAGCTACGATCTATATTAGGTTGGGCTCTGAATTCGGTATCCAAAGGAAAACGTAGACGGAATCAACATTGGATTCTCCGCCGGTGGCTCAGCCATTTCCGGCGGCGGGGAGAACCGGGGGAGAAGGTTCAGTGTCGCCGGAAGGTGTGCGTGGCGGCGGAGGAGAAAGCCATGGACGACGGTGGCGGTTGGATACGGTTACGGTGGGAATAACCGAAAAGAGATGAGGGTTTGATTTGAAGGATCAAAAGCACTCTGAAATTTTGAAATGAATGTATTCTTCTTCTTCTTTCTTCCTTCTTCTTCTTCTTTCTTCTCTCTCTTTTCTGTTTTTACCTCACTCTCTTTTATATTTTATAGTTTTTGTTTTTTTTTTTGTTTGGTAAGATTTATAGTTTTTGTTTTTGTTTCGCTATTTGAATTTAAAATTAAAGTATAATATACTAATATTGTGCATTGCATATTGCATAAATATGCTAAAAAATGAAAAATAATTCCATATCCTACCGTGAACTGTTCTTCTTAATTAGTAAAATAATTTATAAACAATTATATTATGTGTTCTTTAAAAAAAAATGTTTTAAATTTGAGGTTGTATATATTTTTATTCGGATTTAATTTTTTGTGTGTAATATTTGGATTTAATTTATAGGTACAATTAATGTAAAAAAAAGGGGTTAATTGCAGTTTTGTTCCTCTACTATTGGTCATGTGCAATTTTGGTCCCTAAAGTTTTTTTCGTGCACATTTGATCACCTGTTTTTTCAATGTTGCAAATTTGATCATTCTATCCAATGTTTGTAAATTTTTTCAATGATCAACATAGAAGAATCACTCCTCTAAGCACACACAACCACTAGTTGAGGTTCTCTCTCCTCTGCGTCTTTGATTCAATATGATTCAGTGGTTCTTCTCTGCTATTTACTGGTTTTTCCCTCCTTTAGGGACATTTTTTGGTTCCACTACACGATCCTTTATCACAAGAGCTCAAAAAGATGTTCTATGTACTTAGAGCAGTGATTCTGTGTGTTTAGGGGAGTGGTTCCTCCATGTTAATCGTTGAAAAATTGACAGACATTGATAGAAGGATCATATTTGCAATATTGGAAAAATTGGGGGACCAAATGAGCACGAAAAAAACTTTAGAGACCAAAATCGCACATAACCAATAGTTAAGAGACCAAAACTGTAATTTAGCAATAAAATTTACATAGATCACTCAATTATAAATTGTCTCATAATTAAAAATATATAATTAATTAACTTACAAGTCATTGAGTCACACATATGATGATTTCTATTTGATTGATAGTGTAAAAAAATTTTTATAAATGTATATCAAACTTAAACATTTTTTTTCTATGAATTTGATTGTTTTGTATTGACAGCATAAATATTTTTTATATATGATTTGTCACTAATCATATAAAAAACTTTACACTAAAACAATATATCAAAAAAATTTTAAAAAAAATTTATTATAGGACCCCTTATTTGATGATGCAAAATTCTTCCTTTAAAAAAAAGGATACTTTATAAGAAAACTCAATTAAATCATGGGCTAAATTATACTTTTGGTCCCCAAATTGTTTTTCAATGTTCAATTTGGTCCCCAAGTTTTTAAAATGTTCATTTTGGTCCCCAAGTTCCTAAAACTTATTCAATCGAGTCCTTCCGTCAAGTTGACTAACGGACATGGACGTTAACCCTGTCTGACCCTTCGAAATTGGGGACCAAATTAAACATTGAAAAACAACTTGGGGACCAAATTGAATATTGAAAAAAAAAAATTGGGGACCAAATTGAACATTGAAAAACAATTTGGGAACTATTATTTTGGGGTCAACGTCTATGTCCGTTAGTCACTTGACGGAAGGACTCGATTGAATAAGTTTTAGGAACTTAGGGACCAAAATGAACATTTCAAAAACTTGAGGGACCAAATTAAACATTAAAAAATAATTTGGGGACTAAAAATGTAATTTAACCTTAAATCATGTATATAGATTTTCTGACGACTCCTTGGTTTGGTGGTTAAGGAAAGATCACTGGACTCTGGCAGTGTTGGCAGACAGGAAATCCATCATTAGCCAAATCAATAAGATGAATAAATTATTTATATGACACTATCTGGTTCAGCCTGGTAAACGGTAATACCTAGCTGGTTACCTTTATTTTTGAATTGACCAAATCAGATTCAGCTGTCCTAATGACAAATATTATATGTTTATTATTTTTTATGCTTTCATAAAAAAAATAATAAGTAACGTATTTATTGGCCTTATGGCATTATCATTAGTGTTTTCATATTGAGATTAAAAAAAAATGATACTCAGTTTTTATATTTATTTTTAAGTATTTAAATATATAATAAGATGTATATATTTTTTTATAAAAGGCGTATTTATAATTTATATTTTTAGTAAAACTTAAAAATTTATACGAAATTATTTGTTTATTGTAAGAAATTTATAAAACTCTTTCCCTCATAAACTGATGAGTTTTTTTGACTCAGTTTCATAATTTGACATTATATACTAGGAAGAAAAAAAAAAAGAAAAAGCTTATGGATCTACCGATAAAACTTTAAAAAATACACAAAGAAATTCAATTAACCAATAGTGTTAAAAGTAACGGCTAGAAATTAGAAAAGTCCCATTAGCCTAACAATTTAAAAATAAAAATAAAGCACAACTGCACAGGTACAAACGCCATGATTTTCTTGAGCCAGGAAACGGTCTTAATAAAGCACAACTGCTAAGCCACTTACCCTGCCCATGTTAGTGCACCTTTATTATACACTAATGATATTTGTACATCTGAAACCCAGGTGGACACCTTAATTAACAATGTGTAAATTTTTAGTTAATTCAGTTCATTATATGATTAATGAGTTATATGAAGTTTATTTTCTATAACCATATAAATATTTGGTTAATCACATGCAAATATCTGGTTAATCCAGTTCTTTATATGATTAATGGGTCATCATGAATTAACCAAATATTTACACATGATTAACCATATAATGAACTAAATTAACCAAATATTTGTACCGATTAATCAAGATGTCAACTTTGGGTGTGCAAATATCATTTCTCTTATTATAAGGGGTGTGTGAGTTTTAAAATTTAATTTGGAGACGCTAAATTAATTTTGAATTTTTTAATATGTTTATATTTTTAAAAGTTCATTAGGTATACTTGGGTTTATAATTGAGTTTAGACTCTAAATCTTAGTTGAAAATAAATTATTTTTTTAAAAAAAAATTTCAACATGTGCTCCTATCATATCATTCTTAAAAAATTAATATAAAGATAAATAGTATAATAAAATTAAACAAACAATTTGATAATTAGAAATTAGTTTAAATAATATAATACTTTTGTAATAATATAAATAATATAATTTTAAAAAATATTCATTTTACTAAAATTACTTTTTATTTTGACAGCTTACAAAAAGTACTTTAAACAATAAAATATTCAAATATAAATATATTAATAAAAGATAAACTGACTTCCAGTGATGATCAAATGCTAGCTCTGGTCAAAAAACATAAAAAAATTGCTAGCCGTTTATTTTATTTTAGACAACTAAAAGCTAGTCACCGTTGTCATTGACTCGCTGTCATGTTCCCTGAACGCCATAAAATGGAGGGAGCGTTTCTATAGTTGTATTGTGTGCAGTTTGTATGAAGTTATGTGATGGGGGAAATTTAGATAATTTTATTTGGGTGTTTATCATATTGTTTTTTATATAAACAATATATATATATATATATATATTCTTGCATTAATTAAAATTAATAATAAGGTGAATAAAAAGCATGACCCATGTTACTTAAAACAACAACATCCCACATACTTGAAAAAAAATCTTAAATTTTGTTAATTATCTCATATCTCATTATCTCATGGGTGATTCCAAAAGCTTCGTTTTCTTTCATTATTTTTCTGGTTTTTAGCTGTCAAAATTGACTTGTTAGATGACATTTGCATTTTGTTAGTGAACATGTATGCGATGTGTAAGACAATATTATTGCACTTGTTAAGACCAAAAGAATGCTGTGTGATTAGTTGGCATTCTTTTCCAGTTCACATTTCCAGTATATTAGTTTTGTCCTAATATTTGTTGGCATACTTTTATTCATGATTGTAGACTTGTAGTTGGCATGCTTTGACTATAATCAATAATTAATTAGATAAATTGTATAGATTGTTAATATATCTTTTTGAATCATGAAAAAAAAAATTTGAATAGATTGTTACTTTTTTCCTCTTGAAAAATATATCTAAAGATATTCTTTAGCATTGTTTTATATGTGTACTTTAGTTTTACAATTTTTAATCATAACTCTCGATGTTGTGCACTTAAGTCCAAAGTTCTGAGGTCTATCATATTTTGGACGAACGAATCACAAAGCAGAAGGTTCACAAGTTTGCACCAAGCACACTTTCATAATGTCCAACTTTCATTGTTGAGCTCCAAACTCAATGCTTCAAGATGGATCGTGCTCGGGGCTTTTGGCATAACCTATTTAAGGGGCAATTCTATAATACTCCAACGTTGGAGTTGAGTTTCCATCCTCCAATGCGTATGACTTGCTGCCACCAGTTACCCGGTTGACATCCCCAGCTTGGCAGCTTTGTAGGCTACTGTAGCATTGCGTCAGCCGTCAGTGTAGCAGGGGCCATTGCATATTATATTATTTTATTATATTATATATTTTTTATTATATTATATATATAATTTAAAAGTAACAGTAACATTATAACTAATTTAATATTGGTTCATAAAACAAATCGGAGTTTAATTTCTATACATTGTCAGTGTTAAAAAAAATTATACTGACAACCAATCAAAAACCGTAAAATTGATGACTTTTAAGGTGGTTAGGATAAGAATAAAAAATTTATAATAGTATGTCAATTTCTGATTGATTAATAGTATAAAAAAATTTACACTGTAACTATGTACAAATTAAATCCAAAAAATTATAAATTAATGTTTTTACTTGACGGAAAAATTATAAATTAATGTTAAAATATAGTTTGAGCTTAATTTATGATAGGTTAAAGTAGTATGTACTGTCAGTGTAAAAGTTTTACACTGACATTTACTAAAGTTTTGACATGTATGCTTTTATTTTCATAACTAAGAAAGAGAATTAACAAAAATGCTGATTTATTGATATATTATTGGATATATGTATACAAATGTTTTATACTGACAGTATATAAAAATTAAACTCTTTATGATATCTTCTCCAAAATTATGTTACCATTTTTTTTATTTAATAGTACCTTAATTTTTAATCCTTAATTTTACCTTTTTTTTAAAAAAAAATTACCTTTATTTATTTGACTAAATAAGAATGTCATGTACTTTAATATTATTTTTCATATATGTATGGAGAGTTGAATTTAAAATTTATTTTATTAATCAAGAATTATTGTATATTTACTAGACACTCTTTTGAATATCAATAATATTTGTCCTTGAATGTGCCAATTATCACAAATATGCTACGCAAGTACTCCCTCCGGTCTCTATTGTAAGCAAAAATTAAATGGGACACACATATTAAGATAGTTAGTTGATCTTATTTAAAAGAGTCATTGGGAATAAAAAATTAAGTTTGTTACCTAAGTTACCCTTCCTCTTATTTATTAAGCTTGTGTTATTGAGAATAAAAGGAGTCATTGAAAAACAAAATTTGTATTAAATGAAGGGTATTTTGAGAATAACTTCATTAAATGAAAAGAAAGTAGTTGAAATTTGCTTATATTTTGGACCAAAAAATTTGGAAATTTTTGCTTACATTGTGGATCGGAGGGAGTACTTGACAACTGTATATTGAAATTTATTAAAAGTTTTTATCAACAAAATAAAAACGAAATAATCAATTCTCTTTTTTCTTACTAAACTGCAATATCCATTTAAAAAAAAAAACTGTAATAATATCCATTGCAAAAGGATATTGTTTAAAAAAAGAGTAAAGGTCCAAAGTGATACCTCAAATTTTTCGAGTAGCCCAATTTGGTCCCTAGAAAAAAAGGACAATTTGGTCCCCCAAATTTTAAAAACAGGGGACAACTCGGTCCCTCTGTAAGGACCAGATTGTCCCCCGTTTTAAAATTTCGGGAACCAAATTGTCATTTTATTTTTTTTAGGGACCAAACTGATCTACTTGAAAAATTTGAGGAACCACTTTGAACCTTTACTATTAAAAAGAGAGAGAGAGAGAGAGAGAAAAACAAAAACATTATTATTTTTGATCTGAACCTGACCCTTTTTGAGCCTCTAACCTCCACCGCCCCTCTTCGTTGGAACTTTCTGTTGATTTCGTAGCTGATACAATATATTTTACTTTGGATTTAGAGTTTGAGTTGTGTCAATGCTATCATCACAGCTTGCTGAGTTAAGTGGAAAAGTCTCTGTAAGTGTTAACCATAAAATGCAACAAGCAAGAGCAACCCATGATACAAGATTCTCATCAATGGAAATTAGAAAAAGATGAAGTTTTCCATAGTCTTAAATGGCAGAATAATGCATGATTCTTCAGGAAAACCCAAAAATTGATGCTGGGTTAATTATAAATGCAAAGAGTAGTTGAAGGCTTAATTAAATTGGGTTTTTCAAAGGGAGAAAATAGAAAATATGCAGAGATTTTTCCGGGCGTGAGCCATTGAGGTGTCGTGTCGTCACCGTTCCTTCTCCTCGTCCTCTCCACCAGGACCACCACCTTCGAACTGCCGCCACCAAAAGCTTGTTGAGGTTGCCGGCAGTGTGAGGGATAGGTCCAATAAAGACGCCGGAAACGGAGGTGGTTGAGGATAAGTGAAAATGCTTGAAAAGTTTCATTTGAGTAATATTTTTTAAATGATATTTCTCAAATAGTTCATGTGAAGAATGATCTACAAGCATTTGTTGGACCCATTGCGTTTTCTATAGTTTCCATGGTTCCAGCTCATGATAGCATTATAATCTCAAGAAAAAGAGATACAGAGGAGAGAGAAAGTGAAAGAGGAAGAAGATGGTTCAGGGAGACATTTTTACCCGCTTTTCTGGTTCCCAAGTAAACGATCACATCGGCTTATGGCACGTGGCCGCATGGGTCAGAGGCCAGAAAAAACAAAAGATTGCTTCATCCGGTTGCCAGTATTAAATGATGTTAAATCTTATCCGTCCATTATAAAAAAATAATATATCAACGGCTATGCACAACAGAGGAAGGATCCTCCGAGTTTGTAGTGGAGTTTTATAGACAACGCCCTATTTAAGGTATAGTTAGGGTATTGATACTCTTAATTGTTTTAGGGGGTAGGAGTGTCTTGAAGGGTGGCTCACAAACCTACCACCATGTACCACCTTCTAATTGTTGAAACAATTTTTAATGAAATGCTATTAGTATATTCTAGTGAAAAAAAAAATTGCACATAAATAACTTATCAACATCAACATTTGCGTAAACTTTTTCAAGGAAAAAAAAAGCACATTGTTCACAAATATTGAATGATTTAAAAATATGTTGTATAAAATATTAAGATGAAACACAATAATAAAGCAATCAAAACAACATAATTGCATGGCATGGCATGGCATAATCATGAGCCCTTTTGACCTATTCATTTGTATATGCATGTATGTACTCATTTCCTCAACTAGGAATATGAAAGGTGAAGGAGGATTTGAAAAGAAGTGAACAAACGAATAGTGATGTTTAATTCATAGGGGCAGCGAGAATAACAGAGTGGTGAGTTCCCCGATAACGTAACGGTTAGGTGCTGAGTGATCTTTGTACTCTGCTCTGTTTTCTGGTCTCATGGGATGTGGTGTGGTGTGGTGGGGACCAAAAACTTCAAAGACAAGCAGCGTCCAGTTACCATCACCAATTTATAGCACTACCTCAATTTAGGTCCCTGTCTCAACGACAACCTGCTCTTCTCTTTGGTGCCTGCCACATATCTAAATCATTTTTTATATTTTATTTTTCCTTCTTCCTTCTGTTATCTTAAAAGCAAAAATTAAAATCGAGATAGGTATTAATCCGAGTGATAATCAGTTTCATTTATTTTAAGTAAGATTTTTAACTTGAATGAAAAATATAAATGTTGAAAGTGTTTTTTCTCTTAAATAAATCTTTGTAATAACTTGAATTAGCTGGAATTCAGATACTACAAGTCAAAAAAAAAGCAAAGCCAAACTACAGGTTTTTTAAAAAGAAAAAAAAAACTCTAAAATTATTGCAAGTATCATTTTTACAATTTCCCTTATTTTATATTTTCTTCATTTATTATTTCAAAAAACTTATTAGTATAGATTTTTTTTTTCTTTCGAAAAGTAGTATAGATGTTGTTAACATCTTATTTAATGGATCTTTTTATATAATCAGTGCCTCTAGAACATCAATTAAGAAGGCATTTTTTTATTAAAAAATGGTTTAAGGCGTTTTTTTTTATTAATGGATCTGGTACTTGGTCAAGACCAAAAAACAAAAGCTAAGAGCATTAATTAAAGAATTAAAAAGACTTTTTTTAAAAATTAAAAAGTGGTATGTTTATATATTAAGAAGTGTAACATAACATAAAATAAAACATATAAAAAGATGCACTCCCAAGTAGCGATGTCAATGGGGGCAAAAATAAATTACTAAAATACTATGGAAAAAATTTGTTTAGTGGGACCCTTGTCCCCATTGCCTTACAAGTGAATCTGTTCCTGAGCATCATGAAAGTGTTCGATAACCCTTTCTACACTCATTTTTAGATTCCGAAATCATTTGTCCACTTTTGCTTTCAAGAATTTGCAAAGAATTGAATGACACGTTTGGTCATTATGTTTGAGACTGCAACTTTCGATCTGTAAAGGGACTAATTAAGTGATATACTTTAAGTTTCTTTGATTATTTTAGTAAAATAATAAATATACATATATATATATATATATGTGTGTGTGTGTGTGTGTATGAAATTACAAAAATAAGTTTATATATATATATTAAGGGTATTTTGTAAGGTTCTCGGGGATGGAGACCTTACGGGGTGAGGGGTACGATCCTACTCTCCATCCCCAAATTGCCTTCAAGAGGATATTCTTCCCTATCCCTATCCCCACGAGAAAAAAATTCATGCTTGTAGGGACCCGAATAGGGCAATCCCGTGGTGATCCCGTGTATGGGTAAAAATTGTCTTTCCTACTGTCAAGTCCCACCCAAGTGTCACACTTTTGGCATACTACGTCAGTTTCGCATTTTGAACTCTCATTTTCCAAAATTTTCTTTTATAAATATTTCCTTAATTTTAAGCTTAACAAAAATATTTCTTGAACATTATTTTTTACACTGTCTTGATTGAGTAAGTGTGTGTTTAGATACACGTTTGGTAAAAGTGATTTCGAATGAAATTGATTTTGTAAATTAGATTTTGTTAGAATTGAGTTTGAAGTGAAGTGATTTATGTTTTGAATGTTTTTATTTTGAAAGCAAGTTTAATGTAAAACTTACTGTAAATTTTTCAACTCAAAGGAAAAGTTACTTTTTATAACTTCTAATCAGAATCACTTCTGAATGCAAAAGCAATTTTATCTGACAATAATCAAACACCTCATTTTTTCTAAAATCACGATTGACAGATAACAGAATCAATTCTGCAGGTTCCCAATGTATTACAAACACGCACTAACAAAAGAGAGAATGTGTCTACCAAAAAAAAAAAAGCAAAAGAGGGAATGTTCACGTATTAATTGCATTTCTCTGATTTAATTGTTCACCATAGAAATGGTGTAAAATAATGCCATGAAGAATTTTTTTTTAAACTCATAATATGATACTTGGATGGACATATATCCCAATGTAAGTGTGATTTCGTATACTTAATGTTAAAGTTGAAATAGATGTTATAATATATAAATATATATTTTTTGGTACAACTGATAAGAAAAAGAAAACAACTAGCCTCTCACCGAGAGAAAACCTAAACTATCAGCAGAAAGAAAACTAACTAAGCCCTATAGACTGTAACTCATCTAAAGAAGAAGAACCCGCTGCTCCTCTCTTGACAAGATAATCCGTGCATACATATTTGAATGTTATATTTTAGAGTAAAGGTCGAAAGTGATCCCTCAAATGTTGTGACAATTGACCTTCTTGATCCAAGAACTTGGTCTGTATGATGAAAAAGAAAAATGCAGAAACTGTAATGTAATGACAGAATTATGTAATGAGCAAGAAAGTAAATCAAACACAAAGAGTAAGGAAGAGATAACACCAAAAGTTGTTAACGAGGTTCAGAGAGATCCTCCTACATCCCCGGGACAGAATCCGACTTGAGAAATCCACTATGATTTTGTAATTACAGCTTGCAAAAGATCACTGCTCAAGATGTTTCACTCACAGCAATCTTTTCTTGCCTATCACTACCACTCTGGTACAATACATAGTTTTCTCACACACTAAGCTTGCACAATGTTATCAAGAGTTCTCACTGAATGCTATGCTTAATCTACTCGAGATATGGCTTTATATAATAGCCTACAACAGTGATGCAATAACAGAAAAGTTAGTTACAAAAATTCCCCCCAAATCCTAACTAACTAACTGCCACTTAGATGAGAGAGCTGCTGTGGAGATTGGGCCTGAGCAGAAAACAAAACTGGGCCAAGCCTTATGTACCATAATGCAACAAATCTCCACCTTGGTACATACATGCTTGGCTACATGGATTTCTCAAATACAGATCCCTTTTGTCCAAAGATATCTTCTAGGCAGACTTGATTTGTAGCAGATCCAAACAGTGTTTGAATTTGTTTATGTTGACAGGTTTAGTAGACATATCTGCAGGGTTGTTACTGGTATGCACTTTCCTCACTTCAACTTCCCCCTTTTCAACTATGTCTCTAATGAAGTGCATCCTTATATCTATATGCTTAGTTCTTTCATGATACATCTGATTCTTACACAAATGAATTGTTGATTGACTATCACAATGAACACATATAGTTTCCTGACTTAACCCCAATTCCCTGACTAGACCTTGTATCCAAAGAGCTTCCTTTATTGCTTCTGTTAGAGCCACATATTCTGCTTCTATTGTTGAGAGAGCTACTATGTGTTGTAGAGATGCCTTCCAGCTGATAGTGTTTCCAAACAAGGTGAAAACATAACCTGAAAGTGATCTTCTTTTATCTAAGTCTCCTGCATAGTCTGAGTCCACAAATCCTTGGACTTGCTGAATTGAGTCCTTGCCTCTGCTGTACATTAAACCAGTGTTCTGTGTGCCTCTAAGATACCTCATCACCCACTTGACAGCTTGCCAGTGTTCTTTTCCTGGATTTCCCATGAACCTGCTAGTCACACTTACAGCATGAGAGATATCAGGCCTGGTACATACCATTGCATACATTATACTACCAATGGCATTTGCATAGGGAACCTTCATCATGTCTTCCCTTTCTTTTGTTTCCTGTGGAGATTGAGCTGATGAGAGCCTAAAATGAGCTGCCAAAGGAATGCTAGTAGGCTTTGCATCAGTCATGTTGAACTTCTCCACAACTTTACTGAGGTAACCTCTTTGAGAGATGATCAGTTCATCTCTGTCCCTTTTTCTGATTATCTCCATTCCCAGGATTTTCTTGGCTGCTCCTAGATCTTTCATCTCAAATTCCTTCTTGAGTTGTTCCTTTAGCAAGTTAATCTGTGACTTATCCTTACAAGCCAGCAGCATATCATCAACATATAACAAGAGATATATATAGGTATTGTTTGACAAAGGTTTATAATAAACACAACAATCAAAACTACTTCTAATATATTTCTGTTTTTGCATAAAGGAATCAAACCTCAAATACCATTGTCTAGGTGATTGCTTTAGACCATAGAGGGATTTCTTCAAGTGACATACCCAATTCTCCTTTCCTTTAACCTCAAAACCAGTTGGTTGCTGCATTAGAATAGTCTCTTCTAATTCACCATGTAGAAAGGCTGTTTTGACATCCATTTGTTCCAATTCCATGTCATAGTGAGTAACCATTGAAAGGAGAATTCTAATTGAGGAATGTTTAACCACTGGAGAAAAGATTTCATTGAAATCTACTCCCTCCTTTTGTGTGAAGCCTTTTGCTACAAGCCTGGCTTTATACCTAGGTGCTTCAACTTCAGGAATTCCATCTTTTCTTTTGAAAATCCACTTGCTTCCCACTATCTTTGTATCTTTAGGTCTTGGAACCAGAGTCCAGGTTTTGTTTTTCTCAAGAGAACTGAGTTCTTCTGTCATAGCTAGGATCCACTTCTGACTGTCTTTGCCTTTCATAGCTTCTGTATAGGATCTAGGTTCATCATTGCTGACTTCCTCAGCAACTTGCAGAGCATAACTAATCATGTCTGCATAGCCATATCTTTGGGGTGCTCTGATGTTCCTTCTGACTCTATCTCTGATGAGATTATAGTCCTGAACTGCTGATTGATCTTCATTTGTTGAGTCATCATCCACTGCTTGATCAGTTTCAGCAGACTGATCATTTGAGGACTGAGTGTCTTTGTCTCTTGTTGGCTCCACCTCAAGTTCAAACCTCTCCAAGTCCCTTTGATCAGTGACTTGATCTTCAGGACTTCTTAGAGATTTGTATAGGTCTGCCTCTTGAAAAGTGACATCCCTACTAATGATGCATTTTCCTTTTTCTGGACACCAAATCCTGAAACCTTTGACACCATTTGGATAACCAACAAAGTATCCCTTCTTGGCTCTTGGAACCAATTTCCCTTCATTTACATGATAATACGCAGCACAACCAAAAATATTTAAGTAGCTATAGTTTGCAGTTTTACCTGTCCACATCTCTTGAGGAGTTTTAAGGTTGATTGCAGTTGAAGGACTAAGATTGATCAGGTAGCAGGCTGTATGAATGGCTTCTCCCTAGAATTTGATAGGCATGCCTGCATTTGACAGCAAACATCTCATCCTTTCTAGCAGTGTCTTGTTCTTCCTCTCTGCCAATCCATTTTGTTGAGGTGTTTTCCTGACTGTTCTGTGTCTGTAGATGCCATGCTCTTTGCAGTAGTTAGAAAACTCTTCTCCACAAAACTCTAAGCCATTATCTGTTCTTAGATTCTTGACCTTCTTCTCAGTCCTGTTTTCAACCATAGGTTTCCATTCCTTGAAGGCTCTGAATGCTTCATCTTTGCCTTTCAGCAGTTATATCCAGACTCTTCTGCTATAGTCATCAAGGAAGAGAATGAAGTACCTGTTGCCTCCATGAGAAGGAATCCTAGAGGGTCCCCACAAATCACTATGTACATAGTCTAGGATACCTTTTGTGCAGTGCTGGCCAGTTGAGAACTTCACCCTGTGCATCTTACCAAACACACAATGTTCACAAAACTCCAAGTCACCTATTTTGTCTCCACATAGCACACCAAGCTTTCCAAGGATCTGCAATCCTCTGATACTGACATGGCCTAACCTCTGATGCCACAAGCTTGTCTTATTTGTGCTTGAGGTCACAGCAGCCACACTACCTGTTATAGCATGACCTTTCAAGATGTAGATTCCATGCTCTCTGATTCCCTTCATAACCACAAGAGCTCCTTTGATGACTTTCAGAACTCCTTTCTCTGCCTTGTAACAGTAACCTGA
The DNA here is from genome assembly GCA_035048595.1 of Echinosophora koreensis. Taxonomy (NCBI): domain Eukaryota; kingdom Viridiplantae; phylum Streptophyta; class Magnoliopsida; order Fabales; family Fabaceae; genus Echinosophora; species Echinosophora koreensis. The sequence goes on along the minus strand of JAPCYP010000002.1, from coordinate 1,733,996 downwards.
TTCTTCTAACATTCCAAGAGAAATTAGATTTCTCTTAAGATCAGGGACATGCCTTACTCCAGACAAGTTCTTCTCAGTTCCATCATCAAATTTCAACCTGACTGATCCTATGCCAACAACACTGCATACTGTGTTGTTCCCCATGATAACCTTGCCTCCATCTGTCATCTTGTAACCAAGAAGCCAGTCTTTTTCAGGTGTCATGTGGAAAGAACACCCTGAGTCCAGAACCCAGTCATTTCCTGTGATGCTAGTTGTGGCCATCAAGACATCAGCACTTTCATAGCCATCTGAGGCTAATGAGACACTTCCTACATCATCATCAGTGTCACTTCTTCTTTTGAATTTTCTGTCAGGACATTCCTTTTTGAAATGCCCTTCTTTCTTGCACAAGAAACATCTCTTCTTGGACTTGTCTTTATCTTTCTCCTTGGACTTGAACTTGTTCTTCTGTTTTGAGCCTTTCTTGTCAAATTTCCCTTTCATGAACAGCCCTTCACCACTGCTTTCCTCTTTTGCCTCAGTTCTTTTCTTCAATTCTTTTGAGATTAGTGCAGACTGAACTTCTTCCAAGGACAAAGAGTCTCTACCATAAACCAATGTGTCACATAGGTTTTCATAACAGTTAGGCAGAGAATTGATAAGCAGTAGTGCTTGATCTTCATCATCTACCTTCACATCAATGTTCTCAAGATCTATTATAATCTTGTTGAACTCATCCATATGATCTTCAATTGTCCTCCCAGCTTGCATCTTGAAGGTGTACAGTCTTTGTTTCAGGTAGAGTCGGTTTGCAAGAGATTTTGTCATGTACAAATTCTCTAGTTTGAGCCAAATAGAAGCAGCTGTCTTCTCCTTTGAGACTTCCCTCAGCACTTTGTCTCCAAGGCTCAAGATTAGAGCACTGTGAGCTTTATCCATCTTTTCTTTCTTCTCAATTTCAGAAAGAGTGAGTGGTAAGCTCCTTTCTCATTGCAAGGCTTCACCGAGACCTTGTTGGACAAGGAATGCCTTCATCTTGAGCCGCCACAAACCAAAGTCATTCTTCCCGTTGAACTTCTCTAAGTCATATTTGGTTGATGCCATGCCTCCAAGAACTGCAGAACCTGAGCTCTAGATATCAATTGTTGTGACAATTGACCTTCTTGATCCAAGAACTTGGTCTGTATGATGAAAAAGAAAAATGCAGAAACTGTAATGTAATGACAGAATTATGTAATGAGCAAGAAAGTAAATCAAACACAAAGAGTAAGGAAGAGATAACACCAAGAAGTTGTTAACGAGGTTCAGAGAGATCCTCCTACATCCCCGGGACAGAATCCAACTTGAGAAATCCACTATGATTTTGTAATTACAGCTTGCAAAAGATCACTGCTCAAGATGTTTCACTCACAGCAATCTTTTCTTGCCTATCACTACCACTCTGGTACAATACACAGTTTTCTCACACACTAAGCTTGCACAATGTTATCAAGAGTTCTCACTGAATGATATGCTTAATCTACTCGAGATATGGCTTTATATAATAGCCTACAACAGTGATGCAATAACAGAAAAGTTAGTTACAAAGATTCCCCCCAAATCCTAACTAACTAACTGCCACTTAGATGAGAGAGCTGCTGTGGAGATTGGGCCTGAGCAGAAAACAAAACTGGGCCAAGCCTTATGTACCATAATGCAACATCAAATTTTTAGAGTAGGCCAGTTTGGTCCCTAAAAAAAATAAAACGATAATTTGGTCCCTGAAATTTTAAAACGGGGGACAATCTGATCCTTACGGAGGGATCGAATTATCCCCCGTTTTTAAAATTTGGGGAACCAAATTGTCCCCGATGGGGATCAAATTGTCCTTCTTTTTTAGGGACCAAACTAGACAACTCGAAAAATTTGAGGGACCACTTGAGGTCTTTACTCTATATTTTAATATTCAAACACGTTATTTTCCTAATATTATTGCCAATATAACACGTTTTTTTGTCCTGAACACATTTACTTGTATTGCTTGGTGCTTCTGACAATGAGGTCAAGTTTCATGTGAAACTGATACTGTTTTAAGTGGCTACAGAGATGGATCACGTGCAACCTACTAGTAGCTCATGTACAATTACAATGATGATAAATGACATAGTCCTAAACCCCTAATCCATTTAGGGTGTGTCTGGGAAAGCTGAAAAAAAAAGATTATGCTGATAATCAATTTTTGTATAATCGATTATTGTGATAATCGATTATAATCAGAATCTTTTTTTTTTTGGTCTGTTTGCTGAAAAGCGATTTTAAGATAATCTATTTCGTTTGGGTGGTGCAAAAAAAATCACTTTTATATAATAAATTACGAAAAAGGGTATGAAGTTCTTTGTATAATTTAATAATATTTGTTTAGAAGTTAGTTTTGTAGGGGTAAACAGGGAAGAGAGTATTGAGAATGAAAAATAATCAAATCACAATAATCTTAAGCTAGAAAAAACTAGATGGTATAAAACAGTTTTTTTCCCCTAAAAAAAGCTTTTTTATAAACTTAAGCAAAATGCCAAACATGATAGATTATCTATGAAACAGCTTTTAAGCTAAAAAACAGCTGAAACAGGAAAAAATAATCTTTCCCGAACACACTCTTAATCTTCATCTATTTGTAATATGTCAGAGAAAATCTTTAGAAGTTTGGGTTAACAAAGCTTTAAACAGGTTTTTACAAGTGAAGAATAATTATTATTTGAGAATAAGAAAATCCCTCTATTTTGTCAAAGGGCCACTTATTTGGTTATCAAATTTTCTTTCTCTTCTGTTAAAGAAGGTTGTGTGAGTTATGAAATATTTTATTTATAGATAAATTATATTTTTAGACATCTCATTTTTCAGAATATCTTTTTTTTTTTTACCCTCGTACATAAAAATATGTAAATTTTTTAACTTATACTTACTTATTTTATTTTTTGACATCTTTTATGTAAGAATGATTTTTATCCCTTATATAAAAAATTGTAAACATTTATTCTACTCTCATGCCAGTTTCTCAAAAATAATACAATATGGCTGATAGGAAACTTTGAAATTGGAAAGACCGTCCATGGCTATTGGTCTGGTAATTTTAACTTTGGATGGAATCACGAAACACAAATAAGAGAGAAAACGACACATAGGGAGGCAAACCCAAAGAGGGGAAGGCCTATAAAAGGAATTGACGTGCCTGCAACTTACTGATTTTATTCTCTGAAATTTTATTTTCCGTTGCAGAAATACTTTATGAACAACCGTTTTGAATAACACATATACCGACGATGTTTTAAAAATCGGTGCAACCAAAGGATAAAAAAAAGAAAACTTTCAAAATTCAATCAATTCAATCGGTTTACTCGATAGTCAAACCAGTATATATGTATACACATTAATAAAGAGATCTTTCAGCAACTCAAAGAAAAAGTACTAATTTTAAGATGCATGATAGTTCAGAACATTTAAGTTAGGAGAATGTTAATTTTATTGAGATAATATATCCTAATTGACCAAGTTAGTTAATCAAAGATACATACAGAGTGGATTCTAATAACTCAAGTCCCGAAGCCTCCAAACAAACGGACCATATTCCAAAAGTGCGTTCCATTTTTTAAAAATAATTAAAACAATGAATCGGACAATCTCTAAAACTGTTTTTACATTGATTTAACTGGTTTTAGACTGGTTAAATTGGGTTTCGATTGACTTTGACTGATAAAACTGCTTTCCCGTTTTTCTAATCTGCCCGAAATCGGAAAGAACACCGATTGACGGTCCAATTGGTCCAACCGGACCGGTTTTTAAACACTAATAGCTTATGTATTATTCTTTCAACAAACATCAATTCTCTCTCTTGACACTATTCATCAAACAAAATACAGTGTTCTCCCTTAGTAAGGGTGTTCGTGGATTGGATTGGATCGGTTTTGAGCTAAAAAGTCATCCGATCCAATGATAAAAACAATGTGCGGTTTGGATTGGATCGGTTTGCTTCCTTGAAAAAATCCGATCCAATCTAATCCAATCAAATGCGGTTTGGATTGGATTGGATAATTTTGTTTTTTTCATATTTTATTTTTTCCTTATGTCAAGTGTCATTTCCACTTATTTAATAGTGGACAAAATATAATTTTCATTTAAGGGAGCTAGTCTAGAGTGTCAAATACCTATTTTAATATATCTCTATACTAGAACAGTAGAACCTTTATTAAAGCCGGCAACTATTTGTACCTTATTAACCGTTATTTGATTTGATGAAGACTGAGAAAACTGTTATAGAATTCTCGACAAAATATTGGGAGTTTGAGAAAAAATAGGTATTGATATTTTTTTAACACGTTCTTTTATGTTAAATATTCTTTATGTTAATTTTCTATATCTACTCTCAGTTATCTTATTTTTTCCTTAAATCAGCTACAAATAAATTGTAGCTAATTATTTTTCAAATTACTTAATTGATTTCCTATTTTTCATATTTACTCAATCAAGTATATATATGTTATGCATCAAAACTTTTAACAAAATATAACTTCAAGACATTAACATTTATTCTAAATAATCTCATATATGTCATTCAACAAAAATATTAAAGAGAATGAGGGTCATAAAAGTATGAAAAACAATGTTTAAGTATGAGTAATACTATAATTTAAAAAATAATAGTTTTTGTCTATAGTAGTTCGGTTTGGATTGGATGTCACTAGGGGATCTAAAATCCGATCCAATCCAATAAAAAATTGCGGTTTTTTAGGTTTTCTATTTTTTCGATTTTCGGTTTATTCGGTTTTTCGGTTCGGTTTTTGCGGTTTGAATCGGTTTGGATCGGTTGATGAACACCCCTATCTCTTTGACAGCTTTTGATATCTGTTTTGGATATCCAAAATAAATAATGGAGCTCTTTTGCTTTGTCAGAGGCACATCGCATAGGCCGTGTCTCGTAGCATGTATCGAATATGGTAATGATTTTTTTTTTTTTTATGATTTATTAATCACAAGATTATATTAAAAAAAAAAAGGGTACAAAAGTTACAAAAAAACTCTTTTACAAATTATTTTATATTAAAAAGTTATATTTATTTACATGATAAAAAAACTGATAAATCGTGTATTCTCAAGGTCGACCTAATGATATGACCAGACAAGCCCTTACTTTAGGTTCCTAGCCCAGTCCTTTACATAGTCTTACTAACATACGAAACTCTCTCAAATTTGTTTACTCTGATGTCTCAATTAATTTTAAGCTTCACTTTGCCTTGGGCGGTCCTATGTGTGCTATACAAATTTATTTATATTAAAAACTTACAAATTCTTTGATATAGTTATATTTTCTCTTTTATAGACAAATACTAGTATTAATATTATTATTTAGTTAGTGGATGAGGTTTGAACCGTCAACCTCGCTCCTTATCACTTAACTAGTTAACTCCTCGACTCCTCAAGCTCAACCATCAAACCGACCTTATAACCCCTTGATAAAGTTATATTTTTTTTTATATTTATTTATTTCCTATATAATTACATGTTAAAAATATATATAAAATATGTATTCATTCCCACTTGGCCAACCAGCAGTACAGCCTGGTCTGGCAATGGGAACCTTTTTTTTTTTTCCTTCTGCCATAATGATTTATAGCTTATATAGGTACATTTTCATGGAAATGGAGGAAATCAAGGGTCTTGTGGGTTCTCATTTGGTTGCCCAAATAAATGTCATGGATGATTCTTCTTCTTCTACGATTATATCTCTCCCCAGTGCTCCTTATGGTTAATATAATTTTTTTTGGATTTATCATAATTATTATATTGTTAGGATAAATAATTTTTACACTATTAGCTGATTATATATTATTACATTATTGAAAATGTTTAACCCATATAATAATTATCTTTAAAGTCATATGAGATGATGTATGATGATTGATGATAGTGTATAAAAATTTATACTAATAGTATAGCAAAATTAATTAAACATAAGTTGCTTTTATATTATCGATCAATCATGAATTGTTACGTAATTAAAAATATTTGAATTTTACGATAATTACTTTAAGATGATTTGTAGTTGATTGACAGTGTAGAAAATACTTTACACCGTCAACATCAAAATTAAACTCTTAGTTTATTTTGTATTTAAAAATAAAATAACTTTTTTATTAAAAACATTAAAACAACATGATTAAAAGATTCTGAAAAAAAAAAGATTCTGAATTTTTTTTAAAAAAAAAAAAATTATTCTTAAAATATAATAATTTTCATACATAAACTTGCTCATGCTGATGTAGGATTGGTCTCTTTCTGTTTCTTCGATTACCCTCTGTTTGATGACAGGATCCTTTTTGTTTTTTTTATGCATGCATATACAATATCGAATCATAAACAGTTTTTCAGTTGTAATAACAAGTAACGACTGAAGAATCTCTGCTCTCCTTTATCTTCTGTGTTAACATAATAGCGGCAGAGTGGGAATCGCAGTTCAACCTTTTTCTTTCCCTAGGCTATGTCTACTGGGGTCAATAATAGAACTGTACTTAAATATAGAAACACAATTAAATTCAAAGTAAATGATTATTAGAGTTTTTCATTATAATTAAATTAATTGAATTATGGAGTGATAATATTAAGTGGAGTCATTTCAGCAATTGTGTGGACATCTCAAACAAGAAAAGATGCACTTTTAGAGATAAGGAGGACCTTATTTCTAAATGGTTATAACTTTTTTCATTGATTTGATTTGTTGCAAATAATGTTGTTTTCCCCCTCTTCTTCCATTATTGGAGATTAATGATAAGTGCTTAGATTCTATGCGTGGATTGATTGTTCTCTGCTTGTATGGTCAAGGTTATAGTAATAGCCAAATGGATATTAAATCGTCTTGCCTTTTTTTTTTTCTAACCACTAATATTATAAAGTGTAATAAACTAATATTCTTTTTTTTTTTTTTTTTTGAAGAGAAACTAATAATCTTTTAAAACGTTGAAAATAAGTAACTTTCATATGGTTTACACTTTACAGGGTCATCAATACAAATTAGAAGGCTTCAATTGAACGTTAAAGCATTTATATACTTGGCCTTAATAAATTTTGATCTTACAATTACTATTACGTATAGGGTTTGATATATATGAATTGTTATTAGTCATGCATGGATTGATTGTTTTCTAGACCGTGTAGGGATCATTCCATTTTTCAATGTCAAAAAATGTATGCTCAAGGTATGGTGATAATCAAATATACAGAAAACCTTCTCGTATTTTTTTTTCTTGCTAACAACTAATAATCTAAAGTGTAATAATCTTTTAAAACGTTGAATTTAAGTAACGCTGATATGGCTAACATGGTCATCGATACAGATTAGGAGAATAGGAGGCTTCACTTAAACGTTAAAACAATTCGTAGATAAATTTTTTTTTTTATAGGCAAATGTTATTAATTAGTTGTTATGTTAATTTTTTCACATTTGCCAGGGTTTAACATAGGGCCTCCTACTCCTCCAACTCCCTATACTCTTATCTCAAACCAGTTGAGCTATCCTTAGATTAGGGGTGTGCAAAACCCGGCCCGGCCCTCGAACCTGTCACAACTCGTGGTGTTTGGGCCGGGTCTGACCCTAACCCGCAGAAGAAAATGGACAAACCCGCGTCCCACTTTGTGACCCGGCGCTATTAGAAACTAAACTTGTCTACAATGATCCAGAACCTTTGAAAAGTCAAAGACTTAGCCCTTAAGGAATTGCCAACTCATAGTTAGTGTTTTAATTCAATTTGAACTTCTCCTTTGAAAAGTCAAAGACTTAGTTATTAAGAATGACAACTCATGCCTAAGAGTTTTAGTTCAATTTGAACTTCTCTTCAATAGTTGACGATCAAAACAAGGAATTGACCATGAGGCTTATAAATAGGGTATTGGTCATTTGATAATTCACTTTTGTTGTTGTATTGTTTTATGTGAGAGAGTTTTAGAGATTGCAATAGGGAAGCTCCAGCGAGTTCCCTCTCTAGAATTTGTAAGTTGGTCATTAACAAAGGACCAATCTTTGTGAGTGAATAAAATTCTGGTTGTGTGTTTTTCATAGAGTGTTTTGTTTCATTCTCTCCATATTCTTCTATCAAGGCAAATTTCGTTGCCAACATCTGGTATCAGAGCCAGATTGAAACAAGATGGCATCAAGTTCAAGCACGGGAGCAACCCAACTTCAACAAGTGCAATCAACAATTTTCAAGTTTGATGGAAGATCAAACTTTGCTATGTGGAAACGTTTAATGGAACTATGTTTAAAAACTAGTGGCTTTGGAGAAATTTTGGAGAAAGGTTTTGTTGAACCAACAGAAGGAGAAAAATCAAAGGCTGATACGAAGCAAGTAGACAAAGATCGTCTACTCAATGAAAAAGCTTTGTTTCTAATATGTCAATCAGTGGAGCTGCCCGTTCTTGCGAAAATTTTCCATGCTAAAACTGCAAAGGAGGCCTGGGAAATTTTGCTCAAAACATATGAAGGAGCTGACCCAGTTAAACGGACAAGGTTGCAAGGCTTAAAACGACAGTTTGAGCTGATGGAACAACGCAAGGATGAAAGTATTCGTGATTATTTTTCACGAATGGATAAGCTGGTCAATGATATGAAGAATAATGGAGATGACATCACGGAGAAAGAAATCATAGAGAAAATCATGCGCACTCTCACAAGTCGATTTGATTACGTGGTAGCAGCAATCGAAGAATCAAAAGATCTCAGCAAAATGACCTTGAATGATTTGCAAGCATCCTTGGAGTCACGTGAAATGCGAATGAATGAAAGGACAAGTGACACAACTGAGCAAGCATTAAAAGCTCAAGCGAATCCCAGAAGTGAAGGATCAATGCAAAGAAGGGTGGATTACAACCAAAGAGGACAAAATTCCAGAGGTAGAGGAAGGTTTCCTAGAACTGACTCAAGCCACGGAACCAGAGGTAATTTTCAAAATAAATCCAATATTCAATGTCACAAATGCAAGAAGTATGGACATTTTCAATCTGAATGCAAGTCTCATATTCAGTGCCATAACTGTAATAAGTATGGTCACCATAGTCGAGAATGTCATGCTAAAGCTTCAAATAGTAGAGAAGGCCATGCTCGAGTTGCAGAAAATGTTGCAGAAAATGAAGATAATATGAAGACGGTGCTAATAACCAGTAACGTTGTTGCTGATAAAGATGATAATCAATGGTTGTTAGATACAGGCTGCAGCAATCATCTAAGTGGGAAAAAAGAATTATTTTCTGACTTAGATGAAAGCTTCCAAACCACAGTAAAGCTTGGTGATAATTCAAGACTTGCGGTCTTGGGAAAAGGGAAGATTGCCATCAGATTAAAGGATGGATCTTTGAATTATATTTCCGATGTATTTTATGCACCTGGTATATGTCAAAATCTTTTGAGTGTTGGACAGCTAGCTGAGAAAGGCTATGACCTGCGGTTTAACAAAGGAGGCTGCACCATAAATGATCTGGAGATGGGCTTGATAGCAAAGACAAGCATGTCAAACAATCGATTGTTCCCAATGAATATTAAGTACCATGATTCCTTGCGTTGCAATGCTACAATTGTTGATGATAATTGGCTTTGGCACATGCGGCTTGGACACTTCAACTTTGAAAGCATCAAGTTTCTTGCAAACAAAAAGTGGGTTGCAGGCTTGCCGGCTATCAAAGTTCCTGATCAGCTATGCGAAACATGTGTCGTGGGTAAAAAGCATCGTGATCCTTTTCCTAAAGGACGTGCATGGAGAGCTACAAAACTACTTGAGCTGGTGCACTCAGATTTATGTTATGTGGATGTTCCATCCAATGGAGGTAACAGATATTTTATTACTTTCATTGATGACTTTAGTAGGAAGACATGGGTTTACTTCTTGAAAAACAAATCTGATGCTTGTGATATACTTAAGAATTTTATGGCATATGTTGAAAGGAGAAGTGGCTATACTCTTAAAACATTGCGAACTGATAGGGGAACAGAGTACATAGTCTGTGATGATTTCTTGAGAAAGCATGGTGTTAAACATCAAGTAACTGCAAGATACACTCCTCAACAAAATGGAGTGGCAGAAAGGAAGAATAGGACTATCATGGAGATGGTAAGAAGCATGCTACATGGAAAGAAATTGCCCAAGAGTTTTTGGGCAGAAGCGGTGGCTTGTGCAGTCTATATCTTAAATAGATGTCCTGTCAAAAGTGTACGAGATAAAACTCCACAAGAAGCCTGGAGTGGACAAAAGCCCAATCTTGATCACCTGAAAGTTTTTGGTTGCATTGCTTATGCACATGTTCCCGATGAACTAAGGAAGAAACTCGATGATAAGGCAGAAAAATGCATCTTTGTTGGGTACAGTGAAGAAACTAAAGGCTACAAGTTATACAATCCAATTTCTCAAAAGGTAATCATTAGTCGTGACGTTACCTTTGATGAAAATGGAGTGTGGGATTGGTCAGAGAAAGAAAAGGAGTTATTGCCTGTACCAGTAACCATAAATGAAGAAGTAAATGAAGAAAATGTTGAACCACCAGCAAGTACAACCAGTCTTGATGATCCACCACTGCGTCCACAACGAGAACGACGTCCACCTGCTCACTTACAAGATTATGAAGTTGGTAGAGATGATGATCCTGATGATAGGGAGGAAGATGTTACTTATTATGCTTTATTTGCTGATTGTGATCCTGTGACATATGAGGAAGCAGCCAATGATGATCGTTGGATAAAAGCAATGGATGAAGAAATTCGAGCCATAGAAAAGAATAAGACATGGGAGTTAGCAACTCTCCCTGAAGGAAAGAAGCCTATTGGTGTTAAATGGGTATACAAGACAAAGTTCCAACCAAGTGGAGAGATTGAACGCTTTAAGGCACGATTAGTGGCAAAAAGGTACACACAAAAACATGGAATTGATTACTTTAAAGTATTTGCTCCAGTTGCCAGAATGGATATGGTACGTATGATTATTTCTATTGCTGCACAGAATCAGTGGAAAATATTCCAAATGGATGTCAAGTCTGCTTTCTTGAATGGTATACTTGATGAAGAAGTTTACGTTGAGCAACCACCAGGTTATCTAAAACAAGGAGAAGATAAGGTGTACAGGTTGAAGAAAGCACTATATGGATTAAAGCAAGCCACCAGAGCATGGTACACTCGTATAGACACATACTTCGTCAACAATGGTTTCCATAGGAGTCCATATGAGCATGCCTTGTATGTTAAAAACAACAAAAATAGAGACATTATTATTGTTTGTTTGTACGTGGATGACTTAATCTTCACCGGAAACAACTCCAAATGGTTAGCTGAATTCAAGGAGAATATGACTACACAGTTTGAAATGACTGATATGGGCCTGATGTCTTACTTCCTAGGCATTGAGGTTAAACAAATGTGTGAAGGAATTTTTATTTCACAAAAGAAATATGCAGCAGATGTTCTGAAGAAGTTTAAGATGGAAGCTTTCAAACCAATCTTGACACCAGTTGAAGAAATATTGAAGCTTGAAAAGGAAAGTGGTGGTGACCTTGTCAATCCAACTAATTTCAGAAGATTAGTAGGAAGTCTGAGGTATCTGACAGCAACAAGACCTGACATAGTTTATGGAGTTGGACTCATAAGCAGATTCATGGATTCACCACGACAATCTCATTGGCAAGCAGCAAAGCGGATTTAAAGATATATTAAAGGTACAATTGATGATGGTATCTTTTATTCAAATACTAACAAGATAGAACTGGTTGGATACACAGATAGCGATTGGGGAGGTGATACTGAAACGCGGAAAAGTACTTCAGGTTATGCTTTTTATTTAGGATCAGGTGTATTTTCCTGGTCATCAAAGAAACAACAAGTAGTTGCCCTTTTAACAGCAGAGACAGAATATATAGCGGCCACAAACTGTGCAACTCAAGCAGTTTGGTTACGGAAAATGCTAAGTGAATTACAACATCAACAAGAAAGTCCTACAAGAATATTTTGTGATAATAAATCAACAATTGCTTTGACAAAGAATCCAGTTTTTCATGGACGCAGCAAACACATCAGCATCAAGCATCACTACATTAGAGACTTGGTTAGAGATGAGAAAATTGTGGTTGAATATTGTTCAATGGAAGACCAAATTACAGATATCTTTACGAAGCCACTCAAGATCAATTTGTTCTTGAAGTTGAAGAATATGCTCGGAATGATCAAGCCAAGTTTAAGGGAGGATGTTAGAAACTAAACTTGTCTACAATGATCCAGAACCTTTGAAAAGTCAAAGACTTAGCCCTTAAGGAATTGCCAACTCATAGTTAGTGTTTTAATTCAATTTGAACTTCTCCTTTGAAAAGTTAAAGACTTAGTTATTAAGAATGACAACTCATGCCTAAGAGTTTTAGTTCAATTTGAACTTCTCTTCAATAGTTGACGGTCAAAACAAGGAATTGACCATGGGGCTTATAAATAGGGTATTGGTCATTTGTTAATTCACTTTTGTTGTTGTATTGTTTTATGTGAGAGATTTTTAGAGATTGCAATAGGGAAGCTCCAGCGAGTTCCCTCTCTAAAATTTGTAAGTTGGTCATTAACAAAGGACCAATCTTTGTGAGTGAATAAAATTCTGGTTGTGTGTTTTTCATAGAGTGTTTTGTTTCATTCTCTCCATATTCTTCTATCAAGGCAAATTTCGTTGCCAACAGGCGCCCAGTTAGGGACGGGTCCAGGTTGACATTTGGGTTACCGAATCTGTCCCATATAATAAAAATCTACTTTTATCCCTCCCTAGATACGTTTCACGTGCAGTCACTAAGAAAGAAATATGAAGTAAATTAACTTCTACTCTCGCATCTCACGTTTTACACTAGCCCAATTGGTGGCTTTTATGACATTGAAAGAATCTTGTTTAATGAGAGTATTTTGTTTTTAACAATGTGGCTTTGGTAACATGAGCATCAAGGAAGTATCTAGCAAAAAGATTTATTTGTTAATATTTTGTAACATTTAATTTTGGTCAATTGGTGGCTTTTAGGTAGCATATTTTACTGATATTTTCCCTTATAAAAAAAAATTAACATTTTCTCACTCATAGAAATTTTGTTTATAAAGAATCTATTTAAATTCAGGTCAACCCGTTCCTGTCCCATTTTGACCCAGTCTTAAATCAACATGCATATGATCGGGTTCCTTCAGGTCTAGGGACGGGTTCGGGTTCAAAGATTTGGCCCTATCAATATTTATGACCAGGTAAGGGACGAGCATAACCCGTCACATGCTCACCCTTACCTTAGATAATCTTAATCATAAAATTACTATTACGTACAGGGTCATATGAATTCTAATGAGTTAGGATAGTTATATTGACAGATGGTTTAGTAAGTTAGTGACTAGTGAGTTATATATAATGTATAAATAGGTCATTAAGGCCAAAGTATAAATTCGTTTCAAATTTTTCTTTTCTGGATTATGTTCTAGACTTCTAGTTGTGCACATATGATGTTTGATGAAATGCTTGGAAAATATTTCATCTTCTGTGGGCATGAATTTTTAAGTGTCGACCCTATAAACGCTTTTTTATGGATATCATGAGGCAAAAGGCAATTGTGGTATATGGTATAAATGCTATAAAATGGAGATGAGAAGCTGTCAACTTGCTCGACTATGGTATTCATCTACTGTGAATAAGGTGCATCCGTGTATGTGACGGATGAGGATCTCTTATCCCATTTTAATGTATCACATCAGGTCCCAATTAATAACGTCTCGTCATGTAGGTTAAAATTTTATTTAAATAATAACATCACATCATGTCTCAATCAATAATATCTTGTCATGTATTTTACTTTTGTAATATTAAATAAAAATTTAACTTACATGATGAGATACTATTGGTTGGGACATGATGTGATACACTAAATTGGGACAAGAGATCCTTATCCGCATGTGACATACCATTGTTAATATATTTTTTTGGTGTATTATTGGAACGCAACACTTGTGAGAAAACACTAATGTTGTGTAGATTCGTGGCATCTATGAGGACTTTCTTGTGTTCACTTGGTGTTTATTTGCAGTGAAACCTTTTGTGATGTTGTTAGAAGCCCATAGTATATGTTGCACCACAGGTCTTGCACAAAGCGTTATGGACCCAGGACCTAAGTTGGACGTGTGAAGTGCTGGGATTATTTTATACACCCCACATATTAGAAGAGTCCATTAGAAAAGTCCATCAAAAGATGTTATCAGAAGATCTCATCAGAAGACAATTAGTTAGAAAAATACTTCTTGAATTAGTAACTTTTGCATAATAAGATAATATATCTATATTGATATTGTTGGAGCAAGAACACCCACCTCACCTTTGTGTCACTCTCACTTGGTCTATCGCGCACACACTCACAGATAGAGAATAGAGAAGAATGAAAGAATGATCAAGGTATAAACTGAATATTCATCACTATGTATTATTCATCGTAACAACAAGTCTTATATAGAGTTACATCAGTCCCACGTGAATCATCTAAGTTAGTTATCAAGTAACTAACCACTAACAACAACTAATTGATCTAACAAACTTATCAAGAAATACACAGATCCAGATTCCCTACATTTGGAAATCCCTAAATTCCCCTGCATTTAAGCAAAATATTGTTGAGAGAGTTTGGAGTTAGATTTGTTGGGTATAGTAAAGACAAAAACACCCTTAGAATTTGCCTAAATGCAGGAACTTTAGGGAAATCTGAATTTAGAGAATCCAAATCCGAAATACACACACTAATACGTAGTCGTCAATGTATAACACCCATGTATTAGATACCATGTTCTGTCTAACTGATACATCTTTGTACTACATCTATGTACTTGGTTTAGCTACATCTGTTGTACATATTAATATACCAGTGTACAATATACACGTACACTATCTCACAAACTGTGCACACATTAATACAGTTGTGTACTACACTTGTGTTCACTATACAAACTGAACTAGCTAAAATGAATTATACACCAATAGATATTATTTTCTTTAAAATATAGTATAAAATATATGTTAGTGTATCTACAGCATTACAATTTATACACTATTTCTACATACTAAGTTGGCTCAATTCCGGGTCCAACCACCATTGGACGATGGTTGGGTCAAGTTAGAATCTTAAAAAACATGGGACAAACAAGTTATTCGTATAAAATGAAATAACCAAACTCCTTTTTAACCCTTCCCTTCCCATATACGACTCTTTTCAAAGGGTGGCTTTAACGGATGAGTTTTCTTTTTGTTCTTTTTTGTGGGAGAGCAAGGTTTATACTAGTTTGGGCTTGTGCGAGATTTCTAGCCCACTTCAGATTTCAAATTTAGTTTCTTTGGGCTTCTCTTGTCAAGTTTATCTTAGGTTAGAGTAAGAGCAAGGGCCTTGCTACCTACACTCCACATATTTGGTATCCACCCCCACTTTGAATCCGGCATTTAAATGCTGGATTCAGAAAATGCATCCACCCCCACACACCTTCCGACATTTAAATGCCGGATTCAGAAACTATGTTTCCGGCATCTAATTGCCGGAAACACTTTTCTTCAAATTTTAAGAATTTCCCGGCAATTAAATGCCGAAAACATAGTTTTCTAAATCCGGCATTTAAATGCCGAGAGACGTGTGGGGGTGTATGCCAAATTGTAGGGGTGTAGGTAGCAAGGCCCTAAGAGCAACTATGAACCCGTTAGAACTTAGAATAAGGTCTTCTCAGTCACATGCTTGACAAAGTTGAAGTGTTAAAGTTTATAGCAAAATATGCTGGTTTAGCTGTTGTTGTTTTGCTCATAAAAGAAACTGTTGATGTTTTAATTTTTTAGTATATGGCATATTTAGCTGGCATATTAAGCTATAAACTTCTGATTGATGGTGTGTTACAGATGATTGGTGGTTGCTAAGATGACAATCTAGTTGGGATGTTAATAATCATTGTGATGCCTTTGCATGTCATCCTTTGCTTAAAAAAAAAAAAGGCTATAAACTTCTAAACATCTGCTCTTAAACTGAGACCAATAGAAATTAGAGGCTATTTTCATACATCCTTTGCATGCCCGCATGACTGTTCAAAGTGTAGTGAAACTCTTTCAACAATTGGAATCTCGTTGGGGAACATCATTTTTTTTTTTTTTTACTTTTATCATGTCCATATTAAAATTAGTTACACATAAAATGAGTGATGATTAGTTGATAATATAAAAAAATATTATATTAACAATGTATCAAATTCAAAATGTATCTTGTTGTTTTGAAGCAGTTGTGCTTGTGCTCCTTGAGTCGAGAACAATTCCTAGCAAGCTACTGATAGGGAACATAATCCCTTGATGATGGGTGTTGATTCTGAAATTGATAAGGAAAAGAAAGCTGCAACATATACTAATTGGGAGGATATTATGACTGCAATTAATGAGGAAACAAATTCCTTAAGCTGTGGCAAGAATCAGGGGTCAATAACTTAAGAATAGATTTAAGCATGTGGATTATGTTCCCTATCAGCTACTTCATGCAGCAACAAATTCCTAATTGCTTGAAGCTGTTGGCTTTTCTATTTATGTTCCTTAGTTCTTTTTCTGCTTTGCCTGCCGATGTACCCAAAAAATGATAATGGTATAGTTAAAATTTGAAAAATATTATAATACATTTTCTTACTTGAATATTGGAACAGATTTAACATGTAAATCGAAGAGTAAGAAATAAACCTGTTTTTTAGGTTACCCTGTTTTTCTTTGTTAAGATAAAAATAAAAAATAAACAATTTGAAGTAATTATTATTATTATTATTTTATTTTAAGAAAATTATAATGATAAGTGAGAAGTTGATATGATTAGTTATTTAGTTATTTTCTTTTGAGAAGAATGATTAGTTATTTAGTTTGTGTTTCTATTCTATGTCCTTGCCATTAGCTATAAAATTACTCGAATCTGATTTTGTAACATTCTTAAATTGGCATACTAGACTTGGCATTTTTCTAATGAAATTATCCATAATAGTGTTTAGGGGCCGGTTTTTACCAATAGTTTCTAGCTAATAAGATTTAACTTTTTAATATATTATATTATATAATGTTTAAATTCATTTATACATTATATTTAGAGTTTAATTTCTATGCACCATCAGAGTAAAATATTTTTACACTGATATCTAGTAATATTTTAACAATCAGTATTATTGTTATTTCTCTCTTTTAGTTATTAAAATAAAACCACACATATCAAAATGTTAGTGAATATCAGTATAAAACTTTTTATACTGACAATATATATTACTTTAATTTCGTGAATTGAGAAAGTAAAGTTATATCTGCTCTCTTAATCTGGTGAATAGAGATCTTAATTTTAACTAATTAAGAGTGGATGTATCTACTTTCTCACCTTACCCTCAAATTCATTTTAAATAATATAATCCCCTCTTACACTAGCACACCATCCCGTATACAGCATGGCTTTCCATAATCCAACAACAATCAAGTTAATTAAGTTTTAAATAAAAAAGTAGGTCATTTGAAAACAAAAATCAGACCGATCTCAGCTCAAGCACTCCCCATCCCTTCAACACCTCTACTGGTTACTGGGTAGTTTTCATGAATAAAATATCTAGAATTGTTAAATGTTACTGTGGATGCGATGTTTTAATTTGGTTGTTTCTACTTATGAAATCGTGGACTCATACCCACCGTCTATAATGGGAACTAAAGATTATGTTCCATTCCCTAGGGGGCCACGGTGAGGGAATATGACTATGTACCTTTATTTTATTTTATTTTTCTCTGAGTATCCTCTCATTCAGTATGTGATAGATTAATTTCTTAGTATACAGTCATATGTTTAAATGGTGACCTTTCCCAATAATTATTTTTTTCATAGACATGAATCCAGTCATCAAATCCGGGACCTCATGCTTAAGGGACTCAAGCTCCTTTCTTCTCGGAAATTTGTTAAAAAAAGTAAATAAACGTAGAGTCCAGTGGGTTAGTGCCACATGTGATTATTACTTGCTTTTTTTCTTTTGTGTGGTGATGGTGATTAAGACTTGTGTTAAAGTGTCACGGACGAAGCTTTAGGACAAATAAGCCCAACGTGCGTGCAGTGCAGCTGCTTCTTTACCCAACATACTGCTCCATTTCCATTCTTCCAACAATACCTTCTCTCATTATACTATTATTAGTTTATTACATGTTGGTCGGCTCAACACTTATTGAGACCTAAAACAAGCTTTATAGTGAGGTCTTTTTAAGGAAAAAAAATAAAATAAATTAATCTAACAATTTTCTCATACAAAAATAATTTTTTTATATATAATAAGGAGTTGAACCCTACACCTTATAATAACTAATGATAACCTTTCATATAAAGTGAGTTAACTTATGTTTCTTTTTGCACTGAATATATATATATATATATATATAATACAAACTGGCATTTTTTTTAAAAGAAAACAATTATTTTTTTGAGAGGCCTTAAGTAAGTGCTTTACCAGCTTGTCCCTTGTCCGGCCAATGCGCACATATATTTTATACCAGCAGACAAGACAAAATAGACCGTATAGGCTTTTGTAGTTTTATCTTCTCTTTCTTTGAGTGAAGGATTTTTCTATTGTTTATATGCAATTGAATCAAGTGTAGATCCTCTTAGCAAAGCATATTTATTGCTCCCATTACTAGTGACAGAACGGTGATGATTTTTGTGATATATGAATCAAATGCATAAAGACAAGTGTCAAGTTAAGGTGTAATGATATTTACACACACTGTCTCACATGTTGGAGTGTAAGTCAAATAAGTATTAGTTTGTTATTGTTAGTTGGGTAATTAGTATAGCAAAGTAAAGATCGCAAAGTAATAGATGCACTCAGTTAGTTAGTGAGATTAGTGATCCATGCAAGTCTATAAATAGACTTAGTGCAAGCGTAATTGTAAGTGTAGTGCAAGTGTATATTGTATAAAATTTTCAGATTACACTTTCTTCTCCAATTCTCTCTTTCTCTCATCTTTCTCAATCTTTTTATTCTTTTTATGTTTGTGCACTATGAATGAATGTGGGTTCTTGTGTTCCAACATGGTATCTAGAGCCACAAGATTAGACACTTGTGAATGTGGGTCCATGGCTACGGAGATTGAAGAGATTATGGGTGGGGATTTATTAATCCATTTACCGGTTCCTGATGGTAAGAACTTCCATCAATGGGTGGTGAAGATGGAAATCATTTTCAATTTTCATGAGGTGGTGGAAATTGTGCAAGAGGGAATTCTAGATGTGGAAGGGAGTGCTTCCAAGAACAGAGATTGTGAGGCTCTATTTATCATCCATTAATGTGTGGATGAGGCAAATCTTGTGAAGATTGTTGCTGCCAATACAACCAAATTAAAGGAGCATGTGATATCTTGCACAAAGCCTATGAAGGTGATAGGAAAGATGAGTGCAAGAAGGAAGCAGAGACAAAGATCAAGAATACTGTTCTAGAGGGTGAGTCTAAGGAGAATAATGAAGGTGATGCAAGAGCATCGATGGCAGCAAACCAGCAAACCCAAGAATGGGCACTGCTCACGATGGAGGAAAAGTTCATTCATAACCTCTTAGTGCTACCAAGGAAAATGTAGGATCTGGCCAGACTTTAGATCAAAACAGAGGGGTCCTGATAATTCTGAAATTATAAAGGATTCAACGATTGTGGGTGGCCAAGAAGATCAAACTTCCCAGACTAAGCCAATAACCATTGAGCAAGAAAACGAAGAGGGGGAGAGTGCTACATCACATAGGCAAGTCTCTCCCGCAGATCTCTACCATGCAACTTTGTTAAGGAGACTGTTTGCTGACACCATTCTTGAAGCTCGAGAAAAATCACTTGAAAATGATGAAAACGGAATCTTGAAAAACTTAGGATAGAGCGAGAAGGTCTTGAAAGGAGGTAGAAGATCTTGAAAGGAACAAAAGATCTTGATGTTACCGTCAATGAGGCCCAGCCTCGTGGTAGTGGCAGTGGTGGTGGTGGTGGATACAGACTTGGTGGTGGCGGTGGCAGATACTGTAGTGGCCGTCGCGAAGGTGGCTACAACAGGCCTATGATAGGACTGCAAGATCGATCCAGTCACATAGCGGTTCATTGGACGTACGTCGATGAGCTGTAGTGGTGTAGTATTTGTAAAGTGGTGGTGGTGCTGCTGACTATAGTCGTGAGAAAGAAGATGATGCAAGGGCAGATTTGGTATTTCAAAAATTAGGTCAATTTTGTTACCTAATGGGCCAGGCCTGAATCAATAGGAGGCAGAAGAATAAATGGACATTTCAGAAAAGTGTGAGGGTTTGCTTAATGGGCCAAGCCCAAGTTTGTGAAGGAAGAGAATTGAATTTTCAGCATAATGACAAAGGCCAATTTTAAGTTTTCTGAGTGACCTAATGGGCCAAATCCAATTCTTGTTGAAATTTCCATGGGATCCAGGTGGACATATATGTGTGTTTGTGTTAATAATGTGTGCTTAAAAAAATATATGCAACTTGGTGTAATAAAAAAGTGGTGTACTTGGGATATTTGAATTAAGGGGGTGTGTTGGATTGTAATTCAAATAACTAGTTAGTTTGTTATTGTTAGTTGGGTAGTTAGTGTAACAACTAAGAGTGAGTTAGTTAGTGAGGGTAGTGATCCATGTAAGTTTATAAATAGACGTAGTGCAAGTGTAATTGTAAGTGTAGTGCAAGTGAAAGTGTAGTGAAAAGTGTACAAAATTTTTAGATTATACTTTCTTCTCCAATGCTCTCTTTCTCAATCTTTCTATTCTTTCTATGTGTGTGCACTATGAATGAATGTGAGTGCTTGTGTTCCAACATCACATCTCCGATCCCTCACATATCATGACATGGACACTTTTTTTCACCATCCATCATAATTGTTTATTTGATAGTTGATGTTGTAGGAATTAAATGAGAATAATGTTTTTGATTTTAAAATAATTTAATAAACTATATAAAAAATATAATCTAATAAATTTTATAGCTAGAATTTAATTTTGACATATTGTTAATATAATTTTTTTTTACAATATCAATCAATTATAAATAATCGTATGTGACTTTTAAAGTAGTTATAGTAAGTTCAATCATTTTTAATGATGTGATAATCTATGATTGATTGATAGTGTAATTTTTCTTTTATAACAGATTGATAGTGTAAACTTAATATTGTTAATAAGTAGGAATTAAATCCTTATTATAACTAGTAATAGTCAACAATCTATAAGTAGCACATTTTTTTGTTCCTTAAATTTCTCTAGTGTTAAGTGTTAACACATCACGTGTTTATTGGTGAACATGAGTTGGTCCTACCATCATGGTAGACTTATGACAACGGCAAGCTGGCCGGAAATTTCATGCGAGAGTTGTCAAGAACAATTGAACAAACTATGATTCTATGAACAAGTTAGGTAATCAACAAGCAGGCTGGGTGGACTCACAGAGGAAGACATCAATTTGTAATTTTCAATCATATTGAAAAGATGATGAACAATCAATCACATTTATTGACAGTCAAATTCAAGTACTCTCCTGTTTCATTTAATAAATACACAATTTTACATATAAACTTTTGTTTTTTAGTAGTATTTCTTAATCGGTGTGTTGAGAGCTAATTTTTTTTTAGCCCGAGTATCCTTCACCAGAAGTCAGAGACTAATCCCTCGAAGTATTGAGATTCATTTAAGGGGTTGATCTCTCCCAACAGATGTCTTTTTATACGCATGTGTCAAGAATCGAACCCCTGACCACATGCTGAAGGGGCACAGTTATCTACCAACCGTGCCACACCATGTTGGTAGTGTGCTGAGAGCTTAGGGTGCTTATTAACATTTAAATTTTTTTTTTAAAGAATGCTAATGAGTGTCCTTAGGATATTATATAAGGAATAAAAAAAGAAAATTTATATCAGAAATGATGTATATAACATTTTAAAAAGGGAAAAGAGCAGGTACACCCCCAAAACTTTACCCTGTTTGTAAATAGGCACCCTAAACTACCAAATCTTCCCGATTAATCCTCAAACTACATGAATTAGTGAAATTGATCCTTTGATTTACCCAAGGTTAAATGACAAACTTTGATCGAAAATCCAACCGTCCATTTTCCTAAAATCTCAACCATTAATTTATTATTATTTAAAAATAAAAAAAAACACAAAGATTGAACACAGTATCTTCTTCGTTTACCATCTGAGTGAAGGAACCACCCTTCCCCTCCCTCCTGGTTTCTATTTCTGAAGAGGTAGCCAATTCCTAATTTCAAAAAAGGGGTTTACTTTATGCCCAAAAGTAGGAAAAGACGAAGGTGAAGTGTGGTTGCGGTGTGGTGGAGGAGATGTTCTCAGCCATCTTCTTCGACCATGGCTGCCGACGCAGAAGTCGCGAACTCCGATTGAGCAGGGCGAACCGGATCTGCTGCGAGGAACGAGACAGCGAAGCAGATTCTTGAACCGGAGAGACTAAGGGTGGGAACGGCGTCCAAGGGCGGCGGCGGCGATGGCAGAATGATGGCGGCCGGATAACCTTTTGCTGGAACAGGTTCGTCCACTTGATCGTTGTCTTCGGCATGGAGCTCCTTCAGCTTCGCGTCGTTGTCAGTGGCGGAGACATCGGCCGTGACCGAGAAGGTAGCGTCACTTGTCACAGGCGGAGCAAATAACAGGGCGTAGGAGCAGTGTTGAGGGGGAGCACTGGTGGTGACGGAGAAATCAGGTCTTGGTTACTGATTGTTAGTTGTTGAGTAAAGATTTTGGCTTCAATTTCAAAAGTGCTTGCCCAGACTTACAGTTATCTTCACAAATTTAGAAAGATGGATTTCACAAATTTTGTTAGGAATTATGGTTGCAAAACCAAGTTGATTCAGAGATGGTGCATTTACGGAGAAGATAGTGAGCATTACTTGTGGGGTAGTTGGAACGCAGGAGGGAAAAATTTGTAAAGAAGAAGATGAAATGTGTTGTATCTTCTTTTTTGAATAAAATAAAATAAAAATGAAAACAAATAATTAATGGTTGAGATTTCAGAAAAATGAACGGTTATATTCGATCACAGTTAATTATTTAACCTTAGGTTAACTAAAGGATCAATTTCACTAATTGATATAGTTTGAGGATTAATCAGGAAGAATGAGTAGTTTAGGTGCCTATTTGCAAAATGGATAAAGTTTAGGAGGGCTGTACGCTCTTTTCCCTTTTAAAAAGTACTACACTTAATTTCTTAATAGAGACTTTCCTTTTATGGGTTTCTTAACTAATGCCCTTAGTATATTTGTTAGCAAGACCCTTATTTTTTTTTTATTTTTTTTTGTAATAACTCCACTGTTTCATTTAGTTAATGATTGTCTATGACTTGATAATAAAATTTTTGAAGCAATTAGAGAATTAGTAAAGCATAAGAGGTAACCAAGTCTCTTGGTCCAATGGTTATAAGACCTATCCTGGGACATTCTAGGGGTCAACTTGATTTGCTCCCAGATTCGATTCCTGTAGATATTAAAATAATGCTTGATCAACAGAAGTTACGTTTCACAAACAGTGATTAGTCCTTTGTTAATAATGCTGGGATTTACTGGGTTTTGAAAAAAATTAAAAAAACCACAAGAGTGGTCAACTTGCCAAGCAATTTGGTTGCATCGGCAAACTGCAAAGGGAAACCAAACCGCCTTTTGGTTGGGCCACTCATAGTTTTTGATGAGACATTTGATTCAGCCATGAACGATCACGTTCCAAGGTTTTGGATCGCACATATAGCTTTCAAAATCAATGTACCATTATGAATGTCAACAAAATACCCTGAGGACATTTTGGATTTTTGGTCATTTCATAAGGCATATAAGGACATTTTGGGGAAATCAGTTCGACTTTTTAGATCCTAGGGATGCTCTTCCCATTGCTTGACCATTTCCCATGCACTTTTCTCTCCTATCCTTGTCACTCACAACCTCGCTTCCTTTTGCGGGATTCACTATTTCTATTCAATGTTGATAGATTAAATTTCGACCTTTTGAATTATTTTGGATTTGATAAAATTTAGTTGCAGTTCCTTGAATATCTGTGATATTGTTTTTCACTAAAAAAATATATAAAATAAAACCATCTCTAATGATGATTCTTAAACGAGTTCTTAACACAAGAATCGGTTCTTAAAAAATTTCACTATTGAAACGTGTTGAGCTTCTTAAATGAGTTCTTCTATAAGAACTAAATTCTTAGATTAACAAATAATTAAAAAAGAGAAAATGAAAGAGGGGAAAGAAAAGAGGAGAAAATGGATCCACTAAAAATAATTATTACATATATCTTATTCTTGTTAAAGAAAATATACAAGAAGTAGAAAGAAAACCTCACCTAAGTTTTTTCCTTTTACATTTTAGATCTTGCTTATTATATAAAAATTAAAAATAATTTTTTATTAAGAAATCAAATGTATCCTTTTTAATATATTAAATATATTATTTTTAACATTTAAAATAACATTTAATAAATTATACATCTAAAAATTAAAATTATTTAAAAATTATCTAAATTTGTTGTTTAAATAACATTTTTCTTGAAATAATCCATATTCATGTAACCAAAAATTAAATCCCCATTTTTCCAAAACAAGAAATCTTTATTATTATTTATTTTATTTTTGTTGTGTTCCCCAACTCTTTTGAGGGTTTTGTTGATTCTCTGAGATATAAAAGTAAGAGATATTTGTATCTGCCTCTTCTTCTTTCTGAGAAAAAAATTTATATTCTCCAATTTGCAGCCACCCACCTTATCTCTTGTCTCTGTCTCTCTTTATGTTCTCTTATATTGAAGTATAACCAGATCATTGGTTTTTCTTCAAAGGGACAACCTAAGAGAGACACATGGAGGCTGTTCTTCAGACCAAAGGGCTTCTCTCCCTTCCCACAAATCCCAGGGTTAAGGCTTTACACTCATCTCAGGGCTTAAAGCATAGATTTTTCTCACCAAAGCCCAAAACCATTGATGGGTCTTCTTTGAATCTCACCAATGTTTTCCCAAAACTCCATAGTGGTTTTTCTCCTAAAGCTAATAATGTCTTTGGTCAAAGGGACAAAAATTTATTCATCTGTAGGGCTGAAGCTGCTGCTGCTTCAGCTGATGGGCAACCTGTGTTTGGGGAAATTGAGGCTGAGAAACCAAAGTTTTTGGGTCTTGAAGTTACCACTTTCAAGAAGATTATACCACTTGGGATGATGTTCTTTTGTATCCTCTTCAATTACACCATTCTTAGAGACACCAAGGATGTGTTGGTTGTGACAGCTAAGGGAAGCAGTGCTGAGATTATACCATTTCTTAAAACATGGGTTAACCTTCCTATGGCTGTTGGGTTCATGTTGTTGTATACAAAGTTGTCTAATGTTTTGTCCAAGCAAGCTCTTTTCTACGCTGTTATTCTCCCTTTCATTGCTTTCTTTGGGGCTTTTGGGTTTGTTTTGTACCCTCTTAGCAACTATATTCACCCTGAGGCATATGCTGATAAGCTTCTCAACATCCTAGGCCCCAGGTTCCTTGGTCCACTTGCAATTATGAGAATATGGAGCTTTTGTTTGTTCTATGTCATGGCTGAATTGTGGGGGAGTGTGGTCATTTCTGTGCTGTTTTGGGGGTTTGCTAATCAGGTAGTTTTTATTTCATGAACTGATTTTTGTTAGTTGGTTTTTGCTTTGATTTTGTGATAGTATAGTTTGATATCAGGTATCAGCTTATGATATAATTTTAATTCTGGTATCCTTATCATGGCATGTTGATTACCTTTGTTGGATATTCTCTATTATTCATACATGAGCATATTCCATATACTGCTTGATAATGGTTGGATGAAATTTAGATATGGTTGCTCATCAGGATTGGCTATTGGATGGTTTTACTTTTCAAATATTGATTATATTCTCTGTTGTCATATCTATGCTGTTTTTTATTTATTTTATTCAGATTTGCAGGTTTGTGTTAATTATGCTTCCCTGTCCTGTACATTTGATGCTCAGACTTGGAATAGTGGCTTCCGTGTCTTTTAAAAAATAAATTTTGGGTGGAATTTATAACAGTGAAAAGAAAGAAAAAGTTCTTCAACAAATATAAAGTTCGGTTTTGGGTCTGTTTATCTGAGTTTGTGTGGACCTGTTTTTGATGGCAAACTGGTTGGATTGGTTTCATGAATGGAAATGGCATATTGAGTTATACATTGCTTTGAAGTTTGAATCCGAAAACTGGCTTGATGTGCATGTGTCAAGCAACAATAGTGTCCCAATTCTTTCCTCCGTAATTATGCAATTCTTATATTTTTTCATTACTTTTATTTTTCTTTTTAATTAGTTGTCTTAATATTAGCTGATGATGCTGTTGGTTTTCTGAATAGTTCGACTCTGGTGTCCTGATTTAGCATTGTACTTCAATCTGTTGTTTAGACTTGTGAGGAGATGAATGAAAACATGGACATGTTGCTACACTGTATTTGACCTATTATTTTCATGCTATATATCCTCCTTAAGTGGAATTTGAGATCATGTAATTATTATGTACTTTTTAGTTCAAATCTTTTGTTATGTTTGTTTTGTTAACATATGGTCTAATAATAGCCTAGTGATGTCTCATTATTTTCTACATCGTGGATTCTTCTCTCTTTAATGAGGTTTTAGAACTATCGACACTGGTCACTCTTCCATTTGAAAGAAGTAGTAAGTTAATTGATATGATTAATCATTAATATGCTAACAAATAAACTGATAGAATTAAGCTCCATGATAACTTTTGATGTTTTTTTTCAGTTTTTTTTTTCTTTCTTTCTTGTTTTGCATCTATTGGCTTATTTAGCATGGAAAGCCTTTGATAACTTGCTTAGCAAAATATTGTTTTTTCTCGAGTGTATTTTAATAGTATCACTTAGTCATTCTTTCTTTCTCTATTTGGCCAATGGTATTCTTCATTCATGTTTAATATAATAATCTGAGTTTTAAACTTTCAGAATTGACTCAAGTTTTGAAGTTGTTGTGACTCTAGCAAAGCACTAATGGTAGTCAGATGCTTGTTTCATTAGCTAACTTTACACAATTAGAATGCTATCATGTGATTACAGGGTAAATTGTTGCATGATTGCATCCATTTTTATGTTATCCAATTTTGAACTGCTTTATTCAATAAACATGGTAAATTGGATTAATTTGAAGAAAGTATTGTACTGAATATAAAGAAGAAAGATCTATAAGATTTTGAGTTTTTTCTTCTTTTTGCAAATCTAACACCCCTATTTTTTTCTGCAGATAACTACTGTTGAGGAAGCGAAACGATTCTATCCATTGTTTGGACTTGGTGCCAATGTAGCCCTTGTGTTCTCTGGTCGGACAGTGAAATACTTTTCTAATCTCAGGCAAAATTTAGGCCCTGGAGTAGACGGTTGGGCAGTCTCTCTAAAAGGAATGATGAGCATAGTTGTGCTTATGGGATTTGCAATCTGTTTTCTGTACTGGTGGGTGAATAACTATGTTCCACTTCCTACACGTAGCAAGAAGAAGAAGGTAATCTCTTCAAAGGCAACTCTATGATTGTGCACATAGTTTTTAACTTTTTATACCCAAGGCAGGCATAACGCATAAGCATGCTCATTATGAAGTTTTTCTGTTTTCTGTTTTCTTTTTTAATTAATGCTACATTCTTGACACTACTAATTGAGTTAATAAGACAAGTGAAACCAAAATACTGTAGCAGTCTTTAAGTGGGTTTTAATATAATATTTAAAATACTAATTAATGTAATCTCTCTGCAGTATGGTTGTTTCACTTAATAAGACATTGTCCCAGCTTGTTGGTCCTGTCCCCCTTTGTTTTGTTTTGTTTTGTTTTATGTCACATGTGCAATTCTGAAACTTCTTTATTTAGGATATTTGAAATAAGTTAAGTGACATGTTTTTGTACTTTGCTATGCATTTTTACAGGAAAAGCCCAAAATGGGAACAATGGAGAGCTTGAAGTTCTTGGTGTCTTCAAGGTACATCAGAGATCTTGCCACTTTAGTGGTTGCATATGGAATCAGCATTAATCTTGTTGAGGTTACATGGAAATCTAAGCTCAAAGCTCAGGTAATGTAAAAAAGAAGTTGCTTTTGTCTTAGTTTTAGTTTTATTATTACTGGCTACTTCATTGTACAACATTTTTTCTCTCTCATAAACCTCTACAAATTGTGCAGTTTCCAAGCCCAAATGAGTACTCTTCTTTTATGGGTGACTTCTCCACTGCAACTGGAATTGCCACATTCACAATGATGCTCCTAAGCCAATTTATATTTGACAAATATGGATGGGGAGTTGCTGCCAAGATCACACCTACAGTCCTGCTTTTGACAGGAGTTGGTTTCTTTTCTCTTATATTGTTTGGAGGCCCAGTTGCACCTATTATTGCAAAGTTTGGAATGACTCCACTACTAGCAGCTGTGTATGTGGGTGCCCTGCAGAACATTTTCAGCAAGAGTGCCAAGTACAGCTTATTTGATCCCTGCAAAGAAATGGCCTACATACCCTTGGATGAAGATACCAAGGTTTGGATTCTTTTCTGCTACTCCATCATATCTACACTAAATTTACGCGAAACTTTCAATGGCTATAATTGTTTAGGGTCTGTTAGCTTTATTTCCATCTTTCTGTTTTTATTTTCTGTTTTCATTAATAATTAAAAAAATACCACCTTGTTTTCATTATAGTTCCCGCTTTTAAATATTTGTACAGGAAACAGTGAAATGGTGAAAGCAATAAAAATTTGTTTTCGCTATTTCGTGAATGAAAAAATGTGACATTTTTGTAATTAATTCTGAAAAAGAGGAAACTGGAATCAAAGCAAGCCCCTTAAATTTGAAAGACTAGAAACTTTGCATAGTTGTTTTACAATTCTATTGTTTAAACTGTTTTTTATTCCTTTGTGTAGGTTAAAGGGAAGGCTGCCATTGATGTTGTGTGCAACCCATTAGGGAAGTCTGGAGGTGCTCTCATTCAACAATTTATGATCTTAACTTTTGGTTCACTGGCAAATTCAACTCCATACTTGGGAGGAGTGCTTCTGGTGATTGTTCTTGCCTGGTTAGCAGCAGCCAAGTCCTTGGATACTCAGTTTACCGAGTTGCGTCGGGAGGAAGAACTTGAGAAAGAGATGGAAAGAGCAGCCGCTGTCAAGATATCGGTGGTGGCTGAGAATAATGGTGGTGGAAATGGTTCTTCAGCAGCAGGTGACTCCTCAAGTAGTCCATCTGAAGAAGCATCAACTCCTCGCAATATTTAGAAGTATGCTCCTTTCTATGAAAATACCTCATAGACAAGAATAATTAGAACTGATGACAAAATTGTTAGGTGAGGTGAAAGAAACTATTTGTTGTAGGTTATTATGCTTATAGAATAAGTTTCGCTACTATTTTTTTGCCCCAATAGATGAGATGATTTTTATTACTTTATTTGCTTACTGTTTTGTAGAACTACATTTGTTTTTCTATCAAAGAAACAAGTTTTTGTAATCTGCGTTTTGTAATATACATATATCTTAAAGGGGGATTGAACAGGGGGTTATGTTCGCCAAGTTTTTTTCCTGCCGCAAGAGGTATTAATTTTAATTGAGTTGGATGTTGCATTTTTAATTAGCATTGTTTGTTTTAGGAGAATGCTAATGAGTGTCTTTAGGGCATTGGTTAAGTAATAAAAAGAGGAAAATTTTCATTTGGAAGTGGCATATTCAAAATTTTGCTTAATGTTGTTATCTTTAGTTTTCCAATACCCGTAAGACACTAGTTAGCAAGATTCTTTGTTTTATTGATTTTTCATAGTTTTAATATTAAAAGTAGGAGCACTAGTTAGTAAGAGTTGTAAACTTACTAGAGTGTAAGTTGATCCTCCTCTTATTAAAACTGGACTAGTCATTGACTCGATCAGAGAATCGGGTCAATGAGTCACTAGTCGAATCAGTGAGTCCGTTGAATCGATATATATTAATATATTAAACATATAAATTTTATAGTCAAGTTGGGTATATATATATATACATATAATAATTGTCGAAGATAATCACAACAAGCTTAGTGGCTCTGTGGTATTGCTTCCTGGAGTAGGCATGGGACCAGTGTTCGTATTAGATTTTGGGTCTAATTCAATCCTAAAAGCTAGCTCATAGGGTGAGGATTGCCTATTACTTATAAGCTCTTATTAGACACTATCTCTAATCAATGTTGGACTTAGATATTTCTCGGTAGTTCGACTCCCCTCTCATGCAACTTTTGGAAATTTCGTTGAAATTCCGAATTTCACAGCTTGCGCTTGTGTGGGACAGCCAGTGCATGTGTGGCATGTGTGGAATAGCATGCACGTGCCTGGACGGCATTGGTTCAAAAGTGACCGGTTCAGCCGGTTCACTTGGGTGTGAGGGCATGTACGAGTCTTTTTCTAAAATGTAGGTATAGGGATAAATATTTAGTATCCTACGTGGGAACTACGCATTGCCATACCTGCAAGCTTATTTAAAAAAAAAAAAGTACACAGAAAAAGAAAAAAGAATAGTAGTGAAAAGAGGAAGCAAAGAAACAAGCCACTTTATTTAGGACAATCAAGAAAAGAGCCTTAACGCTATTATACTTCGTTCAGTCTACTTGTTTGGTCTGTGGAGTTTGGTAACATGGGCTTCGTGTTGATTTTGAGCTTCATGAGACCCATGCAGCCCATATGTGTTTGACAGGAGTGAACCTTTTTGTCATGGAATCATTAACCTACCTGCCCCAGAAATCATTCCAAAACTCCAATCGCTTTAGGTCAAATTGTTAGGTGAACTATTGTGGGCTGGGCTGCATGGGACAAAATAATAAATAGAGTGGGCCCATTTTATTCAGAGCTTCAGTTGTATGCTTCAAAATGGACAAATAAGGAAGTTCACGAGCTTATTTGTTATTATGCAATACACAAATATTAGCCTTTGTCTTTTTAGTTTTTACACAACCTTGGCATTTGTTTATATATGGGCGCCGGTTTTGCTGCCCTACCAGATTTTTGTTTATTTTTTGTTTTTATATTTCTCACATTTATTTAGTTTCTCATACTTCTTGACTCCAATGTGTGGTGGGTTTGTTTTTTGTTTGTGATTATTTGTTAGCAATTAGTAACTATTTGTAAATATTACTGTAAGCCCTTTATGTAAATTTGCAAGTATCTTCAAATTTTTTTTTTTTTTTTGGGAGCATGTGCCCTATCCAACAATCTTGAATAGGATACTATGTTGGGTAGTGCTATTGGCACTCCAAATGACTTATTTATACTTTTTTTTTTTCACTAACTAATCATAATTTTAGTTTTCTATTTGGTAAAATCATCATTGATTAACGAAAAGTATCAAAAAGCAATTAAGAGTGCTAATAGTCTCACCTAATCTTCCATCTCTCTAACCTTTCTCTTAAAAAAACCTTCTACTTCCATAGTCTTCCGGCTACAAAAATGTGACATAGGCATGGCCTTAACGAAAACAAACAAGTTCCCCTGCTTCTTTGTGTATCCCTATTGGATTAATTGTAATGGCATATTTCTACACATGTAAATGGAATAACTCCAAATGCATAACTAACTAACTTTTAATCCTGACCGACCATTCATATATGATTTAATGACTCATATTTACTCATTTCATCTCTCACAATAAAACTGTTAAGAGTATAAATAAATTCTGTTACAGTTGGTTACAGTTTGTTAGGGAGTTAATTGTGTTAATTAGCTAGCTCTATAAATTCATGTATCTCATTTCATCATCTTTTCAATCAATACAAAATGCTGCCTCATGAGTATGCTCTCTTAATAGTTTGAGTGTGCTCATGAGTATCCCTCGAATAGAGATCACATCAAATTTCTCACAAAAACATTAACTCTCATATTTTGTGTGTGTAGAGAGAGAACAAAGGAGTCTTGTTCAAGTCCATTTCAAGCATGAGGGTGTAATAATTAATTTTGTTCTTCATAGGAGGATATGAACAATTTGTTTTGTCTACCATATGGAGGGAATAAACAGTTGTACATATATAGATGCGTGGTCCTACTCATCTCAAGTCCCAACATGCCTTATCAATATCTCTTCATTCCTAGCTACAATTCCTTAGCAAAGTCTACAAGGTCAAAACTCAAAAGAATATATCTGATATTTTCAACATTCTCTACTTTATATAGAAGAAACACATTACCCTTCTACTAGTATTGTGTTTTCAGCTTTTCCTCCCCAAAATGAAGAAGCAACAATTATCCTACCAAGAATCTGTCACTCTCCCAGCAAAATCTCCTAACTCACAATTCTCTTCTGAATGCTGGTTCGATGATGCATGCATCTTGGACATGGATTACTTTGTCAAGACCCTCTCAGGCATCAAAGCCAAAGGGGTTCGTGCAGATTTGATTGGTTCCATAATCACACACTATGCCTCCAAATGGCTCCCTGACCTCTCTGCTGGTGACATGGCTGAAAAGGGTCTCACCCAATTTGAAGAATCACCTGAGAGTGTCACAGCTTCATGGATGAAGAAGAGGTTCTTTGTAGAAACCTTAGTTGGTGTTCTACCTCCAGAGAAGGATTCAATCCCATGCAACTTCCTCCTCAGGCTTCTCAGAACAGCAAACATGGTTGGTGTTGAAGCCAGTTATAGACAAGAGCTTGAGAAGAGGATTTCATGGCAGCTAGACCAAGCTTCATTGAAAGAGATTGTTATACCCTCTTTTAGTCATACTTGTGGGACACTGTTGGATTTTGAGCTTGTTATTAGATTGGTTAAGAGGTTTGTGAGTTTGAACAGTGAGGGTGCTAAAAGTGGTGCTGCTTTGGTTAAGGTGGCCAAGTTGGTTGATTGTTACCTTGCTGAGGCTGCTGTGGATGCCAATTTGAGCTTGGCTGAGTTTGTCACTCTTGCAGGAGCACTTCCAAACCATGCAAGAGCAATAGATGATGGGTTGTACAGAGCCATTGATACTTATCTAAAAGTAAGTGTTTTTTTATTTTAAAAGTTTCATATTGGTTGATTACAAGTGTTCAAGGTGTTAAATTGCAGTCGCGGTTGCGTTGCATTTACCGCAATCGCGGACAATTGCGATCGATGTGGCCGCAATTGCGGTCGCGTTTAGGCTTCGGAGGCCTCCAAAACCAAAATGCTGCGGACCCAATTGTGGTCGCAGACCTTTATTTAAAAATCATGCATGTGTTTAATTGCTTTATTTTGTAATTCAATTGAACAAAAAAATATATAGAGAAACAAACAAAAGAAGATGAATTAATAGGGTCATTCCAGATATCTAGAAATCTGTTTTCTCTTATGTTGTTACCTGCATGAGAATATTCTTCAGAGCTAGCTGCAATCTACATTTCTCTATATTTGGCTTTTCTCTTGTCCACATATTGATGCACATGGATATGATAAGTTAACGTAACTGATTGAAATAAAACTTAATATATAATTACTCGAGCATATATAGGAAACTCCTCTAATATAGATGTTAAAGCAACTGGTTTGCATTTCCATCTTACAGCTATGTATATTTATTTGTGGTTTCCACTCTAAAAGTATAGTTTTCCTTCCAAAAGTAAGTAATCCACCACGTAGAACTAGGCAATCTTCCTAGTCCTTCCAAATGTTTATATATAATACACTTGCCCAGTTTATAATTAGAACCTCCTCTTATTATTCAAATACACTACCTTTTTTTACCGGGTAGTTGCTTAGATAGTACAGGATGGTGCTACTAGTTGTTGCTCAAAACCATTGATTCCCATTATAACTTGTCCATTATATTGTTTATGTACCAAAACAATCTTTGATTGATTTCGTTTGAATATTATTATTTGGTGCAGGAGAGTGCTGATAAATATTTGCAAAGAAATGAATGAAAAATGTTCATAAAAAGTCAAAGAATATTTTGTTTATTAAGCATTAGAGTAGTATGTTAGGAATCATGGTTGTTGATCATATTTTGGTCAGAGCCACATAAAATTAGGCATGTTGTTGAAACTCTAACTCAGGCTACACAATTGCAGTTCTCAATCAATTGCAATATCAATATTATGGTTTTGTTAGTATCTGCAATTGCATTGTAATTGTAGTTATGATAGTATTAATATCCTAATTTTCACAAGAGAAATGCTAGCAATACATTCTCTGACACTTTCTTTCTTTCTGTGATAAGTGATAACACAACTTAACCGCGACCGAAATTTAAAACCGTATTGTAACTCTTGTTTTGTTAATGTATATATACAGGCACATCCAGGTGTGTCGAAGGAAGAAAGGAAGGGTCTGTGTAGGCTAATTGATAGCCGTAAACTCACACCAGAGGCATCACTTCATGCAGCTCAAAACGAACGCTTCCCTGTGAGAGCTGTCATTCAGGTTCTCCTCTCAGAACAAACCAACAAACTCAACCGCCTCCAAGATTGGAGTGGCTCCTTAATCAGTGCCACAAGAAGTCCAAATTATTGCGGCTTCGATGCTGCACCAACAAGGTGTCTTTCGAAGCGCGAAGTAAATGCTCAACAAACGGAGATAAGGAAACTGAAGGAAGATATGTATAGGCTTCAAAACCAGTGCAATGCAATGCAAGTTCTGATGGAGAGGATGGTGGAGAAGAAGAAAGGATCATCATTCTTCAAATGGAAGAAGTTTGGTATGGCTTCTGCTTTTAGTAGCAAAGGGTTGGGTGTGGTTGAGAAAATAGAAGAAGAAGAAGAAGTTGAAGGGGAAGTTGGGTTGGGAAGGAACACTCCTGTGGACATGAAAACTAGGTTGGTGAAAGGTAGGACTCCTCATAAGTGGAGGAAATCAATGTCCTGAATTCAAAAGCATGACAAGGAGTGACAGAAGATATATAGTTAACTATTTGTTTTGTGTTATTTGTTGTATTAAGCAAATTGATGTAATGTGTAACTCAATGTACCAAAAAATATTGTAATGTGTAAGTTCTTTTATTGGTGTTAGACATGGGAAATAATGTAAGATCAACTCTGTTGTATTTGGAATAATAATAAGTTTCAATAAAGATATGAGAATACATGTGATTAATGTATGTCTGGTATATAGACTAGTGATATCTAAGGTAGAATATGATGGTAAAACAACTAATCTTAAAATTTTGAGTTTGTTTAGGCATTATAAAGTATAATAGTTTTTGAAGTGTACGTAATTATTGAAGCAAACAAGATGATGGTAAAACAAATGATTGAACGAATGTTAGATAAAACAAAAAATGTTAAAAAGAATCTATACAACCCATGTGGTGTGATCCGAGTGGCTAATAGCTTAAACTCTTTATCCATATGTCTAGGGTTTGAATCATGGTGATAAGAACAAAGCTGCATTTGTGGATAGAGGAGTTACTGATACATCATCGAGGGATTAGTCCTATGACTACTAACTGTGGGGATACCCTGGGTTCCATCCCGATCCTTAGAAAACGAATTTATTCATGGTTTAATATTTTATTTTCTTGTTTTCTTTTTAAATTTTGGTGGGGGATTTGAAATGCAAAACACATGTTATCTAACAGTGGTGGCCGCAGTGAAAGTTGGCTATGGTTCTAGACAAATTTTATCTGCATAGTCAGATGTTCAAATTCTTGAGTCGTCACTTTAGGGAGGGTTTTACCTACCACTCCCAACCCGATGGTCAGTCTTACAGTTATATGTATAAAGATAATTGGCCAAAGACAAAAGAAAATATAAAACACGCATTTGAATAATCACAATAAGAAAAATGTGAAAAATAGAGTGGAATAAAAATGAAAATTAATGTAATTTTAGTTTCTTTTTCTTGTATAATACTTATCACAAAGGTTAAAGGTAAAAATAAAGCACAGTAAACTAATTGACATTGCTCATTTTAAAGTTGTTTTTTTAAATTCTACTTTTAACTTTGCAAAACTGTCAATTACTTGATGAAAAATGACATAAAAAAGATAAACTATAATTTTCAACTCATATTCCACTCTCAAGTCTCAACCCAAGCATGCCCATAATCACTTAGATTATGAAAAACCTTTTTTTATTTTTATTTTTAAAAAAAGAAACAAATGGTTTGAGAAATCATATTTACACAAGTTTTAAACTTACAAATCTCTCATAAAATGTTTTGTTGCTTGGGGCTAAAGTTATTAGTAATTTTTTTTATTAATTTTAGTATTTTTTTCTTACTAATCAACCATAATTTTATAAAATAAAATATTTTAATTATAATTAATTAAGAG
This sequence comes from Echinosophora koreensis, assembly GCA_035048595.1. Classification (NCBI taxonomy): domain Eukaryota; kingdom Viridiplantae; phylum Streptophyta; class Magnoliopsida; order Fabales; family Fabaceae; genus Echinosophora; species Echinosophora koreensis. The sequence continues at coordinate 1,697,742 of JAPCYP010000002.1, read as the reverse complement.
AGAAGGTAAATAATCAATTTACACCATCAATAATATTATCTTTAGAGGGTGTTTGGAAGATTTATTCAACTTATAAGAACATCTTATGAAAATATTTTTTTAAAAAATAACTATTTTTATAATCTTTTTATAAATTCTATTTAATTTATTTCTTTAATTTTAGAAGAGAAATTTATAAAATTAAATCTCTTTTAACTTATTTTATAAATATTATTAAATAAGTCCTTAAATAAGCGTTTATTTTATCCGAACACAGAGCTGAACACCCTGATGAAGACATAAACGATAAGAGGAGAGACATGTTATCGTTATGGATAAGGTTATGGTTTGCAGTTAGAGAGAGTGAAAGAAATGGTAACATTTCTCTTCTCTCTCTACCTTCACAGTTCTGTAAACTCCAATGGCATCATCATTTGCTAAATTCTCTCAAATCCATCCTCAAAGGGACCCTCTCATTCTTCCCACTTCCACCACCAATTCCAACCTCAAAACCTTCAATTTCTCCAATAATAATAACTTGCAAACCCACCATCCCCATCTCAAAAAAGTTAAACAAATTTGGGTCTCAAATTCTGTCACCAACCCCATCATAAGTCACAACCCAAGTTCTGAAATTTATCAACTATGCCTTGTTGGGAACCTAGACAGTGCCATGAGCTACTTAGACTCAATGCATGAGCTTCAAGTTTCAGTTGATGAACATGCTTATATTGCTTTGTTACGCCTCTGTGAATGGAAGAGAGCAAGGAAAGAAGGGTCTCTTGTTTACTCTTATGTTTCAAAGTCAATGACCCTTTTGAGCCTTCAGCTTGGGAATGTTCTTTTGAGCATGTTTGTGAGGCTTGGGAACTTGGTTGATGCTTGGTATGTGTTTGGGAGAATGGAAGAGAGGAATTTGTTTTCTTGGAATGTTTTGGTTGGTGGGTATGCTAAAGCTGGATTCTTTGATGAGGCATTGAACCTTTATCATAGAATGTTGTGGGTTGGTGTGAAGCCTGATGTTTACACTTTTCCTTGTGTTTTGAGGACTTGTGGTGGCATGCCTGACTTGGTTAGGGGAAGAGAGATTCATGTGCATGTTGTAAGATATGGGTATGAGTCAGATGTGGATGTGGTTAATGCATTGATAACAATGTATGTGAAATGTGGGGATGTGAATACTGCTAGGTTGGTGTTTGATAAAATGCCTCATAGAGATAGGATATCCTGGAATGCCATGATTTCTGGGTATTTTGAAAATGGAGAGTGTTTGGAGGGATTGAGGTTGTTTTGTATGATGCTTGAACGTCCAGTTGATCCGGATTTGATGACCATGACCAGTGTGATTACGGCATGTGAGATTCTGGGTGATGAGAGATTGGGAAGGGAGATTCATGGTTATGTTCTGAGGACTGAGTTCTGGAGAGACCCTTCTGTTTATAATTCACTGATTCAGATGTATTCATCTGTTGGACTAATTGAGGAAGCCGAAAAAGTTTTCTCTAGAACTGAATGTAGAGATGTGGTGTCATGGACTGCAATGATATCAGGTTATGAGAATAGTTTGCTGCCTCAGAAAGCTCTGGACACATATAAAATGATGGAAGTGGAAGGTATCATGCCAGATGAAATCACCATAGCTAGTGTACTATGTGCTTGTTCTTGTTTAGGCCGTTTAGATATGGGGATGAACCTTCATGAGGTGGCCAAGCAGAGAGGGCTCATCTCTTATGTTATAGTTGCAAACACACTCATTGACATGTATGCTAAGTGTAAATGCATTGACCAGGCTTTAGATGTTTTCCACTCTGCTTGCAACAAGAATATTATAACTTGGACATCTATCATCCTTGGTCTTAGAATCAACAATCGGTGTTTTGAAGCTATGTTTTACTTCAGGGAAATGATGCTTAGACTAAAGCCAAACTCTGTTACTTTAGTTTCTGTCCTATCTGCATGTGCTAGAGTAGGAGCTTTGACATGTGGAAAAGAGATCCATGCCTATGCATTGAGAACTGGAGTAAGTCTTGATGGTTTTCTGCCTAATGCAATTTTGGACATGTATGTAAGGTGTGGAAGAATGGAATATGCATGGAAACAGTTTTTCTCGGGTGATCGTGATGTTGCCGCATGGAATATTTTGCTAACAGGATATGCTGAGCGTGGGAAAGGAGCACCTGCAATTGAGCTTTTTCAGAGAATGGTAGAGTCAAACATTGATCCTGATGAAATTACATTTATCTCCATATTATGTGCTTGTAGCAGATCCGGTATGGTGGCAGAAGGCTTAGAATACTTTAACAACATGATAAACAAGTACTCTATTACGCCTAATCTGAAGCACTATGCATGTGTGGTTGATTTAATGGGCCGTGCTGGGAAATTGGAGGATGCTTATGGATTCATAAACAAAATGCCAATGAAACCAGATCCAGCAGTTTGGGGAGCTTTATTAAATGCCTGCAGGATCCATCATAATGTTGAGCTTGGGGAACTTGCTGCAGAGAATATATTTCAAGATGATACAACAAGTGTTGGATATTACATTCTTCTGTCTAATCTATATGCTGACAGCGATAAATGGGACAAAGTTGCAAAGGTAAGAAAAATGATGAGGCAGAATGGGATAATAGTTGATCCAGGATGCAGCTGGGTGGAGGTCAAGGGCACGGTGCATGCTTTTCTCAGTGATGATAACTTTCATCCTCAAATAAAGGAAATAAATGCACTTCTGGAGCGATTTTACGAGAAGATGAAGGAAGATGGTGTTGGAGGGCCAGAGAGCAGTCATATTATTGACATAATGGAAGCTTCTAAAGCTGATATATTTTGTGGCCACAGTGAGAGACTAGCCATTCCCTTTGGACTTATTAATACTGCCCCTGGGATGCCTATTTGGGTGACAAAGAATCTGTATATGTGCCAAAGTTGTCACAACATTGTCAAATATATCTCTAAGGAAGTTCGCAGAGAGATTTCTGTAAGGGATGCTGAACAGTTTCACCATTTCAAGGGAGGCATCTGCTCTTGCATGGATGAAGGTTATCGGAGTTGGCCTGATTAGTAGGAAAACTGTAAGATATGTAGAGATTACAACTTCAAGGTCCTGCACAGCAGTGATTAATGAGCCTGAGTCGCTTATCGAATTCATACATAGCTGCTATACAGAAAAGGAACAGACTGTGTTATGTCTGTTGCACATAGGTTATTGACATATTTACCCAAGTGTATAATTTTTTCACCTTACTTGAGAATGTACTAGATTTTGGCTTAAACTTTTTGTACCTGGAATTTGTGTTACTAGAAAAGCTTGTCTCATAAATCCTGTCTAGTACTTTTATCCACTTTTAAATACATCACAAGTACCTGTTGACATTAAAGAACTTGAAAGGAGGGCCATGACTGTGTAAGAAAGAAAAGCATACTTAGTGCCTTATTTGTGAGAACTTTTAAGTTTCTAAACAAGGCAAATTAGGAAAGTTAAAGAAAGAGAAACCGTCTTCTTACAGTAAAAACAACAAGCTGTTATTACAATATTTGACAGTTTGGAAACCTTGTGCACATGCCAAACAATATAATGATCAAATTTTACATTTGTTTTCTTTCTTTTTTTGCATTTACCATAAGTAAAAAAATTCACTCATAAATTTGTAAAAGGATTGAAAAAAAGACTCATTTGATTTCTTTCTTGATGACCTAAAGAAGCTGCCTGCTGCAGCAAGATCTCCCCACTTCCACCACCAATACCACTTACTATATGAGCTTCTTTGTAATGCGTTCCACACCTTTTCTCATCCCTAAAAGCAAAGATGGAGATGATGGGATTCTCCTCAAGGTCCTGGCACTCTCTGATCTATCAATCTTTTTTTCCTTTTTATGTTGTTCCTTCCTTTCCATCCCTTCAAAACTTGTGATAGCATTTCCTTTACCAATGCAAGAAACTTCTTCAGTGTAAGTTTTATGTCCTGTCCAAATAACACTTCTAGCTTCATTCTCTATTCTATCTTCTTTCTCTGTCCAACCATCCTTGTCTTGAACTAGTTGCGGCTGCTTCTCTTTATAGTCATAATCTGAAACTTTCGAGATCTTCGGCTCCTTTTGAGGGTATTTCTGGTTCAACTGTTTGATTATGTCTTCAGTCCCAGTAATTTCATTTTCGTTTACGTCTTGTGGATCCTTGTCATCATGACTATTCTCTAAAAGCCTTTGGAGCCACCTCTCCACATTCCCTTTGCCACGTTGCTTCCTTTTTTCTTCATCTTCGTCGGTTTCTGTTTCTTGACAAACTGGGACTGAAATGCCATGATCCCTCTTACCTTCACTGATTTCTAGCTTCAGAAGTTTGTCTTCAATTGAGTTTTCTTCCTCCAAGGCAACAAATGACCTGTTATACTCCTCATGTTTCTCTTCTGCAATGTTATCTGCTGGTATTTTCAGCTCCTCTTCCTTTTCTTCTTTCTCTGGTTCTTCTTTGTTCCTTTGTTCCTCCTTCAAAAGCAATCTGAGCTCCTTGTGCAAAGCTGTTCTTGGCCTGATTCCAGGCAGGTATAGAACAGGTTCTCTGTCTATATCCTCAAAAGTGGAATCATCAATTCTTGATCTCTTTCTTCCTTGCTCCCATTCAGGTCTTATCTCTTTCTCTAATTCATCTCTTTGTTTATACTTCTTGTGAAGCTCTTTCTCTGCAGCATCACAAATTTCCCTCTGTGCTTCAAGTCTAGCCATCAGTGCATTAGCTGCAGCCTGGTTCAATCTTATCTGTTCCTTATAAATGACACTCCTACACAAAAAAGAATAATTTATGAACTATATATGTCAAAATCCAAGGAGAACCTGAAGAAAGTAATCATTTCAGTTCTGGTCACTGCTCTTCTTACTGGTGCATAGCATCTCTAATCATCTTCTCTAGCATGGTCCTGTAAGAACATTGAGCCTCCGCTAACCGCCTGCACTTTTCTGCTTTTCTCCTGCGTTTTGTGAGCGTCAATTCCAGGTCCTGAATAATCAGTTTTTCTTCTTCATCTGTGAGCTTCATTTCATTCACTTCATTGTCTAGCTTCGTAATTTCTGCCCGTGCTCTTGCATTTTCTTCTCTTTGCTTTAGGGAATCTCTAGCCATCACAATGGCATGGTAAGGGTTTTTATCAAATTCTGGAACTTCATTTTCTTTCAGAAGACTGGCCTTGCTTTTACTTGTAGCTACTGCAAAAAACATCAAAGGTTTGCAAACAGAAGCTGGTAAGATTTTAAAAACATATCTCTATATTCAAATCAAGAGAATTAAATTGCTAACCAATTGCAGGAGACATTGGCCTTGGCTTCCTATTGTAGTCCAGCTGTCTTAAAGCTAATACATCGAAAGATTCCCTTCGAGATTCTACGATTGCAGCTGGAGCAAGGCCAACTTCTTCTTTCAATCCAAAGAAATGTTGTGGAAAACAATGAGAATCCACTATTTGTGAAGCACTCAACTCATGATTTTCTCCTTCAGAGAACAGAAATGAAAAGCCTCTTTGCCTGTTATTTGAACTACAAATATCATGACACATCCCACTTGATGTTTATTGGAATACAAAAATTAAAAAGAAAGAAAGAAACACAACCTGAAATCCGAGTTTGAAGAAGCGAAAATAGAAAGGAACTGGTTTACAGAGATACCCAATTGGAAATCCCACCATGGGACTAAGAATTCCAGCTTATTTTTCTTCCTCTTGCAGGCTTGCCTCTGTAGGATCCTCAGATTGCGCACAACGGTTAATCCTCCCCCTGCATGTTTAAGCGAAATTACACTGTGATACACATGTTATACTCAAACTTAAAAGGGTTTCTTTTGGAATATGGAGAAAGATATATAATATATTACTTGAGCAAGGGAACCAGTGATCAATGTCCCAAGCCAGGGGAGAGGCTGAATCTGCATTATAATACACAACATTGCCATAAGCATCTACTCGAATCACCGCAGGATCAAAGCCAGCATTCCTAAAATTTGACAAATTGAACAACATCAGAATAATAACTTCTCTGATTAAAGTGTCCAAAACTTGTTCAATCTAAATTGAAATGCCTACCCAAGATGGCTGAGTTGCTTCCACAAGAGACTGACAAAGATCTTAGGCTTGGTAGTTGGCTTAGCTTTCGGATCGATGATTGGAAACATCTGATCCAAATCCATTCCTCTCTCAGCCTAAACATCACCTCAAAAGAACAATACAAAGCAATTCAAAATACATAAATTGAACTGAATTCAATTCACACTACCCATAAAACAATTCAGGTCTATAAGCATGACCCAGAACTTATTTTCCCTGAAAGTTATCTTCTTTATCATAAAACCAAGCAAAGGATGAAAGAAGAACCAAACAAAGGATTTCCAAATACATAATTGAACTGAATTCACACTACCCAAAAAGCAATTCAATTCTATAAGCATAACCCAGAACTCATTTCCCTGAAAGTTATATTCTTTATCATAAAACGAAGCAAAGGATGAAAGAAGAACCAAACAAATGATTCAAAATACATAATTGAACTGAATTCACACTACCCAAAAAGCAAGTCAGATCTATAAGCATGCATGACCCAGAACTCATTTTCCTTTAAAGTTCTCTTCTTTATCATAAAACCAAGCAGAGGATGAAAGAAATGGATCCATTTGGTTACCTCATCTTCCTGCAAAGCATAAGGCATGAAAGTGAAGGGAGGGCCATGGCTGTAGGGGCCAAAACCCCTATTGCGGCACAACTTTGCATATGCTTTTGGGTACCCAAGACTATCATTGACAACCATATCCTCTGTGGTGAACCCATAATCTTCCGCCATTGAGGTTTTTGGGTTTGTTCAGGTGAAGTAATGGTAGATGCAGGGGAAAGAAACAGAGGATACCCTGTTTTGTTGAAGTAGTAGTTAATAACGGTCGTTTGGTTTTAATTTTGTAACTATTTAATTCAAAATCTCTGGTGACACACAAGAATTTGGGTGTGGGAGTGTCAAGCTCGGGTAACGGCTAGGTGGAAATAATGGAATGGACAGGTGACCCACATTAATGACTATTAGGTCCTTTTTTTTTTTTTTTGGTTAAAGTAATTTTTTGATCCCTATACGTAAAAAGTTATCCAATCAGTCCCTATATATACAAAATATTTTCAATTTGGTCCTCATTGTTAATTGGTGTCACAACGTCGTTATTAATAGGGACCAAATTGCAATGATTATCACATGTAGGGATCAATTAAACAAAAAAAAAATTGAAATCGGTCCCTTCATGTGACAATTATTTCCAATTTGGTCGCTATATGTGACAATCATTTACAATTTGGTCCCTATATGTGACAATCATTTGTAATTTGGTGACTATTAATAATGATGTTATGACACCAATTAACGGTGAGGACCAAATTGAAATTTTTTTGTACATATAGGGACTGATTTGATAACTTTTTATGTATAGGGACCAAATTGAAAATCAGTATCACGTATATGGACCAAAAGATTACTTTAACCTTTTTTTTTCCCAGAACCACCCTAATTAGTCCTTTGGGCCGAGTGGGTCTGTAGAGTATCCCCACGGCTTAGACCCTCGGGCCCGCTATGGGACTAATATCTGATTCAACTGATTGATCAGAGTTTTATCTTTTGGTTCCCAACCTCCAAATGAGGTACACTCCACAAAGATTTTGCATTTGATTTTATGTTGCTTTTTGTATTTCGGAAAGGTGACCCCTTCAGAAATAAAATGCTACCCCCAAGATTGGGGCAAAATGTGTGGTGGAAATCATATAGATACATAGATCATGTAAATATTTAAACACCATCAAGTTGGAAATGATTTTTAATGACCAAATTTTATTTTAGAATTTAATTGTTTTTTTTTTTTTTACAGAATTTAATTGTTATGCACCTATTAAATTTTTTTTTTTGAGAAAATGCACCTATTAAAATTAAAAAACATGATAGTATCAATTAATTATAAATTATCATATCATTACAAAAATTTTATTCTTATAATTATTATTATTATTAATTTTTTTTATGAGCAACATGCCACTAGTTGGTACTAAAAAGTGTCATCTCTCTTTTAGCAAAAGGCAGACTCTTAAAATATTTCTTTTTGTCAAAAAGACTCTTAAAATAAAGAGTAAAGGTACAAAGTGGTCCCTCAAATTTTTCTAGTAGCCCAGTTTCGTCCCTAAAAATAAATAAAGGACAATTTGGTCCCCCAAATTTTATAACGGGGACATTTTGGTCCTTACGGAGGGATCAGAGTGTCCCCCGTTATAAAATTTGGGGGACAATTTGGTCCCCCATTATAAAATTTGGGGGATCAAATTGTCATTTTTCTTTTCAGAGACCAAACTGGGCTACTCGAAAAATTTGAGGGATCACTTTGCGTCTTTACTCTGAAATAAATTATACTATTGTTCAGTTGTTCTTCACTAACCGGTAGAGGTGTTCATCAACCGATTCAAACCGATTCAAAATGCAAAAACCGAAAACTGAACAAACCGAAAACCGAAATAACCGAAAACCGAAAAACCGTTTTTTTTTATTGGATTGGATCGGATTTTGGATCCTCTAGTGAAATCCAATCCAATCCAAACCAATTTATTATATATATATATATATATATACTATTATTTTTGAAATTATAGTATTACTCATACTTAAACATTATTTTTCATACTTTTATGTCTCTCATTCTCTTTAATATATTTGTTGGAATGACATATAAGAGACTATTTAGAATAAATATTAATGTCTTGAAGTTATATTTTGCTAAAAGTTTTGATACATAACATATATATACTTGATTGAATAAACATGAAAAATAGGAAATCAATTAAGTAAATTTGAAAAATAATTAGCTATAATTTATTTGTAGACGATTCAAGGAAAAAATAGGATAAGTGAGAGTACATATATAACATAAAAGAACGCGTTAAAAAATATCAATAATTATTTTTTCTCAAACTCCAAAATTAAAATGAGGATTATCTTTTGTCTACTATTAAATAAGTAGAAATGACATTTGACATAAGAAAAAAAATAAAGTATGATAGAAACCGATTTATCCAATCCAATTCAAACCGTATTTGATTGGACTGGATCGGATCAGATTTTTTTAAGGAAGTAAACCGATCCAATCCAAACCGCACGTTGTTTTTATCATTAGATTAGATGACTTTTTAGCTCAAAATCGATCCAATCCAATCCGCGAATACCCCTGAAAACCGGACCCAAAGGTAAGGTAGTACGAGGTCGGAGGTCGATATATTTATTGAAGATATTTTTAGATTGGCAGTGCAAAGAGACCAAAAAAACTAATAAAGAATAAATAATAATAATAATAATAATAATAATAATAATAATAATAAAATAGAAACGGAAATAATAAATAATAATAATAATAAGATTCCTTATTTAATTTAAAAATATGTGAGAAATTTACAAAGATAAAGGAATTTACATGATCTCATCACCAAAATATATATATATATATATATATATATATATATATATATATATATATATATATATACACATGTTTAGATTAAATTACACAAAGAGTATTACTTCAAATCCTCACCTTTCATAAAAACCCTATTCTCCTTCTAACTTCAAATCTCTCCCTTCTCTCTACATACAGCCGTGTGCCACCAGTAGAGGGGGTGGTTTTGGGCCATTTTTGGGCCTGGAATCACCCCTTTACTTCGTTTTTTCTCTCCTTTTCTCTAAATAAGTGGTTTTTTCCACATAGATCTGTTTTTTCTCTCGTGTTTTTCGTATTTTTCGTCGTCTGTGTGCAACGGTATTGTTGTTCGTCGTCTTGGTGAGGCGTTGTTTGGTTTCCCGTCTTGGTGCGGTGTTCGTTTGATTCAGATTGGTAGATCTGCTTCGATCCATCACAGATTTGATCAAGAATTAGACGACAATGTTACAGATCCGGAGATATAGGTATTCCGGTGACTTTGATTTTGTCTCTTTTGTAGGCATTTTGATTTTGCCGTGTTATGCTATTAACCTGGGTGCTGTGAGTTTGTTCGCAGATTCATCTTTTTCGGTTTTTAGCGATGTTGGATTTGTGTTGTCTTCGATGTATTTTACCAATTTGAATGAATGAATACCTTTTTAGTCAAAAAAAAATCCTCACCTTTCATTTTATTGTAATCCAATGGGCCTACATTAATTCATTAAAGAAATCACCTAACTTCCATTGGATTAGAATAAAATGAAGGGTGAGGATTTAGAGTAATACTTTTAAAATTATTCTTGGAGTAATTCGATCCCCAACTTCACTAAGAAGTTGATCTAAGGAATAAGAGATAAAGTGGATGGACGAGAATAAGAGCGAGTTAGGATTTCAACAAAACTTAAGACCTATTGATTTTGTTTTCAGTTTCTGTTTTTATTAATAATTATAAAAATGGCACATCATTTTCATATTATTTTTTTGTTTTCAAAGAATTGTAAAGAAAACAGTGAAAATAACAAAATATTGTTTTTTCTCTATTAATCTTTAAAAACAGAAAATAAAATGAAAATAACGTGACAATTTTGTAATTATTAATGAAAATAAATAAGCGCGTGTTTGGTTCCACGTTTTCAAAGAATTGTAAAGAAAACAGTGAAAACAACAATTTTTTTTTTGTATTAATCTTTAAAAACAGGAAATAAAAATAAAATAATGTGGTAATTTTATAATTATTAATGAAAATCAGTAAGTATGTGTTTGGTTCCACGTTTGTAACCTTCAGAATTGATTTTGTCTTCAATCAAACGTGATTTTAGTAAAAATGAGGTGTTTGGTTACTGTCAAGTAAAATTGATTTTGCCTCCAGAAGCGATTCTGACTATAAGCTACAAAAAATAGCTTTTGAGTTGAGTTGAAATATTTACACTAAGTTTTACATCAAACTTGCTTTCAAAATAAAAACATCCAAACATAAATCACTTCACTTCAAACTCTATTATAACCAAATCAATTTTACAAAATCAATTACATTCAAAATCATCTTTATCAAACGCTCATTCAAACACATACTTAGAAACAAGAAAGTAAAAACAAACTAAACGAGCCATAAGTGTTGTACTTTAGGTGCTAGTGGTTACAAGTGTTGTACTTCATTAATAAGTTGTTACTCATGCTTTGTTTTCATTGGAAAATAACATTACAAGAGAATAACATCTAAGTTTTGTTCTTAGAACGTGAAGATAAAGGGAAAACTTTTAGAGTGCTTTTGTTGAAGGTTAATATCTTGATAAAGTTGAGTTATTTGTGCACAAGTATAGGTAATGAAAAGAGTGAAAGGAGGGAATAACTAAAACATATTTAGGGACAATCTATGCTAATTAATGTGTGATGGTCAAGTGGAAAGAGTTTAAATCTCTTAAGCATGATGCCTTAGACTCAAGTATGGAGAAAACTTTATTGAAAATATCTCCACTTTGGCCTTTGGCGCTTGATCAAATCCTAGGAAATTAATCTTTCACCCTATCAAATAGGAGAATACTCATACTCTGAAAAACCAAACAAAAAAGAGACATTTTATGCTAAGAAAAATAAAGAAATATAACATTCAGCCTCAAATCTATGAAGTCGTACCAACATGGTGTGGCACAGTTGGTAGATAACTGTGCCCCTTAAGCATGTGATCAGGGGTTCGATTCCTGGCTCATGCGTATGGAAGAGCATTGGGATAGGTCAACCACTTAAATTGATCTTAGTACCCCGAGGGATTAGTCTCTGGCTCCCGGCCGGAGGATATCCGGGTTCACAAAAATAAAATAAAATCTATGAAGTCGTACCTTCAAAAAAGAAGAGAGAGAATTAAATTCTACTTTGAAAGAAAGAAGTTCATTAGTGTCGATTTTTTAGACAATCGTTTTTCCTTATTTTGCTTCTATTTGTTTTCTTTTTTCTTTTTGGTATAATTTTTGTTTTGAATTTATTTTCTACATTGAATAGTGTTGGTGTTTAGAGTTATCAAAATAGGTCAATCTTTCTCACTTGGATTAACCCATGGGTCATACAAAAAATGATAAGGACCGGTTGGCCCTGATGGCGAGTCAAATGTTGATGTGTGAAATGATTTTTTTTTTGTTTTTTTAAAAAAAATATATGCATTTTCTAATATGCACTAAAAAAAATTAACTAAAGAGGGTGGCTTCTACCATGAAGTATGAGAATAGGCGGTTCATGGGGAACTACCAGTTTACAAGTCATCAGCTAGTTTTTTTTTCATTTTTTTTATTTTTAATATTTTACAAATGTCATTAATCTCCTTGTCTTCTTCTCTCCTTCCACCTCTCACCACCAACCCAGAGGCCCCTCTTCCTCCAGCACCAACCTTCCTCCTACCTCTTTCACCATCATCCCTAACTATCCCTCTTCCACCTCAACCTATGCCACCACCAGATTCGTTAGAACCACCAGATCTGTCAGAACTACCATATCTGTCTCCTCTCGCCTTCAGTCGTCTTCTCCACATCTGACCATTACGCAGCCACCACCAGCCAGGTCCGAGCCTTGCAATAGATTAGCAGTACCCCTGTTGTCTGCCTGGGTCGAGTTTCAACAGTTGAATTCCCACTCCGTATTACGAATTAATGTCTGGGTCGTGGCATTTGCGTTGATCACTTGAATATGGAGAAAGATCAAATTTAAAATTTAATTTAAAATAAAACAAGTTCAGAAAGATCACTTGAATATTTTTGAAACTAGTATGATACCCGTGCATTTGCACGGGTTATCTTGGCTTTACACATATTCTAAAACTTCCTGCATAACTATTATATTATTTGTTTTGTCTTGGCAAAATAACTATTATATTAATTCTGAAGCCACAGAGCGAATAGCTTAAATTCCATTTGAGTTCAACACTGAATAGTAATAAGAAAAGAAAAATTTGCATGCTCTAATTTTCTTAAGGAGAAACCACTCCCTAGGTTAAAAAATTCGTAACAGTGAATGTTTTATGAAATAATAAATCATTTTCAGAATCCAATATATTAAGTAAAATGTCAACAATTATTGGACCCTAAACTCCCTCATCAACCATCAGTTACTCAATTAGCTTTTAGTTATAATCTTTATTTTATTAGTTAGAATAAACTGATATCAATTGTATTCTTTATCTTCTTTGTAACATATTTTATCATATTAGCTAAACTACAGGATCTGTCAGTTACATCAGTTAGGATATCCTTTCTTGAGCCACTCTTTGGTTCTATAAAAGGACTCTATGTACTCCATCATTAGCAATAAGAAATTCATGAAACATTCATTTCATTCACTGATTTACCAGTAATATCGTATCAGATTAAAATTTCTCTTTTTGCTTCCGCTATCATCTTTTTCTTCTCTGATTCTCAGCCATGGCTGAGACTTCTCCTGATTCTGATTCTACCACCAACAACAATAATGACGGAGGGGGTAACATTCCAGCTCCCCCAGCCGATCCCACTCTCAATCCCAATAGCCCCTACTATCTTCATCCTGGCGGAAACCCAGGATCTGTTCTTGTCTCCCCTGCTCTTAATGGCGACAACTACTATCACTGGAGTCGTGCCATGAAACGAGCTCTATCATCCAAGAACAAGTTGAAATTCATCAATGGAGGAATCACTCAACCGAATCCCAATGATCCTCTATTTCGAATCTTGGGACCGATGCAACAACACCGTGGTTTCTTGGATCAATCGAACCCTAAATCCCCAAATTTATGAGTTCGTCTTCATTTGACAATGCTCGTGATTTATGGCAGGATCTCCAAAATCGTTTCACAAAAGGGAATCACTTTCGCCAATCCGATCTACTTCAAGAATTGTATTCTATGCGCCAAGGTGATCATTCCCTAATTACTTTGTTTACTGACATGATGATAGTTTGGGATGAATTAGAATTTACTCGCCCTACTCCTACTTGCTCTTGTGTTGTTGCTTGTACTTGAGCTCTTTGCAATTCTGTCCAATCTTATAAAGATAAAGAGCATGTAATTTGTTTCTTGAAAGGACTCAATGATTCCTATCAGGCTGCTAGAACTCAAATTTTAATGATGAATCCTTTACCCTCAATAAGTCAGGCTTATTCTCTGGTTATCCAGCAAGAACGACATTGTTCTTTTTCCTCTTCTACTGATTCTTCTGTCTTTTCTTTTAGTAGCAACAATGCTATGTCCCAAAATCGGCCCAATAATCCCTCACAAGGCTGAGGTAGAGGCAGAACACCTAACAATAAATCCATGCTATGTACCTATTGCAATAGGACTAACCATACCATTGAAAATTGTTACTTTAAACATGGTTTTCCCCGCGGATACCGATCAAGAACTGCAACCACCAATAGCTCAATGGCTTCTAACACTGATCAGTCTTCTAAAGCTATCAATTCCACTAATCTTGCAAAGCAGCCTGCACCTGAAACCTCTCTGCCCATATCCAAGGAAGACTTCCAATATCTGATTAGTTTGCTACAATCCTCTAGAGCAGACCCTGCTTCTTCTATTAATGCAATAAGTAAGCAAATCTCCGATGATTCCAGCAATCATGTGGTTTCTGGAATCACTAAATCAGGTAATTCTATTTTCATTACTTCTATTTGGATATTGGACTCAGGTGCTAGTGATCATATATGTAATTGTCTTGACTCATTTTACTCTTACAAGAAAATTACTCCAATTTCTGTCCAATTACCAAATGGCACTCTTATTACTACTTGCTTTTTAGGAATTATACATTTTCCAACTGGTCTTTATTTGCAAGATGTTCTCTTTATACCTCAATTTCATTACAACTTAACTTCCATTCATAAACTTACCTCTTCTCTTCAATGTCAACCAACTTTACTTCTTGTTTTATACAGGACCTATCTTCCAAGAAGATGATTGGGCATGCTAGGATACACCATAGTCTCTACATATTGCATGGAATTCCACAACATCCCAATTGTAAAACAATTTCTTTTTCAAATAATCTTTCTAATAAATTGCCACATAATTCCTTTGACTTGTGGCACTTTAGACTAGGACACCCTTCTTCTGCTGTATTGACAAGTTTATGTACTGTTTTTCCATATATTGTACCTAATAAACAACTTCATTTGTGATTCCTGCCATTATGCTAAACAATGTAAACTCTCTTTTCCTATTAGTTCTACTTCTACTTCTCATTCTTTTGAACTGTTACATATGGACATTTGGGGGCCTCTTAACATAGAATCCTTTCAAGGACATCGATATTTTTTAACTATTGTTGATGACTACACAAGACATACTTGGTTATATTTGATGCACAATAAAACTGAAACTAGATCTCACATTGTTACATTTCTTAATCTTGTCAAAACTCCATATGAGTTGTTATACAACAAACCACCTAGCTTTATGGACATAAGGGTATTTGGTTGTTTAGCTTTTGCCTCTACTCTCCAACAAAACAGACATAAGCTTGATTCTAGAGCAAGGAAATGCCTTTTTTTAGGATTCAAGCCAGGCACTAAGGGATATGTTCTTTATGACTTGCATACTTGCACTGTCTTTATTTCCAGAAACACTATATTTTATGAACACATTTTTCCCTTTCAATCTTCATCATCTTCTGAACTTTCTAATGTTGTTTCATCTGAGAATTCTCCTGCAGACTCTGCATTTTTATTTGATTACCCTGCTGTCCAGCATCTTGACAGCAACACTGCAGCATCACAGCATCATGCTCAGCCTGCTCTGGATGCTACTGTAGACTCCATCCACACCAATCTTCCAGCTGCTCAACATCATGATGACAATACTGAAGCTTTTCAGCTTCATACTCAGTCTTCTTTGGATGCTCCTGCAGCCACCATTCAGCAGAATCCAACAGAACCAACTAGACAATCCACCAGAACTAGGAGACCACCCTCCTATCTTCAGGAATTCCACTGTAACAGTATCTCTAACCCTTCCTCTTCTCATTCTCTTTATCCTTTATCTTCTATTCTCTCTTATTCCAATCTTTCCTCTTCTCATCATCATTTTACTCTTTCTATTTCCACTAATTTTGAACCAACCACTTACAAACAGGCTGCACAACACAGTCATTGGATAGAAGCTATGACTTCTGAATTAAATGCTCTATCTCATAATAACACTTGGCAATTAACTGATTTGCCACCCAATAAAACTCCCATAGGATGTAAATGGGTTTATAGGATAAAATACAGGGCAGATGGTTCTATAGAAAGATATAAAGCCCGTCTTGTAGCCAAAGGCTTCAATCAAATTGAAGGCCTTGACTATTTTGACACATATTCACCTGTTGCCAAGCTTACTACCATTAGACTCCTTTTGGCAGTCTCATCTATTCAAAATTGGCATTTGCATCAGCTTGATGTACACAATGCCTTTCTCCATGGACATTTGGAGGAAGAGGTCTATATGCACCTCCCTCCTGGCCTTACCTCTTCTAAACCAAACCAAGTTTGTAAATTACAAAAGTCCATTTATGGACTCAAGCAATCTAGCAGACAGTGGTTTGCTAGATTATCTTCTTTCCTCATTTCCAAAGGATATATTCAATCTAAGTCAGATTATTCTCTGTTCATCAAACACTCTAATGATTCTATAACTGTTCTTTTGATATATGTGGATGATTTGATCATTGCAGGCAATAATTTGCAAGACATTGACATTTTCAAACATGAATTAAACAAAGCTTTTCGTATTAAAGACTTAGGCAACCTAAAATACTTCCTTGGCCTTGAGGTTGCTAGGTCTAAAAGGGCATTCATATATGCCAAAGAAAGTATGCCTTGGACATACTCTCTGATTGTGGCTTTCTTGGTTCAAAGCCTCTTGCCACACCTATGCCCAAAGGCACTTGGCTAACATAATCAACAGGCACTCCTATCTCTGATCCTGAAACCTATAGAAGGTTGATAGGCAGACTTTTATATTTGACACATACTCGGCCTGATATCTCTTTCTCTGTGCGGCAACTCAGCCAATACATGCAAACTCCCACATCTCAACATTTTGATGCTGCCATCAGGATACTTCGCTACATTAAAAGCTCTCCAGCTCAAGGATTATATTTTCTAGCAGACTCTCCTCTACAACTAAAGGCTTTTAGCGATTCAGATTGGGCTACATGCCCTGACACAAAGAAATCAATCACAGGATTTTGTATCTTCATTGGAAACCCTCTAGTCTCTTGGAAATCTAAGAAGCAAGCTACTGTTTCCAAGTCTTCTTCAGAGGCCGAATACAGAGCTCTAGCTTCAACCGTATGTGAATTACAGTGGCTTGTCTATCTCTTGCATGACCTTCATATCCTATATTACTTCTCCAGCTCTGCTATATTGTGATAGCCAATCGGCTAGGCACATTGCCCTCAATTCATCATTCCACGAAAGGACCAAGCATATCGAATTGGACTGCCACATTGTCCGGGAAAAGCTCCAAAGTAAACTGTTCCATCTTCTACCTATTTCCAGCCAGCATCAACTTGCAGATGTGCTCACCAAACCATTGGACCCGAAGTCATTCCAAGCACCGATCAGCAAACTGGGTGTGTACAGCATACACTCTCCAGTTTGTGGGGGCGTATTGGACCCTAAACTCCCTCATCAACCATCAGTTATTCAATTAGCTTTTAGTTATAGTCTTTATTTTATTAGTTAGAATAAACTGATATCAATTGTATTCTTTATCTTCTTTGTAACAGATTTTATCATATTAGCTAAACTCTAGGATCTGTCCGTTACATTAGTTAGGATATCCTTTCTTGAGCCACTCTTTGGTTCTATAAAAGGACTCTATGTACTCATTAGCAATAAGAAATTCATGAAACATTCATTTCATTCACTGATTTACCAGGAATAACAATAGTATTTTCTCGGAACATTTTAAGCATGACTTGACGCTTCTAATGAATTATAAAAATGATTGGATTCACGATCAACGATAACCACTACACCTGGAGCATTTTTCAATGACCTTACTTAAAATTGTATAGAGTCATTCAAAATCCTACATAAAATATAAAGAATTATAAAGATTTGATGTTTTATACCATTGAAAAAGATAGAATAAAGATCCTCAAGAAATGACAAAATGCACAAGCCAACAGTTAAGTGTTAGGTTCTATCATTACAAAATGAAAGATGGTGTCCAAGAATTGACTGTTGCTTTGTGAGCCCATAAAAATGCTCTTAACTAAGCTTTTTCATTCTCAACCATCATAAAGACCCACCAGGACATTAATCATTTTTCTCCAAATCATAAAAAGGAAAAGGACAAAATAGATTTGAAAAGTTCAAGCCGTTAATATGTATAAAAGAGTTAACATTTATATTGTTTGTAATTGTACTTAAACAATGTTACTTCTCTGTAAAGCAAGTTGAATACACAAAAGAACACATGCCTATCTAGTTAACAGTATTAACACAGTCTATGGCAATCACCTCACGAATGCTACAATAAGATGAGCATCACACGGCACTCCAACTACTCAACCTAAAGAGTAGAAAAATTCCACAAGAGAAAAAAACTTTTTAACTTGATTTGTATTTTAAGTTACACAGAGCTTAACTGTCTTGAGCATACCTATTACTGGAGTTTTGCTTTTTAAAATGATATTGGGTCCACACCAACAAGGCAACAACCATGTCTTTGTATTTTTCTTTCTTCTGTATGATTCCATGGTGGTAAACATATAAAAATAGTATGCATTTTCTTGAATCATTGTGAGCTTCCAATAAGTTGCCACTCTCTTATGCTATCAAAAATCCAAATGGTTCGTTGAGTGCATTCCCAGTTTCTGGTGGATGATTCTCATAAGGAAGGGATGGGATGATAGAGAGAAGGATAAAATTGTCATTTGGAATGTTTTGGTAACATGATAAACAATTATTCAGTTTTAATCTCTACCATTCAAATATTTTATTAATAATCTGATGGCTAAAGATGGTGGTTCACCATGAACCACATATTTTCCTACTTCACCTAAGACACCACCCTAAAGGGGTGTGTTGGAACTATGTAGTATTTATCCTTCGTGGTTTGTGATGGTATTCTTCTAAAAAGTGATCTTATTAGGGTCTCTTTCCCTTTTATTCTTGCCTAACTTTTGGGTTTTGCCCTCCTATGTTAAAAAAAGAAAAAGAAAAAAAGAAACTGTCCTTAAATATGTATTTTTTTTTGGTATGTAGTATTTATCCTCCGTGGTAATGTATAAAATGAAGAGAATTAATAGTAATAATAATAATAATTATAATATTGACATGGTTTTTTTGTTTTTTATTTTAAAAAAACAGGTGGGTATTTGATTGGCTAATCGTATACGCATGGTTATAAGTGGTAGTGCCGTGTAGGATTCATGTGCTATTGACATTTGACAATTAGGAGTATTATTTTTGCGATTGTTCTCCCGAGCACCTAGAGCCAGCTTGTCACCAGATAATATGTAAAGGAATTTATTGACAAAAATGATTATGATTATTTAATTTATAAATATTTTATAAGTTTATTTTAATATATTGCTAGATTAAAATTTTTTATATTACCAATCAATTATACATCTACTCATTTATTACTTTTAACATAATTATCATAAAGTCAAAATATTTTTAATAAAGTGACAACATATAATTGGTTATTAGATTATATTCGAGTGAATCATAAGACGGTGATAAGTTAATCCCTCAAAATAAGAAATATGTAAAAACGTCTCTCAAATTCAAAAAAAGTCAATCACATTAGTCCAACTTGACAATGTTTTTCAATTTAGGGACCATAACGTAATGACCGTTTTTCAATTTGGAGGACGTTTTTACCTATTCTTAAGGCGTGAATTAACTTGTCACGATCTTACAATTTCATGACCAAACTAATAATTCACTCGATTGTATTTTTTATTTTTTTTTGTTGGTATAATTGCTAGATTATATTCTAACGTAACTAATGATTGACTCGAATTATATCCTTAAAATATTCCATCAATTTTAACTTTTTCGACTTAAAATATAATCTTGGCACTGTTTTTTTCACGCTTGCTCTTTAACCTTTTCATCTTTTTGTTGAGTCATTCTCAGCCAATCGCTGCTAGATCATAGCTGGCTCGAGGCAAAATTTCAAAGATTAATATTATCCACATGCATTCGTGCTAGGTGCAGGCATTTATTTATGCAACAAATTCATTCATGGGAATGATATAGGCCTACGCAATTCAATAATCATGACCTATCCTTCAATTATTATAGTGGATTAGTGGAATTAAAATACACAAAATCTTCGTTTTAATTCTCGTGAAAGAACATAAAAATGCAACGTATATAACAAGCAAGCGAAGAAGCGATTGGCTGAAGGAAAAGAAAGAACTACCATTGACATCCAACTACATTATTACATCATGCATCTCTTCCCCAATAAAAAACGTAAATGTTTTTAAAATATTTACTCACAGTATGATACCTGTTGGGACATCATGTTACGTCCGCATCTAACGGCGGTTTTACTTTCGGAAATGATACTAGCAAGCATATAATGTATTATAGGCATTTTTAGATTTATAAAAACAAATAATATATATATATATAAAATAAAAATATGTAAGACTATAAACGAAATTCAGATTTCAGATAATTAATTAAAATAAAATTTCTAAAAAACTTGATTAAAAAAAAATTAATTTAAAAATAAGTCCTGCATAAGTAATTTAAATAAATGAATTAAATTTCTATGCATTATTAGTATAAATGATTTTATATTGACATCAAATAATATATTTACAAATCAATATTATTGTTATTTCTCTATTTTAATTGTTAAAATAAAAGAACACATGTCAAAATGTTAATGGTTGTCAGTGAATTTTTTTTTTACACTAACAGAGTAACACTATACATAATACTTTAATCCTAAATATTAAAAGAAGAGAATTAAGAATAAGATATGTTATAATTCTATAATGGATTTAACTACTCTCAAGAGTGTATGCTCTAACTTCATATATATATATTTTTTATAAGAATGGAAGATTATATTAATTATACCACAAGGCATTCGGTAATAACCCCATTACAATCATTGTTGATAAAAATACTTAGTAAAGGATTAACAGAACTAATCAATTCCAATTCTGAAGGTGCATCAAAAGCACTTTTAGCCAAAAAATTTGCACACTTGTTTGCTTCCTGGTAGGTATGATGTACAGATGCTTGCCAATCTTGCAGCCTCAGTAAAGATAAAATCTCTCTAAGAAGACATTTAAGATGAGGGTTTGAGGTAGATCCATTCAAAATCACATTAGCTACAACTAGTGAATCAGTCTCAAAAATTGCATTTCTAATAACTAGACTTCGGGCAACCTTAATTCCATGAAGCAAGGCCAAAAATTCAGACCTGAGAACACTGCAAGATCCTAAGCTGCATACAAACCCTTTAACAAAGCACCTTGTTGAGTCTCGGATAATTCCTCCACAAGTTGCTTTCCCTAAAGTTCTGTTACAGGCTCCATCCACATTGATCTTCATGAAGTCTGCTGGTGGGGGAGACCACCCAACAGTGAGCATCACCCTTCTGTCATCTAAATAAACCGGAGGATGAGACGGCTCTTGATCTATAAGTTTAGCCTGAGAGCAAACAACTTTCCATAGCTCATTCCCGTTTTAGAGGTTTGCGCAAATATCAAATTGTTCCTGTCTTTCCACAACTCAATCACAGCAACACTAAAGAAATTATACCAACTCCAAGGTAAATTTCCAATCTCTGTAGAAGATAGGTTCAGTTCCAGCCAAGGGATAAGTCCAATACTGAAAATTTTGCTCCAATACTCAGGCCTAATCACTCTATTCCAGAACTGAATTGCTTCATCACAATCCCTCAAAACATGCATGATAGTTTCAGGACTTGAATTACATGTAGGACACATCACATCTGCAGTCATACATCTCTTATGCCTTTCCACATTGGTTAAGATCTTACCATGAACTAGTTTCCACAAGAAGGCTCTAATTCTATTAGGTCCTCTCCATTTCCAAATCTTCATAAACACGGGATTTGCCGACTAAGCAGGAGATGCTTCACTGCTGATAGCTTGATAGGAAGATTTTAGGGTGTACAAACCATCTGAACAAAGAGTCCAAAAAGGAAAATCTACACTATCTAGGTCGACTGGAGTCCTAACTCCTTGAATTTTATCACATACGTCACTAGGAACATAATATTCAATAATTTCCCATTTCCAATCATTATTCAGCACATAAAAGGAAAGAGGGAAGTCTGCTTGTTCTTGAGGAATCATTCCATTGCAGCAATCTTCCAAAATTGACAACCCAGGGATCCACCTATCCTTCCAAAACCTTATGTCATTTCCATTCCCAATAGTGCATCTTACATTTTCTTTCACTTCAGGCCAAACTGCAGCTATAGCCCTCCATATGCTTGAACAAATGCTTCTAGAATTCACTTGAGGCAATGAGTAAGGTCCACAATTGTACTTGGCACTCATTACTTGCACCCAAAGCTTCTCTGGATTTGCAATCAGTTGCCAAGCAAGTTTCCAGATGTAAGCTTTATTCAATACTCTTAAACTTCTGAATCCTAGCCATCCCTCTTCTTTAGGCAAACAAATCTACTCCCATGATACTAGATGGCATTTCCTTTTATTTGCATTGCTCCCCCAAATGAAATCCCTCCATAATTTCTCAGCCTCTTCACAAACTGAAATTGGAATTACACAAGATTACATTACATATCCTGGAATGTTAGATAAAAGAAGCCTGAGCCAAAGTGACTCTCCCATAAAAAGACAAAGTAGAAGCTTTCCATCCTGATAACTTCTTCTTCATTTTATCAATAATGAAAGAGAAATGGTGCTTTGACACTCTCTTATGCAGCAAAGGAG
Organism: Echinosophora koreensis; assembly: GCA_035048595.1. Taxonomy (NCBI): domain Eukaryota; kingdom Viridiplantae; phylum Streptophyta; class Magnoliopsida; order Fabales; family Fabaceae; genus Echinosophora; species Echinosophora koreensis. Next base: position 1,674,885 of record JAPCYP010000002.1, on the reverse strand, counting down.
GTCCCAAATAGACTCCAAGATCTTCATTCTGATTGATTCCCAGAACTTGACACAACTCTGCTTGATGTTTTCCCTGAGATTTTTGGAGAAGAACATCTTGGATTTGTGCAAATTGATTTTCTGGCTAGACCTAGTGTGACACCCTTTTACCCCACATGTTAATATAAAACATTTACTTAAAAGAGGTAATATAAAAACATGCCTTTATTTGAAAAAAAAAATAAAAACTTGGATAAAAAGGTTTCACATCTCAACAAAACAATGCGGAAATAACTTAGTTTTAAAACAGTAAAACATTAACAAGACAGATAAGGAAAAACCCAACCCCGATGTCACATACAGAGCTGGTATAACCAAAATCCGGATACATCACGGAAACAACTGAAAACAACTAACAACTATAACTAAGCATCCTAACTAGAGTCGCGACTCCTAAGAGTCACTCCTCCACTGGCTGCTCACCGTCCTCTGCATAAAGAGATACATGCAACAACAGAAATAGGAAGACAGGGAGTAAGAAATCATGTAAACACAACGGCATGGGAATAGGGATTAAGATGAACATACATCATATCAGGCATATCATCAACGTCATATAACATCATTTACATAATACAAGTCAACAGTCAAAAGATGCTATGCGATGCAACACAACTCCGCTACTCCGTTATGCATGTGGATCGAACTATCTCAGGAAGTTAACTTTGGAGTTACATAACCACATTGGCCATAAAAGCACCAATGCCGGCAGTTCACCAAATCATGGGTGAACCCCTTGGATAGCCGACGTACCATAACGGGATACGCCACCTCGGGGGCGCACGGTTCACCAAACCATGGGTGAACCACCCGAGACTTGGGCCAGATCATCATAACAGGACGACCTCCCCTATGTTGAACATCACCCACTAACCAAATTCAATGTATGAATGCGTGAGCACAACAACACACACGTCAACCACCTCCTTTGCTTGAGCCAAAAAGCACCCAAGACTTATCACCAACATCAACGTCAACACCTTAGACCCAAACCGTGGGGTCAAGGTCCCCTTGGCCAAAAAGCACCAAGGTCCAACTTAACAACACCTCAGCCAAAAAGCATCGAGGTTACTTTGGCCAAAAAGCACCAAAGCGCAATAACGTGCGGTAACCCAAAGGGTACTGGCTTCACCAGCTTATTACTTTTTGTTATCTTAATTATTATTTAATTAAGTTGTCTAACTCATCATCGTCCGATTGGTGTTTTATCACATTATTGGGGACATTTGGGGTGAAACACCCCTTAGTTCCTTTAATCTCAAGTTCTGACCAGCAAGGGGAGCACGGGCGTGCTCACCCCAGCACGGTCGTGCTGCCACTTAAGTGGAGCACGGTCGTGCTCACTGTCTTGCACGGCCGTGCTCAATGTGCGGCCTGCCTTCCAGAATGCAACTGGGAGCACGGTCGTGCCCCCTGTTCAGCACGGCTGTCCTCCTGAGCAGGGCCATACTGTTCTGGGCAGAATTTAACGTATTCTTGGAGTTTAGGCTCCCTAATTCTCTCAAATCAGATCCTAGGGTCTTAACTAAAACATTCGGTATGAAACCTCACCCCTCACTAACGCGGTTCATGTCTTATGAAGCATTTGGGAATAAATCCCTTAATTCCTATGTTAACTAAGAGTCCTAATTAAATCAATTAGAGTCTTATTAATATATTCAACATAACTGTAACATCATCATCAACAACATATCCAGTCAATGTGATCAACATAATCCATGTCATAACAACAACATTCATAATCATGGGTATTCATACCAATTCAACCAAAACTCATGGCATAAGACAATTCAATAGGCATACCAATTAATCCAATTAAATATATAAACAATTCAGTCATACAACCAAGCAGATCATGGCATCAATAACATTATAACAAAAACAAATGGGGCTATATGAACCCCTCATCTTACGCTACTCCCTAGTCCCTAGCCTAGTGTATATACTATTCTTCTCCCATACCTGATATGTGGTTCGCGTTTCAAAAGAAGAAAGAAGATCCACTAGGGTCCCGTCTCACCAGCGCTTGTCTACGACCTCAAGAACGCCAAAGAGACACTTTGGTTCAACTCTAAGATCAAGAAATCAAAAGGAAGAGATCAAGAACTTGAAAGAAAGAACACAAGGGACAAGGTGCACGAATTTTACCTTTTCTAAAGTCCCAAAAAGCAAGCACAACAAATCCCTATTCATAGCGATGTTCTCCTATCAAGAAGCAGTGAAGAACGGTGCAAGAACGGGTTCCCTAGAGAGAGTTTTAGGGGGAAAAATCATAAGGATTCAAAGACGAAGGAGGGAGGCAGTTTTCTGAGTGTTGGGGTCATGTAAACTAGGTTTAGGTCGAGTCTAATGGTATATATATGAGTTTGGGTCATAACGGGTTCCTATTTCAGCCCAAATTGTATACAGTTCGGTATTTTGACCATAACTTGAGCTACAAGTTTCCAATTGAGGCGTTCTTGGTGTCGATAGAAATCTCAGAAATGTCTACAAATTAATGTGTAATGATCGAATCCTAAATCGGACTTTAAGATAGTCAAAAGTTCAATGGAAGTTTAGCGACAGATTTGGTAGTTATTCCTAGATAGGATCCTTAGGAGATTATGATAAGATCTTAAGATATAAACAAAAAGATGATAATCCTATATTGATAAAGACTCAAATCTGATTGGTTCAGGGGCTAAAATCTAAGAATAACACTATCTCTATTTAAATACTAAATCACACGATATCTTATCATATCATTCTTAATCGCTTATTATTAATAAAATCACATATCATATAAAATCAAACATTAAGAGACACAATCTCATATTAATGCAAATAATCATATATTAATATACATATTATCATATGCATTAATATATACACATATATATATAAATATCAAACATATGAAACATATATATGCCAAAACTAACACATATAAACGTAAGGGTGAATCTTGAGGTGTTACACCTAGCACATAACTCAGTCAACACAGATTGGATCATTCCTGCTTGCTCAGTGGAAGCTTCTGCAACAAGCACTAAATCATCTGCAAAATTTATGTGAGAAATTCTAAGACCATTACCTCTACCAAACTTAAAAGGTTTCCAAATACCAGAATTTACAAGATCCTGAATTCTATGTCCTAGTCTTTCCAAGGCAAGAACATAAAGGTATATAGGATCTCCTTGCCTTAAGCCTCTGGAAGAATTAAAGGAATTTGTTTTCTCTCCATTCCAATTGATATTAATAGAAACATAATTTAAGCAATTCCTAACAAGATTCTTTAAAACATTAGGCAACCCGAGAAAATCTAGAGTTTCAAGAATGAAATTCCACTCTAATCTATCGTATGCTTTCTCTAGATCTAATTTAATAATCATGAACCCCTTCCTTCCATGAAGATTATTCAAAGAATGGATAGTTTCTTACATTACCAAAATATTATCATTTGTAGATCTCCCACGGACAAAGCTACTTTGATTACTAGAGACCACATAAGGCATGATTCTTCTTAATCTTTGGGAAATAACTTTGGTTACTACTTTATATGCAACATTACATAAAGATATAGGACGAAATTGAGAAGCATAGCTAGGAATATTACATTTAGGGATTAAGGTAATAAGAGTTTGGTTAAGTTCCCTTATGGTTTCAGGATTACTGAAACAATCTACTACCAATCTGTAAAGAGAGGCTCCTACCACATCCCATTGAGACTTGAAAAATATTGGATGAAATCCATCAGGACCAGGGGCTTTATAATTCTTCATGCTAAACAATGCATTCTTTGTTTCCTCCAGGGACACACCACTAGCAAGGTAGTTCCAATCCTCTTCCTTAATTGCAGGGAAAGAAGTACCTGAAATAAAAGAAGTATCAGATGGCATAGAGGAAGAATAAAGGTTAGAGTAATAGTGCAATATAGGGTCTTTTAATCCCCGGCTCTTCATAAATCCACTGATCATCATTCTGCAATGCTGATATTTTGTTTTTCCTCCTTCTTTGCATAGTGGATACGTGGAAGAGCTTAGAATTTAGATCACCAAGAATGATCCATTTACTCCTAGCCTGTTGATACCAATAGACTTCTTCATACTTGACAATAGACTGATATTCTTCCCATGGTTGATTCTACGGGTTTTGAAGTCTTTCAGAAGAACTACTCATAAGGACTCTTTTAATGCCTTCCAATCTTCTCAAGATTCTTTGCTTTCTCCTAAATATATTGCCAAACACTTCTTTATTCCATACATTGAGATTATGGGAAGTTGAAGCAATATTATCACACTATATAGTAGAAAGTTGCCAAGAGATAGACACTTGATTTTTGAAGTCAGGATGGTCCGACCAAGGGCCAATAAATTTAAAATATCCTTGTCTTCTCCGAGATCTGAGAGGCCTGATCCACAAACCAGCATGATCAGAAGTAGGAAGAGGCAAATAAGTCACTGAAACTTCGAGAAAAAGAGTTTGCCAAGCAGAGGACTCTATCCAACCTCTCCAGCAACTGGCCACTCTTCCAAGTAAATGAAGGTCCCTCAAAACCAAGGTCAATGAGATTATACTCATTAATGCTGATGAATCTTAATTTGTAGTTAATAGATTGTTAAATTTAGTTAGTTTTTTATTAGTTTTTATTAGTTGTAGGTTATTTATCTGTTTTAATTTTATTAATTTCGTAGTTAGTTTTATTTTTGCTTTTATTAGTTTTTATGCTGGTTTTATGGTGTCTTAATGAGCAGGTGGGCAATTTGGAGCGTTTTTGGATCAGGGCAGCCACGCTCAAGCGTGGGCTGAGGCACGCTCAAGTGCCAGGCACGCTCAAGAAGCAGAGACGGCCAGACAGTTTTAGACGATTTTTGGAGAAAGACAAACGGAGGGAAAAAGAAAGACAGTTTTGGAGGGGGAGAAAGGAAGTAATCAAAGGAGTTGAAGCTGGAGTAGAGACTCATGATGACTACCTTCCCTTCATCTTCTTCATCTGTTTGTTCTATTTCTATTATGTCTAGCTAATTCTCTTTTGTTAGAGGTAGATGGAACTGCCTAGATAATTTGTTTTGATTCTGGATAATGACTTGTTTTGGTTTGTTTAATTTCAAGGGTTTATTCACTGTTTTCATGTTTATCTACTGTATGAATTTTGTAATTGGGAAATTCGGATTCATAGTTGCTGTTTGTGAATAAACGATTTGCGCGTGTTGCTTAGGAAAAAGAACACAATCAGATTAACGTTTTTGGGTTGAACTTATTCTTAATGCTTCTGCTAATTATCTAATACTCAAGGAATTGAATTAGTAATCTAGATAGAAAGGTTTTTCCACCTAAGGGATTAGGGGATAAATTACAAAACTCAGTTTCTTGAAATTGGATAAACTGTTCAAGTTAATTTCCAGAATTGAACAAGTAGGAAAGGCAGAGAAATCGAACCTCTGACGATTTCTTCTTGATTGTTAAAACCCAATTCTTCTTTTGCTTAATTTTCTCATTTGAAAAACACCAAAAATATTTTCCTTTTCTTGTTAAGTTTCTTTTCTTGCTCATTGGTGAAAGTCAATCTCAAACTTTTCGGTAACTCAAACGAAGTTGATTTGACATATTAGTAGTTAACAATTCATTCCCTGATGACAATAATTTTATACTACAGTTAACGATTTTGATGTACTTGCTAATTTTGCTTAACAAATACAATATGCAAAAGCAGAACGTGAAGCTTGGTTTACAAGACCACCACCGGTCTTTTTTTTTTTTTCTTTTTTTTTTATATGAGACCACCACCGGTCTTTTCCCATTCATAACTTCATATATTGATATGGACAATATATGATTAAATGATATATTATGAAATGAAAATAAGTAAAGATATAATAATAAAAAATTAAAACAATAACTATCAAGAATCGTATATAATTATTTCATTAAGTTTCTTTAGAAAGTTTGTCTTAAAAAGAAAAGGAGTTAAACGTATACAATATTTTATATTATCACAACAGAATCCACTATTCACAATTATACTATAATAAAAATATATAAATACGGTAGATGAAAAACTAGTACTTATATGAAAATAAGAAACTAATATATAATTTATCATATTTATAGTATGGTCATGATAATATTAAAAATATTGTAAATAAATATCTGTATTTATGGAGTTATTATATATTACAACAAGTAAATAAGATGTGACATTTATTTAAACTCATTATGATATGTAAATAAACATAATTGGTAAATCAATTAATTTAAAAATATTATAAAAAATTGTTAGCTTTATTAGAATTGGTAAATAAGCATAATCGATATTTGAAATAATATAAAACAAAGTTGCAAATCAGAATAAGTTAACATAATTCACTTTTCTTTTTCTTTTTTTGACAAAAACATAATTCACTTAACGCAGGTTCTTAGATTGGGTTCTTAAAGCTAAGAACGATTCTTATAAAGAACTATCATTGGAGAATGAGGAATTGAGTTCTTTTATAAGAACCGAGTTCTTATGATTAAAACAAAGATTTCCTTCATGCAAAACAAACCAAAAGATGAGAGAGAAAAAGTTAAGAACCCAAGTTGAGTTCTACCATTAGAGCAAAAATTACTGGAGGTTCTTGAATCCTACATGCTATTGTAGGGTTCATTAAAAGAGAGGTAAGAACCCATATTGGGTTCTAGCATTGGAGATGCTCTTGAATGTAAAAAAGTACAATGTATATTTGATTAAATTTTAAAATACTATAAGTGAAATGGTTATTAATTTTTTAGAGTTAATGTTTTTGGATAACAATAATTTGTATTTAAATTAATTTTGAAAAACTAACAATTTGAATAAAACATATAACAATTAACTTAAAACTTTTTGTCTTGAAAAGAAAACAAATTAAATTAAAATAATATGAATAACACTTTCAATAAGAGATTAATAGGTTCAGTAGTTATAATAATTAATTAGCATATTTGAAAATATATTTTTAAAAATATTTTAACCAAATTGTAATTAAAGTAGGCAAAGTTATGTGGTTCAACAAGAGAAGAATATTTCTTAGAGTGTCTCACGTATGAGATTGAACATCTTAATTTTTTTGTTCTAAAGGGAGACTTACGACAGGTCTTATATGGATATAGGGAAGAAGAGAAAGAGAAATTGACAGAGTGTATTGTGAGGATTTTGATTGGCATTGTGAGGATTTGAACATATTCACAATCATTCCTTGTATCTTTTAACAAACTATTAATTTCGATCTTCTTAATGAAAACATTAATATTTTTTTTTAGTCTTTCTTATATAAATAATTGGCTTCCACTTATCTCCAACCATAGTACCCAATTTGGATTCTTAACTCTCTTTTAGTGGATCCTACAATGCTCACAAAGGATTTAAGAACTCTCATTATTTTTCCGTCCAATGGTAGAACTTAACTTGGGTTCTTAACATACTTTTAGTGGGACCCTTTTCTCTTCTTTTCTTTTCCCCTCTTTCCTTTTTCCCTTTTTTAATTATTTTTTAATCTAAGAACTTAGTTCTTATAGAATAACTCATTTAAGAACCTCACTATGCTCCAATGGTGGAATTTTTTAAGAACCGGTTCTTGTGTTAAGAACCCATTTAAGAACTATCATTGGAGATGGCAAGAGCATCCACAATGATAGAACCACATTTTGGTTCTTAAGTGGGTCCCACAATTGACCCTACTTATTATTTATACTTTAATTTATTTTTATTTTTATTTCAAACAAAGTTTTTTGACAAATAATTTTTTTTGGGCAAGAACGGTTCTTGTATAAGAACCATTCTACATGGTGGCATTTAGGAACATCCAGGTCATCCATCTCCAATGGATGAATTTTTAAGAACCAGTTCTTACATATAAGAATTTATATAAGAACCACTGTTGGAGATGGAGGGTGTCCCACTTGCATTAGTTGCATATAAACGATTATTATTTTTAATTTATATATCATACGCTGAATTAAATAACTATAGAGAAATGTTTTGAATATAAAAATTGGACAATAATTTTTTACAACAATTTGGATGGTTAATGCAGTTTAAATATGTAGTTAATTACATTCATTTAAATACACAAGTCATGTATATATATTTGAACAATAAAAAATCGTGGTTAATGACATTAAAAATATGATTAATTATATTCAGTGGATGGTTAATGAGTTGCGACACCCTATTATATCCATTAATCATCTACTGGATGTAATTAACCAGATATTCGAACTGTGTTAATCATCCAAAATATTGTCAAAAATTGTTGTCCCATTTTTATGTTTAAATGATATAATTGTAAATATATCATATATATGTGCGAATGAAATAATAAAATTGAAAATCCAAGCTTTGCTATATGCGGCAAAAAAATCTAGATTCTATCCAAAACTAAGAAAGTAAATGAAACACAAAGCACAATAAATTCTGAAACTCCTCAGTATCTCACGTGGCAATCACGATAACCATATACATAGCCATGTACCAATCACTTTATACTTTTATTATTCCCTATACTACTTTTACATAACTGATTTTTTTTTTCTTTCTAAATTGCTTTGGATTTCAAATTATCAAAATTAAGATGGTTGATCGCAATAAATATAAATTGTGACTCCGGATAAATTTTACCTATGACCAATATTTTAAAAACCGGACCGAACATGATGGTTTAACCGGTTCAACTGTGAACCGGCCAGTTCGGCGGTTTGGTCCAACCCTTTTGAACTGTGATCTAGTTGAATCGTCCAAAAATCGGTTGAGCCGGGTTGAACCGGGGTTGAACCGCTTTGAAACCGTCAATTGGACCTGTTTGAACTATTCGAAATGAATTTTTATTTATTTTACTTTTACCCCCAATTTTGTATTTTGTATTTATTAATTAATTTATTACACATCTGGTTCAACATGTCTCACTGGTTCGGTTTTAAAAACTTTGCCTACAACATAAGATCACCGATTTAGGGATTGGAATCTCAAAATCACTACTTTGAGAAAGAGTTGCCTATATTTGTTTGTGCGGTGGAAAATTACATTGCTCCACAAATCACAATGAAAATGACACTGTAGTAACTTTTTTTTGCTTTCAACGTAGATGCAAACACATAGCTACTCAAGTAGGATCAGGTTCGCGTTAAAGTAGACATGCCACCGAACACTAGGGTGGCAAAACAGGCCAACCCGCCTCGTCCAGCCTAAAACGGGACGGGTGGGGCTGGTTGAATGATGGAAGTGGATTGAAAATCACACCCCGCTCCGTTTAATGGTGGGTTGGCCTGTAAATAGTTAATTCTGTAAACCATCTTTAAAATAATCATGTTTCCACTAGAAAATGATTTAAGTTAATGAAAAATTACCATTACAAAGACTTACTTGTTTAATTATGAGAAGCTAAACTAAATATGGCGTCATTTTTCTAACAATCCCTATGTAGTGACTATTAAAACCATGAGTAACAAGGCTAAAAATAAAGCATGCATTAGAATTTTAGAAGTCGAGTCATTAAACCAACAAGTCAACAAGAAGTCCAACTACACAATTCTACTAAGTACTAACCAAAAGTCTAGTATTCCATAACCACACAAACACAAATTAGTTTCCATATTTTAAACCACATCGACAAAAAAAGTAATACACAAAACATGAAATCAATCTTCATCATCTTCCAAGTTTAGAACATTGGATGCTTGCTTGGAAAAAGTCATCCCCACTTTTGTATCATCCTTATCATTGTCATCTACATCTACATATCACAATTCCAAAAGAAAATAAATAAATTAACAAACAGTTATCAAAATTCAAAATAAAACAACTAAGAATGATTATGATCGAATTAAACAAATTACCATCGCTAACAAAAGCGTGCAACCAATTGCGAGTACATATCAAAGCTTCCACATATTTTGACAAGAGACAACTTCTGTATTTGTTTAGGTCAATAGAACCAATGCTAAATCTGCATATCGACTCCAATTATCTTTCCACCATTTTAATTCATCCAAGTTTTCATGATAGCCAAAATCGAAAGTTGGCTCATCTCTCAAGCTATTAAGTAGAACACACTGAATTTTACAAACTTGCAAAAAGTACAAGTTAAAAGTAGGATATGAGTGCTAGAAATCATATTTGTAGTTTCATAGAAAGGAGACAAAAACACACAAATTTTTTATCCTCTTTTCTATTCTTCTGTTAATGGACAATAGCTATAATTATCATCTTTAAAGTGAAGATGAGCAAAAACACGATGATATTTGAAGGCACATTCAAGCATCAAATAAGTTGAGTTCCATCTAGTAGGAACATCTAAACACAAGCTGGTAGAAGTGTCAACACCACCAATACCTTGAATGCATTCCTTGAATTTTTGCATTCTACTCTCTAAACCCCTCACATATTTGATGATGTCTCTAATTTTATTGAAGGCATCACCAACTAGTTTCAACCCCTCCTAAACAATGAGATCTAAAATATGTGCAGAACAACGCACATGAAAGAATTGTCCATCACATAACAACCAATTTTGCAGGACGAGTTGATTCTTCAAGTGATCTTGCATAACATCATTAGCAGATGCATTATCTAGAGTAAGAGAAAATATCTTCTTCTCAATTCCCCAATCAGTCAAAAACTCAAGTAGCTTCTTAGATAACTCAGACCCAGAGTGAGGGGGAGGCATGTGACAGAAGTTGAGAATTTTGCTTTTTAAATTCCAATTAAAATCAATATAATGTGCAGTCAGACATATATAGCCCTCAGTAGTACAAGCAGTCCACAAATCAGAAGTTAAATAAATCATATATGGAATGCTAGCCATTTCTTCTTTAAGCTTCTCCTCTCTCGCATAAATATTTAGTACATCAGCCTTGGCAGTATTTCTAGTAATGGGAATTGAATCTACATTTGAATACTTTATCCAACTCCTAATCATATACTCAACAAATTTGAAAGGCAAATCATGTGCAATGATTGCCACAGCACACATCTCACGCAAGACCATTTGATCTATCTTACGAAATTTCATTTTTCCTTGCATATCAACAATCATTTGACCTACTCTGTCAAAAAAAAAATCATTTGACCTACATCTTCAAATTTAATTTCTTTACAACTTTTGATATGATGATTTAAAGATGAGGTGCCATATAATTTCCCACCCACTTTGTACTCTTTAATTCAAGCATTACAATTAGCCCTTCCTATTCCATCTTTACCCGGCCCTAATTTAGTGACAAATTTCTAGCAATCAGATGTAGTTGATTTGGGCTTTTTCTCAACAGGTTGAACCGATTGAGATTCCTCAACCTCATTCTCCACATCTTCCCCATCAACATTAGGTTCATCATAATGTAGGATATTAATGGATTAAATAGGTTCACCCATTTCACAATTTTACAGACAAAAATCAAACAGCTGCACAAACCAATTTCACACACAAAAATAGGACATACCAGTATAATAATTAAAGAAACAAAACCATATGATTAAACAAAAACATATGATGAAACTGTAGTACGCCCCGCAAAAAAAAGGGTTAAGCAGGTTGGGCCATCGGACATTAACTCGTTTTGTCACCCTTACCAAACACACAATTTATCTAACTATCACTCGTTTGGAGATTAGTCTCTAGCTACATCCGTGAATATATTTGGTTAAAGCAAAAATAAAAATAATATTTAAAAAAAAAAAATCGGCTTCCTCCCCCTTCAACCAACATTTTGTTAATTGTTCACCGTTAATGTTGAATTGATCATTTTGTTAATTGTTTACAGTTAATGTTGAATTGATAAACAATTAACATACCTAATAATCATATAATACATACTATTAGTATTTATTAATTACTCAACACTAATAATTAGTTAGTATAAAAATGTGTACACATCGCAACAAAAAAAAAAAAAAAATTTTGTGTACACAAAACTCGCAACATAAACATATTTCAGACAATTTATTCCCACCTGTCATTAGTACAAGTGTACAACCATTCCACTGGGAGCAAAGTACACACGCAATGGCAAACTCAATCACCAACGACCAAAACGAGATGCCAACAAGAATCACCACCCCTCTCCTCCGCCGCAACCGGTGGCTCCCCTCCACCATAAAACTCAAAACCACCCTCTCATCAGAACTCTCCGGCGCGGTGGGTGACTTAGGTACCTACATCCCCATCGTGTTAACCCTCTCCTTAGTAAACAACCTAGACCTCACCACCACCCTCGTCTTCACCTCACTCTACAACATCGCCACCGGTCTCCTCTTCGGTCTCCCGATGCCGGTCCAGCCCATGAAATCCATCGCCGCCGTCGCCATCTCCGAGACTCCGCCGCTCACCATCCCTCAAATCTCCGCCGCCGGACTCTCCGTCGCCGCCGTCCTCCTCATCCTCGGCTCCACCGGTCTCATGTCGGTTCTATATAGATATCTTCCTCTTCCTGTTGTTCGTGGCGTTCAACTCTCTCAGGGACTCTCTTTTGCTTTCTCCGCTATTAAATATATTCGCTATCAACAGAACTTGGCTACGTCCAAATCGGGTCCTCCGAGACCGTGGCTTGGATTAGATGGCCTCGTCGTCGCTCTCACCGCCGTGGCTTTTCTTGTTCTCACCACCGGCGCCGGCGTTGATGACGTTCGCGAAGAACAAGGACAACAAGAAGGTGTCGTACCATGTTGTTTTATTTTATTTTATATTATATTATTATTATTATTATTATTATTATATCATGAATCTGGCTGCATTAATAATCAATTATCCAAAATTATTTACGAGACGATAAATGTCCAGCACAATTGTTAGATAACTGAGTTCCTCATTTCTCATGTTGTGAATAAGGGACTCGATTCCTACCGTGTGTTGCAAATGTTTTGTTGGGTGATCTCTGCATCTCAAAAGGGTTGTGAGTTCCAACAAGACCCGATACAATTGGTTCCTCTTTCAACAAGACTCGACATAGTTGATAGATAATTGGGTTATTTCAGCATGTCGTGAAGAGTTTGATTCCTGCCGTGTGTTGTAAAGATTTTGTTGGGAGAGATGGTGATCTTTGTATACACAATTGGTAGATATTTGGGTTATTTAAGCATGTTGCATGTTGTGAAAAGTTTGATTCCTGGCGTGTGTTGCTAAGATTTTTTGGAAGAGATGATGATCTCTATGTCTCAAAAGCGCTCGGGATATCTTTGGTGCATGAAAAAAAAGTTATTTATGAATTATTAATAATATTTATTATGAAAATTACTAAATTATAGTATATAATTAATTTATCGAAATTATATTGGATTTTGACATGTATGATATGGTTCAGGTGTTGTTGATGGGAGGAACAGGGTTCGAAGGAGATTGAAGATATTGTCAGCTATTCCTTCAGCTCTAATAGTTTTCTTGTTTGGGTTGTTGCTTTGTTTTATTCGTGACCCTTCTATTTTTAAGGATCTTAGGTTTGGTCCTTCAAGGATTTCCTTGGTTCCCATTACCTGGGAGGATTTAAAGATTGGTTTTTTAAATGCTGCAATTCCTCAGATCCCTTTATCAATCTTAAATTCGGTTATTGCGGTTTGTAAATTATCTGGTGACTTGTTTCCTGATAAAGAGGCTTCAGCTATGAAGGTTTCAGTGAGTGTGGGGCTTATGAACTTTGTGGGGTGTTGGTTTGGTGCTATGCCTTGTTGCCATGGTGCTGGTGGGTTAGCTGGACAATATAGGTTTGGAGGTAGGAGTGGTGCTTCTGTTGTGTTCCTTGGGGTTGCAAAGTTGGTGCTTGCTTTGGTTTTTGGGAACTCTTTTGGAAGGATATTGGGTCAGTTCCCAATTGGGATTCTTGGGGTGCTTTTGTTGTTTGCTGGGATTGAGTTGGCTATGGCTGCTAAGGACATGAATACAAAACAAGAGTCTTTTGTCATGTTGGTTTGTGCTGCTGTTTCTCTCACTGGATCTAGTGCTGCACTGGGATTCTTTGTTGGCATTGTGCTTTACTTGCTGCTCAAATTGAGGGAGGTTGATTGTGGTTGCTTTTTGGGGCTTACCACATCCAACAAGACTAAATCTTCTTTGGATGAGGAAAATAGCTTAATTGGTTAAGACAATTTGATTAAACTTTTGTTAATGAGATTAACGAATGGGTGAAAGGTCCTGAAAATTTAAATGATCACCTAATTTGTGATCATGTGGTAGCTTGTTGGTTTCATAAGTATATATCTCTTTTTCACCTTCTTCATTGCAAGGAGTCTTTCTGTAATGTAATTGTGTTGCTATTATGTTTCAGATAGAATGTGCTACATATGTATAATTATAGATAGATATTCATCCATTTAATCAATAAAGTGTAACTACTTTTTGCCCGTGTTGCTTTAATTTTGGTAAACTACAGTGTCAGTGGGACTAGGGAACATTGTTTTGTTTCATGGAATCTAACTGAAGATACTTAGAGCATCCACATCCCAGCATCCCACTTTGGGATTCTTAAATGGGTCCCATCATTACACATCACTCATTTTTATTTTTAATAACTTAAGCACCTCATCTCTCCATCCCAGTAACTCTTAAAAAGTTCTTAAATGGACCCCACCAACAATCTCACATCCTTACAATTACAAAATTATATTATTTTTTACATGAGTCTCACATCCTTTTCATTTATTCTTAATTAAAAAAAAAAAAAAGGACAGGGACCAAGCACAAGCACCAGTGCTTGTGCAAGATCTCTGCCTATTAAGCACCCACCGAAGCATCACGTCCATCGCCTCCCATTTTTAAGCATCGGTGCTTAATAGCCTAAGAACCCCAGTTTTCATACCGATGCGGATGGCCTTAAGACTTATAAATCATATTTCATTCTTTCATTTGTTTGGACGGAAGCGCTTTAAGGAGACTGATATTTTTTTTCTTCTTTTGGACGAATATCAATCATTTGTTTTTCTATAAGCTCATTCATTTTTTTTAATATTATAATTTTGTGAATGTTAGTCACTGTCTGTGTGACTCAATTTCTTTTCTTAGTGCAAAGAGGGTAATTGCGGAATTTCGATGTCTATGTTTTGGTGTTTAATAAAAATGTTTTTAAATTTATACTATTTAATCAATCGTGCCAGCTACCACTATTTTGTGGTCACACCAGATTTTTTTTTTTGTTGGTGTCATCGGTCAATAGATCTGAATTGCAAAGCATTAAAACAAAAGGCAAGGGCCCAACCAACATACAACAGAGCACAAAAAAAAAACTGGCATGTGGGTGATGGGTATTATGTACAAATTACAATGAGGGCAATTAACATCCAATTTAGGGGGGCCTTCCTACCTACACTCCTACAATTTGGCATTCACCCCCACATCCCTCCCGACATTTAAATGCCGGATTCAGAAAATATGTTTCCGACATTTAATTGCCGGGAAATTCTTAAAATTTGAAAAAAAGTGTTTCCGGCAATTAGATGCCGGAAACATAATTTCTAAATCCGGCATTTAAATGCCGGAAGGTATGTGGGGGTGGATTCCAAATTGTAGGGGTGTAGGTAGCAAGGCCCTCCAATTTATATTTTCCTTGGGCCATAATATTTTTTAGGTCCATTCATGGAAATGGAAGAAAATAGGGCTGTTTGTTTGCCCGTTCAGGCGTTTGGATACCCAAATAATTACTAATTTCAGATTACGACAATTTACCAAATTTTCATTTTTATTTTGTAATTTGTGGCATTAACACTCTTGTTCTTAGGCTTTAGGATAATGAAATGGAGTTGGCACCTAACTTGTTTATGAAGATATGATGATTATTGTGTTTTCCAAATCATCTTTTTTCTATTAAAGGTTTGGAAAGTAGACTTTTTATCCACCACACCAGTTCCAAAAATTAAGCAAAGCTTCTTCCACCACCAAGGACGACTTTTACATTAGTCCATCAGGCATTCAATAAATCGATGTATGAATATCTCATCCAAGGGATGGGAGAGCACTTCACAGTTAATTGGTTACATTTTACACAACACTTTGTACAATTTTAATTTTTTTTACCAGGATATCCTCGATACTTTGTACATTTGAGTGAACATTACATTCTTCTTCTAATCTTCTCAAATATAAAAATTATATATAAGTCCTTACTTAACCGTTTAAGTTTTAAAGAAAGAATTACATTTCTTTACACCCTCAGTGTAAAAGATTTTTACATGGACATTAATAATATATTGATAAATTAGCATTATTGTTATTGTCTATCTTAATTATTAAAATCAAAGCATACATATCAAAATATTAGTTGATGTCAGTGTAAAACTTTTTACACTAACAATACATATTACTTTAATACTTAAAGAAAGAGTTTAATTGATATGTATTCTCAGTGTAAAAGTTTTTACATTGTTAACCAATCATAAATCATGTTATGATGATTTCTAAGGTGATTTGGATAAGAATCAAAGATTTTTAATGACGTGTCGATTTAATATTGGTTGATAATGTAACAAAATCTTTATACTGACAGTGTATACCGATTAAACTCTAACAATAATATTGATTTGTCAAGATATTATCAAATGTTCATCTCACTATTTTTTTTTAAACGCTAATCATTTATCATCTACTCGTTATTATTTCTGAAATAAAAATGATTTTATCTGTAGTTATAAAGTCGGTGTAAAAAAAAAAAAAAGTATAAAGAAGAATGACGTATATCGGATAAAATAATTATTATCCTATAAAAAAACAAACCATGAGCTCTACTATTGTATTTACGCAGTCACTCCTACACAAACAACTACTATACTGTCTTTCGTTGGTCTTTATTAATTTTTTTATTTTAATTAATTAAAAAAAAAAAGGCAAAATAGTAAGTGGATCTGAAGGAGGCAAGGAGCAAGCATACCCGACAGCTACTACTTCTACTTCAAGTCTTCACTTCTTCTTTTCTTCATCTTATGTTATTGCCTCAACATCCATAATCCATATCCAAATCATTTACAACACTCACATTTGAAATTTTGGGTTACAACAAAAAACGGGAACTATGATCTGTGTGTGTGTCTGATTCAGGTTCCTCCTCTCACTCGTTTTCGTTTTTATGTATATGTTCTGTTTTTTTGCCATGCTTTCTAACTACACCTTGACCTTTGACTTTTTATGATTTTGTTTCTTCTTTTTAGATCTTCTCTTTCTGAATGTGATCTGTGCTGCTTGATTTGTGTACTGGCTGCATGTTGGTAATGAAACTCTGTTTCCCATTGAAATTTGGCAAGAAAAGGCAATTGGGTATGCTAGTTTATTGAAGTTTTCAATAGAAAGTTGTTGAATTTTGTAAGTTGGGATCATGAAGTTTCCATTTTCACTAGCTATTGCTCTTTGGTCTGTTTGTGGCATGTTGGTCATTGGTCTTGCAAATTCATACTTCCCTGAGGGTCATTTTGAAATGAATTCCCATGTAACCTATAAGTATGATCGAATCGATGAAGTTCAGAAACAATGTGCATCTGTTTTATCTGCTTCATCTGAATTGAGATCTGAATATAGTGGTGTTACTGGTATGAAAGGAGAGCTTTCCTTTGTCAATGGGGATTGGATGCAGGATGGGGGTAAATTTCCCATAATGCCATTCGATGCCACGAAAACTCGCGGGGCTTTTTCTGAAGACCATACTCCGTTGAAGTTGGCCTCTTTTTGGGTAACAGATGTTGATCATGACCGTCGATTGAAGAAGTCGGTCCCTGTGAATGCTGTCATGGTGATAGGTATTACTAGAGAAGGTACTTTTGTGGAGACAGCTAATGATGCAAATTTTCAGTTATGGCCTGGCCATTCTCAGCTTTCAATTGCCTTTCAAGGGGTTTACGCTGAATCGAAGAAAAATGGCGGGGAAAGGGTGTTGTGTTTGCTGGGGAACACTATGCTTCCGACTCGAGAGGCTGATCCCGCCAATCCGTGGGACTGGTTGAAGAATCCTGGTGACATTCCTCTGTCAGAAGATGATCAAATTCTTCTAGTTCTTCGCTATCCCATGACATTCACATTAACCAACAGGATGATCAGAGGCGAGTTAAGAAGTTTGAACCGTGATTCAAATCCTAAATACTTTGATGTGGTTCACATATCATCGCAGTTGGGAAAGTCAGCAAAGTACACATTTGGCTCGCAAAATATTGTATCCAAAGCATGCAATCCATACCCATATAAAGATAACATGACAAATGTTGGTGGCATTGGTGTATATAAAGGGGCAAGGTTTTGTGAAATCCTTGAAGAAATTACTAGAGAGCAACCTTTGTATGTTGTGCCAAACTGGAGATGCAATGGTACAGATGATTTCTGCAGTAAATTAGGTCCCTTTTTGTCAGATAAGGAAACGAAATTAACAGATGGAGGCTTTCAAGATGTCAAACTCTATATGCAGGATGTTATTTGTGACCAAGCAGCTACTAAAGGTAATACTGGTTCTGCTAGAGTATCTACAGTTTTTAGAGCAGTTTCTCCGTTAGAGAAGCGGTATACTGCAGCAAAGAGATCCGGGCCAAGCAACGTGTCTCTTGCCGCCGAAGGGATCTGGAAGTCTTCTAGTGGGCAGCTTTGCATGGTTGGTTGCCTTGGATTTATTGATGCCAAAGAGAGTAGATGTAATACTCGGATCTGTTTGTACATACCTACCACTTTTTCCATAAAGCAACGTAGTATTGTTTTGGGAACTTTGACTCCCATTAATAACAGTAGTGCCTTCTTTCCTCTATCATTTGAGCAGCTTGTGCAACCTTCAGAGCTCTGGAACTATTTCAAATTCACTCATCCAAATTACAGTTACTCTAAGACTAATTTGGCTGGCACTATCCTGGAAAAAGACGAGCCCTTCAGTTTTACGACTGTTGTTAAGAAATCATTGCTAACATTCCCCAAACTTGAAGATAATGAGGCGTTCGAAGATAGTCTGTCTCTTCTTTCAGAAGATCTCACTTTTCATGTCTCAGGTTTCCCTGATCCTATGCCTAATAATGTCCAGGCTCCAAGAGTTGACATTCAAATGGAGATTCTCTCTGTTGGTCCCTTGTTTGTGGGCTATTGGTATGCTCGAAATGGTTCAACATGGGAACAGGAAACACCATATCATGCCAAGGCTGAATATACAGAAAAACAGCTTCTTATAAATGTATCTGCACAACTCAGTCTCACTGGAAAAGATTATGGTAATTTTTCTGTGCTTTTTCTGGAGGGTCTTTATGATCCACATGATGGAAAGATGTATCTAATTGGTTGCAGAGATGTGAGAGCATCATGGAAGGTCTTATATGAGAGCTATGATCTTGAGGCTGGACTCGACTGTTTGATTGAGGTGATTGTGGCTTATCCTCCAACTACAGCTCGGTGGCTAGTGAATCCCACTGTTAAAATTTCTATAGTAAGTCAAAGGACTGACGATGACCCCCTTCGATTTAACACAACAAAGCTCAAAACTTTTCCAATTATATACAGGAAGCAACGCGAGGATGTCCTCTCACAAAGAGGCGTTGAAGGGATTCTTCGCATCCTGACGCTTTCATTGGCGGTTGGTTGCATTTTAAGCCAACTGTTTTATATAAAGCATAATGTGGATTCTCTTCCATACATATCTCTTGTTTTGCTAGGTATTCAAGCTCTTGGTTATAGCATTCCACTGATCACTGGAGCAGAAGCTCTTTTCAAGAGAATGGCTTCTGAATCTTATGATGCGTCATCTGGTGAACTGCAGAATACTGAGTGGTTCAATGTCATTGATTACACTGTGAAACTGCTTTTGATTGTATCGTTGCTACTAACTCTGCGGCTTCTTCAGAAGGTGTGGAAGTCTCGCATCAGATTGCAAACACATACCCCTCTTGGATCACACTGTGTCCCCAGTGATAAATGGGTATTTCTTTGTACCTTCATCATGCATCTGATTGGCTATGTAATTGTTCTAATAATTCATGGCACAAAGACCAGCCAAAAGGCTCTTAGAGCAAAGATATATTGGATTGATGGACAGCATTCTCATTCGCGGCCGGTTTGGGTAGCAGAGTTGGAAGAATATGTAGGTCTCATCGAAGACTTTTTCTTGCTTCCTCAAATTATTGGGAACTTAATCTGGCAGATTGATTGTAAACCCATCAGAAAACTATATTTTATTGGCATCACTCTGGTCAGACTTCTTCCTCATGTATATGATTACATTCGAGCTCCAGTTCCAAATCCTTACATTTCTGTGGACTCTGAATTTGTCGATCCAAATTCGGATTTTTACTCAAAATTTGGGGATATTGCCATTCCTGTGACTGCAGTTATACTTGCACTTATAGTCTATATTCAACAAAGATGGAGCTATGAGGAGCTGAGTCAGGTTCTGAAATTTGGGCAGCATAGGCTTCTCCCGAGTTTCAGATATGAGAGGTTGAAGTCTTCTGAAACTGAACTAGTTCCTGGTATCAATGGTGCTGCTGCAAATGAGAAAGAGCAAGGCGATGCAGAATGATGCATACACTTTAGAATCACTGACAGAAGCTGTTGTAAACATACATGAAAATTAGGCAAGAGTTAGGGTGGATGTATTACTATGTATGAGAAGTAGACTTACACACGAAATAATCAAGTGAAATTTTTGCTGCTTAGTTCTCCCAGTGTTATTAAAACTGAACCGGTCATCGACTCGATTAGGGCACCGGGTCAATGGGTCACTGGTCGAACCAGTGAGGAACCAGTGAGTCACTAATTGAACCGGATGAACCGATATATATTAAATATGTAAATTTCATAATTAAGTTAGGTATATATATAAAATTTGTCAACATTAATCACAACCAAGTGCTTGGTGCAGCAGTACACCATCGTCGAGTTATCATTCAGGAGCTGCAAATTTAGAATTTGCTGTGATTGGAAAGAAAGAAGCATGCCTGAGTGGTGGCTGAGGAGCATGTGCGAGCGTGACTTGAGGAGCGTGTACTGTGTGAGTGGTGGCCTTGAAGAGCGTGCACGTCAAGTGGACGGGTGTCAGCCCGGTTGGTTCAACCGTGGCCGGTTTAATCCGGTTCGATCGCGGTTTGATG
Source organism: Echinosophora koreensis (assembly GCA_035048595.1). Taxonomy (NCBI): domain Eukaryota; kingdom Viridiplantae; phylum Streptophyta; class Magnoliopsida; order Fabales; family Fabaceae; genus Echinosophora; species Echinosophora koreensis. Next base: position 1,653,836 of record JAPCYP010000002.1, on the reverse strand, counting down.
ACGTATATAAGCACCGGTTTAATGGCTCAAGCGATCTGAGATGATGATCGGACTAATGTTCTGGCACCTCCTAACTTGCTGCACTTTAACAAGATTGAGGGATAAGGCTTGAGGGTGTTTATTTATTTGGGTTGATTGAGGGATTTGATACAAAAAAAGGTTAGGAAGTTTAATCAAGCAGAAAACTTATTATATAAACAAGCAGAATATCATATACTGTTATGAAGGTTAGGACTTCTTGCATTGTTTGGGTAAAACTTTGTCAACATCCGATATTTCCCCATAGAAATGTCATTTAAAATTTGATAAACTTTTGTCTGTTAATGGTTTGTGAATTTTGATGCCCATCAGTGTTAATAATCGTGTCTTGATTCTTGCTATTCATGTGTCTATATTAGATGCTAGATGGCATGACATCACAAACTTTAATGTGATTTGTCTTGTGCTTCTTGCAAAGCACATGCTTTGTAATGCTGTTAAATCTTCGAAATTGTATTTCCTTTTTGTTTCTGGTCTAGGCTACAACAATATCTGGATTCATTTTATGCTATTGTTGGCTTCATGCGAACCATAACCTAATTCTTTTGGTAATATTTATTTGACACTGCAATAAATATTTCTCTCATGGAACCACTTCTTTGGTTTATAATTTTACATAGTCGGCTGTTTTTAATCATTACCCTTATTTGAATACCCTCGTAGGCCCTACATAGGACTTGGATCTGGATTTTTCATGTTTGGATGCTTAAATATCTTTCAAGTTCTTCTAAATTAGGAAAACTTAATGTTCATAAAAGTTTACTGGGAAGGGTTTTGGAGAAAGGTCCTTTATTTCCCTCTCCTCATTTCAGAAAACCTCCCATTCAATAAAGGTGAGATTTAAATAAAGAATTGCTACTCATATGTACTAACACATGCATTATTTCACATATACACAGTCTTCAGTATCTGATTACTGTTAGCTTCATCTTATAATCTGCATATCTACACTTATTTTATCACCTATACTTCATGTAAGATGATGGACATCTAAAAGATGTATTACAAGCATTTTTCTTACTTAAAAACTTCTCCATCATAAAATATCTTAATACGACTTCTTAAGCATCTATTTTGACGAACTTCTAGTGTAGATGAGCACCGAGTGATACAGATTAATAGTATCTATTTTAGGCCTCACTTTACCTTGGGCTGACCCTGAAGTTGTAAATTGTGGTCCATAATCACATTTGCAACTGCAATTTAAAATCATGACAGAGAAACAGATCACAACTAGGTCTTGGAAATGTCAAATAAATCATGTCAGCAAAAGGAGAAACCTTGATGATTAGGCTTTCAAAAGGTTCAGAGAAGTTAGAGAAGACACTTCTTAGCAGCTCAAGTTCCTTCCATTCACCTCTCCCTTTTTTGCTGAAAGTCAATTTGGTTGCAGCCTTCTCTGAATAAAATGCACTCTCTGCTGCCAAACTTGCCTTGGACGGTTGGACCTTTTGCATTCAACTATAACTAGATTAAAATTCAGTATATGGATGAACATTCAGAGCTTGTAACTGTTTAAATTTTAAAATATAAGTCAAAACAATTACTGATTTAAATGCTTATTTATTGTTTTAAGGTGAGACTAGTTAAACTACATTGTATCATGGCCCTGGTGATCCTTATTGTATTAAGTTAAATTTCTAACAAACCTGTGATAAACATGTGCTTTTATCTGCATTTTAAATACACAGAGTATTGTATGAAGGGGTATATGATAGAAATATATAGACACTCTACAAGCACCCGATTACATTATTACCCATGTCTGCATAGTCAGAAATTGAAGCTATCGGAATTTCAAATGTGAGTATCAACATCTTATATAGGCAAGGCAATGAGACCCGAACCTGCGGTTCCCGCCCGAATTCATCCCGACTTTGACGGGGAAAACCTGCTTTGACTAAGGACGGGGTGGGGATGTGGATATACCCACCCCGCTTCAACCCCGAACCCGCCCTGTTATTTGAAGCATAATGAAGTGCTTCTAAAGCATTAATTTCTTTTTAATTTGTAGTTAAAAGAAAATTAAGTTCCATTTTCTGGTTGATTGTTTTAATTGTGTGAATGATTTATTTGTTTATTTTTTGGAAATATGACTTTTGAGTTGTTAATTTCAGTTAAAGCAAAAAAAATTTAAATTTGACTATTCATTGACGAGGGCGGGGACCTGCGGGGAAATCTGACCCCTGCTAGGGGCGGGAATGAGAACTATTTTCCAATCCCGAAGGGGAGCGCGGGGTGGGGTTGGGGAAGGCAAAACCCACCCCCGCCCCGCCCTATTGCCAACCCTAATTAGCTAATCTTACATTGGTAAGGAATAGCCAAAATGAGGACTATATGCTTGAAGATCTATACATCTTTTTATTGTTTAACAAGAAAATCTATACATCTTAATACTTTAGGTGAATTCTAAGGTGTAGTCAGTTAAAAGGGTTTACACCGGTGTAGACCCATATTTTTATGTGAAAAGTCCTCTTTACCCCTGTCTTCTACAATCTCTCTCCACCCCTTCACCATCTCACCGACCACCCTACCACTACATCAACAGTGAACCACCAACTCTCCGGTTAGCTCATCTCTTCTGTTCCTCCGCCATGATTGGACCTTTTTGCTCTCAAAGGTTAAATAACATCACCACCATAACAAGTCGAAAATAATCAACCATTAATTGGTGGTTCAAATCTGGTTTAATGCTTTTTTTTCCTCATTGGATTTAGATCTGGGTTTTCTAGTTTTTCCCGCACCACCACCACTCACCGTTGAACAACCAAATAGATAGTCTGTGTTCAGATATGATTTTCCACTGGGTTCAGATTGGATTAGTGATTAGTCATGCATCTCAAAATACTATATCATACTACCACATGCATTACAATAGAAGTATTTCTTTTTCACAATTTCAACACTCACGGTAATTTCAAAATGTAAGTGATGATGAAGACGCCAACTTATTACAACCTTCGAAAAGGGGGAAGGGGAGTGGATCATCATGTGGTGTTGGTGAAAGTCACGGGGGGGAAGCGCAGCTATAATCAAAAGCTAATAACATTGAAAATGCTTCGTTACCTTGAAGATTATGGTCATGGAGTGTTGGTCTGGCCTGGCTTTAAACGATAATGATGTAAAGCACAGTGTGGTGGGATGGGTTAGGAAGGTGAAGGGCAAAGAAGTCTTTTACATTTTATTCTTGTTTTCAATTTTTTTATGACCAACAAATCAGAACCGTTAAATAATTTAATTATTAAATCTAACAGTAGAAAATTGTTCATGTTAATTTAAAATGGGTCTATACCGGTGTAAACCCTTTTAACTGACTACACACTAGAATTCACCGATACTTTAAGGTTTTGAGGAATTTGTGCCATTATATTATACACATTATTGTTATAGGATCACACGTCATATGTGTTTCATATGAGTTATATCGAAAAATATTTAATGTTAGAATTATTTTGCTAATTCGTACACATAATTTTTCAAAGTTTTTAATATTGTCTATTGAAGTTCACCGTTGATACAGAAATGAAAAAAAAAAAAAACCAAATCACCTGCTATTGTATAAGGTGCACCACATGCCCTATCTTGCAGAATATATTAGACGGAGCTTATGGTATAGACTATAGACCCCTTTTTTTTTTTGGTGAATATATGGTATAGACCCATTTAAACATAAAGAAATACTGTTAATAGAACGAAAACAGTATTAATATAACGGTATGAATTGATGAGCCTCATAATTATAAATTCCTTCAACCTAATTCCCAAATTAATTTTTTGTCTTTTCAGCAAGTTGCATGTGTGAGCACAATGAGAATAAAAGAGAAATAAATTTGGGGTGCCAACCTCAGTGACTTTACATTTCACACAGCACAGGCCACAGGGTATCAATTAACAAAAATAAATATATTCATACTTACTTAATTTATATGTAAATTTGAGAACATTTTTGTTATAGGCTTAAGTGCTGACCAAGCTTCTGCCTAACGAAAGCTTCATAATTAAAGTGGAGAGCCACATGAACAGCAAGGGTTGGCTGTATAAAGTTAATGATTTTAGTTAGTTTGAAATTGGAGGGGGTAACATTAATGTTTGCGGGACCATTTTAAAGTGTCGGTATGCTAAGGGATCGGGAACAAGATAAAAGGAAGAGGTCAATGCTATTGAAGACGTACAGCAACACAAAGATATCTTACATCACCAAAAATATACTCCCTTCGGTCCTTATTATAAGAAACAAATGACTACTTTTCTTTGGTTCAAAATATAAGAGACATGCATATATTTTGACAAATATTAAATGCTCATTTCCAATTTTACCCTTATTTATAATAGAGTTTATATTTATGAGACAGTGCAACTTTCAATACAAGTAGGCTTATTCATTAATTATTGAAGGGTTAAATTTGTAAATTTATATGAATATTAATTACAAATAGCTTATTTCAATGCATTTCCTTGGTCTGTGTGTTTTAGGATTTTGCCTCTTATATATAGGACCAGAGGGAGTATAATTTAATGATGATAATTTATGATTAATTGGTAGTATAAATATGTAAATATGTATTGAAAGAACTTTGTCTCCTTTGATGAATTTTCTCAACTCGATTCGAATTAATCGGAGTCTAATATAATTTTCGAATACTAAGAGTCTCGAAAAAAAAAAAAATCTCTCTCATCACTTGGATTAAACTTCCAATATATATATATATATATATATATATATATATATATATATATATATATTTTAGTTTTGACTTTTAAATGCCTTTCACAGATTTCACAAAGTCTGTAATCTGTATCCCCGATGAATTATGAAGTGGGTTTCATAATGACATTATGTTTCCCTTTTATTCCCTTTTCCCCGCCCATTGACAAAAATTTTCTCCAACAGAAGGAAACTCGTCGGTATGACAATAAGCCAATAACCTACTGTATATATTAATTTGGCGGTTATTGTTTGACGCACGACAGGGTTCCGAACTTCTACGACTTCAATTGTAGAAGGGTTATTGTTAAAAAACTCACAACTCGTATATATGCATTTATAATAATTATTTAAAATTCAAAGTTTTATTAACAGTTACTTACTTAAAATAAATAAGGAAAATACTAACTAGTCATGCCCTTAAGGATATTGAATAAGAAAAAAAAATTTATTAAAAAGTGATGTATTTAATATCATGAGAAGTTAATACTTAGTATTCTTAGAAAAACTCATTTTTTTTTTATGAAATCTTAACTAATATCCTTAGGACACTCGCTAGTAAGACCCAAATAAATAGTTATATGTTATATATGAGATAGCTCTACAATTTAGATTGCTCGCTCTTTTAAATGAGTAAAATTAATTACGAAGTGAGAAAGTAAAGGCATATCCACCATTGATTAACTAAAATGAGTTAAGATCGCAATGCACTTTAACTAATCAATGATAGATACCGCCTTACCTTCTTATTTTATAGATTTTCTTTTCACTTTAGAGGAATTTAATTCAATTTGCACATGTATAACACACCCCGCGCGTGCTTGGCACACGGACACAATCAACCATATATTACATGCATGCATCATTTTGTATAACATGATTGTGGAAGACGAACGACACACATATGATAGTCATTTTGATTATTCTTATGATCATCCCAACAATGATGTTTCAACAAATGATGTACGTAATGGTCCCCATCCACATATTGTATCATACTTATGAAGGCGAATACTTGTGTAAGATAGGCAAAATCACCACCAACTTCAAGCGGACCTTGTGGAACATATCTGAGAACGTTTTGGGCGTGATGATCAGCAAAATTGATTTTTTAGTTAATTATATAATTTTAACATTCTAATGTTTTTATTTTGTGATGTCATCGTTTGTAATTTCATAATTTTAAATTTCATTTTATGTTTTAATTTTTATTACAAATTTTGTAATTTTAAGTTTCATTGATGATGCCAGTTGCCTTAATAAATGTTGGTCAATGTTTTTTTGGGTTAGTTGATGAACATATTAGCAAAAACGTGCCATACTGGCACTCCTTTACAAAAATAGAACACTACTTCAGGGGCTGTGTTAGGTCTAAAAAATTCAGACTAATCTGAAAGCAGGAAATCTTTGGGTTACTCTATTTTTTTTTTTTGGTAAAAAGCATTGCCCATGTGACTATATTTATTTCCTTCTAGCTCAATGAGCAATAATAATAATAATTAAAAAGTATTTGCAAGCACATTACACCGATTGTAGTCATCAACAGCCACCTTTTGTGTATCACTATCAACTATCATGGTATAAATTGGCATTCTTTCCCATCTCATTTTCATTGCAAGGAAAGCATTAATTGTTCATTTTCTTCATCTTCCTCGGTGTTCACATTTTCTTTAGCTCTTTCTCTTATATGTATATTTCTACATAGAAGAGCATTGCTATAAATTCCTGGGTATTTTGCACTTGTTGCAAATATCACTACTTTTTTTTTCTGGTTTCCAACATTCCACTTTTTAACTGCATAATTAGCTTTAAGAATCAAAGAGGCTTCTGGGTTTTGTTGGGTTTGAGCTCAAGTTGCAAAAGTTATTGCGATCTGTGCATGTTTGGTTTACAGTTAAGAAGCCGCAAATGTACGATTAAGATAAACTATCTTCTTTTTGTGGCGAAAGTATTTTTGGACCCGAAATACTTTTGTAACGATAAACCAAACATAACTGTTATCTTTAATAATAAGAGGAGCAATGGAGGGAAGTGATATATACAGAGCAAGCAATAGTGTAAGAGTTAATAGTTCAACAGTTTGGAGAAACAGTGCAATGGAGGTTTTCTCAAAGTCCTCATCACGTGAAGAAAACGATGAAGAAGCTCTTAAATGGGCTGCACTTGAAAAGCTTCCTACTTACAATCGTCTCAGGAAAGGGTTGTTGACCACGTCACGTGGTATCGCCAATGAGATTGATATCACTGATCTTGGGTTTCAAGAAAGACAGAAGCTTCTAGACAGGTTGATCAATGTTGCTGAAGAGGACAATGAGAAGTTTTTGTTGAAGCTCAAGGAACGAATTGATAGGTATGCATGCATTTTGAATTGCCATATATCTCTTGCTTTGGTATTTCATTCTCTACTATGTTCGGATTCTTAAAAGTTTGTTTCATTATCTTTCTTTATATTTATTAGTTTATAATCTAGTTTTGTTTTTTGTTTTTTTTGTTTGTACAACTAGGCTGGACTTAGTATATTGATGTGCGTGTGAGTGAATATAAATGTATTTCATATTTAAAGGTGGAGTAGATGTATATATGCATATCATAGTTATCGGGTTTTCTCATTAACATACATATTATGTATCAAATTTGATGTACCGAGTATTGTGTACTAGGTTCATTTTAAAGAAAAACTTGTAATAATAATATAAAATATGATGAACTGCATGCCTAACAACCCATGTATTGTGTACCCGTATCATGTACCTAGTAACTATGATGCATAATTGATAGACGTGTCAATTGGGGTGTCAAGTTTAGTTACAAATAATAGTTATTTATATTCTTTTTCTCTTTGGCATGTTTGTTTTTATGATTTTTCTAGAGTTGGGATTGATATTCCAACAATTGAAGTTCGATTCGAGCATCTAAATGTTGAGGCAGAGGCTTATGTGGGAAGTAGAGCTTTGCCATCTTTCCTGAACTTTGCTACTAATATAGTGGAGGTAAATCTGTGTAGATTCTAGTATATAAATTTGTGTTTCTCAGTTAGTTTTGTTTTTAGTGTTCTCTTTGTTTTGCAATTGGCCTCACTCATAATCTTTCTCTGTTTGGTCTTTCAGAGTTTCTTTACTTCTCTCCATATTCTAAAAAGCAAAAAGAAACACATGACTATTCTTAAAGATGTTAGTGGAATCGTCAAACCTCGTAGGATGACATTGCTGTTAGGTCCTCCAAGTTCTGGAAAGACCACACTCCTTTTGGCCTTGTCAGGAAAGCTTGATCCAAGTCTTAAGGTGAAAATCAATTTACCTTAAATTTATAATTTTTTTTTATAGGCAAATGTTAATATGTTAGTTGTTATGTTAGTTTTTCTCGTTTGTTAGGGTTTGAACCCCGGACCTCCAACTCCTTCACTCCTTATACCCTTAGCTCAAACCAGTTGGGCTACCCCCTCCCACCCATTACCTTAAATTTATAGTATTTATTGTTTCCTTTCTTAGTCAAGTAAAAAATTGGTATTTTGTCATCTAATTTGGATGCTTGTGTGTGTCTTCCAGCTATCTGGGAGAGTGACATATAATGGTCATGGAATGAATGAGTTTGTACCTCAAAGAACTGCTGCCTACATCAGCCAGCATGATGTTCATATAGGAGAAATGACTGTAAGAGAAACCTTGGCTTTCTCAGCAAGGTGCCAAGGAGTTGGATCACGCTATGGTTAGTCATTTTCTATACCAAGGCCTTGCCCTTTTTCATAATACATACTAATTCTTGTCATATCTGATTTGGGGAGTAACATAAGTATAAGTGATTATTATTATTATTGTGATCAATCCACAGACTTGCTATCTGAGTTGTCTAGAAGAGAGAAAGAAGCAAAGATTAAGCCTGATCCAGATATTGATGTCTACATGAAGGTTAGAAATGAGCTATTATCAATTTTTACCGAACTAAAAAAGCTATTATTCTTTAGTAATGAGTATATAATATATGTGCAATTGATTGGCTTCTGATACACCAGGCAACTGCATTTGGAGGACAGGAATCAAGCTTGGTAACAGATTATGTCCTAAAGGTAAAACTACAAATGAGGTTCTCTCATCTCTTGCTTGAAGTTTGGAGTTTCTTAAGATTATCCATGAAGTAAAGGCACAAGGTATTTACTCTCAATTTTTGCAGATCCTTGGATTGGATATATGTGCTAATACTATGGTGGGGAACGAAATGTTGCGTGGTATCTCTGGAGGGCAAAGGAAGAGGGTTACTACAGGGGAGATGCTAGTTGGACCAGCAAATGCTTTATTCATGGATGAAATATCCACTGGCTTGGACAGTTCCACAACTTTTCAGATTGTGAGCTCTCTCAGGCAATATGTTCACATTCTTAATGGAACCGCGGTTATCTCTTTGCTCCAGCCAGCGCCAGAGACTTATGAGCTTTTTGATGACATCTTTCTTATCTCTGATGGTGAAATTGTCTACCAAGGACCCCGAGAATATGTTCTCGACTTCTTTGAATCAATGGGGTTTAAATGTCCTGAAAGGAAAGGTGTTGCTGACTTCCTTCAAGAAGTAAGTCAAACTTATCTTTTGTTTCCCTCATTTGATGTTTTTGATGTAGACGAATGAGCATTGCATATAATATGATCTATTCATATAGGTAACTTCAAGAAAGGATCAAGAGCAATATTGGGCGCATAGAGATAAACCTTATAGGTTTGTAACTGTTACTCAATTTGCTGAGGCATTTCAATCATTCCACATTGGTATGAGAATTGGAGATGAGCTTGCAATTCCATTTGACAAGTCCAAGAACCACCCAGCTGCATTAACCACTAAGAAATATGGTGTTAACAAGAAGGACTTGTTAAAGGCTAACTTCTCAAGAGAGTATCTGCTTATGAAAAGGAATTCATTTGTTTACATCTTCAAGATATGCCAGGTGGGTTTCTAGCTGCTTTATATGGATAAATGTTGTTTATTTCTAATTTTTTGATACTATGGTTATCTTGCATACATGGTTTTGGCTTCTGATTTTTCTATTGATTCTCTTTAGCTTACCATCATGGCAATAATAGCGATGACACTATTTCTACGAACTGAGATGCATCGAGATTCACTGAATGATGGAGGAGTGTATGCTGGTGCTCTATTTTTCACAGTTGTAATGCTTATGTTTAATGGAATGGCTGAGCTTTCAATGACCGTTGCAAAGTTACCTATTTTCTACAAGCAACGAGACCTTCTATTTTATCCCTCATGGGCATATGCTATTCCTTCATGGATCCTCAAGATCCCTATAACATTTATAGAAGTTGGTGTTTGGGTATTTCTCACCTATTATGTAATTGGATTTGATCCAAATGTTGGGAGGTAAAGAAAGCTTCTTTTATATGAATTCTAGTTCTGCTTGTTTTCTTGTAGTGTTACTTATGATGTGAGGTCTCATTCTTTATGCAGATTGTTAAAGCAGTACCTTATACTATTACTGATCAACCAGATGGCTTCTGGATTATTTCGAGCTATTGCAGCACTGGGTAGGAATATAATTGTGGCTAACACATTTGGGTCCTTTGCACTCCTCACACTCCTTACTTTGGGTGGCTTCATTCTGTCAAGAAGTAAGTTCAATTAAAAGATGTAAAAAAAAAAATTGTTGCATTTATGTTTATCACATATTGGAACCTTATACAATATGATATTAAAATGCTTCTTTAATTTCATTGGCAATGAAACAGGGGATATCAAGGGTTGGTGGATTTGGGGTTATTGGATTTCACCTTTAATGTATGGGCAAAATGCTATAATGGTGAATGAATTCCTTGGAGATAGTTGGAATAAAGTAATTTCTTGAGCTTGAAACTAGAAATAATTTACTTTCACTTCAGGAACATGCAGGCCTAATTCATTTGATTTTCAATTACAGTTTACTCCAACCTCAAATAAGACACTTGGAATTCAAGTTCTGGAGTCTCGTGGATTCTTCACACATGCATATTGGTATTGGATTGGGATTGGGGCATTGATTGGGTTTATGTTCCTTTTCAATATTATATACACTGTGGCTCTCACTTACCTCAATCGTGAGTATCTCCACATTTGATTCTTCAAGATTCTTATAGTGATTAAAATTTTTAATAAAAAATATGCATGATTTTGCAGCATTTGACAAGCAACAGGCAACAATAACTGAAGAATCAGAAGGGAATACACCTAATGACATAGCCCAAGAAGTCGAATTACCACGCATAGGTGATCTATCGTCTTCACATAACCCACACCAACACTTACAAGCATTCTATTTTCATGTGTGAGATAATTTACTAACAGTTCATAATCAAATTTTAGATGCTGAGCAAATTTTCAACTATCATGCAAAAAGATCAGGAAGAGCTAATGCTGTTATGGATTCTAGCCACAGAAAGAAAAAAGGAATGGTTCTTCCTTTTGAACCCCATTCTATCACCTTTGATCAAATTGTATACTCAGTTGACATGCCACAGGTAAGTCAATTTTAAACTTATTATTTAGTTTGAGTTTATGATAGTGTGCTTTAATTGAAAACAATTTGAGCCATGACTCTCGAGATTTCAACTGGCAGGAAATGAAGGATCAGGGTGTAATGGAGGACAGGTTAGTGCTTCTAAAAGGCGTTAGCGGCGCATTTAGACCTGGTGTTCTCACAGCTTTGATGGGTGTGAGTGGAGCTGGTAAAACTACTTTGATGGATGTTCTAGCTGGTAGAAAAACTGGTGGGTATATTGATGGAAGCATAAAAGTTTCTGGCTACCCTAAAAAGCAAGAAACATTTGCTCGGATCTCAGGTTACTGCGAGCAGAATGATATCCACTCTCCTCATGTTACTGTCTATGAGTCCTTGGTATACTCTGCATGGCTTCGTTTATCAGCAGAAGTTGACTCCAATACAAGAAAGGTTAGCATTTGCAGCTCAAGACACACAATGGTTTTTCTTTTTAAGAGATGTACTATGATCCAAAATAATTTACAAAGTCTAAGCTGTTTATCAATTAAGACAAATGGTTTTATTTATCTTAGAAACTGGTTGTTCTTACTTTTGAATGTGGTAAATGGTTGTACTTGTAGATGTTCATTGAGGAAGTAATGGAGCTTGTGGAGTTGAACCCATTGAGGAACTCGCTAGTCGGTTTGCCTGGTGTGAATGGTCTCTCAACTGAGCAACGCAAGAGACTCACAATTGCAGTTGAGTTAGTGGCTAATCCATCCATAATTTTCATGGATGAGCCTACTTCTGGGTTAGATGCTAGAGCTGCTGCAATTGTTATGAGAACTGTTAGGAACACAGTTGACACAGGAAGAACTGTTGTCTGCACCATCCATCAGCCAAGCATCGACATATTTGAAGCTTTTGATGAGGTCAGAAATGATATGATAAATTGAAGCTTTATTTTGTATTACTAGTTCTTCCTCCAATGGATTTGAATCTGATAATGTTACATGTGATTCTAGTTATTCCTAATGAAGCGTGGAGGACAAGAAATATATGTTGGGCCATTGGGTCGTCATTCTAACCAATTAATCAAGTATTTTGAGGTAGGATGCAACTAAAAACCAATATTATTTTAATTGGATAGCCATAATTCTTGATATTGATGACTTCTGTCTCAATATTTTGTACTGTCCAGAGCATTGCAGGGGTTAGTAAAATCAAAGATGGCTATAATCCAGCAACTTGGATGTTGGAAGCTACAACTCCAGCACAAGAACTTGCTTTAGGTGTTGATTTTCATGAGACATACAAAAAATCTAGACTGTATAGGTAAGCTAACATAAATGAATATGGATTTGTTCAATATTAATCATATATATTTCGCAAAATGCTTAGTTGTTACACACTATTGTTTTTCAGGAGAAACAAGCAACTTATAGCAGAATTGGGCAACCCTGCTCCTGGTTCAAAGGATCTTCATTTTGCTACTCAATATTCACAGTCATTTTGGGTCCAATGCCTGGCTTGCCTATGGAAACAACATTGGTCATATTGGCGCAATCCACCATACACGGCTGTGAGATTTTTCTCTACTACTTTCATAGCCTTGATGTTTGGAACAATGTTCTGGGACCTCGGAGGCAAAACGTAAGTCAAAATTCAGTAATTTTCGAAACAAGACATCAGGTTTAGTCAACTTTTGCTTTTTCCAAACTTAAATTCTTATTTCTTTTGGTGACTTGCAGCTCAAATAGACAAGACTTGTATAATGCCATTGGTTCAATGTATACTGCTGTTCTCTTCCTTGGGGTTCAGAATTCTGCCTCTGTACAGCCTGTGGTAGCAGTTGAAAGAACTGTCTTTTACAGAGAAAGAGCTGCTGGAATGTATTCTGCCTTACCCTATGCAATTGCACAGGTAACAAAATCATTGTTGTAAGAAAAAAAAATTGCACCATGGTTTGTATGTTAACACAATTCACCCCCTTTTGTTTGTCACAGGTTATAATTGAGCTACCTTATGTTTTTGCCCAAGCTGTGTCATATGGTCTCATTGTTTATGCCATGATTGGATTTGAGTGGAGTTTAGAGAAATTCTTTTGGTATATGTTTTTCATGTATTTCACATTATGCTACTTCACTTTCTATGGCATGATGGCTGTGGCTGTGACACCAAATCACCATGTTGCTTCTATTGTGGCTGCTGCATTTTATGCAATTTGGAACCTCTTTTCAGGATTTGTTGTCCCACGACCTGTAAGTGTAGTCAACCAATGAATTAATTAAATAATATCTATGAATCGATTTAACCATTGAGTTATTCAATGGATATATCATATTTGTATACTGATACTTGGTGTTGTTTTTGGTATTTAGAGGATTCCTGTGTGGTGGAGGTGGTACTACTGGGCATGTCCCGTGGCTTGGACCATATATGGATTAGTTGCATCACAGTTTGGAGATATAACCACAGTGATGGAATCAGAGAATAAGTCAGTGCAAGAGTTTATAAGAAATGATTTTGGTATCAAACATGACTTTATAGGAGTTTGTGCAGTTGTGGTTTCTGGGATTGCTGTGCTCTTTGCATTTATTTTTGCCGTATCAATCAAGGTCTTCAATTTCCAAAGGCGATAGATTGGAAGGATTCATAGATCTTCAAACATTTTTCCTTTTTTTAAAAATATAATGTACCTCAACAATAGTTGTATATATCATCATATTCATGTAGCATTTGCCTAGGAAACTTAGTACCCCTCTAGTGCCAATTTTAAGCTTCATTTATAAATGTACAAGCATGTCAACAAGATATGAATTCTATACTATATATTATCAATCAATAGAAGAAAAGAATCCTTTCATGCCAGCTACAATCCCTTCTGAGTTCTGTTAGATGAGGAGAAATACATGAAACTGAAATATGATAAAATAAATTAAACTTCAAGAAATAGTCTTCATTGAGTGCTCCTTGGCATGTATTTGATTTCACTTCTAATTAAGGATCTACAATTCTATACCCAATCGAGTAACTCTTGTTTGTTTCCGTTTTCCAATCAATTTCACGGGACCCAAAATGTTAATGGTTTGAAAAGAAATATGTCACCTCATTCTCATGCCCAAATATATTAAATCCATATCTATAAACAGCACAAACCTGTAATAAGCGCTTATCTGAAGCAGCTAAATATTTGTAATTTAATTCCACAATTGAAAGAAATAGGTTCCTAAACAAAATCAGGAGAAAGAGAATAATTTCTTCTCCATTCTGGCATTCCTTGTAGACTTTTAGGCATTACAACTGAATTTTATCTTAGAGGGAAAAGTACAAAAATCTCTATTTTTTTTGGACTTCAATCAAGTATCCTCATAGACATTGTTATGAGATTAACTTTAAGGCATTGGCACTACAAAATCTTTGTTTTGTTAGAAAATGAGGTATGGATCTGCAATAAAGAAGAGAAGAACATATGACGTGTGCAACTTGAAATACAATGGAGAAACTTAATTTGATTTTCACACCCTAAACCAAGCGACAATAACAGTCTACAGAGTAATAGTCTCCTTAATTAACTTTCTCCGCGCACAGGAGAGAAAAGATGGTAATTTGGAGTGGAAAGGGCTTGATAAGTTCGAGATTTTTTGAGTGCCTCTGTTGCATGCAGATGGTTGTATTTATAGAGCAACTCATGCCACTTGATGAAGGAAAACAACCCTCCAAGTGTTTCAACAACGGTCAAATATGAGAGTTAAGAAATATTAAGGACGATATACTTACAGGAGTAATCTATTGGCCTAATGGTCAAAATGTGTGTCCCCTCACAATCGGGTATTGAGTTTGAATAGAAAATTCAAAATTGCCAGCGTAAGGAGTCAAACTCATGCCCGCATGGTTAGTCCAAAGGGAAACAACCGTTACACCACTCAACATTTGTGTGCTCACTATTCACCGTTATATGTATTTAACCGTTAACACACAACCTTTTAATGAGGTGCAATTTTTTAAAAAGCGCTCACATGTTTTAGGTTGAATACTTGTGTCGATAGAATTAAATTTCATGCTTATTGTACATAATTATTTATCCTCATTTATAATATTTAAATAATACTTTAAATAAAACTGTCTTTTTAGTTATTTTAAATAATACTTTAAATAAAACTGTCTTTTTAGTTCTTTTGGGTGAAATTTTTTCAATATAAAATTTATTGTTTAGTAGTTGTGGCTGATTTCTCTGCATTAATATTTTGTAGATCTTAGGAGATTGTTTAGAGAAATGTAGAGGCATATGTGGTTATTTATATTTTCTATCTATTGTAACAGTAGGCACAGAAAGCCCACCTTGGATGTGGTTTTCTGTATAAATTTGGCATCAAATATTTGATGGGATGAATTTTTCTATCCTAAAACATAGATACTTAAGAATTCAACACACTCATGCGATGCTTAAAATTTTCATTGAGAATGATTAGCAATCTAGATTCATGATGTGTCACAAGACTCAAAATGAGAGCACCATATATACAAGGAAAACTAGTTACAAAACCCAATTTTGTTATGCATGTGGACAACACTAAGAACTCAACTCAATTTCACTTCTTATCAGCATAGTCTATGCCACAATATGCGTTGATTCGACACTTAGATTGTAAGGCCTCTTTTGTTCCAATGAAATGTAAGTATTCATAATGGTCAAATGGCTTATATCGTCTTGGATGTTCATCATCAATTAGCTCTTCTTGTGTTGCAACCAACTTACCACCAATTGAAAATAGTCCCATGGAGTACCTTTCCTTCTTTGCACTTATGATAACTTGGTGTTCACAAGAACGTATCCTGTCGTTACTCCAAACCTAAGACATAAAAAGAAGAGGGACAAAACTTGGATGCAATTATATAGGTACTTTTGGTGCTGATTTCCAACAAGAAGAATACATTTGTGACAGTTTATCAATGAAAATATAACATGTGTAACAATTATTATACATGCATAACAAAAAGTATCTAATGGAATAGCACATAAGTTTTGTCCAAAGTAGAATACATTTCAGTAGTAAATTTATACTGAAAACTTACTTTTCCATCAATAAACATGATATTCCAATCTATTTGATGACAATATATTAATATGGATTCAAGTACCATCCAACAAGTTTGGCAAATAAAATTATTCAATGGAATGTTACCAAAAAAAATAATTAATCAATGGAAAAAGTACAACATTTACAAAAAAAAATTCAACACTCAACTCATTTTCTACAAATCAGAAGATCAAGGTTGGAACTAGAATAACACTTTAACTGAAATCATTAACTCAAAACATATTCACAAACAGTTAACCAATATGCACATTTGAAAAATACGCACCTTAAATGCATCACCTGCCAAGATCAGAAACATGAAGGGTGAGGGATCAGTATCAATCCACTCTCCATTTTTTAATTTCACTTGCAAACCAGTTACATTATTCTGATGCAATATGGTAAAGAAAGAAGCGTCAGAGTGAGCATACAATCCCAAATTATTGTCATCCTTCTGCGGCAATTTGTATTTGAAGCCCCTAAGCATGTAATTGGTTGATTCAAGAATGGAATCACAATGCTTTTGGTCCACACCATAACCATCAAACACCATCCTTTTAGTGATATGGTCCAATTCTACTAGCAGCTTTGCATACAGATTGATAGTATCACTATTGACAATATGCAAATAAGAAACAAAGTCAATTAATAACAATTAACATACATATAGTATAACTAGGAATGAAAACTAAAAAATTAACGGATTTGGATCCTCTCCCTTTCTTATCTCAGTATTCTTCTCTAAGAGAGAAAGCGAAAAAAATAAATTTTAATTGACTCTACACACAAAAACAAAATTTGTTTGTCTCTTTCTCTCTTATAACATAAGCGAAAACATAAGACAAGAAAAGGAGAAGATCCGAATAAAAAATAACACAAAATAACAAAATTTTATACTGTACCAGAAATGATTATATCCTGCTGGCCACATTAGTTTGGTGAATTTTTGAACTCCTTCCATGGTTAATGGACCATCAATCCCTAGGGATTCATATAGAGGAAGATGAGCATGTTCTCCATAATAACCATGGTAAGGCTTATCACTAGTCTTTTGCATTTTTGTTTCCAATGGAAGATCAAATAGTTCTCTCATTAGAGTAAAAACTGAGTTCTGAAGCTCCAAAGGAACTTTATCACACAGTGCATAAAAACAACCATGATCCTCAAGTGCACCCCGGATTACTTGGCATGCTGAAGCCCACATTTCTGTACCATGCTTTAACTTCTCATCAGTTAGGTCAATAACAGGAAGGTGACAAGCTATTTGGGAATCCATGATATGATCCTAATAATAAAACTATGAATGCAAGGTTATCACTGTTGATGGGATTTATAGTAGTGTAGTGCCTCTATGGAGTAGAGTTCATTCACGGGGTTTAGGCTTTTGCTTTTGTGGTTGCTTCATAATTAATTTCATATTATTTTTTTAATAAATAAACGGTTATTCATGTACCTTGCTACCTCTTTTTCTGTCTTTAGTGTAGGCTTTCAAGTTTCAACTATGGCTAGGAGGAGGAGGAATACTGATTTAGTGCGTGTTTGGATAACGGATGTTTGATAAATGTGATTTTGAATGAAATTGATTTTATAGAATTGATTTGAATATAATTGACTTTAAAGTTAAATGATTTATATTTGGATGTCTTTATTTTGAAAGCAAATTTTATATAAAACTTAATGTGATTTTTCAATTTAAAAGCAGAAACTACTACAAGCTGCTTATCTTATTTTAAAAGATAAAATGGCTTCTCTAACATATAGCCACTCAAATTTGGGGTGGTTCTATGATGCACCTTGTCAAAAGTGGTGCATTATGCACCTTATAATGATAAGCAATCTGAACCCTATAAAATATGATGACATGCTAGATGGATGGTTCAGATTGCTTATCATTATAAGGTACATGGTGCACCACTTTTGACAATATACACCATAGAACTACCCTTCAAATTTGATCAAACTCATGTGTAACCACTTCAAACTCACTTCCAAACATATGCTTAGAAAATTAGAAACTTACAAGGAGAATGCATGTATAAATGTAAACCTTAATTAGTCTGGACATATGAACAAGACAAGATAAAACGTGGCAAATGGACAGTGACACATTGTGATTGTGGTACCACGTACAATTAATTATCTTCGGGTAGTTGTCATAAAAGTTTAAAATATGTAGTTTAATTACCATTTTCTGAAAACATAAAAAAGAAAAACCATTTTCTGGTGAAAATAATTGTACGGTACCTGATTAATTTCTAGTGGTCCAGACGCAACTTGAGGTTGATCGATCCGACAAGAGTATAGTTCACTTTCATTAATTTAGTTTTTGTAAATATAAGTGGATGACAAATTTCATTAATCCAACGAACATAATCAAGTAAGTGGAAACAATTTGCCCCCGTAAGGAGAGGACCTGAGAAATCTTGGTTCGAATCATTATGGAGTCATCCCATTGGGAGACTGAGAACCCAGGGTAAAATCTTGTTCAATCAGTCAAATCAGAGATTAATCTCATAACGGGCCTGAAGAGCCTAAGTCGTGAGGATCTTCTGGTGGACCCACTTGCCCAAATAGCTAACTAGGGTAGGTTCCAAAAAAATAAAATAAAATTACCAGCTCCTAAGAAAATCCTGGATTCATAATTCAACTTTCAAAATAGAAAATACTTAACTAGATGGTCCTCCACCAAGCAAACGTTGCTCTATTAATATATATGCATTCGACCTATTTCAATAATTCAATCATTGAATAGGTCTCGAGAGAAAAAAAAAAAATTTAATGATTCAAATGCAACCATACGTCGTCACTCGTCACCAATTTCGGTTGTCCCTTACGACGAAAAGGACATTATTTCTATATGTTTACTTTATATTCAAGATAAATTATTTTAATATGATTGCTTGTGGTAAGTGTTTAGCAATTATTTTTTGTAAAATATTCACTTATATTGAAGAAAGACAATTCTTCATGGCTTATCAAAAAAAAAAAAAAAAGACAATTCTTCATTCTTTTCTTGGCTTAAAGTGCTCAGTGCAAAAATAAAATCTCTACGTACTCCTGTCTCTCTATATCTCTCTCTGCCTGTGTGCGTGTTGATTTATACTTTAAGTCTTTCTATAATATAATTTAATCTTGTTGAATCTAATTTTCTTAAAACCATGTTTTTATTTATCTATTAGTATTGCAAATTGCAATAACAAGCTAATTCATAAAAAAAATTGGAGGAAAATGTTTACAAATCTCAGATATCAATTAATAAGAGACATAAAATAAGCCCAAAAGAGAGCCTGATCAAGCCAAACCCGAATAATGTTATTTTCCAACTTCATCTGCTTGGTTCAAGTCCAAACAATCGTTTTTTTCTGTGACTAAGCAATCTCTAGGCCATGTATTTTAGCCGGGGGTGGCCCCGAGCAGGGTCGAGGTGGGTGATCGTTCAGGGCCCCAATTTTTTGGGGTCACCAGATATTGTTAAATTTTACATAATATATATATAAATGTTATATAAAAATTTAAAAATTTATATAATTTATAAAAAATTTACATACTATCTTTGTTACTATTGCATCAACTGAGAGAAGTTTTTTTAAATTGAAATTGTTAAAATCTTATTTACGATCTACTATGTCCCAATGTAGATTAAATAGTTTTTGCTTTGATTTCTATCGAAAATGATTTTTTTAAAAACCTTGATTATGATTGGATTATTAAAGATTTTGCATCAAAAAATGCAAGAAGGACAATCTTCAAATGATTATGAGGGCACCATTTTCCTGAGTTCGCTCAGGGTACCCAAAATCTTAGGACCGACCCTGATTTTAGTACACATTTTTAAATAATATAAATATTTAATAATGCGCATATTATTGTCATCACAATGTAGAGCATAACCTATTATATAACTTGATCGCCAAGACAAATCAAGAGCACTCCTAGTTTTAAACGCAGCTTAAATTAAACATTATCCTCCAATCTTGTAATCAAATTAGAGAAAATGGGCTCAGAAACCACTCTTACCCTTCCAATCATTGATTTTACTAACCTCAACATGGAAGCCAACACTCTTGGGTGGGAAACAGTGAAATCCCTAGTCCACAAGGCACTAGTGGAATATGGTTGCTTTGAAGCAACTTTTGATAAAGTTCCTTTAGACCTTCGCAAATCCATATTTGCTTCACTGGAAGAGCTATTTGATCTCCCTCTACAAATTAAGTTACTCAATGTGTCTAAGAAGCCCTATCATGGTTATGTTGGGCAATATCCCATGGTCCCACTTTATGAGAGCATGGGCATTGACGATGCAAATGTCTATGAGAAAGTAGAAAGCATGACCAACATCTTGTGGCCTGGTGGAAACCCAAGTTTTAGGTACATAATAATTAAAATTTTAAATATTTAGCATGTGTTTGGGTGAATGTATGTTAAAAATGATTTTGAAATGACTTGATTTTGTAAAATTGGTTGGTTAAAATTGAGTCTGAACTGAAGTAAGACAAAACTTAGTGTAAATCTTTCAATTTAACGTAGAAGTTACTTTTTATCACTTCTAGTCAAATCGAGTTTTATAGGCAAAATTGATTTTACCTGATTGTAACCAAACATTTATATATTTGATAGAATGACATTTGACAGGAAACAAAATCAATTTTGATACTTCTAACCTTGAAATCAAACACACCATTAGTTTTGCAAATTACCTTTACTTTTTTGCAATTTTTGGAACTTATTTCCTTGCCCCTTTGTGATTTTTTCTTTCCTTTTGGCAGCAAAACTATACAATCATTCGCTGAACAGCTATCAGAATTGGATCAGATTATTAGGAAGATGATTTTGGAGAGCTTGGGTGTTGAAAAGTACATGGAGGAGCACATGAACTCAACCAATTACCTCCTCCGAGTTATGAAATACAAAGGGCCTCAAACCAGTGAGACAAAACTTGGCCTCAGCCCACACACAGACAAGAACATAGTGACCATATTGTACCAAAATGAAGTGGAAGGTTTAGAGGTGCTGACCAAAGATGGAAAATGGATAAGCTACAAGCCCTCACCACACAGTTTTGTTGCCATGATTGGTGATTCTCTCCATGTAAGTTCCATTCCCCCCTTCTCACTACAAACAGTTATTTAAATTTTATATCTAAGGGTAATTATAATTTTTTTTTCGGAACCCACCCTAATTAGTCCGGGCTGAGGGGGCCCATCAGAGTATTCCCACAACTTAGACCCTTTAGGTCGGTTATGGGACTAATATCTGGTTCGCTGATTGAACAGTGTTTTACCTCTTGGTTCTCGACCTCCCAATAGGAGTGACTCCACAAGGATTCGAACCCGGGTTCCCCAAATTATTCTCCTTATGAGGCAAGTTGCTTCCATTTGACCAACACCTTATTGGTTCGGTAATTATAATTTTAATAATTTGTATCGTTGAATGAAAATAAAATTAATGATCGAGATTGAATGTAAGTAAAAAATGACTTACACCAATGTAAACCGATCCCTCCTTTGCTGGCCAAACATATTAAAAAATGTTTTTTATTTATCATCCTGGATTTTTTTGCATTTACAGAGTCTTATTATTGAAAATTTAAGTTTTGAATTTCAAATAGATATATGTGAATAAAAAAAAGAACTTCAACATTGAAAAGGAACTAATAAATAAAGTAAAAACTTTATAAGTAAAGGAATCAATATATCTATTTTCTTAAGATTTTGGGCTTAATTATAGCAAATTTTCCTAGAGTTTTGAACTCCCTTAATGCTAACACATGAATTTTTCCAGGCATGGTCAAACGGCAGGCTGCATTCGCCGTTTCACCGAGTGATGATGACAGGGAATGAGGCAAGATACTCTGCAGGATTGTTCTCTATACCCAAAGGAGGGTACATGATAAAAGCACCAGAAGAGTTGGTGGACGAGGAACACCCTCTGCTCTTTAAGCCTTTTGATCACGTTGAGTTCCTTAAGTATTATTACACTGAACAAGGCCAGAGAGATACATCTTCTCTGCGCACTTTCTGTGGTGTTTGAGCTGTGATTAACTGCATGTGTATCATAGCAGTGTTGTGTGTTAAAATTTGTTAGATAATGATAAATCAAGCTAAGTAGAAAATTGTGGACACTAGAAGTTGTCTCCAAATTGAACTCTTATAGCCACTTAGTTGCAAAGTATGATTTTAACTTTGAATATAGATTTTGAATTGTCAAAAGAAGCTAGAGTTCGAATTGTATAAGTAAGTAGTGTTTGAATTGGATTTGAAATCTTTTGCTTAGGGATTAAGAAAAGTATATATTATTTTATTGTATGAAATTTGCCTATAAAAAGCTACCCCATTGTACCATGTTGTAATGTATGAGAATGAATATTGAGTGAAATAATCTCTCTTCCTCTATGTGTTGTTGTGTGAGTCTTAATGTGTGAGAATAAAAAATTTGATCCTGGGTATATGTGTTTTGTGATAACAATTGGTATCAGAGCTGGTTAAGTTCAGTGCCAATTGAGTGTTTGTGAGGAACAAGAGTGTTCTCATATTTACCAATTTTGTCTAGAGTCAGTGATATTTAAAAGTAAGAGATGGCAAGCAATTACAATATTGTGTGGTCCGGTCCCAAACTAGATGGGAAACTTGATTTTAGTTATTGGGAGATTTTGATGTCAACACACCTAAAGGCTCACAATATTTGGAGCTTTGTTGAACTGGGATTACAAGAAGGAGCTGATGCAACTGCTCAAAGGAGGGACCAATTGGCGCTGTCACAAATTCACCAAGGAGCTGATTATTCAGTTTTTGGCAAAATAGCAAATGCCAAAACTGCTAAAGAAGCATGGAACATCTTGAAGCTATCATACAAAGAAGTAGAAAAAGCCTAGAAATCCAAGCTACAATCTCTACGCAGAGAATACGAGGGGTATGAAATGTCTAGCTCAGAAACTGTAGAACAATATTTTTCACGTGTCACAAATCTTGTCAATAAGATGAGGGTGTATGGAGAAGGCATCCCATATAGAAAGGTGGTTGAAAAGATTCTTTGCACCATGCCAATGAAATTTGATCATGTGGTGACTACAATATTAGAGTCCCACGACACAGATACCATAACGATAGCAGAATTGCAGGGAAGCGTTGAAAGCCATGTGAGTAGAATCTTAGAGAAGACAGAAAAAGTGAACGAAGAAGCTTTGAAAAGCCAGGTGAATTTCAACACTATTGCAGAATCCAGCCAAAGCGTTGATGGTAGAGGTCGTGATTTCAACAGTAGAGGAGGAGGAAACTATAGAGGCAGGGGCAAAGGTAACTTCAGATGAAGAGGTCGTGGAAATTTCAACCAAGGGAGAGACAACAATTTAAGACCACCAAATCAAGGAAGAGGTGGAAATAATTTCTATCCTACCAACCGTGGAAGAGGACGAGGTAACTACTACCAAGAAAGAAGTAATTTTAATTGCTATCACTGCGGGAAGTTTGGTCATAAAGCTGCAGATTGCAGATCCAGAACTCAGAACAACTATCAGGCAAGCATTCTAGAAAATCAGTATCAAAATATTGGTGAGAATTTCGATAGTCCACTAAGTTTATTTCTGGCAAGCAATATTTCTGCTGAAGATAAAAATATTTGGTATTTGGATACTGGTTATAGTAATCACATGTGTGGGAAAAAAGAGTTGTTTTCTTCATTAGATGAAAATGTCTGCTCAATAGTAAAATTTGGGAATAACACAAATATTCTGATTTTGGGGAAAGGCCGAATTGCTATCAGATTGAAAGACGGTTCTCAAAACTTTATCTCTGATGTTTTCCATGCTCCTGGTCTTCATCACAATCTATTGAGTATGTGACAACTATCAGAGAAAGGTTACAACATGCAGATTCATCGGGCTACTGCACGTTGGTCGACAGAAATGGGAGATTCATTGCCAAGGTAAAGATGACTCCGAACCGCCTATTCCCTTTGAAAACTCAACATGAAAAAATTTCTTGTTTGAGTTCTGTAATTCTGAATGATGATTGGTTGTGGCATATGCATTTTGGGAATTTTCACTTTTCTGGTTTGAATTATCTATCATGAAAAGAATATGTTTCTGGTTTGCCTGTTGTGAATATTCCTAATGGAGTATGTGAGACATGTCAAATGGGCAAGAAGCACAGAGAATCATTTCCAATCGGAAGATCTTGGAGGGCGAGAAAGCTGCTGGAGATTGTTCACTCAGGTTTATGTATGGTTGAGGTGCCAACACATGGTGGTTGCAGGTATTTTATTACTTTTATTGATGATTTTAGCAGAAAGACTTGGGTGTATTTCTTGAAGCAGAAATCAGAAGCTTGTGATGCCTTTAAGACATTGAAGGCATTTGTAGAAAAGCAAAGTGGCTGTAGAATCAAAGCACTTAGAACAGACATAGGCCAAGAGTATTTTGCCTGTGCAGATTTCTCTGAGAAGCATGGAATTCAGCATCAATTAACGACTAGATACACGCCTCAACAGAATGGAGTTGCTTAAAAGAAGAACAAAACTATCATGGACATGGTGAGATGCATGCTGAGATCTAAACAAATGCCTAAAGAGTTTTGGGCAGAAGCAGTTGCTACGGCGGTGTATATTCTAAATAGGTGTCCATCAAAGAGTGTCCATGACAAAACACCAGAAGAAGCTTGGAGTGGAAGGAGACCATCAATCCGACATCTCAGAGTTTTTGGGTGTATAGCATACGCCCACGTACCATATCAGCTCAGGAAGAAACTGGATGACAAAGGTGAAAAGTGTGTTTTCATTGGCTACAGCACACTCAAATGCGTACAAACTTTATAATTTGGAGACGAAGAAGGTGATTGTTAGCCAAGATGTGACATTTGACGAAAAAGGAGTATGGGATTGGTCTTCAAAAAACCAAAAGGAGCCGGTGGTGATTTTTGAAAATTATGAAGAAGAGGATGGTCAGGAAGATCCAGCGCCTCAACCAGAATCATCTAGCATACCTTAAAGGCATCGTAGATTACCAGCCAGATTAGAGGATTATGTTGTAGGTAACGATAATGACCCATCTGATGAAGAAATTATCAACTTTGCTTTGTTTGCAGATTGTGAGTCAGTGACTTTTGGAGAAGCCTCAAATAGGCAGAATTGGAGAAAAGCAATGGATGATGAAATTCATGCCATTGAGAAGAATGAAACATGGGAGCTGACAGATTTACCTGCAGACAAAAAGCCTATAGGAGTGAAGTGGGTGTACAAAACAAAGTACAAGCCCAATGGAGAAATTGATCGATTTAAAGTAAGGTTTGTGGCGAAAGGATATAAACAAAAGCCAGGTATTGATTATTTTGAAGTATTTGCTCCTGTTGCGAGATTAGATACAATTCGTATGATTATCTCTCTGCCAGCCCTAAATAATTGGAAAATATATCAAATGGATGTTAAATCTGCTTTTCTCAATGGAACTTTAGAAAAAGAAGTATATGTTGAGCAACCTGCAGGATATGTTGTAAGAGGAAAAGAAGACAAAGTTTACAAATTGAAGAAAGCGTTGTATGGGTTGAATCAGGCACCAAGAGCGTGGTACAAGAAGATTGATTCCTATTTCATACAGAATGGATTTGAAAGATGCCCATTTGAGCACACTTTATATATTAAATTTGTTGATCCAGGAGATATTCTTATTGTGTGTCTTTATGTTGATGATCTAATATTTATTGGCAATAATCCAAAGGTGATTGTAGAATTCAAGGAGGCTATGATAAGATGCTTTGAGATGACAGATATAGGCCTAATATCCTATTTTCTTGGCATTGAGGTCGTTCAGCAGAATGGTGGAATCTTCATTTCTCAGAAGAAATATGCAGGTGATATTTTGAAGAAATTCAAAATGGAGAATTCAAAGCCGATTTCCACTCCAGTTAAAGAAAAGTTGAAGCTGGCAAGAGAAAATGATGGCAGAAGAGTAGATTCAACCAATTATAAAAGTTTGATAGGAAGTCTGAGATATTTAACTGCAACCAGACCAGACATTGTATTTGGAGTTGGATTGCTTAGTAGATTCATGAAAGAGCCACGTGTTTGTCATTTGCAAGGAGCCAAGAGAATTCTTCATTATATCATAGGTACTCTGACCGATGAAATTTTTTATGCCAGTCATAATGATGTGAAGCTTGTTGGATACACAGATAGTGATTGGGCTGGAGATATAGAGATGAGGAAAAGCACGTCAGGGTACATATTCAATCTTGGCAGGGCGCAATATCATGGTCTTCAAAGAAAAACCAGTTGTTGCACTCTTTACGGCTGAAGCAAAATATATAGCAGCAACCAGTTGTGCTACACAAGCAGTGTGGTTGAGAAGAATTCTTGAAGTATTACATGAGAAGCAGAGCACTCCAACATAAATATTTTGTGATAACAAGTCTGTAATTGCACTATGTAAAAATTCAGTTTTTCATTGACGATCCAAGCATATAGATATTCGATTTCACAAAATACGAGAGTTAGTAGAAGAGAAAGAAGTGATGACCAATTATTGTCCCACTGAAGAACAAGTAGCAGTTATTTTTACAAAGCCATTGAAGGTTGAGTTATTTTACAAGTTGAAGAAAATCCTTGGAATGATACAAGCTTGATTTAAGGGAGGCAATGTTAGATAAGGATAAATCAAGCTAAGTAAAAAAATTGTGGGCACTAGAAGTTGTCTCTAAATTGAACTCTTATAGCCACTTAGTTGCAAAGTATGACTTTAACTTTGAATATAGATTTTGAATTGTCAAAGGAAGCTTGTAGAAAGGAAGCTTGTAGAGTTTGAATTGTCTAAGTAAGTAGTGTTTGAATTGGATTTGAAGTCTTTTGCTTAGGAATTAAAAAAAGTATATATTATTTTATTGTATTAAATTTGCCTATAAAAGGCTACCCCATTGTGCCATGTTGTAATGTATGAGAATGAATATTGAGTGAAATAATCTCTTTTCCTCTGTGTTGTTGTGTGAGTTTGAATGTGTGAGAGTAAAAAATTTGATCCTGGGTATATGTGTTTTGTGATAACAAAATTTTCATTGGAATTAATAAAACTATGTGATATGTGTGCGCTACTCCAATTAATCAACCTTCATAGTTAATGTTTTATAGAAAAAAAAATAAAATCCTAGTGGTTGTAGGGGAGTGGATATCATATTGGGTTAGATTTTGAGATATTTTGGATATTGAAATATACTTGGGATGCAACTAATTAGCGTCTTTTGAGGTATAACATATAAAGCACGCCACATGTAAGGTTTAACTAGAGTGTCTCTATTTCAATTTGGATTGTTTTTAGTTAGAAGTGAATCGATTTAATGATATTTACATTGGTTAATATTAAATTGGACTAGACTGATTACATTTTGAAAATTAAACCAATCACTTGAATAAAATTTGATCTATTTAATCAAATTTTTATTCAAACTTTTTAACCATAGCTTTTTTTTTTTTTTAGAAAACAGGGTGAAAGTCACCTAACAACAACAAATTAAATGGCAAAAGACTACACGACAAGAAATCACTAGTTTGGCAATCGAATAGTTCGGTCATTAAACATGAAAATTAGGTCGTTAAATAAAATAGCGATCAAAAGAACTTGATTGCATTTTTGGTGGTCCTAAGGACTTAGCGACCGAATTTTCTTTTCATTCGCTCATAGAGACCTCGTAAATCAATTCGCTAGCTAACTTAATTTGTCATTGCTAATTGAGTCGCTTTACTATGGAGACCAAATTTAGTAACTGAATTGACAGTTGTTATACGATAGTCATGAATTTGGCCGCTAAGGTTTTTATGTTTTTTAAAAAATAACTAAATATCACTATAAAAAAAGTGTAAGTAGTGACCAACTTTTAGCGACCGATACATTCGGTCGCTAATTGCGACTGATCCTGCGACTGATTTGAGGATCTTCTATATTGGCCAAAAGTATGTATTCAGAGGCCGATTTTGCGAGCGAACAGTTCGGAGCAACACCTTCGGTCGCTAAACCAGTAATATTAAAAGTCAAAATTTGTTGACTAAATGGCGACCGATTTTGCGACCATTATTAATGTAACGGTAATATTTTAATAGGATAGCGACCGATTTAATTCGATCGCTAAAGCGCGTAAATGAAAATTAAAATGAAAACCATACCGCGACTAATTTTGTGACCGATATTAAGTAATTAATGTTAACGACGGAAATAACGACCGAATTTATTTCGGTCGCTAATATTAGAATCCCTATTGCGATTTCCCCTCTTTTTCCCCATTTTTATCTTTTCTTCTCTTTTCTCTTCTTCTCTGCTCCTCTCTCCTCCTTGCTCTGGCCGCGCCACCACACAGCGTCTGTGCTCCGATCGCACCACCACCTACACCACCAGTGCAGCCCCACCACGTACCACCGGTAAGAGCTCTCTTTTCTGTCTCGGTTTCTCTCTTTCTCTTCCTCTCTGCTTCTGATTTCTCTTTCTCTCCGTCTTTCTCCCTCGTTGCAGCGTCTGAGCCATCACCATCATTGCGCCTGAGCCACCGCGTACCACCACCAATCCTGCTCAGAAGCCCCCACAGTGAAGAAACTCGATCGTCTAAGGGTGAAGTCTATCACCCCCCCTGCTTGTTTGTTTAGTGCATTTGAGATGAAGTTTAGTTGCTCTAATTTGCAGTTGTAAATATTAGGTATATTGTAAAGTTTTATTTAGTTTTAGGTAATATTTTGAAAAATACACCATTAGAATATATCTTAAGATTTTGGATTAACAAGTAATATCAAGCTTAATCATGCTTCCTTCCTTGTTCCTTAATCTATTACTGTATTACATGTAGATTGGTATTAAATATGATGCCATCTTCTTAGCTAGTTGGACAGCGCACATCCCATAAAAGTAGCCCTCACTTATAATGAAAGAATAGATGTACTGCACTTACCTCCCTCAACCTTATTTGTCATCGTCTTAAACCTCTTTCTTCTGTTTCTTCAAGCTTTTTTTTTTTTTTTCTGCGATTAATTTTCAGCTGCTCATTGTAACGTAATTGGTGCTTTGAAGCGCCTTTCTTAGGAATCATCAGAGCTTCAGTTATCCAACGATATAAATATCTTTAACTTTGATAAATATTTTTAACTTTGATAATATGTGAAACTCGGATATTTGGCCATGACCCATGTGTCATGACAATGATATATGAAATTTAAAGGATTGAGATTCGCATGTTACTCGTTGAGAGACTCCAATTTAGAGGATAGATATAGGCTTTATTAGAAGAGCTACTATCTAATATGCTTAACTATCATTAGTTTGTATTAGGCTTTGTATATTTGTTTAGTTGTACTTTGTCCTTGTATTGGTTAAGCATATGGTAGTTCTCCTTTTCTGTTATAACCTCTTTCTGTCAGAGGTTGATTCTGTTTTTCCAATTAATTAGCTTTTCAGTTAGTTAGTTAGTTTTGGATCTCCTTGGGTTTGTTAGTTTGGCTCCTGGCTATATAAACCAGTTAGTCTTGAGTCATCACAGAACTTTTGTAATTCTCTTGATAGAAATCAAAAATATTATTCAGTTTCAATATGGTATCACAGAGCGAAGAAGATTTTGGGAAAGATGAGAAACCAAAATCGGGGAAGGAACCTCATACCTCCGGTGATAGTAGCAAACATTCTCCAAACCCAGCTTACTTGTTGAATTCCTCAGACAATCCAGGGATCCCGCTTGTGGCAGCAGCGCTTAATGGGGACAATTATCGAACATGGGCTAGGTCAATGAAGATAGTTCTGCGCGCAAAAAACGAAGCTCGGGTTCATCAATGGAAGCATTGAGAAGCCAGAAGCTGATTCCGATGAGTTCTTTAGCTGGGATAAGGCCGATTCTATGGTCTTGGCATGGATTCTCAACTCAGTCGATCCAAGATTGCACGCGAGTACCTCTCATGCCACAACTGCGAAAGAAATTTGGGACGCTCTCAAAGAAAGATTCGCCCAAACTAGTGCGCCTAGGGTTCACCAATTGTGGCGGAATCTTTGCTTACTCCAGCAAGAACCAGGTACGAGCATCAAAGACTTCTATACGCAATTCATGGGATTGCTTGATGAGCTTAGTGAGCTGCAACCTCTGCTTGAGTGTAGCTGTGGTGCGTCGAGGGCCTTGATGAAAAGAGAGGAAGAAAATCATGTTCA
Organism: Echinosophora koreensis; assembly: GCA_035048595.1. Taxonomy (NCBI): domain Eukaryota; kingdom Viridiplantae; phylum Streptophyta; class Magnoliopsida; order Fabales; family Fabaceae; genus Echinosophora; species Echinosophora koreensis. Next base: position 1,623,408 of record JAPCYP010000002.1, on the reverse strand, counting down.
CTTATTTCTTGGGAGCCTTGACAGTGAGCAATATGCTCATGTTAAGGCAACGATCCTCAATACAGAGCCTCTTCCATCTCTCTTCGTACAGTCTTTAATCATGTACTAAGGGAGGAAGTAAGGTTCTTGGCTGAGAAAGAAAGAAATGTCAGAAATGATGCCACTGCCTTCTACTCCAACAAGCAGAAAGGTCGTGAAGGATCAAGATTGAAATGTGATCACTGTGGTAAAATTGGACACATCAAGTCCAAATGTTTTGAGATAGTGGGTTACCCACCCAATTGGGATACAAGAAGGACACAGAGGAACTTCAACAAAGATTTCAGCAAGGATTTCAGTAAGGGAACAGCACAAACCAGTGCTCATTTTGCCTGTGCAGATGGTGAACAGAAGCAGACAGAAGCTGGACATGCCCTTCATGGAACATGTGTGAACCATGAGGGTATGATGGGTAATGTATTGATGCTTAAGGATCAATGTTGGGTCTTGGACAGTGGTGCTTCACACCACATGACCCATTTACTTTCCCATTTAAAGGAAGTAAAGAAGATTGATAAGCCTTTTAGCATCATTGTGCCTACAGGCCAATCAGTCTTAGTTGATAAAATGGGAATTGTTTATCTTGATAACAATATTAGGCTAAACAATGTTTTGTTTGTGCCTAGTTTTAACTGCAATTTGATTTCCATTTATAGACTAACACAAGATTTAAATTGTAGAGTCATTTACACTGCTGAATTCTGTCACATACAGGACCAGGATTCGATGAAGAAGATTGGATCAGGTGAACTCAAGAATGGAGTTTATGTGATAAAGAGTTCAGAAGAAGGAAGTTCCCTTACTGCAGTAGAAAAGGATCAGACCACCTTGTGGCATGCAAGGATGGGACATCCTTCAAATAAGGCTTTACAGTATATTTCCACTTTCCTCAATTGTAAATTTGATTTTGATAAACTGTCTTGTTGTGATATTTGTCATAAATCTAAACAGTGTAGGCATAGTTTTAAACATAGCAATAATAAAGTTGATGAGCCTTTTGCTTTAATTCACTGTGATTTATGGGGAAAGTATCACACACCTTCACATAATGGATCTCATTTCTTTTTTACCATAGTTGATGATTTTACAAGAGGAACTTGGGTATACTTAATGAGAGAAAAGACTGAAACTAGCAATCTTTTGATAAGTTTTCACAATATGGTGAAGACACAATTCAACAAAAGAATAAAAAGGGTTAGAAGTGATAATGGGACAGAATTTCTTAACACTTCTGTTAAGAAATTTTTCCAACAAGAAGGCATTATACATGAAACTTCATGTGTTGCCACACCCCAACAAAATGGTAGGGTAGAAAGGAAGCATAGGCACATTTTAAATGTTGCTAGTGTAACATCCATTATTTTATGTGTGGTTTACGTATGATGATTAGGTTTAGGACTTGAATTAAATTTTTGAGATGTGGTATGAGGCATAGAGACCTTTTCATGTTAAGTACGCAGCTTTTCCGTGTGAGTTTGAACGTAGAGACCAATTAGGGTTTCCCGGTTAGTGTCTTTTAGATATTTGAGGGTGGAACAATAAATTTGGAGTTAGAGATGAGATTAGGCATTTTTTATGGTTGCAGATTGTTTATTAGGTCCTAATGAGCATATATCCCAAATTTGGAATCAATCGGACGTCGAACGAGTTCAGAACGCGACGAAATGCGCAAACATGTGTTGCTGCCCAGAAGCCAGCGCTGAGCGCTGGACTCCTAGCGCTGAGCGCCCAACGGGCAGACATGCACACTGACGCGTGGTGCTGACGTGTCCTGCATGCAGCGGTCTCTGGCCAAACCCAGCGCTGAGCGCTGGGTATCAGGCGCTGAGCGCCAGGCCATCCGAGGAGCAAAATAAAAGAGGCTTCCAGCCTCATTTGAGCCATTTTTTCCTCTTGCAACTCAGAGCAAACTTAGAGAGGAACCAGAGAGGGTTTCATAGAGAGGAAGTAAGAGAGAAAACCAGAGAGAAATAAGGAGAAAGGAGAGTGAAAGCAACACAAAAACTCAAACCCCATGGCTGGAAGCTTAGAACTTGGGTGAAGCAGCCTCTGAAAATCGTCTCCCACACTTTCTTTTACCGTTGGATTTCGGTCAAACTTCAGAGGGAGGTTCGAAACTAAGGGTGTTGCTTATCCAACGGTTGAATTTTCTTCAGGACTTCTAGAATTCGAGTTATTCAACTCAGAAGCAAGGAGGAAAGCCAACCCGAGTAGCCCCTGACCAGCCACATTGGGAGGCTCGATCCAGACTCGTTTACCGTTGGATCGTGTTGAAATTTTTAGAGAAGGTAAAGGAGATGTAGTTATTTTAACTGAACGGTTGCATTTATGAATAGAGGTCTAGATTGTATTTTTCGAAGCCAAAACAGAGGCGGGTTTAACAGTATTGTTGGCAGATTTTGAGTTTCTAAGTTGGGTTTTCAAACTTTGCCTTTAGGTGAAATTTTGGAGGATCTAGGGGTGTAATCGGGTTGGGTTGGTTCGGATTTGAACAGGAACCTAATCCGAACCAATCAAAAAGGTTCGGATCGGTTCGGTTCCTGGTAATTTTTGGTAGCAAATCCGAACCGAACCGAACCGACCATGTTCGGATCGGTTCGGATCGTCGGGTTCCCGCCTTTTTAAAAAAAAAAATGAAAACTTAGATTTCTCAGTTTTCTCCTACTATTCCTGTTCCAACATAGCATCTAACACAAAATCAACATTCAACAACACCACATGATTCTAGAATTACAGAATTCCAACAGAAAAATCAACAAATTGCCACAAATACTGTCAAATAGTCCAAACATGAAAGCATGAGCAATACTAAAATCAAAATGTTCACCAAAATACATTAAAAAAAACACAAAATACATCCAAAATATCATATTTGCTCTTCATCTCATTTCAATCATTTGAGAAGTCTTCTTGTAACTCCTGCAATATATGAACAAAAATGAGATAAATACTAAATACATGTTTATAATGAATGAAGTCTAAAACAACAAAATAATATTTTACCTTAATCCAAGGCCATAAATTGACTACTAGTGTTCCCAATATCCTGCTGCAATTCATTTATCTCTGGAAGCTCTAATAATATAATAATACAAAAAATATATAAGAAAGTCTAAAAGTCTAAAGATATCAACTTCAATGATAAGTTAATTAATAACTTTTTACCTGAATCATCTTCAGCCATATGACTTTGTAGATTAGCAACTTTTTCAGGTTTACTCCTCAACCAATTTTGAGTACAAATCAAAGCTTCTACTGTGGAGGGATGCAATGAACTACGGTATGGGTCAAGAACACGACCCCCAGTACTAAATGCGGACTCAGATGACACAGTAGACACCGGGATAGCTAATATGTCCCTAGCCATACGAGAAAGAACATGATACTTCACTGTCTTGCCTCTCCACCATTTGAGAATATCAAAATCATCACAATAGTCTTCAACATCATCTTCAATATATCTTTCCAACTCATTTCTCTTCAGCTCACCTTGCTTCCTCTTTACCTTTCGTATGAACGCACCTTTACATGATATTTCACTCTCTTCATTTTGACCACCTTGTGCTTGAAGAGTACTATCTGAGGGTTGGGCATTAGAATCACGAGCATCATTGGGAATAGGATACCAAACAACATACTGAGCAAATATTTTTTTGATAAGATCTTTCAATTTTTGTAATACCTCTAGTGACATATCCGAACTGAATATCTGATCCAAACAACACTCAAAATACTCCATTTTATATCTAGGGTCAAGGAAAATAGCCACCAACAATAGATAATTCAAATGCTCAATGTCCCAATATTTATCAAATTTTACCTTCATATTTGATGACATCCTATACAACACCTCATCATCACTTTGCATCCACTTATTCAATGTAGCTTGGATTTCACACCACTTATCAAAGAAGGTATCAGAAGTGACATGCAATGATGCAGAAAAAGTAAGGGTAGCATCATAGAAAATCTTTAAAAACTTAGTGAAAACACGAGCACGATTCCAATCATCAATAAGAGGAGCACCCCCTTCACTATCAACAAATGCTACATAAGAGTGGTCATCAAATTGTAAGCGAACAAACGCCTTTTCATACTTTTCAGCTATGTCCAACATCAAATAAGTGGAATTCCACCTAGTTGGCACATCAAGCACAAGCATTTGACCCATGGTTATATGTGCCTCCTCGACACACCTTTTAAAAGAGGCCAATCTTTGTGGAGATGACCTCACATACTTGCAAGAAGCCCTTATCTTTGCAATAGAACGATCTAGTTCCTTCAACCCATCATTCACAATTAAGTTCAAGATGTGAGCACTACATCTCATATGCAAATACTCCCCTTTCAATATGGTAGTACCATTCCAATCATCCATGCCTCTAACCAAATATGACATGGCTGTGGTGTTAGCACTAGCATTATCTACGGTTACAGTGCAAATCTTGGTAATTCCCCAATCTTTTATGCATTTCTCTAAAGCTTTTCCTATGGTTTCCCCCCTATGGTCTGCAATCAAACCAAAACTCAGTATCTTCTTTTGCAATTCCCACCCCTCATCAATAAAATGGGCAGTCACACACATATAATTCATGTTTTGAATGGAAGTCCAAGTATCGGTTGTAAGGGAAACCATTTGATAGTTTTGTTCCAACAAAGATTTCAAAACTGTTTTCTCACCCCTAAAGAGTAGCATGCAATCCTCTGCAATGGTCACACGACTAGGGATTTTAAATCGAGGTTGAGCCACACTCATGAAACCTCTAAAGCCGGGGTTATCGACAAACTTAAAAGGGAGCTCATCAATTATTAGCAACTTAGCCAAAGCATCTCTGCAGTCTTCTTGCTTAAACTCAACAAGCCTCATACTTATAGTGTTATCATTCTCACTTTGTTTTCCTAGTGCAATCATTTTTTGCTTCTTATCAGTGTTACTTGGGTTTTTAGAACACTTAGTCATATGTTTGTTGAGGTTAGATGTCCCATGATTAGTACTACTGCAAGCATACGGTTTGCCACAATAGATACAGATAGCCTTATCACCCTCTTTCTTAAAATGCTTCCAAGCCAAAGATGGAGGTCTACTGGGTTTTTGTTTGGGACGTACCTCTTGTGCAGTCTGTGCAGATGGAGCAGGAGCTTCAATCTGAGGCATCTCACTGCTTGAAGGTGTTTCTGTTGGTGGAGTAGGTGCACTAGAAATTTGAGTCCCATTTGTATCTTGATTCTCAGTCATTTTGCAGCAAATCTAAGGAAACAATGAATGCACCCAGCTCAGAGATGATTGAATCATAAAGAAAGAAAAAAATCATTGAATAAAAAAAAACCCTAAAATCAGAAATTCAAAAATCAAAAAACCCTAAATGCATAAACTGATTACCTAGCTCGCTAGCTCAGAGTGTGTCGTGATGGAGTGTGGTGGCGAGGTGGAGGGTGCTGCCGTGCTGGAAGGTGGAAAGGCCGAGAGGTGGGGAGATTTTTGACCCTAGGCGGCGTCGCGATGGCGAGCTGGGCGTCGCGATGGAGAGCGTCGTGATGGGGAGGGGGTGGAGCCGTGGAGAGCGTCGTGATGGCAAGGAGGCGAGGTGGAGACTGGAGAGGCGGCGGCGCCGTTCGATCGAGGAAGAAGAGGGAGGCGCCGATCTGTCGAACTCGATGGAGAGGTGGACAGCAGAGCGCGGTGATGGCGAGGTGGAACCGTGGCGAGGCGGAGAGGAGGCGGCACCGTCGGTCGACGAAGAAGAGGAGGCGGCGCCGTTTGGTAGTACCAGGTCGAGGTCTCGAGGAAGAAGAAGAGGGACAGTGTTGTTTTAGCCTTTTAGGGTAAGTGGTAACGGGTATTTCAGATCAGAGCCAGAGGAACGTTTTGTTTTGTTTTTTTTTTTAAATTATATAATTAAGTATTAATAATATTATTTAATTAGGGTTCGGTTCGGTTCGGTTTTGTCGGGTTCAGATTTCCAGGAACCGAGAACCGAACCGAACCAGGTCGGGTTGCAAGTTTTTAAACCGAACCGAACCGATGATCCGATCCAAACCACCAAAACTGGATCGGTTCGGATCCGCCGGATTCGTGGATCGGATCAGATCCGCTTACACCCCTAGGAGGATCGGAGGCCTCGGCTGAAGTGAGACAGAGTCGTGAGAAGTCGGGAAGGAGTCGTCTCGCTTCGTTTTCGTAGCCATACGTTTTTCAGGTGGGGGAAAGAAACCATTTAACGTCGGAAACGGCGCAGTTACATTTAGTTCGATAATGGCGTAGGGCGACCTAAACCCTACTCGAGAGCGAGTAACGGACAATGTCCATGTCACATTGGGGACTACTTAGTGGTACCAATGATGATATTGAAATTGTGCGTTTATCGTCGTTACGATAAAAATATATTATTCTGTTACTTTATGACTGGCTGTTGTGACTGCTTGGATTGATTGCGTTATTATGATGATTGATGACTGATAATGAGTGTTGGTATTTCCTATTAAAATTATTATTATCGTTATTATTATTATTAAAATTATTATTGTTATTATTATTATTATATTGGAATTGATGCCATGATTGATATGATGACATGATGCCATGATTAATATGATGATTTGATGGAATAATGTTATGATGCCATGAGTGTAAGGATTATGAGTAGAGTTTGAGTAAGTGATGAGATATGATGAGCATTGATGATGTGTTGGGGAAATCATACTTTATGTGTTAGTAGTGCCTAACCGAGACGATTGACGTTATATGATGATGAGATTTTATTGAGGTTATTTATGAGGTGATGATGAGCGGTTAGGGCACTAGGGGGTGACCTGAAACATGGTCTGTGATATGTGGACCTGAAACATGGTCGTTTTGTGGACCTAAAACATGGTCGTAGGGGTCTATTCCTCGGAGGGAGAATTCCCGGGGTCTAGGCTAACGGCGGACCGTCCCAGACATGATTTCATTTTAGTTGCAGCTATAGTTCATGCGTTGCATGAGCACCCTGGCCGGGGTCCAGAGGTGTGCACCGGTTGTGTAGCTATAGTGCCATTGCTTTGCATGGGCACCCTCCAGCCGCGGACGAGGGTGTGCGCCGGGGCCTCTGGGACGTGTCGATTGTTGTGATATCCGGATATGGCCGACTACCTGAGAAGATTCATATAGCATTTGCATTGCATCATGATGGGGGTAGAGGAAAGACCCTAGATGTGGATTGAGGATGTTTGTGTTATATATATATAAACTATATTTTGGGAGATGGATGTTTATCGTGCTATTATAGAATTAAATGTCGCTAAACCCTTTCCACGTTTGATGTTATATGGCTTCTTATCCCCTTTTCTTTTGTTGTATGTTTGTACATATATGTTTTGTATATCAGATCCAGATCGTGTTGATGGCGCACTGGGATCATCCGTGGATGACTCAGGACCCGGGGTTCCCCCTCTCGGGGATCTTTGAGGTTGAGTGCTTAGATCCGAACGGGTGGCTCGTGGACCCAGTCACTCGCTTTGTTGTGTATACGGGTCCTACGTCCATCACCTCCGGGTTCGGACAGGGAGCGCCGATAGGATTCGTCGGCACGTTCCGCTTTGGCACTACCCTTCCTTTCCAGGTAGGACAGCCAGATGGACACATACCGCCGATGCCGCCGATGCCAGGCATGGCCCCAGATCCCTTCATGGTACCCTTTGAGGTAATAGTTCCAGGACTTGCACCGGCACCGGCACCAGGACCCGAGTTGGCACCTATCCAGGAGGAGGACCCGGTTGCCCCCGCCCAGGACCTGGCACCCCTTCCAGAGGTACCAGCGCCTCCAGAGGTCCGGGCTATGGTTTCAGAGTCTTCTCGAGTATCTACCAGACAGTTTCATCCCCGTGATAGTAGACTTTACCGACGGAGGTTTCAGAGGCAGTCGGACAGGAGCTTGTCCAGTGAGAGCGGAGGAGTGTCCGGACCTGCCGGACCACGGGATGCAGACGAGGGTGGTAGTATTTGATGGCTCGGGCCAGTGCCATCTGTATAGGTGTGAGTGAGGTTTTGTTGTATTTTGAGAGGGGATGGGGTGTGGAGAGAATCGGCGAGGCATCTTCCCTTTTTATCTTTTGATGTATTTTCTTTATGTTATGCACCACCGTTTTGTATATATTTCGGGATCCTACTGATGGGAATCCCTTGACAGTTATGTATTAGGAGATGATGTATATATTTATCTATATATATATATGTGTGATGTATGTTGATGTATCTGCATGTTATCTAGTTACCTTTTAAGTTTTAAATTTTCTGCTGTTTTTGAATATGCACGCTTAACGATAATAACGAAATTAGGCTTTAATATTTTGGGTTTTTCTTGAATGGGACGTTGGGGCGTCTCATTTGGTGGTATCAGAGCAGTTCGGTTCTGAAACGGACCGTGAGGACTCTGATTAGGGTGAACTGGCCATTTAGTTGGATCCACATTGGATACCGGCTATGCTTAGAAGTTGGGTAGTGAGTCCGATGCGACATCTTTATGGCATATAGTATTTATATTCCAGTTTTATGTAGTATTATATGTCATATTGATGTGGGCTAATGATTTCTTTTGACAGGATCATGGCTCGAGGCAGAGGTAGAGGACGAGGTAGACGTGGTGGTGGTAGAGCTATTGAGGGTGTCGAGGATGAGTATCAGCCAGCAGCAGGAGTTGGTGGTGGAGGGGAGTCATCCGAGACTCTCCAGACTATCCATGAGTTAGCATCCGTTCTGTTGCAGCAGGCGCAGCAGAACGCTCAAAGGATGCAGAGAGAGGCAGAGTTACAGGACCAGCAGGATAGGAGGAGAGCTGCTGAGGCTGAGGATGCAGGTTTGGCTACCTTTCTGAAAGGTAAGCCACCACAGATCGGAGGAGAGTATGACCCAGAGCGGGCTGAGTGGTGGATACAGGAGCTGGAGAAGATCTTCGACACTATGAGATGTAGAGATAACAGGAAGGTGACTTATGCCGCCTTCATGCTGACTGGAGGAGCCGAGTCATGGTGGAGAGGCAAGCAGAGATTGCTTGAGACTGAGGGCAGGATGATCAGTTGGGATCTGTTCAGGGAGTGTTTCTTCGAGAAGTACTTTCCGCGGTTAGTCAGACGCGAGAAGGAGAGAGAGTTCATGAGTCTCCAACAGGGAGACAGGTTTGTTGGTGACTATGCGGCCAAATTTGAGGCCCTGATTCAGTTTTCTGAGTTCTACCAGAGATTTCCAGATGAGGATTGGATATGCCGGAGATTTGAGGAGGGTTTACGGCATGAGCTGAGGAGGGCTATAGTGCCCTTGGATATTTTGAGCTTCCCAGAGCTAGTAGAGAGGTGTAGTGCCATTGAGAGTATGGACTAGAGGCAGGCTGCAGAGCAGAGACAGCAGCGGAGTGGGGGTCCTACCAGAGCAGGTAATCAGAGGAGAGGGGATAGAGGTTCTCAGTGGAGGAGAGCACCATACGCTAGACCCGGACAAGGTACTCAGACAAATACACTACCAGTATCAGTGAGTAGAGAGGGCCAGCAGTAGAGAGGCCCAGTATGTTTCAGATGCGGAGGTCCGCATTACATCAGAGATTGTACGGATAGATCGGGTTGCTTTGTCTGTGGCAAACCCGGTCACCTTGCTAGAGATTGCCGACAAAGAGCAGGGCAGCATCAGCCAGCTGCCGGTAGAGGAGCCAGTAGTTCTAGAGGTGGATCTGGGAGAGGAATCCCAGCAGTAGGACGACAGACCGCCAGACCTCAGGCCAAGGGGAAGGTGTTTACGGTGAGAGGATCTGAGTCCTCTCAGTCTGCAGATCTTATTCAAGGTATGTGTTTACTATCTGGCAGACTCTCGCGTGTGTTGTTTGACTCAGGCGCTACGCATTCATTTGTTTCACATGAGTGTGTAGATCATTTACATTTGCCCGTTTCTCGATTACCATATACTTTGACAGTATCTACCCCTACCAGTGATCCTTTGATCACCATGTCTGTTTGCCTACAGTGTCCTATCGTGGTTGAAAATAGGGCATTCCTCGTAGACTTCATCTGTTTGCCTATGCAACAGATAGATGTTATCCTTGGCATGGATTGGCTATCGGCCAACCATGTAGTGTTAGACTGTGCCCAAAAGACTTTATCCTTTCTTGAGCCTTCTAGCATAGTATCTGCCAATGAAGGAGCAACTATGAGGAGTGATGATTCTCAGCAGTATGTGATGCTTTTCTCTTTGGAAGCTAAGGAGACTCCAAGTATAGATTCTATGCCTATCGTGAGAGAGTTTCCCGAGGTTTTCCCTCCTGATGTTCCAGGTTTGCCACCAGAGAGGGAGGTTGAATTCACCATAGATCTCATGCCAGGGGCAGGACCCATATCAGTAGCTCCTTATCGGATGTCACTAGTGGAGTTGGCAGAGATAAAGAAACAACTGGATGATATGACGAAAAAGGAATTCATCAGACAGAGTGTATCACCGTGGGGAGCACCAGTCTTGTTTGTGAAGAAAAAGGATGGAAGTGCTAGGTTGTGTACGGATTATAGGCAGTTAAACAAGGTTACAATCAAGAACAAATATCTGTTGCCTAGGATAGATGATCTGATGGATCAGTTGAAGGGAGCTTCGGTGTTTTCTAAGATAGATTTAAGATCAGGATATCATCAGATTGGGGTAAAGAAAGAGGATATACCTAAGACCGCTTTCAGGACGAGGTATGGGCACTATGAGTATCTAGTTATGCCTTTTGGTGTAACTAATGCCCCAGTAGTGTTCATGGATTACATGAACAGGATCTTTAGACCGTTCCTCGATAAGTTTGTAGTGGTGTTCATAGATGATATTCTTATCTATTCCTGTAGCCGGGAAGAGCACGAGGAACATCTGAGAGTGGTGTTGCAAGTGTTGAGAGATAGGCAGTTGTACGCTAAGCTATCCAAATGTGAATTTTGGTTAGAGGAAGTACAGTTCCTAGGTCATATAATCAATAAAGAAGGGATAGCTGTGGATCCAGTTAAGGTAGAGGCAGTGATTAGGTGGGAGAGGCCTAAGTCAGTAACAGAGGTGAGAAGTTTCCTAGGATTAGCCGAGTATTACAGGAGGTTTATTGAGGGTTTCTCCAAGATTGCGTTGCCTATGATGCAGTTAATACGAAAAGGTACGGCGTTTGTTTGGTCAGAAAGATGTGAGGAGAGCTTTCAAAAGCTAAAGGAGAAGTTGACTACATCTCCTGTGCTGACATTACCAGATCCATTAGGACAGTTTGACCTGTACTGTGACGCGTCATATCAAGGTTTGGGTTGTGTTTTGATGCAAGAGGGAAGAGTAGTGGCTTATGCTTCCCGACAGTTGAGGGTTCATGAAAGAAACTACCCGACCCATGATCTGGAATTGGCAGCCATAGTATTCGCATTGAAGATATGGCGACACTATCTGTATGGAGCTAAGTTCAATGTATTCAGTGATCATAAGAGTTTAAAGTATCTGTTTGATCAGAAGGAGCTGAACATGAGACAGCGTAGATGGATGGAATTTATTAAGGATTATGAGTTTGATCTTCAATACCATCCTGGGAAAGCTAATGTTGTGGCGGATGCACTGAGTCAGAAATCTTTGCATGTATCCGCGATGATGGTGAAAGAGATGGGATTGCTTGAACAATTTAGAGATTTGAACCTAGGTATGGATTTGGCTGAGGATAGAATATGCTTAGGTATGATCACTATCAGCAGTGAGTTTTTGAGAGACCTCAGGTTTAAGCAAGTTCAGGATGAATATCTGCAAGAGATAAGTCGAGGCATAGATGAAGGGAAAGTGTCAGAGTTTAGGAAAGGATCCGATGGTGTGTTGAGGTTTAGAGATCGGATATGCGTGCCCGAGGACTTAGAGACTAGGAAGATGATCTTAGAGGAGGCACATAAGAGTAAGCTGAGTTTTCACCCGGGAGCCACCAAGATGTATCAAGATTTGAAGAAAATGTTTTGGTGGCCAAAGATGAAGAAGGAGGTGGCAGAGTATGTTCTATCATGTCTAGTGTGCCAGAAAGCTAAGATAGAGCATCAGAAGCCTGCAGGGTTGTTACAGTCCTTGGATATCCCAGAGTGGAAGTGGGATAGCATAGCGATGGACTTTGTGGTTGGATTACCACGAACTCCGAAGAAGTTTGATGCGATTTGGGTTATCATTGATAGGTTAACGAAGTGTGCTCACTTCTTACCTATTGGTGAGAGTTATAGTCTTGAGAAGTTGACCCAAATTTACATCAAGGAAGTAGTGAGGTTGCACGGTGTACCATCGAGTATTGTCTCCGATCGGGATCCTAGATTTACATCTAGATTTTGGAGACAGTTACACAATGCTTTGGGAACCAAGTTGAGGATGAGTTCAGCTTATCATCCTCAGACGGATGGGCAGTCAGAAAGAACAATTCAATCATTGGAGGATCTTTTAAGAGCCTGTGTGTTAGAACACGTTGGCAGCTGGGATGAATTCCTACCTTTGATTGAGTTCACATACAATAACAGTTTCCACAGTAGTATCGGAATGGCACCGTATGAGGCTCTCTATGGGAGAAAATCCAGAACTCCGTTGTGTTGGTATGAGACTGGCGAGAACCAAGTGTTGGGTCCCGATGTGGTGCAGCAAACAACGGAGCAAGTCAGGAAGATAAGAGAGAAAATGAGGGAAGCACAGGACAGGCAGAGGAGCTATAGTAATAAAAGGAGGAGACCCTTAGAGTTCCAAGAAGGTGATCACGTGTTCTTGAGAGTCACTCCGAAGACTGGAATTGGCAGAGCTATAAAGTCTAGAAAGCTCACTCCCCGATTCATTGGACCATTTCAGATTCTTCGACGAATTGGTCCAGTAGCCTACCAGATAGCCTTACCCCCTTACCTTTCCAACCTCCACGATGTATTTCATGTTTCCCAATTGAGAAAATATTTCCCCGATCCTTCTCATGTAATTGAGCCAGAGTCAATACAACTCCGAGAGAATCTAGAATATGAGGCTCTACCGTCTAAGATTGCAGATAGAAGGATTAAAGAACTCCGTGGTAAACAGATTCCCCTGGTCAAGGTCATCTGGGATAGTGTTACCGGAGATGCTACTTGGGAGCGTGAGGCAGATATGCAGCAGCAGTACCCCCATTTGTTCTCAGGTATGTAATTCCGGGGACGGAATTTCTTTTAAGAGGGGTAGAAATGTAACATCCATTATTTTATGTGTGGTTTATGTATGATGATTAGGTTTAGGACTTGAATTAAATTTTTGAGATGTGGTATGAGGCATAGAGACCTTTTCATGTTAAGTACGCAGCTTTTCCGTGTGAGTTTGAACGTAGAGTGGTCAATTAGGGTTTCCCGGTTAGTGTCTTTTAGATATTTGAGGGTGGAACAATAAATTTGGAGTTAGAGATGAGATTAGGCATTTTTGATGGTTAGAGATTGTTTATTAGGTCCTAATGAGCGTATATCCCAAATTTGGAATCAATCGGACGTCGAACGAGTTCAGAACGCGACGAAATGCGCGAACATGTGTTGCTGCCCAGAAGCCAGCGCTGAGCGCTGGACTCCTAGCGCTGAGCGCCCAACGGGCAGACATGCACACTGACGCGTGGTGCTGACGTGTCACGCATGCAGTGGTCTCTGGCCAAACCCAGCGCTGAGCGCTGGGTATCAGGCGCTGAGTGCCAGGCCATCCGAGGAGCAAAATAAAAGAGGCTTCCAACCTCATTTGAGCCATTTTTTCCTCTTGCAACTCAGAGCAAACTTAGAGAGGAACCAGAGAGGGCTTCATAGAGAGGAAGTAAGAGAGAAAACCAGAGAGAAATAAGGAGAAAGGAGAGTGAAAGCAACACAAAAACTCAAACCCCATGGCTGGAAGCTTAGAACTTGGGTGAAGCAGCCTCTGAAAATCGTCTCCCACACTTTCTTTCACCGTTGGATTTCGTTCAAACTTCAGAGGGAGGTTTGAAACTAAGGGTGTTGCTTATCCAACGGTTGAAGTTTCTTCAGGACTTCTAGAATTCGAGTTATTCAACTCAGAAGCAAGGAGGAAAGCCAACCCGAGTAGCCCCTGACCAGCCACATTGGGAGGCTCGATCCAGACTCGTTTACCGTTGGATCGTGTTGAAATTTTTAGAGAAGGTAAAGGAGATGTAGTTATTTTAACTGAACGGTTGCATTTATGAATAGAGGTCTAGATTGTATTTTTAGAAGCCAAAACAGAGGCGGGTTTAACAGTATTGTTGGCAGATTTTGAGTTTCTAAGTTGGGTTTTCAAACTTTGCCTTTAGGTGAAATTTTGGAGGATCGGAGGCCTCGGCTGAAGTGATACAGAGTCGTGAGAAGTCGGGAAGGAGTCGTCTCGCTTTGTTTTCGTAGCCATACGTTTTTCAGGTGGGGGAAAGAAACCATTTAACGTCGGAAACGGCGCAGTTACATTTAGTTCGATAATGGCGTAGGGCGACCTAAACCCTACTCGAGAGCGAGTAACGGACAATGTCCATGTCACATTGGGGACTACTTAGTGGTACCAATGATGATATTGAAATTGTGCGTTTATCGTCGTTACGATAAAAATATATTATTCTGTTACTTTATGACTGGCTGTTGTGACTGCTTGGATTGATTGCGTTATTATGATGATTGATGACTGATAATGAGTGTTGGTATTTCCTATTAAAATTATTATTATCGTTATTATTATTATTAAAATTATTATTGTTATTATTATTATTATATTGGAATTGATGCCATGATTGATATGATGACATGATGCCATGATTAATATGATGATTTGATGGAATAATGTTATGATGCCATGAGTGTAAGGATTATGAGTAGAGTTTGAGTAAGTGATGAGATATGATGAGCATTGATGATGTTGGGGAAATCATACTTTATGTGTTAGTAGTGCCTAACCGAGACGATTGACGTTATATGATGATGAGATTTTATTGAGGTTATTTATGAGGTGATGATGAGCGGTTAGGGCACTAGGGGGTGACCTGAAACATGGTCTGTGATATGTGGACCTGAAACATGGTCGTTTTGTGGACCTAAAACATGGTCGTAGGGGTCTATTCCTCGGAGGGAGAATTCCCGGGGTCTAGGCTAACGGCGGACCGTCCCAGACATGATTTCATTTTAGTTGCAGCTATAGTTCATGCGTTGCATGAGCACCCTGGCCGGGGTCCAGAGGTGTGCACCGGTTGTGTAGCTATAGTGCCATTGCTTTGCATGGGCACCCTCCAGCCGCGGACGAGGGTGTGCGCCGGGGCCTCTGGGACGTGTCGATTGTTGTGATATCCGGATATGGCCGACTACCTGAGAAGATTCATATAGCATTTGCATTGCATCATGATGGGGGTAGAGGAAAGACCCTAGATGTGGATTGAGGATGTTTGTGTTATATATATATAAACTATATTTTGGGAGATGGATGTTTATCGTGCTATTATAGAATTAAATGTCGCTAAACCCTTTCCACGTTTGATGTTATATGGCTTCTTATCCCCTTTTCTTTTGTTGTATGTTTGTACATATATGTTTTGTATATCAGATCCAGATCGTGTTGATGGCGCACTGGGATCATCCGTGGATGACTCAGGACCCGGGGTTCCCCCTCTCGGGGATCTTTGAGGTTGAGTGCTTAGATCCGAACGGGTGGCTCGTGGACCCAGTCACTCGCTTTGTTGTGTATACGGGTCCTACGTCCATCACCTCCGGGTTCGGACAGGGAGCGCCGATAGGATTCGTCGGCACGTTCCGCTTTGGCACTACCTTTCCTTTCTAGGTAGGACAGCCAGATGGACACATACCGCCGATGCCGCCGATGCCAGGCATGGCCCCAGATCCCTTCATGGTACCCTTTGAGGTAATAGTTCCAGGACTTGCACCGGCACCGGCACCAGGACCCGAGTTGGCACCTATCCAGGAGGAGGACCCGGTTGCCCCCGCCCAGGACCTGGCACCCCTTCCAGAGGTACCAGCGCCTCCAGAGGTCCGGGCTATGGTTTCAGAGTCTTCTCGAGTATCTACCAGACAGTTTCATCCCCGTGATAGTAGACTTTACCGACAGAGGTTTCAGAGGCAGTCGGACAGGAGCTTGTCCAGTGAGAGCGGAGGAGTGTCCGGACCTGCCGGACCACGGGATGCAGACGAGGGTGGTAGTATTTGATGGCTCGGGCCAGTGCCATCTGTATAGGTGTGAGTGAGGTTTTGTTGTATTTTGAGAGGGGATGGGGTGTGGAGAGAATCGGCGAGGCATCTTCCCTTTTTATCTTTTGATGTATTTTCTTTATGTTATGCACCACCATTTTGTATATATTTCGGGATCCTACTGATGGGAATCCCTTGACAGTTATGTATTAGGAGATGATGTATATATTTATCTATATATATATATGTGTGATATATGTTGATGTATCTGCATGTTATCTAGTTACCTTTTAAGTTTTAAATTTTCTGCTGTTTTTGAATATGCACGCTTAACGATAATAACGAAATTAGGCTTTAATATTTTGGGTTTTTCTTTAATGGGACGTTGGGGCGTCTCAGCTAGAGCCCTTAGGTTTCAAGGAAATCTCCCTCTAAGATTTTGGGGTGACTGTGTGTTGGCTGCAACTCACATTATCAATAGAACTCCTAGTATAGCTAATGATGGCATAACACCCTATGAGATGCTTTATAAGAAACCTGCTACATATGACCATCTTAAAGTTTTTGGCTGTATGTGTTATGCTAGAAATGCAGCCAAACAGAGAGATAAATTTGATTCAAGGGCAGATCAACGTGTGTTCATTGGCTATCCTTTAGGACAGAAGGGCTGGAAATTGTATAACCTTAAAACTAAAGAAATTCTAGTCTCTAGGGATGTGGTATTTTATGAGGATGAATTCCCTTTTGGCATTAATGAAGAAAATCAAACTAGAAAGGATAGTAATCAACCTGAGCTACAGCATAGTATGCTTCACTTTCCTGATGAAACTGAGTCCATAGAGGATGAAAACCAAAGGAATGCTGAGAACATTATTGTTGACATTGAAACCAATCCTGACATAAATACTGATCAGGGTGTTCAAAGTGAGGGGGAGGCAGAGGTCCTGCCCCAGCTAGGCCAAACTGTTGAACCTAGAAACAGACAACCACCAGCTTATCTTAGGGATTATTATTGCCATTCTGCAATTAACAATCCCACAAGCAAATCCCTTGATCCTGCTCCTAAGGCTCACATAGCTTATCCCATTTCTAAATATGTTAAGTATGAACATTTCTCTGAAAAATACTTAGCCTTCCTTGCTGCCCTTAGTGAACAGCAGGAACCTAAGAGTTATAAGCAAGCCATCCAAAGGACAGAATGGAAAGAAGCCATGAATCAAGAACTAGAAGCTTTAGAATCTAACAAAACCTGGGAGCTTATGATGCTTCCTAAAGGAAAAAGGGCCATAGGATGCAAGTGGGTCTACAAGCTAAAACATAAGGCTAATGGTGAAATAGAAAAGTATAAGGCAAGATTAGTAGCTAAGGGATATACACAAATAGAAGGAGAGGACTTTAATGAAACTTTTGCCCCTGTGGCAAAAATGACTACTGTGAGATGCTTACTTGCAGTGGCAGTTGCTAGGGATTGGGAGCTCCATCAAATGGATGTGAGCAATGCCTTCTTACATGGCAATCTAGATGAAGAAGTTTACATGGAACCACCTCTAGGGTATAGTATGCCTAAGGAAGGAATGGTGTGCAAGCTCAAAAAGTCTCTATATGGACTTAAACAAGCCGCAAGGAATTGGTATTCCAAGCTGTCTGAATCTTTAATTGCCTATGGTTTTTCTGAATCACAGGCAGATCACAGTTTATTCACCTACACTCACAGTTCTGTTTTTATGGCTGTTCTAGTGTATGTGGATGATCTTGTGATTGTTGGTAATTCCAACACTGCCTGCAATGATTTCAAAAGGCACTTATGTAATTGGTTTCACATGAAAGATCTTGGTCCTCTAAGGTACTTTCTTGGAATAGAATTAGCAAGAAGCAAAACTAGCCTATTTCTATGCCAAAGAAAGTATACTTTAGACATTCTAAATGAGTGTGGAATGTTGGGATGTAAGCCTGTGAGCTTTCCTTTAGAACCAAATCACCAATTAGCATTAGACCAGAGTGAATATTTTGATGATCCATCACAATATAGGAGACTCATTGGAAGATTCATATATTTGACCATTACTAGACCTGACTTAACCTTTTCTGTTCATGTTTTAAGCCAGTTTATGCAGGGACCAAGACAAAACCATTGGAGTGCAGCTTTAAGAGTATTAAGGTACTTGAAATCATCTCCAGACAAAGGAATTGTCCTGCCAAAGGAAAATGAACTAAAGCTGTTTGCATATTGTGACTCGGATTGGGCATCATGCCCTTTAACTCGAAAATCAGTCACTGGTTACCTAATGAAGTTGGGAAATGCTCCAATCTCATGGAAAACCAAGAAACAAAACACTGTCTCAAGGTCCTCCAGTGAAGCCGAGTATAGGGCTATGGCTCATGCCACTAGTGAAGTAATCTGGCTGCATACTCTGTTCCAAAGTCTTCAAATCAGTTGCTCCTCTCCAACAACTCTTTATTGTGATAATCAGGCAGCTCTATATCTTGCTGCAAATCCGATTTTTCATGAGCGCACTAAACATATAGAAGTGGACTGCCACTTCATCCGGGAACACCTCCAAAAAGGAGTAATCAAAACAGAATTTTTCTCCACTAAACACCAACAGGCTGACATTCTTACCAAGGCCTTAGGAACTAAGATGTTCCAGGATCTCAGTGACAAGATTGGAGTGCAACCTCCCCACACTCCATCTTGAGGGGGAGTATTAGAAGAGCTACTATCTAATATGCTTAACTATCATTAGTTTGTATTAGGCTTTGTATATTTGTTTGGTTGTACTTTGTCCTTGTATTGGTTAAGCATATGGTAGTTCTCCTTTTCTGTTATAACCTCTTTCTGTCAGAGGTTGATTCTGTTTTTCCAATTAATTAGCTTTTCAGTTAGTTAGTTAGTTTTGGATCTCCTTGGGTTTGTTAGTTTGGCTCCTGGCTATATAAACCAGTTAGTCTTGAGTCATCACAGAACTTTTGTAATTCTCTTGATAGAAATCAAAAATATTATTCAGTTTCAATAGGCTTGTAGCTTTTTTGTTCTTTGTATTAATTTTAGGATTTTATAGTGTGCAATACTATAAGATAATAAATTCCATCAATGTGTGAAGAAGCTTTGAATTCACTCAATAATGTTGTTTCCTTTTTAAAAATATGCAATTTTTCTTGCATCCTTATAGATTGTGAATTTATTTTAGGGACTTCTGTTTGAATATGCTCTTGATTTTGAGGTGGTGGATTTGTCATCTTTAGTTGAACCAGGGTCCCTTCGTCCCCTCTCCCTTTCCATAGGTAAGCTTTCCCTTTGAGTTCTCTGTGATTTTGATGCTTATAGTTTGAGCTTGATTGAACTTAATGAAATTTGATTGTGACGTTTCCGTTTTCTTCCAGCACTGCTCGATCTTTGTCACTCTTTATCATTTTTTGCTCGGAGTTGAGGTAAGTTAAATTCTCTCTTACGCCTTGATTTGTGTGGTATCTGTAATGTGTTATGCGAGGTTGTGTTGTTTGTTAGTGGAGAGTTCTCAATAGGACGTGATCCTGTCCGAAAGGCGGGATGCTGGTTGTGTGATGATAATTTATAGATGATGCATGTGTTTGCCAATTATGTATTGTTTATTAGTGGAGAGCAGAGCTCAATAGGATGTGATCCTATCCGAAAGGCGGGATGCTGGTTGTTTGCTGATAATTTATAAATGATGTATGTGGTTGTCAATCATGTGTTGTTTGTTAGTAGAGAGCGGAGCTCAATAGGTTGTGTGATTCAGGGGTAATGCTGGTAAACATAATCATGGTTTTATTTTTTGTTAGAGTTAATTATTTACGGAAGCCTTAGTTTCCTGTTTGAGATTGCATGCTCATTGTATTGAATCTTGAATTGTCCCAATGGGACGGTTTTGGGAGAAACCTTTTCCACACTTGTATATTAGTCATTTCCATGTTCAAATGCCTTATATACTTGATGAAATCTTGGTCTGATGCATTTCGTTTTGTTCTCCGGGTACATACTTGATCGTGGTGGATCTCACCGTGCTCGAGTCGTGTACTTGGAGACCGACAAGAAATGTTGTCGAAATTTCGTTAAGTATAAGGCATTTAAATAAGGGAATAACTATTATTAACCGAGTGTGATAAAGGTTTCTTCTCGAATGGGATAGGTTCATACCTTGTCATAAGAAGGAGATTGATGGAGATCTTGGAATGCACCATAATATATATAAGTGTCGTTGTAGGTTGCTCTGTCTATTTAATTGGCAGAAATGGAGATTCCGAAGAATCGGAAATAGATGTATCGTAGGTTGGATCGGAATAAACGTCTTAAGGAAGAGTTTAGAGTTGGAGTGGGTGAGTTTATAGAGTTTGTTGTTAGCCATGAGAGATTTATAAGGCGGGGCGATGATCATTTGAGATGTCCTTGCTCAAGCTGCAATTGTAAAGCTTTCAAATACATGGATGGAGTAGTGACTGATCTTTATGAGAAGGGGCTCATGCCTAATTACTATTGGTGGAGTAACCATGGTGAGTCGTTGCCCGATTTTAACCCTGCGGTGTCCGAAGGTTCGTACTATAGAAGTGGTGAGTGAAGGGAAGAATTGAATCCATACGAGCAAATGATAATGGATCATGTGTTGCACTAGAAGAATATGGGGGAGAAGATGGTGGAATGGGTTCTCAATACACAGAGGAGTATCCGAATCCCGAAGCTCAAATATTCTTTGACATGCTGAGTGCTCAAGATTTCTGTTGTGGGAAGGGTGTCGGGAGTACACGAAGTTGTCGATGTGTATGGAATGGTTGAGTATCAAATCTGATTATAATATGAAAAAAGGATGTTTTAATCGCCTTGCCATGTCTATGACCAAGGCATTGTCGGAAGACAACCGTATGCCTACTAGATTTTATCATGCTAAGAAGTCTGTGGAGAACTTGGACCTGGGGTGTTTGAAAATTGATTGTTGCCCGAATGGATGTATGTTGTACTACAAGGATGATTCACTAGAGAGCATAACATGCTGCCATTTTGTGGTGCGGATCAGTACAAGAGAATCACTAGGAGGGGCATTGAGAAGAAGACCGCTCTAAAAAAGATGTGATACTTTCCGCTCGTCCCGAGACTTACAAGATTGTACTCTTCAATGGCCACTGCATGTCACATGAGGTGGCATAGTGAGCATCAGAGGGAGCAAGATGTCTTGTGTCATCCATCGAATGGAGAAGCTTGGAAGCATTTTGATAGGGTGCATATGGCATTTTCGCAGGACCCTCGGAACGTCCGATTGGGATTATGTACGAATGGATTTAATCCTTTCGGGCAATTTAGAAAAGTTTATTCTTGTTAGCCGGTTATAATGACTCCGTACAATCTGCCCCTTGGGATGTGAATGAAGCGGGAGTTTATGTTCTTAACAGTCATAATTCCGGGTCCGTCTAATCCAAAAAGGAAGATTGATATATACTTGCAGCCGCTGATAGATGAGTTGACAACATTGTGGAATGATGGTGTGTTGACTTATGACATATCTTTGAGGCAGAATTTCATGATGAAAGTAGCTTTGATGTGGACGATCAATGACTTTCTAGCCTTTGGGATGATGTCGGGTTGGATGACCACGGGGAAGCTTGGTTGCCCAATATGTATTGAGCGATCAAAGGCATTCACACTTAAAAACAGTCGAAAGATCTCATATTTTGATTGTCATCATCAATTCCTCCCGCAAGATCATCCTTATAGGAGGAACAAAAATGCATTCAAGAAATGTTCTGCGGAGACTACCCCCCCCGGCGCACGCGCGCTTGTTTGGTCCCAATGTATGGCGGAGAGTAGAGAATTTACCGCTTAGAGGTTGTCATATTGGAGAACGCACCTACTCTGTCACAACATTGATGTCATGCATACTGAGAGGAATGTGTTTATGAATGTGTTTGACACTGAGTTAGACATCAAGGGGAGGACAAAGGATACAAATAAAGCCCGATTGGATTTGGAGGAAATTTCTAACCGGAAGGAGCTTGAGTTGCAAGACGGTGGTGGTGACAGACTTATCAAACCGAAGTCAAGTTATACACTAAGTAAACCACATAAAGTAGCTGTCTGTAAGTGGGTTAAAGAACTGAAGTTGCCTGATGGGTATGCTTCTAATCTGGGTAGATGCGTGGACATTAAGGAAGCAAAGTTACATGGAATAAAGAGTCATGATTGTTACATATTCATGCAACGGTTGCTTCCCATTGCGTTCGACTCGTTACCGAAACCAATTTGGAACCAACTTGTTGAGTTTAGCCATTTTTTCAGGGAGCTGACTTCGACAACACTAAATGTGAAACAATTAAGGGATATGGACGAGAATATACCCGTATTGTTATGTAAGTTGGAACAAATCTTCCCGCCGAGTTTCTTTGATTCAATGGAACACCTTCTAATTCATCTGCCTTACGAAGCAAGAGTTGGTCATCCAGTCCAATACCGCTGGATGTATCCATTTGAAAGGTATACAACATCAAATATTTTAAGTTATATTATACTCACAAGTCGTTGTTGTGCTTTCCTGAAATGTTTTAATTATTTGTATGTATCCATCTTAATTAGGTTTTTGCAATCCCTAAATCACAAAGTCAAGAACAAGGCCCGAGTAGAGGGTTCCATTTGTGAAGCCTACATAGTAGAGGAGACATCCAACTTTGCATCTTATTACTATCCGAATGAAATTGACACGAGAAGGACTAGAATGCCTCAGAATGTTGATTCGGGTGAAGGCTATTCAACTAGTCCTCCTATATCAATATTCAACTATCCGGGCAGATTTAGTGGAAAATCAAAGGGATATTTCTTGGAGCAACGTGACATTAATGCTGCTCATTTATACATCCTTCAAAATTGTGAAGAGGTGGCATCATATTTAGAGTAAGTGTCTATATTGTGTTTCATAAGTTCAATTGTCATTTATGGTCATGGTTATTAATCGCCCTGCTTTTAACCTCACATGTGTAGGATGTATGCCAATTTTCTAAGGGAGATCCAACATGACATTTCGGAAGCTCAAATTGATCGAGAAATTACTTCTCACTTTCATGTATGGTTCAGTAAATATGTAGATCAGTGTCTTCATTTGTTGCAGTACTTTTTCTCTGCTTAAATATATATGGTTTAAAAGTTCGATTATTAAAATTTGTAGGTACTTAATCCAGTAAATAATGTTCAAAATCCATTGTTGACTAATTCGGCATGGGGGCCTAAAAGATGGGTTACATCATGGAATACTTATATTGTAAAGGGATATAAGTTTATCACAAAACGATGGAGTGAAGGAATGCAGTCATGTAATTATGGTGTTTAAGTGCGATCCATTGATGGTCAATTAGAGGATGATTTTTATGGGATTCTAACTGACATTCTTGAATTTGAGTATACCGGTTTCCCCGTGATGAAGTTAGTTCTCTTCAAATCTGATTGGTTTGATCCTACTCTTAAGATAGGGACAAAAATAGAAAAAAGGTTTGGCATTGTTGAAGTTAGTCAAGATCGTAGGTATAATAAGGCTTATGACCCATTCATTTTTGCACAACAAGCAGAACAGGTTTGTTACACGCCATATCCAAAAGGACATCAAGGCTGGTTGGGTGTCATTAAGATAAAGGCTCGTAGTATAATTACTGATGTCATAATCAACCAGCCTGAAAAAGAAGCTCCTTACCAAGATGATGAGTTTTCAGGGCCCCACATATCGTTGGATATTACGCCCAACAAAATTGTTAATTCTCTGGTGGACGTTTCTGGCGATGGGGAAGATGTTGAAAGAGTGTTAATGGATCAAACTGGGTTGGAAGAATCTAGCGAAGGCACATTCCAATCAAGTGAGACTGAGAGTGAGGGTGAATTTAGTGATACAGAATATACTTAGGAAATTTATGTAGTATTCATTGTGTTATGTTTATTCATTTTTTAAATTGTTGATTAATTAGTTAATATTTATACTATGATGTAATAATTTTATCATTTTTTAAACACATGGCAGATTCCTCTATAGGCAGAGGGCAGCGTGGTGGTCGTGGCAGAGGTCGTGGTAGAGGTCATGCTGGGAGAGATCCTCCCACCACCGACTCACCGACTACTGATCCGGTCGCCCCAATTAGTACATCTGTGGACGGGCCTCAGGGTAATTGATCAGCACCCATTACGCTGCCCTCAGATGTTGGGACACAGGCTGGACCGTCATCATCCACACCCGTGCCACGACCATCATCATCAGCGGCGCAGGAGGGCCGTGATTCATATGACCGGAGGATTCTTCTTATTCCCAGGGGGGATAAAGAGTAATCTAATTTAATTTTTTAATATAAATATCATTAATTTCCATATTAATTTTTTTTTAATTATTCATAACTATAATGCTTTAATTTTCCTGCAACTTTCTGCCCGTGAAGGGCCCTTCTGATTTGATCGCCAAAATCATAAAGCAGAAGCTTGATGATGCATGGCCTCCTTGGAAGGGCATCCCTGACGACCATAGGGACCAGCTGTTTAAAGAATTTAAGGTAATATTTTATTATGTTATTTAAATTTAAATTACATTTCATGTTAATTTAATTTTAATATATATAAAAATTGCCTAACAAGTGTTTGTTGTTGAAAGAGTATCAGTGGGATCCACGTTTGGAGAACATCATCACTTTAAACTTGATTATTTTAGCGTGTTATTTAATTAGTTTTCATTTTTTACTATTATTCTGAATTTAACAATTTTTTTTTTGTATGCAGACTGCACAGAAACAACGACACCCCACCGCTGTGGAGTTGGTGGAGAGGACGAAGAAGTTAAAGTCGGGGGAATGGGTCAACGATAAGGCCCGTAACTATACGGTAAGTAAAAAACCATTTTAGTTAAAACTAGTAACTTATATTAATATTTGTTAATTTGTTAATATTGATTGTAAGTATAACTAAATCTCTTCAACTGTAATTTGCAGTTCAACTTTAACTACAAGAAGGACGACACCATATCACATGCCTCACAGGATGAGGCTTTGACTGGTGAGGGTCCCCACTCTCCTGTCTCCGTCGACAACAATGCCATATATTTGGAGGTCGTTGGGGGCAGGAACAAGAAGGGGCACGTGTGTGGCCTCGGACACTTGGGCAGCGAGTTTATCGCTTCATCGTCCGGCACGCTTGCTCCTTCCTACGCGGATACCGTCCTTCCCGAGCAGGTCAACCAGATGCGGGACACCATCACCCAACTGAATGCAGAGCTTAGGGAGAAAAGGGAGAGGGAGCGGGTGATGGCGGAGCATATTGCACATTTGACATAGGCACACAAGCAGTTGATGCAGACGACGATGAAGCAGGGCCAGACACTGCAGCAGATGAGGATCCAGCCTCCAGTTGCTCAGGATGCTGCTCCTCCAGTTCCGCCATCGTCTGCTACTGATGATGCTGCTCCAGAGGGCGAGAACATGGCAGACGCTGGTGGCACAGACGGTGAGGACGGTTGGTCGCCTCCGCCTCCGCATCACGACTGACGTTCATTTGTATTTATTCATTTTCTAGAGTTTACAGATTTTTCTTGTATGACATTTATATTTATTTATATAATAATGTGACTGAAATAGCAACCAAAAAATCCGTCGCTAGGTGTAAACCAAATTTCAGTATAAATAATTTATTAAATTAAATATTATTTAGCGACCAAAGTTGCGACCAAAAAGCGATCACCATTTTTGGTGAACCAGAGTAGGAGACCAACCCACATTGCGACCTATTTAAATAATTTAGCGACCGAAAAATCGGTCTCTATTTTGCGACCGAAATATAAATTTGGTCGCTAAGTGTTTTCTGCTACGCCCATATTTCGGTTGCTAATTTGGATAGCGACCAAATTTTGATGTTTAGCGACTAAATTCTTCGGTCTATGAATTCGGTCGCTAAACATTTTTTTTGTAGTGTATTTTTCTGCCTCACGTTTTCGCAACCAAAGAGGCAATCACCAATTCGGTCGCTAAACCTTTTTTGAATTTCTTTTTCTAATAATTGTTGTAAATTAAATATTATTAACAACAAATAAACAATATTACATATTTTCTGGTTTATTATTATTGACACAAAAAGATATTAAACATATTAATATTGTCAGTATACCATATGTTAAGCCAATTCAATTACTGAAAATAACATTAAAAATGTACCATAAAATAAAAATAAGTCAATCCAAATGAAAATAATAAAAAATACGAAAAAAAAATCTCAATATGAGGCTGTGTCGAAAGGATCACCCTTGGCGGCGACATCCTTTGGAGCTGGTGGTGGTGCAACAGGAGGAGGCTGGATTCTTCTGTCGTAATACTAATCACGGCGTCCATCAACCTCTCCCTAGCATCCTTTTCCACTAGCTTGGTGTTCGATCAGGTGATCGTCTCCTGAATATGCTCGAACTACTCCAGAATGATGTAGGTCGAGTGCGATCGAGTAGGCCAACCAAAAGATGAAGCCACGAACTCATCGCTCTAGTGGCCAAGCTCATAAACGCACCCCTTCTTATTCTCATCTCTGACGACCTCCAAATATGTGCTGCTTATTATCATCATCATTGATTGTTTCTACCATCATGATTTTGCTTATGCATTGCCCCTCGAAATTTGCCTGGTTTTACAAATCCTTTTTCTTACTTAATTTTTCTAAAATCACAATAAATGTGTCAAAGTTTTCCAAGGTATCAGGTTATAGCCAATTCTTCCCATAAACAATAAAGACCTTGTTTCGCACGCACACATGCACGTATGCACGCTCACTCCTACCCACATACGCTCGCTCATAAGCACCCATGCTTTCTCGCATAGACATAAGATGAGATGAGTGTGATTCAGAAAGGGAATTGAGAAAGAAAAAAACGAGGATTGGAGAACTAAGTTAGGGCTTTTAGAATCGAACCGACAAAAGGCTTCTGGTGAGGGACCTTATAGTGACCCAAAAAGCGGTCACTAATTTCAAACTTCTTTATTTTATTATTTTGTTTTAATTTGAATTAATTATTTATCAAAAAAAAATTCCTTCAAAAGTAAGCTTAAAAGACTTACTCCAAATTCTCATCCTTCAATTTATTCTAATCCAATGGAATGTATACATATGTGTGAATAACAAGGGTCTTATCTGTTTTTTCGGGATGGGAGAGGGGGGGAGATGATACTAAATTAAAAGAGTACACTGAGATGAAAAAGGAAAGCATGCAAATAGATCACCAATAAAAATTCAACTATATCATTTACTATTACACTTTCCATCCTTTTGTGTTTTAGAGAGAAACATGCCCACAACCATTAAATTGATTTGCATTGACAACCATTAACTTAGTTTGCATTGGAGTCTTCCGTGTGAATTTCATAGAGAAAATGACCAAAATTTAGAAATATATAGTGTTGCATTAAATAATGTATGACACTTCAAATGTTCTCTTTTAAATCTACTTTAGAAATATTGCTGCAAATACCATCGTAGTTAGCAAATGGAGTTTCGTTGACCAGTTCAGCATTTCACCTAACCCTGTTTATATACACGAACAAAATCAGCATAATGAAGCGAGCATTTATATCTAAACTGATCTAATCAGTCCTTTGTTAAGGAATGAAAAAAAAAATTCACTGAAAAATTAGGTATACGAAGAACGGTAACCAATGCTTTAAAATGAAAAAGAGAAAATTTTTATATTGAAATTTGGTACATTTGTTATTTTGAGTGATAAACTTGATTTTCTAATGAGAATCTACTTTTTTTATTTATTTATTTCTTAAATAGTGCCCTAAGGACACATTACCCTACGTATATTATTCCTCCAAATAATTGAATACATTAGTTCTCAATTAAAAGTTTATTTTCTTGATTCCTTAACCAGTATCCTAGTCTTAATTTAAAATTCCCTCAACACACTAGAAGTTTCCCATGAGTTTTTGTTTGAAACCTACCATCGTACAATCTGCTAAACATTACCTCAGTTTTAAAACTTATTTTGTGGATGTTTGTTTTTGCTTAATTACTCTAAAAATGGTTTTTTACTTAAAATAAGTTTTTTTTTTTTAATTAGGTTGAATTGCACTTTTGACCTCCTATTATTGGTCATCTGGGATTTTGGTCTATGTTATTTTTCTTTAGGACATTTGGTCCTTCTATTTTTTTCAATGTTACAAATGTGGTCCTTCCGTCTAATGTTTGTCAATTTTTTCAATGATCAACTGAGAGAAACCACTGCTCTAAGTACATAGAACTTGTAGTTGACCTTGTCCCTCCTTTGCCTCTCTGCTTCAACATGATTCAATGGTTCTTTTCTGTCATTTATGGCTTTCGTCCATTCTTTCCAGGACTGTTTCTTTGGTTTCACCACAGGGTCCTTTCCATATAAGATTAACAGGAGGTTCTATGCGCTTAAACCAGTAGTTCCTCTCTATTGATCATTGAGAAATTAATGGACAAAATGACTGAATTTGCAATATTGAAAAAATATGAAGACCAAATGTCCTAAAAAAAAATCATAGGAACCAAAATCTCACATGATTAATAGTATGAGGACTAAAAGTGAATTTAAGGCTTGTAATTATATTAGTGATATCCTTAAAAAATATAGGTTATATCAGGTAGTTTTTCACTTTTGGTTGACTTAGTCATCTAATGATAATTTATACCATTAGTTTTATATCATTCAGTGACCAATTTAATGACCTGTATATCTTGAGATGAGATCAATTTGACATATTTATAAGGTCATGTTTGAGAGTTTTAAAGGAGATACAGTGAAGTGACTAGTAATGTAGTGAAGTGAAAATGTAAAAATATATCACTTTATTGTTGAAAGTTCGATGAGGGAATGAAGAGGGATTCCAAACCCCCAAATTGAAGTGTATGAAAATTGGAAGGTTTGAGTGGGATAAAATGGTTTAGGTTGCGATCCTTAACCATTCCATTCCATTAGTCAAGAAAATCCCAAGTAATGAGTTAATGCCTTTTTATCACTTCTCTTCGTTACTAACCATTCTACTCCATTGATCCAAACATAACTGCCTAAATGAAAGAATAATATATCATGTCACACATATTTTTGAATTACCACAATATTTATTGTTAAAAAAATTCATATAATGTTATGAAGCATTTATGTTCACAATGTAATAAATTAAATATGTAAAAATTGATAATTTAAGATCAGTGTGAGGTTTAAGGCCTCCTGTTCTTATTCTTTTCTCGCCTCCTATATATAAAAACTAATAGAGATAAAGCAAGTTCAATCTACTAATTAAAAAAAGCAAGTTCAGATGAAGTTTTGTAGGCAGTTGTTTTACCTGTTTGAGGGGAGCCAGAGTTTTTCAGGTGGTGGAGGAGTTTGGGAGTGATCTGGCCCAATATCAAGACCGCTACAATCTGCTCCTAAAGAGCCTGCCCAAAAAGCCTAAGATTACTACTATACATTTCATAAATAAAATGTGTAGGTGATGTTACATTTAAATATAAACTTACTCCCCAATCAAAATTGCAAATGAAATAAGTATAAGTTATACCAACTCAATATGTTCAAGCTAAGCACGAAAAGAGACATAATATATATATAGGATCCGTTGACATCTTGACTTACACCGAACCTGGATCGTTAAAATTATTTAATCTTACGGTCCAAAATAATTCAGTGAAATTTTTTCAAAAATTTTAAAAAAGAGCCATGTGACTCTATGATAAGATTAAATAATTTTAACGAATCCTAGCTTTTATATATATATATATATATAGGATTTAATTGATATACACTGACAGTGTAAAGTTTTTTTACACTGTCAACCAATCAGAAATTGACACACCATCACAAATCTTTGATTCTTATCCTAACCACCTTAAAAGTCCTCAATTTCGTGATTTCTGATTAGTTGTCATTGTAAAAATCTTTACACTGTCTGTGCATAGAAATTAAACTCATATATATATATATATATATATATAATTAATCTAAAACTCAAATAGATCATAGACTAAGGGAAAGGGAAAAGAAAAAGGAAAGGATGTTTACATTTCTTAAAGCAAGTCAACTTTGGATCGTTGAGCAGATTGGCGGACCCTTCATTGCATTGACACCTAAATCCAGAGCCATCTCTCACACATGTTCCATCTCCACACACATTCAATAAACAAGCTGTACGTAAAACACAAATTGGGAGTTTTTATTCATATTTTGTTGATCAGCAAAATGTTAAAGAGTTGAAAGCTATAGTGAATATACGGTGGGTATTGGGTACAGGGTACATTTGTTTACTTTAACTAAACATTAAAGCAATAGTGACTGATGAGCTTACGGTCAGACAAATTTAGAAGTGGAGGTGAAGATGGTGGGGGAGATCCATTACCACATCTGGAATCAAAGGTACCTGCAGCTCTCATCCATATATAATTCAGCATCTTTTTATTTTGAATGAATGAAAACTTATAATTATGGATTATGTTTAGGGCACTGATTAAGGAAAAAATATGTTATTGAAAAATTAAATTTGTCACATTTCACAATATAAAATGTATCAATTTCCAATGAGGATTTTCTTTTCTTAGATCCTTAATCAATATCTTTTAGGGTACTAGTTAACATTCTCCTATAAATTTTTTTATAAACATTGAAATTGTTATTAAATACCCGGATTTAATTGGTGCATTGTCGGTGTAAAAAATTTACACTGTCATACATAAAATGATTTGTGATTGATTGACAATATAAAAAAAAATTGTATACTTCTGTCTTAAAATGCAACTCCCTTGATATTTCGGTGTCCAGTTTAGGCATTCTTTACCTTATATCATTAGAAAAATAATATATTGGTAGATCTCTTACAAAATTTTACAAGTTTTGAATTTCTTTTATTAATTCTTGTTAGCTTTTTTAATGTACTTAACTTTTTTTTTTTTTGGTAATGTTGGAAAGAAACACAAACAACAAAAAGCTTAACGGAGGAAAGAAACCCCTAAATATATATTTAACTTTGACAATTGCTTATGATTTCAAAGAAAAATTTATGGAGAATCCAAAAAAAAAAAAAATGAAAGAAAAAATTATGGAAGTACACAAATTACATGCTTTAAATAAATAAATAAAATTTAATCGGACTTTTCCGCAGAATATTATAAGCTAATAACGTGAATGCCATAACTTACCGATACGTAAGTTTTTCAATGATATACTCTAATAATCTACTAAATTTTTAGAGAAAATAATACATAATCGAATTTAGAGAAAAAAGTGCATTTTTATGTTGTATTATTGCCAATAGCAATCCAATCTTTTTAAGCTCCATTGGTTTAGGAGATCTTGCAGCTATTTGTATTTTGTGGTCTATATCTACAGGAGGATCATGTTCTATGTGGTTGAATAGTCCAATTATAGCTTATGATTCTGTTTTGGTTTCTTAGTGTTGCTGCTGCTATATTGGCTAAACTTTGTTGATTTGGTGGCCATTTTTAATAGGGTAGGGTTTTTTTATTGAGTGTCATGGTTGTAATGTTTACGGGTTTCGGTATCCCTTAATAACATTCTTTTGCTTATAAAAAAAAAACAAACATAATCAAATTTATGCAGAAATTGCAAAGGCCTGCAGAGCTAGTTATCAAATGTTAAGTTTGATTTCTGCAAATAGCATTCCTTGTTTTACAGTAATTTTGTGGATATATAAAAAATTGTATAAATTCGGCACATCCTACAACAGACAAGGTAAAGCCCTCTGTACATTCCAAAGAACATTGTGTGAAGACAAACAAGAATAGAGACAGATATAGAGAGCAGGGCGACAAATACAATAAGCTCTATAAATTAAAGAAGAAACCAAGGTGGCAAAAACGACGAACATGAGAACCTATGTGTTTTCTTTCCTTTTCTTTTGTATTTGTTCACTTATAATTAAAATATGTTGCATTATAAATTTATTTAAAGTATAACTATTAGTAATTTTGCATGGTTAACCAATCCTTAATTGTCATATTTCTAAAAATATATTGACTCTATGATAATTATATTAAAAATTACACATAAAATGAGTTGTGATTGATTTACAATATAAACATTAACGGTGAATACACTATCCAAAATAACTCATTTATTTGTATTTGTATGTAACATATAAAATGAATACAATGGCGAGCCAAATTTTATCACTTTTATTTTGATATATTGTTTATATAAAGATACTATTAACTAATCATGCATTTATACATATGTGGCTTTTGAGTATTTATGAGAATCAAATTAATTTTAAAAAGGCAAATGCTAACGAGTGTCCTAAGGGCATTGTTTAAGAAATCTAAAAAAAAAGGTAAGTTTCAATAAATAATTATCTTAATTGAAATAGTCTAACCCTTTTAATAATATAACAATATATCATTGAATAACACTAAAATTACACTAACCATAAGTTAAAATTAAATCCATTATCTGTATGTTTAGAGATCAACATATCTATATATCTTTTGTTCATGAGAGGGAATGGATATATTATAACACATTTCGATCTAATTCTTATCTTTAAGTTGTTTCATTTATTTCCTGTAAATATAGCTAGATAGGGTTATAGAATAAGAAGATCCCTCACAGTTAGGAATAACGCACGCGGGGAATTCGAAGGTGCCAATGTTAAACTTCTTCCAGCCAGAGTCACACTCGCATTTAAAACCGATCAATTCACTCTGAGAAAGCTGGCATGTTCCTTTTCCACAATATACTATTTTACACACACCAAGATCATCTGCACAAACACCACCAAAAATGGTATTATACATAACAGCTACACACTATATATATTAATCAAAACCGATCAATATATATAGAATGAATTAAAGAAGAACAAAAAAAAAAAAATTTACTATACCTTGTAGTGAGCTAGACATTAACTGTGTGGAATTAGTAGCAGGGATGTTGCAATTGATCAAGAGAGTGAAGAAGAAGAGATGAAAAGGAACAAGAACGAAAATTCTCAATTTGAACGTTTCCATTCGGAAGAAAAGAGGGAAACGATATTTCTAGTTTGATGAGATAATTTAATTATAAGCGATGTAACCTATGAAATACAGCTTGGAATGAAGGTGTAAGTATAAGCTAACCTGCAGGGATATATATAGCATACCTTACCTAGAGACTCTTGAGTTCAATTCCGTTTCTATTTTCCAATTAATGTTCTATTTTGTTTTTCTTAGATAAATATTTGGCCAGCTACACGGTTAAAGGAACTATGCAATATTCTATCCTTTATTCCCATTTTTACATTAGATGGTTTTGGTTCATGATTTTTTATTTCAGGTAAACTATATTATTATCGAGAATATTTCTTTTCCACACTCAAACATGAGAATGAAATTTTTAACTTTCGTTCACAAATTTTATTTTCAGACATATTTTACGGCTGAGAATGATTTCCCTCATGAAAAACTTTCAATCTCATATTATTTTCCCGAAAAATATATCCGACACTAAACATTACCTAAGGACAATTTGGTAGGGGTGTAAAAATAATGATAAAAATTATATGAATTGGTGTTTTTGGGATTTAGATCCTCTCCTTTTGTTCTCTCATGTCACGAGAGAGAAAGAGACAAAACTAAATTTGCTTTTGTTTATGGGGTCTATTCAAAATTGATTTTATCTCTTTATTTCCAATGACAAGGGAAATATGAGATCACAAAAGGAGGTGATCCAAATCTGATTTTCTATTGGTCCATAAACTTTTCACCCCACTTTTAACTCTATACCAAAATAGAGTATAAAACCCCAATTTGGCCCCTGAAATTCTAAAAACTTATCAACCTAGTCCATGAAATTAACG
The DNA here is from genome assembly GCA_035048595.1 of Echinosophora koreensis. Taxonomy (NCBI): domain Eukaryota; kingdom Viridiplantae; phylum Streptophyta; class Magnoliopsida; order Fabales; family Fabaceae; genus Echinosophora; species Echinosophora koreensis. The sequence goes on along the minus strand of JAPCYP010000002.1, from coordinate 1,589,424 downwards.
AAATTTCAAAAACGTCTCTGAAATTGTAAAACGTTAACCAACGTAGTCCATTTGTCAACCCCAGTTACCTAACACCGTTAGTGGGGCTGATGTGGCACATTAAGTGCCCTATTGGCTGTCATTAGGGATGGCAATGGGTAGGGTTTGGGTAGGGTACTATAGTACCCGTCCCCATACCCGCATTTAAAAAAATTACCCGTACCTCGACCCGTACCCTCGTGGGTAGCAACCTCAGTACCCTTACCCGTACCCTCTGAGTACCTAAGTACCCACACCCGCACCCATTACCCGTACTTCAACAAAGAAAAAAATAAATAACAAAATGATCATAACTTAATTTAAAACCATCCAACGATGTTTCGAATGTCTTCATCAAACATTACAAACCAGTGTATTATACCAAATAAAAACATGTAAAATATCCAAAACAAGTAAATAATAATAAGCCTCCAAAACAATAAATTCATCAAGTTGTAATTCCTGAGCCGATGTTGCCGATGTTCTCCAAAACCTGTATAATAAAAATCATACATTATATTAGTTATACATTATAAACTCGTAAAGCAACAATTAGTAACAAATTGTTAGATTATCTTACCTCATCTTCTAAATCAGAGTCTTGAAAAGACTGCAAACGTTTGTCTTTCATGTGTAAATATTGCTTTGGTCAAGTTATACCAATAGAAACTAGAACAAAAAACAAAATTAATTATTAGACTAAACACAAATTTCATTAAACAAATATATTAATGCAATATTTATTACCTTCCTTATCATGTTTTATCCAGCTTTGCGCACACATAAGCTCCTCCAAAGTATTCTCATGAAGCCTAGAACGATGAGGAGTCAATAATCTACCTCCTGTGCTAAAAGCAGATTCAGAAGCAAGAAAAAATTGGGATGGCCAAAATATCCTTAGCAATCTTTTGCAATGTTGGAAACTTGATCTCATTTGTTTTCCACCATCCAAGTATATCAAATGTAGCACTCCTAGGCAATACCTTCTCTTCCAAGTATTGATCCAACTCAGACTTTGATTGTATGTCATTGGTATCATTAGCAAAGGAGTCATAACCACTAAGAAAATTGTTACAAGTAAGATTATCCAAATTTGAATCCTTGTCATTTAACTTTTTAGTTGGACTTTCAACCATCCCACTAGTTCTACCTTGATAATCTTCAAACAATGAGAAGCATAATTTCTTGATGTTAATTTCAATTGAAGATGCATATCCATAAAGCAACGGAAAGAAGTACTCCAACAACTTCAATTTATATCTTGAATCCAAAACAATGGCAATTCTCATAATTCCATGAATAACAGACCAATATTTCTCAAATTTGTCATTCATTTTTGAAGCCATATTTCTAATAGCCTCAATTGAGCAAGTCTCCCATTGCTTCAAAGAGAGCTTTATTTGACAAACCAAATGGAAGGATATGTTTGTTGTGGGATACTGTGTACTTGATATAATTTTATATATATATATATATATATATATATATATATATATATATATATATATATATATATATATATATATATATATATATATATATATGCGAGTATGGGGCGGGGTGGGTACCAAGGTACCCGTACCCGCCCCCATACCCTCTCAGATTTACGGGTAATTACCCGTGCCCGTACCCATACCTATAAAGCGGGTTTTTACCCTACCCATGATGGGTATTTTTTGCGGGTACCTGGCAGGTGGGGTCCGGATTGCCATCCCTAGCTGTCATGTCATTGTACATGTAGGTTCCACATCAGAGGAGTAACTTGACACTCTAATTACAGGGACTAAATTGACACTTTTACTTGTTAAAATACCCAACAACCCTCTCTTGTTTGCACTCAATGTCTCTTTCTCTCTCTCCCCCGCAACGCTTTGTTAATAACTTAAAATTGACAAGTTAGCATACTAGTTAATTTTTTTTCCTACCCATTTTTGTTCCTCTTCTCACCATTAATAAACCCCATTCCAAGAGTTTTGTTTCACCCCTGATTTCGCAGTCATTCTCGTTACATGGAATGGGTAAGGTTTATGGCACAATGCTCTATTTTTTTTGTTGCGTGACAGAAGGGTGGAAAGAGATGTTGAGTGCAAACAAGAAAGAGAGAGACATTGGGTATTTTAACAAGCAAAAGTGTGAACTTAGTCCTTATGTCAATTTAGTCCCTAAAATTAGAGTATCAAGTTACTCCTCTGATGTGGAAAAAAACTTCAATCATTTGAATTTGTTTGAAAGGGAAAAAGGGAGGAAATATCTATTCTTAAATATTAATCTCTATGACCAAGAATTGGAAATGGACACGGTAAGCCAACAGGGCACTTGACGTGCCACATCAACCCCACTAACGGTGTTGGGTAACTGAGGTTACGAACAAGATTTTGATTAACGTTTTACAATTTCAAGGACGTTTTTGAAATTTCATTAATTTTTAAAGATTAGGTTGACATGGTCTTACAACTCTAGGGACCAAATTGGATTTTTACTCATCAAACATACCATACATAAGAAGATTTAAAAACAATACAAAATAAAAACAAAAACAAATGCTCCACATTTTCTCGACCTTTGTCCCTCTAAATTTTTGCTAGGTCAGGTAAACGTCATGAGCCAAAACAATTATAAGGTAGCAAAAATAAGGTTGGTATATCAGTAGTTATTTTCATATAAAAAGTGTAATGAAATATAACACTTATTCAGTCTTTGGTCTGGTTGCAGAACAGAGAACATAACACACACACACACACACACACACACACTTGCTTTGATTGCTATTTGGAAAGAAAACTAAGAAAGAACAAAGGAAAGGAAAGAAAAGAAGAGCACAAGGTTTATCATGGTTCAGAGTTTTGAGATCCAAAACTCCTACATCCACACCGAGTCTATCTTATTCAAGCAACACTGATCATAGAAAGTTTTACACAGGAAAACAAAATGAATCACTACTCTTTACACCTTCTAAAACATCGCTTATCATTGACAATAACAGAAATTGGCTTCTATATCACAAGTGTGTAACTATATTCAGTTACAAACTAACTAACTGATATCACAAAAGCTGTTATGAAATATTTTAGCACATGGCAATTAACTGATCGACTCATTTCAGCTCCTGAAGATCCACACTGCTAGCATACTCAGCTGATTAATGATCCACTATGCTAACATTCTCCACCTAGGATCTTCAATCTTCAGCTTAGATTGACTCTACCAGTCTCTGGATAAGACTCATGCCCTGCAGTTTCCAACATTAATCAAATTCAAACAATGAGAGAATTAAATTCATGAAACCACCTGAGTAAGCATATCAGCCGGATTATCTTCACTAGCAACTTTATTCACTTCTATCAATTTCTGAGCAATAACATCTCTAATATAATGTAACCTTATGTCTATGTGTTTAGTCCTTTCATGAAACACTTGGTTTCTAGAAAGGTAGATAGCAGTTTGGCTATCACAACAAACTGTCACAGCAAGAGGTTTTCCTTCAAGCTCATTTATGATGCCTTTTAACCAAATGGGTTCTTTGATAGCTTCAGTGAGTGCTATACACTCTGATTCAGTGGCTGACAAAGCTATAATCGACCGAAGATTTGGTTTCCAACTAACCACATTTCCATATAGAGTAAACAAGTATCCAGTCAAAGACCTTCTCTTATCAAGGTCTCCTGCAAAATCTGCATCAACAAAACCAGGAATATCTTTGAACTTTTCATTAGTTTTGCCATAAACCAAACCAACAGATTGTGAACCTTTCAAGTATCTAAAAATCCATTTAATAGCTAGCTAGTGTTTTTTACTAGGATTGGCCATAAACCTGCTAACTACACTAGCTGAGTATGCCAAGGGTGTCCTTGTGCAGACCATGGCATACATCAGACTTCCAGTAGCATTCAAGTATGGAATGTTTTCCATATACTTTAGATCCTCTTCTGATTTTGGTGAGTGATTAATAGATAGTTTAAAATGGCCAGCTATAGGAGTTGTTACAGGCTTAGCATTATTCATATTGAACCTTTTTAACAGTTTCTGCACATAACTGGTTTGAGATAGAAATAATAGGCCTTCATTTCTTTTCCTGAAAATTTTCATGTCTGGTATTTTCTTTGCTGCACCAAGGTCTTTCATTTATAACTCTGAGCTTAGAAGCTCCTTTAACTTGTTGACTGCATCCCTGTCTGCACTTGCTATCAACATATCATCCACATAAAGTAAGAGATAAATGAAACATCCTGAATTTGATTTACTAAAGTAAACACAACTGTCATAGGAACTCCTTTTATATCCATTTGAAATGACAAATGAATCAAACCTTTTATACCATTGTCTTGGTGATTGCTTAAGTCCATAAAGGGACTTTTTGAGCAAACAGACCATGTGTTCCTTACCTTTTACTTCATATCCTTCAGGTTGTTTCATATAAATCCTTTCTTCTAATTGTCCATGTAAAAAGGTTGTTTTTACATCCATTTGTTCGAGTTCAAGATTATGCACAACAACAAGGGACAATATGATTCTAATGCTAGTATGCTTTACTATTGGAGAAAAGATTTCATTGAAATCTATCACTTCCTTTTGTGTGAACCCTTTTGCCACAAGTCTAGCTTTATACCTACCTTTTTCAACTCCTGAAACTTCTGGCTTTCTCTTAAAATTCCATTTACACCCTACAATTCTTTATTTTTCATGTTTATCCACTAATTCCCAAGTTTTATTTTTCATTAGTGATTCAATCTCTTCAGACATGGCAGCAATAAAAAAAACCCTGTCACTTCCTGAAATGGCTTCCTTATAGTTCATTGGATCAGATTCTTCATTTTCAAGTTCTATATCCAAGGCATAAGCTATAAGATCTGCATAACCATACCTTAGAGGTGGCTTAGTTTGTCTTTTTGCCCTGTCTCTTACCAAGTTATATGATGAATCTGAGGTTTCTGGTTGAGAGGAATTCTCAATTTCAGGTTGATGTTCAGTTTCTGATTCATCTAACCTAGGTGTATTTTCAGTTGGATCCTCCACCTTAATATGAATACCCTGATCAGAAGAACCAGCCTGCACAGGTGACACTACCTTCTCCTGATCATTATCCAACACATCTTCCTCTTTAAAGACTACATCTCTACTTATTATAGACTTAGAACCAATAGGTTCAGTTAGCCATATTTTATAACCTTTTACTCCCTCAGGATAGCCAAGGAAAATTCCTTTCTTGGCTCTATGTTCAAGCTTTCCATCATTTTCATGAATGTATGTTGTGCTGCCAAAAATTCTCAAATTTTCATAGCTTGGTGACTTTCCTGTCCATAATTCTTTAGGTGTTTTAAAACCTATAGCAGCTGATGGACATCTATTTATTAAGTAGCATGCAGTGTTCACTGCTTTCCCCCAAAAGTTCTTAGCCAATTTTGCATTTGACAACATACATCTCACCCTTTCCAAAATAGTCCTGTTCATTCTCTCAGCAAGACCATTTTGTTTGGGGGTCATTCTAACTGTTTTGTGTCTTGTTATTCCATTGTTTTTGCAAAAATTCAGAGAACTCTTCACTAAGGTATTCTAAGCTATTATCTGTTCTTAACACCTTAATATGCCTTCTTGTTTGGTTTTCCACTAAAGTTTTCCATTGTTTAAAATGCTTAAAGGCTTGATTCTTATGCTTTAACAGATAAACCCATACCTTCCCGGACTTGTCATCTATGAAAATCACAAAGTATCTAGCTCCTCCTATTGAAGGTACTCTAGCAGGCCCCCATATATCCGAATGCACATAGTCTACAATACCATTTTAGTGTGTGTTGAATTAGGGAATTTTACACATTTCTGCTTACCATATATACAGTGTTCACAAAAACCTAGTTTTTCAAAATTTCCCTTACCAATCAATCCCTATTTGTACAATTCTTCCAAACCTCTCTCATTCACATGTCCTAGCCTATAATGCCATAGTTTTGTAGAAGTGTTTGCAGAAACAAAAACTAGGCTAGCAGAGTTGAGAATAGTGTTACCTTGTAACCTATAGAGGCCATGTTCTCTGGTACCTTTGAAAAACAGCAATTTGCCTTTGGTGATTTTCAAAACTCCACATTCTCCTTTGAATGTAAAGCCAGCTTGATCTAGCATTCCCAGTGAGAGAAGGTTTCTTTTCAAATTAGGGACACGTCTCACTTCTAAAAGCAGTTTTACCCAACCATCAGCTAGATGCACTTTCACAGTTCCAATTCCTACTACTTTGCATGCCATATTATTTCCCATTAAGACTTTTCCACCATCAATTTCTTCTTATGATTGGAACCATTCTTGATTAGGGGTCATGTGATAAGAACACCCTGAATCAAGAATCCATTCATTAGAATAATGATCTGTGGAAACAGCAAGTACATCAGGACTTTCATATCCATCAGCTACTACTGCTACATCATCAGAATCTTTATTCTCTTGATTGTTCTTCTTTTTCCTCTCATGGCATTCCTTTCTATAATGCCCATCCTTGTGACAATAGTAACAATTTTTCTTGAATTTGGACTTTGATCTCTTGTTGTTCTTGGTCTTTGCATCTTTCTTTTCTGTTGTTCCTCGAGCCAGCAGCCCATCAGCTTCTCCATCTTCTCCCTTTATGTCATTGATCTCTTCTTTAATTATCTAGAATTCAGAGTAGCCTTGACCTGTTCCAGGGGGAGTGTCTCCCTCCCAAACATCATAGTATCCACCAAGTTCTCAAAAGATGGAGGAAGAGAACATAACAAGATCACTGCTTTATTCATCAATTTTCACATCAACATTTTTCAGATCCAGGATTGCCTTTGTGAATAAAGAAACATGTTCCTTGATTGATGTTCCTTCCTCCATTTTCAGTTGATGCAGCATTTTCTTCAGGTACAATTTATTTGTCAAGGACTTGGTCATATACAGGCTTTCAAGTTTGAGCCAAACACTTGCTGTAGTGGTCTCATCTGCAACTTCTCTGAGAACCTCACCACCAAGGAAAAGAATTATGGTGCTGTGAGCTTTCTTGATGAGTTCTTTCTTCTCTTTTTATGTGAGGGATGTAGGAAGCTTGTTTTCTCCTGCCAAGGCTTCTTCGAGTCCTTGATGGACAACAAGAGCCTTCATCTTAATCCTCCAGAGGCTAAAATATTTTTTCTCCATTGAACTTCTCAACATCAAACTTTGTGGTGCCCATTGTGGAACAAGCCCCAATTTTGAATAGCTCCTGATACCAATTGTAATGAAATATAACTCTTATTCAGTCTTTGGAATGATTGCAGAACAGAGAACATAACACAGACTTGCTTTGATTGCTGTTTGAAAAGAAAACTAAGAAAGAACAAAGGAAAGGAAAGGAAAGGAAAGAAAAGAAAAGAAGAGCACAAGGTTTATCGTGGTTCAGAGTTTTGAGATCCAAAACTCCTACATCCACACTGAGTCTATCTTATTCAAGCAACACTGATCACAAAAAGTTTTACACAAGAAAACAGAATGAATCACTACTCTTTACACCTTCTAAAACATTGCTTATATACTGCCATTGACAATAACATAAATTGACTTCTATATCACAAGTGTGTAACTATATTCAGTTACAAACTAACTAACTGATATCACAAGAGCTATTATGCTATATTTCAGGCTTTCAACACATGGCAATTAACTGATCAGCTCACTTTAGCTCCCGAAGATCCACAATGCTAGCATACTCAGCTGATTGATGATCCACTATGCTAAAATGTAATAACCACATAATATGGTTGTTTATATTAAAATTAAATATATATTAATCTTTACACCTAAATGGCTAAATATCTTTGAAAATTATTTTTATTTTATGAATTTTACAATATAACCCACGCACTTGAAGTCTTTAACAGATATAAAATTGACAAAAAAAAATTTAAAATTAAATTTTACCATTGTGTTATTAACATGATTATAGAAAAAATGCAATATACAATTCAAAATATAAAAGGTATAACAGCTTAAAAGCTAATTTCCTATAATTGGTTCTCCTAATTGCTTTTGGATTTTTAAGTCTTGATTTTAGTCATACATTGAAGGCCCTGTTGAGATTGCCGTTACATGCCGACCCAAATCAACCAACCTCAATGAACGTATCATCATTTGTAAGCTTAGTGTTTAGATTTGGAACAAAAGACAGAACAAGATTAATTCAAGCCATATTATCTCCCTTCCCATCTTACAAAAGCTGGATTATGTTGGTAATTCAATGTTTGAGTAAGTTATAGATGAAAAAGTCTTGCATTGAAAAAAAATTGAAAATTGAAGGATATATAAAAGTAATAGATCTATTGTCATGATCCGAATTTTGCAGTCACGACGGAAAGAGAAAAAAAATAACATTTCCCTTTTGCCGGATATCACACTTACCCAATTCGTCTTATCTAAAGTACACATGGGATAATCATTCAATAATATCTCATAACATTGAAGAATATCATGAGAGTTCACAAAACAAAACATTTACAAGTCCTTAACATATCCAACAAGAAAAGGATGGTTTTACCCTTAAAAAAACTGCCAGGTGCTATTAGAGTGTAAGTGTAGTGTTGTACACTAGGCTAGCACACACATAATCAACACCCTACCGAGTCATATTCTGTTAGATGGTTATGTATCAGTTTGAGAAATAACCACTTGCATGCTATTATAAATAGCATCTCTGTATATTGAATTACTCAGAATATTCAATACAGAAATTCAAATCTAATCTTCTCTCTTCTGTCTTATCCTTTTCTCTCTCTACTTCTCACATGGTATCATGAGCTTAATTCGGGCCATGCCTTCCGTGTCTAATAGCGATGGCGCTCCACCGCCGCCTCTCAACATTGTTTTAGCCACAAAATTGACCGACACGAACTTCCTCCACTGGAAGCAGATCGTCGAGGCGGTGATTCGTGCTAATCGCCTTAAACGATTTGTTGTATGTCGCCGAGTTCCTCCTCAATTTATCTCTGATGACGATCAACTTCACGATCATCTGAATCCTAAGTATGCTGCGTGGGATGCACAAGATCAACATCTCTTCATATGGTTGCTCAATTCTCTCTCTAATTCTGTTCATGTGCGAGTTGTTCGTTGTTCCCATGCTTGGAAGCTTTGGGACAAATTACATAATCACTTCAATGCACAAACCAAGGCACGTAGTGCTCAATTACGCTCAGAACTTCGATATATCACAAAAAGAGATCACAAAATTGGTGAGTATCTCCTTTGGATCAAAGTCATTGTTGATGTGCTAGTATCGATTGGGAACCATATTACTGTTCAGGAGCATTTCGATTCTATTCTCGAGGGTTTGCTAGAGGACTATCAGATCTTATTTCCTATGATTGAAAGTAGAATCGAGCCTTACAGTATTTCTGAGGTGGAATCTCTGCTGCTATCATATGATTTAGGACTGGAAAGAGCCAAGGGTAAATCTGTGTTAGATGCATTCTCTGTCAATGTAGCATAAAGCTCCAATCAAAACCTAAATCCTAATCAGGTGACCTCCTCTTCTTCTCAGCCAAATTCCTCCTTCTTCAATAATTACAATAATAAGAATGCTAATGCACCTTATCAATTTGGAAATGGCTATCGAGGAGGATGAGGAGGTTGCCATTTTGGCTCTCGAGGACGTGGCCGAGGTGGCAAGCTTGACAAAAGGTTTGGAGGACCAAGTCTTGCATGCCAAATTTGTGGTTGAACAAATCAAGAAGCACTAAACTGTTATTACAGATTCGACACCACTTACACCTCTCAACCTTCCAATTATTCCAATTATGGCAGAGGCCAGTCCTTCCAACAGTATAATTAGTCTCAGAATAATCATGCTCAGTCATAGTACAATGTTCCTTAGCAAGTGCAGTATACTCAGCAACCTTCTTCTCAGATTCAGTAGCCTCCACCTGTCTTTTTCTTGCTTAATGCCCAACCACAACACCCATAGCTACCCTGCCATTATTCTTCTCAGTAGACCAATGATCAGAATGGTGGTCCTATGGCTATGATGGCCTCCAATATGAATCACAAATCCAAATTATGGTATCCTGACAGCGGTGCCACGCATCATGTCACTTATGATGCAAATAATCTCATTCAGTCAACAGAGTCATGCGGCTCACATAGAATCTTTATGGGTAATGGTCTTGGCCTCAAAATTCACTCTATAGGCTCCACTTTTGTTCATTCACGTGATCACTTTGTCACTCTCCACTTACACAATCTCTATGAAGTGTAGGTGTTGGAAGCCTATTAATAAGGTAAATTGCAAGATTAAAGGCATGATCCCAAAATTTCATGGGAAGGGAGGCTTGTAAAGCTGTATTAAATACACAAACTCTTTTATCCTTTTTAGTTATTGAGCCTGGAGAGGCTAAGTGAGAAAAGAATACTTGTTTAAGAGTGAGCCTGGAGAGGCTAGGTGTGAAAAGAATACTTGTACTGTAATTTGATCAGTTATAGTTAATAAACTTGGTGCTGCCAAGAACTGGACGTAGCCCTGTTGATAGTGGAGTGAACCAGAATAAATCTCTTGAGTGATATTCCTTTCCCTAATATCTTTAATTTGTTTAAGAGTTTATTTGTTTTAGCTTTTAACCTGGGGATCTAAAATTGTGAATATCAAATCTCTTTTAACCCTTCTTTATTTGCGCGTGTGCTGTTTCTAAATTAGACGAGTCGCCGGTCTAATTTTCTCTTCTTTACTGATTGCTTGTTGTGCCTGCGAAAATAGTTTTTCAAAGATTTTGAAAATTTTAGTAAACACAATTCAACCTTTTTTATGTTAACTTTGGTTATTTCAGTTGGTATCAGAGCTCAGCCTCTGGGTTGAGCACTTAACAGTGTAAGGAAAAAGATATTGGAATTGGTAGGAGAAGCTAGCTCAAGCAAAAATCATGCAGGAGAAGCAACCTCAATGTCTAAACCTTCATACTTCAATGGAGAAGATTACATCTATTGGAAAGAAAAGATGAAGTCGTTTCTACAATCCACTAAATCTGATATTTGGGTTATGATTGAAGAAGGTCCCTACATTCCTAAGGACAACAAAGGAGTAGAAGTCGCAAAAGCAAGCAGGACCTCAGAACAAAAGACAAAACGACAACTCAATGCCAAAGCCAGATATGCAATCATGTGTGCTTTGAGCAGAGAAGAATTTGAGATAGTCTATGCTTGTGAATCTGCTAAAGAAATGTGGGAAACTCTAGCTATTGCTCATGAGGGAACAAACAAAGTAATGGAGACCCAAGTCAGCATGTTGGTCAGAAAATATGAACTCTTCAAGATGGAAGAAGGAGAAACCATTGGCCAGATGTATGGGGGATTTCAAACTATAACAAACCGGTTAAAATATCTAGGAAAGATATACAAAACTGAAGAGCACATTCAAAAGATTCTCAGAAGTCTTCCAAAACAATGGAAACCTCTGGTAACTGTTGTATCTCAGGCCAAGGATCTGTTAAAAATGAAGCTGGATGATATTCTTGGATCTCTTCAGATCCATGAACAAGAGCTGATTGAAGAAAACAATGGAAAGAAAAACAAATCCATTGCTCTGAAAGCTGACAAGTCATCCAAGGGATCCACCTCTAAAGCTCTCAAAGTTGATGAATCTTCAGAAGAATATGAGGAATCAAATGAGGATGATTATGAAGATGAGGATGATGAACTTTCTCTTCTTACCAGAAAATGAAAAAGCTCTGGAAGAAAAGAAACTTCAAGAAGGGTAAACTCTTCAGGCGCTTCAACAAAGAAAAGTATAACAAGGATGGAGGATCTAATGACAGAAACATCATTGTGTGCTATGAATGGAAAAAGTCAGGATATATCAAAGCAGAATGTCCTCAACTTAAGAAGCAAGCTCCCAAAAATTTCTTCAACAAAAAGAAGAAAGGAATGATGGCTACTTGGGAAGACTTAGATGAAAGCTCCACTGAAAGTGAATGAGAGGAGCATGAAGCAAATCTTTGTCTCATGGTTGATACAGATTCAGATTCTGACTCTGATGTACATTCTGAACTTGAGAAATTGAGTGATGCATATGATGAGCTTTTGGAAGAATCTAACTGTTTAACCAAAGCTTTCAAACCCCTCAAGTGACAGTATGTTAAGCTCTCACATGAGTATACACAGAAATCTCAAGAGTGTGAGAAGTTGACCAAGGAAAACAATAGGCTTAAGACTGAGAAGTCTAAAGCTAAGATCTCAGTTGAAACTCTACATTCTGAAGAAGTGGATAAACTTCAACAGAAAGTATAAGAGCTCACCCCAGATATTGCCAGATATGTTAATGGTAGAGAAAATCTGACTAAGCTTCTGGGAAGTCAGAGACACTCCCTTAACAAAGAAGGTTTGGGATATACCAATCAAGAACATCATAATGGATCAATAAAGTTCTCAAAAATAACTGTTAAATCTGTTTCAATTAGTTCAAATAAGCCTATATATACCTACTGTGGAAAAGCTGGACATATTACGTCCAAGTGTATTCACAAAAAGAGAAAGAAGTCTTCACAGACTCCTCATACTAACAGAAAAGGACCCAAGAAAATATGGGTACCAAAGTCCATGATAATTCTTGTTGCAGATATGCTCAACAGAACAAAACAAACACCTGTCATGGTACCTGGACAGTGGATGTTCGCGACACAAAACAGGAGAAAGGTCTATGTTCCTAGACCTCCAACCTAAGAATGGTGGACATGTGACTTTTGGTGGCAACCAGAAAGGAAAGGTTGTTGGAGTAGGTAAAATTGGTGGTAAACCTCCCTTGCCTATTATCTGTGATGTTTTATTTGTTAAAGAGTTAAAACATAATCTGCTTAGCAGAAGTCAATTACATGATAATGGATTCTCTGTGTCTTTTTCTAAAGATGCATGCATAGTCAATGACAAGAATGGAAAAACCCTCTTTTCTGCCAAAAGGCAACACAATTTGTATAAGATTGACCTGTCTGAACTCTCAGATCAACATATAACATGCTTTATGTCTAAAGAGGATGAAAAATGGTTGTGGCATAAGAAACTAGGACATGTTAGTATGAAACAAATTTCCAAATTGAAAAAGCATAACCTTGTGAGAGGATTGCATGATATTTCATTTAAGAAAAATATTTTGTGTGATGCATGTCAGAGAGGTAAACAAGTAAAACAAGTTTCAAATCTAAAAAGGAAGTCACCTCCTCTAGAACTTTGCAATTGTTACACGTGGATCTTTTTGGACCAGTCAGTGTAGCTAGCCTAGGTGGAAAGAAATATGGCTTGGTCATAGTTGATGACTATTCTAGATTCACATATGTAATCTTCTTAACCCAACAAGGATGTGTCTTATAAGGTCTTTACAGTATTTAGTAAGAGAGTACAAAATGAGCAGGGTTTCTATCATGTTAATTCAGCATCATTAGCAATAATGAAAAATAATAATTTCTATCACTAGTCCTTCCTATATATGCAGTAATTCAAATTGGTCACTGCACTAGAAACTTTGTGACACCAACAAACTCAAATTATTGTAAAACAGATCATAAAATTGTTGAGACCTCAAAAGTCTGAAACACATTTGATGTGTAAATTCTCTAAGCTTTGATGATTCCAAATATATTAAGTATGGTTATATTAAACCATGTGAAATTACTAATGAGATTATTCAAGTGTGCAGAAAATAGCATTAAGGCCACACGTCTAAAACTGACTCGTCTAAGTTTTCTAAAGAATCAGTTTTTCAGACTTGTCTGAAAAACCACCCGTCTGAAAAATGGACAGCTCAGCTAAAGACCAAGTCAGCTCAAAGTCAAAGACTTGTTCAAGAAGATGACGTGCAAAAGATCAAGACCTGAAGAGCCTTTAGTGGCCCACTCGTCTAAAAAAGACTTGCACATCGTCTAAAAACTGGATCAATACACTTGTCTAAAAATGAACTCTACAGCACCCGTCTACTGATCAGTTGTCAAAATGAAGTCCAAGTCAACATCCTTGGATCAAGATGCTTATTTTAAAGACCTCGAAGACCTCTGGACAAAAGCACCAAGCACGAAGAATAAAGAAATTATTTTTTCAAGGTTTTAAGGAATAAACACGCTACCTCTGCACCAAGTCAGTTGCTTTTCACTATTGAAAGTACAAAGCAAAAGTACTTTCCAAAAGGTGAACTGAGTGTTGCATCGAAATGGGAAAGTTTTCTGCTGCAAGTACAAAAGCTCTGCTGCTGCATCTCTGAAACAACAACTCCTCAGAACAAAGTGTACTCTTGGTCGGATATGTCCAAGCTCAACGTCTCCAAGAATTTAATGAATACTCAGAACGACTCTTTGGCATTAATGATGTTCCAGAAGTTCTAGCTAAAGAAGAACAGTTTCTGAAGTTGTTTCTGACCAATCAATTGATTGAAGCCTTTAAATAGAGCAACCAATGAAGATCAAAATAAGAGATTCTGAACATATTCAAGAAGCATTTACTCTGCTAATTGTAACACCCCGTTGGACATTACCTCCTAACCACAGGTAGAAATAAATTAAAAGGGAAAGTTAGCTGGTTTTTTCAGAAAACGACTTCTGATATTTTTCGTAAGTCAGAAAATAGGGGCAAAATTTTTCTTTTTCTTTGGAGTACTTAAAAAAATAGTGCACACAACACAAAAGTAAAACAATACCATATTTATTAACACACAACAACTAGGTTCATTTATAAATCAAAACACTTCAACATACATCTTTCATGAAATAATCTTTCGTACTGAAATTTATAAGATTATTACAAAGTGTTCTTCAAAACCACCTATAATAACTTTCTTAAAACACCAGTCCCAAAGGGAAACATCCTAAGCTGGTCGTTCTAAAAGACAACTACTGGAAAGAACTCCATAGTTCTCACGATTACGACAATCACCTACTTCTTCAAGGATCGGGATTAATATCCCCCAAGTGAGGTTTGGAACTTCTCGGCATCCACCTGCTCTCGTGTGCCAAGGGTACAACAGCAAGGAACCAGAAAAACCTGATATATTGTAAGTGTGAGATACCAATATATGGATGACTTATGACGGTTGCATGCCCAAACACAGAACCATAGATATAGACAAATATACATATTCATCATATAAAATCTCACAAATAATCATATCAATCAACAATCGTCGTTGTTTTTGAAAACATGGCACTTCTATATTTCATCATTCTATCCTAGTTTCTGGAGACCCCAACTCCATGCAGTTTTTGAAAAACTGTGAGCTGATCAGGCTCAATTGCCACAAAGGTACACCGTCTCGAATACTTCGGGCACCAAGGTATCCGGAATAACACCGTCTTGAATATCTCGTTTATCAAGATATTCGGAATAACACCGTCTCGAATACCACGTTTATCAGGATATTCGGAATAATGGCACGTCTGCCAAAAACAATGCATGTAAAACCTTTTATTTCGCGGCTTTTCTTTGTGCTTCATTCTTTCCTTGTCGAGGCTCAAGGCTCACGACCACCCTGTGAATTTTAAGTGTCTTAAAGCTTTTATTATCGACACAGGACGTTAAAGTCCGAGTGTCCAATCACGACAGTCATAGACTCGTGCACTAGTCTAAAACTTTGTGGTAGTAGAAAAACAGTCTTTACCCTTTTTACTCCCAATTTCCACGTTTATCACAACGTTTTCAGGACACACAGTCCACAACAACGCATCTAGGACACACAGTCTACAGCAACGTTCATAGGACACACAGTCCAAGACAACATGTATAGGACACACAGTCCACAACAACATATATAGGACACACAGTCCACAGCATCATATATAGGACACACCGTCCACAGCGTTGTGATACGGATCATGGATCCACATGTTATAACTCTAGTATCCCGACGTCTCGGTTACTAGGTTCACTTTTCAATGTTATTTTTCGTTCAGTGAAAAACAAATACAAAACCGAAACTTTCTGTAACTTATCCAAGTTATCGGACATTTTCTTTTTGACTGAAAATATTTTTAAATAAAAACTTTTCTTTTGCAATTCTCTTTGTTTAAAACTTGAAGTTTTGGAAAATCCATTTCTATTTTTCATAAAAACCCTTTTTATTTAAAAGATTTTCTTCTTTTTCCTAAAAACATTTGAAATTTTCTAAATAATTCTTTTCAAGTCCCAAAATAAACTTTTGTTTTCTTTAAAACATTCTCAAAGAAATTGATTTCTTTTTTGCATAAAATCACTTAAATTTTCAATTGAATTTTTCTTTATAAAAATTGTTTTTATTTTCTAAAATTTTCACCGATCATTAAAATTACACAACTTCCCCTTATTATCAAAACCTTGTTAAAAGAAATTCTTACTTGTGATTTTCTTTGTAAATATTTTCTTAAAGCGTTTATCTTCATTGTTTGAGCTCTAACCAATGGTTAGGCTTCCATGCAACAACTTCAACACATATCAACTTCAACATATATAAGTAACATGCATATTTTCATAAATCATCAGCACATATACAACAACTTCAACACACATATACAACAACTTCAACACATATAAGCAACATGCATATTTTCATAAACCATCAATACATCATGAACTCAAAATCAAACCCAACCAAAGCAGCCACAACAATAACAACATCAATCAAACACATCAAAATAAACACACAAGGCATATAGTCATCATAACATAATTATCCCTCAGGCTTTCTCCCCTTACCTGATTCGACAGATAGAAAAAGTCTTTGATTTTGTGTTGCCCAAAGCGAACTTCCTTTGCCCACCGCATGCCGCAAGTCTAAGAATTAAGCGAACGACTTAAATTAAAACAACAAAGTCGTCTTATATTTCTAAGTATAGGTTTTGGCCATGGCTGGAAAAATGATGCTAGACATACTTTTTTGGATTACATTTTGTCCAAGACTTACTTTTATATATATATACACTTTAATCCCATATTTTATATCTTTATATTAATCACTGGTTTATAGTCCATTTCATGCCAAAAATCTTTACTTGGTCATGTTAAAAGACATTATTTTTAAAATCATATTTTTCATTCAAAAATTTGATTGAGCTCTTTTATAAAATCATTTTCAGGACAGCAGTGGGTTTAAATTGTGAATGATCATTCAAATGACC
The DNA here is from genome assembly GCA_035048595.1 of Echinosophora koreensis. Taxonomy (NCBI): domain Eukaryota; kingdom Viridiplantae; phylum Streptophyta; class Magnoliopsida; order Fabales; family Fabaceae; genus Echinosophora; species Echinosophora koreensis. The sequence continues at coordinate 1,572,319 of JAPCYP010000002.1, read as the reverse complement.
TTCAAAATCCTTGAAAATTTGATTGAAGGTACCCAACTCACACATAAACATATTGTAGTTGGTCCCATGTCAAAATTCGAAGGCACTAATTTATTAAAAATCCCACACTGCCTCTGTTTGTACAGGATTTTCCATAAATCCGAGTTCATCAACATGTAACTTTATGAAATTATTTCTCTTTATATACATATGTAAAAATATCAAATATTCAACCAAACTTTAGATAGTAATAACCCAGAAAATTTTATAAGAGTTTTTACCCTTCAAAATCATATTTAAAATCACCATGCAACCAACTATGTACATATTTTCACAGACTGAATTTGGTTATACTTTGACAGGTGTTTTGACCTCGTAAATCTTATCCAAATACTTACATATTATATATCAAATTAAAGCCCCAGAAGTCTTCTTTCTAAATATGTATTTATTTTTTACAAATATGTTTTTTATAAAAATTCGTGGGCTCACGAATAAGTGTATGTCATGTTGCCAGATTTATATTTTACATATGCTCATCCACACCAAGTTATTATCTTCACTCTAGCATCATTCACAAGTCAAAAAACCAACATGCAAGGGTCCCAGACCCTCAAAAACATACATGCAAACATATATCAACCAAAAGTAGTAACCATTATTATCAAATAATTGTTCAAACAAAGAGTTTAGGGAGGATCTCCCCACTACCTCTTGAAGATCCTAAACTCTCTTGGCTCTTAACTTGGAAAAACTGCAAGCTTGCTCCTGTAAGCTCCAAGATGAGTCCTTCATGATGGATCTAAAAGTTAGAAGGGTATTTATCAACATGCATGAAGGAAAACTCAAAGGAATGGACATGCATGTGGTTGGAACGTAAAGAAATGAACACTAGAAATTAAATCCTTACCATTGCTCTAAAGATTTGAAGTTCTTGAGTTGTAGATGACCAAAAGTTCCTTCCTTGCTCAACCATGGTAGATTCGGCCAAGAGAGGAAATGAGGGATGGGTATGTTTGTTGATAATTTCAAGTGGAGATTGTGGTTTATCGAGAAGTGTAGTTTCATTTTCATGTAAGGTTTGATGATGAAAAAGTGGTGGTGGATGGTGGTAGAGAGGATGATGATCTTTAAAGTGTTGGAGAGAAAAAAAATGAGAGAGTGAGTGATGAGGGAGAGAGGGCATGAGGTGAGGAGGGGGAGAGGAAAAGAAGATGGAAAATGTAGAAGTGGTATTTATGGAGAATGAGTAGGTGACTGAGTTTGAGAGAGAATGAGAAAAGTGAAGAATAGAGTGGGAGGTGAGTATTTATAGAGAAAGGGGGAGGGGAAGCTGCTGTGTGAGAGGAATAGAGGGGATTTTTTTATTAAAAAAAAACTGAAAATAAAAAGCTTAATTTAATATATAAAATAAGGTTTCTTGCAAGACTTGAAATAATGATTTTATGTAATTAACGAAAACACTATTCATGTCAAATCTATCAAGTTTTTCATATCAAATCAAGTCTCTTCATGTCTTCATCAAATCCATTTTAAATAGATTTTGTTCTCTTCCGGTTTCATCGATTTCCGGACTGTGAAAACCGATCGTATTTTCCTTCGTAAATTTTTCTACCCAAAAAATTGATATTGAATCATTTATAGAAGAAAATTTCTAAAATCATGGAAATGGTTATAATTGAGTTAAGAAAAATTAAAATTTTATTTTACGAGTCGAAATTCATCTTCCGGGTCAGTAAAGTTTTCTTGACAGTGAGAACGCAAACCGTTTTCGTTTGAAATTTTCACCGAAAATTTAATAGTAGCTTCCCACTATAAAATAAATTATGAAAGTAATTTGGGTTTATTAAAATAACTTCTCAACTTAAAAGTTAAATATACTAATCATGCACATACATACATAAGCATAGATTATAGAAAGACAGAAAAATCGGGGTGTTACACTAATTTATTCTCCATTCCTTCATTGATTATCTCTTCAATCATTTGATATTAATTTGCAGCCTTTCATTCTCGTATTTATTTCACTCTTTGAGTTATTAAATACACAAACTCTTTTATCCTTTTTAGTTATTGAGCCTGGAGAGGCTAGGTGAGAAAAGAATATTAGTTTAAGAGTGAGCCTGGAGAGGTTAGGTATGAAAAGAATACTTGTACTGTAATCTGATCAGTTATAGTTGATAAACTTGGTGCTGCCAAGAACTGGACATAGCCCTATTGATATTGGGGTGAACCAGTATAAATCTCTTGAGTGATATTCCTTTCCCTAATCTCTTTAATTTGTTTAAGAGTTTATTTGTTTTAGCTTTTAACCTAGGGATCTAAAATTGTGAATATCAAATCTCTTTTAATCATTCTCTGTTTGCGTGTGTGCTGTTTCTAAATTAGACGAGTGACTCGTCTAATTTTCTCTTCCTTACTGATTGCTTGTTGTGCCTACAAAAATAGTTTTTCAAATATTTTGAAAAAGTTGGTAAACACAATTCAACCCCCTCTTGTGTTAACTTTGGTTATTTTTCAAAAATGAATATTCACTTGTTCAATCATAGACATAGGAAGCAGAGAGCATTTTATCATACAGGCCATGTGCATCATGAATAAAGACGGTAGAAAATGCAAAGTATCAGCAACCATATCTTAATCCCATATTAAAATAGAAAGGGCGTAGTGACTCTCATTGATTCAATGATGCCAATATTAACAGAGGAGAAAATAGAGCAGAATATTGACATTACCAAATGAGAACACAACAACTATGGTTGGTTCCTCTCAGAAGTAAAATATTTTCAGTTTAGAGGACTCTCTAGATTAAAAATTTTCAAAGCAATGAAACTGTCTCTTTGACCCCCTCTCTCTAAAAAACAAAACTTCAAAATTTCCTCCAAGAAAATTACAATAATTTGAAAAGCTTCCAACTCTAGCAAACCAAATTTCGTCCCCCTCTACTGGTAGTGCATTTTTCTCATATTTATAGCACAATGAGGGAAGAAAAACGCTTTTTTTCAATGATGGTCTGATGGAAAGATCCAGATTTTTGGATTGTTGTCGGATTGCATCTTGTAGGAGGCTTGTCAAAGATAACGACGGTGCATTTAAGAGACTTGGACGGTTGTGGTGTACAGTGAGGTAGTAGCAGGCAGGGCATAGGGGAAGATAGGAGGCGACGAAGAAATAAAGGCGATGGGAAGTGCAATTTATGGTAGGAGGCCAGAAGTTGCAGCGCAAATGAGGGAAGAGGAAGAAAATAGTCTGATAATGGCATGAAAGAGTGGAGATTATGGCTACAGTGTATCAGAAGGTGAGAGATGAGGGAGATAGAGTGTGTTAAGTCACAAAGTGTTTGACTCTATCATGCATCTGACTCATACTCTGGTTAGCCCGTTTATGTTTTGATGAACCCAAACATTAAGCAAATGATTTTAATTGAACTGTGTGAATATTGCTTACAATCTACTTGAGTTGTGTAGAAAAAGAACATTGTCTTAGAAGGTCAATTCAACTAAAGAATACTAAAGGATCAAAGCGTTAGCACATGCGTCTGACACCAAGGCATAGCAAAGAGCAATGCGTCTGAAGATTGACTCAAGCTAAAACTAAGGCTAATATCATATCTCAGACTCCTTGTCTCCAAAGTTCTAAGTTATCATAAGCAAGAAGATTGAGTGCTAAGTAGTTCAAAGCAAGAAGGTAAAATATCACTCCTAATCTAGCATCTGCAAGAATGAAAGATAACACATCATCAACTTAATCAGTTGTTCGCAAAGGCTATGTCAAAGAATTATCTGCTCAAAGATTTCTTCTGCACCTTTCTACATTCGAATGAAGGAGAATCAAGAAGTTGTTTAAAAGCTATACATTGATCAAGTGCTCCTCGGAGCAACAATACTTTTCCAACACAAATCTTCTGAAGAAAGTTGAAAGAAGATAGATCAAAGGGCAATGCTGCAGAAATATCACTTATGCAATAGAAAGAGAAGCTACTTTATCTAAGGTTTTCTAAGTGTTGCACAAATAAGGAAAGAAACGCTGCCCAAGGCGAAGAAAGCATATCTGCTATGCTTTGTGGTCAACTAAAGGATTTCCAACGTTCTTTAGCATTTATTATCAAGTCAAAAATGCTATTATCCAAAGGATAAAGAACGAAGACTCTGATTGCATCTCAACAGATCTCTTGTGCTCCAATATAAATTGAAAATGTTGAAGACCTGAAGAACAAGTGAAGTGATGAGATTTTGAGAAAGAAGCTAAACAACTAGAAAAAGCCATAACACTCAACATACTGTGAAAGCAGTCATATTCAAAAGAATAGTATTCACATCGAGATTTCAAATAGCTTAAAGCTATCATCACTCTCATCATCTTCTCTCTTACTGCAAATCATTTAGAGAAGAACTCATCTACAACTCACCAGATCTTAAGTCTACATTCACTCACTGAAGTGTAAATTGGTTGAATTGCTAAACAACTCTCAAAACTCTTTGAGCCTGAAGAGACTTGTCTCAAGAATACTTGTTGAGCCTGAAGAGGCTAGGTGTGCAAATAATACTTGTGTTGAGCCTGGAGAGGCTAGGTGTGCAATTAATACCTGTCTGTAACCTTGATCATTTATAGTGCTAAATCTTGGTGAAGCTAATGACTGGATGTAGCCCAAAGATTGTGGGTGAACCATTTTAAATCTCTGAGTACTTTTTTTCCCTAGCTCTTTACTTTAATATTGAGTTTATTTATCTAACCCGTTAACTAACTGGGGAGTGCCGATAGCTGATATTCAGTTTTCTTAAAAAGGCGTCTGTAACTAAGTGTCTTATCTGCACTGAATTTTGTTTTGTGCTTGAAAAACTCTGATTTGTGAAGGAAAAAAAAAAATTCAACCCCCCCCCCCCCCCCCCAAGTGTTGTTTTGTGCCATTTTAGAGTGGAGGATGCTAGGGCTTCAAAAGAGAAGAAAAGAAGAAGTGGATTTGGAGTTCCATTTGTGTTAGAAAACATTCTGATGGGCACTTCTGGGACCTGAGATTCTTGAAGAATCTTTTCCATTCTTCGGTTATGTATGGAAAGATAGAAATAAAATGACTACAATTTTGGGTATTCACTTAATCTTGTTAGGTATAGGTGCTTTTCTTCTAGTATTCAAAGTTCTTTATTTTGGGGGTATATATGATACCTAGGCCCCGGGGGGAGATGTAAGAAAAATTACCAATTTGACCCTAAGTCCAAGTATTATATTTGGTTATTTACTAAAATCACCTTTTAGAGGAGAAGGGTGGGTTGTTAGTGTGGATGATTTGGAAGATATAATTGGAGGGCATGTATGGCTGGGTTTCATTTGTATATTTGGTGGAATTTGGCATATCTTAACCAAATCTTTTGCGTGGGCTCGGCGTGCACTTGTATGGTCTGGAGAAGCTTACTTGTCTTATAGTTTAGGTACTCTATCTGTTTTTGGTTTTATTGCTTGAGCTCATTCTTCATTTTTTTCCTTCTTCTTCTTTCATCTTCTCTGGCCATTTAATTTTTTTTTCTTTTTTTTCTTGAAATTAAAAATAAAATAAAACGAAAATTAATATTAAAAATTAAATTTAATAAGACAAAATTTGGTGTTCACACTCCCTCCTCACGTTACTGCACACACTGCACTACTGCACATATGAAGACAAATTTATTCAGGTTAACAAGAAACACCAGCTGGCCACATATGAAGACAAATGTATTCAGGTTAACAGGCAACACCAGCTTGGAACCTTATCACTTTTGTGCTTAAAAAGAGGGGGAGAGTAGAATGAAAAACCATTCACAGAGACACCAATTTTTCCTTCATCTTCTTGTTCCTTTCATCTTCTTATGACCATTCAAACACACACACACACACAAGCACCATCAAACAGAACGTGAAACCCCACACACGCAGTTGGTAATTACTCTTCTGATTGTGAGAGTTCTGTTTTGCTTTCTATTGATTCGTTACATGTTTTTATTTTTCCTTTTTAGTATTATTAAGACATTTAGTGGTTTTGGACATTTATTGCTAGGCCATCAACTCTTCTTTAATAAGAAATGTCTCTGGAAAAAAAAAAAGATTTGAAGTTGGGCTCTTCCTTGCTTTGAGTCCAACCATGTAACAAAAAAGTGGAGTCATGAATTTTGGCTTGAAGTTTGTAGCGTGGCATGATTTCAAGCCAAAATTCGTGAATATTGCTTCATTCTTCTCAGACTGGTAATATATATGCTGCTCATTCCATATTATTCATCTTTCGTTGATTACATATGCTTCACTTTTTTTTTTTGGCAATTTTTATGTTGTTTAAAAATGTATTGTCTTCACCAAATTCATGATCGAGGCAGCATGGATTATTGATGCAGATATGCTTAGATGGAAATCTTGATGCCTTATGCTTTGTATTTCTTCTCCTTTTTTGTTATGTTGTTGCTCTATTGGTCGGAGTAGTGGCCAGAAACACGACTGTGATTTCTTTGATTAAAAAAGGTAAATCCCACATCGTTCAAATAGGATAAACTAATTTATTTGATAATCATAATTATGAAAATAATATCTATTCTACTTGATGCTTGCAAATAGTTTTTTTTTGGAATTTATTGTTTTTAGTTTGATGATAAATTTTAAAAAAAAAAGTTTGATGATGATTAGCAATGTTTTTAAAATCGGACTGATCATTGAACTGGTGAATGTACTGATTCACGGTTCACTGATCGAACCACGTACGGTCCAACCGTGATCCAATCTGTTGTAATTAACTATATATTTTTAATTTATTTAATATATTCAATATTCAATAAAAAAAACTAATATATTACAGTTTTGTCCATAAATTATTTTCATGTTTTGTCCATCTTTTATTTTAAATTTAACTCTTTAAGTTTTTATATCTTAAATTGTTGCTCACACTAGCTTAATAAAAGTTTTTCGCAACCATCCTTCTGTTACGAAAAAAGATCTACTGCCCAAAACAATTAATCACACTTTTCAAGACCAACAATTAGAGGTGGCAAAACGAGTTGAGCCTGACGGGCCAACCAGTTTAACCCGCTTTTTTTGGTGGGGCGGGCTATAGTTTTCAGCCCACTAACCCGCCCTGACCCGCCCTGCCTAACCCACCAAGAAAATGGGGCGGGGCGGGTTGACCCGTTGGGCTGGCCTTTTATTTTTTTATGTTATTTTTATTTTAATTAAATGTTTTTAAATTTTTCATTTTTCAATTGCATATGAAGTTAATAATATTGACTATTCAATTTTACTCTAGGGCTTCATTTTCACTTTCACCCTCACAATCTCACTCTCACTAGTCACTGGATCAGCCGCCTTCTAGACCAGTGTGTTCCCTAATAGCGTCGCTATCTCCCCCTCTCAGTCGCTTAAGACTACTTCTTCACTTCCTGTTCGTGTTCGTTCTCAACTTCCTGTTCGTTCTCCACATCTCCAGATTCGATTCCTATTACTAGAAACACTGCCAAGGCTGGTGTACTGAATATTTATGCAAGAGAGAAGGAGAAACTTAAAGAAGAAATGGCTAGCATTCCATGTAGGATTTCTTTAACTTATGATATGTGGATTGCTTGTACTACTGAGGGCTATATATGTCTGACTGCACATTATATGGATTATAATTAGAATTTAAAAAGCAAAATTCTTAACTTCTGTCACATGCCTCCCCCTCACACTGGATCTAAGTTATCTAAGAAACTACTTGAGTTTTTGACATATTGGAGAATCGAGAAGAAGATCTGTTCTCTTAATGTAGATAATGCATATGCTAATGATGTTATGCAAGAACACTTGAAGAGTCAACTTGTCCTGTAAAATTGGTTGTTATGTTATGGACAATTCTTTCATCTGCGTTGTTTTGCACATTTTTTAAATATCATTGTTCAGGAGGGGTTGAAAGTAGTTGGGGATGTCTTGAATAAAATTAGAGACAACATCAAATATGTGAGGGGTTTAGAGAGTAGAATGAAAAATTCAAGGAATGCATTCAAGGTATTGGTGGTGTTGACACTTCTGTTGGCTTGTGTTTAGATGTTCTCACAACATGTAACTCAACTTATTTGATGCTTGAATGTTCCATCAAATGTCATCGTGTTTTTGCTCATCTTCACTTTAAAGATGATAATTATAGGTATTGTTCATCAATAGAAGAATGGAAAAGAGGAGAAAAAAATCAACAACGTAAAGGCAATATATATTTTATATGAGAGCGAGAGGAGTAAATCTGGACCATACAACCATATATGGATGTTAAGATTAAAAATTATTTCATGATTTTAAAATGTCACATGACTACTTAAAAAAGTTACATGACTTTGTGGTTTAATCTTGACCGTGTTAATTCAACTCAAGCTCCACGCCCAACACCATACATATAGTACAATTAAACATTGCCATATTAATTCAGCTTCATTAGCAATAATGAAAAAAAAAATTTATGTCATAGGCCCTTCCTATATATGCAGTACTTCAAATTGGTCACTACACTAGAAAATTCGTTACACCAACAAACTCAAATTATCGTAAAACAGATCAGAAAATTAAAATTCGCTTGTTCAATCATAGACATGGGAAGCAAATCAACATAATCACATCATTTGAGCATTTTATCATATAGGTCATGTGCATCTTGAATAAAGACAGTAGAAAATGCAAAGTATCAGCAACCAGATCTTAGTCCCATATTAAAATAGAACAAGCATAGTGACTCTCATTGATTCAATGATCCCAATATTAATAGAGGAGAAAATATAGCAGAATATTGACATTACCAAATGAGAATACAACAACTATGGTTGCTTCCTCTCAGAAGTAAAATATTTTCAGTTTAGAGGACTCTCTAGAATACAATTTTTCATAGCAATGAAACTGTCTCTTTGACCCCCTCTATCTAAAAAACAAAACTTTGAAATTTCCTCCAAGAAAATTACAATAATTTGAAAAGCTTCCCACTCTAGCAAATCAATTTTTGTCCCCCTACTGCTGGTGCATTTTCTCATATTTATAGCACAATGAGGGAATAAAAACACTCTTCTTCAATGATGGTCTGATGGGAAGATCAGGATTTTTGGCATGTTGTCGGATTGTGTTTTGTAGTAGGCTTGTCAAAGATAACGACAGTGCATTTAAAAGACTTGGATGGATATGGTGTACAGTGAGGTAGTAGAAGGTAGGGTGTAGGGGAAGATAGGAGGCGGCGAAGAAATAAAGGTGATAGGAAGCACAATTTATGGTAGACGGCCAGGAGATTATGGCTACAGTGTATCAGAAGGTGAGAGATGAGGGAGATAGAGTGGAGGCTGCTAGGGTTTCAAAAGAGTAGAAAAGATGAAGTGGGTTTGGAGTTCCATTTGAGTTAGAAAACATTCTAATGGGCCAAAGTGGGTTGAGCCCATTCTCCCCTTTTTTTCCAATCTTCCTCTTCTTTCATCTTCTCTGGCCATTTAATTTTTTTTATTCTTGACATTAAAAATAAAAATAAAACAAAAATTAATATTAAAAACTAAATTTAATAAGACAAAATTTGGTGTTCACACTCCCCTCCTCACGTTACTACACACACTGCACTATTGCACATATGAAGAGATCTTTATTCAGGTTAACAAGCAACACCAGCTGGCCACATATGAAGACAAATTTATTCAGGCTAACAGGCAACACCAGCTGGGAACCTTATCACTTTTGTGCTTAAAAAGAGGGGGAGAGTAGAACGAAAAACACACAGACACGCCCATTTTTCCTTCATCTTCTTGTTCCTATCATCTTCCTATCACCATTCAAAACACACACACACACAAAAGCACCATCAAACAGAACCGTGAAACCCCACACATGCAGTTGGTAATTCATCTTCTGATTGTGATAGTTATGTTTTGCTTTCTACTGATTCCTTACTTGTTTTTTATTTTTCCTTTTTAGTATTATTAAGACACTTAGAGGTTTTGGACATTTACTGCTAAGCCATCAACTCTTCTTTAATAAGAAATGTCTCTGGAAAAAAAAAAAAAAAAAAGAACTGAAGTTGGGCTCTTCCTTGCTTTGAGTCCAACCATGTAAAAAAAAAAAAAGTGGAGCCATGACTTTTGGCTTGAAGTTTGTAGCGTAGGCATGACTTCAAGCCAAAATTCATGAATATTGCTTCATTCTTCTCAGACTGGTAATATATATGCTTCTCATTCCATATTATTCATCTTTCGTTGATTACATATGCTTCACTTTTTTTTTTGCCATTTTATATGTTTTTTAAAACTGTATTGTCTTCACCAGATTCATGATCTAGGCAGTATGGATTATTGATGCAGATCTGCTTAGATGGGAATCTCGATGCCTTATGATTTGTATTTCTTCGCCTTTTTTGTTATGCTCTTGCTCTATTGGTCGGAGTAGTGGCCATAAACATGACTGTGATTTCTTTGATTAAAAACGGTAAATACCACATCGTTCAAATAGGATAAACTAATTTATTTGATAATCATAATTATGAAAATAATATCTATTCTACTTGATGCTTGCAAATAGGTTTTTTTTGGAATTTATTGTTTTTAGTTTGATGATGATTAGCAATGTTTTTAAAACCGGACTGATCATTGAACTGGTGAAGGTACTAATTCACGATTCACTTCGATCCAATCTGTTGTAATTAAATATATATTTTTAATTTATTTAATATATTCAATATTCAATTAAAAAACTAACATACTACAGTTTTGTCCATAAATATTATTTTCATGTCTTGTCCATTTTTTCTTTTAAATTTAACTCTTTAAGTTTTTATATCTTAAATTGTTGCTCACACTAGCTTAATAAAAGTTTTTCCCAACCATCCTTCTGTTACGAGAAAAGATCTACTGCCCAAAACAATTAATCACACTTTTCAAGACCAACAATTAGGGGTGGCAAAACGAGTTGAGCCTCGCTTTTTTTGGTGGGGCGGGCTATAGTTTTTAACCCGCCCTGACCCGACCTAACCCGCCAAGAAAACGGTGCGGGGTGTATTGACCCGTTGGGCTGGCCTTTTATTTTTTATGTTATTTTTATTTTAATTGAATTTTTTTTTTTTTTTGATTTTTCAATTGCATCTGAAGTAAATAATATTGACTATTCACTTTTACTCTAGGGCTTCGTTTTCACTTTCACTATCACAATCTCACTCTCACTAGTCACTGAGTCAGCCTCCCTATTAAGCGATGTGTTCCCTGACGGCGTCGCCGTCTCCCCCTCTCAGCCACTCAAGACCACTTCTCCACTTCATGTTCGTGTTCATTCTCCCCCCATCTCAGATTACGAATGGCACTCGCAGGCTGCAGTACGAGCGTCGCCGCTTAGCCGTAGCTCATCCGGCTATTTCACAGTCACAGTGCCGCCGTCAGGTCCTGCTCATCGTCGTCTGGCCATCTCATCTGATCTGGCACGCTCTCTTACTCCATTCTCTTATTTCTCATCTCTGTTTCCTCTAAATCCCTTGACCCCTTCTCTTGTTTTTTTCCCTCCCATTTCTTTGTTTATTTTCTTTGATTATCACTTATTAGGTTTGTTTCATTGTTTTTGTGTTATTTTCATCATATGTTTTTGTTCAATCATATGGTTTTGTTTCTTCAATTATTAGACTGGTATGTCATGTTTTGTGTGTGAAATCGGTTTGCGCATCTAATTTGATTTGTGTATGAAATTGGTTTGTGCAGCTGTTTGATTTTTGTCTGTAAAATTGTGAAATAGGTGAACTAATGGAATCCATTAATATCCTACATTATGATGAACCTAATGTTGATGGGGAAGATGTGGAGAATGAGGTTGAGGAATCTCAATCGTTTCAACCTATTGCGAAAAAGCCCAAATCAAATACATCTGATTGCTGGAAATTTTTCACTAAATTAGGGTCAGGTAAAGATGGAAAAGGAAGGGCTAAGTGAAATGCTTGCAATAAAGAGTACAAGTGGAAGGGAAATTACATGACACCTCATCTTTAAATCTTCATATCAAAAGTTTTAAAGAAATTAAGTTTGAAGATGTAGGTCAAATGATTGTAGATATACCAGGAAAAATGAGATCTCGTAAGATAGATCAAATGGTCTCGCATGAGAGAAGGAGAAACTTAAAGAAGAAATTACTAGCATTCCATGTAGGATTTCTTTAACTTATGACTTGTGGATTGCTTGTACTATTGAGGGCTGTATATGTCTGACTGCACATTATATTGATTATAATTGGAATTTAAAAAGAAAAATCTCAACTTCTGTCACATGTAGGGGTGATCATCGGTCGATTTCGGGCCAAAAATGCCTAACCCGAATGAAACCGATGAGAAAAAACTATAATCTATTTCCACACATGTTGACAAGCTGATTAGTTAGGTGGCGGGTTGGTTGGGTGGCTTGCAACGGATCAAGATTTTTTTATTAATTTATTTCAGAAAAAACAAAAAAAAAAAGGAGCCTAATTGATCTGAAAACACATCCCAAAAAAAGTCTCAGTCCAATTCAGTAAATCAAAAAAATAAAATAAACAAAGAGAGAGAAGTGTTGTAACAGAAATGGAATCTTCTCCTTCTCTACGACACTCTCTCTGACTCCCTCCACCATGGGCACGTGCTTCATGACTTCTCCGACGAGACGCTCTCTGACTCCCTTCGTCGACGAGACGCTCGTGCTTGATGACTTCTCCGTCGCAGCCGACGTCGGCGGTTCCAAAAATAGCGTTGGTGTAGATGACGCCGAAGCGGAGGTCGGTGTGGAGGAGAGTGTGCGTCATGAGGCGGTAGCGGAACTTGAAGATTTGGAGAGGGAGGATGGAGCCGGGGAAGAGGACGAGTGGGAGCTCGACGACGTCGTCGGAGTTGGGGGAGTTCATATGGTGCTTCTAGGAAAAGGAGTAGGCGAAGCAGCGGTGGAGTTAGTTGAGCTTCCAACGGCGGTGGCACTGGAGGAGATGATTAGATGAAGATGTTGTGGTGTGGATGATGATGATGATGATGATGGGAATTTAGGGTTTGGATTAAGTGTGTGTTGAATTTGAGTAGATGGTGATGGGCTGAAGGATACGGGCAGGATATGTCACAGTTTAATGTGCCATTAAAGACTAAGAATTGGGGCTTGGCCCACTCCTAATATAACTCTTTTTTGTTAATATCGGTTCAGGTCGGGTACCGATGGATGGAAAAAAACCAAACCCGAAACCGACCGTGGTAAACCACATAAGACCATTTTTTTTCATCCGCTCAATCCGCCAAACCGAATCAACCCGCCCATTTCACCAAAATTAACAACGGGTTGGTCGGTTTCGGGTGGGTCATACATTTATGATCAGCCCTAGTCACATGCCTCCCCTTCACACTAGATCTAAGTTATCTAAGAAGCTACTTGAGTTTTTGACTGATTGGGGAATTGAGAAGAAGATCTTTTTTCTTAATCTAGATAATGCATATGCTAATGATATTATGCAAGACCATTTGAAGAGTCAACTTGTCCTTTAAAATTGGTTGTTATGTGATGGACAATTCTTTCATGTGCGTTGTTATGCACATTTTTTAAATCTCATTGTTCAGGAGGGGTTGAAAGTAGTTGGTGATACCTTGAATAAAGTTAGAGATAGCATCAAATATGTGAGGTGTTCAGAGAGTAGAATGCAAAAATTCAAGAAATGCATTCAAGGTATTGGTGGTGTTGACACTTCTATTGGCTTGTGTTTAGATGTTCCTACAAGATGGAACTCAACTTATTTGATGCTTGAATGTGCCCTCAAATATCGTCGTGTTTTGCTCATCTTCACTTTAAAGATTATAATTATAGGTATTGTCCATCAATAGAAGAATGGAAAGGAGGAGAAAAAATTTGTGTGTTTTTGTCTCCTTTCTATGAAACCACAAGTATGATTTCTGGCACATCATATCCTACTTCCAACTTGTACTTTTTACAAAGTTTGGAAAATTCAGTGTGTTCTACTTGATAGCTTGAGAGATGAAGATGATGTCATAAAAAAATATGTCTGAAAGGATGATTTATAAGTTTGAGAAATATTAGGATGAGTATAGTATTGTGCTTGCATTGGAAGTGGTTCTTGACCTGCGGATAAAGCTTTCTTCATTGACTTATTGTTACTCAAGTGTTGATGTATCTACAAGTGAATCAAAGACAAATCAAGTAAAGAGAAAGCCTTACATGCTCTGAGAAATATTATACCAAAAGTACTTCTCTCATAGGGCGAGGTTCTACTCATACCCCCTCTTCTAGTGGGTTTAAGGAACCCATGCCTTTCTCACAGAACTTGATTAATGTAAGTTTAAAAGTATTGAATTAATAGTTTTGATTACTTTCTTTATTATAATTTTTTAACCTTGTCTTGCTTTACTGTTTTTCTTTTTATGTGCTTAACTTTTGAACTATAATAGGGATTGAAAATGAACAATCAGCAGCTTACTACTAAAACTGGGAAGAATTAATCAACTAGGAAGATTTCAGCTAAAGCTGCTGCAAGAGTGTGTCATGCTAAGGAAAGGTTCCAGAGACAATGTGTCCAAAATGGATAGGTTTGCCCTTTATCATCTCATTCACAAGATAAAGATTGATCCGAACGATCTTGTCTTTCTTCACATGGAGTCCATGGTCAAAAGGACCTCCATGCAGACATTTCCCTATGGAATGCTGCTGACCAGACTATTTAGGAACATGCTCTTTGTTCCTGGAGATGGTGACTTTGTGGATATGGCCTTTCCCATAGACAAGAAGAACTTGTCTATGATGAATATCCCAGGTATTCCTCTAGAAGAACCTGTAACACCCTGTTTTTCCGTTAAGTGCTTTTGTATGCTTGTTTGGTTGGTTAAGCCTTAAGACTTAGCTTGAGGGCCAAGTGGGACTTCTAGGCTAGGAATCCCTTCTCTTAGGCTGGTGTCTTGTGACTTTCTGAGTCACAAGCATGGCCGTGCTTGATACGGAGCACGACTGTGCTCGTTGGTAGTTAGCGTCTCGCTGACACTGAGTTGAGCACGCCCGTGCTCAACAGTGAGCACGCCTGCGCTTAAGTATGATTCGCGCCTCGTAGACGCTGAGTTGAACACGCCCGTGCTCAACAGTGAGCACGACCGTGCTCAAGTGCGAGTCTTTATAAGCAGAGCGTGACCGAGGGTTACTTCAGAACCCTTTTTGGCACTAGCGGCTTCCCCAGTGCGGCCGCAACCCTTTCGTTCCCTATTTTCTCTAAACTCATTCCGTTCTTGGAGCAGTGGAGACCCTTGGGAGCGTCTAGTTAGTCGGTGCCAATCGTTGTAAGGTAACGATCCCTTCCTTCTTGGTTTCCTTTCCCTGTTGATCTGGAAACTGATAGTTGTCCCTATTGTTTGGCCAAGGCTTGGAAGCTGTTCGAGCCGGTTGAGGGAACGAGTCCAGTTTGTTGTGGTTGTGTTGCAGTTGATTCTTCATACCAGGTATGGGAGAAGAAAAATGTATGCACTAAGCTAGGGAGTAGCGTAAGATGAGGGGTTCCCATAGCCCCGTTTATTGTTGTTATATTCTCATAATTGTTATTGGTTATTGAAAATGCCTATTTGGTATGTTTGATTGAACTGTTTATCTGTTGTATGCCAATGATATATAATTGATTGAATCTGTTTGCGATGTGAATGTTACTGCCATGATGTTAATGATGTTGATTGGTTGAATGTTAATTGGCCGATGTTGTTAATATGTTGAATATGTTAATAAGATTCTAATTGGTTTAATTAGGACTCTTAGTTAACATAGGAATTGAGGGATTAATTCCCCAATGTTTCATAAGACATGAACCGCGTTAGTGAGGGGTGAGGTTTCATGCCGAATGTTTTAGTTAAGACTCTAGGATTTGATTTGAGAGTTTTAACGAGTTTTAGCTCCAAGAACATAGTTGAATCTGCCCAGAACAGTACGACCCGCTCTAGGAGCACGGTCGTGCTGAACAGGGAGCACGACTGTGCTCCCAATTGCATTCTGGAAGGCAAGCCGCGCATTGAGCACGGCCGTGCAGGACAGTGAGCACGACCGTGCTTCACTTAAGTGACAGCACGACCGTGCTGGGGTGAGCATGCCCGTGCTCCCCTTACTGGTCAGAACCTGAGATTAAAGGAATTAAAGGGTGTTTCACCCCAAATGTTCCCTGTAATGACATGATAACACACCAATCAAACGATGAAGATTAGATAACTTAATTATATTAATTAAGATGTTTAAAGACAATAAGATGGTTAAGCCGGTACCCTTTGGGTTACCGCACGTTGTTACGCTTTGGTGCTTTTTGGCCAAAGTAACCTCGATGCTTTTTGGTCGAGGCGTTGTTAAGTTAGACCTTGGTGCTTTTTGGCCAATGGGGCCTTGACCCATGGTTTGGGTCTAAGGTGTTGATGTTGGTGATAAGTCTTGGGTGCTTTTTGGCCCAAGCAAAGGAGGTGGTTGACTTGTGTGTTGTTGTGCTCACGCATTCATACGTTGAAGTTGGTTAGAGGGGGATGTTCAACATAGGGGAGGTAGTCCTGTTATGATGATCTGGCCCAAGTCTCTGGTGGTTTACCCATGGTTTGGTGAACCGTGCACCCCCAAGGTGGCGTACCCTGTTATGGTACGTCGGCTATCCAAGGGGTTCACCCATGGTTTGGTGAACTGCCGGCGTTGGTGCTTTTATGGCCAATGTGGATATGTAACTCCAAAGTTGGCTTCCTGAGTTAGTTGGATCCGCATGCATTGATGGAGTAGTAGAGTAGGGTTGCATTGCACCGCATAGCATATGTGGATGATTAACATGCTGTTGTAATATTAAATGATGATGTATGATGTTAGTTGCTATGCCTGATATGATGTATGTTCATCTTATTCCCTATTCCCATGCTGTTGTGTTTACATGATTTCTTACTCCCTGTTTTCCTGTTTCTGTTGTTGCATGTATCTCTTTATGCAGAGGACGGTGAGCAGCCAGTGGCGGAGTGACTTTGAGGAGCCGCGACTCTAGTTAGGATGCTGAGTTATAGTTGTTAGTTTTGTTAGTTGTTTAGTTTGTTTCCGTGGTGTATCCGGATTTTGGTTATACCAGCTCTGTTGTGACATCGGGGTTGGGTTTTTCCTTATCTGTCTTGTTTATGTTTTATTATTTTAAAACTATGTTATTTCCGCGTTGTTTTGTTAAGATGTGAAACCTTTTTATCCAAGTTTTATTTTATTAAATGCATGTTTTTATATTACCTCTTTTAAGTAAATGTTTTATATTAACATGCGGGGTAGAAGGGTGTCACAGAACCCCTCAAGGATGAGGAAGATAAAATGGAAGAAGACAGTTGTCGCTGAGAAGAGCAAGCCGACAACTGAGTCTGCTGATGAGTCTGAGGTTTGTAACACCTAAATTTTACCCTATCTTAAAATATGTTAGTCTTGACTTTTATATGTTTTCATATGCTTGTTATGTTTGTTTTTTATGTCTAAGTTCATGTTTGGGGAAGTTTAGCCTTAGAAAGGTCCAATCCTTTTAGAGTCCTCGTAACCTGTTTTATCGTTTTGGCCATATCTTGAGTTCTAGATGTTCTATTGAGGTGATCTTTGATGTGTTAAAAAACTAAGATAATTATCTATAAGTCTTATTTCAGGTGTTTTGGTCAAATTCGGCTTTTTGGGCCTTGCCCCACGAGCATTTGTTCGTCCCGCGAATCATGCAGAACTAGAAACGTGTTTTTAGGCTATGATTAAGCCCAATCATGCATAAACCATCCTGAACCTCCAAAACCATGATCTTAACCTAATTTTATACATCTAAACCTCTCTAAATCTGTCTCCATTCCCTCCTCTTTGAATTCCTAACCCTTTTCTCTCTAAAACTCTTCTTAGAGGATCACCCTGTGCACTGTTCTTTGATTGGGGAACATCGTTGCGAGCACGTGATCAATTGTGATTGCAGTTTGGGACTTTACACCAGGTAAGGATACGTGCACCTTGTCCTAATTGACTTTTCTTTTGATTTCTTGACCTAAGAGTCTAATTGGAGCCTTTCCTTATCGTTCTTGAGGTTGTAGACAAGAAGTTGTGAGACGAGGTTTAATCGGCATATTTCTTCCCATCCTTTCGAATCTTGATCTGCATACCAAGGTATGGGGGGAGACCCGTTTTTGAATATGTGGGTTATGGGAATGAGTTAAGATGAAGGGGTTGACCCATAATCCTTATGATTGAGTGTTTATGTATGTTATGAATGATTGGGTATGCATTAGTATATGTGGTTATTGATGATTATGAATTGGATGGTGAATTGTTTGAATATATGGTATGCTATGATTTGGTAAATTATTATATGATGTATATTGTTGCATGATGATGGTAGGAAACAAGAATAATTAATCCACTTAGGTTATGAAAACTTAGTAATAGGATGATCAAATGTACCCTTAATAATTGAATTAGGTGTGATGAGTGAAGTCGATGAATAATGGATTAGTAATAAAGCCTAGGATGCGAAATCGAGTAGAAAAACCTTGGAGAGGAAAAATGACTCGGACTAGACAACTTGTTGGCTATCCAGATTCGCTCTGCGAGCACTGTCTCACGAGGCGAAACAGAGAAGACCAAACAGGGCCCTCTGGCTTGCAAGGCGAGAACAGTCTCGCGAGGCGAAACTGGTCTGTATGCTCTGGCTCGCAGGCGAGTGAGGTTTTGCGAGGCGAGACTGATGATACTGATCAGTACAGTAAAATAGACTAATTGGACCATAGAAGAACTTAATTAGTACAACTAGGCTAAAGAGTGATGAAATACATTAACAAAAGAATAATGATAACGAACAAGAAGACATGTTAATGATAATGGTTAATAGTCAATGTTATTGGCTACGATAATGATGAATTGCCGCTAAGATGTTGTTAATGACCATTGTTAATGGTCATGGATGATGATCAATGTGATTGATTATGGAAGCGATCGTTGGACATGTGTTTGCACATGGTTGAGCATAGCATGCATCATTATAGTGAATATGATATGTTGGGTGGAAAGCAAACGATAAAACGCAATAATGGGGCCTCGAAGGGAGTCTTCCCAGCCTTGAGGGTACATGAATTGGGTGTGGAGGTTCCATTATGGCATGGGCTAGGTACCCATGTCGGAGTGTCTGCTCGACCAACCCTGAATACTTTGACAGCCACGGTACGTTATCCATTTGGTATGTTGATTAGGGATAATATTTAGTGGATGCCATTTGGTATGGTGGGTTATCCATGTCGATTATTGAGTACGTATTTCTGGTCGTCTTTCCTGAGTTAGGTATTGGTCATAGGTATACGAAGTGAAGTTGCGTCGCATTGCATGAATTCTTTAACATGATGTAATATGTGTTTTATGGATGTATGTTGTATGTTCATCTTGATTAATATTCCTAACCGTCCACATGTATTCATGATTATGTTTCTTACCCTTCTCTTTGTTATTTTTTGTGCATTCATTTTGTATATGAAGAGGAGGATGAGCCAGCCATTGAAGAGTGATTCCATGGAATTCGCTCGGCTAGTAGATAGGATTGCTTTTAGTTATTAGTTTATTCTTTCCGATGTAAAGTTTGGGATACCAACTCTGATATCATGACATCCGATTTCGGGTTTAGTTTTATTTCTTTTCCACAGTTGTGATGTTTTATAAAGATTGTTATTATCATTCTTTGGTTTACTTCAAATATTTAATGAAGTTATGATTTCGTTTTGAAACAATGTGACGCATGTTACCTTTGTTATGTTTTTAATTTAATTTGATATTACTTTGAAAGCAAGTAAAATTTTATTTATATATTATCATGTAGGGGGTAATGGGTGTCACAAGGTTCCTATCTCAAAAGGCATATGGAAGCCTGCTGGAAAAGTGGCCAGACAAGATAGAAGGCCTGAGCTTGAGAAGCCCTCTACTTCTGCTGAATCTGTTGAGCCTCTAAGGTTCAGAAGGAGAAAACTCTCTCCCAATAGGAGCTTAAAAGATGTTGGAGCTTCTGAGGCTGAGTCTGTTAAGACAGACAATAGATAAAGGCTGGTGAAGGCCTCTGCTGAGGACAGATAAGTTGAGCCTTCCCCAAGTAGAGAGGAAGTACCTGCTCATGGGGAGCGGATGACAAGACCCTTGGAGGAGCCCAAGGAGAAGAAGACTCCCTTTCTGGGTTTAATTCCCAAGAAGAGAAGATCAGGCTACCATGCACTTGCTACCATGGCACCTGTTGCAGAAGAAGAAGCTGTTGCTGCAACTGCTGAAGAGTTGTCTGCTGGAACACAGATAGTTGTATACCCTCTAGTGGATCCTCTGAATCCACCACAACCTAGGAAGAAGCTGAGAATGTCTGAAAACCATATGGTTCTTCCCTCTTCATCACCTCCATCACCTTCATCTCCTGTACAGCAAGGTATCCTTACCCCACATGTCTCCTCTCCTGCCCTATTTGTAAATCCCCTTGCACATGTATCTCCACCTGTCTCTTCCCACAAATCTCCAACCTCTTCTTATGATGTTGTGTTTGATGTCTGTCAGGACACCATTGATCATAGACTTGCAGAGTCTCTTGACTGCAAGTTTTTCAAATCTGTCTGTCATTCCTCCACCTCCACCTCATGTAATTAACCCTTGTAGGGAAATTTTCTTTTTTAGCCCTGTTGTTATCTTCATACGTACACCTTCTGGAAGTCACTACCCACCTTCTGTGGTCACGCTTCCTTCTCCCTCTGGGTATTTCTTCATGTTATTTATTGACTCTGAGTCTTTCTTTCACCATATAGACTCTTTGCTAATTCTACCCCCTTCTGTTGTTGCAAAACCCCTTCCCCCTCCTAAACAAATAAAAATCTCTCACCCGACTCTATCTGAAAGAATCGCCTCAATTTTCTCTTCTTCTGAGGTTGATTTTATCATAATTAGGCCTTTATTCAAAATAGCCTTTCTACCATTTTTCTATTATAGGATTATTCACTTTCGTGTTTTTCCTAGGATCTCTGCATCTTTCTTTATTCCTAGTGCACCACCTGTCTTAACTCTGCCTTGGCATCCAGACCAGTCTACTTTGAATACTGCTACATCTTCAGATCCTGCAAGCTCTAAGTATGAGGACATCATAAGTTTCCATAAGTTGCAAGCCTTGCTGGAAGACACTATAAGGCAATTAGATGAGGAAAGAAATGATAGGATTGCTTTAGAATCTAAAGTTGAATATATGTTTTCTCTTTTGAGTTGGCCACACTAGTCTTGTAACTTGCCATGTACAAGCTGATGATGATTAATACAAAATTACCTTGTTTCTTATCCTTTAGTCTTTCTTTTACTTTTTTGCCTGCTTTTTCCTTTTTGTTGATACCAAAAGGGGGAGAACAATAATAAAGATTGCTATTAAAGAATGATATTGATTGAGCATGAAATTGTCTTAGTCAAATTATTGTAAACCAAAGAAGTTTTTCTACTCTAACTCTAGGAGGTTATATCAATATAACTTATATGATGTTATTGTCTTAAGTTCTTCCAACAGTATCTTACATGTCTGCATAGCATCTTCTATTTCAGAAATATTGACCTTTCTGTATGAATCTTAATTTAACTGTTCTTTTTCTATAAGGTTCATTAAATCATCTAAATGTTTGTCATCATCAGAAAGGGGAGATTGTTAAGTCTCTAAATGTCTGATGAGCATTTGCCCTAAGTTTTGATGAAAACTAAACATTTATCAATGATTTAATTGGACTTCATATTGGTTGTTGATTTGTCTACTCAGTGTGCAGATTATTATCTTAAGTATATCTATACCTTGTCTGCCCTAAAAAGCAACTTGATCATCTCTGGAGATCAACTGTCTGCTGAGTAAAAGTCAACCTGTCTGCCGACTGGATTGTTGACTATCTGTCAACTTTTCTGATGGAGCCCTCACTCGTCTGTGGTCCTTCGATGAGGAACACTCAAGGACAATGGAACCTTTAGGAGCTGTCCACTCAAGCAGAAGTTACTGAAGCTCTCTCACGAGAATCAAGAAAGTCAGAAGCTCAAACACTCAAAGCAACCAAAGAACATAGAAAAGGAGTGCTTCTAATATGCTTTATTCCCTAGTACAACTGGGAGTTGCACGAAAAGGGAAATGTGCTCTGCAAAGTACAAAAGTAACCTGCACAACTCTGATTTGGCTGCTGTACAAAGCATAAGCACTGCTCATCCCTATTAGAGTACAACCAACGTTCCTAAGCATTAAATGGCTACCCAGAATGGAGCTCAGCTCAAAGCCAAAATCTGAAGGAATGTCTCTAACGGATTTAATATGATTGAAACCTATAAATACACAAGTCATTGAAGATAAAGACAGGGAACACGCAGCATTAAAGAGCCATTACTCTGCGCATTTACTCTTTCATTCTTTCAATTTGTATTCTTCAATCATTGAAGTTATTACGCAGTCTTTCTATCCTTCACATTTAATTCACTTTTCTGAGTGTTTGTGAAAGACTTGCAAATTGTATTTATTACTATCTTTTCTCAGACAAACTTGAATGAGCCTGAAGAGGCTAGGTGAGCAAACAATACTTGTCTTGGAGCCTGGAGAGAAGGTGTGCAAAGAATACTTGGAGTCTGTAACCTGATCAGTTATAGTGAAAGAAACTTGGTGCTGCTAAGGACTGGATGTAGCCCTAGTTGTTAAGGGTGAATCAGGATAAACAGATGTGTCTATCTCTCTATCCTTAACTCTTTAGTTGCTTTGATTATATTATCTACTTACTAACTAAAGGTGATTAAGTGTGAATATCAAACTCTTTTAATCTTGTTTAAGTGTGTGTTTTTCTGTTGAAAACTAACCAGACAAGTCAGTTGTCTGTGCTCCTAGAATTCCTCAGCAGAATGGAGTAGTAAAGAGGAAGAACAGATCTCTACAAGAGATGGCTTAGACAATGCTCAATGAAAGCAAACTCCCAAAGTACTTCTGGGCTAAGGCAGTAAACACTGCTTGTTATGTGCAAAATAGAATTTTGGTAAGACCTTTCTTAAATAAAAATCCTTATGAATTGTGGAAAGGTAGAAAACCCAACATTTCTTACTTTCATGCTTTTGGATGTGAATGCTTTATTCTAAACACTAGAGATCAACTTGGAAAGTTTGATTCGAAAGTAGATAAAGCTATATTCCTCGGTTACTCAGACACTTCTAAGGCTTTTAGAGTCTATAACTCTAGAACTGAAGTAGTTGAAAAATCTATTCATGTGAAATTTAATGATAGTTTAAAGACTGATAGGAGACTATCAGATCTTGAAGATGATCTTGCAGGTTTAGATCTTGGAAAACAAGATGATCAGATCAAGGAAAACTTAAAGACTGAAAATGCAGAAGCATCTACTCAAGTGTCTGAACCACTTACCCAACAAGAGTCTGACATTGAACTTAGACGAGACTGGAAATTCAAAACTCATCACCCTGGAGAATT
Organism: Echinosophora koreensis; assembly: GCA_035048595.1. NCBI lineage: Eukaryota > Viridiplantae > Streptophyta > Magnoliopsida > Fabales > Fabaceae > Echinosophora > Echinosophora koreensis. The sequence continues at coordinate 1,548,922 of JAPCYP010000002.1, read as the reverse complement.
AATTATTGGCAATCTTTCTCAAGGAGTCAGAACCAGATCAACGTTCAAAGACTCAAATAATATGGAGTTTATATCTGAAATAGAACTCAAAAATATTGGAGAAAATCTTGAAGATGAAAGCTGGATCTTAGCTATGCAAGAATAACTAAACCAGTTCAAAAGAAATGATGTTTGGTCACTAGTTCCAAAGGTAAAAGGAAAATCATTTATTGGAACAAGGTGGGTCTTTAGAAACAAACTTGATGAAGATGGCAAAGTTGTCAGAAACAAAGCAAGGTTAGTAGCTCAAGGCTATAACCAACAAGAAGGTATTGACTACACTAAAACTTTTGCACCAGTAGCTAGAATAGAAGCTATTCGCATACTCATGTCATATGTTGCACAACATCAAATCATTTTATTTCAAATGGATGTGAAAAGTGTCTTTCTAAATGGAATAATTGAAGAAGAAGTGTATGTAAAACAACCACCTGGTTTTGTACTGATAAACCAGATCATGTCTATAAACTTAAAAAGGCTCTATATGGATTAAAGCAAGCACCTAGAGCATGGTATGATAGACTTAGTTCATTTCTCATGCAAAATGGTTTCATTAGAGGAAAAATTGATACAACTCTCTTTAGAAAAAGCTCTAAAAAGGATTTCATTATAGTGCAAATTTATGTTGATGATATTATATTTGGTGCTACTAATGAAAAGCTCTGTAAAGAGTTTTCTAAGCTTATGCAGAATGAATTTGAGATGAGCATGATAGGAGAATTGAAGTTCTTCCTTGGTCTGCAAATCAAACAGACAGATGATGGGATATATATCCATCAACAAAAGTATACCAATGAGATCTTAAAGAAATATAAGTTGGACACATCAAAACCAATGAAAACTTTCATGGAAGCCAATGCAAATTGAACAGAGATGGAGAAGGTAAAAATGTAGATCAAACTGTCTACAGAGGTATGATTGGTTCTCTTATGTATTTAACTTCCAGTAGACCTGATATTCGATTCAGTGTCTGCATGTATGCAAGATTCCAATCTGACCCAAGAGAATCACATCTCAAAGCTGTTAAAAGATATTTAGATATTTGCTTGAAACAACTAATCTTGGTTATCTAAGAACACAAGAGTACATATTAGTTAGCTTTTGTGATGCTGATTATGCTGGATACACAGTTGAAAGCAAAAGTATCAGTGGAGGATATCACTTCATTTGAGCAAGTTTAGTCTCATGGACAAGCAAAAGATAGACTACAATTGCACTATCTACTGCAAAGGTAGAATACATTTCAGCTGCAAGCTGTTGTTCATAGCTTTTATGGGTAAAACACTAACTTGAAGACTGTTCTATTTTTTAGCATAATATATATGTTTGGTGTGATAATTCTAGTGCTATTTGTTTATCTAAGAATCTCATACAACATTCTAAGGCTAAGCACATAGATCAAACATCACTTTATAAGAAACTATGTTCAAAAGGGTGTTTTTGACATTAAATTTGTCAAAACTGAAAATCAATGGGCTAATATTCTTACAAAACCCTTAGCTAAAGACAGGTTCCTATATATTAGAGATAATCTGAACATGTGAAGAATATCTATTAGAATGCACTGCTCTGAGAAAAGCGGCTGATGACGTGGATTAGTGATTGAAACTTTACATTGCAGATTTCTAAAATGTATTTGAATTCAAAACATTTTTGTCTTTATTATTCTCAACTGCTCTTTTATAAACCTCTCTTAAAAGAAAAACCTTTTTGTCATAAACCCTTCACCGTTTCAAAAGTATTCTCTTTTCTCTCTCTCTCGTGCGAAAAATCTTTTCGAAATCCTTCTTTTCTCTCAACCCGAATCCATGGCACCCAAAGGACCCTCAAAGAAACTCGTCCGTGCTGCTGCTCGTCTTAGAATGAGCATTGATGTCATCTCGATGATTGTTCCTAGAAGATTTGTCAAGATGAACAAAATCATCAAGTGTGAAATGAATGTGATGCCTGAATTGGAAGCATCACAATGGGTAAGGTTCTTTGATCATAATGCCTGAGGAGGCTAGGTGTGCAAACAATACCTATCTGTAATTTGATCAGTTATAGTGTTAATACTTGGTGAAACCAAGGACTGCATGTAGCCCAAGATTTGGGGTGAACCAGTATAAATCGCTGTGTCAAGTCTCTTTTCTTATCTATTTAAGTTTGCTTTATATTCTTTGTGCTAACTGGGAAAGTGCTAAGTTTTCTTATCTTGAGAAAACTTTCTCATTTGCGAAAAATTTAACTAAAACACAATGGGACGTGTAGAAGCACTATGTGTTTATTTATCTAAAAAAAAAATAAGGAATAAAACGAAAAACTTACCTATGGGACATGTAGAAACACTATGTGTTTGACCCACATACTTTCCCTTCCAATTAGTGCAAAGCACAAAGTTCCCTGTCCTTGAAATAAAAAAAAAAAAAAAAAAGAAACAAACTAATAATAAAAAAATCTTTTTACTAAAATGCTTAGGCTTTATGTTTAATATTATGCTCAAGCATTAGAAACCAGTCTTTTTATCTTTTTATTTAAAATCCACGAGCCTTATACATAATATTAAGCCCAAGTGTGAAGGTTTCTCTGTGTGTCTCAACCACTTGAGGATCCACTCTTTATATAGGAGGTGGGGAGAGTGAAGGAGCTTGCGTTCTCCGACGTGGGACTTGTCAAGTGAATAGTTTAGCAATGGGACTATATTTGTTAAAAGATAAAAGCACATCATTTCCTTCCTTTTTTTATCTTTTTATGTTTTTTGTAATTTTTTTTCTATTAAATCAACACATCAAAAGTTAGTGATAATAAAATTAAAAAGAAGAAAAACTCGGACAAAATTGGGTGCTGACACATACATGTTAATGACTTAAATTTGAAGATCGATGATGTCTTTTATGATGGTCAATGGCATTTAGAGACCTTGTCTACCCCTATTTCTCCTTATATTAAAGGGAAAATCATGAGCCATTTTGTTGATAGGGAATCGGATGATGTGCTAATTTGGGGAAGCTCCAATTCTGGTTCATATGCTGCCAGTCGTACTTGTAAATGGCTTGTCCAGGAGCCTATCTCTAATAATACATGCATTGACTCTTGGTCTGGGATCTTAGTTTACCTTAAAATATCATTCACTTTCTTTGGCTTTCTTTGCATGAAAGCCTCCACACTAACCTAACTCGATTTAATAGACATATGGTTAATGATCCTTCTTGTCACAGGTGTGGCGCTGCTCAGGAAACAATTATTCACACTCTCCGGGATTGTTCTAGCTCTAGGAGAATTTGGGACGCACTGCAATTTGATCTGAACCATTTATCTATCAGTTCGTGCATAGAGTGGTTAAGAACTTGCACAACTGATAAGAATTGTAACCTGCTTGCTGTCACTTGTTGGATTCTTTGGAAGGCTCGAAATGAGGTGGTGTTCATTGACATGCAATGGACTCAATGGCTCATTTTGAGTCAGATTCATTCTCTTATGGAAGCCATTTCTAGATCTCTTGGTTCAGTGTCTAAAAGCAGAGAGAGCAAGGTGGTTCGGTGGTATCCCCTTATTGGTGACTTTGTCAAACCTAATGTAGATGGAAGTTCATTTGGCAATCCTGGAAATTCAAGCTTTGGATGCTTGTGGAGGGTGTCTTGGTGGTTTTTCTGGTTTTTGTGGCATAACAACAACTGCTACGGAGTTATAAGATGGTTAAGATAGAGGAGTTAAGGAGTGGAGTGATAAGGAGGTTGAGGGTTCAAACCCCACCCACTAACAAAATACTAACATTAACACTAACATTTGCCTATAAAAAAAAACTACTACAATTGAATTGTGTGCTATCTACAAGGGTTTGGATCTATCTTGGAGGAAAGGCTATAAGGAAGTGGTGTGTGAATGTGATTCAACTATTACCATATAAAAGTTTGTGATGGTGCTCCTCCCTATCATCCTAATTCTCCTTTGGACATACGGTTATCCGTTTTTATTACCTTTTAAAGTTACTCATTTAGTATTTTTTTTTTTTATAAGTTACTCATAGAATTCAATGAATATAAAAAATACATACATCTATCTAATGGTTTGAATTACTCCCTCTGGTCTCTATTGTAAGCAAAAATTAAATGGGACACACATATTAAGATAGTTAGTTGATCTCATTTAAAAGAGTCATTGAGAATAAAAAATTAAGTTTGTTATCTAAATTACCCTTCCTTTAATTTATTAAGCTTGTGTTATTGAGAATAAAAAGAGTCATTGAAAAACAAATTTTGTATTAAATAAAGGGTATTTTAAAAATAACTTCATTAAATGAGAAGAAAGTAGTTGAAATTTGCTTATATTTTGAACCAAAAATTTTGAAATTTTTTGCTTACATTGTAGACCGGAGGGAGTATAAAAAAGAGAATGTTATCAAGTGCCCTCAGGACATTAATTAAGAAATCAATAAAAGAAAGTTTTTATTGGAAAATGATGCATTCAATTTTTTGATAAGTATTATCTTTATTTTTTCAATGAAAACTTTCTTTTATTGGGATCCTTAACAAATGCCCTTAGAGCACTCATTAGCAAAACCCTATTAAAATGATAATTATAAAACCTTGCTACCCTATAACTTGTCCAGGTAGAAAGTAAATCCTCAATTTATTCAAATCATCAAATGCACCAGTTGCAAAACTTGTTCCACTGGTAAATGGACTTTCTATAGAATTGTTTTTCTTTTATATTTTTCCTTTGTAAACTTTGGGGAGGAGATGTACTAGAAATTATTTCTGGTCCTGCACCAACCCATCTCTAACCAATTCTTCCAAGCCATTCTTCAGCCTCTCTGCTGCTGCTTTGCAATCACTCTCTGTCAAGCCTCCAAATGAAATTCTAAGATTACCAGAAGAGCCACATGAACTTCCTGGGATTACCGCAACGCCGTGCCTAGTAGCCAGCCAGCGAACGACTTCAAAATCATCGTAGCCGTGCCCTTCAGGGAGCTTTGCCCATAGGTATATAGCACCTTCTCCTCCTTTTACAGAACCCTCTCCAAGAGGGGAAAGGGCTTCTAAAACAATTTCTCTGTTCTTGACAAGACTTTTTACTCTTTCTGTAACCCACTCAGGTCCCATTTCTAAGGAGTATAGAGCAAGGTATTGTGAAATTATTGAAGCACATATGGGAATGTTGTCTTGAACCTTGAGAAGTTGGGCAGCAAGTCCTTCTACTTCAGATGGGTATGCTATCTGCAATAATCAGATATTTAGTCCAGGCTAGCAGTACTGATTTTTAAAATTAATTGCAAATGCAAAATATAACTACTGTTTTGCAGAGAAGAAGCTAATAATCCAGAATATTTTTTGGTCTTTGAATGGATATCCCCACGGGCATAGCAGTGAGACTAACCCCTGGACTGGGAGTGGTGGTCCTCTCCAAAATGACGACTTCAGGATTCAAACTCCTGACCTTACAGGTAAAGTTTACCTGGAGGCTCGGTCCACTTCCACTGCAACAAATTACTGTTGGATAATAATCCAGAGTGTATAGTGGAAGCAATATAGGTTTTGGTTTCATCATAGTTCTTACAAAACTTGCTTGCCCTATGCTACAGCCTACAGAACATAATCAATAAAGGTTTCTTCTCTTTTGTTTTTTAACTAGAATAATACTATGGTAAATTATATTAATTATTAAAAAAGAAAAGGGAAAACAACCTACGCCAAAATATAACTTTTGAAGTTGTGGACTTCCTTGCAAATCATGTTGCATTGCTTAAAAGTTTACAAGCAAAATGACTAGTATCAGTATCATAAATCCAGCAGGACATCTTTACAGGTTCCAATGGTTGCATAACATGGTTGACAAATCCAATGTTTCACCAAAAAATGCTCAATGGGACACATGAAGTTTAATAATGCTTTGCTCTCATGCTGATCAAAATGAATCAGAAATGTCACTTACATATCCAACCCGCCATCCCATCATTCCATGTGCTTTAGAGAAAGAGAAAATATTAACAATGTGATTTCCCTCCACACAAGAGTGCTTCAGACCATCGAACATAAAATACCTGCATGCATATTTATTAGAGAAAACGGGGGAAGTACAGCAAGAGGAGGACTCAAATACAATCTATATATATGAGGAAGTGCAAGAAAAAGCTAAGAATGCAACAAGGTTGCCCAATTCATCTGCATATCTGATATCATAACTCCCTTGAAGTAGTTGTGAGTAGAACATCAAAGAGAAACCAAAACTGTAACTCTATTCCGAGTCAAGTATGCGAGTCAGTGTTAAAAGAAAATATTAAAATATAAACTTGCAGTACAAACGATAAAAATCAGAGACTGAAAGGTCTAGTCATGGTTCTAACCAGAATTACAAGGACATAAGAATATGTCGGAGACTTTTTTTTTGTACTCATTCAGAAATATGACGGAATTTATATTAGCATGGTAACTTAAAAAGACTTTTTTGTTTGGATAGAAAAAGAAACTTTTCTTTTGGTACAGAAGAAAGAAACTTTATTAAGGAAAAGAAGGTAACTTAAAAGACTTACTCATATGTATTGTCAACAAGAAGCCAAGAGCCAGCTTTCTCGCAGAGATCCGAAATCCTCTGGCCAATTAAGAAAAAAACACTTAGAAATTTCAAAACAAAATTCTTAAGAAAAATATTGTTTAGATCAGTAAACATATTCATTGGGAATATCTTCTTACGAGGTCAAATACAAGCATATCGGTTTCGCGAGAGAATTAAAAAAGAAACTGAAGCAAAAAAAATCAAATGGCAGATTCTTCAAAGTTCAGCAACACATTTTTAAAAGCATACTAACTGTAGGCATGTTCACACACACACAGTGACCCAGAGAGAGGGGAGGGGAAGAGAAACCTTTAGAAGAGTCTCTGGAATGTATGTTCCAGATGGGTTGCCTGGATTTACAACAGTAACAAGCTTTGGGACAGGTTTAGTTTCCGCTAATATTCTTTCCAGCCAATCTGAAAATCAAGACAATTCAGATAAACGGCCTAACAAAGAAATCCAACACCATAAGAAAGTGTACACTTAAATGACTATTTTCTAATAATGTAATAAACATCAAAGATTCTTGCTGTATTATAAGGGACAGCATTGTGTATAAAGTTGTTCAAAAGTATGTGCTACTTAGATTCAGCAATAAACAAAATCACAGGATGGAGTAAACTTAACCACTGGATATTCTCAAGAACTTGAAACCAGAAAGGGTTGGATACACGAGTTTATAACGACAAACTAAACCTTCCAAGAAGAAGGTTACAACAAAGGTTTACATGTATCTGACAACATGCTTAGTTTAGCAAGGTAGTTCCCTCTTTTTATCAGTTTTGAGAATTGAACATGCCCAGACCTAATCCACCCAATTCTTCATCAAATATATAAACTCAGTGTCTTACCTACATCTGGATGAAGTGTTTCTGGGTTACCAGGACCAACTAGTATCTTGGTAACGCCAGTCATCTGGAAGGACATGTATGCGTTGAAGTAGTAAGGAGCAAACATAACCACGGAATCCCCCGCATCACACAGAGTGAGAACTAGATTCACGAATGCCTGCACTGCAGATGTTCAGAAATGACTACCATAACTGTGTGAAAAGATCAAATTGTACTCATCAAGCAAACAGAACGAGTACTATAACAGTCATTAGTCTTCAATCACCAGTTAAAGAAAGAGACCCTAACAGCATAAAATAACTGACCACACTGGAGCTAAGCAGTTACGCTGACTCATCCAATGGTAGTTTATGACAAAAATATGCTAAATGAAGGGAAAGAGGAATTAAAATAGATCATGCAGGGGAAAAAAGACGATTATAACAGTCCAGAAAATTCATTTCAAATCACCCTATCCTGCAGTTTCCAACAATTAAGGTGTTTGCTAAGAAACCATGGATAGATCTAAAGCACTAAATCAAGTCCTTTTTATTCCCATCTCACGCTCATTCTTTCCTAGCGTACGGAGGTTGGAAAAGCTATATTAGATGGAATATTCAAATAAAAAACTGAAAACTGCAATGAATCAAACAATCAAAGTATAGTCATCAGTTACAACTTACAAAAAACATGTTATTCCTATCAAATACTCGGCCTATTCGTTATGCTTTGACTTGAAGGGAGGAGAAGCAGCTACACTATGACAGTTGTACATAAGATTTTAGATAAGCAAGCAAGATTAAATGGGTAAATACAAGAAATCAAATGAAAGCCGAAATGCTTACACACCACTTTTTTTTCTGAAACCAAATGTTCTATTTTTAATGTTATAACAAAATAATGAGCCAAATACACAAATTGCACTTATCAAAAAAAAAAAAATACACAAATTGCATAGATGGGAATTGATCACCTGGTTGGCACCTGCTGTAACCATTACTGAGGATTTCTGCAAATTATTTTCATGACGCAACTGCATGATAAAAGTAAAGGAGTTAATTGAAAGATCACCAAAGTCAAGGACCATTTATGCAAGCCCAAGCTTCATCCCCAGATGAAGAAAACCCTGTTAGAAGATATTAAGGATGTTAGCCTTACTGTTAGTTGGCTTGGGCTTGTATACCTAGTATTGGTATAAATAAGAGTACTAGGCTATGGAATTGGATTACATTGCATCACATCAATTACGCGCATGTTTGGATGTGCGGTGTATATCACTAAGTGTGATTCTCCTCGAAGCTACTATTAGTACCTTTGGAAATTTAAAAGCGATTCTGAAAGTTTTTAACACAACCAAACACACTGAGTGTACATTACACCCTTCAATAATAATCTCAGTTTCTAACAATCTCTCTTTTCCTTATTCCTCAATCCTAAACCTAATTCTTCAACAACCCCCCTCACTAGTACAAGCTGTAAGAAGAAGCTACTAGCCAGACGTTTTACCTTTTTTATTAATGCTGCTCGGAGTTCAGGAAGACCTTCATCAGCACCATAACGACTAATAGAAGGCTCCCACACAAGTTCTTTCACCTTATCCAATGCTTGCTTTGGAGGTTGCCAATAAACCACCCCCTACAGCAGACAAATTTCAACAAACCCATTACAAATTGCATTTTAGGCAGACCTAAGGAGCAAATAATACATATTAAGTTAGTTAAATACTAAGTGGTCAAGGCAGTAATAAAAAAAAAGTGGATTAGTAAACTTCAAATGATGACTAGGAGCAGCAGAACTATGAACCAAAATCAGTAACAACAGACGCAGATTCGCAGAATCAAAATATATATGGCTTTAACTTTTAGGACACAATCTAGGCCCCAAATAAATTCCAAAAAATAAATAAATAAATAAATAAATAAAGTCTAAAACAAAATAGCCTTTGGCAATCTGGTAATTGAGTCCTTGAGATTGACAGTTCAAATAAAGTAACCCAAAATGATAGCCATGTTATGAAACATAGACAGTACAAGCTAAGCAAACAGCCCTTCCTTTTGATATGCATCTTTTAAGTTTTGGCATATTTGGATGAAAATCTTCATGAAATGTATAACATAAAGAATGCAATCTTCACAAGCCCTCACCAAACGTGCCCGAATTCAAGAATAATAAATAAACATCTCCCAATCCCATTTCTAGGTATACACCATTAACACACACTTGCACAACATATTTGGGTCCCACGTATTGCTAAACTCTGTACACCTTCACAAGAACTTCTCTGAATTCTCCAACACAACAACCATTACCAAGATAGCCTAATTTATAATTCAGACATTGGAAACAAGAAAAAACACAATCTGCCTCCACAATCATCGCCAATATGTTATAATTGTAATAAGATTAATAAAAACAAAGCATTGGAAACAGATAAGAATACTAAAATAAAAAAACACAGACCTGGGCCAAAGACACAGCATTCTTAGCTCCTCGGAGTAATTCCTGCATCTGCAAACACACGCCTTGATTATCAATCCAAGAAAAAAAAAAAACACTCATTGGATTTTTTTTTTTATAGTGAAAAACACTCATTGGATTTGAAAGGCATGAACATTTAAAATCAAATCCCAATGAGAGAAAAGATAAAAGGGCAATTAAGGGGCTTTTGGTAAGTACCTTAACCATAATCGGCATCTCGGTTTCCACAGCCCTCCTTGCTAGATTTCCGTAAGAACCCATCCCTATCTCTCTCTCTCTCTCTACACCGACCACAATTTTCTCTCTCAACTCAAGTCTCAAGTCTCAACCAAGCTCCAATTAAATTTTACGGTCTTATCAAAGAAAATAACGTGAACCCATTAATCCACCGACCCAAAAGAAATTAACTTTATATATAAACCACGTTTCACCATTCACCAGCCTACCCTCAACCCCACATTTTATATTACTGTTAAATTAATTAACACTGAACGTAATCCAAAAGTCAAAAAAACACTTTTCTTCTCTCTCTTTTTTAACTCTCTTTCTTTCTTCTACGTTTCTTTGACTTAACTCTCAATCACTTTTCACTGAAAATCACAAGCAAAACAACCCTCAAAAATCTCAGCTGATTCTTCTATCTCTGTGTGCTAAAAACTGCTTTTTTTTCCCTTTCTTTTTTATTTTTATTTTTTGATTTCGTTGGGATTAAGGAAGGACCAATCACTAAATGAATTTTGTAATATGGGATCTCCGGGAATCACTCTATAACTCTTAGTTCCCTGAATTCATGGAGGTTTTCAAGGAAAAGTTTCAACATTTCTGCAAGATAGTACTGAATTGCAGTGAATGTATGAAGAGATTGTGTGCATATTTTAGGGAGAGAGGAAGAATAAGATAAATCAAAGAGAGCCTCATAAAGTGGGGTATGGAATTTGTCCCATGATAAAGATGTTAATTGCTTTGCTCTGTCTCTTTCTCTGTCTGTCTCTCTGATGAGTCATGCAAATGCGGACAAAATACAATGTAGAACCTCCCTCAAAACGATGTCGTACATATGTTTGCTTCTCTTGTCTTCTTTCTCTTCTTTTTTGTAATAATTTCCTAAAGTGGGCTCAGTATGTTTGGCTGCTTATAGCTAATAGGTTTATAACTTTGTTCAGTAAATATTTTTTTTTTTATTAATTTACAGCAATTTTTTAAGACGTTACTTGAAATACCGTTTTTTTTTTTAATTATGATATATGTACAAAGTATTCATCATAATAATAACGAATCTCCGTCGAGAAACCTGTTGATGTACAAAGTGGGTTCTCCTATCCAACCTAGTTTTTCTCCATATACAAGAGTTAGGATTCGAACCCCTAATCACTTGCTTAAGATGTCTGAATCACTTACCACAAGGACCAACCACATGTTGGTTACCTGAAATAGTGTTTGAGCTCTTAATTTAGTAGTTTTTTACCCACATTCATTTAATAAAATTCTCATTTTACAATGTCTATCATAAATATGTCATTTTATATTTATAAGCCAGTTCAGGGCCGGACCAACATAAGTTGAGGCCTAAAGCGAATGTTTATAGTGAGACATTTTTAAAACTAATAAATATATTTTTATAAAAATAATATATTTAAATTTTATTTTTTATTTAATTTTATATTTTTAAATGGAAATTATTACAATTGATGTAAATATTTGTTGTACACTTAAAGAGAGACAAAAAAATATATTATTTTTATATTTTTAAAGGGAAATTATTACAATTGATGTAAGTATTTGTTGTATATACATGTAACCACACTTAAAGAGAGACAAAAAATATATATTATATGTAATAAAACAAACATAAAAAAAAAAATATTTTGTGTTTGAGACCTAAAATCCTTGGAAAATTAGGAAAAAAAAATTGGAGGCCTAAAGCTACTAATTTAGCAGCTTGATGCTTAGGCCGGCCCTAAACTATTTAAATAGCTAATTTTATCAAACACTTCAAATTTAATCAACTAGCCTTTTAGCTATCAGCTATAAGTTAGCTTATCAGTTATTTTTGCCAAACAAAGCCTTTGCATTTACTATTTCTTCCATTATAGAGAATGCATCTTTGTCAGTAAAAAAAATAGAATTTATATAAAAATAATATCAACATGTCATTTAATTTTTATTATCTTATTTTATTTAATAAAAAACCATAATTAAAAAATAAACGAATAATTAATAATTTAATTTTGAAATGATAAATAATTTAAATAAATTAAAGTATAAATGACATATATATAAGCAAAATTTATATAATAAAACATATAAACATGTCCTTTATATCATTTTATATTTATCAGCTAGTACAAGCATTAATTTTATCAAACAATTCAAATATAGTCAGTTAACTAATTCGTTATTCGTTATTAGCTATTTCATTCGCAATCAACTAGTTTATACACTGTGTGACAAATTTTTAACAAACGGAGCCTTAATTGTTTGTGAATTTCTTCACTTTATTTCTCTTAGCATTCTTTGATATTTTTATACACATTTAGAAGTAAATACAATTTACATTTACAATGAGATTAATGATAATTATTTCCTAAGTACATGTGTTGATATAATTAGGTAAATGTGTTTAATTCTAACTCTCCACACCATCCAAGCTTAATATTTATTCTATACTATTTCGATTTATTATATTTCACAGTCAATTCATTCTTTATTTCTTATTTATTAACTGATTTTTCTTTTGATAGAGCAAATTAGGTCATGACTTCCAAATTAACAAGATTCAACATGATAATTGAAATATCATTTATCAAAATTGGGTCAAGCTAATCCAATTCAACTCAACACATAAGCACCTTAACTTACCCTATTAAGTAGTATTTTTTTAATTATTTTGCATTGACCTTAATCAGACATGACTCACCGTATTGTTAATCATTATGACAATTTTGTAATGGCCATTTCCATTATTCCATACTTCAATAATGAAGAAGGCAAATTTACTTTGCTTCATAAAGGTTTTCTCTTAGAAGTTTGATAAGGGGATGGCTAGTCGTAAGGAATATTTTTCCTTGAGGTGTATGAACTCTGTAGGTACAATAATATGAGCAGATCTCTGACAATATCGATGATTATATGATAACAGCAGTTACTAAATATTTGAACAGATTAGCTCAATATGTTTTTTTTTTAAATGTAAACATATTTGAACTAATCTAAGTTTCAATTCCATCCACTTTGGCTTGTATAAGTAATTAAATTTCAAGTTGAACTTAACTTGTTTGAGCTTTTCCTAGCTGGTTACTGTAAATATATTCAAAAATTATCATTTCATATAGTGATTAACTATGAGCTTATATACGGTTAACTCATTAACTATTTAGTATAGGTGATTAATTACATACTTTATATATGATTTATTTATTTATTTTGACACATTATATATGATTTATTAGGTGTAATTATAGTGTAAAAAATTAATGTGAAAATATAGAAATTGAAATATATGAAAGCTAATATTGGCAAACAGCACACGTTTTCAATGTTCATAAACGATATGCACGAGTGTTCACGGATCGGTTTGGTTCAGATTTGAGCGAATAATGAATCCAAACCAATTAATTTTGATGGGTTCAATTTGGTTTGAATATGTGCATTGTTACTCATGAAATCTGAACGGGTTGGTTCGGTTCAGTTCAGTTCCGATAAAATCGGATAAAAAAAAAACAAACAAACTAAAAAAACTAAATACATATTTGTTCAACCTGTTCTAAAACAACACATTGTCAAAACAAATAAACCTGCTCCAACACATATTGTCTCAATATGACATAACCATAGCCTTATAGCTAGAAAACCCATACAAATAAATCCTTCTACAATAAGATGAACAAAAAAAAAAGTTCAGTGTTTAGTCAAAGAGAAATTATCCAGTTTAGCATAACAGCAACAAATCATTCTGATGACCAGAAATTATCCACTTTATTCTGCAATAGGATGAACAAAAAGTTAGAACAAGTATCCAAATATAAGCATAATAGCAACATATGAAGAGAAAAGCTTAACAAAGAAAGAAATGTATAAATATAACAGGGTACGTTTAGCCCAATAGCAGCCCCAACATCACTTGAAGATAATCCAGTTAACTCTAAAAAATAGAAATTTAAACATAAACATAAACAAGATTAATTGATATTGTAAAAAAAATACAAAAAAAAAAAAAAAAACTTGAAACTTAAAACAAAGTTACACACCTTATTCAATCTTTTGTACTTCATCCACTTCAGCTCTTTGATCAATTACCTTGGGAGTCCTTAGCCAATTTTGGGTACAAATCAAAGCCTCAATAGTAATGGGATGCAAGGAACTACAAAATGGGTCAAGGACTCAACCTCATGTACTAAATGCACTCTCAGATGACACAGTGGACACTGAACAGCCAATATATCTCTCGTTAGTAGTCATGCAGGAAAGAACATAATACTTCATGCATTTCACACCCCATCACTTTAGAATGGCAATTTTAGCCTAGGTGTCTTGTCTTCAACATCATCCTCCATGTACCTTTCCAAATCATTCTGTATGACATCAACTTGCTTCTTCCTCATATTCTTTCTAAACTCATCCTCCCACACATCATCATCATCACCCTCAGTGATGGTATTAGATTGTGAGGCAACATTTGACGATATGCTAGTAGAATCACTAGCATCAAGAGGAATGAGATGCTCTACCATATAATGCTCAAATAATTTAGTGCACATCCTTTAATTTTTTCAACATCTCTTTGCCCTTCTCAACACCATGCAACTGATTAAAACAAAACCCAACATATACAAGCTTATAACGAGGATCAAGAAAAACAGCCACAAGCAAAATATAGTTTATCCCATCACATCCCCAAAATTTGCTAAACTTGCATATTTGTTGTCATCCTTTGCAACACTACATCATTACTTTGCCTCCATTTAGTTAATGATTTTTGAATGTCAACTGATGAATGTGTAATATATGCAAGTTTGTAAGTCTAAATAGGAATAAGTATGTAAATAATCTTAGGAGTTGTAGCACACATTCATTTGAATAAAGTTTTGATCATTAGATCTTAAATTGTGAGAAAAGTACACTTAAAAGAAGTCTAGAATGTGCAAGAAAAGAAGAAATAAAAAGTCCAGCGCTCAGCTCTGGAAACGAGCGCCCAGCTCTGACAAGAAATAGAAAACAGGTGGTGCAGGATGAAGGCCAGCGCCAGCAACACACAGCAGAGGGGCACCTAGCGCAGGAAAGCTGTGCCCAGCGCCTGCAGGAGACAGAAAGCAGCAGTTTCGCGCAGCGCTGGCCAGGGGCGCCCAATGCTGGCAGACGAGCAGAACTTGTATAAATACACGATTGGACAGAATTTGAGGGATCTTTGGCTCATTTTTAGTGCGATTTCACCCTGGATCAACACATTCTCACTGCATCCTTTGGAAATTCAAGCATGGGAACAAGATTTGGAGCTTCAATGGCTTCTCCCACTCATTTCTACTCAAGTTCTTCCATCTCTTCCCTTTTTACTATGAGTTTCTAGATTTCTTAGGTTAGGTTAGGATGAACTCAATTGAATCTTGATGTAAGTATGTTTTACCTATGATTTCAATTCAATTTTGTGCAATTTGAGTGGTCTCTTCTATGCTTAATGCTTTTCTTGGATTGATCAACCTTGAATTGATCTTAGATTCAATTTCGCAATTGGAAAGTTGGTTATTGAATTGGAATCTGAAGTAGATTACTATTGTGATGTTGATTCTAGGAATAAAACTTCATTGCAGTACATTCTTGTGAGTCTTATGCTTAATGTTTGTGCTAATCTTGCATCACCTAAGGAATTAGGGTTCTTGATTGGTAACAAAAGGACATCACCTAAGGAATTAGGGATAAATCTAAATTAGTGACTTGAATGTCAATTAAATGAATTGAATTGAGGTTAAGGTTGAGCAAAGTTACATTAAGTGAAAATTGAGGGATTTCGATACCTAACCACTTTTACCTACATTGATTTCATTCTTCATTTGTAATTGATTCATTCATTTTTGTGACAACACTTAATCCAAAATTCTTGTAGTCTTGTAGAAATATGAAATTCATTGGTTCAAATATCAATTGCCTAGGTTACGTTGTTACTTGATCACAATCCTCGTTGGGAACGATACTTCACTTTCACTTTATTACTTGTCACGATTTGATACACTTGCCAATTCATCAACATCAACCAACTTCTTAAAGAAAGTATTAGATGTAACATGCAATGACCCAGAAAAAGCAAGAGCGCATCATAGAAAATCTTCAAAAAACCTTCTAAACACGCATGCATGATTCCAATCATCACTTGAAGGACATCAAACATTGTCAAGAGCAATCAAATATATAGGATCATCAAATTCAAGATGGGTAAATGCTTTTTCAAATTTTTCAGCAACATCTAACATCAAGAAAGTGGAATTCCACCTAGTTAGTACATCAAGTGTTACCATTGCTTGACTAGCTATATTTGCCTCTTGCACACACCTCCTAAAATTAGCCAACCTAACTGGAGAAGATTTAACAAACTTACACGCAACTCTTATTCTACTAACAGAAGAGTCAATTTAATTCAATCCATCACTAACTATCAAGTTCAAAATGTGTGCACAAAGTCTCATATGCATGAACTCTCCATTTAACAAAGTACAACCATTCCAATCAGAAATGCTTCTAATAAAATATGAAATAGCCACGTTGTTAGCAGTTGCATTATCAATAGCTACACAACAAACATTTACAATACCCCATTCTTTCAACCATTTCTCTAAGGTTTTTCCTATGGTTTCCGCCCTTTTGATGGGCAATCAAACCAAATATTAATATTTTCTTCTTTAATTCCCACTCATCATCATCAATATAATGAGCGGTTACACACATGTAATTCATATTTTGGATTGAGCTCCAAGTATCCGTGATAAGTGAAATCATTTGATTATTTGTAGACATTATGCTTTTCAACATCACCTTCTCAAAATTAAACAATTGCATGCAATCTCTAGCAAAAGTGATACGAGAAGGAATCTTAAATGTAGGTTGAGCTTCAGCAATTAACTGTTTAAATCCTTTATTTTCAACAAACTTAAAAGGAAGATGTTCTACAACTATCATCTTAGCAAGTGCTAATCGAGTTTGCTCTTGCTTAAATTCAACAAGTTTGAAGCTAACAACAGTATCAGGATCATTCTTACATTGCTTTCCAAGAGCAAGTGTTTTCTGTTTCTTATCAACTTGCCTATGTGGGAATTTCGCACACGCATTCAAATGCTTCAACATGTTACTGGTTCCATGGATAGCACTATTCCATGCATATGTTTTTCCACAATAGTAACAAGTAGCCCTATCATTTTCTTTAGTAAAATGTGCCCAAGTATTAGAAGGAGGTTTACTTGGTTTCCTTTTGGTTACCTTTCTTTGCGATGATGAATGTTCTTGCTGCGTTGGTGTTGGAGCTTCCTGTCCTTGTGCTTGTAAGGGAACATTGACATCTTGTTGTCCCGTGCCACTAGAAATTGCTGGAGTGGAAGCACTCCCAATCACACTTCCTTTTGTCATTTGTTGGTCTCAAATCTAAAAGAACCTAAACAATACACCAAACATAAACAATTCATAACAATAAACAAGACAGAACCAGAACCAACATTCAAACCCCCAACATTCAAACTCACCAGCAAACAAGACAAAAACACAAAACCAACATTCAAACCCCAACTAGAAATTGCTGTTAATTTAAGTTTAGCACACCCTAAATAGAACCAAACCCCAAATAGATTCAGTTTAATCAGTTCAAATGGATTCACAATAATCACTTTATCAGTGAACAAGAAGTGATGAAACAAAATAAAAAGAGATGAGCGAAAGAAGGTTGCTTACTAAACGAGCAAACGACGAACGGTGGACGGCGATGGGTTGCGCATCGCTGTGTTGGAAGAACAGAGTCACTGTGCTCGATGACTGCGTGGAAGAAGGAACGTCACTCACTCACTATGTTATGCGTGACGGCTACGCTGGAAGAAGGATCGAAGTCGAAGCCCGGAGGCTGGCAGAATGATGGCTAAGGAAGAAGAAGTGAAGAACTGAGCAAAGGAACCCTAGATCTATTCTCTCCGAGCCTCTGAGTCGTCGTGTGGGACATAAATTCACTTACTAAGTTCAGTTTAGGTCTTTCGCAAATAGAAAATGAAATATAAAATAAAATATTAACACTAGTTCGGTTCGGTTTAAAATCTCTGAATCAGAAGACTAACCCAAACATGATTGGTTCCTTATTGGTTCGGTTCGGATCTTACTCAGACACTTTAAATATCTGAACCAATTTAATTGGTTCGGTTCGATTGTCAGCTTGGTTGGGTAGATCCGAACCAATGAACACCCCTAATGGTATGCAAAAGGAATGTTAGCAAAAGGGACGAGATTAGAAAATTGTATGTAAGAATATTAATTTAATACATTCTTATTAATATATACTATAATTTTTTTTAAGAAACCACAAATTTTATCTATTTAAGAGGACTTGTTTTAAAAATAATATACCTAATTACGAAGAAAACTATTTATTTCATCTCGCTCATTTAAATGGATGGATCGAGATTCTTTCCTCCAATTTTGTGTTATAAGAGATAAATATTATTTTTGTATCTTTATCTCTTATGATATGATAGAAAACATAAGAGAAGTAAATGATTGTGCCACCTCTCATTTGAAAATCTTTATTAAAATGTCCTCTTAATTAATTACTCCAACCAAACCTAGCCTTGTTGTCCACTAAAACTGAGGATCTCAAAATTTATGGTCTTCACATAATATTCACCCAGTGAAAGTGTATTTCTTTTTATTCCTCGTTTTATGTTTTGTATCTATCATTCAACTGCTACAACATTCACCAATATGCCTTTTATCATTATCATTGAGGTAAAGGATGTGGCTTGAGTTATCTGCTTTAGATAAAATTTTATTTTACTTTATAAAATGAAAGAACACATTGTTTCGAGGTTGATATAATGAATAAATTTTAATAGATGTCTTAATAAGTTGTAATGTAGGCTAAATTAGATTTTTTTTATCCTTTATTTTATTTTTTAGATTCGATTTGATCTCCTATTTTTAAAAAGTTTCGCTTTAGTCCCTTAAATTTACCTTTTCTGTCACCTCTATTAGTAATGCCTAATTTTAGCGTATGTGGCAGTTATGTGGCAATCTAGAGAGCAGAGCTGGGACATTCTCCATGTGGTAGTATGTGCCGGAGCCTTATGGAAGGATCAAAATGGATCCAAATAAAAAGATAAACGATCAAATCAATCTTTTAGCCCTTCTTTCCCAATGTGTCTTTTTCCCTGAAGGTTGCAGGAGTCATGGATGATCCTTCTCCATCCCAGTACAAAGTTGTAGATGAAAACTCACCCCATTAACCAGCAGCAGAATCTCACTAAAAAAATCACCATCGAACCATTTTTCGTTTAATTTTTGGGTATAGAATAAGGGAAGAGTTTTCCTTAGCAGAAATCATCATTTCCTTTCATTTCCATTTCTCCATTCATCCTCACTGCATATCTTCTCCTCCTTCTTCCATTTTTCTCCCCTTCCAGTTTCAAATCCACTTTGCCTAAAGTCTCCACGCTCTACCATGTTTCACCCAGCAGCTATCACAAAGTCGACCAGAGCTGGACTTTTTCGAGCTGCACTAGTTACTGGGTTAGAGAAAGGTCAAACATGGTTGCCTGAAACCATTGGGGAATAAGATCCATTGGGGAAGAAGATACAATCGGGAAGAATGGCTAAAAAATTAATTTGGTCCTTTGTCTTTTTATTTGGATTCATTTTGGTCCTTCCACGTGGCTCCAACAAATATTTCCATGTGGAGGATGTGCCAATGACATGTGGAGGACATGCCAACTCAATTGTCCAGATTACTACTTAATTGTCATCTACGTTACGACTAATGATGTTACTAGGAGAGGTGACAGAAAGGGTAACTTTGGATAATGTTTCATAATTAGAGGACTACAATGAATTTTTTCAAAGATAGGAAATCAAAATGAATCTAACAAATAAGATAAAGTACCAAAAGTCTAATTTAGCCTTGCAATATAAAAGAAAGGGAAAGGCTGTTAATAGTTTTAAAAAGGAAAAACCAATATAGTAACAACATTAAAACTAGAGTAACTTGAAAAACTTAAACAAGTCATACATGCATATTAGATCTTATTTAAATGGTTAAAGATTAAAAGATGAATGCACATGACTTTTTAAAATGGTCATATAACTAGTGAGCAATTTTTTATATGGTCAAGATTTATTATTCTCACCTTCTTAAATTGCAAGTGTATCGGGTGAAAGTTGAATTATGAAAGCGACAGTAATAAATTTGTACCATTAAACCATGCATGAATGGTCAGAATTAGTAGTTACTGGTCATGTGATTATTTAAAAAAATCATATGACTTTATACTTTAATCTTGATCATTTATATGTAATCCAAAAGCCTAGATTTACTCCTCTCACTCTTCTCCCCACATTTTTTCCAGCCTACTTTCTTTTTTAACATCTTCGTGTCTTTTGAGGGGAACATCATCACAATGAATATCAAAACCACATTTTGTGAGAAGAAAATGTTCAAAATAACTTGACATGAAGAACTTAGTGATTAAACTTATTCGGAGGGGCAAGAGAGGAACGATAAATTTTGTTCTTAAATGATAGGAGTTTCTAATTCGAGTACAATGGATGCATGCCTATCTAACTATCTTAAACAACCATATGTTATCATTGTTTGATTCTTCTTTTCAAATGAAAGCTCCTTCAAATCAAAGGTAGAAATCAAAGAAACCAATAATAATCAGTTAAACACTCACTCATTCATTGTCTCCATCTTCGTCCTCCATAACAAACCAATAATTCGTAAAGCAAAAGATAATTTTAAATCTCAACAAAGGGGGTTATGTTGGAAATTAATTCTTCAATTCCTTTTAACATGCTTAATCATAATAAGAAATTTTAGAGCAGAAACATACAATTAAAACATAGAACATCAAGAACAAAACCATAATCTTGATTTCCCTTAGGACCTACGACATGTTGGATTACTAAGGACAAAAGAATACCCGGATTCACTGCCATCAATCATAAAGCGGAAATATGAAGGATGAAGATTAGCAAGCACGAACGATAAGTGGTGGCTTTATGGATCTTCCTCAACCGTATCTCCGGAATTACTCTACGAGACCTTAGTCATCTCTTCAGATGGGGAGAAGAGAGTGAATGATGCAATATGGTGTATTGGGGACCATAGCCTTTTTATGGTGTGTTAACCTAATAGGGTTTCCCATTATTCCATATTGGGCTAACACTGACTTCTATCCGTATGAGGCCCATATCAATTAAACCATAGGAGTCTAATGAACATATTTTATATTTAATTAGTTGATCACTTAAATATTGCTCCTTTAGGATAAATAGCTAATATAATTATTAAATGATATCAACCCACATTAATTATTAGAATAAAAATTCCAATAGATTATGCATGGCCTTGGCTCCATTAAGTTGGAGTTGTCCACTACTAGCATCCTATGATGCATTATGAACATATGGATCAGAAAATGTTTCAGAACGAACATTAATGTTGAAATGATTAATTAACATCAATGTTAATAACAAGTCTTATATCATATATACTTCACAAGATAAATCGATTAGTTGCATGTTTGGTAATCCGATTGAAAATGCCAGAGGTGATTTTGTAGAAGCTAATAAGAGTAGCTTTTACTTTTCAAAAGTAATCCAACCCTATATTGAAGTAGTTTCAAACACGTTTTTTTTTTTACGCAAAGTTTCAAACACGTTAGATAGATCAATTTACGGTTATAAGAAAATAAGTAACGTCAATAACTAATATATCAACTCCAATTTTGAATCATTAATATTTGTTTGGACAGAGCATAAAAAAACAATTCTTTGACCATATTATCTTCATATGAAATAAAGTTGTTCTTTATTCCCATACAATACCCCTCTCCCAAAAGTTCAACACACACAATGGTAGATCTTAGAAGGAGCCGGGTTGAGCCAACCAACCAACCCCCACCCCCCCCCCCCCCCCCCCCAATTTTTTTTTTATTTCTTTAATTTTTTATATAAAAAAAATTACATATGACATCCTTAAAATAAATTGTGTAACATATGTAACATGCAAAATTTATAAACTATCATATATTTTATAGATTAAAGTGGTATGCATTGCCAGTGTAAAAAGTTTTGACATCTACTAATATTTTGACATGTATACTTTTATTTTAATAATTAAGAGACATAAATAACAATAATGTTGATGTTGATTTAATTTCTCAAAATATTATTGGATGTTAGTGTAAAAATACTTTTACACTGACGGTGCATAGAAATCAAACTCATTTTATTTTGTAGAACATTATTATTAGAGCCTATTGATTTAAAAATAATCAAATAGTTAAACAAAAATTATTTATGATACCCTTAAAATAATTTTTATAATATATATTACATGCAAAGCCCACAAAGTACGTATCATAAATATTTTTGTGGAACATTATTATTAGAATCAATTGATTTTAAAATATTCAAATAGCTAAACAGCTTCATTAAAACGAGTATTATTTTTAACTCAACACTATTAGGGCATACTATAACTATGTTTCTTCTCCTCCTTGTGCATCTACTTCAAGTTTCTTAATCTCCCTTGCGTGCATCAAACCATTACAATATGAGAAAACATTAATTTGGATTTCACAAATTGAATGTTTACTTACTTTACGTGTTTTAGTGGAAAAATCATACATGAATAATTATAAATTTTAATTAAATTATTTTGGCTAGTATATAGTGGCGCCCCTTTTTTTTTAAAACTCAGTAATGTTATTTGTACAACTGGATTTTGACAACTGCGGCGACAACTGCGATATCTGGTTAATGCAGTTCAAATATGTGGTTAATTACGTTCAGTAATTGATTAATGAGTTGTGACATCTTGCTACATTCATTAACCATCCACTGAACATGATTAACCACATATTTGAACTGCATTAACCATGATTTTTAGGTGTTCAAATATAGTGTTCAAATATATATGAGGTCATGTATATTTGAACACATGAAAATCGTGGTTAATGCAGTTCAAATATGTGGTTAATCACGTTCAGTGGATGGTTAATGGATGTAACAATGAGTCAACTCATTAACCAATTACTGAATGTAATTAACTACATATTTAAACTACATTAACCAAATATCACAGGTATCGCATCGATTGTCAAAATCTAATTATACAAATAATATTATTCTTTTTTAATCAAGATCCGCCAATGAACATACACAAAAATAAAAAGGAATTTTACGTGGGAGAGTATTGTGGATCTATGTTGACTTATACACCTCTCCTCTTATAAGAGGTCATTTGATTTGACAAGCAATCTTCTATGGATTTAAATAAGTTCGGCACTAATTTTTCTAAAATAAGAATAGTTTAAATTTCGGGGTTAAATTAAATAATACCAAGTCTAGAACTAGAGTATTCATATTCACATGGGGAGGTAGGACATGGGACTTATGAGGAAGAGTCGTTGCCTTTCATGTGGGGCATAGATAAACTACATGCCTCTCGTATATCTTTCAATTTTTGTTTTTTCTTTACAATATCTCATATATCTTTCATAAAGCTGCTAAGTCACGTAATAATCATATTAAAATGCCCCCCTTTCATTTAATCTTCCTTATATATGTTTCACGACTTTCAAAACATTTCAAGTTTGTAATTCCTTTGTCTTTTACTCTTTTAAATCATCCATCTACTATTGAATACGGGGTTTAAAAATTTAGGGGGTTTAAATTTTTTTTATTTTTATTTTGTAGAATTTTGTTCTAAATAAGTACAGGAAAATACAGAAAAATGATACACTTAGTTTTTCAATATAAATTTTCTTTTATGACACTCATTAGCAAGACCTATGAATATATGAAAATTGAGGAGAATAGAATACACGAAGACACTGAGGAGAGAAACGAGAAAGAGAGAGAATATACCAACAGGGGTTGGCACATCTGGTCAAGCCTTCTGCTCACACTAGCTGTGACTTGGGTTCGATTCCTAGATCTCCTCTGTTAGTAGGCAATATGTAAATTCTACTATAAATCCTCGCTGAGGTTGGTGGTATTTCCTGACCTTGCAAAGGAGCGTGTCTTCCCTCAATCTAAACTTTATTATATATATAAAAAAAAAAGAGAGAGGATATAATTAAATAGCTAATAAAGTTAGGAGAAAACAAACTCCAAGGGGTTGGTTTGGTGGAGCATTACAGTGTCTCGTATCTGACAGGTTCCAGGTTCAAGCCCCTACTAGTCTATTTGGAGTGAGGTAAATGTAAATCCCTTTCTAAGTGCTCATAGAGCCCGAAGGTTTTCCCTACCTTGGGCATGGCAATGAGATCCGAACTCGCGGGTACCGACCCGAGCCCACCACGACTTTGACAGGGAAAACCCCCTTTGACTGGGGATGGAAATACAGATACTCGCCCCGAACCCGAACCTGCTTTGTTGTTTATGTAATTATAATAATATTCTCATATATCTATGTAGGGTATTAGATTTGTTTTGATTGAAAGGTTCCATTATGTATAAAATGGTACTTTTTAAAAAAATTACATAACACTTGATTGTGCATTAATTATGATATTTTGATATTATCATTGTTATTTGGAGCATAACGAAGTGTTTCTAAAACATTAGTTTCTTTTTAATTTGTAGCTAAAAGAAAACTAAGCTCTAGTTTTTGGTGATTGTTTTAATTGCGTGAAGGTTGTATTTGTTTATTTTTTCGAAGTACAATTTTTGAGTTTTTAATTTCAATTAAAATAAAATAATTTTTAAATTTGGTTACTCATTGACTAGGGCGGGGACCCACGGGAAACCTGACCCCCCGCTGGGGGCGAGGATGGGATCTATTTTCTAAACCCGAAGAGGAGCGGGACGGGGTTGGGGAAGGCAAAACCCACCCCGTCCCATTGTCAACGGCAGACACTATCCCCTCACCCTAACAAAAAAAAAAAAAAAAAATTAGGAGAAAACAACTGAAGTGCTTTGTGATAAATTATTAAAATTTGATAGTTATTTGCTTTGGTAAAAAAAATTAACACCTAATAGATTACTAAATAAAAAATATAAACTTTGAATTGAGAATTGTAACTTTTAAATTTGAAAAAAAATTAATACACTACTTTTCAATACATAATTTCTATCTTTGTTTCCTTAACTAATGTCCTTAGAACATTAGTTAATCCCATTATTTTCCTCCTTGCAAAATGGTAATCAATACACTTATTAAGAGATAAGATTGAATGGAGTAATTATAACAATACTTTTAGATAGAAAATTGATACCAATTATTATGTTGGTAATAAATTTATTTTACAGAAAAACTATCTGAACATCTCAGCTTTCAACACTGTAGTTTTGAAAACATGGTTTTATTGGGTTGAATGAAAAAATAAAGAGAAAAAATAAAAGGAAATGTGTGAAGTAGATTTATACGGTGTTGTTGTTAAATTTAGATATACAAATAACAATCCTCTTTATTTTAATATAACATAAGAAACCCAAAAGTATAGCTGCAATTCGATTGAATATACTTAATTTATATTTATATATGGTTGATTGATTTGCATCAGTTTGGGTTGGTCAATTTTAAGGTGTCAAATTCGAACCAAATCAATCCGAATACTAATAGGTTGGTTTGGACGGATCATTAGTTTGCCTAATGATTTTTTTTCTTCAAAATATAGTTAAAATTGTTACCATTATCATAAAAAGTTCTAACAGAAAAAATTAAATAATTATACAATGGTAACAAAATTTAAGTATAAATTAAGCAAATCGAAATGATAAAAGTAAACAACACAAAACAAGTGAATAGACAATTGAAAGAGAACAGATATATAGAAAGTTTGTCTACAATTTTGAAAGACTTGTCTGATTTTTATCGCGCTTGTAGGCTAGCCAGGCCACTGTAGGCTGAGCAGCTTCAAGTCAAGCCAAAATTTATTTGAACTTCACTTCAATGTTGTTGGGCCTACCAAAAACTAATTTAACCCATTTTGATGTCCAAAATATGTGGTTTTGTGCTTGCTTGTATTAATCAATGAGTAAATACTCAAATTGATCTTTAAGTGATAGATCTTTCTTTAAATTGAATTTAATTAATATGTACTGAACACTATCATTCATTTAAAAATTGATACATTAGCATAAAAAATTGACATATTACTAACGTGTTTGACTCTTATCTTAATTATCTAAAACAATACTTATATATCATAATTTATGATTTTTATTTTAACGACCAACCAAACAATTTTGTATATATGATAAGCTAATTAATATAAGGAAATCAATTTCTTTTAATCATGATTTCTGATTGATTCACAATATAAAAAACTTTATACCGACCATGCATGCTAATTAAATTCTAAATTATTACATATAGAAATTTAATTTTCTATCTTATTTTATCACACATCTTCAGAGTTCATTGTAACTCTATTACACAAACAAATATGAATTGCACATTACATTAATACATTATATGATTGTATCCAACATTTTTTAGACATATAGATTCTTTATAACCTTAAACGACCAAATCCCACATGCGATCTTACCATTAACTTTAAAAGAATAAAAATAAAGATTAAATAACTCTTGATGGTGAAGACGTGAACTGTCTTTTAACTTTCGAGTCAACACTCAACAGTCAAGCACTGCTGCACCTGCTTACATTATTATTATTTTCATTAATTTCTTTCATTTATTGTTTTTTTTATATTTAATCTCTCTTTTTTTATTTTTATTATTCTATTGTTTCACTGAGATTTTAAACAACCACATCCCGCTCACTCTCTTCCTCTTCCATAGCTGCTTCTTACAGAGATTTGAACCTTTCTCTCTCTCTGTGAGCTCATATCTCTCTTCAATGGAGGTCTTGGAGCTTGCAAGATAGACTCAGGTCATTGATTCATGCATAATATTTGCATAAAACAACCAAAAAATGTTTGCTTTTTGTACTATTTTTTTTTAACACTTCAAGTCCTTGAGGAAATGTAAAAGTCTCTTCAAATCTTATGTGGGGTAATGCTGCTGCTTGATTTTTACTGATTTGGGTTTCTTTTCTCAACTGGGTTTGTTGTAGAATGTCATAAAAGAGAAGATATTAATAGAAAGGTTGAGTTTTTAATTGTTTTTTGTGAAGCTTGTAAGAAAACTTTGGTTATTAAATAACATTAGTAAGTTTTTGAAATGGGAAGCTTAAATGAGGTTAAAACACTGAACATTTTATTTCTTACCCACATTTTAAGGACAATGTTGATTTGAAAATTTTCAAATGGGAAGCTTAAATGAACTTAAGGTCTTGAAAAATTTGAAATTTGTATGTTGATTTGTAATGAAAGTTGTTTATCTACCTATTGCTATGCACAGAAGCTTACTTGTTGCTTTCTTTTCTTCCCCTCCTATGAACCATTTTGCTGATAAATTGTTGTTGGCTTTGTTTTTTGTTCCCTCCTACCTGTTCAAAACTCCTATATAATGCACCTGCTTCAAGTTGCATACCTTTCTTTCTTCCTTCTCTTCTTATCTTTAAATCAGCATTTTCGCTTTAATTAGACCTTATGTAGTTATGTTGATTGATCTGCTCAGAAGTAAAAAAGAAAAGTGATTTTTGGACTCTCTTTGTGCCTTTTGTCACAATAGAGTTTTTGTGCTTTGATGTTATTTAAGATGAATTGAATACTCAATGTCATTTGAACCGTTTTTTGGCTTGTTTATGGTGTGCCAATTGTATGCTTGATTTCAAATGACATAAGAGAATAAAAAAGATTTACTTACTTTCTGCATTTGAAAACAGGGACCCGGAAATAGCTAAATATTGATGTGAATACTTAAAAGTTCCAGTAAAGTGTGTTACTTTGATGTCTGGTTGCTGATCCACTTAAAAAAAGTTGTCACTGATGAGAATTGCGAATTTTTTTTCCTTAAATTTTCAATTTTGTGTACATATATTTAGAATGTGGTGTGTCCCTATCTGTGTGTCAAACTGACACAGTCTGTGCTTCATAGGTCTCTTTTGTTTCCTTGGATTTTCATGCATTTGGTTCCTTGACACTCAATCTGTGAACTAATAAACACTTGTATTGTGGATTCCTAATGCTGTCTTTTCTCATGATTTGGTCTTTTTGTTGCAGGATTCATACCTTAAGATTTGGTGTCTGCACTGTTTTCTGTTGTACATAATCCTGCAGACATGAAGAAAGAAAACAGTGTTGTATCGAAAGCCGGAGAGTTCCCTGTTAGATTGACTCGTGCTCGAGCTGCTGCTTGTCGTGCATCTAGACAGCTGCCCCCTTTGAAGGAGCCAGCACAAGGAAAACAAAAGCAGCCACTATGTGCCAATCCAAAAAGAGCAGCTTCTGATGGTACATGTCTTCGACGTAAAAAGAGGGCTGTTCTTCAGGATGTTACTAATGTTTGCTGTGAAAATTCATACAGGAGTTGTTTCAATTCAACTATAGCTCAGGTTTTTATCCATATCCTATGCTCCAACTGTTTTTATTGGTGGATTGATTATGTCATTCATGGAAAGTTAGTTTCATGATTTCATCATCTCACCTAAAAATGATTTTTTTCTGACTGGCAGGCTAAGAAAAGCAAGCTGGCTAAGGCTGGTCAAGTTAATCTTCCTAAAGTGTCTCTTCCTGTTGCTGTGGAATTACCACAACTTCAAGTGGATTCCAAAGCAAAGAATTTACTGAAAACAGAAGTTAAATCAGAAGATGCTATGTGCTCAATTAATTTGGAAAACAATGCACTTTTACTGCAGAGTTCCAATAAGCGTGGCAAGGATGATAGTCTGATTGAAAATCAGAATTCTGGAACATCTGCTCAGCCTTTGATTTCTAGGAAGAAAGGTTTTCCTCTCTACTTTCTCACCCCACAAGACTGCAACATTAATAGGTCACTCTGAATATGAAGCTTTCTTAGTGTAGGACATGGTCTATGCATTGCTCAAACACTCCAAATTACTATACTGAATTGTTTGTTTCTATTCTGATTTCATGAAGGATTAATATGAGTGCTTCTGCTGACCCTATATCAGTTAGTATATGTAGTTCAAAGGGAAATGAGTTTCTGAAGTCTGAGATTGCTTTGTAATAGATTATCTAGTTGTTTTCTTGGTGTGTATTATACATTATTATGGTGGTGTTCGAGCAAAACATCATGTCTCTTGGGAGACATTACTATTAATTGAGTCATCTAATGTTTGCTTGATTAACAAAAAAGGGACAGGAAGTTGATCAGTGAACCTGATTTGCAAATTAAATAAAACTTCTTTTTTGCTGTAATATATTCCTTCACAAATCATAAATTCTATAATGCTGCAAATTCTCTTGCTAAGACAGCTGACCTGTATATTTGAAACAATCCAGCTTTCTTCTGCAGAGAAATTTGAAGACTATATCTTCCCTTCTTAATATTATAAAAAATTGTTGCTGGGAAGTCTATTATACTAACAATAGTTTGTCAGTATGCATTAAATATGATGGTTTTCATTGTGTTCTTGAATTTGTTCAAAACCATATAATAAAAGAATCCTTTCTTGTTTGATGTATTTTTCATTTAATTTCGCAGCTGGATATATGTACATTGCACTGATATGCATATACGAATTATTGCAGCCAAGAAAGATAGCTTTTCTGAAGTATTGATTGCATTAAAGGATCCAGAGATCATGGACATTGATGATGATCTTGAAGATTCTCAATTATGCAGCCTCTATGCTGCTGATATCTACGAGAACTTGCGTGTTGCTGAGGTTTGTGTCATAAATGTCATACCATTGTATGCAGAAGTCTTCTCTTGTCCAATGAAGCCTTATTGTCTCTACCAACTTGCTTCCTCTGAAAATCAGGGAAATATATTCATGCTTTTTCTGACAGCTTTTTCACTTTGAGGATTAGGAATAGGAATTGACTTCTTTCCACATCCCCAATAGTAGAGGAAAGAACAAAAAGCCCTTTCATATCAAAAGCTCTATATATCCATTCATTAAATTAATGTTGTGCCAATAGACAGAAATATTCACCTCAACAGCACTGTTTGGGAGCATATCCTATCATGGACTTCTGAAGATGATTGTGCAGCTAATGTGAAAATATTTTCAATTATATAAATGTTTGCTTCTATTGAACTTCTTGATTAGCACTATAGGATCCTATCATAGAAACAAGATTGGAGTTAACACAGCTCCTAAAAAAATTTCAACTTGATGATTTCTTTTATTTTCCGGTTGTCCCTTTACTATCAAGCACTTTATGGATTTAAGATTTTTGATATGTCAATATCTAATCAGTAATGGCTATTACTTCAGTAACAACAACAACTAAGCCTTATCCCAGTAGGTGCCGATAAAATGCTGCACTGGAATGTTGGGTGATAAAAAAAAACCTTATTTTGAATAGGCAAAAGATAGTTATGAACCTTGTAATGTACATGATAAAGCCTATATGCTGTATTGCACTGAAACATTGGAGGATTCCTGGTTTCTATTTGTTTCTAAGAGTTCTATAAAATGTAATGCAGGATTACCATAAGTCCATAACCTTCTGTCATCTATTTTTCTTATATTTTGTCATATATCTTAATTTGTTTGTCTAATATTTTATTTTATTTTTCAGCTTGCAAGAAGGCTGCATCCTAACTTTATGGAGACAGTGCAGCAAGATATCACTCAAAGCATGCGTCGGATACTGGTTGATTGGCTTGTAGAGGTTTGAATCACTTAATTTTCTGATATAATGCAGGATGTTGGACTGTAAAATCTAAGACATGAGAAATTGAGTGTTACAGAAATGATAATAGTGAAGTGGTAATATGAAAAAAATATATGGAGATGATGGCCTATAAGTAGGAGTTACTTCATTCACAATGCATGAGGATATAAATATCTAAGATGTGTGATAAAATGCGGGTCATAATGCCCCAAAACAAAGTAACAATGTTCAATATAGTATTGAAGCCATCATGGGATGGGAGATGAGGAATGTCATGAATAGGACTATAGGATTTATTAGGAAGTATGCAGTTGTGATAAGGTTATACAGTATTTAAAATAGAAAGGATTGTATTTTTGTAAAACCAAAGAGATTCCATGAAGACCATGGAGGTTTTAAAATAGCTATTATCTTGGAGCAATATAATTTCCCTGATCCCAGAGCTGCAGGATTAATTAAGGTGTTTTTATTTTTATGGTTGTTGACACTAAGGCTCTGTTTGACAAGTCCAATAAGCTAGCTTATAGCCTATTTGACTAGCTTGTAAGCTTGTTTGACTAAAATAGAGATGTTTGGTAAACAAGCTTATCTCATTAGCTATTTTATATAGCTTATGGCTTATAACTTATTAACTTTTTTCTTATTTTACCCTTACTAATTTAATGAAATTCCCAATTTACTGTACATATCATAAATATGTCCTTTTTATGTTATTTTACATTTATAAGCTAGTTTAACCACTAATTTTACCAAACACTTTAAATTCAATTAGTTAGCTTTTCAGCTATCAGCTAAAAATTAGCTTATCAACTATTTTTGCCAAACAAAGCCTAAAAAGCTTGAGTTTGAAGTAGCTTTAACATTTATGATAAAAAGATAAACAACGGAAACTTTTTCTTTTTTGTATTTCAAAACCAAATTGTATTATTCTTACTATGCTATTTTTTTTAGGTTTCTGAGGAATACAGATTAGGACCAGACACTCTTTACCTCACTGTATATCTCATAGATTGGTTTCTCTCCAAAAGTCATGTTGAAAGACATAGACTTCAGCTGCTTGGCATTACATGCATGCTAATTGCCTCGTAAGTTCTCAAATTGAATGAAGTTTACTTCATGCCTTCTCATTCTTGTTCTTCAAAAGGGCATATGTTTTATCATTCCTGATATCATGATATTATTAAAACTGGGTTTTTCAGTTGAGTTGATGTTGTTGTATGCTTCCATATTAAACCTTGATGCTTCTTGTTGAGAGACAATGTAACATGTCCTTGTTTATCTTTATCAATGAATGGTCATTCAAGAAAGTACACTTTGACAATTAGTGAAGTTAACACAGGCAAACACAAGAAGGGGGTTGAATTGTGTTTGTTAATATTTTTCGAAAACAATATTTTCAAGAACAGTTTTCTCACAAAGATAAAGAGGCAGAATCAAGCACACAGAAAAACAAACTTTTGAAAGAATAACAAATTCAAGTTCAAATCCCCACAGTTAGTATAAACACGTAAAACTAAAAAGATAAGGGATTAGAAGATTCACGCAAGTTGTTTTATCCTTGTTCACTCTATTCCAACCAAGAGCTACGTCGAGTCCCTTCTACTTGAAGGTTTTCTCCACTATTCTCCAAATAGATTACAGCAAGTATTCAACACCTCTCCAGGCTCACAAGTATTCCTTTCTTACCAAGCCTCTTCAGTCTCTACCTCTAACAAAGAGTTTTTGGTTTCTTTGATCTTCTAACTCACTATGTGTGAGAATATGAAAGTTTAAGATCAGATGAATATTATATCAATATTCAAACTAAGATATTACAGACTTTTGCTTTCTGAAAGAATAATAAAATGTTTGCTCGCAAGAGATTTCTTGAGATTTCTGTATATGCGCAAAAGTTGTTTCTTCAAAAGTCGTGGTCTTCTCTTTATAGAGACCTTGATCTTTTCTTCAAAATCATCAACGGTTGTATTTGAATTTTTCGTTTAGGGATAGAATCAACAATATAATATCCGTTGTGACTCAGCTTGCTCGTGGCCTTTGTACTATGTGGCAATATTCTTGCATGAAATGGGCACACCTCTGAGCAAATGCAACTTGAAAAACTGACTTGCCTTCCTTGTACAAATTCCAGCTATTCCAGCGTAAAAGGTGACAGGGTACACAACGTTTTGTATTGTACTATATTGCTTTTTGCAATTCCTCATATGTACTATGTCTCTCGCATAGAAACAAGACAATAAAATCGTTAATAACAAATAAGAAGGACCATTATATATTTGAAATAAATATCAATCATTTGAAATAAATTCAATAAGGTCCAGATTGCATTAAATAAGATATCAATGCTCAAATTCTTCGTCCATTGAAACAATTGTAAAGGCAAGGTCAGTAAGAAGTCTTTAAAGGCTTCGTCCACTGACGTGGCAAGAATTCTACGTCTACTGAATTTATTGATCTTGCCAGAACTTGAGTTGTTTAAGATCTCAGTCCAGTGACGTGGCACTTATAAATAAATGTTTTTATTGGAGAGCAACTCGCGTCTACTTAAAAGGGATTTCTTCGTCTACTAGAAGCATTCAAGCACTCGTCCACTGACGTGGCACTTGAGTTAAAGGAAATCCTTCCAGTGGTAGAATGGACTCGACCACTCAGGGAATCTTTCAATTAAAGAATTAAACAACATATGGATGCGGATTGCAATGTAAATAGACTTAACATTTTAACTTATATAAAATCAGAGATCCTTAAAGGGTGAAGGCACTTGTTAGATTACTGCTAACACTTTGCTATACAAATTTAATCCTTTTTGATAACATCAAAACTTAGAGATTATTTAATCCAAATTACTTAGGTTCCAACAATCTCCCCCTTTTTGATGATGACAAAAACTAATTAAATTTATTTTGCAAAGTCTAAGAGAGCTTACAAGGCTCTCCCTAAGACAAAGCATTTATCAGATCAAAGCAGTTATGGCATATAAAGCTAAGACTTATTTGCAAGATAATACAAGTTATCAGACCAAGATAGCAGCTTATTAAACGTTTGAGACTAAGCAGTTCAAAGCAGTATCAAAGCATAATTGACTTTAGATAAGAATAGGCATAAGCATAAAGTCAAAACATAGTATCAACAAGATGAATATTTAACAGAATAAACTTATGCATATGCAGACAAATATGTATTTTTT
This sequence comes from Echinosophora koreensis, assembly GCA_035048595.1. Lineage (NCBI taxonomy): Eukaryota > Viridiplantae > Streptophyta > Magnoliopsida > Fabales > Fabaceae > Echinosophora > Echinosophora koreensis. The sequence goes on along the minus strand of JAPCYP010000002.1, from coordinate 1,514,960 downwards.
CATAAAAAAATGTCTCTGTATAACATTCTCTGTATAAAATTTAATTTTTCCTTTCTCTCCCTTTTTTGTCATCAGACAAAAAGGTAAAAGGAGTGGACCATCATTGTCAGCAAACAGAAAAAAGAAAAAAAAATACAAAACAAAGAAGGAAAAGGTTTAGGTAGGAGGAGGAGGAGGTGGAGGGGGTTGAATTGGGTTAGGGTTTTGATTCTTCTGAAAGTCCATCAGCAATGCTAGCATCTGAGTCACCATAGCATTTGTAGGGGCCAGAGTATCTTGAACTTGCTTCTGCACCCGTTCTTCAAATTGTTGAGCCATCTGTTCTGTTTTCTCTTCAACTAGCTTACCAACCTTATCATCAACAATTTTTCCAATGATGTCTTCAAGATTGGGTGGCAAGGATAGTTGTCTTGAGCTCTCAGCAGTGTCTGAGACAGTGTCTTGAGCTTGAGCTGGTGGATTAACCATAGCAAGAGCTAATGGTTGAGAAGAAGTCTTAGCAGACTCAGCACCTTGCTTAGAAACACAGACCTCAACAGACTGCTCAGCTTGTACAGATGGAGGTTCAACAGAAGCAGGTTGAGAAGACATTTCAGCATTCAGTTCAGGGCCTTCTACAATTAACTCCTCTGTTATATGTTCAGAAGAAGAGGTTGCTGGAGAGGCAGTGGCAGCTTGTACAAATTTCTTAGGGACATCCTTTGCCCAGTGGATAGGAGTAATTTCCTCCACATCCCTGCTGGTAATTGGAAGTGCCCACAGATCTTTGTAGATCATGTGTCTGAACTTGGAGAGTCCACACTTTCCTCTGATCTTAGGAATTTCTTGCTTCTATTCCTGAGATAGGCCAGAAGATGAAGCTTCCCTGGTGCAGTGGATTATGTGAGACTTCCAGAAGTCAGCAGCTATCATTTCTCCTATATTCCTCACATCCTCCATATACAGATAGTATTCAAGCTTGGAGTAATCAAAAGTTTCTGCAGATACATCCAGCACAGCAGAGTGAGCTTCAGGCGTAACTCCTTTATTTCTTCTGCACTTCCTATCTTTGTACTTGTTGAGATCTATCATGCCAAGCCTAGGACAGATAGGGTAGGGAGCAATGCCTACACGTGTTTCCTTTCCATGCCTAAGCCAGGTGAGAGGAACACAATGTGCAGCTCTATCTACTTGGAAGTAGCTGAACTCCCATTTCAGTATATTATAGAAAAGTTGATTTGTGAAGGGGTCAGATGTTCTTCCATAGATGCTGGGATGTTCGAATTTCATCCATTTTGTGTTGCCATCCAGTATGATTGGATTGTGCTCAGAAGATCTGGCTCTTTTCTCTGGAATGGTTGGCAGCTTGTTCCTTTTAGAGTTAGTCTCCCATACTGGAATGATGTGCCTTTCTACTCCATCAGTATGAAGAATTAAAGGTGGGGTTTTTGTGAGGTTGGGCTAAATTTTTCTTTTTGGGAAATGCTTAAGGGGTAGGTGAGTAAGGAGAGGTCTATGTTGGTTGTTCATTTCAGAGGGAAAGGGTCCTTTGGGAGGCTGAGAGTTTTGATATCTGGTGGTCCAAGGGTAGTCCTCATAAGGTTCAAAGTCATATTCATATGGATACCACCTGGTGAGAGGAGTGTTCGGGTCAATCTCAGGGTATGGTTGGTGAGTGTGAAACAGAACTCTCCAATCTCTCTTGATCTGAGCCCAATTCTCAGATTTATTGGCAAAGAGAGTAGATGAGGGTACAAGGGGTGGGAAAAGTTTTCTGAGGGGTTTAGGAAAAGGGACACCTGGGCAAATTCCATCATCAGTTTGATGAAACCAGGGGTCAGAGTCAGGTATTATTGGTGGAAAGATTGTTTTGATAGGAGAAGGTTGTGGTATGGTCAGTTGATTTGGGGTGCTTGTGGTGAGGATGGGGTTGTGGTTTGGTCAGTCTGGGCTTTTTGTGGTGAAGGTTGGGTTGTGGGTAGAGTAGGTCTATATACATCATCAAAGAAACCTACTTCAGGAGTAGGGACACTATCACTCACAGTATTTACATTAGGAACATCTTCTGCTAAATTTACAGGAATTTCAGCAGGGATGTTTACCTCAGAGGATGTAAAACTCCTTGCTTCCTTGCAAGTTGCCTCGTCTTGGTAGGCACAGCAGCAGCTTCACTTGCATTCCTCTTCATGACTGTTCTCAGAGGAACATTATCTTCTTCATCATCCTCATCTTGAGATAAAACCAACTTCCTTGCTTTCTTAGGAGCTGGTTGAGGAACAGGTTGAGGTGCCTCAGCTCTGGGCTATCACAATGCTTCTGGTAGGCCTTTTAGGATTAGGCTTCCTGACGGCCATTGTCTTCCTCTTGGTTCCTTTCTTGAGACCAAGGGTTGTAGCATTGTTGGCCTCAACTGATTCTTCTTTAGTCTTCATCTTTTCCTCATGCTTGGCCATTTCCACTTGCTTGTAAGTGTCAAGTTGCATGCCACTAAGATTACTTCTCCCAAAAACAGCAGCTTGCATTCCTTTCTCACGAAGGATTCTTTCCTGTTCATCCTGAAGCTTTGCATTTAGATCATCATACAAGCCTTGCTGTTTGAATATTTTTGACAGAAGATGAGTGAAGGTGATGTGTGAGGCTGTTTCCTTGTTGGTAATGGCATCCTTGAAGCGATGAAACATGATCCATGACAAGTTTATCTTTGTTTCAAAGACCAAATTGCAAAGACAGAATTTGTGAAGAGCTGATAGGTTGTCCTTAGACCCTATCTTATGTAGCACCACCTTGTTCAGGATTTGGTGAAGAATCCTGATGTGATCCTTCATCTCAGAGGATTTCCATGAGTGAGTTCTCACGGTATTTTGCCTCATCAGTGTAACGGCAATGGTCTCTGTACCGCCTAGGTCTTCTTCCTAGTTTTCTGTGAAGACCAAACCCTCTTGAGCACAAACAATAGCGTCAGAGATGGTTTTCTTGGATACTGTTATCTTCTTTCCCAGTACAAACCCTATTACCTCTGTTTCAGAAATTTTCTGTCTTCTCCAGAATTCCTTTATCAAATCGGGATATATTGAGACCTTTTCCAGAAATATTCCATCCCAACCAGCAGCGTTGATAAACTTACTCACATCCAAGTTGTATTCACTTAGAATTTCAAAATCGAAATGATATTCCACAGCTATAGTCATGATGTCAGTTGCAAAGACAGCCATAGGAGTAGAGGTTGAAGCCATTGTTGAGTAAAAGAGTTAAGGTTTGGAAGAACAGAGAATTCGAAAGTTTCAGAGAAACGTTGACAGGGATGAAGAGTAGCGAAAGGTTTTTCAGAGGGAAAGAGGTTACTTTTTAAAGAGTTCCGAATACCAACAGTTTTCAAAGAAAATTCAAAAGGAAATAATTGACAAGACATGTCTTTAGAGAAAACGGCGTTGGTATATTGGGACCGTAAAAAGTTATGATGGGATTGATGGAAGTAGCTGACTCAGCAAGGAAATAATTAAAACCAAACGTTTTAAAATAAATATGTCCAGAGACAAATTAATGCAATAAAAAAAATTTATGCATAGACGAGTCCACACAAGATTGAGAGTGGACGCGTAGAAATATATGTAGTGGACGCGGCATACCAACAGTAGTGGACGCGTAGACTACACGTGATCTGGACGCCAAGACTAGTGGACATGCAGTGAAAACATGCAATCAACAAATATATTAAATCAAACCACATACAACATGTTTAAATGCTTTCTTATAAAGATAAATCTGTCCTCAGCAAGAGGTTTAGTAAAGATATCTGCCCATTGATGGTCAGTATCTACAAATTGAATATCAAAAACACCTTTTTGCACATAATCTCTAATAAAATGATGTTTGATTTCTATATGTTTAGCTCTAGAATGCAAAATTGGATTCTTAGATAAATTGATTGCAGCAGTATTATCACACATAAGTGGAATACTACTTATAAATACATTGCAGTCCTCTAATTGGTGTTTGATCCAAAGAAGTTGTGAGCAGCAACTTGCAGCTGAGATGTATTCTACTTCAGCAGTTGGTAGAGCAATGGTATTCTGCCTTTTGCTTGACCATGATACTGGGTTAGCTCCAATGAAGTGATATCCTCCACTAGTGCTTTTTCTTTCAATTCTATCTCCAGCATAGTCAGCATCACAAAAGCCAACTAATCTGTAATCTTCATCTTTCTTAAAGCACAGACCAAGATTAGTAGTACCTTTTAAATATCTAAAAATTCTTTTAACTGCTGATAAGTGAGATTCTCTAGGATCAGATTGAAATCGAGCACATAAGCAAACACTGAACATGATATCAGGCCTAGAAGCAGTTAGATATAAGAGAGATCCAATCATACATCTGTATACCTTCTGATCTACCTTTTTCTCTTTATCATCTTTGTTCAGTATGGACGTGGGATGCATAGGAGTGTTCATAGGTTTGCAGTCATCCATCTTAAACTTTTTGGGTAATTCCTTTGTATACTTAGTTTGATGGATGTACACCTCGTCCATAGACTGTTTAGCTTGAAGTCCAAGGAAGAATTTGAGTTCTCCCATCATGCTCATTTCAAACTCCTTCTGCATTAACTTTGAAAATTCTTTGCACAGAGATTCATTAGTAGCACCAAATATAATATCATCTACATAAATCTGTACTACTATGAAGTTGGATTTAATTGACTTTCTAAATAAGGTTGTATCAACCTTTCCTTTGTTAAAGCCATTATCCATCAGAAAAGAACTTAGTCTATCAGACCAAGCTCTTGGGGCTTGTTTTAGGCCGTATAAAGCTTTCTTAAGCTTGTATACATGTTCAGGTTGGGTTTCACTCTCAAAATCCAGAGGTTGCATAACATAAACTTTTTCACTGATAAAACCATTTAGAAAATCACTTTTTACATCTATTTGAAAAAGCATGATATTATGATGTGTAGCAAATAAAAGTAAAATTTTGATAGCTTCTAATCTAGCAACAGGTGCAAAGGTTTCAGTATAATCTATACCTTCTTCTTGAGAGTAACCTTGTGCAACTAATCTTGCTTTATTTCTTATTACCTTACCATTCTCATCAAGCTTGTTTCTGTAAACCCATTTTGTTCATATAACAGATTTATCCTAAGATAGGGTTACCAGAGTCCAGACATCACTCCTTTCAAACTGGTTTAGTTCTTCTTGCATTGCTAAAATCCAACCATTGTCTAGCAGAGCCTCGTCTACTGTCTTTGATTCCAATTCAGAGACTAATGCAGAATCTTCTTGCTCTCTGAAAGTTGATCTAGTTCTTAGCTTATCACTTGGATTTCCAATGATTTGATCCTGTGGATGATAATTCTTGAAATGCCAAGATCTCTGAACAATGTCTTGTTGAGAGGTGGATGTTTCTGGTTGATGAGAAATGTCTTCAACTTGATCATCAGCTTTAACTTCTGGTGTCTCTCCTGAGATGTTGAGACCAAGATCTGCAAAGACTTTATCTAGCTCTGATAATTTTTTATCAGGCTGTTTGTCATCAAATCTAAAATGTATAGACTCTTCTACTATTAAAGTTCTTGGACTATAGACTCTAAATCCTTTTGAGGTTTCAGAAAAATCCTAGTAGAATTCCATTATCTACTTTTGTATCAAATTTACCAAGTTGATCTTTTATATTCAAAATATAACATTTACATCCAAAAGGATGAAAATAAGATATGTTGGGTTTTCTACCTTTCCACAATTCATAGGGAGTCTTATTTAGAATAGGTCTGATGTATATTCTGTTCTGAATGTAGCAGGCAGTGTTCACAGCTTCAGCCCAGAAATGCTTAGGGACAGAATTGTCATTGAGTATAGTCCTAGCCATCTCTTGAAGAGATCTGTTCTTTCTTTCTACCACACTATTTTGCTGTGGTGTTCTTGGTATTGAGAAGTTGTGTTGAATACCACTTTCTTCACAAAACTCATGGAATAGCTCATTGACAAATTCTCCCCCATGATCACTTCTAATTGAAGCTATACACATACCCTTTTCATTTGTACACGTTTGCAGAATACAGAAAAGACCTTGAATGACTCATCCTTGTGAGCAAAGAACATAACCCATGTCCATCTAGTATAGTCATCTACAATGACTAGACCATATTTCTTACCACTGATAGAAGCAGTCCTTGTTGGACCAAAAGGATCAAGGTGTAGCAGTTCTAGTGGTCTCTTGGTACTAACAATATTCTTAGATTCAAAAGAACCTTTGACTTGTTTTCCCTTCTGACATACATCACAAAGAGCATCAGATTTGAACTTAAGGTTTGGTAATCCTCTCACGAAGTTATGCTTATTTAGCTTTGAGATTAATCTCAAGCTTGCATGACCTAGCCTTTTATGCCAAATCTATCGCTCATCTTCAATGGACACTAAACATGAGACACTCTGATTTGAGAGGTCCTCCAAGTCAATTTTGTACAAATTGTTTTGCCTCTTAGCAGTGAATAAGATTGATCCATCATTCTTCTTGACATAACACATGTTTTTATTAAAAGAGACATCATATCCACTATTACATAATTGACTTATGCTCAGTAGATTATGTTTTAAACCATTCACTAAAAGAACATTATCAATGGAGGGAAAATGATGTTTACCAATTTTACCTATACCAGTGATCTTTCCTTTCTGGTTTCCTCCAAATGTCACCCAGCCACCATCCTTATGTCTAAGGTCTTGGAACATATACTTTTCTCCCGTCATGTGACGTGAGCATCCACTCTCCAAGTACCAGGACGTTTGTTTCTTTCCTGTTGTTAAGCAAATCTGCAACATGTATTATCTTGTCCTTAGGTACCCAAACAGACTTGGATCCTTTCATGTTAGTTTTCTTTGGACGAGAATATTTAGTATTTCTGTTATATATGCATCTAGATGTAGAATACCCACTTTTTCCACACACTTTACAAAAGGTGTTGGACGGGCCTGATTTGGCTTTAGCATACCTAGCTGGAGCTTTTGAAGCTCTTTGCTGCATAGGTGGTTTTGACTTAATGTAAGATGCCTCATGCTTCTTATTGTCATAACCAAGGCCAGATTTATCAAATGGTGACCTAGAATACCTTAGGATAAGACTAAGCTTATCTGAGCCTCTTACAAATTTTGACAGAGTGTCTGTCAAGTATGTTACATCTTGTTTTAGTTTTGCAACTTCACAAGAATTGCCAGGCTCACATTCAGATTTGTCAGTTAGACTGACATTCTCTGATTTCAGCTTATCATTTTCTTGAACTAAACTTTGTTTTTCAATGCAGACTCTATCATATTCTTTTGTTAATTTTGCAAACTTCTTTTTAAGACTTTTGTATTCATGAGATAGTATGGATGAGTCATGCAGTAATTCATCAAAGGCATTTTTGAGAGTAGAAGGTTTAGAATCTGTTACTTCATCATCATCAGTGTACTCATTTTCTGATGATGTATCAGTCATGAGGCAAATGTTTGCCTCTTCCTCTGCTTCCTCTTCCTCATCTGATGAGGATAAATCTAAGTCCTCCCATGTAGCCATTAAACCCTTCTTTTTCTTGAAGAACTTCTTCTTCTCTTTTAAGTTAAGACAGTCAGCTTTGAAATGGCCTGGCTTTTTGCATTCAAAGCACAGAGGTGGACTTTTTTCTTTGGAGTCTGATTTCTCTTTAGAAAATTTCTTGTTGAACGGCTTTCTCTTGAAATTACCTTTCCTTCTCTACATATGTTGTATCTTTATAGAGATGAAAGATAATTCATCTTCATCTGATCCTTCATCACTGTCTGAAGGTTCAGCATCATCTGAAGACTCAGCAGCTTTAAGGACTTTTGAAGAGCTTGCTTTCTTTGCCTTTAAAGCAATGGATTTTCCCTTTCTGGAATTATCTTCTTCATTTAGTTCAAGCTCATGAACTTTTAATGACCCTAGAAGCTCTTCCAGAGAGAGAGTGTTCAGTAGCTTCTTGAATGGAAGTGATCTTTGGTCTCCACTGCTTGGAGAGACTTCTCAGAATCTTTCTGATATGATCTCTATTCTCATATATTTTTCCCAGAGATCTGAGACTGTTTGTTATTGTTTGAAATCTTCCAAACATCTGATCTATAGTCTCATGATCAGTCATCTTGAAGAGTTCATACTGGTAAACCAGCATGCTTATCTTTGACTCCTTCACTTGTGATGAGCCTTCATGAGCAAGAGCCAGTGTATCCCAGATTTCCTTTGCTGTGTTGCAGCTGTGAACCTTATCATGTTCTGATCTGGTAATGGCACACATCAAGTAATGTTTGGCCTTGAGATTTAGTTGATGTTTGGCCTTTTGATCAACACTCCAATCTGCTCTAGCCAAGACTGCTCCATTTTCACCTCTTGGCTCCGAATAGCCATTCTCAATCAGTTCCCAGATGTCTAAGTTCTGCTCATCTAGGAAGGCCATCATTCTCTTCTTCTAATAATCATAATCAGTTCCATCAAAGAGTGGAGGTCTGTTGATAGCTTGTCCTTCTGCATCCATGGTTGTAGGATCGTACTTCCTCAGCACTTATTAGATGCTCAACCCTTTCGAGGCTGAGCTCTGATACCAACTGAAGTTGACACAGGCAAACACAAGAAGGGGGGTTGAATTGTGCTTGTTAATATTTTTCGAAAACAATCTTTTCAAGAACAGTTTTCTCACACAAAGATAACGAGGCAGAATCAAGCACACAAAAAAACAAATTTTGAAAGAATAACAAATTCAAGTTCAAATCCCCACAATTAGTATAAACACGTAAAACTAAAGAGATAAGGGATTAGAAGATTCACGCAAGTCGTTTTATCTTGGTTCACTCTGTTCCAACCAAGAGCTACGTCAAGTCCCTTCTACTTGAAGGTTTTCTCCACTATTCTCCAAATAGATTACAGCAAGTATTCAACACCTCTCCAGGCTCACAAGTATTCCTTTCTTACCAAGCCTCTTCAGGCTCTACCTCTAACAAAGAGTTTTTGGTTTCTTTGATCTTCTAACTCACTACCTGTATATGCGCAAAAGTTGTTTCTTCAAAAGTCTTGGTCTTCTATTTATAGAGACCTTGATCTTCTCTTCAAAATCATCAACGGTTGTATTTGAATTTTTCGTTTAGGGATAGAATCAACAATGTAATATCCGTTGTGACTCAGCTTGCTCGTGGCCTTTGTACTATGTGACAATATTCTTGCATGAAATGGGCACACTTCTGAGCAAATGCAACTTGAAAAATTGACTTGCCTTCCTTGTACAAATTCCAGCTATTCCAGCATAAAAGGTGACAGGGTACACAACGTTTTGCATTGTACTATATTGCTTTTTGCAATTCCTCATATGTACTATGTCTCTCATAGAAACAAGACAATAAAACCATTAATAACAAATAAGAAGGACCATTATATATTTGAAATAAATATCAATCATTTGAAATAAATTCAATAAGGTCCAGATTGCATTAAATAAGATATCAATGCTCAAATTCTTCGTCCATTGAAACAATTATAAAGGCAAGGTCAGTAAGAAGTCTTTAAAGGCTTCGTCCACTGATGTGGCAAGAATTCTACGTCTACTGAATTTATTGGTCTTGCCAGAACTTGAGTTGTTTAAGATCTCCGTCCAGTAACGTGGCACCTATAAATAAATGTTTTTATTGGAGAGCAACTCGCGTCTACTTAAAAGGGATTTCTCCGTCTACTAGAAGCATTCAAGCGCTCGTCCACTGACGTGACACTTGAGTTAAAGGAAATCCTTCCGGTGGTAGAATGGACTCGATCACTCGGGGAATCTTTCAATTAAGAATTAAACAATATATGAATGCGGATTGCAATGTAAATAGACTTAACATTTTAACTTATATAAAATCAGAGATCCTTAAAGGGTGAAGGCACTTGTTAGATTACTGCTAACACTTTGCTATACAAATTTAATCCTTTTTGATAACATCAAAACTTAGAGATTATTTAATCCAAATTACTTTGGTTCCAACAATTAGTACTAGGCTTTAAAAGATAGCATGCAAAAGATGGAAAATGTTGTGTAGTTTACTTAATACATTAGTGTCATATGCTTCTTATGCTAACTGACTGTTGTAACAGCTATGCTAATCGCATACATCATGCGAACTTGTTGTAGCCAAATTAAGAGTCTTGCTGTAGTTGATTTTGTATGATTACTTCTCTTCAAGTACTTGTACTTCAATACCAGTATTTATAAATTTCAGCTAAAAGGAAAAATATTATAAAGCTCAGTTGAAGGATTATATCTATGTGTAACATTCATTTTTCTGCTTTCTGTGATTGAAGGAAGTATGAAGAAATTAATGCTCCGCGTATTGAAGATTTCTGCTTCATCACAGACAACACATACACGAAAGCTGAGGTATGTCCTACTTTTTCAACAATAAATGATTAATGCCTAAATAATAACGAATTTCTTCACTGAAATTCATAGCTGCAGTTTCAACAATATATGTGTCTATGTATGTATGAACTTGAGAACATAGAATCTCAAGCTCTAACATCAAATTCTTTGTCTATTCAAAATTTCAAATTCACTCTTAAATCTGTGGATTTTGTATATTGTCATAGTCATTATGCAACACTGTATTTTACAAGGTTATGCATGTAATTTTTGGATTCCTTACAATTGATAAATAATGTGAGTGGCTGTGGCAGGTAATAACAATGGAGTGTCAGGTGTTAAAGTTGTCTGAATATAAACTGTTTGCTCCCACTACAATAACTTTCCTCAGGTACATGTTGACATTGTTATCATTAATATATCTATACAAAAAATGAAGAGAATATTTCAATGTATTATTGGTAGATCCTTAATGTAATTGTCTGTGTGCATTTTTGGATCTTAGGAGGTTTCTTCGAGCGGCGCAAGCTTCTTACAAGGTGAAAAGATATATCTTGGGGCAATGCTGCCTGATCCAGAACATGCCATATTGTTTGGTTTTTTAGTATTACTGATCACTTACCTACTGAAATATATGCAGAGTCCTAGCCTTGAATTAGAGTACTTAGCCAGTTACTTAACTGAACTAACACTGATGGAATATGGTTTCTTGAATTTCCTTCCCTCTATCATTGCTGCATCAGCTGTATTTCTTGCCAGATGGACATTAGATCAATCATGCCATCCATGGGTTAGTGTCTCATTTATATTTCCCATGTTTGTTAAGTTATGCAAAGGAAGCATAATGACACTCATTGGTTATTGCAGAATCCAACTCTTCAACACTATGCCTGTTATAAAGCATCAGATTTGAAAACCACTGTTCTTGCATTACAAGACCTACAGCTGAATACCAATGGCTGCCCTCTAACTTCCATCCGCTCAAAGTACAGACAAGACAAGGTATAACAACGAATAAAAAAAATAGCAATGCTAGCAACACATTCTTTATTACACTCCATTCAACACACTATTATTATATGGATTTCATATGGGACCCACTTAATAGAGAGTGGGCCCATGTGATTTAGTACATCCTATATGAAATCCACCCAATAATAAAGAATGTGTTGAACGGTGTGTGTTAAAGAGTGTGTTCCTAGCACTTCTTAAGAAAATGACACTAAGACCTCTTTCACTACATTTATTTATATATATATTTGAACTTACTAGTAGTAGGCCTATTTACTATAAACATGCATGATGTGTTTATAATGAAATTCTATGTGGCAGTTTAAATGTGTAGCAGCTTTGTCTTCACCAAAACTGATTGATACTTTGTTCTGAAGATAAAGATGATTGAGGCGCCAATGCAAGGGATTCCTAACTTTTATGTACACAAGCTCAGAAATATTGTCTAATCTAATCCTCCCTTCCATTCTACAAATATATTTTGTATATACATTTTGTTACCTTTGGCCAGGGTTGATGCTCAGGTGTCTGAGATAGAAACCTCAATATCAGGCATCTGGTCTTGGATATTTTGAACTCACATCACATTTAGCAATGGTTATTGTTGTTAGTGTAACAAAATGACATCTCATATCTTGGACTGGAGTGAATAGGTCTTTCCTGCTTAGTTGATTCTTTTGCTCCACTATGAACTGAACCGGGGTGCAAGTGGCCAACTACTATTGGGGTCACATGTTGGTTGTAAGTTTTCTAGTTGTGCTTAATTTAGTCAGTAGAGGATTAGTAGTTTTTTTTTTTAACCTATCGTTATTAGGGCCTTTAGCTCCTCATTGGGTTCCCTGAGCATCCTACAAGCTTAGATTTTATGGACCCATCATGGGACTGATCTCCAATCTTGTGCTTAGTCATAGTAAAAGTTCTTCCCTTCTCCCCAAGGACCGAATTCAAAGAGGATTGATAGTTTAAGTATAGAGTCGTGGTAATGGGCCTTTATAACTGTCTCCAAACAGTCTTTCTATCCTTTGTTTTTTTTTTGTTTTTGATAATGTCTTTCTATCTTTTGTTGAGATTGAATAGCTTGGGTGGACAGTATTGTACTACAATTATGTTTCGGGGGCTTGCTCTTTGCATCTTGCTTTTTCCTCCACACATCTTATAATTTTTTTTTTAAATTTCTTTTCCAAAAATGCCCTTGTCATCTTGTCAGTGTGTTCATGTTAAACTAATGCTTGGCTAGCGAAAGTCAAGCCTCGTGAATAGTGATTAATCATTCGTTGCAAGCATTGGGATACACTGGGTTTAGACAAAAAAAAAAATGTTGGAACTTTTCGGAAATTATTTTCCAGAAATAGTCCGGATATTGAGAATGTTACTCTGGAATAAAAAAATTTCACACGTCCAGAAACTTATTTTCGGAATTTAAAATCCAGAGATTAAATTCTACGTCCCGGAAAATAAAATCCGGAATGGTTCCGAAAAAACAAATCTGGAAGGTTTCGGAAAAACAAATCCTGGAGACTTGATTGAACTCCTTGAACATGCCATTGAGGAAGGAGCTCGACCTTTACGCTTTGCTAGTTAACTGCTTCAACCTCCCTGGGTGCTGACCTGCCTCAACAGTGTTGACATTGTGGTGATTAGGGAGAACACCGAGGGAGAGTACTCTGGAACACGAGGTGGTTCCGGCGTAGTTGAAAGCCTCAAGGTATATTGCATAAATCCACGTGTTTTCTATTTTTTGAATTTTGAGTGAGTACTCATAAGCATTTGATTGTTGTGTTTGTGAATTGCTGAATAGAGTTGCGAGTGATTTGTCGGTGTTCAAAAAACTTCAAATAGCTTAGTTGCTGGTTTTCTAAACGCACGTAATTCAAGTTTTCGGATTTGTTTTCCGGAGTAAACATTCTGAACATCCGGAATTTAATTTCCAGAAAATAATTTCTCAACATGAACATATTAACGAGATGAAAAGGGTATTTTTGGAAAATAAATTTTAAAATATATATATATATATATATATATATATATATATATATATATATATATATATATATATATAGTAAGTCACTTATATTTCTTTAGGTGTAACTCTTCTTTTTCCGCATCTCTGGACAAGTTTCTCTAACTTTTGCAATCTTTATCTATCTATTTTCTTGTCATAAATTTAGTCAATGCTTAATATTAGGATAGCATTAACTGTCACATTCCATGACAGTTGGTAGGATAACTTCTATTATGGAAGTTGCAAACTTGTAAGTCATGTATTTATACGTAGCTTAGAATAAGCACTTAATAAACTATATAGGAGATAATGTACATGTAAAAAGGGCTAAACCCCATAGGCCATAACTTGGTAGATGATCCAATTCATTTGTTTAAATTCCTAAATCAACACACGCTGATTCTCTGGTTCTTTCTCAAGTTATCTCCATTTTGCTTGTTCAATTCCGACCATCTCTTTCAATTTCATGAGTAATTGTCTAAAGTGAGCTTTTTTATATGTATTTATAGTTAAATTTTAATTGGTTAAGACGACGATACCCTTTAGATTTAATCAAATGTTTGTAATATCCTTATTTTTATGTTAGAAATAATCTCAAAAAATGTTTCCCCCAGCAAATTTAGGGTCAAGGGCGGTTGTCATATTCCAATATAGAGTATGTCCCTCCCTAAGGTCAATGAGTGCTTATAAACATACTTAATGGAATTTCGATCAACTTAGTTAACATTGTGTGCATTAAATGTTGAATCAATACTCAAATCTTTATCTATAGTTTATTATAAGGAAATAATAAGAAACCATATTTTATAGAAGCTTAAATTTTTAATTTTTCTTCAAAACACAATTAAAACATTTTTATTGGTATATTGTAAAGATTTTTACATTATCAATTAATCAGAAATCAGGATACGACTGATTTTTTAAGACAGTTAATATAAGAGTAAAATATTTTTAATGATGTGTCATTTTTTTGATTGGTTGATAGTATAACATAATCTTTATATTATTAGTATATACCAATTAAATTCTTTAAACAAATAAATTAGGAAATAATTTTTTAGAAAATGAATTACGAGACTTTGATCTCTCACTTTGAGAGTTCCGAAGTACTTTTCCATTAAGCCAAAATTTGCAAAATTACTTTTGCGTTAATTATTTTTTTGGGTTTGATGGGATAACAAAAGTATGGCATCTATGCTGTGCTCGTGGTGCAGGGTGCAGACCCCATTTTTCTTGGCGTTTGAAGACAACACATGCAACAGTGTTTTTTTTACTTTTTCCACAAATTTATGAGCATGATTGCATGAAGGAACGAAAATTACCTGAACAATGTGCTCGAGGCGGAACCTATGGGCCTGTTTGTTTACTGTTTTAGAGAACTGTTTTTGTTTTTGTTTTTAAAAAAACAAAAGAATAAAAAAAATTGTTTGTTGACATTGTTCTGGAAAATTATGTTCTAAAAACAATACCTGTTTTTTAGTTTTTAAAAACAGAAAACTCAGAACACCTCAGCATTGTTTTATTCTCTTTTCTAGTTTTCAATTCTGGGAACAGGAAAAACGAGTAAACACCCAATTTGGTCCCTGAATTTGTGAAGTAGTATCAATCTGGTCCTTGAAATTATCGAAATTCCAAATTAGTCTATGAAATTGTAAAACGGCGATCAACTTAGTCCCTCCATTAAAAATCATATGGACTAAATTGATATTAAGTTTACAATGTCAGGGACTTAATTGATATTAAGTGAGTAAAATGAGGGATCAAATTGATACTAACGTATTATTCAGGGATGCTTTTGGAATTTCAATAATTTCAAGGACCAAGTTGATACTGCTTCACAGTTTCAGGGACCAAATCGGGTATTTTTTTTCGATCTACTTCGAGGAGTATCCCACCGCCAACCTGAGACGGGGACTAATCTCCCATGGGAGTTTGTTCGGCACATCGATCGGTGGCATCCCTCCCAGCTGAGGTTTTTTCCATACCCAAGGCTTGAACTCGAGACCTTGGTTAAGGGGCGAGAGGTCTTTAACCACTCACGCCAACCTCAGGGACCAAATTGGGTATTTACTCGCGAAAGAACACGGGAAACAAATTGTTTTCATTAATGGCAAAGGTGTAATTATTGATTAATTAGTTAGATTACGATACGGAGACCCAAAACTCATACTTCTCAACCTAATCATTCTTCCTTCCTTCAGAACGTTGTTCCATTCTTCTTTCCTTCCTTTCTCTCTTCATCTCCCTCGTTCCACTGCACCGCCGTCGCGTCTCCGCTCCGGCTGCCGCGATTCATCTTCTCTGTTTGCTCAGTCCATGTTAGCGCGCGAAGGGTTACACCGTTTCAGTGGGGTGATAACCGAGAAGAGAATGTGATATTCTGAAGGAAGGAAATGAGAGAGGCGTAGCCATTGATGGTGTTGTGTCTGTTGGCTTTTCTCTTCTACTTGTTCTTGTAAACTAGTGTAATTGATCTTTTTTGGTTATTAATTGGGGAATATTCTAGCCCCTTTGATTCAAAGTGTCAACAGGAGTTTCTCTGCTAGTTGCCTGAAATATATTTGAAGAAAGAATTGAGTAATAGATAATGTTGATGCCTATAGTTAGTTTCTATTGCCTATAATCTGCTTGTTCAAAAACCTGAGTGTTTACACATTGGGTCATGTATTTGTTATTAGTCAACCTGAGCATACAAAGGTAGCAAAGCCAAACAAAGACGAGCTATAGATAGCAGAGCTAAAAGAAACAGAGAGGGAGCAGACAATCCAAGCAGAGTAGAGTGACATTATTGATGGAGTAAATGGATCTAAAAGACTAAAACAATTTGCTTTTAAGTTATTCAAATGGAAAACTTTATTTTATTATTTGTGATAAATTGAGGAGGGAAATTTATATAAGTGACATAAGGGATCTGCTTGTAAAAAAATGTTATCGTGTTTTTGTTCATAATTAATATAACTAATTTATTTATATTTTCTCTTAAAAGAATATTTAAGTTCTCATGCATAATTAAAGAAATCATAAAAAGAAGTTAAAAAAAAATATTATAAATCAAACGAGTTTTTTGTTTTTTATTTAAAAAATATAATTTAAGAATAAGTTTACCAAGCAATTTTTTTTGCTTTATAAGTTCTAAAACTGTTTTTAAACCCATTTTTATCAAACAGATTTTTTACTTCGTTTGTTCTAAAGAATGGTTTTCAGAAATTATTTTAAAAAATAGTTTTTAAAAACAAAAACACCAAAACACAATCAAACCCTTTCTCGCTAGTCATTTATTATGGTTGTTAGTTGAAAGGCAATGGTTGTCTTCACTTGTTAGGAAATTTGACCAAGCCAAGGATGGTGGGACTGGAAAAGACCAAGCTAATGGATATATAAATGTCATGCTCATTAATTTGTGGTTGGACATTGTCCCCCTCTCATATACGAAAATGTATTCTCCACATTCACTTTTCGAGCATTTACACATTCATTCTTTAATATATCATTGGATCAATTATTAAAAATATTTGAAAAAATTTAAGATTGATTTAATGATGTATCAATATGTGAATGTATGAATGCGTCAAATAATAAATGTAGGAAATCCGGGTACCTCATATACCCTTCATTTCTGCATATATTGAAATTTTGCATATTTAGCCATTCAAGTAGCATGGAGATGAAGAGATTCCAACGGATCTTTAGCCTTGCATTCATATGACAGATGATAATTTCACGATATTTTTCCTCACATCTCTTTAGCCATTCAAATGTATGCAAGGCTAAAGATCTATTGCATAAGCCTATATCATCCCCCCACCTGTCATGAATAAGCCTATATATAAATATGCTTGTTAAGATAGTTAGAATTTGTTACAGTTAGCTATAATTAGTTATAGTAGTCAGTTGGTTTAATTGATTATAAGCCTCTTATCATTTGATAATATACCCGTTTTGATTTTGCACTCTCTCTTCTCCCTCCTCTCTGAAACCATCAACATGGTATCAGAGTTATTCCATCCACCATGAGCATTTTCTTCCGCTGCATTTTCCTTTTTTATTTTCTTTTCCTAGTTTGTTTTTTCTTTTAATTTCCCCCCAAGAAAATCCAATATTTCTTTCCTTTTCGTATCACTATCTCGAGGAAACACCTTCTCAGTCTGCTTCATCTATGCAATTCTTGCTTCTATGTTTTTTGCATCTTCTTCTCAATTTTTTTTTTGATAAACCAAATATATATTGAGACGAGTACAAGGGGTACTCGGGACCCATATACAAGAAGCATCAAAGGAACATAACAAAATATAAACACACATGCACCTCACCAAACTGAAACAGAACAGTGTGATTACATCCCAAACAGCCAATCCAAACTTGAAACAGAAATCCAAGACCTCACAACCAACAACCAAAGTTTTTAAAGGATATAATGATGCCTTCATATCTGTCAAAAGATAGAAAAACTAAGGGCCTAAACTAGTTTCAAGGTCAAGAAACTACCTAGATTTACATCCTTTCAAGCACTCAATGGGGTTTAAACACCAATCAACAAAAGAGAAGCAACCTTTCCCAACAAGACTATCAATCCATAGCCAAATCCTTAGCTTTATCAGCTCAATAACTTTATCAAAATCCAAACTGCCATGATTGAAAACCAACTCATTCTTATGTAGCCATATGCAAACCAAATTATCACCCACCCCTTTTTTTGGTAATCTGCCTGCGAAAAGACCTACATGTTGAAGAAGATGGTCCTCCAAATTCCCTGCCAACATTGTTACAATACCTAGACAATTGTATAGATACATCCAAATATTATAGAAGAAACTGCAGAAAAGAAAAAGATGGGTAGAATTTTCAGTTTCTGTCCTGCAAAAATAACACCATGTAGGACCTTGACCCAAATGGATTCCTCTGCTGATTAGATTAGCAGCTATGGGGACCCTATCAATGATGGCCCTCCAACAAAAAGCCTTAACTTTGAGAGGAATTTTGTTGTCCCATAAGACTTTATACACCGGTGCAGTAGATTGTTGACTAGCCACAGCAGTAATGTGCCCATAAGCAGATTTCACCCGGTAAGGAGTGCTTAAATTGCCCAGCCAACACCATTGATCATCCTGTACAACATTCAGTATGACTTGGTTAAGCAAAACCTGCAAGGATGAGAGCAGTTGTGACTCCCAAACAAAAAGTCTCCTTCTCCAGTTAAAACTCCAAATCCAACCTCCCTCGGACCACTCTCCCATTTGGAAAATTGAAGCCTCATTTGCTGTAGAAATATTGAATAACCTAATGTAGGTGATTGCCAAATTAAAGGAGATGCAGACAGCCACGTTTCCAACCAAAAAGCAGTCCCCTTACCATTTCCAATTTTCTTAGACATACCCTCGGAAAACCAACTCTCTTTAGGAGAGTCCACCCCTTCAATCCTACCTAAATCAACCCACCAGTTAGAAGACATCCCCCTCTCTGAAGAAGACACATCCCACTGATCCTTCCCAACTTGTGCCTCACCATATCTAACTCTAATAACTCTAGACCAAACCGACTCTTTTTCTGACACTAATCTCCATCTCCACTTTCCTAGCAAGGCAAGATTAAAAGCCCTAATATCCTTTATTCCCAACCCTCCTTCATTCCTAGGCTTGCACACCACATCCCACCTAACCCAACAAATCTTTTTGTAATCCTCACTGCGCCCCCCCCCCCCCCCCCCCACCCCCCCCCCCAAAAGAAATCTTCTTGAATTTGAATGATCCTATTTACTATCTTCTTCGATGCCAAGTAGAATGACAAATAGTATATCGGTAAGCTAGAGAGAACCGCATTGATCAATATTACGCTGCCGCCAAAGGAAAGGTATTTATTCCTCCAACCTAACAGTCTCTTCTGCAAAGAGTTAATCAAAGACTCCCAAGTAGAAGCGCTCCTCGGGTTCGCCCCGACCAAGATACCAAGAAACTTAAAAGTGGTGGAGTTGACTTTGCAATTTAGAATCTCAACTGCATGATCCATAGTTGCCCTACTCACTTTTGTGCCCACCATACCACTTTTATGAAAATTAACCTTTAGACCCGAGACCAGCTCAAAATTCCTCAGGATGCACTTGACTGCCCAAACATTCTGTACATTCATCTCTCCTACTATGATCGTATCGTCAGCATATTGGATGTGAGAAACAACCACTTCTTGATTGTTCCATCTTATAACATATTCTTTGAAGATATTCTTCTCCACCGCACTCTAATCATACCACTTAGACCCTCCGCCACTATAAGAAACAAGAATGGTGCCATAGGGTCTCCTTGACGAATGCATTTTGACATCGTGAATTCTTTTGTCAGGCTACTGTTGACCAAAACGGAAACCGTGGCCGATTGTAAGCAAGCAAGCATCCAAGACCTCCATTTAACATTAAAGCCAAGCCTCATGAGCATATACTCCAAGAATTCCCAACTCACCGAGTCATATGCCTTCTCAAAATCAACTTTGAAAAGCAAACAAGGGCTTCCTCTCTTTCTAGCATAATCTATAATTTCGTTCACCACTACTACACCATCTAAAATATTCCTCCCCTTCAAAAAATCCATCTGACAATCCGAAATGATGGAGCTCATCACTTTACTCTCCCTTCCCGTAAGTAATCTGGCAAGAATTTTATAAATGCAACCCACCAATGATATTGGCCTATAATCATTCAATCCAGAGGGATTTTCCTTCTTAGGTATGAGGGCTAAAAAGGAAGCATTACAACCTCTTGATAATATACCATTTGAATGGAATTCTTGCACCAACCTGTTGAAATCATCCTTAAGCACATCCCAATATTTTTTGATAAACGAAAAATTAAAGCCATCGGGTCCCGGGCTCTTGTTCCGATCGCACCCCCACACCGCCTCCTTGAACTCCTTCAACGTAAATTTCTTTGTTAAAATGGAACTCTGCATTGCCGTGATTTTTGTGAAAACAATCCCATCAAGTTGCGGCAAGAACAAATTTTGTTGATTAAAAATCCCTTGAAAGTGATTAAAAACCTCCTCCTTGACTTCACCCTGCTGCTCCACCCACACACCCCTAATATTCAAACTGAGAATAGCATTATCTCGTCTTCTTCTGTTGACGCACGAGTGGAAAAAACTAGAATTAGAATCACCTAGTTTTAGCAATTTGATCCAAGATCTTTGAAACGAGAACGTCTCCTTCATCCTGTAAAGCTTCCAATAAGAGTCAAAAAGCTCCCTTCTCTTCAACAAATCCATGGCTGAAAATGATGCCAATTCCCCTTTGTCATCTAACATTTTTATTTCATCTGTTGTAATCTTTAATTTGTCATCAAAATTGCCAAAAGAAGACACGAACCATCAGCTCTATGCCACGTAAATTTTCTCCCAATAAGTGGAAGATCATTCAATTGCATATCTTCAATGAAATCATTAAATTCCATTCCTTCATTAGCTGCCCACATAGTTGAAGAACCTTTTCTTTCATTTCTGAACCTGATTGTGTTGAAATCCCCCAATAGGCACCATGGGGAACCATTGTTACTCAATCTCAGAGCTCTCAAATCAGACCACAAAGACCTCTTACCAGATAAACTACACAGCGAATAAATATTGAAGATAAAAAATGAAGTACCTGTTTTTCCCCAAATACCTTTAGCACCCAAAAAACCATTGCCAACAAAGGATTCTTGTAGTGTAAAACTTTCTTTGCTCCAAATGCAGAGCATTCCCCCCAAACTCCCATCTGAATCCTTACAAATCCAATCAACATCAGAACTTCCCCAAAGAGAGTGGCACAAAAAAACCATCAGTTAAATGCAATTTGGTCTCTTGAATGCAGATAAAGTCCAGTTTTTCCTTTCGGATCAAATTTCTGATGGCAGCCTTCTTAATCCTCCCCCCCAAACCTCTGATATTATAAGAACCTAACCGCATTGGGAACCCTGTTGTCCCCCTCTGGCTTGTGTACCTGGTCTAGCTTCTGTAACACCCTGTTTTTCAGAATATTTTAATTAAGCTGGTTTTGGTTTAAGTTGGATTTACCATTTAAGGGCTTAGTGGGATTTTTGGTTAAAGTCCCTTTCTGGTACATGAGCACGCCCGTGCTCATTAGCCAGCAAGCCCGTGCTTAAAGTCAGAAGCGAGTTTCTGATTTTAAGTTGAGCACGACTGTGCTCAACAGTGAGCACGCCCGTGCTCAACGTGTTGATCGCGTCTTGTAACGTTAAGTTGAGCATGACCGTGCTCGAGGATGAGCACGACCGTGCTCAAGTCCGGGCCTATATACGTTGAGCAGACTCAGGGTTGCGCCGTACACTTCATCTTTGCTACTAAAAACCCTAGTACGGCTGCAACCTCCCTTCTTCCCTTTTTCCTTCATACTCAGTGTGGTTTTGAGTATTGGAGACACTAGGGAAATGTGGTTTCGTCTGCACTTCATGTATAGGTAATGTTTCGTTCCTTTTCTTTAGTTTCCTTTGGTTTTTGGTTGGGAAACTAACACCGTTTTAATCTGTTTGTTTAAGGCTCGTTCGTGCGTGAGCTGCCTAAAGGAGAGGAACCGGTTGCTGTTAGGAAGTCTTAGAGAGCTACCTTCAATCCAGGTATGGGGAGAATGGTAGTATTTACATAGGTTTGGGGCTAGTGTAAAGTGAGGGGTTTCCCATAACCCCGTTGCTACGTGATATACTGATTTATAATGTGGTTATGTTCTTGATGTATGTTCTGACTGTTGTACGATTGTATGTTAAATGCTTCATATCGTTGATGATGGGTTTATGTTAAATATGAGCATGATGTGGTTGGCTAATTGTTGAGATGAATATTATGATGTTTGGGTTGATGCCAATATTGTAGTTGATGCTGTTTGTACAATGTGTCTAATGCCTAAAAAGTTTAATAACTGATTTAGGATGTTTAAGGGATTAAATCATTAAATTTGGTTAAGTATCAGCCTCTGTTCCTGCCCAAAACAGCACTGTCGCGCGATGAGCACGACCGTACTGAACAGGGAGCACGACCGTGCTCCCAGTTGAATTCTGGGAAGATGGCCGCGCTGTTTAGCACGGCCGTACAGGACAAAGAGCACGATCGTGCTGCTGAGCACGACCGTGCTCATTAAGAAGCACGACCGTGCTTCACTTACAGGGGAGCACGCCCTTCACGTGCTTAAGCACGACCGTGCTGGGTTACGAGCACGACCGTGCTCAACCCACCTGGACAGAACAAGATTAAAGGACTTAAGGGGTTTTCAACCCCACTTCCCTATGATGATAACTGATTAGACAACTTGGTTAATGTTACTAAAGATAAATAAAGATGATGAGATGGT
Organism: Echinosophora koreensis; assembly: GCA_035048595.1. Lineage (NCBI taxonomy): Eukaryota > Viridiplantae > Streptophyta > Magnoliopsida > Fabales > Fabaceae > Echinosophora > Echinosophora koreensis. Next base: position 1,492,284 of record JAPCYP010000002.1, on the reverse strand, counting down.
GAGATGTTAAGTCGATACCCTTTTGGGTGCCGCAAGCTAATGAGTTGTGCCTTGGTACTTTTTGGCCAAGGAGGCCTTGACCCACGGTTTGGGTCTAAGGTGTTGATATTGTTGTGTACTTTGGTGGCCGAGAGTTTGCCCCAGGTACTGCGGTTGATTCCGCTTAAGTCCTCAGGTAGATTCCGCGAGGCAAGTTGGTGCGGTTGATCCCGCTGTTACCTTCGGTCGATTCCGTTGGAGTTATGGAGGTGGTGTTGCCGTTGTTGTTGTGTTGCATACGCATTGCATCAGAGTTGTTGTTTAGGGATGTTCGATATAGGGGAGATCGTCCTAGAGTACGGCGATCCGGCCATCCACGGTTGGAGTAGATTCTCCTAGCGCCCCCGTGATGAGGCATTCGTTGGTTTGATGCGTTGGCTATCCAAGGAGTAGATTCTCCGGCGTTGAGTAGATTCTCAATGTGGATATGTAACTCCGAAGTCGTTGATCCCGAGTTTAGTGGATCCACATGCATTGATGGTTTAGCCGAGTAGGACTGCATTGCACTGCATAGCATAATGATGATGTTGATGTTTGATGTGATGCTGCTATGCTTGCTGTTTACTTTACTGCCTATCTCCATGCTAATATGTTTATACGATTCTTACTCCCTATATATGTTTGTTGTTTGTGTTTGGCCTGATTGGCACATTGTAGAGGATGACGAGCAGCCCGGAGAGGAGTGACTCTGAGGAGCCGCCGCTCATAGTAGGGCTAGTTTATGTTATCGTAGTTGTTAGTTCAGTCGTAATTCCGTGGATTTTATTCCGGAACGGTTATACCAGCTCTGTATGTGACATCGGGGTTGGGTTATATTTATTGGTTTAATATGTTTTTACTGTTTAAGACTTATTTCATTTCCGCGTTGTAAACGGTTCATGTGGAACTTTTCTACCCATGGACAATTGTTTATTTTATTCAATAATTGCGTGTCTTTCCTTTAATTGTTTTTAAATTAAATGGCTTTTAACATGCGGGGTAGAAGGGTGTCACATTTAGTGGTATTAGAGCAGTTCGACCTTATTCGGACGTGGTATGAGTCTGTTGTGAGTCTGTTGCGTGACTCTTGTTTGGATTGTCTATACTTAGTATAGATGATGATGTTTTAAGTTAGTTGCCTGTAACTTTTACTCACTAAGTTTCTGTATTAAAGGCTGTTTTGGGCATGTACAGGAACTAATGGCCGGTAGAGGACGCAACGATCAGGCTATTGCTGACGCATTGGTACTTTTGGCCAATGCTATCGGACAGGTCAACCCTAACAACGGTGGGTCAGCTGAGTTCCAAGGACTGGATAAGTTCCAGATGAACAACCCTCTGTCGTTCAAGGGAGCGTATGACCCAGAGGGAGCATTGTTGTGGTTGAGGGAGACAGAGAAGATCTTCCGTGCGATGGACTGCAATGATCAGCAGAAGCTCATCTTCGCCACCTTCATGTTGACTGAAGAGGCGGAGCACTGGTGGGATAACTGCAGGCAGAGGATGCAGGCAGAGGGCACAGCGGTGACTTGGGCTGTCTTCAGGCAGAGGTTTCTGGAGAAGTATTTTCCAGCGGATATCAGGGACAAGAAAGAGATGGAGTTCTTGTCCTTGAGGCAGGGGTCGCTGTCAGTCGGTGACTATGCGGCTAAGTTTGAGGAGCTGCCTAGGTACTACACTCCTTACCAGCACGAGACAGACGATCGCTCCAAGTGTGTGAAGTTTGAAGCGGGACTCCGGCCTGAGATCAAACAGGCCATTAGCTACCAGGAGATCAGAGTCTTCCCTATTCTGGTCAACAATTGCAGGATCTATGAGGATGCCAGCCAGTTCAGAGCTGCCAGTTCCAGAGGATCAGACAATCACAGTGGCAAGAGGGTTGATCAGAGGGATAAGGGCAAGCAGCGGTATGCCCCTACGGGCAAGTGAGACGCCCCGACGTCCCATTAAAGAAAAACCCAAAATTCTTAAAGCTTAATCGTGTTATTAACGATAAGCGGTTATACTTAAAACAGTGGAAAATTAAAACTTAAGATGTAAATAGTTAACATGCAGATACGACAACATACATCACATATATATATAAATATATACATCCTCTCCTGTCACAGTACTGTCAAGGGAATCCCATCCGTAGGACCCCAATAAGTACAAACTAAGAACATAATCAAAATACATCAAATGGCAACAGGAAGATGTCTCACATACTCTCCACACCCAGTCCCCTCTCAAAAGTACATGAAAATCCTCACTCACACCTAGACTGATGGCACTGGCCTGAGCCATCATGTACTACCACCCTCGCCAGCATCCCGTGGTCCGGATGGCCCAGACACTCCTCTGCTCCCACTGGAAGGGCTCCTGCCCGACTATCTCTGGAAAAACCGCCGATATATCCTGCTATCTCTAGGAGGTAACCGTCTGGAAGAAACACGAGAAGACTCTGAAGCAGTGACTCGGACCTCTGGAGGTACAGGTACCTCGGGAATGGGTATCTAGTCCCAAACAGGTGCCATTGGATCATCCTCGTGTACTGAAGTCCACACTGGCTCTGGTGCTGGTGCAGGTGCGGGCTCGAACCCTGGTACAAGTGCCTGAAAGGGGGCACCATGAAAGGGATGGGGGCCATGCCAGGCATCGACGGTAACTGGTCCTCCTGGCTGCCCCATTGGTAAGGGAAGAGTCACGCCAGCACAGAAAGTGCCTACAACACCCATAGGGTCTCCCTGCTCAAATCTGGAAGTAATGGACGTAGGACCCGTATATACAGCAAAATGAGTGGCCGGGTCCACTGGCCACCCGTTAGGGTCCACGAACTCAAACTCAAATTTCCCCGTGAGGGGAAACCCCGCGTCCTGGGTCATCCAAGGATGATCCCAATGCGCCATCTACTAGGTCTGGATCTGAGATACAAAACATACATATACCAACACCACAAAGGAAAAAGGGGATAAGAATCCATATAACATCAAACGTGGAAAGGGTTTAGCGACATTTAATTCTATAACAGCACGATAAACATCCATCTCCCAAAATATAGTTTATATAAATATAACACAAACATCCTCAATCCACATCTAGGGTCTTTCCTCTACCCCCATCATGATGCAATGCAAATGCTGTATGAATCTTCTCAGGTAGTCGGCCATATCCGGATATCACAACAATCGACACGTCCCAGAGGCCCCGGCGCACACCCTCGTCCGCGGCTGGAGGGTGCCCATGCAAAGCAATGGCACTATAGCTACACAACCAGTGCACACCTCTGGACCACGGCCAGGGTGCTCATGCAACGCATGAACTATAGCTGCAACTAAAATGAAATCATGTCTGGGACGGTCCGCCGTTAGCCTAGACCCCGGGAATTCTCCCTCCGAGGAATAGACCCCAACGACCATGTTTCAGGTCCACAAACGACCATGTTTCAGGTCCACATATCACAGACCATGTTTCAGGTCATCCCCTAGTGCCCTAACCGCTCATCATCACCTCATAAATAACCTCAATAAAACCTCATCATCATATAACATCAATCATCTCGGTTAGGCACTACTAACACATAAAGTATGATTTCCCCAATACATCATCAATGCTCATCATATCTCATCACTTACTCAAACTCTACTCATAATCATTACACTCATGGCATCATAACATTATTCCATCAAATCATCATATTAATCATGGCATCATGTCATCATATCAATCATGGCATCAATTCCAATATATTAATAATAATAACAATAATAATTTTAATAATAATAATAATGATAACAATAATTTTAATAAGAGATACCAACACTCATTATCAGTCATCAATCATCATAATAACGCAATCAATCCAAGCAGTCACAACAGCCAGTCATAAAATAACAAAACAATATATTTTTATCGTAACGACGATAAACGCACAATTTCAATATCATCATTGGTACCACTAAGTATTTCCCAATGTGACATGGACATTGTCCGTTACTCGCTCTCGAGTAGGGTTTAGGTCGCCCTACGCCATTATCGAACTAAATGTAACTGCACCATTTTCGACGTTAAATGGTTTCTTTCCCCCACCTGAGAGTCGCGTGTGCTAAACGGAACAAGACGACACGAACTAAAATGAAACGTCCTCGAACTCCTCGTTTCTGCCTCGACTAGAAACAGAGCCTCCGAGCCTCCGAAAAATCACCTAAGCATCACATTACGAAAGGCACAATGTAAGTAACTCAAAAACTGCAGTATCAATGGTGAACCCGCCACTGTTCGGGCTCAATATCTCAACATATAGACCTCTGTTTAACAATTTTACCGTTGAGTTTAAAGAACTACCTTTCCTTTACCTTCTCCAAAAATTTCAGCCCGATCCAACGGTGAACGAGTCTGGATCGAACCTCCCAAGGTGACTGGTCAGGAGCTACACGAGTTGAGTTGCTCTCCTTCTTCTAAGTTACATAACTCACACTCGGAGGATTATACAGAAATTCCAACCGTTGGATATGAAGAACTACGAGTCCAGAACCTCCATATCAAATTTGAACACAATCCAACGGTGGACGAATGTGAGGTGATGATTTTACAGAAGCTATTCCAGCTTCAAAACTCCCAACAATGGTGGTTTAGGGTTCTCTCCTCTCCCACTCTCTCTCTCTCTCTATTCTCCCCCTCTCTCTCTAGAACTCTCCTTTCTGTTCTCTGAACTCACCTCAGCCCTCTGCCTCGTTTTTTCTCTCAACTGACTTAAGTGACTTAAGTCACTTAAGTCATTTTATTTTTGCTGAAACACGTCCCCACGCTCGAGCGTGAGAATTTCCACGCTTGAGCGTGGAAAGCCACCGTGCCATGCAACCATTCCTGAAGTGCCACGTCAGCCCTGGTGACACGTGGCAGGTCAACGCATGGCCCTGTCTGTTGACTCGGGCGCTTGAGCGTGGATACACCCACGCTTGAGCGTTGACTTTTTGACCAGAAAGTCAACTCTCTACGTTCAAGGTCCGTTCGACGTCCGATTGACCTCAAATTTGAGATATAGGCTCATTAGGATCTAATAAACAACCTCCAACCCTCAAAAATGCCTAATCTCATCTCTAACTCCAAAATTCTTATTTTACACTCAGATGTCTCAAAGACGCTAACCGGGAAACCCTAACTTTGTTCCTACCTTCAAACTCACTCGAAAAGGCTGCGTACTTGCCATGAAAATGTCTCTATGCATCAAACAACATCTCAACTATGTAATCCAAGTCTTAAACATGTTCCTCTTCCATAAAACAAAACCCTAAAACCCGGGATGTTACAGCAAGGACTTCAAGCAGAGTGGCAGGAAGCCCCAGTTTCAGCAGAGTAGCTTCAGGGGTGGGTTCTCTGATGCCCCTAGAGCTATGAGGTGTGGGAAATGTGGAGCACAGGACCACTATTCGTCCCAGTGCAAGGAAACACAGGTCATCTGCTTCAAGTGTGGCAAGCCAGGCCACATCAGCCGCGAGTGTGATGGAGCTAAGGCCGAGCCTCCCAGCGCTAGCAAGAATCAGAAGTCCCAGGCCAACAGACTGAAGACCACTGGGAGAGTCTTTACTCTTAGTGGAGCCGAAGCCTCCGAGTCTGATGACTTGATCCAAGGTACGTGTTTAATTGATGGAACTCAATTAACTGTATTGTATGATTCGGGTGCTACCCACTCGTTTATATCGCATGATAGGGTCAAGAGTCTAAAATTTCCTGTTACCTTCCTTGAGTTTGATTTGTTGGTTTCTACACCTACAAATAAACCTGTTTCTACTTCTTATGCATGCAAGAACTGCCATATTGTTATAAATGATAAAACTTTCCTTGCTGATCTTGTATGCTTACCTTTGAAAGACCTGGACATTATTCTGGGTATGGACTGGTTATCTTCCAACCATGTCCTTCTGAACTGTTTTGATAAAACCCTGGTTTTTGGAACTCCAAAGGAGTCTAAGAATCCAGACCTTCTCTCTGCCAGCCAAGTACGAGGTTCGATGAGAGACGAAGCCCAAGTATACATGATGTTAGCTTCCCTGGATGTAGAGAGCAGCCCTCCTGACGTCGCCAGCTTGCCTGTTGTGCGGGAATTTCCTGAAGTATTTCCAGGGGATGTTTATAACTTACCCCCAGAAAGAGATGTTGAGTTTACCATAGATTTAGTGCCTGGCACCGGGCCGATATCCATAGCACCCTATAGAATGTCTCCTCTAGAGCTAGCTAAGCTGAAGGATCAGTTGGAGGACCTGATGGAAAAGAAGTTCATTAGGCCAAGTGTCTCTCCGTGGGGAGCACCTGTGTTGTTGGTGAAGAAGAAGGATGGTAGTATGAGGTTGTGTGTCGACTTTCGACAGCTCAACAAGGTGACCATAAAGAATCGGTATCCCCTCCCTAGGATTGATGATCTTATGGACCAGTTGATGGGCGCTTGCGTCTTTTCAAAGATAGATTTGAGGTCAGGGTACCACCAGATTCGGGTTAAGTCTGAGGACATCCCGAAGACAGCGTTTAGAATGCGATATGGACACTATGAGTACTTGGTTATGCCTTTCGGTGTGACCAATGCTCCCGCGGTCTTCATGGACTACATGAACAAGACCTTTCACCCTTACTTGGATAAGTTTGTTGTGGTGTTCATAGATGACATCTTAGTGTACTCCAAAAGTAAGGAGGAACATGAGGAACACCTGAGGGTTGTCTTGCAGACCCTTAAGGAGAAGCAGTTGTACGCTAAGTTGTCTAAGTGTGAGTTCTGGTTAGAGGAAGTGAGCTTCTTAGGGCATGTCATCTCTAAGGGTGGCATAGCAGTGGACCCAGCTAAGGTAGAGACGGTGCTCCAGTGGGAAGCGCCAAAGTCTGTGACTGAGATTAGGAGTTTCTTGGGGTTAGCCGGGTATTATAGGCGGTTTATAGAAGGTTTCTCTAAGATAGCATTACCCTTAACCTGTCTCACCAAGAAGGGACAGTTGTTCGTGTGGGACTCTAAGTGTGAAGAGAGTTTCCAAACCCTTAAGAATAGGTTGACATCAGCACCAGTGTTAGTTTTTCCAGATCCTAGTGAACCCTTCGTAGTTTACTGCGATGCTTCTAAGCAAGGGTTAGGTGGTATGCTGATGCAGAATGGTAAGGTAGTCGCTTACGCTTCTAGGCAGTTGAAAACCCATGAGAAGAACTACCCTACCCATGACCTAGAGTTAGGAGCTGTGGTATTTGCCTTAAAGATCTGGAGGCATTACCTTTATGGAGCGAGGTTTGAGGTTTTTAGCGATCATAAGAGTTTGAAGTATCTCTTTGATCAAAAGGAGTTGAATATGAGGCAGCGTAGGTGGATGGAGTTCTTAAAGGATTATGACTTCGAGCTGACCTATCACCCAGGAAAGGCCAATGTGGTGGCCGATGCCTTGAGTAAGAAAACCCTACATGTCTCCGCTTTGATGGTTAGGGAGATGGATCTGATTGAGGAGTTTAGAGACCTTAGTCTAGCTTGTGAGTTTACCCCTAAGAGTATTAGGCTTGGTACCTTGAAGGTTACCAACAGTTTGATAGATCAGATTAGAGAGGGTCAGAAGTTAAATAAGTATCTCTTAGACCAGCGAGAGTTGATCGCTCAGGGTAGAGACCTAAGTTTTAAGGATGGCAGTGATGGTATCTTGAGGTTTAAGGATAGAGTATGTATACCAGATGTTCCTGACCTTAGGAAGTGGATCTTAGAAGAAGGTCATAGGAGTGGATTGAGTGTGCACCCAGGTGCCACTAAGATGTATCAGGATCTTAAGAGAATATTTTGGTGGCCTAGGATGAAAAAGGACGTAGCTGAGTTTGTGTATGCGTGCCTAGTTTGTCAGAAGGCTAAGATCGAGCATCAGAGGCCTTCGGGTAAGTTGCAACCTTTGAGTGTCCCAGAATGGAAATGGGATAGTATCTCCATGGATTTTGTGTCTGGACTCCCTAGGACTCCAGCTGGTTTTGAGGCGATTTGGGTTGTTGTGGATAGACTGACTAAGTCTGCCCATTTCATTCCGATGAACATGGAGTATCCTTTAGAAAAGTTGGCTAAGTTGTATATCAAAGAGATAGTTAGGCTTTATGGTGTACCCTCTAGCATAGTTTCAGATAGAGACCCGAGGTTTACCTCTAGATTTTGGAATAGTTTGCAAGAGGCTTTAGGGACAAAGCTTAGGCTTAGTTCAGCTTACCACCCACAGATTGATGGGCAGTCTGAGCGGACCATCCAGTCCTTAGAGGATTTGTTGAGGGCTTGTGTATTAGAACAGTCAGGAAGTTGGGACAAGTTTTTGCCCCTGATAGAGTTCACCTACAACGACAGTTTCCATTCCAGCATTGGGATGGCACCTTACGAAGCTCTGTATGGGAGGAGATGTAGGACACCCTTGTGTTGGAGTGAACCTAGTGATAGTGTGGTGCTAGGGCCAGAGATAGTCCAGGAAACAACAGTAAAGATTAAGTTAGTTCAGGAAAAGATGAGAGTTGCACAGAGTAGGCAGAAGAGCTACCATGATAAAAGGAGGAAGGCGCTCGAATTCCAGGAAGGCGATCATGTATTCTTGAGAGTTACCCCGACGACTGGGGTTGGTAGAGTGATGAAGGCGAGGAAACTTACTCCGAGGTTCATTGGTCCTTACCAAATCCTCAAAAGAGTCGACGAAGTCGCCTACCAAATAGCTTTACCCACGTTCTTGTCAAATCTCCACAATGTTTTTCATGTGTCACAACTCAGGAAGTATGTTCATGACCCTAGTCACATGATAGTACCCGACGCCATACAGTTGAAAGAGAACCTGACGTTTGAGGTGTTACCTCTTCGAGTCGAGGATAGGAGGGTGAAGCAGCTAAGAAGCAAGGAAATTCCTTTGGTTAAAGTGGTTTGGAGTGGGGCAACTGAGGAAAGTGCTACCTGGGAGCTGGAGAGCAAGATGATGGAAGCGTACCCGCACCTTTTCCCTTGAGGTACGTGTAAATTTCGGGGACGAAATTTTTTTATAAGGGGAGTGGAATTGTAACACCCTGTTTTTCAGAATATTTTAATTAAGCTGGTTTTGGTTTAAGTTGGATTTACCATTTAAGGGCTTAGTGGGATTTTTGGTTAAAGTCCCTTTCTGGTACATGAGCACGCCCGTGCTCATTAGCCAGCAAGCCCGTGCTTAAAGTCAGAAGCGAGTTTCTGATTTTATGTTGAGCACGACCGTGCTCAACAGTGAGCACGCCTGTGCTCAACCTGTTGACCGTGTCTTGTAACGTTAAGTTGAGCACGACCGTGCTCGAGGCCTATATACGTTGAGCAGACTCAGGGTTGCGCCGTACACTTCATCTTTGCTACTAAAAACCCTAGTACGGCTGCAACCTCCCTTCTTCCCTTTTTCCTTCATACTCAGTGTGGTTTTGAGTATTGGAGACACTAGGGAAACGTGGTTTCGTCTGCACTTCGTGTATAGGTAATGTTTCGTTCCTTTTCTTTAGTTTCCTTTCGTTTTTGGTTGGGAAACTAACACCGTTTTAATCTGTTTGTTTAAGGCTCGTTCGTGCGTGAGCCGCCTAAAGGAGAGGAACCGGTTGCTGTTAGGAAGTCTTAGAGAGCTACCTTCAATCCAGGTATGGGGAGAAGGGTAGTATTTACATAGGTTTGGGGCTAGTGTAAAGTAAGGGGTTTCCCATAACCCCGTTGCTACGTGATATACTGATTTATAATGTGGTTATGTTCTTGATGTATGTTCTGACTGTTGTACGATTGTATGTTAAATGCTTCATATCGTTGATGATGGGTTTATGTTAAATATGAGCATGATGTGGTTGGCTAATTGTTGAGATGAATATTATGATGTTTGGGTTGATGCCAATATTGTAGTTGATGCTGTTTGTACAATGTGTCTAATGCCTAAAAAGTTTAATAACTGATTTAGGATGTTTAAGGGATTAAATCATTAAATTTGGTTAAGTATCAGCCTCTGTTCCTGCCCAGAACAGCACTGTCGCGCGATGAGCACGACCGTGCTGAACAGGGTGCACGACCGTGCTCCCAGTTGAATTCTGGGAAGATGGCCGCGTTGTTTAGCACGGCCGTACAGGACAATTGTTTATTTTATTCAATAATTGCGTGTCTTTCCTTTCATTGTTTTTAAATTAAATGGCTTTTAACATGCGGGGTAGAAGGGTGCCACAGCTTCCCCACCACAAGCTTTGTCTCTGAACTCCATATCCACCAATTGTTGTATTATTATTTCTACGACGTTATTTTTAGCTACCAGACCAATCATTTTGCCAACCTCCCATATTTTATTTGCCTCACTATATGCCTGAGATCTAAGGATGGAACGATTCATAATCCTCATATGGCTATCAGAATGAGAATCACTAACCTGAGAAGAGACAACTTTAGAAAAAGCTCCCATAGGTATCTTGCCTTGTTTGATTTTCGCTTTCCTAGCCTGCTCACCAATCTCCTCTCTACACATTACTGGCAAATGACAATCAATCCCCTTTTTTTCTTTAACCCTCCTTTGGCTGTAATACTCACCTCCCTCGCCTCCAAATTATCATGAAGGAGCAACCCGTGCCTCAAAACCATCTTCTTGCTAAGGATTGTATCTTTTGTTATAGTAGAGTCTAACCTTACTCCATTGCCGGATTTCACAACTTCACCCTGACTAATTTCATCCAAGCCAATTGTCGAGCCTGAGAAATCAGAAATGGATTCAGTTAATTTTACCGGGCTTTTGGATCTGCATCGTGGTCCATCTCCACTCCCTCCTTGCAGTTTCATTGGCCCAGTCCTCTTAGCCCAACATAACCTCGCCCCTTGCTTCCTTAAAAAATTAATCAGTGGCTCAGAGTCCCCAAGCACTGTTTGTTTACTAGACAGGTCCACTATCTCCATTATATTTTCTCCCAAATGACCCACCAATGCTTGGCCCGACCCTCTTCGGCCCAAATCCATCTCCCCACCTTCGTTTTGACTCAGAAAAAAACCCCTGTGCATCACCATAAGGTTCTTTTTCCCCTACGCCCTTCAACTCCCCTGTCCCATCTGTAGCGCCGAAGTTCAGAACTGACCTCTCCCGAATTTTAGGTAATCTCTGACACTCTCCATTTCCAACACCTTCGATATCGAGGCCCTTTGCACCCTCCTCGAGACTCCCAATTTTTCCAAAGCTCCTGTTTGAAAGTTCTTCATGTAACCGTTGGATATCGTCAACCCCACCGTCTCCGGCACGACGAAATCGCTACCGGCGAAGGAATCATCATCTTCTGAAGACTCACCTCCAGACTGTTGATACTTCCAGTCCGAATCGAAGTTGTGGAAGTTGTCTCCCAACGGTTCCTCCATGACTCTAATCGAGTAAACCACCCCATTTACCTTGATCTGCAAAATTCTGTTAATGTACTCCAGTGTAGTCGTGAAAATGAGAGCTCTACCAGCATCAAGTCTCACTTTATCTTTTTTTGAATCATCCACAGTAACGAAGGTACCCATCGTTTGTGAGATACTCTTGAAAAAAATCCACAGGGCTATGTCCAGTTTCTTGGCAGCACCAAGTTTCCACTATAACTGAGTAAATTATAGTACAAGTATTCTTTGCACACCTAGCCTCTTCAGGCTCAACACTCAAACAAGTATTCTTTTCTCACCTAGCCTCTTCAGGCTCAAAACAGTAAGGAATGAAAAGGTTTTTGTGTAATTAATACAACTTGCAAATCTTTCAGATCACACTCAAAGAGTGGAATAAATATGAAGTATGAAAGACTGCGAATTTATATCAAATGATTGAATGTGTATTCAATGAAAGAATGAAGAAGTTAATGAAGAGAGTAAATGCTTTTGCGCAGTGTTCTATATGATATTCAACTTCTTGCCTTCATCTTCATTGTTTGATCTATTTAAAGACTTGAATCAAAAGATCCGTTTTGTCACAGCTTCAGAAAGTGTTTACTTCTGACTTGAGCTTACTGAGACACCATTAAATGCCAAAGAGTCATTCTGTATATACATTAAATGCTTGGGAACGTTGAGCTTTGACAAGAATGTCCAAGAGTACACTTTAAACTGAGCAGCTGCTCTTTCAGAGTATATAACAGCAGGCTTCTTGTACTTGTAGCAGAGAGCTTTCCTCTTTCAGTGCAACATCAATTCACTTTCCAGAAAGCACTTTTACTTTGTACTAAAACAGGCAAAAGGTTACTGCTGTGGTGCAGAGATTGCGTGTTTATTCCTTAAAACCTTGAAACAACGTTCTTTATTCTTTGTCCTTTGAGCTATTGTCCAGAGGTCTTCGAGATCCTTAAGGAAGGCATATAATTTGAATAAGGTAACTTGGACTTGATTTCTGACATACTGACTTGGTATCAGTAATGAGATTTTTAGACGGGTGAAAGTCATCCAAAAAATTAGACGAGTGAAATGCAGTACAAAATTTTAGACGGGTGCTGGCGCATTCCAAAACTAAACGGGTGATCCACTGAGTCATTTTTAGACGCATGCTTCTTGCCACGTCATCAAGTGAACTTAGTCTTGACTGAGCGTTGACTTGATCTTTGACTGACTTTTAGACGAGTGGAATTTTAGACGAGTCTAAACTGAGCTTCTACTAAAGAGTAGACGGGTCATAAAATAGACGGGTGACCTTAAGTCTATTTTCCTGCACACTTATCAGATATGTCAGTAATTTCATATTGTTCAATATTATCATACTTGAACTATTTGGAATCATCAAAACTTAGAGAATCTATACATTGAATGTGTTTTAGACTTATGAGGTCTCAACACTCTCCCCCCTTTTTGATGATGACAAATATCTTTTCTGATTTTATTGAACATAAAAAAGAAACAGTAGAAAAACAGTTGATCAAAGTAAGTTATGCTCCCCCTTAGTTTATGCATCAAGTAAGGACAAATATCAGAGCAGAAACATTATATCAGAGTAGAATATCAGAGTAGAAATCAACTTTTTATACAGATAGTCATAATATAAAATCATGAAAAGTTGAAAACTTATCTATATTTCCTCCCCCTTTTGGCATCAATCAAAGAGATATAAAATATAAAGCGCCAAAAGAAATCAAAAGGTAAATTCATTTCATATAACTAGAGTAAAAAAGGGTTACAAGTGATAGACATCACTGACTAGTACATTGCATGACTCAAGAAGGAATGAAAAACAAATTTCTAAAAAAAATCTAAGAAATAGGGCCTCCTTGGCTTTTGAAGAAAGCTTCCATCATCTGCTGCATGGCTTGCTGCTGAGCTAGCATCTGAGCTTGAAAGGCAGTTTGTTGAGCAATTGCTTCATCCTGTCTTTGAATGACAGTCTGCAAACTTGAAGCCATTTCATCAAGTCTCTGATGGGCAGCAGGGTCATATGCAACAACTGGAGAGGTAGTATCAGTTGTGGTCAGAGAAGTTCCAGAAGCTGATGGAGGTGGACAAGGAGGAGGGCTAGGAGGTAACTCTTCAACAGAAATGTCATCCTCAGGATGAGGGTCTAGAAAGACATTAGTTGAAAGAGTGGTTACAAAGTCATTATTGGGATAGAATTCCTCTAGAAAAGCATGAATTCTATCATGATGCAGAGGAGAATCTACTACAGAGAGAAGAAACTCATAAGATCTCCTAATGAGATTTATGTGAGTGAAAGGGGCAGTTTCAGGAAAATTGAGAATAAAGAAGGGAAAAACCATGAAGAAAGGAGGGAATGTGTAAATGGAGGGTGAAAAGGGGTAGAGAGCATAGGCTTAGCTATCTCTAGTTGGAATGTTTGCCTTTTCTTCTTCTGTTAACCCAGAACTAGAGCCATATCTCCAATAGATGTCTCTGACTTTCAGAAACTGATGATGAGTCTCAGTGGTCAGAAGATTCTTCCTGTACTTGCATTTGCTGTCATTGATCTTGATAAGACAGAATTGTTGATCTCTAGGTAAGTCAATGATCTTTTTCTTTCCCTTCAAGGTCATGGAATCAGGCATTGATTGCAGTAGAGGGCTTCATGAAGATGTGAGGATTTAATAGCCATTTTCCTACTGGCTTAAGTGATCTTTCCAACCTCACAATCTGCCTTTCAGCTTCTAGAGAGGCAATCATATCCAAGGCCTTGCCATCAAGGTAATTGGAACAGGATTCATCTGTGACAGAGAGAGAGGTGGTTCTGGAAGATAGGTGGTAGGGGGATATAGTGGCTAAGGGAATAGGGTTGTCTCTGGTTTCAGAGAATAAGTCTGGAAAGACTGTTCTCAGAGGGACTTGGCACTGGTTGTTGATATATTCAGGGATTGGTGATTTGGGTGAGGGAGGAGGAGTGAGATTGTCAAAATACCCAAAGTCATTGACATCCTCAGTTTGAAGAATGTCAGAATGGTGAGATGTTTGTGGTGTGGAAGGTATTGGTGAGTGAGTATCAGACATGTGAGTTTCTGATATGGTAGGATTAGGTTCAGAAGTGTGATGGTTAGGTGATGTATGTGGTGGAGTTTGGATTTTTGGTGATGTAGGTGGAGTCGGGATTTTTGGTGATGATTAAGGGGATGGTGTTCTTTGTGGTGGTGGTGGTGGTGGTGGTGGTGGTGGTGTTCTTTGTGGTAAAGGTTGTGGAGTTGGAGTTGTTGTGGTAACAGGTTCTGTTTGTTGAGGTGGAGGAGATGAATCCTTTTGAGGTGATGGTGATGATGAGGGAGAGGGAGGTAAGACAAGCTTCCTCTTTGTGACAGTTGTCCTTTTTTTTTTAGGGATCACAGTCTCTTCTGATTGAGACTCCCCCTCAGCTTGCACTGCTCTCTTCAAAACCTTAGTGATACTAGGAAGTTTAGGAGCAGGGGCAGTAGCTTCCGCAGCAACTGTAGCAGATTCAGTAGCAGGTTCAACAACCTGAGTAGGATTTTCAAGCACAGAAGTTTCAGCAGTTGCTTTAGTGACTTTCCTCTTCTTCCTCTGAAGTTGATCCCTGACTTCCTCAGCTGGTTCCTCAACAGTTTCAGTTTTAACACCAGGAATGGAAATAGTTTCTTCCACCTGAACAGAGGCTTCAACATTTTGTCCAAGGATAGGGGTCAAGGTAAGCTTCATCAGAGATAGGGTTTTTGTTGTAATCTCACTACAGAGATCAGCAGAGACAACCTTTCTCAAATCCAGTTTGTATGCCCTAAAGATCCTTGTCATAATCATTCCAAAAGCATAATCCTTATCCTTTCCCTTTACAGCTTTCTCCATGTGCATGAAAATCAGGTCAGTAATGTCTATCCTAATTCTTTGGACAAGATGAAAGAGAGCAAACTTCTCTAACATATTGACATGATTTCTAGACCCAGTCCTAGGCATCACACAATTTATAAGTAAAACATGCAGAAATCTTGCCTTAGGAGTCAAATATTTGGAGTCCATGTTACCAGGTTTTGCAGTTCCATAGAGCACCAGGTTCACATTAGCTTCCCCTTGATCCTTCATCCATTCTTTATAATGCCCAGCTCCTTCCCTAGGGCATTTTGTTACTTCAGCAAGTAACTCATGAGTGATAAAGATGTGATCCTCACCAACATCCCCAGAAATCATATGGGTAGTATTATCCTTGGTGATTTTTGCCGTGGTCCAGAAATCCCTAACCAGAGCAGGGAAGACGCGTTCTTGCAGTTGAAAGAACGGTAACCATCCGGCATGGTTAAGTTCAGGAAGCACATCCAAACCTTTGGTTTTGAGTTCATCAAAATTCGGGACCCTTCCAGGATGCACCCTCTTCAGCTCAGTGATGGATAGCTTGGTCTTCTTAGACAAAGTCTCAAGAAGGCTTTTGGGTGCCATTGATTCTGAGAGATGAAGATTAGGGTTTGACAGAAACAGTTTCGAGAAGGTGAAGACGAAGAGAGTTTAGAGAAAGAGTTTGTGAACAAGAGATTTTGAGTGGGTGGATTTTGAAAAGACACGGGTTTTTGTTAAAAACACTTGAGTGCTTTTTACGTTGGGAACAAGGAGACAGAGTGTTGCCATAAATGGCAATCAATCAATTTGAAAAGATAGATATTAAAATATTTAAGAAAAGGAGGGAAAATGCAATTTACATGTGTCTCAGTCAGGATTTAGCACTAAGTGCTTTTAGCCACGTCATTAGACGCTTGGCTAAAGTAGACGAGTGAAGCATAGTGAAACATAAGAAAAATATATGAGTCCAGTAATCAGAGAATATTAGAATATAGACAATTAATTTTTCAGACATATCAGCAAACACTTATTCAGACACATTATGCATGTTAAGATTCCTTCTAATAAAAACAAATCTATCTTCACTTAGAGGTTTAGTAAATATGTCTGCCCACTGATAATCAGTGTTTACAAACTTAATTTCAAAAACACCTTTTTGAACATAGTCTCTAATGAAGTGATGCTTTATCTCTATATGCTTTGCTCTAGAATGCTGTATTGGATTTTTAGACAGATTAATAGCACTAGTATTATCACACCAAACAGGTATATTATGCTCAATCATTGAATAATCTTCAAGTTGATATTTTACCCAAAGCAGTTGTGAACAACAACTAGCTGCAGATATATATTCAGCTTCAGCAGTTGATAAAGCAATGGTGCTTTGCCTTTTGCTTGACCAAGAGATCATATTTGCTCCAATAAAGTGACATCCTCCACTGGTACTTTTTTTATCAATTCTATCTCTAGCAAAATCAGCATCACAAAATCCAGCTAACCTGAAATCTTCAGATTTCTTATATAATAGACCAAGGTTAGTGGTTCTAATTAAATATCTGAAAATTCTTTTGACAGCCTTATAATGAAATTATTTAGGATCTGATTGAAATCTAGCACAGAGACAAACACTAAACTGAATATCAGGTCTACTAGCAGTTAAGTATAGCAGAGATCCAATCATACCTCGGTAGACAGTTTGATCTACCTTTTTACCTTCCTCATCCTTGTTTAGAATAACTGTTGGATGCATAGGAGTGCTCATAGGCTTTGAATTTTCCATTTTATACTTTTTCAGAAGCTCCTTGGTGTACTTCTGTTGATGGATATAGATTCCATCATTTAACTATTTTATTTGAAGACCAAGGAAGAACTTCAATTCTCCCATCATGCTCATCTCAAATTCATTCTGCATCAACTCAGAGAACTCTTTGCAGAGCTTTTCGTTAGTAGCACCAAATATAATATCATCAACATAAATCTGTACTACTATGAAATCTTTCCTTGAGCATTTCTTGAAAAGTGTAGTGTCTACTTTTCCTCTAATGAAATTATTTTCCATGAGGTATGTGCTTAACCTTTCATACCAAGCTCTAGGAGCTTGTTTGAGTCCATACAAAGCTTTCTTAAGCTTATAGACATGGTGAGGATTCTCAGAGTCCTCAAACCCAGGAGGTTTCTTGACATAAACTTCCTCCTCAATTATTCCATTTAGAAATGCACTTTTAACATCCATTTGATAAAGAGTTATATCATGTTATGCAGCATATGACATGAGAATCCTGATTGCTTCTAATCTAGCTACATGTGCAAAGGTTTCAGTGAAATCAATACCTTCCTGTTGATTATAGCCTTGAGCAACTAGTCTTGCTTTGTTCCTTACCACTTTTCCATCTTCATCTAGTTTATTTCTAAAAACCCATCTGGTTCCAATAATGGTTTTCTCTTTGGGTTTAGAAACTAGAGTCCAAACATCATTCCTTTTGAACTGATTTAGTTCTTCTTGCATGGCTAAAATTCAGCTTTCATCTTGCAGGGCTTCTTCAATCTTTTTAGGTTCCAAATCTGATATGAAGGCCATGTTGTTGTTTTCATTGAAAGCAGATCTGGTTCTAACTCCTTGAGATGGACTTCCAATTATAAGATCTTTTGGATGATAGGTCTTGAATTTCCAATTTTTCTTCAAAGTCTGAGTTTCAGACTTATCAGTATTTGTCTGTATTTCAGACACATCTACTTTTGACTTGTCTGAAGATTCTTCTACTGCAGGGTTAAGTTCAATACCTGCAACATCATCCTCTAGATCTGATAGTTCCCTATCAGTCTTCAAACCATCATTAAACTTTACATGAATTGATTCTTCTACAACAGAAGTTCTAAAATTAAAAATTCTAAAAGCTTTAGACATTTCAGAATATCCAATAAATATGCCTTTATCTACTTTAGAATCAAATTTACCAAGATGATCTTTTGTGTTGAGAATATAACATTCACAACCAAATGCATGAAAATATGATATGTTGGGTTTTCTACCTTTCCACAATTCATAAGGAGTCTTATTTAGAATTGGCCTAATCAGTATTCTGTTTTGTACATAACAAGCAGTGTTAATGGCTTCTGCCCAGAAATACTTAGGAAGATTATTTTCATTAAGCATTGTTCTTCCCATCTCTTGAAGAGATCTGTTCTTTCTCTCAACTACTCCATTTTGCTGTGGAGTTCTAGGTGCAGAGAAATTGTGAGAAATACCATTTTCCTCACAGAACAGTTTGAACTGCTCATTTTCAAATTCTCCTCCATGATCACTTCTGATTGCATAAATACAAAAACCTTGCTCATTTTGTACTCTCTTACTGAATACTGAAAATACCTTATAAGATTCATCCTTGTGGGTTAAGAAGAGTACCCATGTAAATCTAGAATAGTCATCAACTATGACAAAACCATATTTCTTTCCACCTAGGCTAGCTACACTGACTGGTCCAAACAGATCCATGTGTAACAGTTGCAAAGGTTTAGAGGAGGTGACTTCTTTCTTGGATTTGAAACTTGATTTTACTTGTTTACCTCTCTGACATGCATCACACAAGATATCTTTCTTAAAAGAAATGTCAGGCAATCCTCTCACAAGGTTATGCTTTTTCAATTTAGAAATTTGTTTCATACTAACATGTCCTAGTTTCTTATGCCACAACCACTTTTCATCCTCTTTAGACATAAAGCATGATACACTTTGATCTGAAAGTTCAGTCATGTCAATCTTATACAGATTGTTTTGCCTTTTGGCAGAAAAGAGGGTCTTTCCACTACCATTATTGACTATGTATGCATCCTTAGAAAAAGATACAGAAAATTTATTGTCACATAATTGACTTATGCTAAGCAGATTATGTTTTAATCCTTTCACAAATAAAACATCATAGATAATAGGCAAAGGAGGTTTACCACCAATTTTACCTACACCAACAACTTTTCCTTTCTGGTTGCCACCAAGGTTACATGTCCACCTGTCATGTGTCGCGAGCATCCACTGTCCAGGTACCATGACAGGTGTTTGCTTTGTCCTATTGAGAATGTCTACAACAGGAATGATCATGACCTTAGGTACCCATATTTTCTTGGGTCTTTTTTTGTTAGTATGAGGAGTCTGTGAAGACTTCCTTCTCTTTTTGTGAATACACTTGGACATGATATGTCCAGCTTTTCCACAGTGGGAACATATAGATCTATTTGAGCTATCTAATACAGATTTAACAGCTACATTTGAGAACTATGTTGAACCTTTATGATGTTCTTGATTGGAATATCCTATACCTTCTTTGTTAAGGGAGTGCCTCTGACTTCCTAAGAGTTTAGTCAGATTATCTCTACCATTAACAAACTTGGCAAGATCTACTTTCTGTTGAAGTTTGGTTACTTCTTCAGATGGTAGAGTTTCAACTGAGATCTCAACTTTAGACTTTTCAGTCTTAAGTTTACTATTCTCTTCAGCTAACTTCTCACACTCTTGAGATTTCTGTGTATACTCATTTGAGAGTTTAGCATACTGTCTCTTGAGGGATCTGAAAGCTTTAGATATATAGTTGGATTCCTCCAATAGTTCATCAAATGCATCATTCAATTTCTCAAGTTTAGAATGTACCTCAGTTTCTGATTCTGAATCAGTATCTGCCATAAGACAGAGATTTGCTTCAAGCTCCTCTCCTTCACTTTCAGTGGAGCTTTCATCAAGATCTTCCCAAGTGGCCATCATTCCTTTCTTCTTTTTGTTGAAGAATTTCTTGGAAGATTACTTTTTGAGTTGAGGACATTCTGCCTTGATGTGACCAGGCTTTTTGCATTCATAACATACAATGACATTTCTGTCATTGGACCCACCATCTTTGTTGTGTTTTTCTTTGTTAAAGCGCCTGAAGGGTTTGTCTTTTATGAAGTTTCTTTTCTTCCACAACTTTTTCATTTTTCTGGTGAAAAGAGAAAGTTCATCATCTTCATCATCAGAGTCATCCTCATTTGATTCTCCAGATTCTTCTGAAGATTCATCTACTTTGAGAGCTTTTGAACTTGCTCCCTTAGATGACTTCTTGTCAGCTTTGAGTGCAATGGACTTGTTTTTCTTTCCATTGTTCTCTTCAATCAGTTCTTGTTCATGAATCTGAAGAGTACCAAGAAGCTCATCAAGCTTTATTGTTGTTAAGTCCTTGGCCTGAGACACAGCAGTTACAAGTGGTTTCCATTGTTTTGGAAGACTTCTGAGGATATTTGAATTTGTTCCTCAGTCTTGTAAGTTTTTCTCAGAGATTTCAATCCATTGGTTATGGTTTGAAACCTTCCATACATTTGGCCAATAGTTTCACCTTCCTCCATTTTAAACAACTCATACTTTCTGACAAGCATGCTGACTTTGGTTTCTTTGACTTTGCTGGTTCCTTCATGAGAAATAGCTAGTGAGTCCCACATTTCCTTTGCAGACTCACAAGCACAGACTTTTTCAAATTCTTCTCTGCTCAAAGCATACATGATTGTATATCTAGCTTTGGCATTCAGCTGCCATTTTGTTCTTTGATCAGTGGTCATGTTTGCTTTAGGAATTTCATCCCCTTTGTCATCTTTAGGAACAAAGGGACCTTCATCAATGATATCCCAAAGATCAGAATTAGTGGATTGTAAAAACCACTTCATCTTTTCTTTCCAGTAGATGCAGTCCTCTCCATTGAAGAAAGAAGGTCTCGACATTGAGGATCCTTCTCCAGCATGGTTCTTGCTTCCACGGGTCTCTCCTGTCATTTCCAAGATCTTTTCCTCTACACTGTTAAGTGCTCAACCCAGAGGCTGAGCTTTGATACCAACTGAAATAATCAAAGTTAACACAAGAAGGGGGGTTGAATTATAATTACCAACTTTTTTGGTTACTTTAAAAAGATTTTCGCAGGCACAACAAGCAAGGTTTAGATAAGAGAAAATTAGACGAGTGAAACGTCTAATATTTAAAACAAAATAGCACAAGCAATCAGAGAAGGTTAAAACAGAGTTTGATAATCACAATATTAACTCCCCAAGTTAAAAGCTTAAACAGAAACAATACTTAAGCAAATTAAAAGATAAAGGGAAGAGAAATATTACTCAAGAGATTTATACTGGTTCACCCCAAAATCCACAGGGCTACGTCCAGTTCTTTGGCAGCACCAAGTTTCCACTATAACTGAGTAAATTACAGTACAAGTATTCTTTGTACACCTAGCCTCTTCAGGCTCAACACTCAAACAAGTATTATTTTCTCACCTAGCCTCTTCAGGCTCAAAACAGTAAGGAATGAAAAGGTTTTTGTGTAATTAATACAACTTGCAAATCTTTCAGATTACACTCAAAGAATGGAATAAATATGAAGTATGAAAGACTGCGAATTTATATCAAATGATTGAATGTGTATTCAATGAAAGAATGAAGAAGTTAATGAAGAAAGTAAATGCTTCTGCGCAGTGTTCTTTATGATATTCAACTTCTTGCCTTCATCTTCATTGTTTGATCTATTTAAAGACTTCAATCAAAAGATCCGTTTTGTCACAGCTTCAGAAAGTGTTTACTTCTGACTTGAGCTTACTGAGACACCATTAAATGCCAAAGAGTCATTCTGTATATACATTATATGCTTGGGAACGTTGAGCTTTGACAAGGATGTCCAAGAGTACACTTTAAACTGAGCAGCTGTTCTTTCAGAGTATATAGCAGCAGGCTTCTTGTACTTGTAGCAGAGAGCTTTCCTCTTTCAGTGCAACATCAGTTCACTTTCCAGAAAGCACTTTTACTTTGTACTAAAACAGGCAAAAGGTTACTGTTGTGGTGCAGAGATTGCGTGTTTATTCCTTAAAACCTTCAAACAACGTTCTTTATTCTTTGTCCTTTGAGCTATTGTCCAGAGGTCTTCGAGATCCTTAAGGAAGGCATATAATTTGAATAAGGTGACTTGGACTTGATTTCTGACATACTGACTTGGTATCAGTAATGAGATTTTTAGACGGGTGAAAGTCATCCAAAAAATTAGACGAGTGAAATGCAGTACAAAATTTTAGACGGGTGCTGGCGCATTCCAAAACTAGACGGGTGATCCACTGAGTCATTTTTAGACGCATGCTTCTTGCCAGGTCATCAAGTGAACTTAGTCTTGACTGAGCGTTGACTTGATCTTTGATTGACTTTTAGACGAGTGGAATTTTAGACGAGTCTAAACTGAGCTTCTACTAAAGAGTAGACGGGTCATAAAATAGATGGGTGACCTTAAGACTATTTTCCTGCACACTTATCAGATATGTCAGTAATTTCATATTGTTCAATATTATCATACTTGAACTATTTGGAATCATCAAAACTTAGAGAATCTACACATTGAATGTGTTTTAGACTTATGAGGTCTCAACACTTATTAGCACCAAGTTCCCTCCCATTGGGATTAAAGTTACAGACAATAAGCATTCAAGGTCAAGCTTTCTCCTTAAACAATGGATGCCTTCTGGGTCTGCAGTTTTACCCACAAATCTTTCTCTTAACCAAGCCATCTCCTTCTCTTCAACGTTAAATTCCATCCCATTCCATACATTACTTTTTATTGGACCTCTAATTTGACTTTTGTTCTTGAATGCATGCCCATAAATCCTTGGTGGGTCACCACCCACTTTGGGTACATTTCTGTTTCCACCTTGTACTGCCTTTGCATAATTCCTGACCTCATGTTGTTTGTCCTTCTCGGCGACAACATTAATAGGCCTCCTTGTGGTAGGAGGCATCTTAAATACTCCTCTATCAAAAAGAGGAATGTGTACACGCAATTTGTAGGTCCCTATCCATATTGAATCCAGTTTTGCTTCTAGAACTTTTGGTTGGTTGACATCAACGAAGTCGATGAATCCGAATCTTCTCCCCAACTTGTCCTTTCTTGGTGAGATGTAAATATCAGTGACCCTCCCCCAGCAATGGAATATTTTCCACATCTCCTCCATTCCATGGCTATCCGGGAAGTTTGAGAAGAAGTAAGATGTGGATCCATTGTTAGAGCGTGTTTTTTCCTTAAGTTTTGATGTTCCCCCCACAAACACATTCCCTAAGACTCTCTGGCTCGTAGACCTTCTCACTCTAACTTTCTCTCTCATCTTTGCTAGTTTCTTTCTTCTCACTTAGCTTGTCGGTTTGGTTTCAGAGAGGAGGGAGAAGAGAGAGTGCAAAATCAGAAAGTGTATATTATCAGGTTCATTCTATGGTGCACCACCCAAAATGTACACCACTCATTGCACCACCTATGTGATAAGTGCTGAACCAATCATTTTGACACCTGGACATTTGACTTTTCATCTAGTCAAGGTTTGAAAATTTGACCCACCAGTGTGACTATTTGATTGGCCCACAATTTGTCACATGAGTAATGTAATGGATGGTGTAAATTTTGGGTAGTACAACTTAGCCCAAGCCATATGATCAAATGATAAGAGTAAAGATTACAATGTAATTCATGCTTATATAGCCAATTAAACCAAATAACTACTCTAACTAATTCTAACTAACTACTCTAACAAATTCTAACTATCTAAACAATGCTTACCCCCCGAAAAAAAGGGAAAAAATATATGCCTTACATAATTGCACCTTACCCCATGTCATGAAGACGATCCCAGCTCTATTATAACTTTTGATAAAAATAAATAAATAAACAAATAAATACAACACCAACAAATAAGAGCCCGTTTGTTTATGCGTTCTTCTACCCTCCAACGTGCGTTAGAAAAAAGGAAGGAGGGAGGTGCTTTTGAAAAACCTCCATTGGGACTTGTGTTTTCCCATTTGCATTAGAAAGAATTTTAAACAAACATAAGCTAAGAAGGTGTATTGTCAATTTGTCATGGAACTCCTTTCCAACATGTCCCTCATTTCTTATCCTTGACAGAAACTCAAAGCCAAGGACGAAAATAATTAAGCCTATCAGTCCACCATCATACTCTGGGACAAGCACAATTCAAAGGCTCATCCCCCGTTCTTCCCTACAAGGGAGGCATTTGATGCCACAATGGACCCTTTTCTTCTTGTAGTGTAATAGTACAACTATAGTAATAATACTAGTAGTTGTGCTAAAATTGGCTTCCCAA
Organism: Echinosophora koreensis; assembly: GCA_035048595.1. Lineage (NCBI taxonomy): Eukaryota > Viridiplantae > Streptophyta > Magnoliopsida > Fabales > Fabaceae > Echinosophora > Echinosophora koreensis. Next base: position 1,467,951 of record JAPCYP010000002.1, on the reverse strand, counting down.
GTTTCATGACACGGGTCTCCTTGGCAACAGCTAGTGGATAGGCATTATGGTTAGCCCTTCCAAGTTCCTATAGACATGATATGGTGAGAGAAAGATCAATGCCAACTTGTCTTGCCAAATAGCTATAGAAGACATCTGACAATTACTCACAATGTTGAAGCCTAGCTAGTTATGGCCCTGTGTTTGGTATTTCATATTCCTTTCATCATTTCTTGTTTTGAAAGGGCATAACTAGTTTATCCAATTGGAATCTTTATTTAATTTTTTGTTACTATAAAGTCATTAAATTAGTTTGTCACGTGAGAGGGAGATTCTCTCTCAATAAATAAATAAATAAATAAATATATATATATAGATAAGGGAGGTTTCAACTCAGACCATTTATTGAGAAGCATGCATCAAGACAAAATATAATTAGCAGTACTAGCATTTTTCAGGGAAACAGGTAAATATAATTTGATTACTTGATAAGACTAATTATAGATAGAGTAATGATAGGTGAACATCTGGGTTTGACATCCAGGTCCTTGGTTCAGCATATGTAAATTTTTTGTTAATTGAGTTCATTATATGGTTAATGGGTTATATGATGCTTATTTTCCATAATCATGTAAATATTTGATTAATCACATGCAAATATCTAGTTAATTCAGTTTTTTATATGATTAATGGGTCATCATGAATTAACCAAATATTTACACGTGATTAACCATATAATGAACTGAATTAACCAAATATTTGTACTGATTAACCAAGGTGTCAACTTTGGGTGTGCAACTATCATTTCCCTTATAGATATGCAAAAGTTTGATTAAAAATTGACTAGAATTAGCCTAAAATGTTCCAAGGGTGCGTGAGCACAGACACCTCTTCGGAGTGTCGTGTCGCCTGTCGGATACGCTTCAGACACCGACACTTCTCGGACACGTGTCGGACACCCCTATGCGGTGTCACAATTAAAAAATATTTTTTTCGGTTCGGATACGGCTTGGACACTTCTCGGACACTCCTATCATGAAAAAATATTTTTTTTAAATAAGTCAATGATGAATGTGCAATATATGTTAGTTTGGAAGTGTAATTAGGAATAAGTTGTAAATAATCTTAAGAAATGTGCATGATAAGTGTTAGAAAATGTGCACATTCATTTGATTTGAGTTTTGATCTTTTATATGACAAATATACTCAAAAAGATGTTGAAAATGTGTAGGATTGAAGGCCCAGCGCTCAGCTCAGGAAACGGGCGCTCAGCCTCGGAAGAAAACAGAAAACAGAAGCTGCAGCAGCATTTGGACGCTCAGTGCAGCATTTGAGCGCTCAGCGTAGACAGAAAGCTGCCAAGCTAGCGCTCAGCATTGGAAGCTGGCGCTCAGCACCAGTTCCTGACAGCAAGTGCGTTTCGTGCACAGTGCAGCGCTCAGCGTTGGCCAGGGGCGCCTAGCGCTGGCGGGCGATCAGACTTGTATAAATTAGCGTTTGAACTGAGTTGGAGGGATCTTTTGCTCATTTTACACATTTCTCACCTTGGTTCATCACTTTCTCTCATCATCCTTTGGAAATTCAAGCTTGGGAACAAGAATTGGAGCATCCATGGATTCTTCCACTCACATCTACTCAATTCTTTCATCTCATCTCTTTCTACTATGAGTTGCTAGATCAATTAGGTTAGGTTAGGATGATTTCAATTTAGAAGTTGATGTAATTGACTTTGATTTCTGATTTCAATTCTATTTCATTCAAGTTGAGTAACTGCTTCTATGCTTATTGCTTCTATTGAATTGGTCAACTTTGGATTGATGTTAGATTCAATTTCACAATTGGAAAATTGGTTATTGGATTGGAATTGAAGTAGATTACCATTGTGATGTTAATTCTAGGAATAGAACTATGTTGCAATGCATTCTTATGAATCTCATGCTTAATGTTTGTGCTAATTCTTGAATCACCTAAGGAATTAGGGTTCTTAATTGGTACAAAAGGATTATCACCTAAGGGATTAGAGATAAATCTAGGTTAGTGATTTGAATGTCAATTGAATGGAATAAATTGGAATTTGAATTGAATAAAGTTACATCAAGTGAAGAATTGGAGGATTCCGATACCTAACCGCTTTTACCTATATTGAATTCATTCTTTAATTGCTATTGTTTCATTCATTGTTGTGACAACTCTAAATACAAAAATTCATACTTGGAACCATGACGTTCATTCGTTCAAATAGCTATTGCCTAGGCTACGTTGATACTTGAAACACAATCCTGGTTGGGAACGATACTCTACTTTCACTTTATAACTTATACGATTTGGTACACTTGCCAAACAATCAACAAGTTTTTGGCGCCGTTGCCGGGGATTGTTGATTCCAATATCAACAAGGCTAAAGCATTGTTAATTTGAACATTTTTTCTTTGCTATTTTTCTGTTTTTGTTAAAAAATTGATATATTGGATATTCTCATCTTGTTTTGAGATTCTTGTGTAGTGTATGCGAGGTAAAGTCACAGGTGAGCTATTATTTGATCTCGAAGTTGAAAAGACAGCAAAGAAGAATCGATAGGAGTCAAGAGAAAGGAAGAAGCGAAGCAAGGAAAAAGCAAACTCTTCTACATCACAAGTTCAACAAGAAGAGATCATGACTGAAAATGTGCAAGGTATCCGAAGGACATTGGGAGAATATTCTAATGGTCCAATCAACCGAAATCATTCAAGTATTGTTAGACCACCGGTAGCCGCCAGTAATTTTGAGATCAAGCCGGCATTGCTCCATATTATGCAACAAAATCAATTTGGAGGAAGTGATGCCGAAGATCCAAATAGTCATGTCTCAAATTTTCTAGAGATATATGAGACACTCAAGATTAATAGAGCTACGGATGATGCGATAAGGTTGTGGTTGTTCCCTTTTCATTGAGGGATAGAGCCAAGGCTTGGCTTCCATCTCAACCAAGAGGAAGTCTCACTACTTGGGATAACTTGGAAGAAAAGTTCTTGGCAAGGTATTTTCCACCGTTAAAGTTTGTGAAGATGAGAGGAGATATTTCAAGCTTTATGCAACGTGATGGTGAGACTTTATATGATGCTTGGGAATGTTTCAAGGAACTCCTTAGAAAGTGTCCTAATCATTTCTTTGATGACCTTCAACAAATGCAAATCTTTTGTAATGGAATGAGGCCATCTACAAAGCTTACGTTAGATGCATCGGCGGGAGGTTCTATGAATTCAAAAACTGCTGATGAAGCTTTGAGGTTGGTTGAAGCCATGGCATCTAATGACTATCTCACGAATCATGATAGAGGAGGCACATCAACAAAGGGGATGATAGAGCTTAGTTTTCAAAATGCACTTTTGGCTCAAAACAAAATCATCACAAATCAATTGGAGGCAATCACCAAGCAACTTCATGCTATGAATGTGGGGCCAATACAAGGACACCAAGTCATGATTTGTGATTTTTGTGGAGGAGAGCATGAGAATGGTAAATGTGAAGCAACTCTAGGCTCTCATGAGGAAACAAATTACATGGGGAATTTTCCAAGACATGGGAAGAATTTTCATGCAAACTCCTACAATCAAAATTGGAAGAAGCACCCCAATCTTACTTGGAAGCAAGAGACTCCACAAGATAACACGTCTTTTCAACAACTAGCCCTCCCAAATCAACCACATCGCGATTGTAACACCCCGATTTTTACTGTTCTTCAATAACAGTAAATATATACGTTATATTATTTTATGTGGTTCGGCTTGAGTAATTTTAATTATTCATTTAAAATGATTTTATTAAAGTGCGTTAGCACTGCTTTATTTCAGTGCATGCACGCTTACTAGACAATAATATTATGTTATTGTCACTATTAGTTTTTGTTTAGAAAATATTTTAAATGATATGATTGAAAGAAAATTATGTTTATATTTTACTCTATTTAATTTTAGATTTGAAAAGAAATTAGTTTAGTGTTAACTGGAGATTTATTTTGAATCATTGATTTTCTTGGTTGATAAATTTAAGGTTAAAGTAATGTTTTGGTCCCTATACGTGACACTGATTTTCAATTTAGTCCCTATGCGTAAAAAGTTATCAATTTGGTCCCTATACGTGACACTGATTTTCAATTTGGTCCCTATACGTAAAAAGTTATCAATTTGGTCCCTATACGTGACACTGGTTTTCAATTTGGTCCTCACCGCTAATTGGTCCCGATATAAGAGGACCAAATTACAAATTATTGTCACATGTAGGGACCAATTCAACAAAAAAAAATTGAAATCGGTCCCTACATGTGACAATTATTTTCAATTTGATCCCTATATGTGATAATAATTTGCAATTTGGTCACTCTTATATAGGGACCAATTAGCGGTGAGGACCAAATTGAAAACCAGTGTCACGTATAGGGACCAAATTGAAAATCAGTGTCACGTATAGGGACTAAATTGCTAACTTTTTACGTATAGGGACCAAATTGAAAATCAATGTCACGTATAGGGACCAAAACATTACTTTAACCTAAATTTAATCATCAATCTTTACTCTAATTTAAATTTTGAAAGTATATATTTATCACTCATTATTTTTAGAGCTAATGAGTAATATTATTTCCTTTTTTCTAAAATCTATTTCAACCACACATTTTACCTAATACTAACAAAAAGAAAAGAGAATAAAATCTTCCTCCTGTTTCTCTCTCCCCATATGCGACTCTTCCACACTTCCTTCTTTCTATTTTTTTTTATTACTTCCTTCTCCTTCACATGGAAATCGACCCACCTCTCTTCCTCCCCACTTCATCTTCCTCCTCCTCTCCAAACCAGTCGCACCGCCGCCTGAGCACCTTTCAGCGGTGCGCGACGCCGCTCGACGCGGAAGAAACGACCCGCGATGACACCGCTCCTTCCGGTTCGGGTTTGCTCCATTTGCGCCGCTATACATCGCCTCGGAAACGAAGCTTTGCCGCCTTGTTCCCCTCTGTTCGTCGCTGCTCACAGTGTCGCCATTGTCTTCCTCTTCCTCATGGTATCCGCACGAAAACCCATGTCTCAGGCCATTAATCGGAACCATCCCGCCGGAGCTCCACTGTCACCGTCGCATCAGACCATCTCCAGCCACCATGTCCTCTTTCCTCTTCATCTTGGATTCTATATTGTTCGGGAGTTGACAGGAGCTGTTTAGAGGAAACGGGAACGTCGAGTTGGAGTTTGAAACTTGAGCAGCTTCGTGGTGAGGGAAGCTGACTGTTGAATGCGTCAAGGAGAGAATCTTGTTCTGGTATACAAAGGTAAAGGGAGTAAGCCTGAGGAGTTCTTAGTCGTTATATATTTAATGCTATGAACTGCGTATGATAATTAATAATATGTTGAATGACTGTGAATATATATATACCTATATGTGTTATGTAATGCTGAGATCTGAAACTGTATGGTTATTTGATGAATATATATTTATATGTGATCAATTATGTTGATGAATATTTTGAGACTGGTTGAAGCATGACTTATAAAGGAGTGGAAAACACGATTTTTGGCTTTCTTTGGAAAGTGGAAAGGAAACAGAAAAGGACTAGACTTTTGTGCTGAGATTTCAGAATAGATTCTGATTACTGTGAAGCCAGACTAGCCTTCCTCCTGTTAAGGACCTAGAGTTCCGAGACGTCGGACTAGTGTCTGTTGATAAAAGATTTTGAAAAATCTTTAACAAAGATCTTAAAACTCAAGTGGATATTAAACATTTAATTAACATCTGAAAAGATGTTCTGGCAGACGTGCCTTTGAGCTACAGTTTCACACAGGGTGAACTGACAAATTTGATAGTTACGGACCAAAGGCATGTTCTTGAGTCTTTGGGTCTTTAGGGACATTCGGGCTCGAACTCCATGCAATGCTTGGGGCTTTGCGACCTCTTGTCGTGGAAATCGACTACCATGCACGAATGTACTCAATAGGGGACTATCAAATCTTATTTAGGTGATACGTGAAATCCTAGAACAATTGGGGAAAGGACCCAGTGGAGAGGCCACCCAACGCGAAACAACTGTGTTATAGGAATTATCGCGGCCTATCATACTCGAGGAAGGGAAGTTAGGATCTCCGGAGATTGAGTTAGAAAGTGGATATTGAAGTGTTAACCAAGAATTCACAATAAAAATCTCTAATCTAAACAACCTTATAGGATGAACATTGTTATGTTTTCCTAGGCTATTATCTTGATATACTTAATGCTGTTTATATGTTAAATATATGACTGCTATGTTTAAACTCATATATTGGTAACTCACCTTTGCAAAATATATATGTGGTCTTGTGTCGAACTTTGGTACGTGACTGCAGATGATGCTGAGGTGTCCTCTATCCCAAATCGGAGGGATTAGTCTCGACTTTTAAAGAAGATTGAGTAACTAGAATGACCATGGAGGTCTTTTCGAGTAAGAGTCTCATAGTATGACCAGCTTAGTCTATCAAGTCAAGTTTAGTTCTGGAGAAATTTCATATTTATATGATTTATGTCCCTGAGAGTCTTTTATTGGATTACTGTTATGTTTACGAATATCTTTTAGAATGACTAGTTTAGGTTTTTGAGACATTATTGATTTATGATAGTATATGTTCATAGCTCGGAGAGCCTTTATTTTAAATGGATTGTTTATGGCTTTGAGAGCTTTTCTTTTGGATGAAAATCTAAGATTTTCTTTTAGTCAGGTATAGCTTATTGACGTAAATATTTTCAGAATATTACTATCTTGATGTAGTTTATATGACTGAAATTTCTGGGTTGAAAATATAAGTATTTCAGCAGGTGCTTTCATTCAGGGATGTTGGAATTACAGAGGAGACTCCGTCGAAATTTTTGAAAAAATTCTAGATCTTTATTCAAGAACAATGTGATTTTACTTTTGTAAAGTATGTATCTCTTTTCCGAAATATTCAGAAGGAAAATTTTTACACTCGAGTTTTTCTGACTTAAAGTAAATTAATTTTCCGAAAGCAAAACCAGCAACTTTTATTTTTTTTTTTTCATTTTAGAAAGGAGTTAGATATGTAACGCCCAAGGGGGGTGTTACAGTGATGCCGATGAGAGAATGAATAGTTTGGAGAACACTCTTGCACAATTCATCCAAGTCACACAATCTAACTTCAAGAACACCGATGTTTCGATCAAGAATCTTGAGGTGCAGATTGGGCAGCTATCTAAGCAAGTCTCAAGTGCATTAAGTGTAGGATTTTCAGGAAATACTACTAATAATCCAAAGGAGGAATGTAAGGCCATTGTGTTGCGAAGTGGGAAGTTAGTAGAGCCGGTTGTTGATCATTCCACAAGTCAAAATGCTGAAAATTCTGATAAGCAAGAAAATGGTTGAGACTAGTGAGAGAGAAGAGAGTTCAAAGAGAAAAGAAGAAATGGAACCTCAAGATGATAGGAAGGAAACGAAGCTGAAATTAGTGGATGAAAATTCTATCTTGAGAAAGACGAAAAGTCAATTATTGAAGGAAAGGGGCGAGCCACAAGAAATCCCTTCTTATGTGAAAGTGCCATATCCGCTTCAGAAGAAGAGGAAAGAGAAAGAAGAACAATTTGATCGGTTCTTGGATATCTTCAAACAACTACAAATAAATATTCCCTTTGCCGAAGCATTAGAGAGTATGCCATCATATGCAAAGTTCATGAGGGAATGGCTCACAAAGAAGAGAAAATTTGCACCAAGTGAAGTAGTGGCTTTAACTGAAAATTGTAGTTCTATCCTCCAACAAAAGCTTCCACCTAAGTTGAAGGATCCAGGATCCTTTACCATATCATGTGTCATTGGAGAAGTAATCAATGCTAGAACCCTATGCGACCTTGGAGCAAGTATCAATCTTATGCCATTATCAATGATGAAGAGGCTTGGTATTCATGATGTAGAACCAACCATGATTTCCTTGCAACTTGCGGATAGATCAATTAGGAGACCATATGGTTTGGTGGAGGACTTACTTGTGAAAGTAGGAAAGTTCATATTTCCCATGGACTTCTTTGTTTTGGATATTGAGGAAGATGTGAACATTCCCTTGATTTTTGGAAGACCCTTCTTAGCTACAGCCGACGCCTTGATTGATGTACCCAAGGGAGAGCTCATATTGAAGGTAAATGGAGAACAAATGGTTATGAAGATGTTTGATAGGGAGCCTATGGAGACTTCATCATTTATCCATGCTCAAGTTCATTATGTGAAAGTCAAGAGGTGTAGAAAATTTCTAAGGAGGAAAATAAGAAGAAAGAGAAAAGCAATGGAAAAAGAAGGAAAAAGAAGAAGAAGAAGTCTCAATGGTCATCTCATTTCCAACCACTTTGGCCTAAAGAAGATCATTCATCACAGAAGGGGAACACTCCAATGTTTGAGGTTAAGAACAATGTGAGAAATTGTGGAAAGAAAAGCAACAACAATGCACCATTCTTCTCATCATTCAAACCACAATGAGCACCAAATAATCAGGCGTCAAGCTAGTGACGTTAAAGAAGCGCTACTTGGGAGGCAACCCAAGAATTGGTTTCCATTTCTCTCTTTAAATTTTGCTTTTATCATTCAAGCATAAAAAATTCTTTGAGATGATTGAGTAGTTCCTTGTTGTGTAAGCCTGATATTGTAGTATAATGGATTTAAATTGTTGTGCAGGTACACCTAAGGAAAGTGGACCAAAGGAAGGGGAGAAAAGACATAGAAAAAGGGTGAAAATGGCCATCTGCTGGCGCCGGGGGCCAATATGAGGGTTGAGCGCAAACGGAAGACAGATTCAGCAGAAAATACTGCATTGTGGGCGCTGAGCGCAGCTTTCTAGCGCTGAGTGCTAGTCAGTAAAAAAAATAAAAAAAATTGCACATGCCACATTCAATGTGCAGAAGACAGGGGGTGCTCTAAACTCTTTACTTTTTAGTCCTCCTTAATTGATAGTTAGTTTTAGTTAAATAAATTGTCCAAACTTGCATATTTTGCACAAACTTGTGTTTTGAGTGGATTCTTGTATAGATTCTTTTGTGAGCATAGAACTTTTTGCTTGGCTGAAATTTCTAGCATGATGCATTTTGTGCTTGTTGAGCATATGATTTCATTGAAACCATTGATCCTTATGAATTGTTTTGACAATCTTTCATGCTATGATTGATGCAACGTTGGATGCATGGATTTCTCTTGCACAAAATCCTAAACTGTGAGCTTTTGAGCCCAAACGCTCTGGCACATTATTCAGATGACTTGATTTCTTTCATGTGTACTTATCCATCACTTGCATGTTCTCACTTTCTCTTGCCTTGATGCTTGTCACTGTCGAAATGTTTTTGCATATGCATAAATGATTGAGGTAATAATTCTTTGTTTCAACTCAGGGTCATAATTGCCATCCTAACATTTACCATTGTTAAGCCCAATTGAGCCTTGGCCTATTTTTCTTGTCATGTTAGCACATTACAAGCTAAAAATCGAAAAAACAATTTTGTCCCATTATTTTGGCTTAGAGGAATGTTTAGACTTAAGTTTGGGGTTGTTCTCTTGCCTAGGGACAAGCAAGCAAATTAAGTTTGGGGTGAGAGTAAGCCACTAAAGATGCCTACTATGAAAGAAAGAAAAGAAAAAGAAAAATAGAAAAAGCAAAAAGAGAAAGAGGAACAAAGAAAGGGTACAAAAAGTGAGAAAAAGGCAAAATAAAAGAAAAGAAGACAAAATGAAACAAAAGAAGAAAACAAAAGATAAAGAAAAAGAAAGAAAAAAGAGTTGTAAATAAATAAAAAGGGAAATGACACAAATTGTGTGCTTATGTGCTTGGTTCCTAGCTAAGTAATGGAAGCCCCAAGAGTCCACATTCCTTGAAGCCAAAGTAGCTTAGCCTATATCCTTGATTTTATCCACCCTCACCTTAGCCCCATTACATACAAATAAAAGACCTCATGATAAGTGTTGCATTGACATTTGTGATGTGTGTTCTTAGCATCTTGTCAAGATTAGGATTGGGGAGTGCATTGTGATTGGAATTGAGAGTAAATCATACCCAAGTAAGGATGAGTGAAACACTTGATAGAGAGGTTGCAAGGGATATTCTTGTGCATTTAATGGAGCTATTTTTGTGGTATGTTTGATTGTCTTAAAGCATGAAGCATGTGATCAATTGGAATTGATGATTGATTGTGTGATGCTTGTGCATTTTGCAAAAGTGTTAGGAGTTGAAGTCTTGCATGAGTAATGTACTTCACAAGAGAATTAAACATGAATATCCATTTCTCAAACCCTTAGGTGAATCTAATTGTTTGCTTGAGGACAAGAAAAATCTTTAAGTTTGGGGTTGTGATGAATGTGCAATATATGTTAGTTTGGAAGTGTAATTAGGAATAAGTTGTAAATAATTGTAAATAATCTTAGGAAATGTGCATGAGAAGTGTTATAAAATGTGCACATTCATTTGATTTGAGTTTTGATCTTTTATATGACAAATATACTAAAAAAGATTTTGAAAATGTGGAGGATTGAAGGCCCAGCGCTCAGCTCAGGAAACGGGAGCTCAGCCTCGGAAGAAAACAGAAAACAGAAGCTGCAGCAGCATTTTGGCGTTCAGCGCAGCATTTGAGCGCTCAGCGTAGACAGAAAGCTGCCAAGCTAGCGCTCAGCGCCAGTTCCTGACAACAGGTGCGTTTCACGCACAGTGCAGCGCTCAGCGCTGGCCAGGGATGCCCAGCGCTGGCGGACGATCAGAACTTGTATAAATTAGCGTTTGAACTGAGTTGGAGGGATCTTTTGCTCATTTTACACATTTCTCACCTTGGTTCATCACTTTCTCTCATCATCCTTTGGAAATTCAAGCTTGAGAACAAGAATTGGAGCTTTCATGGATTCTTCCACTCACATCTACTCAAGTTCTTTCATCTCATCTCTTTCTACTATGAGTTGCTAGATCAATTAGGTTAGGTTAGGATGATTTCAATTTAGAAGTTGATGTAATTGACTTTGATTTCTGATTTCAATTCAAGTTGAGTAATTGCTTTTATGCTTATTGCTTCTATTGGATTGATCAACTTTGGATTGATGTTAAATTCAATTTCACAATTGGAAAATTGGTTATTGGATTGTAATTGAAGTAGATTACCATTGTGATGTTGATTCTAGGAATAGAACTCTGTTGCAATGCATTCTTATGAATCTCATGCTTAATGTTTGTGCTCATTCTTGAATCACCTAAGGAATTAGGGTTCTTAATTGGTATAAAAGGATTATCACCTAAGGGATTAGGGATAAATCTAGGTTAGTGATTTGAATGTCAATTGAAAGGAATAAATTGGAATTTGGATTGAATAAAGTTACATCAAATGAATAATTGGAGGATTCCGATACGTAACCGCTTTTACCTATATTGAATTCATTCTTTAATTGCTATTGTTTCATTCATTGTTGTGACAACTCTAAATACAAAAATTCATAAAAACTTTTGGAATCATGACATTCATTCGTTCAAATAGCTATTGCCTAGGCTACGTTAATACTTGAAACACAATCCTCATTGGGAACGATACTCTACTTTCACTTTATAACTTGTACGATTTGGTACACTTGCCAAACAATCAACAGTCAACTTCGCATTTTGAGATCATGGGTCACCAACCCTAAATATATTTTAGACAAAAATTTTCTAAAAAGGTCATGGGTCACTCAACTCCAAATTAGATCTTTTACTGTTGGAGACATAAAGCAAAATGATGCCTCTTAACATTTTTTGTGAGGCTCATTATCATAGGACCTAACTAGTTGTTTTATGAAACATGATTTATTTTCTTATATTGGGATTATTTTTGTAAGGATTTCATTGTGAAATGACCCCTCTTAGTCTTAATATTGTTTTTGTGAGGGTCATTATCATATAAAAATTGTAAAGCTTAACAACTTTGTTTTTAGAAGGTGGATATATATATATATACACGGTGTCCTATGTTTTGGACATTAGCTGTGTCGCGGTGTTCATGTCAGAGTTGGTGCTTCATAGGTGCTCACACTGTAGTCTACCAGCTAGCTGGCCTTTCGTTTCATTTCTATTTAATTTCAAATATGGCGTTACATAGTTAGTCATGTGTGAAGAAAACTAATTACCACAGATATGGAAGTGGACTGTGTTCCCGAGAAAAATTTAGTTATAAAATTAAAATTCGAATCCTGGAATTGTCACTTTGAGGAGGATTTTACTAAACTACTGCCCCTAGCCCGAGAGTTAGTCTAACAGCTAGTGATATTCGGTGTGAGACAAAAAAAAAAATTGTGAAATTTTGAACAAAATTATTGTTTTTTTTTTTTTGGGGGGTGGGGGGGGGGGGGGGGGGGGGTGTGATAAAAAGAAACAACAATGATACATATCTTTTACAATATCCATACTTATAGACAAAATGCTGCATATATTAAAACATTCTTTTACAAAAATAAGTAATTGTCACTATAAGAAAATCAACTTTTAGCGTCGGTCAAAAGCCCACGCTAAGTGGTAGCTAAGACCATCAATAAATGGCTAACTCTAAGCCAGGCCGACGCTAACTTGCATAAGATAAAATGCATACTTTCTCTTAAAAAAATTAATTAAATGCATACTAACCTTGATTTGATGTAAATATTATGTCAATTGCAAAAAGACAAAAAGACACCACAAAACCTAAAAGGTAGTTTACCATATAATATATTAATGTGCTAGAATTTAGAAATGTGATATTGTAACATCCTAAAAAAATAGTTTAATTTATTTAGTTAAGGAGGTTAAGTTATTAGGGGTCTAATATAGTTAGCCAAAGGCCCTAATTACGGTAGGTTCCTACCAAAATAATATAGTTATTTGGTGTTATGGTACTTAGAAAAGGGTTTAATAATAATAATAATCTTTCATCATGGAGCACGCTTGCTCATGAGGAGCACGACCGTGCTCGGCTCAAAATGAGCACACCCTTTCTAAAATTCCCACTTTTAGCACGGGGTCATGTTAGAAAACTCACTCCGCGCGAAGCATCAGAAACGTGAAATTAAAACATGGGTTTTCATGAAGGGAAAGCATGAGGAGGCTATATGTATGGGTGTTTTGATTGGAAAATAATTGGATTTTTGCCACATTAAGAATGTCAAATTGATTTGTAAGTTTTCAATATATGATAAATTGATGTGTTATTGGTTGTTTGCTTGGTCTAATTAGATATTCTAAGACTTGTTTGATGATTTACAAATATAATGCACATGTTAAGTATGATTTGGAATGTCTATGAATTATTTTGGCATGGATTATACCATTGAGATTGATGCATGAGGCCATATGTCATGCTTATTGTCTACTTTTCCACCTACCTAACCATCGGTATTACCGGTGATTTTATGCGTATATGTTGATAATATTTATCGATAAGTCAATTATCAACGGCTATGAACCATTGTTAGCCATCGGTAAATATCAACAACAACGGTTTTTGGTCATTACCGATGATTTTTGGGCGTTGATATACAATAGTGAAAATTCTTGTATTGTTTGCATTACTAGAAATAAAGCATGTAAAGAAGTAAATGGTGCAAAATATGCAAAGTAGCAAAATGCTGGCAGTAGGTCCTCTGTTGTTGTTGTTGTTGTACTAAATTTATGTATATAATAATCCAATCACAACCTAGAAGAAAATTCCCTAAATAGAATACCAATAAAAGTAAATTAAATTTTAACCTTTAAAATATCTTTTTTAGTGTGAGACCTTTGGTATCCAAAAATCACATTGGACTCTTGACTAATCCAAGTCGAGAATTGAGAAGACCCATTTAAGTGGGTAAAATTTTCTTAATACCTATTTTTTCAATTTACAAGATTCAAACTAGCTAGATCCCTTATTCAAGGGGAACCAAACTCCTTACCACTTGGATCAATATGTATTACTCAACCTTCAAAGTATTTTTCTGTAATCAAATTCTGATAATGAGATTTTACCATGACAGCAAACTTTGAAAATGCGTATATATAGTACCCAGCCACGAGAATAATTGTTTGCGCAACATGATTATTGTTGGGTCATGAGTAAGAGTTAGAATTGCAGGAGGCCAGGAGCAAACCGGGAGAGTGGAGATGGAAAAAAAATATATACAATTAAGTTGAGAGAGAATAAAAGAAGAATGCAAGTCATATCAGAAAAAAAGAGGGTATTTTTGGAAGAGTAATACACTTCTGTCAGCTAATTAATAGAAAATTTAACATATGGGTCATTTTGCACATTTTATAAACATCGAAATACACTTTTTTAACTTGAGAAGATTAAGTCACATACGACTCAACTTTAAGGTGCCAAATTGCATTTTTCCTATTAACAAATATAATGAAACTTTAATCTAAAAGGACGAGGTTTCCCTATTTAATTGAATAAGGTCCTATATGTATAGTATGTCTTAACATAAACAGAAGCCCTTTCGAAAAAAAAAAACATAAACAGAAGCCTGATCATAATTCATACAACAAGCGATAATGACATGCTTACTCAAATACAATAAAGCGACAACATAAATTTGAATGTTGATCATCAAAACGTGCACGACATTAATTAGAAGCCTAATATCTTTGTTTCATCTGTATCTTTCACTTTGCCACGCTTTCTATGAATCCCTTTAAAGATCCTTTTGGATGCAAACCAAAGCCCTTCGCATCTGATCTCTTCATAATCCTCAGCCTCTTGCATGACTCAATAAACATTCTGCAAAAGTATTAACTCATAATTAAGCATATGTATTTCATCTAGCTGAAATTTAGTTTCACATAACGAAAAATAAAATTAATATAGCTTTAAATAAAAATATTATCATCATCATCATTGTTTTTGCTGATTTGTATCGCTTGTTTTGAAAAAGTTCATATAAAATTTTCATGGGACATTTGCTCATCACCAAAAAATAAAATAAAAAAATCATGGATTCATTGGACATTTTATCAGTCTCGGAAATGCTTCCAACTAAGAAGCTTCCCCTTCTTCTATTTTGATGTATCAAATGGATTTGTGTAAGGGTATACATGGGTGGGGTATCCCTTGTATTCTTTTAATATAATTCTCTTTTGTCTTTTAAAAAAATGGATTTGATCCTTTTTTTCCCCTTTCACATTGTGAAAACGAAAAAAAAAAAGAAAGAAAGTAAATTTGCTTTTATCTGTGAGATCTATTTAAATTTATTTTTATTTCTTTCTTTCTTATAATACCAAAAATAATATAATAGAAAAAGTAAAGTATCTCAATTAATATCCAATCTAACAATAATGCCTTTGCCTTTTTCAGGGTAGGCCATTATGGATGATTGTTTCCCCATCCCAATTTGACGTACCGAACATTATAAAGAGGGATTCACGCATGTCGGCTCTATGGGGTCCAATATATATTGTCGGTATCTCAAAATATTTGTCAAATTTCATTATATAGCCACACACACACATACTTGATATTTGGCATAGAAACCAGATTCTGAACTTAATTAGATCAATTGACAACTTAATTAACTCATATCTAGTCAAGTGCGTTTTTGTTGTCTACAAAGTGATATTAGGAAACGTATTTTAGTTTCAATTTTTTGGAGCAACTTGGATATATATATATATATATATATATATATATATATATATATATATATATATATATATATATATATATATATATATGTATGTATGACATTTAAATCTGTGGGACAACTAGTTATTTAGTTGATTGATTATATTGTAAACCACGCGTGCATCTTTAGTAGTCAAGTAATTAACACATAAGCACCTTATATATACACAATAATGTTCATAGTATATCAAAGTAGAGCTTGATCAAAAAGAGTATATCAAAGTAGCTAGGCAAGTAAACTAAATTTCCGTGGCACAGTTTTCAAATATGGAAATCATATGGTAGTAGATGCACTATAAACTGTTAGGTAGCTTAGCTCAGTAAACACGGGAAGTTGACGCTATAACAGTAGACAAAAGTATTTGTGGTTTACTTGACTCGTATTTTACACGACACTTTTGTCTCTGAAAATCTAATATAACGAATTTTTTTTTTCTAACAACATGTCTATATATGCGGAATATATTTTGTTGCGCTGGTGCAATTAATGAGATTGTTGATTGTAATTATGTGTTATTGAACTATTTAAATCCCAGTTTAATTAAAATAATATTGTGTTTAGTATATATATGAGTAATATTTATTTTCACATCATATCCTTTACATCATTTTTACTGTATTATATTACTTATTTTTTGAAATAATAATTAAGAAAAACTCATGTTTCAACATCTTTTATCTACCTTTTATTTACTTAATAAACAAAAAGTAAGGTTGATGTAAAGAAATGGCATGCATTTTTATTTTATGTAAAGAAATGAGGTGCATATATTATTTCAATCTTTGTGATAAGAATTAAACTTGTCATTCCCGAATCAAATTTTATAAATTTAACTATATATCACAGCAAAGATAATTTATTTTCTTACTAAGAAATAAATAAAATATAGAAGGAGGGAGGGGCCAGAAACTTACTCCCAAGGGACATCTCCAACCAGCATCCAGTCACCATCTTTGTCCTCATAAATGGGAACGTGTTCAGCATTGTCCGCATCCTTCAACGCCTTCCCTGCCAACAAATTTTTGCAAATAAATATCAATTGTCATAATTCTTATTATTAATTATTGCTTTATCGGGGGTTTGGTTCCCATTCAACCCATAGTCCTATACTAATTGAGTGTTCATAATAATTAATAATAAATTTATATGTGGTATCATATCTAGGCAAATGCTCACAAGTGCTAAACTGCTAATATATTGACCAAGGAATTAGAAATAGAAAATTTACCTATAAAAAAAAAATTGTATTGAAAAAATTGTGTATTTAATACATTAAAAATTCAAAAATTATATTTTTTTTCAACAAAATTTTCTTTTTTTTGAATTTCTTAACAATACCTTAATATCTGTTGTACTTAATTCACCTTAAGATCTGTTTACACTTGTACTTAATTCTTGTCATGAAGAGAGCAGTTCAACTTTATATATACACCATTGTAAAAAAAAAAAAAAAAAAAACTTTATATATACACTAGCTGCACGCCATCACGTAATAAGGAGAATGTTTAATTATTATATATACTAGTTGGTCTCCCATTTTCTCCTTCTATATCTCTCCTCGAAATTATTTTACTCTATCTCATTCTTTCTAGGATTATTATTAAAATTAAGTAAAATTCTTCATAACCCTTATGTTGTATTATAAAATATCTGCGGTCAACACATTTCACTTACATAAGTATAATCTGATTTGAGAGTTGTGTTGAGTTCATGATGAAGCATTTATTTTTTATTTTATTTTGGATAAGCAAAAGTATATTGATAACGATGAAGTATACGCTAGCTGCTTATTACTCCACATTGCTACAAAGGGTCAAGATTGATGCTTATGATCATTATCGAGATAACAAAGAAAGAAAGTAATGTATGAAGTCAAGTTTTTTTTCTAATTAAAACTAAGATAACCATATATAAATATTGTATGCTTCATACAATTGATTAGTTACTTTTCATATATAAGAATTATAGACCTATATATTTTTGCATGTCTTTTATATACTTGACCAATGACCATATGTACGCCTTAGCATGAAAAGATCATGTCACGAATAATAATAAGAAAGATTGATTATAACATAGTGCACAAGAAATTAAAAGGAAAATGAAACTCACCCATTCCATAGCAACCAAAGAGCTTCTCCAAAGCCAAGACTAACTCCGAGTATCCCTTATGCATACCAAGATCAATTTTACGCAAGAAGGGAGCCCCATCCATGCTAACCTTCACATACATCTTTGAACCTTCATTCATGCAGTTCTTCTTCCAGTATGAACACACCGGAGGCCACCCCACCACTTGATTATTCTTGGTCTCAATTTTCCGGTCACCGGAGCGGCTGTTTTCGCCAACATCAATCTCCGAGAACACCCTCTTCTTTTCATTCTTATTCCCCACACTTATAGCCTCTCCACCGGGCAGACCTAACCTTAGCTCAGTGATTTCAAGTCCAAGACCTTCTTTGCCCATTTTCTCTAACTTTTGTTTTTTGGCAATAATTTTTCTCTTTTGGATCAGAACATTTGATAAATTGGATCAATGGTTTTTTTATATGGAAGAAAGGGCTTAGTTAGTTATTATATATACAAAGTGAATGGAGAGGACATAGTGGGAGCAATGCCAGGTCAAGTAAGGTGAAATGGTCGGTCACATGAGAAACAATTGCGGGGACAACATGTTTCCTAGCAAAACCACCAACGGAGGCCAGCACCATAAGTTGGATATGGGACACATCCAACGACTGCTGTTGCTTTGTGATTCTTTTGAGATTTGATCATGGCCGTTTGATTGGCTGACTAGGAACATGCCATGTGATTTGCTTGATTGAGGGGGCTCTTAATTGCAATGAATTATAGATAGGTACATGAAGAAGGTGCACCATTAAGTAAAGAGCAGAAACTATTTTCGTCAAAATACTTTTCCTTTTTTAATAAATAAAAAATTAAGAATAAAATTTAATTAAACTCATGATAAACAGCCAAGATTAATCATAACCTCATTCGTTGTCATCATTTTAGTTCCTGGAAATGTAAAGGGCTGTCAGATTAGTCCCTGAAATAAGATAAATTCAAAAAAAGTCCCTAATTAAAGTTGTAAATTATTAATCATTTTAGTCCGGATATTATCCTATATTGTCAAATATTTAAATTAGTCCCTAAATTTGAATGCTTAAAATCAAATTAGTGCTTAAAGATTAAATATGAATTTCAACTTAGTCCTCAAAAATGTAATTTGTATGGAACAATCTGATTGTAAGTATTTAATTTTAGGGACTAATCTGAAAAGAGGATAATCTCTGGACTAAACTGAGAAATTATATATTCTTCATTGATTCGGTAAAGTTCTTTAAGATCTCAACATATATTAATTAATTGAGAATGAATATATTTTTACTTTCTTACTCTACAATTTTGTTCACTTTAGAGTAGCTAATCCCAATGGAAGGGAGCAAGAGAAATGAAGTGGCCAAGTAGACAGGACCGATTCAATTTCACTAGCGAAGGATCACAGCATATTATATCAGTCAAACTGAAAACTATCTTTGGGTCCAGGAAACATTTGAGGAGTGGGGACTCATGAAAGTTACAAATGCGTGAGCCAGGTTATACCTATCACTATCAGAATTTAGAAATCAGAATTACCACTTCATGCATGACCATAATATGCGTATAGATTAATAAAGATTCTCTCACCTTTGAGTACTGCAGATTTTTTATTTTTTATTTTTATCATAGAAGTTATCATAATTTTTTTTTTAATGTGATCTTATGTCACCATAATTTATTAAAAAAAAGAAGAAAAAAAAAAAAAAAAAGCATACGAGGACATAAATCAAAACCCATGCAAAATAAATCATTTAAACCTAACATTAAGTTTTCTATTCCTCCTCAGATTATATTTATGAGATTTAGACAAAATCACCGTGAAGATAACCAAACAAAGTTCTACACCTTTTCAATTTTAATTTATTTAGGTAGCAAATTTTGCAAAGCAAAATTATTTTGATGGGGGATCTGTAGTAGTACAGTGCATATATATGTAAGCACAATATATAATGTAAACATGTGGTTTTGTCTTCGTTTTAACCATATGTGGTATATGAGAGCCTTACGGAATGATGCTGTATATATGTAAGTTTGAAAGTATGTAAACACTTAAGGAGCACTCATGAGTCATAACGAGGAAAATTGGTAGACTTAACCTACAAGAAATAAGTACTATGTTGAATCATATATGGAATCTGAGAGCTTTTCATTATGTTGGAAAGCTTTATAAGACGTGAAAAGTTGTTTTAAGAGGGAGAGTATATAATAAAAGGTATAAAAAAGAATTTACAAGCCATCAAGACATAACACGTATCTGCTTCGTCATATTATTATCGTTTAAATGAGTTTTTGATCCAATAAAATATACTAATTTTGGTTTTATTCCTTGCAAAAAATTTTCTTAGGATTTCGTCCTTATACTCTCAAAATTTTTGGAAATACTCTTACCATCATCTCTTTCAGTTAACTGCCGACGTGGCAAACGGAATGCCACGTGGCACTGACGTGGTATTTTGTTTGCCACGTCAACATGGACTATTTTCAAAATAATTGAAAATACATGGACGAAATCCTAAGACAAAATATACAAGGATTAAAACCAAAATTGGTGAACTTTTGCAGGATCAAAAACTTATTTAAACAAAAAAAATCTATTTTTTAAACAAACTTCAGACCAAGTCAGACATCGATAGGAAACTACCTCGGTACCAACGAGTACTAGAAATTATATCATAAGAAGAGATTTGTCAATTTGAAATATATGGCATTAATGTATGATTTGTATGATATCTAGCACTCGGGGGGTACCGGTGTAATTTATTGTTCCTGTCCGACTTGCTCCAAAATTTGGCTACAAAATAGAAAAAAAATAATACACTAGGGCCACAAGTTTCAAATTGACAAATCCCTTCATCCGGTAGTTTCTTGTCCCTATATGACTTGCTCTGAAAATTGACCGGAAAATAGATTTTTTTTATTTAAATAAGTTTTTGGCCCTTGCAAAGTTCACAAATTTTGGTTTTAGTCCCTATAAATTTTGCCTTAGGATTTCGTCCCTGTATTTTCAAAAAATTTGGAAATGGTCTCTGCTGACGTGGCAAATGTGGTGCCATGTGGATGACGTGGCATTCCATTTGCCATGTCAACAGTTAACGGAAAGAGATGACAGTAGGGACTATTTCCAAAAAATTTGAAAGTACAGGGACAAATTCTTAAGGAAAAGTTTTGCAGGAACTAAAACCAAAATTAATGTATTTTGAAGGGACCAAAAACTTATTTAAACCTATTATTATTTTTTCTTCCCCCTGTTTACTACAATTTTGACACCTACCCATCATACTGAACTAGGGATGGACATCCAGTGGGTTCGAGCTCAAAACCCCCCAATCCGGCCCAAACCGAAGTGTCTATATAAAGCCTGGCCCAATTTCGTCTGTTGTTCATGTCAGTTTACTCGGGTGGCCGGTTTTTGGATGAGTCGGTTGGATTAGTTCGATTTGGGACTCAATTGGGCCAAATAACATTTTTTTGTGTTTCTGACCTATATTTTTCATATCCTTTATCCAATTTTTAATATAATTTACTCGATGAGCCTACAGAATACATATACGTAATGAGCCATTTAAATTTTAATTGTAATGGCCAGTAGGCCTATGTTAAAATTACTGTTTTAGTCCAGTTCGTTAACATGAAATGGGTCTAAAATCCTATCCATTCAACAAATTATAGAGATTATTGAAAGCCTACTTCATATTGATGCATATATAGTACCAAGAGTTGGATTAGCATATAATTAACAATGCCAGTAAAAAGATGGCCAGATTTCCCTTGCCAAGTTTAAAATAAAATTAGTGATAGAAAAACAATAAAGGAAATGGGCACAATCAATTAAATTTGATTGTTTTTGTGCCTGTGGTTGTGTGTGGTTATGGGTGACAGTGCTAACTAATACTAGTTTACAGAAGCTTACGATGATTCTAATTTGAAATTATCATAATTCAAATTTCATAATGAAGTTCCTTTGACAGCCTTCAAGCCACCAGCAAAGCATCTCCTTTGTGTGTGTGTGTGTGTGTGTGTGTGTGATCAAAACAGCTCTCTAGTGAAATTTATGAAATATTAATTGAATTAAAACAACACAAAAACAAGTCTATGAAATATATCTTCTTCCCATGCCAAAGTTTGTTTTTAACATTTAACACCCTCTTGATTGCTACAGCTACAATTTGAAGATAGAATTGAATCTAATTGAATTTGAACATAAGAGACGTGGAATCAGTAGAATCAATATTGGCTGGAAAGTTTCACTTAGTACTTGCTTTAGTTTCAAGATCTAAGTAAGAGAAGACTAAAGAAGGCAGAGAGCATTACCTTTCTTGTGAGTAGCTCCCAAAGAATAACACAATTGCACAACAAAATAACACAATTGCACAGCCTCAAAATTCGGGGCCAAAACCTATCACATTCAGCACCTAAACCAGAAAATCATGCTATAACCAAAGCAACACAATTTGAAACCAAGTGAGAAGTTTGAAAAACAATACCTGATATGAGGAGGTTCTTGACTTACAACAATTAAAGAACGTCGGTGAAGACTTTCTGGATGCAGCAGCTACGTTTTTGAACTATAAAATGGGTAAAATCCCTTTCATCTATTTGGGCATTTCCAATATAGGGGCTAACTCGAGGAAATTTGAATCTTGGAGGTCGGTCATTGAAAAGGTGAGGTGTAGGTTGTTGTTGTGGAAAAGAAGGCATCTATCGTTGGACGAGAGAATCGTGCTTCTTAAGTTGATTCTCCCAAATTTACTGATTTATTACCTTTTCTTTTGGAAGGCTCCAGCTAAAGTTATCAAAGCTTAAATAAGAGTCAAAAGGAATTTTTTGTGGGGTGGAAGCAGTGATAGAAAGAAAATAGTATGGGTTAAGTGGAGCGTGATATGTAAGCCAAAAAAGTGTGGCGATTTGGGTATAAAAAGTATTCATTTGTTCAATGTGTCTTTGCTGGGTAAATGGCTATGGAGATCAATCAACAAGGAGAAGGCTTTGTGGTTTGACGTGCTGAATTTCAGATATAGAGTGTAACACCCTGATTTTCGACTTTCTAATATCGATAATAATTATATAAATGATTATATTTTTATCCGAGATTTAGAAAATGACTTTGGATAAACTAAAGTCATTTCCCTGTCATACTTATTTTCATAAGGTTATGGGAAAATTTTGGTATGAAAATTTAGACGGAAACCGGTTTGTGTTTTCTGTATTTTCACTAATAGTAAGATTTTACTGATCAGGAATCATAATTTCGACTCGTGAACGAAACTATTAGGTTTTATATTTCGCCCCGAACGATTTTCCATATTTAGGAAAAATTCGTTAGCGATGAAATAATACTATTTTATTCGGGCGTAATCTCTAAAGAAAATGCGTAAAACCAAAGTCCAGGGATAAGTTGAGAGACAACGGAGTCGATTTTGGAGCAGAGGTATTAGGAGAGGTTGATGTAGCAGAGAGGACAAGGAGTCCTGCCTCAAATTTTATTGATCGGGAATTTTCAAGTGAAATGACCGAAAAGCCCCTAAGTTAACCTAACCGACGTCGAGTTAAATTTTAACCATGGTTAAGGAACCACGGTTAATTCTTGTGGCCTAAAATCAGCCACACCTTCAACAATCCTCACCTACGTGTTCAAGGACCTCCTTACTATTTATCATCATCAAGTTGTCATTTTTTTTCACTTAGACATTATGAACACCCATGGATGTCTTAAACTGACCGAACTTGCACCGAAATTATGACCATCTTCCTTTCTGAAACTCGAAAAACTCTCAACATGAAAGTTGTTTCTCTTTCTCTCTTATTTCCAAGAGCTAAAGATCATAAAAAATGGATGAGTATATTGAGAGTTATGACCAAAATACAGAAACTGTCCAGAATCCTCAGATCCATGTGAGACAGCAGAAAGAAGCCTATTTTTACCCCTGTTATGATCCGAACCAAATGAAACCTTCAACATCAAAGTTGTTCCGTTTCTTCTTATCTTTCCAATAAGCCAAAGTTTGTAATTTTTGGATGAATAGATCATGAGATATACTCACAAAACCAACACACCCTCAAACTGTCCAGATTTTATATAAGTGTTGGTTGATCATTTTCTTCATGTCTTCAATCTTCAAGAGGTAAAAGCTCAAATCCTTGATCATCTAAGCTTTCATATTCAATTGTTTCTCATGTTTATGCCATGAATCATATTTTCCCATTTCTAGATCTAGAAGTTTGAAAATCCATAGAAAATCATAGAAAAATCCTATGAGTATGAAATTAATTTCTATGTTCTTGTTATCATCCTTATATTCATAATCCAAGAGTATGATTTAAACTAAAATTTCCTCCTCATTTTCCTTGTCATGGCTGAACCTATGTGGGTATAGTTGGAGGAGATTTTGTTCATGTTTTTGATAAGTGATTTTGTTTCCTATCTTGTTAGTATAGATCTTTATTGAATCCAAGTTGTTGTATTAAACAAAAATCCCTAGCCCTATGAACTTATCATGGCCGAAACTATGTCTTTAAGGTTTAGAAGATTTTGTTTCAATCTTTCGTATTAAGTCCCTAATCCTATGTCTTAAGTGCTTAAGGATCACTAATCCAAAAGCTTGCAAAACTTTATCATGTTTAGTCAATTTAAGTCATGAGGGCCGAACCTAACTTTTTGAGAGAATTTGTGGATTGATCTTGGGATGTTTTGTTGTGTGTGACACTAGTTTCTTTGTGACGAAGTTTCTTGACGCAAGCCAAAGTTTTTTAGACGCGTGCCGAAATCAAAATCGACAATACGTGGAAAGTGTTCTGTAACTTCAAGAGGTAAGGGGAGCTTACCTGAGGGATTTTTTCCAATAACTGTATGTGATTAGTGTGTGGTCTGTATTATTTATCTGTGGTTGTGGTGCTTGTTTAAATTGGTTCAAGTTGTTTACGTTAATTTTTACCTGTGATGGTTGATTTGCATTAACTTGTTTATCTGCAATTATATTATAATGTGTTGTGATGCATGACCTGCCTGGAAATATTTTTGTGATATTGTGGTTGATTGTTGTTTGAGAAGCCTGACAGTGGTCAATGCTCAATTAATTAAACGAGGTAAAAGCTTTAAGAAGACTTTACAAGGAATATTCAACAGTAATTAAGAAATATTGGAAGATATTATGATTTAAATAATTATTTGAGAAAATAAGGATTATTTGAAAATATTATTATTTTAATGATTTATTAGTGTAAAAGCAATTCATGAGTCATGGTGAGGGCGTAACCGTGAAATTATTTTTGTACTGCTAATTTTGACACGGATAATTCCGTAATATTATAAAAAGTTATATTATGAAATTAATCTTCGAAAATAACTTAATTATGATTTTAGAAAATTATGTAAGTGGAAAAAGCTAAGATTTGGTTTAAATGACTTTAAAATGTTTAACGACGGCAATTTGGAAAAATATCGACGGCAAGTGTTTCTAAAATGGCAGTACGTGTTTTAAACTAAGTTTAAGCCTCAAGTGACTCTCTTTTTGAATCATAAGATTTTCAGAAAAAGATTTCAAGTGTTATTTGAAATGATTTTTTTTCACAGAACGAAAATGACAATATGGAACGTAGTAACCGAGGCATCGGGGTACTAGTGTTCTTACGACGATAAAATGATATGGAACTTAGTAACCAAGACGTCGGGGTACTAGTGTTCTTACGACATAATAAACGATGTTAAAAGACTAATGTTGTTTTCTATTACCACAAACCTAAGACTGATTGCAAGGTCTAGGGGTTTTGTGATTGAGCATTCGGACTTTGAGGTCCCGTGTTATTAATGAAAGTTTTAAAGATGTCTAAAACTATGGTTGGTCGTAAGCTTTTGAGCTTCGGCAAGGAAAGATTGAACACAGAGAAAAATGACGAGAATAAAATGTTTTGCATGCATTTTGGCAGACGTGCCTGCGAGGTTAATCATGGTATCTTGATGATATCCATGTAATCGACGTATTTTTTAATCATGGTATCTTTATGATATTCATGTAATCGACGTATTCATTGTGCCTTTGGGCAATCGACGTACAATGAAAAACCATAAATCGACGTTCTCACTGTGCCGGACAGTGGGCTCTGGTAAAATCGACGTGCCTCTTTTGGCAATCGAGCCTGATCAACTCATTTAAACGACGTTGGGTGATCTCCGGAGATTAGGTAAAAGTTAGACGACGATTATTGAAGTGTACATGCATAGTTTTTCAAACGATGATGTTTGGGGTATGAAACCCATTGATAAACTATTTGCCTTGTTATGAATGCTTATGTATTTATGAAAATGTATGTGTATGTTTTCTGTTATGTTTCACATGTAGTTATTGTGTTAAATCCATATATTGGCGTCTCACCCGTACAAATATATTAGGTTCTAATAGTAATTGCCGTTGTATCCTGGGATACTGGTACAGATGAAGCGGAGGAGTTCTTTAAGTCCCTTGCGGACTTAGATTCTAGATGCTTGAAGAAGTATCGTTTTGTGGGCAAAGACCACGGGGGTCTTTCCAATAATGTCTTGTAGAGCGACCAGCTTAGGAGTCTTGTTTTGGGTTTTATGTTGAAAAGGTCAGTAACTGTGATGTTGTAATATATTCTTGATTTTAAGTTTCTCTTTTTGGAAATTGAGCCATTTTGAAAATAAAAACAGTATGCCGTGGTGACATCTTTCAGAATATGACTTTACTATTTAGGGTATGTATTATGTTGTTCTAGAGTTATTCGCGGAAGAAAAAATTTTTACACCCGAGTTTTCTGCCTTATAATAAATTTATTTTTCGAAAGCAACCAGCGAATTAAACTTTTATTTTCCGCAAACGGGTAACCATGTGATGACTCGAGTTAGGGTGTCACATAGGGTAGGCAATTCTGATTTTCTGAAAAGCCTTCTCCTTGATGGAAGGACTTGTTTGGCTCTCAATGTGTAAAAGATGTGCCTCTTGGCTGGTTCATATCGGGTCTTCGTTTGGAAATTGAGAGGGGAACATCGTAGATTTTTTTAGCAATGTGTGGATTCGAGATTCGAGATGATTCTCTGAAAAACATGTTTCTTAGGTTGTATCTAATCTCCAATAATAAAAATTCAAAGGTGGTTGAAGTTGGTAAGTGGGAGGGTAATATGTGGTCTTGGAATCTCCAATGGAGACCGTTTTTCTTTGTTTGGGAAGAATTACTAGTTCCGGAATTGATGGAGTTGCTAAACTCGGTAACGCTGATAAGACTCAAAGAGGATAAATGGAAATGGAGATATGATGGTAATGACAAATATGTTTGTAGTTCAACTTATGACTTGTTAATCAGAAACCTTCATTATTCACTCACACCAAATAGAGCTTTGGCCCGAGTTTGGGTAAACAACTTAATTAAGAGCTTATCACATAAGACCTTATAGCATAAGAGCTTATGAAGAAAGGGGATGGAGAGGATTCGAAGGGGGAAAAACACGGAAGGGTCATAAGCACTTGTTAAAATTTCATAAGCTTGTTCCAGTAACTTATAAAAATAAGTCAAAAACTCCTTATGGGATTGCATAAGTTACTTTTATAAGCTCTGCCAAACACACTGCATAAGAGCTTATGTCATCAGATAAGTCAAAAGGAGCTTAAATAAGCTCTTCCAAACGCCACCTTGGTGGATGATTTCTTTGCTAAATACTGGAATCCTATTATTCCTCTTAAAGTACATGCTTTTGGGTGGCAGGTCATATTGGATAGAGCTCCGTCGAGATTAAGCTTGTTGAAGAGGAAGGTTATTGGGTCTTTGGATCAAATTTTGTGTGTATTCTGTAATGACAACAGTGAGTCTTTGGATCACCTATTTTTTTCTTGTTCAAAGTCTGTGCAGGGGCTGTGATTCAGGGACAGAGCAAAGCTCATTATTTACATCACAAAGATTTGGTGAGGGGCAACAAACTACAACAATTGTGGATGCTAATTTGGTTTTTGGGTGTTTGGTCCATTTGGTTGTTGTGGAACAATATTATGATTGGCGTATGGCTCCATTAGTTTGTTTGAGTTGAGGTACCGTGTTTAAACAGGGGCTAAAATTGTGCAGCTGTTATCCATTGAGATTTGCATCCAAGCTATTTTGGTTGGTTGCCTTCTCTCTGTCGTGGCAGAGCTTGGATCACATACATAATGGAGGTGCTTGATGTATTTGCTGGTATTCTTCTTTGGGGACGATTAGACATAGGTGGTTTTAGTGTTTGGCTTTTGGCTTGGGTGTTGGATGGATTAAGATGAAATTTGGGTTGATTAGTGGTTTGGGTAGGCTCTTGTAGTAGCAATACTGGTTTTTCTTAAAATCAGTATTTTACTTGCATAGGTTCTACCTTGGTTCTTGCTTTTGTATTAGAGTTAGAGTACTCATTGTATTCTTTATCTATATAATTTCTGCTTATATAAAAAAAAAAAAAAAAAAACCATTTTCACATTTTTGCATGCTTCTTCATTAAATAATTAAATAATTGTTATAAGCCAAAGGGTCTTATATTCTTTTCAAGTACATATGCTGGACTTTTCAAGAGCTGTTTGGTTTTTTTTATTTTTTATTTTTTTTTGTTGTGTTTTAACCACCAACGACTTCAAATGATGCATGGTAAAATAAAAATCCCTTCTATTTAGTTTTTTTTCCAAACTAATTCTATTCGAATGATTTCGTTATATGGCTTCTAATATTCATGCCAACAATTATTACTTTGGGAGCATGATGTGAATTGGGATACCATGTAGTAGAATGAGTAGACAGAAATGTATCAAAGAAGATATCCAAGTATTCATTTTAAAACTTAATCTCCCAAATATCATGTTTGCGCTTCAAAGTTCAAAGTTGAAACTGCTATCCCTAATAAACTTTACGATCGAGCCCGATTGAGGAATATATGCACAATTATCGATGCCACAGTATAAAACTAGAGGTATTAGATCACATAAAGTAGCACTAATTATTTTAAGGGTATTGCTAACAAGTATCCTAAGAGCATTGGTCAATGAACCCATAAAAAAAAAATTCATATTAAAAACTAAGTGTTATACTATTCAAAATGCTAAATACACCATTTTCCATACAAATTTTAATTTTTTGGTTGCTTAAATAATGTCCTAAGGACACTTGTTAGCATTCTCCATATTTTAAACACATGTATAATGCTTGCTAACGGCTCCATTATGACTTGAATTCTATTGAAGACACATCTAACTTGTTTTTTGTATTGCAACATTCAATATATTCTTTGAATGGCAAATGACATTTTAATTAGTCTTTGTTTTATTTCAAGTCTAATAATTTATATGTTGCTACATGATTGATGTTTCGCCAAGTACAAGCAATAAATCAAGCTTATACAAATTCCTATACACCCACATGACATAATATATACCTCCATGAGTGCAAGTGGATATTGATCTCAAATAATTACAATATAATATTATATTATAGCTGGTACTTAAACTAGTTAACTTTAACTAAACAATTAATATAAGTATATAAATGTCAGAGAGAAGAAACTTAAACAAACCAAATTGGATATATGGTGGGGAATATACATTGTCTTGAGGGACATAAATATATTAATTAGTTTCCTAAACTTATCAAGGAGACAATACCTTATGGTTAAGGCTAGAACAAAGGTAGTTTTAGACTTGAGCACGTTTCACTCCAAGTGTTTCATAGTTTATAGCTGTGGTTGGTAATCACAAAGGAAGAGAATACCCACTGCCCAAAGAAAAAGAACATGTTCCCCAAATCAGTTTAATATAGTCACAATTTCAACCAAATGATTCGCATCATCTAACAAATGGAAACAATATCTTCCTCTTTCGGCAAGTTTGCATGGCAATTTGAGTATGCATTCCTTTATCCCCCTGAATTTCTGGACCAAATTACTAGGTTGTGTTGAAAGACTGAACTAATTAATGTTCTAGTATTTGGATGTGTTTTTTAATCTCTATTTTATTTTATCTCATTTGCATAACAATTTGACATAAATCATGTCCTTCTATAGCCTTGCTTTATAACTATTTCACTACAAGAAAATCGTTAATTAGCAACAGAAAAATTCCTTGCCAAACTTTGTAGCCATTTGCTAGGGATTAGCGAAGAATTTTTCTATCATTTATTTCAGGTATCTAATTAGCGATAAAAAAAAGTAATACTTCTGCCTCTAATCTCGTGTTTTGTCACTAATATTTTTTTTTTTGGGTACATTGTTTTGTCACTAATATTGGTGAGAGAAAAATACTTCTATCATTAATATTAGCGATAAAAACAAACTTCTTATCGTATTTTTTTTCCCTCTAGAGTCTATAATAATACATTATTACATTGCAAGAATTTTATCGTAAAATAACTTTCCCAAAAAGTTAAGTGGTCAAGTGACAACCATTTTAATGACTTTATATATTGCAGGAGTTTTGTCAAGAATCTAAGGCAAGGTCTATAATGCACATTCCTTAAGAAATGCACATCTCAGCTATCGATAATTAGAGTGTGTTTGGGAACACTTATTTTTCATAGTTTCAACTGTTTTTCAACCAAAAAGCTGAAACATGGAATGAGCAATGTGTTTGTGTACACTGATTATTTTTCTGAAAAGCTTTTTCTTGAATAAAAAAGCTGTTTTAGAAACAGCTAAGGGAATGGACTGTTTTAGAAAAAGTTGTTTCTGATTATCCCTCCAAATTAGCATCTTTTATTCAATTACTTTATGAGCCACTCTCTTCCATCCTTCTAACGTCTGTGTCAGCCACCAATGATTTATAAACAAAATTTTTCATACCTTTTTTGTAATTTACTATATAAAAGTGATTATTTTTGTACCACCCAAACGAAATAGATTATCTTAAAATCACTTTTCAGCAAACATACCCAAACAAAAACAGATTATGATTATAATCGATTATCACAATAATCGATTATTTGAAAAAATATTATCAGCACAATCTTTTTTTTCCAGTTTTCCCAAACACACTCTTAAGGTAGAAATTGTGATCAACAGGATGATACAGGGAAGAAAAAGATCCTCTTTAATTTTTCATCTCTCCATTTCTATTCATTTTCAAAGTTTTAAAAAAAATAAATGCGAATTATACACATGTATATAATCTTTCCATGCATTTATTATTCCAAAACATTAGTAATGGACATCTCCATTACTCATGAGAAATTGAGAGAATCTCTACCCATATAGTGATTGTATCCCAGAGGCTGTACATATAATTGTTATTTATGATCCTATTCCCTAGGGTAGCTCAAGTGGTGAGTTGAAGAATGTTAAGGAGTCGGAGATTAGGAGGTCGGGGATTCGACCTGCTCCCCCACTAGCAAGGAGTAACTACTAGAACCAGTAAGGTTAATGCTCTACTATTAGCAAATTCCATAGAAATTCACAAGCATTAATCCAATATATATAGACTCGTCTTTAAGAATATACATAGGTGCCACTTTTGGACATGGTTTCTATGTTGCTACTAGTCCAGCTCGATAACATAGCAGAAGCATCTGTTTCCGGGATGTGCTAGGTGAACCTCAGAACATATGTGGCTGCATATAAATATAAACCAATTGGTCCCTAAATTAACCTTGTTAATTAAAGCAAATGACCCTCCCCAACCGAGCAGATGCTTCCCATGACTTCGACATTGGCATGAGATTCAATGCAGAGCCCCACACAGAGTCACACGTGATGGCAGTTGCCCCTGCATGGCACATCACTTGATCACATTGTTCTTACAACTTGAATATCCTTGAAGTTCATTCAACCCAAATCAATTGTTTAGGTTCTGCTTACTTTGTTTTCAATTTCTTGTTTTTATTTTGTTTCTTATTTTCAGAGATTTATAAGGAAACATAAAAACAGGAAAAAAACAGAAAAATGAAAACAAGAAATTATAGGGCCTGTTTGTTTTGTTTTCAGCTTTTTGTTTTCATTTCCTGTTTTCAAAAATAATTACAAAAATATCATCTTGTTTTTATTTTGTTTCATGTTTTCATTAATTTGTACAGGAAACACTGAAAATAGAAAAAACAAAAAATAAAAACAAGAAACTGAAAACAAAACAAACAGACTCTTAACAGTACAAAAGATCACTTTCCCCATAGAACACCGATTAAGGAATTATATAAGCAAGAATTTATAGAGAAGTGATGTGGTTAATGTATTTGGAAAATGAAATCCTTAGGGTTTTCAATAAAGCATTGGGTTTTTTTTTTTTTTTTTGGTACTGGTTAGCAAGACTATATTAAATAAATGTAAAAGGTGTAAGCACGCTCCCTAAACTTTACCCCATTTGCAAATAGGCACCTTCAACTATTTTTTTCTTCTCAATTAGTCCTTAAACTCCTACTATTAGTAAAATCAATCTTTCAACTATTTTTTCGTTCCAATTAGTCCTTAAACTCTTGATATTAATAAAATCAATCCTTTTGTTAACTCCCAGTTAGATTACTAACGGTAAACAAATCCAACCATTCATTTCTCTTAAATCCAATTCGTTGATTGTACATTTTAAAAAAAAATTTAAATTTTTTTTTAACATATAAGAACAATGCCTTCAGACTTGTTAGTTGAATGATTGATTTTACTAATAGGATGAGTTTAAGGACTCATTCAGACAAAAAAAAAATTAGTTGAAGGACTAATTTTATTAACAGGAGGAGTTTAAGGACTAATTGGAAACAATAAATAGTTGAAGGTGCTTATTTGCAAATGGACTAAAGTTTAAGGGGTGTGTATGCATTTTTCCCTAAATAAATTGCATGGAACCAATAAGGGGAACCAAAACTTAAATACTGTGTATGCTATTTAATTTCGACAATTCTCATTCCAAAAACTAAATATGGGTTACAACTGACAACTTTTATGATACTGGATTAACACAATAATACTATCCCATGGAATTGAAAGTATTGACACTAAAATACCAAAATGGTCTGTTTCTTCGACTGCCTATTAACAGAAGGGAGCTTCTATTTACACCACAAAATACTCGAATCCACAATTTTTTTAAGAAACTTTCAAAATCTCCAAAATACCCCCTCTCTCTCTCCCCTCCCCTTCTTTCATCATTTTCGGTTCGCATCTGTCCTCTTCGTCCCTTTCTATCTTCTCACTTCCGGTTCCATGTCATATGCATATAGAAGGCTCTCATCAGAAGAATCTTCCTCTAGATTCAAAGTGTGCTCATGATGCTTTGACTTCAACAGATCAAAGGATAGATGATGATTTGCTTCAGGCCCTTGAGATCCCATCTCTTCACCTTCACGATTGCCTCAATAAAGATGGTTCTAGTCAACACATGATGAAAATGATTCCTAAGCATGAAGAAGTTTGTATTCAACCTCCATCAGGTGATAACCTCTTTGATGTTTTAGGTGTGATCATGTAGATTTCAAAAGAAACCTTGAATGGAAACTAGGATAAATTTCTTGCTGATGAATCAGATGCTAAAACTAAAAGATTTCAGTACCTAAGTTTCGCTTTATTTCCGGAATGATATCAACATGGTACCAGATATATATCTCCGATTATTGAAACATACCGGAAGTTAACTTCCGATAAGCAAGAAATCATACATAAACATAACTTCTGGTATTATACGCAGAACATAATACTGGAAATTCACTTCCGGTATTATAAGCAGATAAAAATCAAGACTTACCTCATCAGTATGCAGATGAGTAGTATTCGTATAAAAAAATGGAAGAAGGAGTCATTCTTTGTGGCTTCAATGCATTCAACATGAAAGAATAAAATAGAGGGAAAATAACCTATAAATTATTGAATGGGTGGGGGTGAGTAGGAGAAGAGGGAAGGAGGAAGAAGATGGGCGGTAAGTGGTGTATTTCTGAATATAGGTTTAGGTGTGTATTAAGATAATTGGGGGTATTTTAGGAATATTTAAAAGTTTTTAAAAGTTTGTGGTGTATTGAAATTTTTTGTGGTGTAAAATGTAGCTCCCTTAAAAGAAATGATGTACTTGGGCCTCATTTCCGACTAGCTCGTTCACTTCATTTAAGGGATTTTGATTTTTGGGCTTTAACCTACCAAGGATCCAAGCTTGAATACATTATTCAAGCCCAAATGTCAACAAACTATCTGTTGGTGTAAGCCCTAGTGGCCAATCTATTTTGAATAGATCATCATTTTGTATCATGAATTTGATCATCTATTTGATATATGAATAAGGCATTCATTTACTATATTATTAGTTTATAGCATTAACAAGTCCTTAGAATAGACAGTTCATTCAATGAGATATTAAGTACACGACTTAATCGTGAGACCTCATTGAATAATAGAACATTATTCCTAAATAACCGTAGTCGAATATTATTGTTAATCAGGACGACAATAATACATAGAGACTATTGCGTGAGTAGACTGATGACTACATCTCATGGGTCATGGATATGTAATATCAAGTCGGCACACAGGGTATAAATATTAGAAGTAATATTTATACCGGATGACCCACTATGAGAATACTTCATAATAGTTATGTTAGTGTCATAAGTAATTTCATGGCGACCATAGTGAAGTAGTCCTTCGACTTGAAGTCACTACGATTCCTACATGAGGAGTTGTAGGCTTTAATGCTATCAAATGTCGCGCGTAACAGGGTGATCATAAATGAAACGCACCGTTTCATTTAAGGCCAAAAAAAAAAAAAAAAGGAATTTAAATAAATCAAGGAGGGGGTCTGCTAGAAGCTTCACGACCCCCTCCCCTTCATTTTCTTTTCCTGCGATTCCCACCCCTCTCAGCGCTCTCTCCCCCTCCTTGTTCTCTTGTTCACTCTCTTGTTTCATTTTCTTCTTCCTTTTGCTTCATTTTTCTTCCAATCGCAAGCAACATTGTAAGTTTATTATATAGATCTTTAAGCTCTACCTCTTTGATTTTTTGGAACTAAGTTGTGGTATTTTTTGGGTTAGGGGTGGAGGTCTCTGGAGGAACTAAGGTGCCCACCCCATGAAGTTGTGCATTTAGGCTCTCAGAGACCTGTCAGTTAGCACCTGTCTGCTTCGCTTGGAGTTGTTGGGAGTAGATTTGTTGTCTTCCCATATCAGTGAGTGGATGATAATCACTGTGACATATTTTAGATATTTTATACTCATTATTTTTAGTTAACTTGTTATGTTAAAATTACTTTTACTACTATATTTGGGGAAACATGCCTTTGGTGTTCATTTTAATCATTCCTAAATATTGTTAAGGTTGTGGTTTCTCATTAAATGATTTTGATGATACCTGAGAGTTGTAAAGAACAATTATTTGATAGCAGTCAAACTTGAAATATGATAATGTGATTTTTTTAGAGCTGGATAAAGGAAATGATTTGAGAATTTTAATTTGGGGAATCCATGTTAGAATCCCGTAACCGTTAGCGGGGGTAACGGTCTAGGTGCACCTAGTTATATATATTCCGGGAGGAGAGGGCTATCCGTTAGATGGAGCCGCCAGTGCACGGAAAGGGCTATCAACGAGATGGAGCCGCCCCCGATGAGATATGATTGATGTGACTTGAACGAGGAGAGGACTATCCGTTAGATGGAGCCGCCCCTAGGGGAGAGGCCACCCTTAGGAGGAGAGGGCTATCAGCGAGATGGAGCCGCCTCTGATTTTTTGTTCTCTCATGTGAGACCCCACTGTGATTTAAAAATTTCTTTAAACTTGTGTTTTATTACTTTACTTATTCATTTATATTTTTTAACTCTTCAACTAGTTTTGGGTGTAAAGAAATGTTATTATTGGAACATGCTAAATTTGCAAGTTTGATGATTTTTATATAAATGCTTCATTGAGATTTTATTATGCATATCCTAGTACGCTACTAAGTTTGAAAGAATAATTATTCGTGCGTTAGTATGTTTCCCTTCTAGTTCATGGTGGTTGTTATGCCCTCACTGAGTCTGTGTGACTCACCCTTCTTATTTTTCCATACAGATTCCCAGGCAGCTGAGTAGTTAGCTGCTGACAGGTCAAGATTGTTAAGGCAGTGTTGCTCTTTTTGGTAGGCCACATTTTTTTTGTTGAAGGCCTTGATGTATTTGACACTATTTACATTCTGCAGCTATAGGGAACTAGTACTACATTCTTTTGGGTTGTATTAAAGGTCTGAGATACCACACTAGATGTATTTTGTATTACTGAACTTCTGAAATGAAAATATGAATATTTCCGCAGGTGTTTTTTTGTTTTGGGATGTTGGAATTACAGAGGAGACTCTGTCAAAATTTTTATAAAAATTCTAGATCTTTATCAAATATGTTCTAAATTAGTAGGCTTGCCAGGCTAGGATTGTAAGCCTGTGCGCCGGTCACGGCTTAGGTTTTGGGTCGTGACAAAGTTGGTATCAGAGCTTAGGTTGTAGGTCCTAATAGCTGCAGACATGGGGTGATAACAGAGTCTTGCTAGTAAATTGTGTACCCGGGCACAACTTACCTGCAAGAAGCTATTAATACCCTATGATGGTCCAAACATCTCTTCCAAAGTATGATTTAAATTCTTATTTCCTTTTGTTCCCTTGTCTTGTATATGATTAACGTTTCTTTTTAGGTGAGGATGCCACCAAAGACTAGGATTCCTGTTAGAAGGGAAACTTCTGATGAGTCTACTGCCCAACCTCAAGACCCTCCTCAAAGGGGTCGTGGTCGCGGTCGAGGCCGCAATAGAGGTAGACGTGGAGGAGCTACTGGTGGACGTGGCTTGGGTGCTGGAGTGACTAATGTTGAGGTGCCTAGAGCAAGGCGAGGTAATCCAACAATGGCAGAGGTTGCAGCTGGCATACAGGGGTTACAACAGGTTGTGCAACAACTTGTTGGAATTGTTGCTGGGCAGCAGCAACAGGGAACTCAACAGCAAGAAAACCTCGACCATCAACAAGAAGGTGAACAGGTAGAGCAACCGCCAGCAGCAATAGCTACAGGCATTGAGGTTACATTGGCAGAGTTTTTGAAGCTCAAGCCTCCTACTTTCTCTGCATCCAGTGCAAGTGAAGATCCGCAGAAATTTGTTGATGGTTTGGAGAGGCTTTGGAGAGCTTTAGGTTGTTCAGAGACTAGAGCGGTGGAATTGGCATCATATCAGCTGGAGGGAGTGGTATATGATTGGTTTGACACGGTCTCACGTGGTAGACCAGTGGGTTCACCTCCGTTGGCATGGGGTGAATTTTCTCAGTTGTTCATGGCTCGTTTCCTTCCTGAGAGTGTCAGAGATGGATTAGCTTATGAGTTCGAACGGTTGGAGCAAACTGAGGGTATGTCAGTCTCAGAATACAGTGCTCGTTTCACACAGCTTTCTAGGTATGCTCCCTATCCTATTACAGAGGAGGTGCGAGTTAAGAGGTTTACCCGAGGATTGAGGGAGTACTTATTCAGATCAGTGGTTGGATCTAATTGTTCTACTTTTGCTGAGGTTTTAAGCTTGGCACTTCAGATTGAGCAGCGACAGAAAGAGAAGGGAAGTATTGTGCGAGACTCTCGTAAGAAACAGCGACTTGGAGGATCACAGAGTAGTCATCCTGGTGGTAGTAGTGGATTTATGCCCGATCATCAGGGGCAGCAGAGGGGAGTGACACAGAGGAGTGGTTCTAGTGTGCAGTCTTCTGGTTCAGTGCAGAGTCGTAGATCAGATAACGCTTTGGGATCATCACGATATGGTACTGCTCAGATGCGTTGTCATACTTGTGGGAGATTTCACTCTGGGGTTTGTTTTGGAGATAGAGTTTGCTATCATTGTGGTGAGGCGGGTCACATTAAGAAGGATTGTCCTGTAGCTACGACACAGCCATCATCTAGTCATGGATTAGTACCAGCAGGAGTAGCTTTAGCATCTTCTCAAGCTCCTACAGCACCAGCCAGACAGTTTGGGAGTTCTTTTGGCAGAGGTTCTGGAGTAGCACAACAGGGTGGTAGAGGATCTGGCGGCAGAGGTCAGGGACAGGCAGGAAGAGGGCAAGCTCGTGTTTTTGCTTTGACACGCCAGGATGCTCAGGCATCCAATGCAGTTGTTACAGGTATACTTTCTGTATGTTCCCAAGATGCTCGTGTCTTATTTGATCCTGGAGCTACACACTCTTTTGTTTCCTTGTTGTTTGCTTCTCGGTTGGGTGTATGTTCTTCCCGTCTAGATGATACTTTGGTTGTGGCTACACCTCTAGGAGAATTTTTGTTAGCTGATACTGTATACCGTTCTTGTGAGGTATCTATAGAGGGCCAAGAATTTTGGGCAGATCTGATTGCTTTGGATATGATTGATTTTGATGTGATTTTGGGCATGGATTGGCTAGCTGCACATTATGCTATCTTGGACTGTTATAACAAGGTAGTAAAATTTGAATTACCAGGAGAATTAGCCTTTTCATTTCAGGGAGAGCGTACTTGGGTACCACATAATATAATCTCAGCTTTGGGAGCTAGCAGGTTACTAAGAAAAGGGTGTGAAGGATACTTAGCTTTTGTAAGAGATACACAAGCAGCTGAAGTGAAATTAGAAGAAATCCCGGTAGTGTGTGAATTCCCTGATGTTTTTCCTGAAGACCTTCCTGGTTTACCACCCGATAGGGAGATAGAGTTTTCTATAGACTTAATTCCTGGCACTCAACCAATCTCTATACCTCCTTATCGTATGGCTCCAGCAGAACTTAAGGAGTTGAGGGAGCAGTTGCAAGATCTTCTTGATAAGGGTTTTATTCGCCCAAGTTCTTCTCCTTGAGGAGCACCAGTTTTGTTTGTAAAGAAGAAGGATGGATCTATGCGATTATGTGTGGACTATAGACAGTTGAATAAGGTGACAGTGAAGAATAAATATCCCTTACCTCGGATAGATGAGTTGTTTGATCAGCTGCAGGGATCCCAATGTTTTTCTAAGATTGATTTGCGATCTGGGTATCACCAGTTGAAGATTAAGAAGGAAGACATTCCAAAGACAGCTTTTCGGACTCGCTACGGGCACTATGAATTTTTGGTTATGTCTTTTGGACTCACTAATGCCCCAGCAGCTTTTATGGATTTGATGAACCGGGTTTTTAAACCATTTTTGGATCATTTTGTGATTGTGTTTATTGATGATATTCTAGTTTATTCCAAGAGTAAAGAGGAGCATGAACAACACTTAAGGTTGGTTTTGCAAACCTTAAGGGAGAAGCAGTTATATGCTAAGTTCTCCAAATGTGAGTTTTGGTTGGATAGTGTGGCCTTCCTAGGGCATATTGTGTCCAAAGATGGGATAAGCGTTGATCCAGGAAAGGTGGAAGCAGTGCAAAATTGGCCTAGACCCACTATAGTGAAAGAGATTAGAAGTTTCCTTGACTTGGCTGGTTATTATCGTCGTTTTGTGAAGGATTTCTCTAAACTCGCTTCTCCATTGACTAGGCTGACTCAGAAGAAAGTAGAGTTTCAGTGGAGTGATGCATGTGAGGAGAGTTTTCAGAAATTGAAGGATTGCCTGACTTCGGCACCAATTTTAGCTTTAC
The DNA here is from genome assembly GCA_035048595.1 of Echinosophora koreensis. Classification (NCBI taxonomy): domain Eukaryota; kingdom Viridiplantae; phylum Streptophyta; class Magnoliopsida; order Fabales; family Fabaceae; genus Echinosophora; species Echinosophora koreensis. The sequence goes on along the minus strand of JAPCYP010000002.1, from coordinate 1,428,765 downwards.
CTTCGAGTGGTGGAGGTTATGCAGTTTATTGTGATGCTTCTAGAGTAGGTCTTGGTTGTGTACTTATGCAGCATGGCAAAGTCATTGCCTATGCATCTAGGCAACTCAAGAGGCATGAACAAAACTATCCCACACATGATTTAGAAATGGCAGCAGTAGTTTTTGATTTGAAGATTTGGAGGCATTATCTTTATGGCGAGACTTGTGAGATTTATACCGATCACAAGAGCCTTAAATATATTTTCCAGCAGCGGGATTTGAATTTAAGACAAAGGAGGTGGATGGAGCTTCTGAAGGACTATAATTGTACAATCTTATATCATCCAGGCAAAGCGAATGTGGTTGCTGATGCTTTAAGTAGAAAATCCATGGGTAGTCTTGCTCACATAACAGAGGTAAAAAGGCCTATTGTTAAAGAATTCCAAGAATTGGTTGAAAGTGGCATACAATTTGAAATTACTCATCCGAGTTCATGGTTGGCTCATGTACAAATTCATTCTATGTTGGTGGATGACATTAAGAAAGCTCAAGGTCAGGACCCACAACTGGTGAAAATGGTAGAAAATGTTAAAAATGGTGGAGTTTCAGAGTTCTCAGTCGATTCTGAGGGTGTTTTGCGGCTTGGAGCTCGTTTATGTGTGCCTAATGTGGATGACCTAAGAAAGAAAATCTTAGAAGAAGCTCATCATTCTTCTTATACTATCCACCCTGGTTCTAATAAGATGTATCAAGATTTGCGAAAGTTTTATTGGTGGGAAGGAATGAAGAAAGATGTAGCAGAATTTGTTTCTAAGTGCTTGGTATGTCAACAAGTGAAGGCTGAGCACCAAAAACCAACAGGATTGCTGCAATCTATTGAGATACCTGAGTGGAAGTGGGAAGGTATTGCTATGGATTTTGTGACAGGCTTGCCTCGAACCTCAAAAGCTTATGACTCCGTGTGGGTGATTATAGATCGGTTAACTAAGTCTGCTCATTTCTTGCCTGTTAAAACCACTTATTCTGCAGCTCAGTATGCCAAGCTTTATTTGGATAAGATTGTCTCCTTGCATGGTGTACCGGTGTCTATTATCTCGGATCGAGGGGCTCAGTTTATTGCTCATTTTTGGAAGTCCTTTCAAACTGCCTTGGGAACTCGTTTGAATCTTAGTACGGCCTTCCATCCTCAAACTGACGGCCAATCTGAGAGAACTATACAAATATTAGAAGATATGCTTCGTGCTTGTGTTCTAGATCTTGGTGGGAGTTGGGATCAATATCTGCCTTTGATGGAGTTTGCATACAATAACAGTTATCAGTCTAGTATTCAGATGGCACCATTTGAGGCTTTGTATGGTAGACGATGTAGATCGCCAATAGGTTGGTTTGAAGTTGGAGAAGCTAAACTAGTGGGCCCAGAGCTAATTCAGGATGCACTTGAGAAGGTTAAATTGATCCGAGATCGTCTGGTTACAGCTCAAAGTAGACAAAAGTCTTATTCTGATCGAAGACGACGCCCTTTAGAGTTTGCAGTTGGTGATCATGTGTTTTTACGCGTTTCTCCAATGAAGGGAGTGTTGAGGTTTGGTAAGAAGGGCAAGTTAAGTCCTAGATTCATTGGGCCATTTGAGATTTTGGATAAAGTTGGACCCGTAGCTTATCGTTTGGCTCTTCCTCCAGATCTATCAGGAGTTCACCCAGTTTTTCATGTATCTATGCTTCGGAAATATTTGTATGATCCTTCTCACATAATTCACCATGATGATGTACAGTTAGATGAATATTTGTCTTACACAGAGCAGCCCGTGGCTATCATAGATAAGCGAGTGAAGCGATTACGCTCTAAGGATATTGCATCAGTAAAGGTTGTTTGGCGAGGGCCATCTGGTGAAGAAACGACTTGGGAACCCGAATCAATAATACGTGAAAAGTATCCTCACTTGTTTGAAAACCAAGGTTAGTAACGACTTTAAAAATTCGAGGACGAATTTTCTTAAGGGGGAAAGATTGAAACGCACCGTTTCATTTAAGGCCAAAAAAAAAAAAAAAAAAGGAATTTAAATAAATCAAGGAGGGGGTCTGCTAGAAGCTTCACGACCCCCTCCCCTTCATTTTCTTTGCCTGCGATTCCCACCCCTCTCAGCGCTCTCTCCCCCTCCTTGTTCTCTTGTTCACTCTCTTGTTTCATTTTCTTCTTCCTTTTGCTTCATTTTTCTTCCAATCGCAAGCAACATTGTAAGTTTATTATATAGATCTTTAAGCTCTACCTCTTTGATTTTTTGGAACTAAGTTGTGGTATTTTTTGGGTTAGGGGTGGAGGTCTCTGGAGGAACTAAGGTGCCCACCCCATGAAGTTGTGCATTTAGGCTCTCAGAGACCTGTCAGTTAGCACCTGTCTGCTTCGTTTGGAGTTGTTGGGAGTAGATTTGTTGTCTTCCCATATCAGTGAGTGGATGATAATCACTGTGACATATTTTAGATATTTTATACTCATTATTTTTAGTTAACTTGTTATGTTAAAATTACTTTTACTACTATATTTGGGGAAACATGCCTTTGGTGTTCATTTTAATCATTCCTAAATATTGTTAAGGTTGTGGTTTCTCATTAAATGATTTTGATGATACCTGAGAGTTGTAAAGAACAATTATTTGATAGCAGTCAAACTTGAAATATGATAATGTGATTTTTTTAGAGCTGGATAAAGGAAATGATTTGAGAATTTTAATTTGGGGAATCCATGTTAGAATCCCGTAACCGTTAGCGGGGGTAACGGTCTAGGTGCACCTAGTTATATATATTCCGGGAGGAGAGGGCTATTCGTTAGATGGAGCCGCCAGTGCACGGAAAGGGCTATCAACGAGATGGAGCCGCCCCCGATGAGATATGATTGATGTGACTTGAACGAGGAGAGGACTATCCGTTAGATGGAGCCGCCCCTAGGGGAGAGGCCACCCTTAGGAGGAGAGGGCTATCAGCGAGATGGAGCCGCCTCTGATTTTTTGTTCTCTCATGTGAGACCCCACTGTGATTTAAAAATTTCTTTAAACTTGTGTTTTATTACTTTACTTATTCATTTATATTTTTTAACTCTTCAACTAGTTTTGGGTGTAAAGAAATGTTATTATTGGAACATGCTAAATTTGCAAGTTTGATGATTTTTATATAAATGCTTCATTGAGATTTTATTATGCATATCCTAGTACGCTACTAAGTTTGAAAGAATAATTATTCGTGCGTTAGTATGTTTCCCTTCTAGTTCATGGTGGTTGTTATGCCCTCACTGAGTCTGTGTGACTCACCCTTCTTATTTTTCCATACAGATTCCCAGGCAGCTGAGTAGTTAGCTGCTGACAGGTCAAGATTGTTAAGGCAGTGTTGCTCTTTTTGGTAGGCCACATTTTTTTTGTTGAAGGCCTTGATGTATTTGACACTATTTACATTCTGCAGCTATAGGGAACTAGTACTACATTCTTTTGGGTTGTATTAAAGGTCTGAGATACCACACTAGATGTATTTTGTATTACTGAACTTCTGAAATGAAAATATGAATATTTCCGCAGGTGTTTTTTTGTTTTGGGATGTTGGAATTACAGAGGAGACTCTGTCAAAATTTTTATAAAAATTCTAGATCTTTATCAAATATGTTCTAAATTAGTAGGCTTGCCAGGCTAGGATTGTAAGCCTGTGCGCCGGTCACGGCTTAGGTTTTGGGTCGTGACAAAGTTGGTATCAGAGCTTAGGTTGTAGGTCCTAATAGCTGCAGACATGGGGTGATAACAGAGTCTTGCTAGTAAATTGTGTACCCGGGCACAACTTACCTGCAAGAAGCTATTAATACCCTATGATGGTCCAAACATCTCTTCCAAAGTATGATTTAAATTCTTATTTCCTTTTGTTCCCTTGTCTTGTATATGATTAACGTTTCTTTTTAGGTGAGGATGCCACCAAAGACTAGGATTCCTGTTAGAAGGGAAACTTCTGATGAGTCTACTGCCCAACCTCAAGACCCTCCTCAAAGGGGTCGTGGTCGCGGTCGAGGCCGCAATAGAGGTAGACGTGGAGGAGCTACTGGTGGACGTGGCTTGGGTGCTGGAGTGACTAATGTTGAGGTGCCTAGAGCAAGGCGAGGTAATCCAACAATGGCAGAGGTTGCAGCTGGCATACAGGGGTTACAACAGGTTGTGCAACAACTTGTTGGAATTGTTGCTGGGCAGCAGCAACAGGGAACTCAACAGCAAGAAAACCTCGACCATCAACAAGAAGGTGAACAGGTAGAGCAACCGCCAGCAGCAATAGCTACAGGCATTGAGGTTACATTGGCAGAGTTTTTGAAGCTCAAGCCTCCTACTTTCTCTGCATCCAGTGCAAGTGAAGATCCGCAGAAATTTGTTGATGGTTTGGAGAGGCTTTGGAGAGCTTTAGGTTGTTCAGAGACTAGAGCGGTGGAATTGGCATCATATCAGCTGGAGGGAGTGGTATATGATTGGTTTGACACGGTCTCACGTGGTAGACCAGTGGGTTCACCTCCGTTGGCATGGGGTGAATTTTCTCAGTTGTTCATGGCTCGTTTCCTTCCTGAGAGTGTCAGAGATGGATTAGCTTATGAGTTCGAACGGTTGGAGCAAACTGAGGGTATGTCAGTCTCAGAATACAGTGCTCGTTTCACACAGCTTTCTAGGTATGCTCCCTATCCTATTACAGAGGAGGTGCGAGTTAAGAGGTTTACCCGAGGATTGAGGGAGTACTTATTCAGATCAGTGGTTGGATCTAATTGTTCTACTTTTGCTGAGGTTTTAAGCTTGGCACTTCAGATTGAGCAGCGACAGAAAGAGAAGGGAAGTATTGTGCGAGACTCTCGTAAGAAACAGCGACTTGGAGGATCACAGAGTAGTCATCCTGGTGGTAGTAGTGGATTTATGCCCGATCATCAGGGGCAGCAGAGGGGAGTGACACAGAGGAGTGGTTCTAGTGTGCAGTCTTCTGGTTCAGTGCAGAGTCGTAGATCAGATAACGCTTTGGGATCATCACGATATGGTACTGCTCAGATGCGTTGTCATACTTGTGGGAGATTTCACTCTGGGGTTTGTTTTGGAGATAGAGTTTGCTATCATTGTGGTGAGGCGGGTCACATTAAGAAGGATTGTCCTGTAGCTACGACACAGCCATCATCTAGTCATGGATTAGTACCAGCAGGAGTAGCTTTAGCATCTTCTCAAGCTCCTACAGCACCAGCCAGACAGTTTGGGAGTTCTTTTGGCAGAGGTTCTGGAGTAGCACAACAGGGTGGTAGAGGATCTGGCGGCAGAGGTCAGGGACAGGCAGGAAGAGGGCAAGCTCGTGTTTTTGCTTTGACACGCCAGGATGCTCAGGCATCCAATGCAGTTGTTACAGGTATACTTTCTGTATGTTCCCAAGATGCTCGTGTCTTATTTGATCCTGGAGCTACACACTCTTTTGTTTCCTTGTTGTTTGCTTCTCGGTTGGGTGTATGTTCTTCCCGTCTAGATGATACTTTGGTTGTGGCTACACCTCTAGGAGAATTTTTGTTAGCTGATACTGTATACCGTTCTTGTGAGGTATCTATAGAGGGCCAAGAATTTTGGGCAGATCTGATTGCTTTGGATATGATTGATTTTGATGTGATTTTGGGCATGGATTGGCTAGCTGCACATTATGCTATCTTGGACTGTTATAACAAGGTAGTAAAATTTGAATTACCAGGAGAATTAGCCTTTTCATTTCAGGGAGAGCGTACTTGGGTACCACATAATATAATCTCAGCTTTGGGAGCTAGCAGGTTACTAAGAAAAGGGTGTGAAGGATACTTAGCTTTTGTAAGAGATACACAAGCAGCTGAAGTGAAATTAGAAGAAATCCCGGTAGTGTGTGAATTCCCTGATGTTTTTCCTGAAGACCTTCCTGGTTTACCACCCGATAGGGAGATAGAGTTTTCTATAGACTTAATTCCTGGCACTCAACCAATCTCTATACCTCCTTATCGTATGGCTCCAGCAGAACTTAAGGAGTTGAGGGAGCAGTTGCAAGATCTTCTTGATAAGGGTTTTATTCGCCCAAGTTCTTCTCCTTGAGGAGCACCAGTTTTGTTTGTAAAGAAGAAGGATGGATCTATGCGATTATGTGTGGACTATAGACAGTTGAATAAGGTGACAGTGAAGAATAAATATCCCTTACCTCGGATAGATGAGTTGTTTGATCAGCTGCAGGGATCCCAATGTTTTTCTAAGATTGATTTGCGATCTGGGTATCACCAGTTGAAGATTAAGAAGGAAGACATTCCAAAGACAGCTTTTCGGACTCGCTACGGGCACTATGAATTTTTGGTTATGTCTTTTGGACTCACTAATGCCCCAGCAGCTTTTATGGATTTGATGAACCGGGTTTTTAAACCATTTTTGGATCATTTTGTGATTGTGTTTATTGATGATATTCTAGTTTATTCCAAGAGTAAAGAGGAGCATGAACAACACTTAAGGTTGGTTTTGCAAACCTTAAGGGAGAAGCAGTTATATGCTAAGTTCTCCAAATGTGAGTTTTGGTTGGATAGTGTGGCCTTCCTAGGGCATATTGTGTCCAAAGATGGGATAAGCGTTGATCCAGGAAAGGTGGAAGCAGTGCAAAATTGGCCTAGACCCACTATAGTGAAAGAGATTAGAAGTTTCCTTGACTTGGCTGGTTATTATCGTCGTTTTGTGAAGGATTTCTCTAAACTCGCTTCTCCATTGACTAGGCTGACTCAGAAGAAAGTAGAGTTTCAGTGGAGTGATGCATGTGAGGAGAGTTTTCAGAAATTGAAGGATTGCCTGACTTCGGCACCAATTTTAGCTTTACCTTCGAGTGGTGGAGGTTATGCAGTTTATTGTGATGCTTCTAGAGTAGGTCTTGGTTGTGTACTTATGCAGCATGGCAAAGTCATTGCCTATGCATCTAGGCAACTCAAGAGGCATGAACAAAACTATCCCACACATGATTTAGAAATGGCAGCAGTAGTTTTTGATTTGAAGATTTGGAGGCATTATCTTTATGGCGAGACTTGTGAGATTTATACCGATCACAAGAGCCTTAAATATATTTTCCAGCAGCGGGATTTGAATTTAAGACAAAGGAGGTGGATGGAGCTTCTGAAGGACTATAATTGTACAATCTTATATCATCCAGGCAAAGCGAATGTGGTTGCTGATGCTTTAAGTAGAAAATCCATGGGTAGTCTTGCTCACATAACAGAGGTAAAAAGGCCTATTGTTAAAGAATTCCAAGAATTGGTTGAAAGTGGCATACAATTTGAAATTACTCATCCGAGTTCATGGTTGGCTCATGTACAAATTCATTCTATGTTGGTGGATGACATTAAGAAAGCTCAAGGTCAGGACCCACAACTGGTGAAAATGGTAGAAAATGTTAAAAATGGTGGAGTTTCAGAGTTCTCAGTCGATTCTGAGGGTGTTTTGCGGCTTGGAGCTCGTTTATGTGTGCCTAATGTGGATGACCTAAGAAAGAAAATCTTAGAAGAAGCTCATCATTCTTCTTATACTATCCACCCTGGTTCTAATAAGATGTATCAAGATTTGCGAAAGTTTTATTGGTGGGAAGGAATGAAGAAAGATGTAGCAGAATTTGTTTCTAAGTGCTTGGTATGTCAACAAGTGAAGGCTGAGCACCAAAAACCAACAGGATTGCTGCAATCTATTGAGATACCTGAGTGGAAGTGGGAAGGTATTGCTATGGATTTTGTGACAGGCTTGCCTCGAACCTCAAAAGCTTATGACTCCGTGTGGGTGATTATAGATCGGTTAACTAAGTCTGCTCATTTCTTGCCTGTTAAAACCACTTATTCTGCAGCTCAGTATGCCAAGCTTTATTTGGATAAGATTGTCTCCTTGCATGGTGTACCGGTGTCTATTATCTCGGATCGAGGGGCTCAGTTTATTGCTCATTTTTGGAAGTCCTTTCAAACTGCCTTGGGAACTCGTTTGAATCTTAGTACGGCCTTCCATCCTCAAACTGACGGCCAATCTGAGAGAACTATACAAATATTAGAAGATATGCTTCGTGCTTGTGTTCTAGATCTTGGTGGGAGTTGGGATCAATATCTGCCTTTGATGGAGTTTGCATACAATAACAGTTATCAGTCTAGTATTCAGATGGCACCATTTGAGGCTTTGTATGGTAGACGATGTAGATCGCCAATAGGTTGGTTTGAAGTTGGAGAAGCTAAACTAGTGGGCCCAGAGCTAATTCAGGATGCACTTGAGAAGGTTAAATTGATCCGAGATCGTCTGGTTACAGCTCAAAGTAGACAAAAGTCTTATTCTGATCGAAGACGACGCCCTTTAGAGTTTGCAGTTGGTGATCATGTGTTTTTACGCGTTTCTCCAATGAAGGGAGTGTTGAGGTTTGGTAAGAAGGGCAAGTTAAGTCCTAGATTCATTGGGCCATTTGAGATTTTGGATAAAGTTGGACCCGTAGCTTATCGTTTGGCTCTTCCTCCAGATCTATCAGGAGTTCACCCAGTTTTTCATGTATCTATGCTTCGGAAATATTTGTATGATCCTTCTCACATAATTCACCATGATGATGTACAGTTAGATGAATATTTGTCTTACACAGAGCAGCCCGTGGCTATCATAGATAAGCGAGTGAAGCGATTACGCTCTAAGGATATTGCATCAGTAAAGGTTGTTTGGCGAGGGCCATCTGGTGAAGAAACGACTTGGGAACCCGAATCAATAATACGTGAAAAGTATCCTCACTTGTTTGAAAACCAAGGTTAGTAACGACTTTAAAAATTCGAGGACGAATTTTCTTAAGGGGGAAAGATTGAAACGCACCGTTTCATTTAAGGCCAAAAAAAAAAAAAAAAAAAGGAATTTAAATAAATCAAGGAGGGGGTCTGCTAGAAGCTTCACGACCCCCTCCCCTTCATTTTCTTTGCCTGCGATTCCCACCCCTCTCAGCGCTCTCTCCCCCTCCTTGTTCTCTTGTTCACTCTCTTGTTTCATTTTCTTCTTCCTTTTGCTTCATTTTTCTTCCAATCGCAAGCAACATTGTAAGTTTATTATATAGATCTTTAAGCTCTACCTCTTTGATTTTTTGGAACTAAGTTGTGGTATTTTTTGGGTTAGGGGTGGAGGTCTCTGGAGGAACTAAGGTGCCCACCCCATGAAGTTGTGCATTTAGGCTCTCAGAGACCTGTCAGTTAGCACCTGTCTGCTTCGTTTGGAGTTGTTGGGAGTAGATTTGTTGTCTTCCCATATCAGTGAGTGGATGATAATCACTGTGACATATTTTAGATATTTTATACTCATTATTTTTAGTTAACTTGTTATGTTAAAATTACTTTTACTACTATATTTGGGGAAACATGCCTTTGGTGTTCATTTTAATCATTCCTAAATATTGTTAAGGTTGTGGTTTCTCATTAAATGATTTTGATGATACCTGAGAGTTGTAAAGAACAATTATTTGATAGCAGTCAAACTTGAAATATGATAATGTGATTTTTTTAGAGCTGGATAAAGGAAATGATTTGAGAATTTTAATTTGGGGAATCCATGTTAGAATCCCGTAACCGTTAGCGGGGGTAACGGTCTAGGTGCACCTAGTTATATATATTCCGGGAGGAGAGGGCTATTCGTTAGATGGAGCCGCCAGTGCACGGAAAGGGCTATCAACGAGATGGAGCCGCCCCCGATGAGATATGATTGATGTGACTTGAACGAGGAGAGGACTATCCGTTAGATGGAGCCGCCCCTAGGGGAGAGGCCACCCTTAGGAGGAGAGGGCTATCAGCGAGATGGAGCCGCCTCTGATTTTTTGTTCTCTCATGTGAGACCCCACTGTGATTTAAAAATTTCTTTAAACTTGTGTTTTATTACTTTACTTATTCATTTATATTTTTTAACTCTTCAACTAGTTTTGGGTGTAAAGAAATGTTATTATTGGAACATGCTAAATTTGCAAGTTTGATGATTTTTATATAAATGCTTCATTGAGATTTTATTATGCATATCCTAGTACGCTACTAAGTTTGAAAGAATAATTATTCGTGCGTTAGTATGTTTCCCTTCTAGTTCATGGTGGTTGTTATGCCCTCACTGAGTCTGTGTGACTCACCCTTCTTATTTTTCCATACAGATTCCCAGGCAGCTGAGTAGTTAGCTGCTGACAGGTCAAGATTGTTAAGGCAGTGTTGCTCTTTTTGGTAGGCCACATTTTTTTTGTTGAAGGCCTTGATGTATTTGACACTATTTACATTCTGCAGCTATAGGGAACTAGTACTACATTCTTTTGGGTTGTATTAAAGGTCTGAGATACCACACTAGATGTATTTTGTATTACTGAACTTCTGAAATGAAAATATGAATATTTCCGCAGGTGTTTTTTTGTTTTGGGATGTTGGAATTACAGAGGAGACTCTGTCAAAATTTTTATAAAAATTCTAGATCTTTATCAAATATGTTCTAAATTAGTAGGCTTGCCAGGCTAGGATTGTAAGCCTGTGCGCCGGTCACGGCTTAGGTTTTGGGTCGTGACAATAAAGGTAGTTATTGGGCATGCAATAAATCATGTTGAGGCATGTGAGTGATGTAGACAGGATTCGTCCATCATTCATAACAGGGGAAATGTCTTGGGCCACTCGATAGAGTGGGGCGTGAAATATGCGTGGCCACGCAAAAATGGGTCCATATGTGATATTGAGCCCGTTTGTGATTACACGTCTACCCGAGGATCGAGGAACAAATAATTGACCATAACAAGGATGACACTCTTATGCCTTGTGTTCGATTAAGACATATGGACGAAAGGACATTTACTGCACGGTAAATTTTGGTCGTAGTAAGGCTAAAATCAAATCACCGGCACTCTCGCTAATTGGAGAGTAATGATGCATTGTTAGATGCCGCTCATTATTTATAATATTATAATTAATATTTGATATTATTATAATATTTTATATTATTGCCAACTTAGTGGGAGCCTATAGGGTCACACACATAAAGCAAATGCGGAGCAGTTAAATTAATTAAATTTAATTAATTTAAAGGACAATTGACTTGTAGTGTACAAATCCCAACAGGGAGAGCAGATAGGTCAAAGGGAGCTATCAGCTCATAAATAGGTTAGTGGTCTCCCCTTTAACTTAGTCTTGCTAACTATGTCTTCCCATAGTTGTCAGCTAGCACAAGACGCATAGCTCCAACAACCATTTACTCGTGTGGACTAAGTAGAGGTGTTGCCTCTTCGTGACACTGGTGATCGAAAAGTAAAGCACACGCATCAAGAGGTAAACACTATTGCCCTATGTGATTCATGTTTGTAATGTGCGATCCATGGACAAGGTTTTCTTCTGCCTTGAGATTTGATTTTAAAATAGGATAATCACATGAAAACTCATGACTATCTTTGACCTGAAATTAGGGATTGCAAAGTGGGTCAACCCTCCCCTTCCGCCCCGCCCCGCCGCCAACCCGCCTAAAACGGGGCGGGGCAGGGCTGGTTGAAAATCACCCCTCGCCCCGTTTAACGGTAGGTTGGCGGGTTGGCCAGCCAATAATAAAAAAAATAAAAAAATTAAATATTTAAGTCCCTAAAACATACTTAAAATAATCATGTTCCCACTTGAAAATCAAACACCGTCCCGTTTGTGTGATTAGTTTCCTTTTTATACGATTTTACTACTATAATATTGGAAAAAAATGTTTATTGTTAATTATTTATTTGAGTTCTATTAATAATATTTGAGTATTGTTACAAATTTTAAGCATCATAAAGATAATAATAATATAGATAAAAAAAATATTGTATGGTTATGTTTATGTAGGCCTAAACAAAATATTTAAATGAATTTAAAAAATAAAAAAGGATGTAAAAAAATGAAAGTTGGACCGACGGGTCAACCCGTCCCGCCCCGCCCCGTTTTCTTGGCGGGTTAGGCGGGTCAAGGCGGGTTGGTGTGTTGAAAAGTGTAACCCGCCCTGCCAAAAAAGACGGGTTAAACGGGTTGTCCCGTTAGATCCAACCCATTTTGCCATCCCTACTTGAAATAGATCACTTGTTTGGAGATAATAAGGACCGGATGCAAGACCCAAACCCTAAGTGGAGCTTAAACAATGAAGAAGTTACAAAGTAAATTTCTTTGTACAAACCTAAAAAAATTTCTTTAACATTATTAATTTTTATCCCTTAACTTAGGAGTGTAAATGAGGTGAGGTATTCGTGAACTATTCTGGCTCGCCTCGTTAAATACTCGATCAAGCTTGTTTGTTTAATTAAATAAACAAACTCAAACTCGCGATTGAACTCAGTTATTTAAATGAATCAAACTCAAGCCTTACAGCCTCGACATCAACGACCCGTGAATAGCTCATACATACATACATACATATATATATATATATATATATATATATCTCAACAAAAAAATTAAATTATATATCCTACTTTTTGTATAAAAACACTTTTATATAGTTTTCTAATTGCAACTTTTTATGAAAAATATTTTTTATTTGTGAGTTAAAATGTATGGTTATAAATTTATTTTTAAAATAAATAATAAATAATAAAGTAAAAAACTAGTGTCTGTTTGCTTTGTTTCTAGATTCCTATTTCATTCCTTATTTTCAAAAATAATTACAAAACTGACATTTTGTTTTCATTCTGTTTCCCGTACAAATTTATTAAAATAGGAAACAGAATGAAAACAATATGACAGTATTGTAATTATTTCTGAAAACAGGAAATGAAAAAAGGAGACAAAGCAAACACACCCTTATTTTTTTAGTAGGGACAAAAATAAAATTATTTAACATTTAATAATTAAAAAATCTTGCCGCCCCTATTATTATGATATACAACCGCCCCTGTTATAATACACCTGGATCCGTCGCTGATGGCAACTAGGAAGTCGTCCTCATTATTATATACATATGAGAAATGTTTTTTTGACAACCCGTTCCGACAACAATACAGGGACACCGTATGACTTTCTCTCTCACCTGATATCAGGCTCGGTAAAATTCAGTATACATATACGGTATCCGACACCTATTTTGTGTTCAAATAACATATAGCTTCTCCGTGTAAAAAATGTTGTGAATTCTACCGAAGTTTCTTATATATGTTGACAATTCCTGAGCACGATAGGCAAAAAAAAGCATAATCACAAAATACCAACATGCCACAAACATCTTTTCAACACTAACCTGTACCTTTCACTTTCCCCTGAATATATCATTTTTTTCATTTCATGCAAAAATGGGCATTCCTCACTTTCTTGCTATACCATATCCAGTTCAAGGACAAGTGCTTCCCCTTATACAGTTGTGTCATGTTCTAGCCAGATGTGGCAACAAGATCACATTTCTTCACACAGAGTTCAGTCACAAACGAGAAAAAAAAAAACCACGAGGGATCACATTCACATATTAACTTTGTCACACTCGAAGATGGTTTGGGCCCTGAAGTCTGAAGACGATAGAAGTGACCAGATCAAAGTTCTTTTATCAATCAAAAGGACCATACCTGCTTTGCTTCCCAAGCTCATACAAGATATCAATGCTTTAAAGATGTTGACAATAATAAGATAACTTGTATAATTGTTACCATGAATATGGGTTGGGCTTTGGAAGTTGGCTACAAGTTGGGAATTAAAGGGTCTTTTCTCTTTCCTGCCTCAGCAGCTTCGTTGGCCTCCTGTTATTGCATCCCAAGGCTGATTCATGATGGAATTATAGATTCAGATGATAAGAATAATATTTACCAATTCTTGTTACACCATAGTGGGCATTTGATAGACAAATATATTTGATTCATGAGAATGTTAAAGATGTGTTTGATAGATCTTAAATGTTCCGGAAATATTACTTGAGAATCAAAGATTTCTGTATCTGGTTTAAGGTTATTTTTCTTGGGAATATCAACATTATTTTCAAAAACTCTTTAATATATATATATATATATATATATATATTAATTGAAAACAAATATTAAAATTAAAAAAATATTATAGAATTTTAAAAGTTGAAATAGTTTAAAAAATAGTATATATCATGCTATGATTTATATTGGAGTTCCTTTCTCTCAAATAAAATATATTTTAACCTAACATTAATATATCAATATAAAATTAAAGTATAATAAATTTTTAAAAAAAAAAATCCATGTCCATGGAAAACTAGACTCCCACCGGCTTCCCACTAATAGTCTTTATTTCTTTATCCCATTTCAGGACACCCCACTAGAAAACAAGAAATTCAACTTTCTCCAAATATGCCTATGATGGACACGGGTGACCTGCTATGGACTAGCATAGGTAATATTTTCTTCATTCATATTGTGCAAGAGATGCAAACAATGAAGAAGTTTGGAGAATGATGGCTTTGCAACACTATTTATGATCTTGAACCAGGAGCATTTCCCTTATCACAAAGGTTCTTACCAGCTGGCCCATTGAGGGAAAGTGAAGGCAATTACAAAAGTTCATTATGGGAAGAAGACACAACTTGCCTAGACTGGCTAGATCAGCAGCTAACACAATCTGTTATATATGTTTCATTTGGTAGTTTGGCAGTAATGGAACCCAACCAATTCAAAGAACTAGCTCTTGGACTTGATTTTCTTAACAAGCATTTTCTTTGGGTTGTGCATCCAAGTTTTTTTTTTTTGGTTATAGGCAAATGTTAGTAGTTAGTTGTTATGTTACCATGGACCTCCAACTCCTTATTTCCTTAGCTCAAACCAGTTGAGCTACTCAACCCAGATGATAACAATAATGGATACCCAGATGAATTCCATGGAAGTATAGGTAAAATTGTTGGTTGGGCACCACAAAAGAAGGTATTGAACCACCCTGACATAGCTTGCTTCATAAGTCACTGTGGTTGGAATTCCACTATAGAAGGTGTATACAATGGTGTGCCATTCTTGTGTCGGCCATTTTTTGGTGACCAATTTCTGGGCAAGTCATACATTTGTGATGTGTGGAAAGTTGGCCTTGGATTAGACAATGATGAAAATGGATTAATAAGAAAGGAGGAGATAGGGAAGAAGGTGGTGCAACTGCTTGGCGATGCAGGCATAAGAGCAAGGTCTTTAAAGCTGAAGGAAATTACCATGAATAACATAAGGTGGCCAGTCTTCAAAGAATCTCGAAATGCTTATCAATTGAGTGAAGTAGTAATACTTTGGAAATTAGTTTTGAAAATGTTTTTTCGTTTTCTTTTCTATTATGTTCTCTGACTTTTTAATTTGGACATTCTTAATAGACAAAATGATCTAAAGTAAACATACAGCTGAGAAGGTCGAAAATACCAACTTGGACATAAGGTTTCTTTCATTCCCAAATCAAGTTTTCACCTCAAAAGTTATTTTCCTCATATCAAGTTTCTACTCCCAGAGGTTTTACTCTCTATCGGGCCATTCTTGCATCCATTAATTCTCTGGTGCTTCAAATTAATTTTTCACTCATTGTTTCACATTCAAGTACGATGTGCCACTCTCATCTGGGACCACAATCATCTTTTTTACTACGATTTTTTTTTTTTTACAGTGATTGACATTGTTATTTGGAATCATTTGAGAACTTTATTGAGTGTTAAAATAAGCTTTGAACTTTTTTTTTAGTAGTAGTCAGGAAGCTATGAATTTTTTATTTATTGGATTATGAAAATGTAATAGTTAAGCACACATTTCTATTTGTAGATTATAATATAATATTAAAATATTTATTAAATACTAAATTGATAAACTTAAAAAATAATTTTCAAGAAAAATTTCACAAATGCAAAAATAATTAAGTTATAAATGAGTTAAACAAGTCAAGCCGAAGCTTTACTCTTTTTTATCAAGTCAAGCTCAAACTTTTAGTTAGACTCATTTAAATAAATGAGTCAAGCTTGAGTAACCTATTTTTTCACAAGCCAAGCTCAAGTTTCAAGTGCTCAACTTGGCTAGACTCATTTACATCCTACCTTAAATAGTACTAATTATCAATTATCAACTGTCTACATGTAAGTAAAAAAATAAAGAAAACACAATCCACTAACACAAGATATACAAAATCAAATGAATTGATATTTGATACAACATGTTAAAAATTAATAAAAAAACACACACTTATTTATAAGCTGAAATATAAAAAATAAACTACTATAAATGTTTTTTTAATTACTTTAACTTAAATAATTTTCATTTAAAATAATATATATTTTTTATGGTACATGGTTATAATAATATATTCAAATAATTCTCATAGTATAAGAAAAAGTAAATAAATTGACAAAAATATTACACTCTCCCAATCCCAAATGAAAATAGAATTCATAAACTTTTTGCCACCCAAAAAACAAGCTGGACCCAAAGCTTCAATGCCTATTCGCATTAGGTGGATTTCCGGCCGTTGGATCAAATGTCACTTACATCCGACGGTGTGGAAGCCCTAAGGTCAACTCCACAGACCACAGCTCATATCTGATTTCAATATCTCACCCCTCTCTCTCTCTCAAACGTTGCTGAACGTTCTTCATTTCTCAGGGAAAAATGAAAAAATTGAAGGAAAAGAAACGGCACTGAGCTTCAACCCTTCTTTCATCTCAATCACTCAGCTCAATCAGGTGCAAATCTTCTTCTTCTTCACACTCTCCAATTACACAATTTCTCAAATGTTAGCCTTTAATTTTCCAATTGGGGTTTCATGGTATTTGTAAATTTGGGTCTTTTTTTCTTTTATAAAATATAATAATATGATGAATCCTAAGCTGTTTTAAGATTTCGTTACGGTTTAAATTGTTGGGATGTCAAAAAGTTCGATTTTTTTTTTTCGGATCACTTTGTTGTCTGATTGAGATAGATGAAATGAAGTGTTGCAAATTTAATTATATTTTGTAATTAATCAGGTATTTCAAATTTATGTTGTGGGTCTAGCTTGGAATTCGGAAAGACTAGGTTTCTGTTTCTTTGGGACCATTTTGTTTTTGTTTACTGTTACCTAAATGCAAGCATAGATTTAGTTCCTAATGTCGTGCTCATGGTTGATGCTAGATCCTTCCTGTTTATCCATTTAGTTTATGCTGAACTTGCACTCCTACTTTACTGCTTTTGGCATTACATTTAAGACTTTTGGTAAAGTTTCACCATTTATTTCTTGGTATTCTATTGTTATAGGTAGCTTCACAGGAACAAAGATCCTCTTTATGTAGTAACATTTAAAATGATTTATTATTGTAAAAAGATAAAATCAGAATGTTTGCAACTACCTCAATATCTTGTTATAACGTTCCGTGTGTTTTGTTAAGCTGGTGTTGTGATGACCATCTTTCCAATTGTATGACCTCATGGGAATTGAAGAGAAACCAACATTTATTTTCTTTTGTCACATCACTTTCAAGATATAGCTTGTGTTGGAAACAGGCTATGCACATTAATGAGCCATTATTGTATAAAATTAATCGCTTGTGGTTACATAAACAGGACAAAAATTTCGATCTTTTGCAATGTGTGGTGCAAAGTGCTGCAAGGATCTTGTTGCACTTTGATTCAGCATATCAGAGCAGATTGATGATCGGGAAGTGAATCAGAAGGTTTTGTGAATCTATGTATTATTGTGTTCTACTTCTACCTTGGTTAACTAATTTAGATGGATGTTACTAACCTGGAACAAAATAGCAACACCCAAACCGATCAATATCCTTTGCTGATGGAGCAGCAGGAAACCCACAATGTTCATCAGCACATAATTGATATTACAAGGAATGATGAAGCTTTGTCCAGATCATCTCATAATGATCAACACCCTGAGATGCATATACCACAGAATGAAGATCAACTAAATGGCAGCACACAAGTCCCCACCCATCAAATATCTTCTTTTTCTGCATCCAGATTTAATTCTAGAGATTCCTCGTCGACGAGAAGAAATGACGGGTATGGTCATCGCAGAAGGAACCCACTAAATTCTGGACTATGGATTTCTGTTGAGCTTGTTGTCACTCTGAGTCAGATCATAGCATCTATTGTTGTCTTGTCAATATCCAGAAATGAAAATCCCCAAGCCCCATTATTTGCATGGATTGTGGGTTATGCATCTGGTTGTGTTGCTACACTTCCTATTCTTTACTGGCGATATCAAAGCCATAATCAAAGTACTGAACAAGATACCTCTCAACCATCTCAAGGATCATTTGGAAGCAACCCTTCAGAACCATCTTCATATACTGCCATCTCTGTTGCTCAGGTTTCAGACGAAGAGCATACTCGTGCTACAGAATCAGCCACAAGAAATGCTAGAATTCCTGGACCCTTTAGTTCTAGGTATGCTTTATTTTTAAAGAAGCTTTGGTACTTATCTATTGTTTTGATGGTTATGGAATTTATTTTTGTGCCCATTTCTAAATTACAGTGCCTTTCATCGGAGTACCTAGAAAAAATAGAAATTATTGCTCCATACTTCCATACAGCATGTTATATCTACATTACAGATTGTTTCTTTCTTGCCACCTTTCTTTTTTGTTTTTCCTCTTTCTACTTTCTTCTATTCTTTGCTCTGTGTTTGTATACTAGATAATTATGGTCAATGGTTGAAATTTTGCAGTCCTGTTGATCTCACATATATCTGCCAACCTATAACTTCTATAAATTTCATATTTCTGTTGAATCATACAACAAGCTCAAACCAGATGAACCGAACTAAGTCAAACGACTCAAACCACACTTGATGTGATCCGTTAGGTTGATTCCAAGCATATTCATTAAGTCAATTCCATTCAGTAAATCTATGCACCATTCAAGGATGGGCAGTTCAGTTCAAATTGGTTCCTAAAACCAAGTTGACCTTTCTTCGAACATGTCTACTAAGGGCTGTACACCTTATGAGTTTCTTTTAATACATGGGACCTGTTAAGAAGGGGAAATATGTTAAAATTTGCAACACCTTGTTTCCTCTTTCTTGTCAAATTCAAGTTAATACAAACTACAAAACCGTTAACTACCCCCATCCCACCCTCGTTTTCTGATTTCAAATTTTCATCCATAATTAATCAATGTAGTGCACTAAAAAAGGGAGGCCTAGTGCATGAGGGTCCCACCTGGTGGAGTCTAGGGAGGGTTATGTACGTAGCCTTTACCCCTGCAAGCGGAGAAGCTGTTCCAGGATTTGAACTCATGACCTCTAGGTCACAGGGCAGCAACCTTACCGTTGTGCCAAGGCTCACCTTCTAATCAATGTAGTGCACTAAGTGGAGAAATTCATTACTATGCGGAATTCTTTTTTAATATTTTGGGACATGGGAGAAGGGGGAATTTATAGTATATGTGGATTTTATTCACCTTGTCTACTGAGTTTTTGAATGTCTAATTTAAGTTAATACGAAACTCAAAACCTTTGCCCTGTCTGATTATATCCATGGTTAATCAATGACTAGCACTAAGCTGATAAGTACATTGATAATTTCAGGTTTAATGGATTAGTAGACCATTTCAAGATGGCCTTGGATTGCTTCTTTGCAGTTTGGTTTGTTGTAGGCAATGTGTGGATCTTTGGAGGTCACACTTCTCCTTCTGATGCTCCAAAATTGTATAGGTACTTGTTACATGCAATATATTGGCACTTATAGTATTTTAGTTTCCCTATTATCAAATATTAATGGCTTCCTTGTGTGCAGGTTATGTATAGTGTTTCTTACCTTTAGCTGTATCGGATATGCCATGCCATTTATACTGTGTGCAACAATTTGTTGCTGCCTGCCTTGCATAATTTCTGTTTTGGGCATTCGGGAGGATTTTAATCAAAATAGAGGAGCCTCAGAAGAATCTATTAATGCTCTGCCAATCTACAAGTTCAAAATGAAGGGAAATGAAAATGATGGTGTTCAGGATGTCATTACAGCTATAGATGAAGGTGGAATTCTGGCTGCCGGGACAGAAAAGGAACGGTTGATATCAGGAGAAGATGCTGTAAGTTTATAGTTGGCTATATGTTTGATAGAGAAAAATACTTGAGGCAATGTCAGGTTAGGGTTAAATTTGTATTGACCTGTCTTTAATAAGTAGTGAATTTGCAATGCAATAATAACAGGTAATAATCCCTTATCGATTCCTGCATCTCAACCTCCTCAAGGCTAGTAGATTTATTTGCAGCTTTTGTATTATGACTCAGGCAAACCATGCTTAAAATCCCATTCTTCAATGGTGGGAAAGACCTAAGAAAATAAGAAACCTAGCCACTAAAAGAGTAAATGAAAAAAATTCTAGATTCAAGTAGAATCTGAATGTAAGTGTTTAAAGGGATTCGAATCTTAGGCTATTTTCATGATAGATGTGCCTTCAGTGTGGAGAATGCTTCATCTTTAACTATAGGTCTGACTATATTGGAATGATGCAAGTTATTTCAATAGCTTTTTTAAATTTGTATGCTTTCTTAAATTTGTTGCAGGTTTGTTGCATTTGCTTGGCAAAATATGTAGATGATGATGAGCTTCGGGAGCTACCCTGCTTTCATGTCTTTCACGTCGAGTGTATCGACAAATGGTTAAAGATAAATGCATGCTGCCCTCTTTGTAAAAAAGAAGTTGGTACAAGTAATGGAGAGTCACCTTCTGCCCCAGACTCCAGCCAGCAGTAGATGAGAATGGGTGCCAAGTCAGCCAGACAGTGGTGGAATGCAAATGCAATGAAGGTGCTGGTAATTGTTTTCCTGAAGGCACATCCCCAAGGTAGTTGCAATTTTAAAGTTACATCAAATATTTGGAGTCTGCTTTCAAGAGTGGTTTGTGTGATCCGGGAGCCGAAGAAGATAGATGCAATATTGGCATCTTTTTCCCCGATTTTTATATATGTTTTGTAGAAATAGGGTCATTTCAAATCTTGGTTAAGTTAGAAGTTCTCTGTGTACATATATATTATATACAAAACCAAATATATTGATAATGTTTATTTGTATTGAATTGGTTTAAATAAGTTTTTGGTCCCTACAAAGTTCATCAAATTTGGTTTTGGTCCCTGTGAAATTTTTTCTTCGGTTTTCGTCCCTGTAATCTAAATTTTTTTGTAAATAGTCCTTCTGTCATATTTTTCCGTTATCTAGTACTCATAGGTATTGAGGTAATTTTATTTTACTGGCCGACTTGCTGTAAAATTTGGCCATAAAATAAAAACAAAATTATACATTAGAGAATAAGGTTAAAATTGCTAAATTCCTTTATTTGTATGATATCTAGTACTCAGGGGGTATCGAGATAATTTCTCGTTCTTGTCCGACTTGCTCTAAAATTTGGCTAGAAAGTATAAATAAAATCATACAGTAGGGTCATAGGGTTATAATTGACAAATTTTTTCTAGTATGATTTTTAGTACTCAGGGGTAACAATAGGGACTATTTACAAAACTTTCGAAAATATAGGGACGAAATCCTAAGAAATTTTTTTACAAAGAATACAACCAAAATTGGTGAACTTTCCAGGGACTAAAAGGTTATTTAAACCTTTTGAATTTTAAAGTTTTAAAATAAGCTTAAGTTGATTGGAAATGTTCCCCAAACTTCTGCCATAAAAATTTTGCTTTCATTGAAGCCATATAGCATCACACTATTGTCTGTGGAGCCGCCATTTATTGCTTGCAAGAAAAATGCTAGCAACACATTCTCTAACACAGTCTTTTCAATAAACTCCCGTCTATTGGTTGAAAATTTGAAGGGTTTGACTTTGACAGAATTAAAGTGAGACCCTCATGAATTAGTGGGATCCACATGAATTTCAATCAATAGGAGTGTTTGTAAGTTTATCTAGGCTAGAAAACAACTGGCCATACTCCTCCTTCAAGTCAACTCAACGAAAAGGTGAGAAATCAAAATTAGATTTTGAAATTTTTATCACCGAATAAAATATTTAACAATTGAAAGATGAGAAGCAGAACATGCTTGAAAACAAAATTCCTTCATATAAAGCATTAATCCTAAACTTGAGAACATGATTTACTAACATAAAATAATCAAAAAATTCAATCCCTGGAAATTTCTCCATCTGAACCTCTCTTCTATCCCCTCACCCCTTCTCTGAGTCTTATTCAAGAGGCTATCTAAAACCCTCATTAAGGAGTCCCTACATCAGGTCTAGAGGATAAATCTTGGCTTTACCCAAAGAAGAAAAAAAAATTATTAAAAAATCATTAGAAAGATTAAAAAAAATTGTGGAAACTGTTCAAAGAAGGGTACAAGCAAATGCATCCATATCACGGATAAAGCTCCTCTAAAATGAATAGAATTGTAAAGTGAAAAAATAAGGGTATGTCCACCCTTGATTAGTTAAAGTGTATTAGAAAAGCCTAATCCCGCTATCACAATTCACAAGAGGATACGAGAACCTTCGAACATCAAAACACAATGCTCATACTAGACTAATCTAGTTTTCCTCGTCGATATAGCTTTGTCAAAACTCAATTTCAACATGGTATATCAACCACAAGACTACACAACGACACCAATGCTTTGTTTGGTTGTGAGAAGAAAAGAAGAAGAGAGAAAGAGGTGAAAGAGTATGATAAGATAGAAACAGGTGAGAAATATAGTAGATTTGATGTGTTGTTTGATATAAGAGAAATAGAAGAGAAAAAAGTGTGTTCTCTCTCTTCCCTTTTATTTGGTTGGATAGAAAGTGAGAAGAGAGAAATATAATTATTTTTAAAAAGACAAAAATACCCTTATCTAAAATACCAATATACGAATATTTTAATTTCATTAATTAAGTTAATTTAAATAATCAAATAATTTAAATTAATTTAATTGGTTTAAGTTTTTTATCATAATTGATTTAAGTTGTTATTAGTTTAATATAATTACTTTATTAATTTAAATTTAATTAAATTATTAATATAATTTAATTAAATGAAAACATATCATATATGATTGATTGCTGTATATAGATACCAATATGCAAGAAGAGCCTTGTCCCTTTCTAATCATTGACGTAAGGGAGAAAACATTGTATTTTTACTTTTTCCAATTTTACAAAAAAGAGATTGTGGAAGAGAGAGCCGTAAAAGGGGCAGGATGAAGAGAACACATAAGTAATTTCGGTCATAATCTCTCTTCTATGGATTTTCTTGGCAGGCTTGGGGTGAAAAGATTTTTGGGTGGGACCCACTCATTCTTTTCTCTCATCTCAAATTACGTGGTTACCAAACAAGAAAAAAACTATATTTTCTTCTCTTTTTCTCTCATCCCTTCTTCTCTTTCCTCATTTTCTCCACTTCCAAACAAAGCATAAACCCCCAAAGAATATTGCTAAATTCATCCAAAATTAATGCCGTCATTCCAGCATCCAGTAGCAAAATTTTCACATAATGTTAATGTGTATACATGATAAATAAGCCAACTAAATTAGGTACAACAAGCTCTCCGTATATCATGTTGGCTGGAAGCAGGACCAGAAACCTAAAATTCTGTAGATCTCCCAATGACCAAAATGATAACCTCGGACGATGGTGCAAATCCATGGAGCCCCCACCTACCACCTCTCAGGAAAAAGGGGTTGAACAAATAAAAAATTCAGTCCTAAAACATAGTTGAGGTAAAATTATACACATTTGCAAACGGAAATGCATTTCACAGTTGGGAGAGGAAAAGCTCATGCATAGAAAAGACATCAGAGGGGCCTATGTGCCATAACCAGCACCAAAACTGCGACCCTTTTGCTGCAAAAAGCAACACAGTCGTTTCCCAGAACGTCAAATGCAGTTTGGTTTACCGAGCATCCAAACTGTAAACTTGCATAGCTGTTAGCTTCTTCAAGGATGTGTTCAACTTGATCAGACAGTGAGATCTTTAAATGCTTCTAGTTTCCCATTTGATGTGATGGAGCCCACATTTTGACCACCAACTGAATGGTTAGGACTCTCATTTTCAGGGTTCTTACATAACTGATTGAAGACTGAGTTGGGAGAGGCAGAGCTGAGGCTGCCTTCAAAGTATGTAGAATAAGGGAAGTACTCTGCACAACGCACTTTCCATCCTGCAAGAATATAGAATCAATCTTGTGATGCACTATTTACAAAAAGTAAAATAGAAATAAGTAAACGGAATGAAAAATAAACTGGAAACAGCACAAAATTAAGTAAAAATTTAAAAAATTGATGCGTCAAAGTTTCCTGAAGTTAACTGCTATATCGAAACTAAAGCCTTGAAACTCTGTTTTAAAGGACATTGACCTCATCCCAGAATATTGAAAGGGGAAAAAAAATATATACCAATAAGTCAATAACAATGTTTTAGCAAACAATTTTCGTCTCCTTTATCCTCTTTTCCTTAAATGGAAAAGAAAATCTAGTTTGCTACACAGAGCAACCAGTAATTGTTTAATCTCCAAAGGGCATAAAACTTTGGCATAGGAAAATTAACCAAAACACAAATTATTTTTGGAAACCATAAGTATCATATGTCCAATATCACGTACTAAAATTTTCATATGCACTAGTCTTTAAGGACAACCAACAGATAAATTAATCACATTCTAAGTTTCCCGGTTATACTTACTCACTGCAGCATCCGGGTCAACAAGTACTGTTCCAAGAAGTTTGTGCACTGCAATACAGTCTTTAAGTTTCCATTCCCCGATTGGTCCGAGTGCTCCATTTCTAGCAGAACATATTAAATATTGCCATTACTCAGATTCGAAAGTCAAAAATGAATCTAGAAGGGAAACAGAGAGGCCAAGCATGTAAGCATGTGAAGCGCACACATTGAAAAGAACATGAAAACTGACATGACAGAGACCAGAAATGATAGGATCAGATACAAGAGCCAAATATGCATGCCCATGCTTTTTTTTTAAAAAAAAAAAAACTTTATTTTAGTTTCCTCATCATTTAGTATTTCTTTTATATATTTTTGTTAATTACCTGTAATGCTTTATTGGATCTGGTACTAATTTCAAATTTTTTTTGCATCTTGCCCCTCATTTCCATTTTGGTTTCCGTCTTTCTCAGAGAAAAAACTCAGCAACGTTTTAAAAGAATCAATAATGTTATTTGAACATCCCTAGTTAATGAAATTCAAAATTGTGGTTAATGACATGTTGAACTTAGTTAATGGGTACATCTGTAGTAGATGAGCAACTCGTTAACCGACAACTTGATTAATGATGTACAAAATCATGGTTAATGAAGTTTAGTGAATGATTAATCATGGTTAATGAAGTTTAGTGAATGATTAATGAGTTACCCATCTTGATGTACCTATTAACAGAATCCAATACTACATTAACCACGATTTTGATCATCGCTAACCAAGTGTCGCAGGTGTCGGATTTTCAAATGTTCAAATAACATTATTGTAAAAGAATTTAGATTTAGAAACAAGACAAGGAGCTGTCGTTTACAGAAATCCCATTAGCACTTCAGGGAGAAATCCCTCTTCCAACTTATATTCATCCCCAACAACTGGACGGTGGTTTTATCTCATCCACTCAATCTCATCGTTATCCGAGCAAAGAATCGGCTTGTTGTCAACCCCTTCATATTCTTGCCTGTTACTCTCTATGCTGTTAATTTCTCTCTCTAAAACTATCAGCCTAAGTCCTCTCTACTATTATGAAGCCAGCAGGCAAGGAGCTGTCGTTTACAGAAATCCCATTAGCACTTCAGGGAGAAATCCCTCTTCCAACTTATATTCATCCCCAACAACTGGACGGTGGTTTTATCTCATCCACTCAATCTCATCGTTATCCGAGCAAAGAATCGGCTTGTTGTCAACCCCTTCATATTCTTGCCTGTTACTCTCTATGCTGTTAATTTCTCTCTCTAAAACTATCAGCCTAAGTCCTCTCTACTATTATGAAGCCAGCAGGCAAGCCCCCACGCCCTAGTAGGGTGAGATCATAAATTCCAGCACGCTTTCTCAGTAGCAGTTTATCAAGCTGTGTGGGCATAAAGAAAATGCTTATACTTACCAGACAGAACAGCATGCATATCAGTGTCAGATACAAGTTGAGCAGAGTGATACGCAAGAAAAGTGTTGTGTGTGCAATAGCATGAGCCATGAGGCTTAAGATGTTATAGAGCATTACCTTGGCACAAGGTTATTTATTGATCCTTCAATCAACTTGACAGCCTCAGACTTCTTGTTTGAATCCAAAATGTACAAGATTTCTGCAAAAGCCGCTCTATGCATCAAAGAATCTGCAAACACAAACAAAATAAGAAATCTCCATATAGCTTGAAATATATACATTGCCATTTTGATTATAATATTCACTACGACCTTTATGTTTTTCAAGGAAAGAGTCATTTGCCTCCAACAGAGATTTCTCATGCAGTTGACTGCAAGAAAAGGAATAAACAGATAATCATAAAATGAATAAAAGTATTGTAAACATCAGCCTCCAAAAAACAATCAAAGGAAAAAAAGTTAAAACAAGTGCATTGAACCTAATAGTTGGGCGCTCAGCTTCTAGGACACTCCAAATCAGTTTCTCGCTGTCAGTCACAGGAGCACTGATTGATCCCACTTTATGGAAGAACTTAATCTGCAACATATGGACTGAAATAAATGCCAACAGAAAGAGAAGGTTTTTTTTTTTTTTTTCTCTCCTTTTTGGTGGAGGAAAGAAGAAACCACATGAAAAAAGAGGACAATAAACCCTACAAACGAGAATAAAGAATTAAAGAAAATGAATAAAAGGCTGGGAGAAACTTGCACGAATTCAAAATGATTTTTTATTACCTAATCTGCTTAATAAAAGTTTTTAACAGAAATCCATTTTAGGCAAAGGTAAAATTAATTTGTATTATTATTTTGATACGATAAATAAAAAACACTTTTTAATTCCAGTTAAATGGAATTATATTGATCTTCAGAGAGAAAACATACCAAGCAACGATGACAATCAGGGTGCTCAGCATCCAACCTCAGTAACTGCTTTACAGCCTACAATTCATGATACAAAGGAAAACACATATAACTGGCATCATAGACGAATATGATAAAACAAAAAAAAATAGTATAATATTTTTTTAATATAACAAAGGAGTGTTAAATTTTTTAAGACACAAAGAAGTGTAATATAACCTCACAAGATATGCAAATCGAACTATTTAAAAAATCAGAGCTACAATGCCATTAATTGTTGAGCCACAAAATAGCCTGACACCATTAATTAGCAATGAACAAGATGCCAGATAAAATAAGTTACCAGGCTTCCGATTTAACACAGAAATACCTGAAAGGCAAGCAAAATCTTTTGTTTTCTTGTATATATTTCAAAAGAGAGCAAATGTGTCTCCAATGAATCAGGTGAATTCTTCTGCAGCAACTTCAAGTATTTTGTGGCTTCCAAGAGTGGATCTTCAACCTAAGTAGAGAAAAATCCATAAGAAACAGGTCTATATCAGTTTTAACAATTACAATGAATATAGTATCACAAAAATCACAGGTGAAGGTTTAAAATGACATTTTGCAGAAACACTCTGAAATAAAATGTGTTATTGTGTTTGATAAACCTGACGCTTTCATGCATCATGCTGTTCTTAAAAGTTTATCAAATATGACATGCACATAATTAAACTGCTAAAGCTCGTTTTAATTTTTAATCTGTTAAAATAGCATTTTAACTAGACAACCTAGTCAATTTCATATACTTTTCTTCAAGGAAAAATGTTATCTAGGAGGGAATTCACAGAGGAATACTAAGACTAATGTTTTTCAAATTTACATAACGAATATAAACTCTATCAACACATATATAAAAAGAAATGCAAGATGCCCTGAAGCACCATCCTCCCGAACCATAATTAGCACGGGAAAAAATTATTCTCCATGTATTGTGAATTTCTAAAAGCGTTTCACTTTTGACAACCCATACTCTTGGTCTGTCACTCACACAGAACACCCTTTGATGATTTTCGATAGTTAGGGTTTTCTGCTAAGATCCAAAATGCCAATATGCATGGCAGCAAGCACCGGAATGGTACCAATAGTTACTCATGTTTCATATGAAAACAATGTGAGGTTTTATTCTGTGCACTAAATGAAAATTTGAAATTTGAAACACAACCAAATAATAATCCCAATGGACACTACAGATAATAAAATTCAACCTGCAACAACTTCTCCCCATGTGGATCAGGATCAACAGGTTTTACATGGCGTTTCCCAGACTTTGATACCCCACTGGCACTTAACTCTTCATTCTTTTCTTCAGCCTCCTAAAAGAAAAATAAAACAAAAGCATGAGTACTAAGTACCTTTCCCATGTGAAGTTCCTCAGAAGCTATAGAAATTAACTACTATACTTTCTTAGCTCTTGCTTCTGCCTTTCTCTGTTTTTGTCTCATTTTCTTTTTCTGAGAAGGAGGCAACTTTGACATATCATCATCTTCCTCGGTTGTAGACTTTGGGGGAGAATCATGCAACTTAATATAACATCTGCAGCCGAAAGTGTTACAACCATGAGATCATAAATACAACATCCGAAGTACACTGCTTTACTTGTATTACCAATATTAATTAAGGCTGAACAGTTATAGCAGTCCTTGAAAGGAGTGCTTTTTATATCATAATACAATAAAGCCACACCAGATATATCTAGTATACTTAAGAAAACTCCAGGCCTCACAAGGGAAGTAAGGCAGACAAAAAACAAAGCAAAAAGCTAAAAAATCAGAAGTTCAGCTTCCCAGTACACATTGCACCTCAAATCTGAGTAAAGGGCTTTTAACTCTCACAAGTGCAGAACCCAGTTAGCCAAAGCACTGCAAAACACTTAACGAGCATAACAACTCATGCAGTATACCAACAAAAGACAACATGATATTGACCTGATTGCTCCAGCTGCTGCTTTATGAAAATACACATGTGAGTGCAATCGGTCTTGAAATTTAAGCATTTCCACATAAGTACACAAAGTCATTTTCCTTAAGCAGTATGAATGAAAATCAAATTGGTCTTCAGTAATGTCTGCATAATGCTTCTCCACTGCTAAAAATTTCTTGAGTGCCCGTCCAAGATCACCCTGGCGGAAATAGCTCTCACCAGAGGCAAGCTCATACCTTCCAAAGAGAGATGTTACAGTATGCGTTAGCAAATTAACTGCAATATAAGAATATTAAAATATCATTATATACTGACCACATGCACTGCATGTCATGAAGGTTGTTGTGTTGATCCCCATCTTTTGTAAACAGTACAGCAGTTTTTTCTGCCAAAGCCACCTAGGTATCAAGTGAAAAGATAAATAAAGCAGAGTCAGAAAATGCTCGTGTGGCTGACATTCAAATATAAAGGAAAGATAGACAAAAACCTGATCAGCCTGTAGCATGCGCTTGACACATTCACTATTAACATGACGATCAGCAAGATCCATACATCTAGCTTCATCAGCAAATGCAGCAGCTGCAGCCAAATCACCGGCATGCTTCAGTATCCGACTCTGTTATGCAAAGACAAGCAACAATCATTCAATTATGCTATTGACTGTTGGGGAATCACAAGTAATTCCAGATACAGTTTCAATTATAGTCTCTAACGCACACTTGACCCACAGGTGATTTATCATCAAACTTGCTCTGATTTTTTCATGATAATAACATTTTTTACTCTAGCATAGCAAAGCTTCTTGCAGAAATATTGGGCAAATCTTCCAAATACTATGACATCCTCATTGATATGAGTCTCTGATATGAAGTAAAACATGGCTTAAAACCATGGTTATCAGAATCATACTATTCAATTAGACTTTCAAGGATGACAGTTCAGATTGCTTATAAGAATTGGGGATAGCCATTATAACATAAATCATCAAAATCACCATAGTGATGCTTATTTATATTATTCCAACAAATGATTCCGATGATTAAGCTGTTTGGAGAACCGGCTAAGTTGTGAGTGTTCTGGTTGGGTGCTCTGCAGCCTGAGTAGCGAATGATAAGTTTCTACTCAAATTTTTCTGTTTTCGCAATTTTTCTTTTACATAATGGTTCAAAAATAACCGAATACTAGTCTAAGCATATAATAGGGTGATATCGAACAATTCAGCATGTACATATTCTCCTCCACTCTTGAAAACCTGAGTCTTTAAAATTACTGATAGATATATAAAACCATTCATGTGCCTTCACCTAACTGTTTAAGCTTTTGGGAGAGATGGTTCATGACATGGTATCAAAGCCTCAATGACCAAGTGGTCTAGAGGTCGATCCTTGTTGCCCCCATTCTTCGAATAAAATGTTAAATTTCAGCACAAGCTAGGCGGGCCTACATATCGTACTACACACTTCAAGCACAAAGGGCTCTTGGGTTAGAGGGCGTGTTAGATATATAAAACCAATCATGTGCCTTGACCTAGCAGCTTTAATAGAATAAAGTGAGAGAAAAGAATATGAGGTTGAGTAGGAGAAGAAAACTTAGAAGAACCTATTGAGTTTATGGAGAGACCTTGACCATTTCCCATGAGAACTTGGTCTTGTCCTCCAATAGGATTGCTATGGCTGAGATTGTTGGAATCAGCTGTTATATGGTGGGATGCTCCTGAGTCAGGAAACCATGCTTGAGCATCAAAAGGTCTTTGCAACACTTCTTGAGTGTTTGGCACAAACTGAGGCTGCTGCATTACCATGTTTGCACTTGGCTGATACTGAGCAGGGGGGCAAAGGAATTTTGAGGAGGTTGCCCATAGCCCTGATTCTGTTGCCCATAGCTCTGAGGTGGAAACCCTGAATGCCGAAACTGATTCTGACTTGGTTGATCCACCTGACTGCGAGGTCTCTGAGGCTGCACGAAGGCTTGATCAAACCAATACCAGCAGCTGAAGGCGTCATGGCCATATTTGTGACACAACTGACAGTTTAGAACCTCCACTTCCACTTCCACGGCCACGGCCACCGCAGCCGCAACCCCAATTTCCTCTTCCACGATTTCCTCCTTGAAAACCACCGTGGTTTTGATTAAAATTTTGAGAGGAGGGTGAATCTTGAAGAGTCGTTGCTTGAGCAACATTAACAGTGACCGAGGGAGATGGTAATTTCTGACGAAACTTCTCAACTGAGCATCTTGCATGATGAGAAGAGCTTCGATATCGTCAATGGAGGGCTGACTAGCACAGATCATCATGATGAAGGTATTGTATTCTTCCGGGAGACCTTCAAGAACAGTGTCAATATGGTCTTGCTCAGTATCCGGATCTTCGAGAGCCTGAAGTGACTCAATTAGGGCTCTAATTCGCAGGAGACACTCAGAGATCATGCGATTTCCCTTCTTCGTGTTCTTGAGCTCCGATCTGAACTGGTGAACCTTCATGCGAAGATGTGCATGGAACTGTTTATGGATTTTCTCCCAAACCTGCCACGATTGTTTGCACCCGATGAATCAAGGCAAGATCGAAGGAGACAGAGAACCGAGGAGCCAGGTGAATAGCATTTGGTCCTGAACGATCCATAATTGGTAAGCTTCCGATTCGATTCCTACGCCACGATTTGCTTCCGACGTGAACTGAGGAGGAATCGTAGGATTCACAACATACCTATGAAGCTTAGGCGCGATAATCACTGCTTCGACTTGCTGCTTCCAGAGCAGAAAGTTTTGATCGTCCAGCTTAATCAACAGAGAAGGATTGAAGCTTCCCGGCGCTGGAGAATTCGCCGGAGCTCCAAAAGTGGTATTGAAGGGATTCAAAACAGATTCAGCCACTGAAGCGAAGATGAGAACGAAGACTAGGTCCAGAAAAAGTGGCTCATGACATCATAATAGAATAGAGTGTGAGAGAAAAGAGAGAACTAGAATTCATGAATTTCAGATTTTCATTTCATAATGAATTCAGTGTTACAATCAGACTTGTATAGTCTGTGTAGTCCTAGCTAGATTACAGTTGGCGGTTACCAACTGTCATAATTGAATGTGCTTAGTCAGCACATATCAGTTATGCAGGGTAGTTTACTAACTACACTAAGCTATACTCTATTAAGCTTTAACTTTTGGGAGAGATGGTCAAGACAATTACATTAAACTTCTCAAAAAGTTTAATTATAATGGCAAGCATTTAAGTGCTTCTTTATGATATTATTCAATACCACTATTTTTCAAAAGAAAAATAGGACTACAGTGCTTTCTTATGCCATATTTAAATTTTTAATATTTAAAAACTATGATTTATAGCGCAGACTGCAGAACACAAAATATTTTTCATATGTATATTACCATAGAAGTAAATAAATATCTGGCATTTGAACCTTCTGAAATGAGCTAAGCAACATGTTCTAAAAATACAAGGCCAACAGGCAAAAACTAACTGAAAATGCTAATTACCACAAAGGTTTTGCACAGAAACACACAAAATTGGACGAACAAGTAACTTATGTAACTAAGCCCGTCAGATGCGAAATTCTCACAATGACTAATGGTTTATAATTACATTACTTGTACTCTCAGTATGCCTTTCTGCGCAAATCATGTGCTAGATAGAAATTCTTAAAGTTAACCAGCCCAAACCAAAGTGTCATTTAATTTGTAGTTGTATTCTGTTAACCAGAATGAAAGCTTTTTAATATAACAGAAGAAGGACAACAATGAAATGAACCAATCCTAGAACAAGCAGAGAAGTATTTATAAGTATAAGCCAACCTTGACAGAATATAGATCAATCACAGTAGGTGTGTGTTCTATAGCCTCATCAATTTTAGAAAGAGCAATTTCATATTGGCCCCGCCTGTCATAATGCTGCACCAGAACGAATTCTTTTAAGTGAAAAAAGGGGAGGGGAAAAAATGAATCTAATAATCATTAAGAATAGCCACAAACCTGAGCCAATAAAAATAAAGTCCACAGAAGAGTTGAAGGGGGTTCGTTTTCAACCCTGTATAAAGGATAAATAATGGTTAGTTATACAGTAGAAGAAAAGAACTCCGAAGTACCAACTATAAGGCTCTTTTAGCCATTCATTTTTGTTGTGGGATAGGATTGTGTTTCTGACTTCTCTAAGTTCTCTTGGGTGCTGTGCTCATGAATGTTCCAAGGGAATTTCAATTATTGATATCCAAAGATAATGGGCAAGTTTGTTTCCATTGCAATTTTTTTCTCTTTCTTCATTCAAGACTTAACAAAGAGAGCTCCAAGATGACATATGCACCACATGAACATTTAATCAATTCATGTGCTATAACATAAAAGTTAGCAATTACAGTATATCTTACCTTCCAGGATATTGGCCTGACGTCTTAATTGAATGTTCCAACTCAAGAATAAGTTGTTCCAAAATGTCTGCCTGGACAACATTTAAGAAAAAGAAAAGGAAACAATCAGAACTATAGAAACAGAACTTTCTGCCACCATATTATACAATAACTTACTGTATAATATGAAGGCAGGCCCCAAACTCTTTCAATGATGGAAATGTAAATAATAAAACTGACCTTCCCAGGATGATTGTACAAAGAAGAAAGATCAGAGAAAAGAGATGGAACTCCCTAGAAACATCAACAAAAGTAATCTCAATAAATTTTGAAACAGCTAAACTAGGCATAAGGATATGAAAATGAATTTTGTATACCTTAGTTAGGAGAGGCCTAATATAACTATCTGCTGCTTCTCGAAATTTGTCACCTTGTAGAAAATCTAGTGGTATTCTCTGGCAAACAAAAGGATCCAATGAAGAATGAATTTCATTCAAAAATAATGTGCACCCGAAAGTACTGCTCATTTTGATAAGAAATATACCAGTGGAACACTAAGAATCTGTCTATATTATATAATATTCTAGAAGATGCACTTACAATAAAGAGGTCACCAAAACCAGGATTACTTCTTTATCATGCATTTTATAAAATGGTTATAGAAAGGACGAAAACATAAAATAACACTGACCACACTAAGATAATGGATATTTCAATCAAGTTTTCCCAACATTTTCTATCAGGAACAACACATTCCTACTTCACGAGTGATACAAAGACACAAACAATACATAACTCCTTTTACTTGTATAATACAGCAAAATCGCGATTAAGTGATAATTGCGATAAAAAATGAAGGCAAGAGATTAAACTGAAAGTATAATAATTACAACAATAGACTGCATTACCTTAACAGCAGAAGACCACTTATATTGCTGCCCAAGTGTTTTGTACAAGGAATCTAACCGATCTATTTCATCAGGAGAGAACTGGCCATTTTCTGAATACAACCCAACACATTTTTGGAGACCTTCATAGTATCTGAATGGTAACATGAATTATGAATTACTTATTTAGCTTCTACGAACTGTTAGCAATGTTTTCAAAACAATAAAATCCAGACGAACTACTCAGAAAGGGAGGTACAATACAATTATTACTAAAACAACCAAAATACTTAAGGCATTCATAATCGATAGTCAGTGATATCGTAGACAAAATCAAAATACAAGCTAGAAATTTATTAAACCACAGAGAGCCAAAGAAAACAAAATATAAGGCATATAATTTCTATTAAAAAAATAGAACAATATGTGCTTATCCTATTCTAACTTACAGCAAAACCCACCCTTCCACTGTAAGACATTAAGCAAACTGACAAATACTCACAATGCAAAGGTATGCAATAAAGTTTCCAGTAGCAAACTTAGACACATCAACAGAGTACTTACAGCAAAAACACCCTTCCACTGTAAGACATGAAGCAAACGACAAATACTCACAATACAAAGGTATGCAATAAAGTTTCCAGTAGCAAACTTAGACATATCAACAGAGAAAGAAAGTGGCCAAGATAAATATATTAAAACCAGAAGGCCATTTACAAACAAAGCTCAAAAACAAGAAAAATGAATATAACTATTTCAATTTACGAGGTATATGATATCTTCCAACAAAATATTCAGCGCCCTCTCTTCAACTATTTGAATGTCACACGCGAACTAGCCTGGGACTTTAAAGATAGATAACTGTATAGCAGAACATTCACTGGAACAAAGTATCTTATGAGTAGAAAGAACTCAAATGATCTGGTAATAATAGAGAAAAGCAGCTGCCTAACTTTTATGCTTTGAAGGATATCTCAGCCTCCCGTAGTTGTACATGCCTCTTTTCACTGCAACCAAATTTCTTTTTATATCCAAAACTAATTTTTAATTGAAGTCTTTGAACAAAAAATATCCCAGGAATTTTTTTTTAAATAAATGTTCCTGTAACTTTTTAAACTCAGTAAGACACATTGGCATCCAGATCCAGATACTATAACAACATAATAAACATATTTTTCAAAATAGGTCCAGAAGACTCACAGCACAGAGGATAAACAAAAAGCAATCAACATAGAAAGTTAGGACAAGTAAAACAAAATATATATGTATTTAGGTTACTGTGCATAAGAATATGGTATTGGGGGAGCAAAAGCAACTGTAATGATAATGTAAAGCATAAATAAGAGCAACCTTAGCCAAGATGCAACTAATTTCACCATCTGAAACACAATGAGTCATCAACACAGGATATTTATGTATGAGAACAGTTTTATTGAGAAACTAGAAGTGTGCGAAAGAAACCATCAAGACTAAAACCAAAAGGGGGAAAAAAAAGACTAACCAGAAAAGCATAAAAAGGAAGAACATCTAAAAGGACACTGTAACTGAGTCTGACTGGCCAAAAAAATTACCGATAATTATCAGGATTCATGGAAAGTAGTGTCCGATACAAA
This sequence comes from Echinosophora koreensis, assembly GCA_035048595.1. NCBI lineage: Eukaryota > Viridiplantae > Streptophyta > Magnoliopsida > Fabales > Fabaceae > Echinosophora > Echinosophora koreensis. The sequence goes on along the minus strand of JAPCYP010000002.1, from coordinate 1,393,124 downwards.
GTTTCGCCTTCTTCTAAGCGACCAAGCTTCACTAAAAGCGAAACTTCTTGTTCTTTATATGCAAGCTTATCAACCTAAAAGGACATAATCAGAAACAAGTTATCATATCATGCATGATAAGTTACATTATCAAATTACCCAGGTAAATAAAACATACATACAATTTTTGATTCTTTTTTGCGCAACTCCTCTAGAGCTCTCTCAAGAAATCTGCATTCCTCTAACAAAGAGATCTGGACAACAATATTAGCACCATCTCAGGAATAATTAATATCAGCAAAGCATTCAAACTATCAGAAAGATTGCATATTCTTGAACACCTATAAGTAGACATGACAGCAAAATGATTCTCATTCAACAAAATGTAATTTGACAACAGTCTGATATTTTCTGAAGTTATCAATTCTGGAATCAAACTACTGAAAAAATTTCCATTTGTTTTATAAAGACATAGTGGATACCAGCAATTGTCAGGCATTTAAAGCAGCATGCCATCGCATAAATGCAAAAGAGAATTTCATTTACATTAACCCCACAAAGGGTCTGATCATAATCTAAATATCTAATTGACACGAGCTTCAAATTACAATGAACTTCACTTAGGAATCAACCGGAAAATTAATAATGGGTATTACCATTGGCTCCACCTGCTGTTTCGGTTTCAGTGATTATCCCATTTTCCAGGCACATACTGCCTAGGAGATGTCACTACTCACTGATACCAAGAAACCTACTAGACGGTGACTAACATACTTTTTGGACTTACTTTTAAACAGGCCTTTTTTTAAACTAAGGTCAACTCAGTCAGAAGGTCAGTTATTAAATTGCCAGTTTGGCTGTCCAGCCAAAATAAATCACAAACCATCCATTTGGACTGGGTTTTATCCATGTCACCGGGTGTGACCAAAAATGGTCAGCATGTCTTGACAGACCGGTCAGGGAATGGATTAGCAGATCACCAATCCAGATATTACAATATCAGTTTCAAGCACAGCAGTTAAAGGTCACAGGATCCTCTCATACAGTATTTAAGTAAATATAAAATATTACAGGTCATATGCAAAAAACTGATATGTATCAGTAAAAACCAAGTAGCTAACTCAAACCGTGTACACAAAAAGCTAATTAATGCAAAAGTCACATCAATCACCAAATATGGGAATGAGCATTATGTATTAGAAACAGTTTGTAGCAATCTGACAGAGAAAAACCTTATATAGAAGCATTTCCCCATGCTCACACCGTTCATTTTCCGGAGGGTGATCATCTTCCAAAGTCCCTTCATATGCTTCCAATATTTCAACAGCTTTGGACGCACTATAACATATTCAAAAGGTTAGTCCTACAAACAACCAAAAGAACCAAATTATGGCAATAGAACACATGACCCTAGTCCTGGTCTTTGAGATCAGGATGCGCTTGATGTTGTGGGTCCCTCCCTCAATACCAGGTCCTTAGGGCCTCCAATTTAACCCAAAATTAAAGAATCTCTTCCAAATAACCACACAACTGTCAATTACATTTTTTTAAAGAAAAAAATAATTATTGGAAAGGAAAGAAGAAAGTACAATAGGGGCAAGCTGCCAATTAGATCTATTGTGTCAAGGACATCCATAACACAGAAGGAACATTGGCAAATGGAAAAATGCACTTCTAAGACCAACATGTTACAAACAATTCATATAAAGGCAGTTCATGCAGTCATCAATAGGAAAAACATTTAATCCAATATAAATATAAATTCAAATCATACTTAGAGTTCAAATGATGGGCAACAGAAAAGCCAATCCAGTTCATGCGATGATTTGGCTTCAGAGTCAAAAGTTGTTGTCTTGTCTCAACAAAGCCAGTTAAGTCTCGCATTTGAGCCTGAGGAGTAAATAACGTCATCACAAGAGTAAAACAAATATCATAAAATTTCACCGAACATATATTCGTATGCATGTATATTTCATAAAAAGTGGTACACTACACAATACAGTTGAACAGCAGAACATTAATTTGCTACAGTTCATGGTGAGGGCAAGATAATTTTGTATGAAAATTAGCTACACTAGTCTTTACAATAACCTATAATGTTCACTTCTTAGGAAAAGTATCGCGTTTCAACCTAGAAAAGCAGCCTTTTTGTTTACTCAAGGACAAGGTAACTTTCAATAGAGAATTGGCAGAAATATTATCAAATAGCAGATTGTTAAATGTATGCTCAAGCTTTCTCCCACATTTTCCTGATGTGCAAGACAAAAGTATGCGCTAGTGAATTTTGAACCAAGGTTGTCAAACTCGAGATCCTACCTAGGATCGTTTGGGGGAAGAAAGATCGTAACTCGTGGGATCGTAACACGGATCGTAAGATCCCACTAAAAAGAAAAAAATATATTAATATATATATATATATATATATAAAAATAACATAAATAAGAAGAATAATCATAAAACACAAAAATAACCTTAATATAAGAATGTCACAATCTCCATTCCATAAAACTAAAAACACCAAAATAAAACACTTCAACTCTCTATAACCAAAAAAGAAAAGACTTCAACTCTAAAGAACTGTAGGTGCAAGCAATGGAAGTCACACATTCAGGAACAAGTGATGCACACTCAGACCCACGCTCAATCACACACTCAGATAACAAGGAAGAACTCATACACTTAGTCTCGGTAAAGTAAAAAAAAGGAAGTCTCAACGGCTCTCTCTCGAAGTCTCAGTCTCGGTGAAGAAAGAAAAACAAGTCTCAGACTCTTCCTCCATGTCTCGGGCACTCTCGACAGTCAATATGTGAAGTGAAAGTGTGAAACAAAGAATAACTATGAGTGAAAAAGTGAATTTAGGGTTACTCTTACTATCTAACTTTGGGCAGAAAAGACACCGGGCCAGTAAAACCGGGTTAAAAACGGGTCGGGTCTGTTGTTAGGGCGAAAAATGGGATGAAAACCCGAAAATGGGTCGAAAATACCCTAATCACAGAATGCGGAGAAGAGCGCCGCTCCCACACGTTTCCACGACGATCCCGCCGCACCGGCCGCGCTTCATCAACGATCTGCCTCGTCAACAATCTGCCTCATTCTTGCAAGCAAAACGCGTAGCATCGTACGATCCTACGATCTGCCTCGCGAGTTTGACAACACTGTTTGGAACCCATGGTTCAACTATCCACATTGTTCTTACATGAGGGGGAGACAATTTAGACCAAAAGAATGATAGGTCACCTAAACATCTGTCAAAGGAAACAATACCACATTTGCTCTTACATTGTTAAATATAATAAATAAAAAATAAGGAAGGCTCTAAAACTTTTGCCCTATTTGGAGTTAGATATGTCATAGCAAGCAAGGGATACTTGGACAACTTTCAACTCTTCGGAAGACCAAACCTACATAAAAGTTAAAACTACTCGTTCTGGTCCAAAGAAAGAAAGTGCCCTTGACACATGAAAGGTGATAATCAGTCCAATAAAATAGATGATTAATCAAGTTGTAGAGTGCAAGTATATTCATGTACTTTCAAACTCAGTTTGCTAGTCAGGCTAAACTATAGTCCCTAAGGCCTAATATAGGGTTTATTTGTCACTAGGACTTCTTTGTTGGCATTTGTTAGTTTTAGTTCAGCTTCACTCCTCCAAATAACAAGTTTAGGGATTCTAATCATTCACCCACAATTATCTCCTTGCATCTCTGCTTTAGCAGATAATTAAGATTTAAAATGACTAGATGAACTTTAAAGATCAAGACAGTGCATAGCAGGGTATTTAGAGTACTTCATTATTATTTGCACATGTTTCTTGTTTAACTAGGGGTTATTCTTGGCACTTTCAGGTTTGTTTAAATTAGAATCTCAGATTTATGTGTTCAATGCCTTCTGCCATACATCTCTTGGAACTTCTCTGTGTAACCCATCTCCCAGTTGCTTTTTGTTTGGTCATATGTTGCATGACTTCTGAACAAAATGTAATCTAATTATTAAATGTGCAGACTGCAGATTAGAATCAAGAGATAGAACATCAAATAATTGTTGTGGCCAGATATCTTATGGAACAGTTTATGGAATTTTTTCTCTATGATTAATAGATAAAAAAGGGCATCCTCCCATGATAAGGCCTTTCTTTGGCACTTAAAAATTCCAAAGGGGAAGTAAGAAGACCAGAAAAAGACTAACATCCGAGTTAAATCCATTGATATAAATATATATTAAAATGCTTTCTGAGTTAAGCATATAGAGCCAAAAGGTATTTAGGATGATACCTGCAAGAGTGATAGGTCACGCAGGATTTCAATATTGTCAGGATCTATTTTCAGTGCATTCCGGTAGCACTTGATCGCCTCCCTGTACTCTCTGTCTGACCGATAAAGGAGACCAAAAACATGCCAGCATACATGACTTTTAAGGTCATTCTGCAACAGAACAAATATTAAGGTTTAATCATCTGCCAGACAAACAATAACTGTAAGATTGATAAATGGTGTAAAATCAAAGGCAACACACAGACCTTTAATCCCTGACGAACGAGTTCATATGCTTCAGACTTACGATCCATGCAATTTAATGTCAACCCCTTCATTGATAAAGTTTCTGTCATCCAGAAGGGGGAACAAACACATAAAATATATGACCAGAAAAGCCAAATATGCCTTGGCCATAAGGAAAAGCATAAAAAGAAAATACCCAAAAAAAAAAAAAGTATACCTCCATGGTCTGGAAATCTTTTCAAAATGGCATCGGCTGCTTTGAGGCCCTTTTTATATTGTTTGGTTTCATATGATTTCTGCAGCAACAAGTACAAGGACAAATAAAATCCGCATAACATTTATCCCCAACCTCAAAAAACAAATAGTACAAAGAAGCAAAAAATGAACTTAATTACAAAAAATAATCAAATTTAATTACATATAAGCTTGTAAGCAATAAATGGCTTCTTCGCGTAGAAAAAGCCAAATCTTGATAGAAAACTTATTAGAAGGATTCAAAGCAACGAATTCACTTAAAATACTTTCACATTTCTTGTTTTAATCCCTTAAAGAGGCACTACCTATTTCAAAAATTATGGTTTTCAGTATTCACCACAGGTCTAAATGATTAAGGGTGCATTTGGAAAAGCTTATAGAGAGCTTATTTGAACTTCTGAAAATAGCTTATGAAAATAAAATTATGCAAATAGTTTGTGAAAATAATTTATGATATTCATAAAATACTGCAATAAGCTTAAGGAAATAAGTCATTTTTAGCTTATTTAAACAAAAATTATCAAATACGCACTTAATTAAGTTATTTACCCAAACACTCCCTACCCTAAGTTAGGCAGTCTGCAAGCACACATTGATAAAAAGTTAAAAACAACAAACAACCACATCCACAATCGTGCTTATATCAATCCAAACTTCCCTCATCCTACAGTTGCAATTCAAAACTAAGAATATAGAAAATCCAATAAACTCCAACATTGAAGTACCAAATTTTCTACCTGCCCTAAAATAATTCCCTAAACTCAACGCAAGACCTTACAAAATCGCAATTTTCCTCACTTTCAACTTGCTCTCAGATTTTCAGCAAACCAAACAAACAGTAAGAAACTAAAACTCCAAAGTACCAAATTATCACAAATTACAAAGCGAAAATCCCAAACTGTGGTAAATTCATGTTTCCGCTAAAATCGGATTCTGAGTAACAAAACAAAGAGTAAGAAAGTAGAGAAGAGAATCTAGGGTTTTGAGATTGGGAAGCAATCGAGGGTGAATGAAGTTGGATCGAGGGAGCATGAAAGTAAATAGAAAAAAGGAGAAAAGAGAGAGAAGAAGAAGAAGAATGGAAGCTTACGACAATAAGCTTGAAGAGGTTGGACTCCTTGGGGGGAAGAGAAGCACCCATTGCTGTTGTTGTTGATGTTGCAGAAGAAAGAGAATGAACGGAGAGAGAGAGAACGAAGAAAGAGAGAGAAGGGTGGCGTTGGATGTGAGCTGCGTGCAAAGCAACCCTACTGTGAAGAAGAAGCAAGCAACGAAAGGATCGAGTTATTGTAGCTTGTAGGAATTTCTGTGTGACTCTCTGTAAGTCTCCCGGCTCAAACCATGAAATTACCATTTTACTTACATAAATAAATGTAATCGTGTATTATTGGCTAAATTACTCATTTAGTACGTCGTTTATTTTAAAAATATTTAATTTGGCCCCTCTATTTTAAAAATGTTCAAATTAATCCATCAATGGCTAAACATTATGCAATTTGATCTTTTTCGTTAAATTTGATCGTTAAATTTGACTCTCGCCGGAAAATACCGCCAGAATCTTGAAAATAGAGTGACCAAATTGAATATTTGGACCAAATTGACAAAGTTTTTCTAGATTCCGGCGATGTTTTCCGGCGAAAGTCAAACTTAACGGAAAGGACCAAAATGCTTAAAGTTTGGCCATTGATGGACCAATTTGAATATTTTTAAAATAGATGAACCAAATTGAATATTTTTAAAACAAATGAGGGACCAAAAGAGTAATTTAGTCTTGTATTATTCTATTCTATTCAAACCCGACTGATAATAATCTAATGAAATTACTTTGCATCAATTGGAGAAAAAATTTCAATAATTAATTATAATAGAATTAATTTTATATTTAGAAGTGTTTGTCGAAAAGCGATTTCAAGAGATTTTATTTCATTTGGCTTATGTAGAAAATTTATTTTTATACAGAAAATTACAAAAAAAAATGTAAAAAATATTTGTATAATTTAGTAATATTAGTTTGGATTAGTTTTGCAATGATGAAATGGAAAAAATGATATTGATTTCAAAATGATTTAACAATTTTTTTAAAAAGTTTCAAATTTCTAACTTCTTTGAAAATTGTTTTTTCTTATAAAAACAGTTGTTTTATAATTTAATCAGATTTTTTAAAAAAAAAATTTAATATATCAAATTTAATTCAATATGATTTTTTTTGAAAGAGAATTTAATTCAATATGATTTTCTTTCAAAATCAAACTTTTTTTTTATATATAAAATCAAATTTTTTCAAACATGATCTTATATTAATAATTATTTAAAAAATAACACATAAAATAAATTACAATTAATTAACAACATCAAACAACTGAGTTTAAATTATATATGATACAGATTTGCAAACTTCCAACAGATTGAGGAGATACCTGAGGGTAATGGACCCCAGCAAGCATGGTTGTTTATACCTTAGATTTAAAATCATATATAATATAATATATGATACCTTAAGTTTTATTACTTTATTATTCGAATTTTGATTTTCTCATAATTATAAAATTAAAGTGTGCTTGGGAAAGCTGAAAAAAAAAAAGATTATGCTGATAATCTCTTTTCAAATAATCGATTATTGTGATAATCGATTATAATCAGAATCTGTTTTTGTTTCGGTATGTTTGCTGAAAAGTAATTTTAAGATAATCTATTTGGTTTGAGTGATGTAAAAATAATCACTTTTATATAATAAATTATGAAAAAGGGTTTAAAGATATTTGTTTATAATATTTGTTTTTCTTTTAACATTAGATTTTTTTAATATCTTGTCCTAAAAAAAATTTCTATTTATAAAAAATTGAAAATCTCTTTCTTTTATCTTCTTTTTTTTTGTCAAAAAAAGAAGTCCAAGACCAGTGATTGAGTATGGCCACTCAGTCTCTTGCTTTCACTGCCTTCAACCTCACGTTCACGCTCTCCATTTATTTGTCTGCACTGCAAAACAAAACTGTGCATTGAGGATTTGGATAGTTGGGTTGGCATGGTGGTGCAGATTATGTTTGGTGAAGAAGGACCGTGAGGCTATTACGGGAAATGTTCTCAATAAGAAAAAAAAAATCCACAAACAGTTGGGTCCCTAGTTTGTTAGAAAACGGCTGAAGTGAGGTTAGAAAAGTTTGTTTAGAAAATAATTTGGGTACTCAAACATACCAATTTTTCACTAAACCACTTAATTGCTCAAAAACAGTTGAATGAGAAAGATTAAATCTTTCCCAAACAAGCTCTTAGTATATGAATCTACTCCTCTTTTAGTTTCTGTGTAGCTGTTTTTTTCTATGGGCTTAGACCCCGTTGTTATCCCAAAAAAAATGGCACATTAAATATTGACTCAATTCATGTGAATTATAGATTATCATCATCTTATAATTTTACTTGTTGCGAGGAAATTAAAAAAGTTTATTAAATGTGCTATTGGATTGATTTATTTTTTGGTCAAAACAATTTAGTGTCAATATTTTACTAAAAAGAACTCTTCAAAAATATAATTTTTCCTAAAAAATAATCTTGAAAGTAAACATGCACTTATATATTATTTTAGATCATTAAACAAAATGCCCAAAAGTGGTTAGTCACAGTAGCAATGTACTGTGCCCTTGGATGAGCTCTACTTGAAAGATCAAAGGTTCAAATCCTGTAATTGTCACTTTGGAAAAGACTTTACCTAACTATCACCCCAACCTGATGGTTAGTCTCACAGTTTTACGTATGAAGATGTCCACTCAAAAACCAAAAAGATATTTGAACGAGATAAAGCATGTTTAATCAAAATAAAAGAAATTGTTGATTTCATATAAAGTGCATCATAAAGATGTGTTTAGTTTTTTTTTTCCCCTCCTTACCTTTTAATGAGCTAAAAAAAATATTGACTATGAAAATCTACATCCAACAAAGGAATGTTAAAAGAGGGTCATTTAAATAAAATGTTAGGCATTCCTAATCATAGGTTGGCACACACTTATTACTATGACTGGGGAAGCATGTTATTGCAGCAACTATAATACAACTCGGATTGTCAGATATTTTTTCACTTAGGATGAAATTGACTCCCTCGTGCTCAAGAATGGCCTTCAGACTAAAATGTCAAATTACCCAAACTAGTATTCACTCGTGTTCAACTATATGTGGCTGTGTCTAAGGTTTAAAGCAAGAAATTTAGAAAGGATTGAAGTTTCTTAGACAACAAGAACAAGTGTGCGTTTAGTAAAAATATGGTTTTGAAGAAAATTTTCGAAAACGTTTAGCTAGACCCCGTTTTTTTTTTTAAACAAAAAGACATGCAAATACATCATAATAGAAATAGACATCCCAACTAGGTTGGCATCCCTAAACCTACCAATCATCTGCAGCACATCTAAATATTATTAAAAAGAAGAAAAAAAAAGAAGGAATAGAAATAAACCAAGGGGGACATAAGGTCAAAACCCTTGAGAAGCATTATTTAAATCTATAATTAGGAAGACTCATCCTATTTCTGAAACAATCTTCACTAATTATCCTAGGAATTGTATCCCACCAATGAAAACTATAAACAGAAAAACCAAGAGAAGCAATTTTGTCAGCACAACTATTGTCTTCTCTAAAAATATGGAAGACTCTACCGTTCATCCTTTTAGTAATACAATTAATCCACCTGATTCTTAATTACCAAGGAACAATTGATAAAGAATTAAAAGTCAAAACAACAAGCTGAGAGTCACACTCAAGCCAAAGTTGCATCCATCCTCTCTTGTTAACAATTTTCACCCAATATTCACAAATTACTTCTAATTTTTGCACAGCTTGTGATTTCTAACATTATAATTTTTTTCCCACAAACTACTGGATCGATTATCGTTTTGCATCATATACTGCTTTCCAATCCCTCATTTAACTACATGTATTGCCACTGTAATGTTCCTACATTTCATGTAAACTATATATTTATATTTCTAATGGAAGCAACCTATGCCATATCACACTCTCACAAAGGAATTATATCCTAAAAAAGATGACTGAAGCAGAATATGAAATGTACCATGACGTGATTCTAAAAAGATTGCAGCTGTTAACACGATACTCACTGACGCTGACCCATCATCCATCTAATCTTATCTTTCATAAAGTTTATTAATTATTTAGATACCAAAAGTCTAGAACCATTTATCTACTGTCTAATTCATCCCGGATTACTTTTGGCTTTGTTACCATGGTCATACCATGTGAAGATGTGAGCCCTGATTATACATTTGACTTCGTTCCCTTTGTCAAAATTCAAAATACTGTTTGAGGAGAATCTAACTGCATAAGGGTGTTTTTTGGTTTTCCGTTGAGAAGGACCCAAATGTATGTTTGTCCAAAAACCAAACACAACTTCATTGATAAAACATGTGTTTTCACTACCGATGTGAGGATCTCATTGATAAGTAATCTATAAGTAGTTAAGTATATCTGTAAGCACTTGGTCCTGATGAGACCTCGAAGCCCAACTCACCTAAACTTTAAAAAAAAAACATGTGTTCCAATGTTTACTTTCTATACCTTTTAAAGATATTAATATACTATACTAATATCTACATATCATTTATTCCATATATAATTGGGGTAGTATCTGAGTTTGGTCAGCTACAAGACTTCAACTATGAAGGACAAACTGAAAAAAAACTAGAGTAATTAATTGGCGGAAGAAATTAGATATCTAAAATTTATATCTTATTACTATGATGGCAACTCAATTAATTTAAGAGTTCTTGTACAGTATAAGTTTCTAAACCATTGTCCTATTTAGTGATAACATTGTTCAATGCACACTCTTTGGATATTTTGAAATGGAAGTGTTTAATTCTATATCTGATGATTGAGATGACACACAGATTATGGTTCTGCAACTAAACCCTTCAAAGGTACTATTACACTCCTCACCTGTTTGTCTTATTATATTTTTCTATAAATTATTAACTTTTCCAATTTTGGAACAGGCGAACTATTGGTTACATCATCGGATACCACCAAAATATTTATCAACCCAAATATGATTATCCCAGAGGCACAAAAGTGTGAGAATAGGTTTGTCTACAAACTGATTTTTCTTTCATATGCTTTTCAATTATTATAGTTTTTTTTTTGTTAAATCAATTATTATAGTTATTTATTAAAACAATTCTTACTAACTTATATCATCTCAAAATTTAGGATATCTCAGAAAAAGATGACTCCAACTAAATCTAATAGTCAGATATCATGCCCAAGTAGGACTTCTTAATTATAAGGATAATCTTGCAGACCCTACCCTTTGAACCATGATAGAAATCCGCCAAGAACAAGAGATTCTTAATTATGACTGACTTTATTCATACAAATAGTTCATTAGATAAAAATATAATTCCATGACTATTTTATATCATTTTATCATGGATTGCTTGAGTCATGTATTGTAAAACGGTTGTTTAAATCTTACCTTTATGTTAATTTAAGGCAGGAAGAGTAACTACTTTGGCAACTATTCACAAAATAGTTAAAACTGAGAATTGGTTTTATAAAACATGCAATGTTTGTTGGAAGATGGTATAGCCAAAGGATGATTTTTTTATGTTGTCCCAAATATAAAAAGACCCTATCTGTTATTATCCGATGGTATTTTACTAGATTGTATTATTAAATATTTTTTACTATTTCTATTACTTGGTTCAACTAATTGTTGCTGACCTTCCCTTATAAAATTGGTCTGATTCCTCTCCAACGGTGCAATGAAGTATTTTTTAATTAATACCGCATGCGGTAGTAGTTTTGCATATGAGAGCCACGAAGAAAAATTCTGCTGCTTAGATTCGAATACATTAATGATGGATCAAACCAAAACTACTTGCTTTACCCTTTTTGATAATGAAGCTGCTCAAATATTCAAGAAGACATCAAATGAATTACCTCAGGAGTTGATCAGGTTAGGATATTAAACAATTTTCCTCACTTTTCCTCACCTGTTCACGCTTATCAATTTCTTATCAACCACTTTTATTCTAATTACATCATTTACATGTACATACATACAATGGGATGGTTCTAGATGTCATTCATTAATATATTTTACTGTACAATTAACAACCATTTTTTCTCCATTGTTGCACATTCGGTTTATACTTTTGGTCTTTTAGAAAGTATATTTATGTCAGTTTACTAGTTAATAATAATTTATACATTTAGAGTGTGTTTGGGAAAGCTGGAAAAAAAGATTATGTTGATAATCTGTTTTCAAATAATCGATTATAATCAGAATCTGTTTTTGTTTGGATACGTTTGCTGAAAAGCGATTTTAAGATAATCTATTTCGTTTGGGTGATGCAAAAATAATTACTTTTATATAATAAATTACGAAAAAGGGTATGAAGGTATTTGTTATAATATTTGGTAGAAAAGAAAATAATATTTGGGTTTTTTTTTTAACATTAGAATTTTTTTTTTATAACTTGTCACCAAAATTTTTTCTACAGTATACTCAAATCCACGCACAAATGGCATCTGAGATTCACGCACAATTTTTTGTCCAGGATTGACACCATACATCCTCTCCTTCCATATTCCATTGACTTGGATCCAAGTCACGAAATGTGAAGGGGTTACTATTGGAAAAAGAAGAAAGTCTGAAGGATAATTCAAAAAATTTCAGCAAACAGTCCTTGGAGATAGATGGTTGCAAATCAGCTTATTTTGGTTAAAAAAACTTTTCTGAAAAAAAAAAGCTCATTGCCCAAACATAAAAATTTATTCACCAAACAGCTTGTTAGAACAAAAACAGCTGATTGGGAAAGAAATAATCTTTCCCAAACATGCTCATCGGGAGAAGCTTTAGTCATGTGTGATAATAACACTGACATAAGTTTGACCCTTGTGATCACACCTTACAAAAGAAAGAAAGAAAGAAATGAGTGGCTCACCCGATGAAGGTGCTAAGATTAGTTAAATGTTGACTCCTCAACTTTCATCTCTAAAACAACTGGTTCGAGTCAAAATTGAGAAGCAAGATTGTGTTTCTTTAATTCTTTTGGATTATGTTAAGCTAGAACTATTTGCATAAGTTTGTACTTAGGGTGTTTAGATATCAAAATGTGTTATATGTCATATTACTTATGTGGATGTTTAAGTTTGTATTTTGAATATTGTTGTGTTGTGCTGCAAAATTTTAGAGTATGCATGTCCATGATTGGCGCAGTTTTATAGCTTTTGTACTTTCTGACTATATATAGGTATGATAGTCATAATTATTTTGATGCCATATCTAACATATTTGTTAATATTTGTCAATGTCTGTGACAGTAGGCTGTTTAATCCATGTAAAATCCTTTGACTTAGGTAATGTCAGTTAATGCTATAAGGCTATGCCTAGAATCCCTTGAACTTGTAGCAGTAGCACCAATCAATTATTTTCTACATTCACATTACTGCTTCTGATCTGATCCGTGTTGCCAATATGGCATTATGTTCCTCTAGTAGAGTACATTTTCGCTCTAAGGCCATCTTTATCGGTGAACGTTTTGGGGTGCTTATGAGTTAAGAACCGGTGCTTGGAAAAAAACAATCGATGCAGGGGTGCATATTAAGCACCCTAAAAGTGGGGAGTGCTTGTACAAGCACCCGTATTGTTAAGGGGGAAGATGTCGTCATTGTCACTAGATTAGAGATCGTTTGCTATATAATCAGGGCAACTCCAACGCAGGTTCCTTAGAGCATCCACATCCCAGCACCCCATTTTGGGGTTCTTAAATGGGTTTCCACCATTACACATCACTCATTTTTACTTTTAATAACTTAAGCATTTCATTTCTCCATCCCAACAACTCTTAAAAAGTTCTTAAATGGACCCCACCTGTGACCCCACATTCTTACAATTACAAAATTATATTATTTTTTTAAATGGACCCCACTAGTAACTCCTAATATAAATATTAACTTTTTTATTAAATAAAAAATAGAAAATTAAAATTAAAAAATTTGTAATAAAAATGAGAACATATGATGATATTTAAAATTATGAAACTGCAAGCGATGAACTTACAAAATGAAGACATAAAATGATGAAATTACATAATTAACTGAAAATTCAATTTTGCTGATTATGACGCCCAAAACATTCCCAGATATGTTCCACAAGGTCCGCTTGCAGTTAGTGATGATTTTGCCTATCTTCACAAGTGTTCGCCTTTGTAAGTATGATGCAAGATGTTGATAGTTTTGCATGAAATTTAAGAAGGAATTGATATTAGCTTCGTCAGGATCCATTGTGTGAGATGAAAGTTTGAGCAAAAAAAAAAAGGATAAATTTTGAGAAACTATGAGAATATGATTGAGAAAATTTATATAGGTTTGGTTGTGTAAAAAGAATGGAAGTTCATCACATATTTATACATAGTAATTGGTACATTAAAAAATAAAAATAAGACCAAACGGTCATAATTTTAGCTGTTTCCCAATGGCTACTTCCCCACCCTAAAGTTTCAATTATTTGGAATTAAAAAAAAAAAATGTCACGGATCACCACAAGCACCGAGTGCTAGTGGAAGATTCGTGCTTGTTAAGCACTTTGGGAAGCACCTGTTCCATCGCAGGCAAATTTTAAGCACCGAGTGCTAAAGACTTAAGCACCTCAGATTTTGGTGCGATGCGGATGGCCTTATAGAATTCCTTAGGATAAGGAACCGTTCCTTATTCTTTTTTTCCATTGGACTTGATCTACATGGCGCTTGGAGTTCCTTAAATTTAAGCACCATTCTTTGTATAAGGAACGGTTCCTTAACATAAAAAAAATATTTTGTTGCAAATCTCAACCAAAAAATGCGTGGCATACAAAGAAAGAGGTAAAAAAAGGGAAAATCCTGCATATTACTTTTCACCATTTTTCAGCTTGACTCTTGTTACTAGTAACACATTATTACTGGTAAAGCAAGAATAATCCTAACATAAATACAAATAAATATAAATATATAATCAATACAAATATTCTCTTTTATTATCATATACAATAATGTTAAGAGAGATGAGAGAGGGTAGAGAGAGAAACTCTGTGAGGGAGAGATTAGGTCAATAGCATCCATTAGCAAAGAATTATCCAAGGTGAGGGATCACTTCCTACTACTTCACTAACTTCCCTGATTCGTGTGGTGAGAGTGAGCTTTGGAAAGTCTTCAACAAATGGGGAGGAGTTTGGGAGGTCTATATCCCAAAAAAGGTTGACAAATTTGGAAGGCGCTTTGGATTTATGAGGTTTCTCAATGATAAGAAACCGAGGCAGTTGGAGGAGAAGCTAGATGCTATATGGATAGGCACTTACAAATTGAGAATAAATGTTCCGAGGTTTGATTGAGGGTCAAAGAAGAATTTAGAGACTACAAATGTGAGCCCTATCAGAATGGTTCAGTCTCGTCCAACTAGAAAAGAGGTGTTTGGTGAAAATATTAATGGCAAGTTGGAGTGGAGTGGAAACAGAACTCTATATTGAAGAGGCAAGGTGGTATAAATGCTAAAGATGTTAATGTTTGGAAAGAAATCCAATTTAATGTTGCTCAAGAGAAGTTAGAGAGGATGAAAGGGTGTTATGTGGGGAAAACTCTGAACCCAGAAGGTGCTTTCTCCATGCAACAAGAATTTGATTCGGCATGCATTTTCGATGTCAAGGCTGCTCCAATGGGAGGAAACTATGTTCTGCTATCTGTGTTAGGTGAGAGTGACTTGTATAGCATTCTAAACAAGCATACCGAAACCATATCCAACTGGTTTGTGGAGCTCGAGCCTTGGTCCCCAGATAAGGTGTCTAACTATATGGGTCAAGTTCTCTGGGGTACCAATACATACATGGGATGAAGAGTTTTTTAGATCTATGGTATATACAGTTGGGATTTTTGTTATGGTAGATGAATCAACTAGGAGAAAGATGAGATATGATGTGGGTAGGGTTTTGATCAACACTTCCTGCTTAGAAACCATTAACAAAACTGTCACAGTAAAAATCAATGAGGGATTGTTCCGTGTAAGGATGATGGAGGAACCTTTTAGTGAGAGCTTCTCTTCATTTAATTCGGATTGGCAAAGGAAGATTGTGGAGGAAAGCTCGGAGGAGAGCTCCGATAATGATTCAGACCTCAACAGTGTAGAGGTTGTGCCTGAAACAGTGTTTTCGAAAAACTTCCGGGGTGATGACGTTGACCCAGTGTCACAAGACCAGATACTTTCGAATTTTGAAAATTTTTCAGAAATTCGAGGAGGAGGTTGCAGCTAGTTTTAGGGGGATGCAGAGCTTGCATGAAAATGGGAAATCTAGTGAGGCACCGTACGTTGAAGGGAAAGATGTGTCCAGTAATACTAAGTCACAGCTGGCAGCATTAAATGCATGTGGCAGGGATGATTCGACGGATCCAGCTTTGTGCACAGAGACTGATAAGAGAGGGGTAAGTGGAATTGGGCTGGATGCATTGAGCCCATATGCGGTGGAAGGGGTTCCTGGGCCAATGGAAATGGTGCAAGTGATATCAAGTAAGAAAGTGGCCTTGGCGTTGGAAAGTGAGCAGGACGCTGGACCGAAGTGCCAATGTGGGCTTGGCATTGCAAATGGGATTGGAGTTGCAAGTGGGCCAGCGACCAAACATATTGGCTCTGGCAGAAGAGGTCAAAAATTAGACAACAGGGATCTAGAATTTGGTGGACCGAGTGGTGTCAAGAATATGGGTGGGAAAAGGAAAAATGGAGGAATTAGAAAGCTGGAAAAAGTAAGAGCAGGGAGTGGTGTTGTAATTGCATCTATCTCTGAAGAGGACGAAATCGAGGACCCATCCAAAATGAGGGATTCGGTGGGTACGTCACAATACTGCGGTTCAAGGGCTCTAAGGAGAAAATCTAGAAGACTCCAAGCGAAGGCAGCCATTGACTTGCAATCTGCAATGAAATTTCCGAGGGGCACAAGCAAAAAGAAGGTGGCCATTTCAAAAGCGAAAAACAAGAGAAAGTCTAAGGATAAGGGCAAAAAAAAGCTAAAAAAGGAATGGAGGCACCCGTTGGAGCTGAATACAGAAGAAGGCATGGAGGATTCAAAAAAGTGATTTATTGGGGGAAAAGGTCACAGTTGGGGAGATCTGCCCTGATACAGAGGTTGTCCAGGTTAGTAGCAATTTTTTTTATAGCCATATTAGAAATAGGAATCGTCAAATCAATAAAACTGATTTGGAATTGGTGGCTAAGTTGATTCTGGAAATGGGAAGGGATATGGGCTTAGTTACTAATGGTGATGAGTCTACAATTGTTAAAAACCTGGTGGATATGGAAATTAGAGATAGAGATCAGTGTTACAGAAGCAATCCGTCAAGGGTGGGTATGGGTGCTGAAGAATTTATTTAATGCGGATATTGACATATAATGTTAGAGGTCTGGGAAGAAGAATAAAGAAAGGGGCTATTAGGAATCTTGTGAAAGAAGAGAAAGTTGATTTCTTTTGCATTCAGGAAACAAAACTTGAGAAAGCTGACTATCAGTTATGTAAATGTCTGTGGGGTGGGGAAAAGGTGGGGTGGGGTGGGCCTTCAAGGAGTCCATAGGTTCTGCTGGTGGGATGTTGTGTTTGTGGAACAAGGAATCGTTTGAGATGGATGACTGCTTCAATGGCACTGGTTTTCTGGGAGTCAAAGGCTACTGGGGGGGATAAGAGAATCCCTTGTTTTCTATTCAATATTTATTGTCCTTATGATCTTGCGGGTAAAAGGCAGATGTGGCAAGAACTACGCAGTCTAAGATTGAGCAACAACAATACTCTATGGTGTCTTGCAGGTGACTTTAACTCAGTTAGAAAGGCAGCTGAAAGGAAAGGAAGGTTGCCTTAGGTGGATTCTAGAGAAATGAGAGAATTTGATGACTTCATTAGGGACTTGGATCTTAATGATTTACCGATGATTGGAAGAAAGTTCACATGGTACAGGCCGGATGGCTCATCCATGAGTCGTTTGGATCGGTTTCTAATCTCAGATGAGTGGATGCACAAGTGGGATCAATTATCACAGTGGGGACTGTGAAGGACGGTTTCAGGTCATTGTCTGGTGGCCTTGAAAACAGTGGTTAAGAATTGGGGCCCTAAACCGTTTAGAGTTTTGAATTGCTGGTTCTTGCACAAAGATTTCCAACGATTTGTAACTGAAAAGTGGAGGGTTCTTAATGTGGTTGGCTGGAGCTCATTTGTGGTGAAGGAAAAACTAAAAAATTTGAAGAATTTCTTAAAGGAGTGGAATAAATCAACCTTTGGGGATATTGATGCTAACATAGAATCTGCTGTGAAAGAGATTCAAGAGGTGGATTAAAAAGTTGAGAAGGGTCTTTGCCAGATGTGGATGTCATGAGAAGAAGGGTAGCTATGGAATCGTTTTGGAAGCTTTCAAAAATGAAGGACTCTCTATCTTATCAGAAATCTAGAGTAAGATGGCTTAAGTATTGGGATTCGAACTCAAGATTTTTTCATGTGCATATGAGTAGAAGGGTCAAGGTTAACTCCATTAACGGCTTGCGGGTATGGAGCCATTGGATTGATGAAGTTAATGCAGTGAAGTCAGAAGTCTCTTCCTATTTCAAAGCTCAATTTAACGAAGGTAGTTGGTCTGGGCCACTGTTGGACGGAATTGTGTTTAAGAAAATTTCTGAACAAGACTGTAGTATGCTGATTTTGGTTTTCACAGAGAAGGAAATAGAAGAGGCGGTGAGGGATTGTGATGGCAACAAAAGTCCGGGCCCGGATGGCTACAACTTCATGTTCATTAAAAAGTTTTCGCCAGAATTAAAGAACGATTTCTGCAAATTGGTGGGAGAACTTCACATACATGGAAGGCTTGTAAGAGGTACAAATGCTTCTTTCATCACATTAATTCCAAAAAGGGAAAATCCTTCAAGGTTGGCAGAATTCAGGCCTATATCACTTGTCGGGTGCATATACAAGGTTTTGGCTAAATTATTAGCTGGAAGGTTAAGTAAAGTCATCAATTCTATCATCTCAGAGCAACAATCGGCTTTCATGCGGAATAGGAATATTCTTGATGGGGTGGTGGTAATTAATGAACTAGTTGATTATGCGAAGACGAAAGGTGAGCTGTGTATGTTGTTTAAGGTGGACTTTGAGAGGGCTTATGACTCAGTAAACTGGGGGTTTCTTGATTACATGTTTGCAAGAACGGGATTTGATGAACGTTGGAGAGGCTGGATTAAAGAATGCCTTGGATCGGCTACCGTATCAGTTCTTGTGAATGGAAACCCGACAGAGGAGTTTACCTGCTCCAGAGGGATCAGACAGGGGGATCCAATGGCGCCATTTTTGATCTTGATAGTAGCGGAAGGGTTAAGTGGTTTGGCGAGAACTGTAGTGGAAAAAGGAATGTTCAGGGGTTATACTGTGAAGGGTTCAGATTCTTCTATAGATTTGTCTCATATCCAATATGCCGACGACACTTTATTCACGGGAGAAGCATCGGTAAGAAATGCATTTGCATTAAAATGCATTCTCAGATCTTTTGAACTTTCGTCGGGTCTTAAGGTTAATTTCTATATGAGTTGTGTGGTGGGCATAAAGGCGAGTGATGAATTTACCACAAGGGCTGCAAACTTGTTAAATTGTAAGGTGGGCAGAATTCCATTTAAGTTCCTGGGCATTCCGGTGGGAGCTAATCCAAGGAAACTGACGACTTGGGACCCGATCATCCAGGCTGTGAGAAGGAGGCTACAAGGGTGGAGAAACAAAAATCTATCTTTTGGTGGGCGTATTATCTTGATCAATGCGGTTCTCTCCGCGCTGCCGGTATATTTCATATCTTTTTATAAAGCTCCAAAGAAGGTAATCCTCTCACTTATCAAAATTCAGCATAATTTTCTATGGGGGGTAGTGACGAGTGTAGGAAAATATCATGGGTCAAGTGGGAGTCCGTGTGTAGACCTAGGAATGAAGGGGGGTTGGGATAAAAGACCTTCAAAGCTTCAACTTGGCTTTGCTAGGCAAGTGGAGATGGAGGATGATTACTGAGAATGGTGTACTTTGGAGGAAGGTAGTTGGGGTGAGGTATGGTGAGAGTGCTAGTAGAGGTAGAATTATGGCTAGCCTAGAGTTGGTGAGACATGGGTCATTGTGGTGGAAAGACATAGCAAATTTAGAAGGTGGTGGAAGTCCTAGAGAAGGGTGGTTCTCGGAGTGTGTAGCTAGAAGTGTAGGGTGTGGGAGTGAGGTTTTATTTTGGAAGGAGGATTGGACAGGTCACGGCTGTTTGGAAATCATGTTCAGCAGGCTATTTCAAGTGTCATCTTGTAAGGATGCTCGTATTTCCGAAATGGGCAATTGGATTGGAGATGTTTGGAGGTGGAATTTGACCTGGAGAAGAAACTCATTTGTTTGGGAAGTGATTTACTTAATAGCTTACTTTCTTACCTTCCTAATCTTGAGGTACGACAAAACTCACTTGATGGATGGTTATGGAGAGCTGATAAAACAGGGACATACACTGTTAGATCAGCTTATGAGGCTATTCTATCAAACTCTAACACAGTGGCAGGCAGTATATATAAATCATTTTGGAACAACATTGTACCTTTGAAGGTAAATGCTTTCTGCGGGAGGGTTACCTTATACAGGGTACCTACTATGGACAACCTTGTGGCACGTGGTGTTGTGCTTAATGGATTAACTACTGGCTGCCGGTTTTGTAATAAGTCACAGGAGGATATTAACCACTTACTAATCTCTTGTAATTTTTCGTATTTTATCTGGATGAATATGTATAATTGGTTGGGTGTGGAAGTCGTGTTACCATTAGATTTGAAGGAACTTTTTAATCAACATGTAGGTCTGTTAAATAAGAAGATCCTAAAAAAGTTGTGGATGCTGTTTTGGTACTCCATCATCTAGTCCTTTTGGCTTCACTGGAATGAGATTATCTTCAAGCAGGCGAGGGTTGACTTCGATAAAGTATTTGATCTTGTAAGGTTTAGAGCTTGGAGTTGGTGCTCGGTGTCGAATCCGGGTGTATATTTGCCATTTGTAGATTGGTGTTTTAACCCAATTTTATGTTTGAAAGCTTGTTATAGGAAGTAAATTTATTGTGCTTCTCTATTGATGTAAACAGACTTGATGTAATGGGTTGGAGTACCTCTTGTGCTCTGCTTGTTATAATATTTGTTTGGTTATCCAAAAAAAAAAAATTATCATATACAATAAAGTAAACATCACCCCTTAAATATGATCATATTGTAACAATTATATGCTGATAACTTTTAAATTATGACAGTAGCTTAATTAGCTTCTACTACTTTTTAAACAATCAATATAGAATAACGTGAATTGAGCAGAAAAAAAATATAGAATAACGTAAATTAGTATAATTAGCATATTATGTATGAAACTATGAAAGCTAACGGATGAAATTATTTTGTTGCTAAATATAGGTACAACCTAGGAGTTTATTTGGCTTCATGCATATATGTAGAGTATAGACTTTAGGGTGTATTTGGTCCAAATGAGGGGAGGGATTTTAATGGAAGTGAGTCGAGGGGAAGGGAGGGGAATTAAATATTGTGTTTGGTTGAGAGGAGGGGAGGGGAGGGGAGGGATTTTAATGGAGGGATGACAAATAATACTTTTCATGTTTGGTTCAGGATGAGAGAGAGATTTTAAAACTAACTTACTTTAAACACTTATAAATTTAGAATTCAAAACATATATGTGAGGATATTTTAAGGATTCTATTCAAAATATTATAAATCCCCTTCCCTCCCCCTCCAAAAAATAAAATAAAATAAATTGAACCAAACAGAAAATACTTACAATATTCTCTCCCTTCTGTTCCCCTCCAACCAAACAGTATGTTAGTGTTTTACTGATTTATTTTCTGTCAGTTTACCCTTCGCATATAGGGTTAAATAAAACTGATTTTTGTAGGTTTAGCAAATGTGTCGCGTGTGTATGTAATTTAAGTTGGGCAGGGCACCAGACCTGAGATTTTGGGTATCCTGTGATGAAGGATTGAAGATCAAGATTCAAGAACATGCAGCAATGAAGGAATTATGGATTGAGCGTGTTGTGTCTGCAAGATGTGTGCTGTAATATCCCTGGCTGCTCTATGGATTGACCATTGTCCCCACAAACCAAAACGGGTCTTTTCAGTGTGCTTTATCCTCACTCACATGCTTCCTGAGAAAACTTCCCAGGAGGTCACCCATCCCAAAATTGCCCCAAGTCAAGCACGCTTAAATGTGGAGTTCTTAAGTGATGGGCTCCCGAAAAGAAGATGCATCTTGTTGGTATAGGTAGTACAAATCAATTCATATAAGCCATCCTCAAC
This sequence comes from Echinosophora koreensis, assembly GCA_035048595.1. Lineage (NCBI taxonomy): Eukaryota > Viridiplantae > Streptophyta > Magnoliopsida > Fabales > Fabaceae > Echinosophora > Echinosophora koreensis. Next base: position 1,371,039 of record JAPCYP010000002.1, on the reverse strand, counting down.
TGTATAGTCCTATACCTACACAGTCTCAGGATCCCTCTCATTCGGGTGTGTAATCGGTTCATTCATGTGTCCCTCCGCCTAGAAGCCTGCCAGGAACCGCTCCTTGTACGTGCCTTCTTGCATCGGCGACCACTCCCCACCTTCGTCAGCCCCGGGTGTCACATGCCCACCAGCTTCCGGTTGGTTCATCCCTGAACCACACCGTACTGGGAGAGGTGCCGCTCTGATACCATATGCAACATCCCTGGCTGCTCTATGGATTGACGACTGTCCCTACAAACCAACACGGGTCTTTTCAGCGTGCTTTGTCCTCACTCACTCGCTTCCTGGGAAAACTTCCCAGGAGGTCACTCATCCCAAAATTGCTCCAAGTCAAGCACGCTTAACTGTGGAGTTCTTAAGTGACGGACTCCCGAAAAGAAGATGCATCTTGTTGGTATAGGTAGTACAAATCAATTCATATAAGCCATCCTCAACTGTATAGTCCTATACCTACACAGTCTCAGGATCCTTTCATTCGGGTGTGTAATCGGTTCATTCATGTGTCCCTCCGCCTTCTTGCACCGACAACCACTCCCCGCCCTCGTCAGTCCTGGGTGTCACATATGCTAAGTCCGTTTGATTGAGAGACAAATAGTCAAAGAGAGAGAAAGAGAGGAGGAAAGAAAGGGGGGAAGATGAAAAGTCTAAATCAAACAGGAGTGTAACTAATTCTAGAAAATATATTAATTTAAAGAGATATTCTAATATACACTTGTAATATTATCTTCTTTCAATATAATTCTTAGGAACAGTTATTTTTTATTACTAAAAAGTTAATTTATTTTATTTTATTGGCTTAATGAACTTTTTTATCCTAAAAATATAATCACTTTTGGTTTTCCTCCCTGCGTTTTTTGTTTCTTTGCACTCGGTCCTTTTAACTTTTTAAATTTTGCAATTGGTCCCTGCCGTCAGCAGTTAACGGTCAGACTTAACGGCAAGGACCAATTACAAAATTTTAAAAGTTAAAAGGAGCGAATGTAAAGAAAAAAAATGCAGGGACCAAATAAAAAAGGACCATATTGTCAGGGACCAAAAAGATATTAGTTAAAAAAGGCTTAATATATGAAATGATTAGGGAACAAAACACTTACATCAAACAAACCACTGACTGAGAATGACCAACGCTGCATATTATCTCATGTGCGTGTGTTATGTCTAGCAACTTAGAATGCGATAGTGAAAAACTGTAATGCAGAGAAACTAAATTGAGAGAGTAGAATGTGAGAGGGAGAAACTGTAATACACAATATGAGAGGATGTGAAAAAATTGGATGAATGAAAGGAACCTGCCTTAAGAGAATACTTCTTGCGGTTTTCTTGCCCACGTTTAAGAATAACTTTCTAAAGGCAGATTCCTTTCCTTATCCACTTTTTCACATCCCCTCATGTTCTATATTATAGTTTCTCCCTCTCACATTCTACTCTCTCAAATTAGTTTCTCCGCATTGCAATTTCTCTCTATTGCATTCTAAGTTGCAGAGACACAACACACACACACGTGAGATAATATGCAGCGTTGGCCATTTTCAATTAGTGTTTTGTTTGCTGTAAGTGTTTTGTTCCCTAATTATTTCATATATTAAGCCTTTTTATAACAAATATCTTTCTGGTCCCTAGAAATATGGTCATCTTGGTTTTGTTCCCTGCATTATTTTTTCTTTGCATTCGGTCCATTTAGCTTTTTAAATTTTGCAATTGGTCACTGCTGTTAGCAGTTAACGGCCAGACTTGATGGCAAGGACCAATTGCAAAATTTCAAAACCAATTATAAAATTTAAAAAGTTAAAAGGACCAAATGCAAAGGAAAAAAATGCAGGGACTAAAACCAAAAGTGACTATATTTTTAGGGACCAAAATGTTCATTAAGCCTATTTTATTTTCATATTTATATATACTAATTAAATTTTTACATATTATCTGTTGTTCCCCTCAATGGGGCCGCCTGTGTGATCGCACACCCCAAGCATGCTCAGGGGCCAGGGCCACCACTGAAGTTGGGTGCACTCTGAGTCTCTGACAAGTTTTTGTGAGAATTTACTATGAATAACTTCCCATTGCTAACGCAATCCTCACAGCAAAAAAATTATTCCAGACACCCTAGTGTCTTTGGGGCAAGGTAGTGGCAAGCCTCCTATTTTGGATGTAGTTATCTTATTTTATATTCAAAATAACTTATAATAAAGTACAAACAACTTTTGGAGTTGGCCTCCTTATATAAAGTATATAAGTTATGGAGCAAAATCTCCTCCACCCTCAAATTTAGGGTTTCGACCTCTTGAAGAAAATTGGGAATAAAATTTATTTTTACACATGCTCTTGAATGAAGATACTAGGGATCATAACTAGTTCATAGCAATTGGAATCATATGAAAATGATTTTTCTATGATTTTCTAGGAATTTTCAAAGTTCTAGATTTAAGAATTTCAAATGATGATCGTGGCCTTGAATCAAGAAAATGAATGAAGAACATATAGTTTATTGTTTATTGATGATGAGAAGTAAGGTATACCTCTTGGATTTAGAAAAATAGCAAGAGATCTACTAGTTGCTTCACAAATTTTGGTTATGGAAACTTAGAGAAATTGAGAGAAGGTGTGAGGAAGAAGATGTAGTTGATGAAATGAGAGTGAGAGGGCCTCATTTGATGGCTTGGGCCGTGGGAATGGAGGGGTAAAGGGGTCGAAATTGATTTTCATTTGAGGACAAATGTGTAATTTCTCTATGGGGCAATTTTGACATTTAATTAAGACTTAAGGACATTTTGGTAACTTCAAGTATAAAGGAATCATGGCAAACATGCATGTGGTGGAGAATTTGTAGGTGATGTGGCTGATTTTGAACCACAAAAATAGGAAGGAGAAGCCAATTTGAATTTGTCTTTCCTTAGCCATGGTTAATATTTAACTAGAATAGGTTAAGTTAGGGGTATTTTGGTCTTTTCACACTTAAACCCATCATTACATAAATTAAATGCTAGGTGAGTCACCCCTATGACTCACCACCCTAGGTGGCAAGATGTCTCCTTATCCGATATCGGGTTTTGTCTCTGCATGTTAGTTCTCGACTCCGTCGATTACCCGATTTAGGTTTTACGCCCGAATCAAGTATAACCTATTTATTTTGAAAATTTTCAAAATAATCACTATCGTTAGAAAAACGATACAAACACTAATCGTTTCGATCACGAGTCAATATTAGGTCTTCTGATCAGTAAAATCTTACTGTCAATGAGAATGTAGACCGGGTTCCGTCTGAGTTTTCAATCCAAAATTTAACCGTAACTCTCTACAATAAAGTAGAGTATAAATATGACTTTGATTTATCCAAAATCATTTTCTAAGTTTCAGATAAAAATATAAACGTTTATTTATATTTATACCGATATTAGAAAGCAGAAAAATCGGGGTGTTACACTTGTCATGTAACAAATGAGTTAAACTCTGTTTTCTCTTTGTCTCTGCATGTATAGTAACTTAATAAGTCCATTTTTGTAAAATTGCATGTTTCTCAAGTCATGCAACCTCAATATTTAGCTTTTGACAAAACTTGAATATATAGAAATTATGTAAAGGACCAAATGACTATAGAGAATTCAAAATAAAGATTGAAAAGCATATGTTCTTTCTCATAAGTTAAGTTAACAAATAAATAGCGAAAAAATTCCAGCACTCCTTAATTTTTACCTATGAATAAATAAAGGAAAATTCCAGCACATTACAGAACAATAAAACTCAGGTTCATCCTTGGGTGTAACCTTTTGCTTTAGAGCAATCATGGGAGGAGTGCCAACCTGATCACCCATCTAGAAAAAAACAAAATTAACTCGTTAGTGAATGGTAAATGCTTAAGCCTAGCTGAAACATATGCAAGATTTTGTAAAATTAGAATAAAATACAAGCTATTGAATCAACTATACTACCCTTATCAAAGAAGACACAACATAGCAAAGGCGCCAAAAGCAATCTATACTTCACCAAAAAAGGATTGCAGTATGCAATGACCTATATTTATCTTTCAAAATCCTTTATATGTTAACCTCCTCCCCAGGAGTGACAACAAAAGTGGAACTTTTAGTAACATATACTATTAAGGATTTGGTTACCAACTTTTTTTAACACCTTATTATTATAAATTACAACTTTTAATAACTTTATGGTACTACACACCTCACTTAACTTATAATAGTAGCATTCCCTCTTGTTAAGGAAAAGTAGTATTCCCTCTGTGTAATACCCCCGAAATGAGTAAGGCATGACCTATCCCTCAACAAAAATTGAGCAACCAAATCATCAAAGCAAAAAAAAAATTAAAATTGAAAACAAATTGACAAATAATTTATTCCTAAGCTACCGAGAAACACCATCCTATAAGAAAATAATAATCAAATCAACAAATCAATAAAGCAAAAAAATGAGTATAATAATGGTCACAAACATTAAAAAAACACTTAATTCTCATAATGAAGTGCTCTTTCATTGTGTAAAAATTGTTGTCGTGCACAATGTTTTGTCAGATGCTCCTATAAATGGTTTTAAATATAGTTAACGGCTTAAATTGAGAAAAGAAGAAATCTCTCATAGTTATCCCATACCATAAAAAAATAAACTTCAAGGCAATAGCATTATGCATCCGTAGTTTGTTTTTAAAAATGGATTTAATTTGTATACACTGACAGTGTAAAGTTTTTTTACACTGTCAACCAATTAGAAATTGACACACTATTTTAAATCTTTGATTCTTATCCTAACTACCTTAAAAGTCATCAATTCTATGATATCTGATTGGTTGTCAGTGTAAAAATCTTTACCCTGACAGTGCATAGAAATTAAACTCTTTAAAAAAACCCTACATTATGATCCTAACTAATGTTGTATGTAAATCTCTAAAATATCTCTTAGCAGATTACATAAAAAGTCAACAATTATAACCAATGAAACTGAGAATAAAAGAGAACAAACTATTGAAGTATGCAGGAAACAAACTGAGAATTGGAAATGGAAAATAAGCCGTGCATCCAATCATCAAATACCTATACTTGACTATAATAAAAAAATGGAAGAGATATACAAAACTAAAGCATTATGTGGGTTTTTGTGTTTGAATTAATTGGTGTATTTGCTATCACTTATACATGAAGACTATATTTGAAGCCAAAAAAAAAAAAAAAAACAACAACAACAACAAATAATTGAGGAATAAAAATTAGTACGATCAAATTAAATGAGCAGGTGTATGAATACTTACCCCTTGCTTCTGATTGCATTTGCTAAATATGAGTCTAGATGTAGTCAAATGGCAAAGTGCAAACTAATGAGATAAATGCTGTAAGAATACATGCAACTATATATGAGCAATGTAAAGCTTTAAGATAAAATATGACAAACACATAAACAATGATTAACTTGTAATTGTAATAACTTGTGTTGCGAATCCCATATCTGATGCATAGGTGAAACAAAAAAAAAGGTTTTATTGATTCATCACGGTATGCACCATGAGAACCACAACTAAGTTTCGCGAAGTAAACTTAATATTTTTTTTAAAAAAAAAAACACAATAGTAATTTTAGTTGTTAGTGTTACTAATCGATGAGGTCGTAGAGTAAATGGATAAATAACAGGCCATAGTTTTTTTTTTTTCTGAAGTAGACCCTGAATTCATATTCTCATTGAACAAAGCAAAAACGTAAATATTCAAATCAGATTTTGGTCTCATTGGCATCCCTAACCCTTTCTTAGTCCCCTGTGAAACCAACTTGTTCCATCCTCAAAGAGGGAATGGATTTACACCCTAGAAACCACACCCACTCCACTCTTTACAAATCCATAAGCAGCTCCATTTCCAGTCAACTCTGCAGCTTTATGTCCAATACATATAAATCAACTTTGTGAGAATCTTCCCCAAAACATTGCACCTCTCCCTGCAGCAACACCAACTCATGCACATGTGTTCATTAATGTTGTTCTACAGTGATAGCTCCCTTTTGTTAAGTTTATAGACCTATCCTTTACTGTGTAAACAATAAAGCCTTTTTTTATAAATAAAATACCATAAATTACCGCAAATGGACTTGTATTTTGATTTAAAAGAAAAAGGAAAATGATGCCCAAACAAATATGAGTCCAACACGTGTAAATGAACAGTGAATATGGATTCCCCTTTATTCAATGTATTAATTTTCAGCAAGCAAACCAACTCATTTAGTAAAAGATATACTTTTTTGAAACCATAGTTGAACACTTCGACTATAAAGTATAAACATTGAACTATATATTGTAATGGATCACGGGTAGTGTGTTGTAATTAGAAGTATATGACCTCCTTTCAAAATTATTGAGGTACAAGTATATTTAGAAATTTAGTGAAAAAATATAAGTTGTTTTTAAATAATTTAATCTACAATTAATTCAGACAATGAATTTATCTATATTAACTATATTAATTTCAAAATATTAACAAATTACAAATCAATTATTTAAAATACTAAGCAAAAAAAAGTAAAAAAGATAGACAAATAAGTGAACATTTTTTAAAATACTTACAAATAACTGCGACTTAAAAATATCATTTTAATTGGTATACACTGGCAGAGTAAAAAAATTCACGATATCAACCAATCACAAATCATGATATGGGTGAATTTTATAATAGTTAAGATAAGAGTCAATCATTTTTAATGATATGACAATTTATAATTGGTTGTCAATGTAAAAAAATTCTTCTTATACTAACGATGCATACAAATTAAATCCTAAAAATATTATGATGATTCATGATTAATATGTACCAGGTGAAGAGTTTTTTTTTTTTTTGGACAGAAATCAAACTACTTCATTTCAATGGAAATAATATCACCAATAAAAGGGGGAATAGATGAAAAAACATGGAAAGAAGGAAAACAATGGTGGTTTCGTTGATATTAGGAGGAAACGCACCATCATCCAACCAATAACAACATGCATTAAAAATCTCATTACCTGCTAGATCCCAAAATCTCTGGTAAAAAGATGGATTGATGCCATCAGGACCAGGGGCAGAGTCCGAATTCATAGACATAAGAGCTGCCCTAAATTCACCAATCACAAAGGGAGCTAAAAGAATGGAATTATCATCTTCATCAATGCTCGAATCAATAAGAGAAGTCACAATAGAGGGATCATAATTTTCCGCAGTGAATAAATTAGCAAAGTAAGCACAAGCCACCATATAAAGGTCATCTGGTTAGAAGCAGTATTACCCTGATCATCAATAAGCTTTAGGATAGTGTTCTTTTTCTTCCTAAAAGAGCCCATAGCATGAAAAAGACGGGTATTTTGATCCCCATCCCTTAACCAATGCACTTTAGACCGCTGCTTCCAGAACTTTTCCTATTGGACTAGTAACCCTGACATCTTATCCCTCAACAAATTAAACTCAAACGGAATAAATATCATGAAGACCGCGGAGCACATCAAATCTCTACTTACATTTATCAATATCCCTATTAAACTGGGACCGCTAGTTTCTTCCCCAGTAGCTAAGAACCTCCACAAAAGTCTCAAGTTTGGAAATTAGATTATCACTGCTAGGTTTATTCCAACTATTCATCACAACAATATCCAAATCGGGTTCAAGAAGCCATGAATTCTCAAATTTGAATCTACGAACAAACCTCACCTGCTCCTCATCAAAAAGAGAAAGAAGGATAGGCGAGTAGTCAGAGATAGAAGCAACCCGGTTGAAGAGGCAAGCATCCGGGAAAATATTGAGCCAATCCGCTGTAACCATAGCACGATCCAATCGTTCCTCCACTGCTCCACCAGAACCTATCCCATTCTACCAGGTGAAAGGATAACCTTCTAACTGAACATAAAAAAGATTGCATTCTAAAATAACATCAGGAAAGCCTGATAGAAGCCAAGAGGGATGCTCAACACGCCCACATTTATCCTCATTAGATAGAAGATCATTAAAATCACCAATGATGCACCAGGGAATAGAGGACATACCATAGAGATTTCTAATCATATTCCAAGCTTCCCTCCTTCTACCTCTATCTGGAATCCCATAATAGCCAGTCAACCTCAAATTGCCCCTTTCCGAGTCAACAACTTCAAGATTAATAAAGTTTTTGGAATAATTAAGAACATAACAATTGCAATAATTCCTCCAAAGAACAGGAATACCACCACTTCTCACCTTTCTATCAACTGCAAAAGAGGATTCAAAACCAACCACTCTACAAATTTCCTCAATTTTTCTGAAATTAACTAAAGTTTCAAACACAAATAAAATATCCGGTTTATTATCCCGCATTAGGTCTTTCAAGGCAGGAACTGCAAGCAGGTTACCCAGGCCTCAACAGTTCCAACTTAAAATTTTCATGGTTTCTGGTAGGCCTGGGAACCAGAATCTGCCAATAAAAAAAATATTGCTGAGTTAACAACATCTTCTCACAGAGGAGAGAAAAGCCATTGCAATTTAAAAAAACCACCCCAAAGAAAAGCCACACAAATGCAGGTTCGTCCAAATGCAGGCACACCGAGAAAACATATTCAAAACCAAGTCTGGAGAAGGGATTCATATTCCCTTTACTCTGTTGAGAGAATACAGTAAGAGGGTTGACGTGAGAGGACATTGCTGCGTATTCCAATTTCTGACATAGGGTGATGAGGAGAATGGAGAGTGATGACTGTGCTGCTGCGATTTTGACATATATGAAAAACAATATTGTCATAATTATTCTCAATGATCCAATTCCAACAAGTGACATTTCAGCTCATCCTTTTTTTAGTAATGATTTTTCCCAAAATTTTATCATTAGTGAAAAATTTATTAATTTTCCGTAATTTTTATTATTATTAATAGTAACCTTTATTGTTAACTTTCAGCTCCTATTATTTAATTATTAATTCTAATATTTCATTTTTATCTTATTATTGTTTCAAAAAGTAGATTATCTTGCTGAGATTATCTCCTATTGTTTTATGAGTTTAATTGATATGCAATGTTAGTGTAATTTTTTATATACTGTCAACTAATCAGAAATCATGATATCAGTTAATTTTAACTTATTTAGGATAAGAGCCAAATATTTCTAATGCTTTGTCAATTTCTGATTAGCTGATTGTGTAAAAAACTTTACACTGACAATGCATATATTAAATCTATATTTTATTTATTAGGATTAAAGTAGTATGCATCGTCAGTGTAAAAAGTTTTACTATTGTTTGAATGTGTGTTTTTATTTTAATAACTAAGAGAGAGAAATAACAATGATGTTGATTTGTCAAAATATTATTTGATGCCTGTGTAAAAATCATTTATACTGACAGTGCATAGAAATTAAACTCAAAATGGTTTAAAATGTATACATTGTCAGTGTAAAAAGTTTTACATTGACTTCCAATAACATTTTGATATGTGTGCTTTTATTTTAATAATTAAGATAGAGAAATATAAATAATATTGATTTCTCAAGATATTATTGGATATTAGTGTAAAAATCTCTAACATTGACATTGAATAGAAATTAAAATCCCTTAAAATATGAGTTTAACTGTGATAACAATGATTTGGGTGACTTTTTTGATAGTTAAGTGGGCTCCACCAAGTAAAATGAAGAAGCAATAAAGAATGACAAAAAATCTAGAAGGTGACAAGTGGATCTACAGTAACATCTCCGATGAACAATAGTAATAGTATATAGATATAGATATAGATATAAAAGATAGAAGATATAGATTGTTGCGGTATTATTAGTTGTAAAAAATAAATTATTTTAATAATGAATTATATGAATAATATTTTTTGATAGAATTATATATATATTGATAATCGTTTTAATCGAATATAATAGAGTTATTCATTTTTACGTATGAATAATTTTTGTAAAAAGTGATTTTAAAATAATTTATTTTGTTTGAGTTATGTGAAAAGTTCACTTTTACATAGTAAATTATAAAAGAAAGTATAAAGTTGTTTGTAATAATTAATTTTATATAGGTGGAATTAAAAAAATGTAACTAATAATTTCAAAATAATTTAATAATTTTTTAAAATAAGCTTGAAACTTATAACTTATCTAAAATTTATTTTTATATAAATTATTTTTCATAATGTAATTAAATTTGAAAATATGTTAAATTAAAAACATCTTTAGATAGGGATTGTTGGATTGTTTAGGTTAGATTATTTTCTAATCTGAAGACTCCTCCTCGTATACCCCCAATCTCCATTACTTGCCTTTTCTGCTCACGTTGCTGCATAAGAAAAAGAGTTTATTAACCGCATATTATTTATTTTTATATTGTAAGTAAAATAATTACTTCGATTTTATATTTTATTTTTGTATCAATTACATTAAAAAATTGACATTTAAATCACCTTAGTATACCAACATGTGGTTGGTCCAAGTGGTAACGAGCTTGGGCCCCTCAAGCAAGTGGTCAGGGGTTCGATCCCTGGCTCTTGCGTATGGAAAAAAAACCTGATTGGAAGAGGTCAACCCGTACCTCGAGGGATTAGTCTCAACAGTTATGCAAGGAGGAAACCCTAGGAAACAAAAAAAATCACCTTAGTATTATATTTTTTATTTATTTTTTTATTAACTTTTTTTTTTAGCAAGGTGATCATGCCAACATAAATTTATTAAAAAGATACTAAAAAATATTCAATTAACATAAAAAGGTAAACATTTTAACCAGTTTTCCGTAAAAAAAAATTTAAAAAAATATCAACTATTATTAATATAAACAAATAATTTCATACCCTTTTTCCATAACTTATTATGTAAAAGTGAGTTATTTTACATCATCTAAACGAAATTGATTATCTTTTAATCGTTTTTCAACAAATAGACCCAAACAAAAACAGATTCTGATTATAATCAATTTTCACAATAATCAATTATACATATAATCGATTATTAGTATAATCTATTTTTGCCAGTTTTTCCAAACACACAATAATCGATTATAATCAGAATCTATTTTGTTTTGGATCTATTTGCTGAAAATCAATTTTACGATAATTTATTTCGTTTGGGTGATGCAAAAAAATCACTTTTATATAGTAAATTACGAAAAAGGGTATGAATTTATTTGTATATAATTTAATAATATTAGTTTAGAAGTTAGTTTTGTAGGGGTAGACAAGGAAGAGAATTTTGAGAATAAAAATAATCAAATCACAACAATCTTAAGCTAAAACAAACTAGATGACGTAAAACAGTTTTTTTTTTAATAAAAAAAAAAACTTTTTTTCACAAATTTAAACAAGATGTCAATCATATTAGATTATTTTGAAAACAACTTTGGGCATAAAAGAACTGAAATTGAAAAAAATCCAACTTTCCCAAACATGCTTGAGTGTGTTTGGGAAAGCTGAAACGATTATTTGATAATCGATTATAATTAGAATTTGATTTTGTTTGGATGTATTTGCTGAAAAACGATTTTAAGATAATCTATTTCTACTATGTTTGGAAACATGGTAACCAGCTCCAGAAGCACGTCCGAATAGCAGAAGCTACAATTTGTAGCTTCTTAATTATCACGTCCAAACATGATTTAACAGAACCCCACCGGCGTTCCAAACACGCACTTTGTTTGGGTGGTAAAAAAAATCACTTTTATAAAGTAAATTATTGAAAATGATATGAAATTATTTATATAATTTAATAATATTTGTTTAGAAGTTAGTTTTGTACGAGTAAACATGAAAAAAGTTTTGAGAAAGAAAAATAATCAAATCACAACAATGTTAAGCTAAAATAAACTAGAGGGCATAAAACAACTTTTGTCTTCCGAAAAAAGCCTTTTAAAAAAATAAACTCCTTACCCAAACATAATAAATTATTCCCAAAATAATTTATTACACCAAAAATAATTGAAAAGAAAAATTTAATATTTTCTAAACAAGTTCTCAATGGTCATGTAATAGTAATACGACAAGTTGTGCGGTACTTTGTTGGTTACCAATGAGGCGCATGTAAGCACACACACACTCACCCTTTTAAGTTGTCACCCTCAATTGTTTACAAAATGCTTTTGCATTTCTACGTTTATAAAAATGGATAGCTTGCATTATTATCTCACTTTTCTAGAAGCTTTGGAACTTCTCAGCTAAAAAATGATAAATGGACCATTGTATTCTTCATTCACATGGTGATTGATTATTATTAGTATCTGTTGGAAACTTTGCTTCTAGAAGGATGCATCATGCCAGCTTGTGTGCTCCATAGCCCATAATCAATTTGTGAAATATTCAACGGAAACACACATTTAAAAAAGTATTTAGCACAAAGGAGTGATGATATACTTCATAAATAGTATTATCCTTTTAGGCAGAGCAACCAGTTGAGGAAAAACAAAAAAACAAGTGGGAAATTACGAATGATTGGTTTAATTTATAGTTTAACAAACATTCCCCCGTTAATGGAACTACTCGAGATTGGTTTGATTCTATCCAAATCCAACTTGATAATTTGATAGGATTGTTAATATGGATTCGAACTTAACCTGATTATAACTCGGTAACATTCGGGACAAGTCAGATCAACTCACTTTGATACAATGTATAAACTTAAATATTACGCACACCTAAATCATAGAATTAAAGAAGTAGAAAACTAAAAATAAAAATAACTGTTACCAAAAAAAAAACTAAAAATAATACATGTTTTACAATATATATTTCCAAACAAATAATGTCTTATAAATATATTATCATTTTATGCAAAAGATTATTGATTTCATTCAATAAATCTTATTACTTATATCTAATTGTTAATATATATATATATATATAAACTTTAGAAGAATGAGAAACATTGAACCGGGTTGAAACACTCCGAAATATAACCTGAATTCAAAAAAAAAAAAATAGAGTTTAATTGGTATATACTGCTAGTATAAAACTTTTTATATTGTCAACCAATCAAAAATCACAGTATGCATGACTTTTAAGTTGGTTAGGATAAGAGTCAAATATTTTTAATGATATATCAATTTTTGATTGGTTGACAGTGTAAAAAATCATTACACTGACAAAGTATACTAATTAAATCCAAAAAATATATATATGGAGTCTAATTTCTAAAATTTGAACATGCCACAATTAACTTTAAGTTTAAACATATCAGTGGGACGGTTAAACACTTCATCTAAAAGAATGTCAACTCTTCGACAGGCATTCTGTTCTGTATGAGAAAAGTCATACTTTTGATTTTGATTTGAATCAAATAAATATTCAAAAGTCATACTCAATATACGAATAAACTAAGTGAATCATCGGTCTACGTACTTTTTAATATTAAGCATGGGGTTTTACTTATATTAATCAAACTTGATAAATGAGATTGAGTATTCAAAAAGCTTGAACTTTTAATCGATTATCTGAATTCATCAAGTCAAATTATGTTTGGTCCAAAGCTAACTAAACGTGATGTTCGTACTACAGTGCTAAAAACTGCGTCAAGATTGGGATCCAAGAAAACTGATTTTCAAGGCAAGGATTGAAACGTGACTCGACCTTAAAATCAGAAGCTTCTTTAGGATGATAGTCTTCTATGTATATAATATTTAATTTAGACATAATTGCACTTTTGGTCCTTATTGTTAATCATGTACGATTTTAGTTCATATAATATTTTTTAGCACATTTGATCTTCTTATTTTTTCAATGTTACAAATTCGATCATTTCATCCCTATAGATGAGCTTTTATGTAAAGGACCCTATGTTGGAACCGAAAAACAAACTGATAAATGGCAAAGGAAAACCACTAAATCATGTTAAAAAGGAGATATGGAGGAGGAAGAAGTTCCACCAGAGGCTCTATACGCTTAGAACAATAGTTTCTCTCTATTAATCATTAAAAAAAAATAACGGACATTAGATGGAATGACTGAATTTGTAACATTGAAAAAATAGAGGGACCAAATATGTTAAAACAAAAACTATAAAGGCCAATATCCCACATGATCAATAATAGGGAGATAAAAATGTACTTTTTTTTTTTGACACATGACAAAAATGTACTTAAGCCTTTAATTTAATGTATCAAAATATACGAATTCAATTACTAGAGACCAAAGAATCCAAGCGATTTTTGCCCGAATAGCTCAAACAACATGTAATTTAAAAATTTTCAGGATGCCAAAAAAAAAAGACGTGTACTTTTTCAGTTTCCTATACTACTCGTACTTCTTCTACCAACACATTAACTTAATAATGCACCTCTTTTAGTATATTATTATTAGAGTTGTGTTATTTGAACACAAATTTTAGACATCGTATGTGTTTCTTTCTATCTCTCCTTTACTTTTATCATCTTTGTATACACGCTGTTGTCTTCGTCATGCAAAGTCTGGTGCTCAGCCGATTAGCCGTTTTGAACGACTAATTGTCAATCGATTCGCACAGTTGACAATGATTCCCTTTTTTGTGTTCAGGCGATTACGCTGAGAAAGGGACTCTGTTTCTCAGCTATGGTTTCGTAGATTACTCCAAAGAGCGTCTAGTGTAGAAGGTGAAGTGAGAAGCTATCTAAAGTTGCATGAAAGCAATAAAGGAAAACGATAAAGGAAAGCAAAAACAATATGAATAAGTTGTTTGATTGATGGGTGTTGTCAAAATAATCTGTACAATTGGTATTTATAGGCAAAATTGTAAGCTATGCTAAAACCAATATCTCCTATTTTCTAGCAACATCATGCACATCATGGCTAAACCTATACCAACACTATTTGCCACGTTCTTAATCCATTACCTCACATATTACAACATATAAGATCATGGCTAACAATATAAATATAGGTAACTACCGACTCGACTGAGTTACAGCCCAAAAACGCTTAAACGACTAAGTTATGGACCAAACAACTAACTGTCCATAAGCTGATCATGTTCTCCATATCCCTATTTTTAAGGGAGTGAGTGTTCATGCACGTTTTTGACTTGGTCAACTCATAAACTGCCCTTGATTACAGCTGATCAGTCTCTATCTTCATTTTCTCTCTCCAAAACCACCTCCAACTTCATCCCAAAAATCTAGGAAAGTGGTTACCGCGCTCTGGCTTGGTCATTTTCATGTTATTTCCCTTTTTTTTTTGCTAAATATAATAATAGTCTCTTGGGCCCTGATCAACATCTGCACGAGCCTAATAATAGCCTCCAAGCCCATCTAGACTTAGCAGCCATGTTCGACTGATTCTGCCTCAACTGATTCAGCCTCAGCTAAACCTGACTCAGCTACTGGTTATCAGCTATTTATCTTAGCTCGGCAACTGTGTTCAGTTCATCCTAATTCAGCCGATCTTGATCCAATTGTTCTTCTCGGCTAAATAAATTAATCAGCTAATTATCGCAATCGGCTATCAGCTAATACTTAATTTTTTATGATAACACACGCATATCGAAAATATGTTCAAAAACCAAGGGGACACCGTATGATGTCCCCAATTTTGTGTTCAAAAAACATTCATCTGAATCAGTGAGTGGATTTGATAGAACTTAACAGTGTGTCTATCTACATAGAACGTATATGAATCACTAATCAGTGGCAGCCATTGATGGCGATACTCGGAGATGAACCTAATTTCTTGAAATTAACTTTAATTAAAAATTTATAGAACTATACTCTCAATTAAAACTAAATTAATTTCTATCAAATTGTGGTTGATGTGAACTTTTTTTTTCATCCTTCTTAAGTCGTTCGTGACAATTTGAACATCTGAATGGGGTAGAGGAGGAAGGAGGCAAGAGGCGGAGGATAAGGAAATTTTATTAATATTAATTAATATAATAAAGATTAAATTACTCCACATATCTTTGAACTATTTAAGAAATTTTAAATAAATTCTTATATTTTAAAAGTATGTAATTGGATCCCGAAGCTTGTAAATAATTTGTAATTGTGTCAATATACTTTAAACACTTGTAATTGGATCCTTGAGCTTGTAATTAATTTGTAATTATATAGGTCCCGGGATAGGGTTTCGTCAGCCGAATATAAAGTGACGATCCATTGGTCCTAGTAATCTCTAATGACCTAATTACAAATTATTTACAAGTTCGGGGACTCGATTACAATTATATAAAGTATAGGAATCCAATTATAAATTATTACAAATTCAGGGTCCCAAATACAAAATTTTAAATATAAGGTCTTGTTTAAAAATTTCCAAATAGTTCAAGGACTTGCAGAGTAATTGAACCTATGATATATACAAGCAAAAAAGCACCTATGAGCAAATACAAAAAATTGACATACCTTTAACCTGTTTGACCAGATCATTAATTAACAATATATATATATATATATATATATATATATATATATATATATATATATATATATATATATATATATTTTGCTGAAAAATGGGTGCATTGGTGCACCCTTTTCAGGAGGGTGTATCATATACTAAACCCCAATTCAAAAAGAATGCCAAAATGTTTGTTTGTTTTTCGAGTAACTTTTTGAAATAATCAAAGTTAACACAAGAAGGGTGGTTAAATTGTGTTTACCAACTTTTTAGGAAACTTTGAAAATTGCTTTCGCAGGCACAACAAGCAAAAATAAAGCTAAGGAAAGTTAGACAGGTGACTCATCTAATTTCGGAATAGAACACACACGCATACAGAGAAGGTTAAAAGCGGATTTGATATTCACAATATTAACTCCCCAAGTTATAAGCTTAAGCAAATTAAAGAGATAATGGAAGAGGAATATCACTCAAGAGTTTTATACTGGTTCACCCCAAAATCCACAGGGCTACGTCTAGTTCTTGGCAGTACCAAGTTTCCACTATAACTTATTAGATTACAATACAAGTATTCTTTTCACACCTAGCCTCTCCAGGCTTATACTCAAACAAGTATTCTTTTCTCACATAGCCTCTTCAGGCTCAACACAGTAATAAATAAAGGTTTTGAGTAATTAATACAACTTTGTAAGTCTTTCAGATAACACTCAGAGAGTGGAATAAATGAAGGAATGAAAGACTGCGAAATTTATGTCAAATGATTGAAGAGCTATTCAATGAAGGAATGAAGAAGTAAATGAGCAGAGTATATGCTTCTTTGAATATGTGCGCAAAGCTCTTAGCTTCATCTTCATAGTTTGGTCTATATTAAAGGCTTCAATCAATTTGATCCGTTAGACCAGCTTCAGAAAGTGTGCTCCTTTGATTTGAACTTTTGGGGCGACATTAATACCAAAGAGTCGTTCTGTATAAGCATGAAATGTTTAGGGACGTTGGACTTTGACATATGCGACCAAGAGTACACTTTGCTTCTAAGCAGTTGTTGTTTCAGAGTTTGTAGTAGAAGACTTCTTGTACTTGCAGCAGAGAGTTTTCATTTCAGTGCAACACTCAGTTCACTTTCTGGAAAGTACTTTTACTTTGTACTAAAATAGCTAAAAGCTACTAACTTGGTGCAGAGGTAGAGTGTTTATTCCTTAAACACTTGAAAGAATGAATTCTTTATTTTTTGTCCTTGGTGCTATTGTCCAGAGGTCTTCAAGATCCTTAAGGAAGGCATCTTTTTCAAATAAGGTTGACTTGGACTTTCTTCTGACAGGTCTGACAAAAAGATTGATTCAGCAGAGTCTGAAATTTAGACGGGTGTTGTGCAATCCAAAAGTAAACGGGTGAGGAGTCAAAACTTAGACGGGTGAGCAAGTCATTTTTAGACGAGTGATCCACTAAGGATTTTTTTAGACTTTTGATCCTTGCCACGTCATCAATTAGATCAAAACCTTGACTAAGAGTTGACTTGTGTAAGTCTATATTTAATTATGTTTTGATGATTGACAAACACTAACGATAAGCATGCAAGACAAAAAGAAAATATAAGTTACAAGCATGCAAGTACTCAAAGGCTAGCAAAGCAAGACACAAATAAGCTAGGAGTATCAAAGTTTCAATTATCAAGACCAGAAGACCGAATGAGTAAATTATTAGGTCTTAGATACTTTTGTAAGAGATTGATTAGGCACTATGTTGGATCAAGGTTTTTAATGATAAAAAGCAAAACATATTTATTATAAATTTAGTTAAAAAAAATGCTTTATCAAAACTATTTTTTGAAATTCTAGTATCATCTAAAAGATCTCACTAAGTCTTTATTGTTTCAATATGTTTTATTGAAAAAATGAATTCCCTTTTAAATGATATTAATTTGAGGCTTATGAATATTACACGTTTTATTTAATGGGAATTGATTTTTGTTAGAAAAATATTTGAAACATTATTGCCGTATGAGATCTTGCACATTCTCCTAATTCATTTCTCTCTCTTGGCCATATCTTACACATTAAACATATTGTTCTCTCTCATGGCCATATTTTGTGCATTGATGTTTTTGCTCTACAACGTTCATTTCGTTATTCTATTAGCAAAACAAAATTGCTGAGTTTTATATAATCTTATGGCAATCAATTTTTTATTGCAAAAAGAATTGCATTGAAAGCTATATCAGATTATGGAACATACTCCTGCAAAATTCTTTTTGCTTGAATTGGAAACTCTTAATTGACCAAATCAATTCACTATTTTATACATTCCTTTATGGTGCTTTCATTGCAAAAATCAAATAGCCTGGTGCATTTAATTGTTTCATATTTTGTTTCCAACGGACATTTTGTGATAGTTTTAAGAAGAGTTTCAGCCTTCTTGTTTTGTGTGAGATTGAGAAAAAATACAAACTTCATTTTGAATAATACAATTCTTGAACACATCTGAAAATACTTTGAATCATCAATTATTCCTATTCGATCAATCTCATAGGACTTCAATTTGTATTATCTGCACTAGTTAGAGTGTTTCAGTTTCTTTCTTCTACTCTTGTATCAACTCAGAAATAGGGTGAGGTATCCCTAAGTTGAGGGTGAGGTATCCCTCTAGTAAGAAGGTGGTATCCTTCTGTTGTAAACGGTAGGGCATTCCTTTGGTGAGTGACTTTAGGCTCAGAAGCGCGAGTGAGGTATCCCGGAGGCGCCAGGGAGAGTGCTAGAGTTTGAGGCTCTTACACATGGTGGGTGAGGTATCCCAAGAGGCGTGATTAGAGTGCTCTGTTTTGTATAAAGGTTGCAAGCACCAGTTTATAAGCTTGTTGATTAGTGGAAGAAAATCCCACAAGTGGAGTGGGGACTGGACGTAGGTCATAAGTGGTTGGTGGCTGAACCAGGATAAAATCCGGTTTGCAAGTTTTTCTTCCTTATCTCCTTTATATTATTCATCCTGCTTTGAATATTTTCATTGTACGCATTAGGTTTTAATTGAGAAAAACAATTTTGGTAAATTAAATTAGAACATTTTATAAACCCAATTCACCCCCCACTTGGGTTATGGTTGCCACGACCAACAACTTGGTCTTTGATTGAGTTGACCTTTTTCAGACGGGTGATTTTTCAGACAAGTCTGAAAAACTGCATCGTACTAAAACTTAGACGGGTCAATTTTAGACGAGTGATTCATCAGCCTGGAAGGGCGTCTCATCCTCTCCATCATCGATTTCTATGCGACCCTTAGGCTTGGTAGTGACAGCAACACACCAACCTCGTTTGTCCGTTCTCATTGCTGGATAAGGGACATAGTAAACTTGTTTTGCATTCTGAGCAATTATAAACGGATCAAACAGTTGATATCTTCTATCCATGCGAATGTCCACAGTTCCATACTTGGGATCCACCTTTGTTCCTACCCTTGATGGATCAAACCAGTTACAATAAAATAAGACTACTTCTTTTAGGATAAGTAGTAGTATTGTATTGTAACTCGTATATGTGTTTTATGACCCCATAAAATGCACCAGTACCTTCACCCTGTACGACAACCCCGCTATTAACTGTCTTTTTGCCCACGTTCCATTCATCTGTGTGGAATTTGTACCCATTAACAAAGTATGTATGCCATGATCTAACACAGCTATAGGGCTCGTACGCTAAATCTCTCAAGTGTTGAATAGTCACGCTTAATGGTTGCTGATAAACCTACGAATATGTAAGTCATAGTAAATAATTACTTTATCAATTAGAACATAAGCTTAATATATATTGACACTTACTTGTTGCTTGAACCATTCAGGAAATTCTGCATGTGTATGAGCAGAACCATCTTGTTCACTTAATTGATTGATTTGCAGGAACACACTGACAAATAAAATGTGTACAGTATGTTAACAGAGAAATTGATATAATATGTATATATTATTTCAAAATTAAGTCGTTGAAACTTATTCGTGGTATGGTTTCACCTCTGTGCAATTTATCAACACATGAACATGGGCCGATGTATACTCCTCATCACTTAACTAGTAAGTAAGCTCCTTGCCAGCATGACGACCAGGAAGGTTAAACACGGATAGCATATAAGGATACCCTGATTGTGTATGAGCAGAACCATCTTGTTCACTTAATTGATTGATTTGCAGAAACACACCGACAAATAAAATGTGTACAGTATGTTAACAGAGAAATTGATATAATATGTATATATTAGTTCAAAATTAAGTCGTTGAAACTTATTCGTGGTATGGTTTCACCTCTGTGCAATTTATCAACACATGAACATGGGCCGATGTATACTCCTCATCACTTAACCAGTAAGTAAGCTCCTTGCCAGCATGACGACCAGGAAGGTTAAACACGGACATCATATAAGGATACCCTGCACTATCAACACTTACCTCGTTCCTAATATTTCTTGGGGCCAACATGAAGTTATTGAAATAGTGGGAACAAAAATGGGTTGTCTCACGGTGTAAGTAAGAAGCATAGATTGATCCTTCCACCCTAGCCTTGTTTTTAACTGATCGTTTAGAGTCGCCCATGAATCTAAGTAATAAAAAAATGAATGACAAGTCATTATCAAATGGACGATCTAAGAGTTTAATGTGAAAATATAATAAAATTACCTTTCAAACGGATACATCCACCTATATTGTACTGGTCCACCAAGCTTCACCTCATATGCAAGATGGACAGGGAGATGTTCCATTGAGTCAAAAAATCCTGGGGGAAATACCCTCTCCATCTTACATAGAATTATTGGAATGTTTTATTCCATCTTATTCAGACCATCCGCGCTTAAAGTTGCAGAGCATAGATCTTTGAAGAAATGACTGATTTCAGTAAGCGTGTTCGAAACAACCGAGGGCAATGAGCCGAAAGCAATAGGAAGCAAACACTCCATGAATACATGACAATCATGACTTTTCATCCCATGAAGCCTTCCCGTTCTTACATCAGTACATCGTGCCAAATTAGACGAATAACCATCAGGCATCCTAAGGTCTTTTAACCACCGACAAATTGACTTTGCTTCATCGGCAGTTAGACTGTAACAAGCTTTTGGTTTGACCATTTTTCCATTAGGCTACGGCTTCAGCTCCAAATCCTTGCGTCTACAGTACAGAGCTAAGTCCATCCTTGCCTTCTCATTGTCCTTCGTCTTGCCAGACACATTCATAACCATGTTAAAAATGTTATCAAAGAAATTCTTCTCGATATCCATCACATCAAGATTATGCCTTAACAGATTATCCTTCCAATACGGTAGTTCCCAAAAAATACTTTGTTTTGTCCAGTTATGCCATTCTCCATACCCTGGTAATTTTGAGACACCTGCTTCAGTGACCTTAGGAAGATCCCTAACACGACCCCAAATTTGTTCAGGAGTCAACAAAGGCGGTGGACCTTCCTCTTCTACCTGATTCTTTTTGAATGCTCGAGTATTCCTCCGGAAGGGATGATCACGATCTAAGAACCGACGATGAGAATCAAACCAGGAACTTTTGCCACCATATCTCAGGGTAAAAGCCTTTCCATGTTCCATGCAATACGGGCACGCCAATTTACCATGGGTCCCCTAACCAGATAACATGCCATATGCAGGAAAATCATTGATAGTCCACATCAGTGATGCCCTCATCATAAAGTTTCGCTTCTTTGAAACGTCATAAGTCACCATAGCATCCCAACACTTTTTCAGATCATCGATAAGAGGCTGCAAATATATATCTATCCCAGCCTTCGGGTTAGATGGTCCCGGTATGAGACAAGTCAGAAACATATATGGTTTTGACATGCACATCTCGAGAGGAAGATTGTACGGCGTAACAATCACTGGCCAACATGAATATGGCCAGGCTGACGCCTGAATGTACGGTGTGAAACCATCCGAGCACAGCCCAAGTCGTACATTGCGAGGATCTGCTGCAAAATCAGGATGTACCCGATCGAAGTGCTTCCAGGCTTCACCGTCAGAAGGGTGGCTTATAACACCTATACTTCTTCTATTTTCATAATGCCACCTCATCTGTCCCGCAGTCTGCGATGATGCAAACAGTCTCTGCAACCTTGGAATTATAGGCAGATAGAACATTGCCTTCTCAGGAACTCGTTTGCTTTTACTACGGTCACTACTTTGAACGCGGTACCTGGATGTCTGACAAAATTTACATTGATCGAGTGTGCTGTCATTTGTTCCCGAAGCACTATCATAATACAGCATGCACCCGTTCGGACAACAGTCAATCCTCTTAGCCCCCAACCCAAGTTTTGACACCAACCGCTTCGCATCATAATAACTTTTTGGCAATAACTCTTTGAAGGGTGTCACATCTTGAAGCATTTTACAAAAAAACTCTAAACACTGCTCGGGGACATTCCAATTGGACTTGCAAGCTAGAAGCCTAACACAAATTGATAATTTTGAATCTGACGCCCCTTCAAACAATGGCTTATTTGTCTCTAACAATAAGTTGTAGAATCTCTGCGCCGATTCATTAGGAGGCTCTTCCATGTCATCAGACTCATCCGCCTCGAAATTCCCATGTTGCCCAAGACAATGATCCACCATTATATGCATTGATTGGAGTTGTTCGACATAGTCATCGTGTAAGCCACTGCCTGATGCACCCATGTCAAGATCGTCACCACCGACTTCATTCATATCAATATCCGGCAACTCCTTGCCATGATCAGTCCATATCCAATAATTAGGCTTGAACCCACGTCGGTATAGGTGTAACTTCACGTTGTCATCACTCAAAACCGTCATACAATTGTACTTTATGCACGGACATCTAATCCCCCCTCTTCGGCATAATCACTATGTTGCTTGACTTTCGATATAAACTCCTCGACTCCATCTACAAATGATTGTTTCAGAAGTCGTCTCCCAGACTCGTTCCTATCATACACCCAACTACGGCTCGGGGGATAATATGTCATCCTTCTGCATTTCCAGATAAATTAATGTATTTTTAAACATGATACTATAACCCCGAACCGCTCCCTTTCCTTAAAAGGTGTGGCCCTATCCCATTCTAGGAAAAACTTTTTCATCACTGTATTATACTAGTTACTCATCGCTTCTCATGCCTTATAGCTAATGAAATTTCGGCAGCATTTCCCATTGGTCTCCAAGTACACGACTTGACCGCGGTAAGATACCACAATCAAATATGGACCCGGAGAACAAAAGGAAATGCTTCGACCCGAAATTTCATCAACTATTTAACAGATGAGAATCAGTGAGTAATTAGTATATCAGTGGAGAAAAAGTTTCTTCCCAAACTGTCCCAATTGGACAATTCAAGATTCAATAAAATGAGCGATACCATGACCACGAGTACACATGCTCAATAATAATGAATCTCGAACGGGAAACTAAGGTTTTTCTCACGTACGTATTAATAATACTCTAAAAAATAATAAAATAAACCTTTTAGTAACATAGACATTTTATATAAAGTTTGATATTTTATATAAAAACACATATATATATCAACAACAACAAAAATTAAAACACATAAGCAACTATTATACACAAAGTATTCGTCTAAAAAATAAATCGCATAATTACCCGTCTAACTTTATATTAAATCATTTATTTTTAAGTTAATTTATTTATTAAATCATTATTTATTATTTATTTACTTTTATATTTAATGTTATGTAAGTATTTAGTTTTTTTTTAAGCAAAGTATTTAGTTATTAGTTATTTACACATATTAAATTTTATTATTAATTTTATTATTGTTATATAAAATTAACTTTATTTACATATTAAACTATTTTGTTATTCAATTTTTTTAGGCAACTTCATTTTAATGACAGTCAATTCGTCAATGTTCCCCGATGCGTGTCATTTTTTTAAATTATTTTTTTAAATTTTTATTTAATGCTCCATCTAATTTATTGTTACGTAGTTATATAATTATTTACAATTTTAATTTTAATTAATTTTAAATTTATTGTTATGTACGTATGCAACTTTATTTACGCTATATGTTTTAATCACGACCGCCACCTCGTCCACGCTCTCCGATGCACAATAATTAGCTAATCGTCTCACCTTTGATTAATATTTATTTAATTACCTTTACACGTAATTTATATTAATTATCACAAAATTTATTTCAAATAATTAATATTATGTTTCATGTACTCTCCCGCTAACTAACACCTAGACATCGGTTTCATTCAGCACCACGAAGTAGTAGCACATCAATTGTATTGTCACTGTCATACTTTGGATGGAAACCTCCGCCTCGTACATGCTCTCTGATGCGCCATGAGTACCTAATCATCTCACCTTTGATTAATATTTATTTAATATGTAATTTGTATTAATTATTACAAAAATTTCATCAAATAATTGTATTTGATACTCTCGCTAACTAAGATCTAGCCATCGATTCCATTCGCCACAGTAACACTTTGGATATTGGAAACACTTCTTCGATCATTTAATTTATTGCTTCAAATCATTACTTAATTTGATGGATGCTTCATTATTCCTAAGTTATTTAATTAATTCATTGTTTCAATTAATTAATTTTATTAATTGAAATTTAATTACATCAATTTACATGATAGTTAAATATTAGCTACAATAAGAATTAAAATCCTACATTAATTATAAATCGAAATCACATATTCCTACCCTTCCAAATTAACAAATTATAATTGTACAATCAATAAATATAAAATAAACAATTTCAAACAAAATAAAAAAAAATATAAATTCAATAAAATAGACACCTGGTAGTGCAGACAATGGTGGCTCCTCTGCAGCGGTGGTGATGATGGCATAATAGCAACTCTGTAACAAACATATTAGCACCATCACTAATTAAACAGTAAACACTTAATTAACAAATTAAACATTTGATTCAAGAAAATAAAAATTCAAAAACTAAATACCTACCAAGGTAGGTTGCTGCTGGCAGTGGGGTAGGAAGGTGGTGGTGGTAGTGGCTGGCGAGTCTGGCAGTGGGAGAAAGTGGTGGGACAATGTGGTGGCAGCGGTGGTTGTGGGGCTGGTGGGGCTCGCGGTGGTGGGGTTCGCAGCGGTGGGACTCGCGGAGGTGGGGCTCGACAGTGGCGAGGGGGTGAGGGGCGCGCAGGACCGGAGGAGAAGGAGAGAACAGAGAGAAAAAGAGAAGAAGAGAGGCGGCGGTGCGCGGTTGCAGGAAGGCGGTGGTCGCGGTCGTGGAGGCAGAGAACCAGAGAGAGGGAGATCGAGGGAGAGGAATAGAGGAAGAAAGGGGAAAATGAGGGAGAAAGGATTTCGGTTGCACTTAATGAACCGATTTCCGATGGATACCGACGATTTATGCCGTTGGTAATTCAAATTTTTGAATTACCGACGGACCTGCCCGTCGGTAATATGAAAAAATGTTTCCGACGGAAACCGCAGTCGGTAAATTCGCGCGCCAAAAAATTACAGATTCGCGCCACCTTTCCGACGGAGTTACTGACGGAATATCCGTAGGTAAGGTTACCGACGGTCATTCTGTCGGTAATATCGTTGGCTTTTCATATTCATGCTTACCGATGGTATTTTCCGTCGGAAATTTCCTGATTACCGACGGAATTGCCGTCCGTCGGAAAGTGTCCATTGGAAATTACCCCTTTTCTTGTAGTGCATGTCCATCGCAGCCTTAGAATCTTACTCGAAAAGCTGTAGAAGTAGGATTCAAACCATCTCCACATTCTTAACGAGTGTCGAGTAGCTGCTACAAAAGCTGGAAGGCTCACTTCACGACTTTATCGAGCACGCGGCACATGCTGATGAGTGCAAACTCAGTCGCCCACCTCTCTACTGTTTTACATTTTCTTACTTGCTATTTAGGTTGCCAGTAAATAATCTCAACTATCAATATTTTATATCATTAAATCAATGGATAATATTAATAGAGGATCAATCCTACTTTATTTTATTGGAGGATTGAAGACCTTCCTATCTTTCCATTGTACTTATATTGCATCCTCACTCACTTGAGTGTCTAAGTCCTCTTATGTGTTTAACCCCCATCCTACAACACATCAAAACTCAAAGAAAGCTACAACAATCGGGACTAACCCTAACCCAAAACTGCTAAAGGTAGGGCTTTAGGTCCCCAAATTTTTTATTAGTTATTTAGGCTTCCAAATTTAGGTCTCTATTTTTTTTTTTTGTTATTTAAACTTAACAAGAAAAATGATTTAAACTTTAAACCATAAATTATAGAATATCTTGCATATGGTTTGCATGTACACACAACAAAAAATTACATCAACCATAATAATTAAACTTTAAAAATATAGAAATTTATAATAAATATAAAATTATAATAAAAATATTTTTTAATAAAAATATTATTATTAATTTAAAAAAGATCTCAGGTTAAAATAACTTTTTGGTCCTTATACATGTCCTTGATTGTCAACTTGGTCCCTATACGTAAAAAACTTGCAAATCAGTCCCCATACGCGACTACCGTTATCACTTTAGTCCCTACCGTAACCCACCGTTAGTAACCGTTATCACTTTGGTCCCTATATGTGTCCCTGATTGTCAACTTGGTCCCTATACGTGCCCTTGATTGTCAATTTGGTCCCTATACGTAAAAAATTTGCAGATCAGTCCCCATATCTGACTTTCATTATCACTTTAGCCCTTCTTGCTCTCGACTCATGCCGACCGCCGCCGTCGACGATGCTCCGACAACGTAAGGTGGAGAACTCAAAGAAAAACCCAGATTTGCTTACGTTGGCCTCTTCCTTTCAACCTCATTGGATCCATGTACTTATGTCTTTGAATTCATATCTTTTTTATAGTGCCAGTGGAGCTTGTCAAGACATAACTACCATTTTATTTGCGCTGGAACAGTGGAGCTTGTTAAGACATGGAGATCTTTTTGGGATGATCAAAAGTGAATTAAGGTGCATCATGTAATTAGATAGTTAAAGGTTTAACAGGCAGGGGACAAGTTTCTAGTTCTTTTTTGCTATAGTTGGAAATAGTATGTCTCAGTTATAAGGGTTAAAGGTTTAACGGGCGGCGTGAGCGGAGAGCGAGAGGGACTAAAGTGATAACGGTAGTTATGTATGGGGACTGATTTGCAAGTTTTTTACGTATAGGGACATGTGTAGGGACCAAATTGACAATCAGGAACACGTATAGGAACCAAAGTGATAACAGTTACTAATGGTGGGTTACGGTAGGGACTAAAGTGATAACGGTAATCACGTATGGAGACTTAATTGCAAATTTTTTACGTATAAGGACCAAATTGACAATCAAGAATACGTATAGGGACCAAAAAATTATTTTAACCAAGATCTCATATCAAATTTCACTTTAAACCAAAAAATATGTTGGCCTGGTCCTGACCTCAATAAATTTGTTATTATAATAACAGAAAAAAAATTTGTTTTGTCACTTTTTCCAATTTTAACCCTTCATAGATCAAATAGTCAATCTCGTTAAAATCTTAATTCTTTTGTGATCAAGGGTCCCATTTCTTGTGGGTGGCACTTTAATTCATCTCTCCACTGTTTTAATAAATTAAATTTAATATAGTATTTTTTTTTTACTGGGAATTTAATATAGTATTTAAATACAAAACAACATTTTCGTATATAAACAAACTTAATTTCTACAAAAGCTAAAGGAAATTTTTTTTTAAAGCAATTACGTGAAATTACTAATTACTAAATTAAAATATTCTTTTAAACTCAATGCGTGTTATCTGTGCTCCGCCACGTCAATAAGTAATTGTCTGTAATTTTAATTAATCATTAAACAAATTTAACATTTGATTAAATAGGTCTATATATCAAGTCTGTGCTCATTTTCTTTTTTATTTTATTTTTTGATTAATACTGTGCTCATTTTCTTAATGCAACTATCGTCACTGATGAACAAGGAAAGTGACGGTCTTCAAACAAGATTCGATGAACAGTCGCCCAGAAGCCAAGGGCAAAAGAAACAGTTTAAAGTCAACAAGCAAACTTTGACTAGGAACCATCAATTTTAGTAATAACGGAAACAAAAGAAAAAGAATCACGAAATCAATAAAATAGTCCTAATTCATTCAGTTGAATTAACTAAAAATCAACACCAATGGGATCATCAACTATTGTAATGCAAACGACAGAAAAAAGAACAAGGATTTTATTACAGTTTATGTATATCTATTAGTATAAATTTTTTTATATTATTAATTAATTTTACATTATCATATTATTAAAATATTTATTTTTATAATAATTACTTTAAAAACTATATGTGAGATAATATATAATTAATCAATAACAAAAAAAAATTATATTGTCCATATATCAAAATAAAACTAAAAGAATAATAAAATTAACAATGGAATATTTTATAATTCAATCAAATAACAGAAAGTTAACACCTATGGGAAACATCAATTATTGTAATGCAAACGACACAAGAAAGAATGATGGATTTAACGATGAAATATTTTATAAATAATAAAGGATTTTGCTAACTATTGCTGTAAAGATAGTTAAAAAATTTACAAAAAAAAAATTTATATAAAAAAAATTAAATATAACATTTTTTAAAAATGATAAATACATTATTTTTTATACAAAATTACTTTTCTTAATTTTTTAAATAATATTTTTTAAAAAATATTATTTTAAAAATATCCGTTAGCATTGTCCATAAATTAATCATTCGTGTAAAAGGTGCCAATAGCATTTGCATTGGATAGGCCGTTCGTTCCTTGGAGCCTTTCAATAGTCACCGACTTTAGCTGTCTCTTTCAACAAGACCCGCTTCCCAAAACCTTCTAGAACACCATTTGCTTTTTCACACAAAACTTATCGCAAATCCATGTCATGTGCCCATCCCAAGAGACTCGCCCCTCCGACACTTTCATTTTTAATGATAACAAATATTCTTATGATATTATTTAAGAAAAATGAAAAAAGAATATTTATATGGAAAATAATGAATTTGATATTTGAAGAGTGTGATGCTTACTTCTTCAATGTGAATTTTTCTTTTATAGATTCCTTAACTAATGTAATTAGGACACTCGTTAGCAAGATTCTTCATTTTTAGGGTCTTGTTAACGAGTGCCCTTAAGACGCTTATTTAGAAATCCAAAAATAGTAAGATTTAATTGAAAAATCAAATGTTTGTTTTCCCAAAACATTAGATACACCACTTTCCAATAAGATATTTCTTTTCTTGATTCTTTAACTAGTGCCCTAAGAGCACTTGTTAGCATTCTCCTTTTACTTATATAATAGGTGTGAAGTATAGATCGGGTTCGGGTCAAAATAGCCAACCCACCACAAACCGATGAAAGAAAAATGGCACCCATTTCCACCCATTTTATAAGTCGTGTGGCGGGGTTGGTTGGATTGACGGGTTGTCGGATAGATTCATATGGTCAATAATTTTTATTATTTTATTTATTATTTTAGAAAAATAAAAAAGAAAAAAGAAAAAAAAAGGGAAGAAAGGATAGACTGAGAAAAGACGGACATGATTGAGGAAGATGGAAGAACATCATCAGTACCACCGAAAGGAAGACCCACGGCGCATCGGACCACAGAAGAGCATCGGACCGCCGCCGTGCACCCCGCCGCATCACTCCAGTCACCTGATCTTTGAGCCTCGAGACCCAGAACAACCTTCATGCCGGTCTCCAAATCTGCGAGCCTGATCCATCACGCCGGTCTCCAGATCTGTGAGCCAGATTCATTAAGTCGGTCACCTTCGTGTGCCACTGTACCAGACAACCTTCGTTTCAGACTCCCTCGCTCCTATGACGGCGATTGAAGAATGAAGAGATTCAGAGAGATAGAGATGAACTTAATGACGGCGAACTCCCTTCCAATTTCCAACGTTGTCGTTATTGGACTGATGAGATTAGTGGGTTGTGACCATGTTTGAGTTCGGGCTGGTCACATATTTATGATCATCCCTAGTGAAGTATATCATTAATAGTGATCAATATCCGTAAGGCTATATTTGTGAGTTTTTTTTGGAGGGAAAGGAAGAAAATGAGAGGTTAATTTTCTCCCCCTCTTGCTTGTGAGTTCTATTAGTTTGAGGGAAAGATTTTGGGATATTTTAATTAATCCCCCATTCTCTTCCTCAGCCCACTTTTTTCATTTCATTCCTAAACAAGAAGAGGGTACTCTCATTCTCCTCCCTTCCCTCCCCTTTCCTTCCCCTTTGATCCCCTCCCTTTCATTTCCTTCCAATCTCACAAACAGGGTCTAAAGGAACATCAAGGCACACAAGATGAGTAATTCTTCCAACCAGATTTTTCTATTCATAAAAGTCAGTATTTAAACCCTGATCACTTATTCAAGGAGTCCAGGCCTTTTATTACTTGGACCCACCCCTCTCACACTACAACAATACCATTTCCATTTCGCACAATATATTCACTTCACAAACTTTCCTTTTCAAATTTTAATCAAAATACAAAAAATATCCCTCCACCTCCTTGCCACGTGAAAACCTTCTAGAAGCTTTTTCATCTCAAAACCTATCTCAAAACCCATGTGCCTGTGCCACTCCTCTATAAAGCCCCAAATCTCGTCCCTTTATCCCCACGACATAATTTCCACAACATCATTGAGGTTGCTTCACAAACCACCTTTATAAAAAAGTTCAACCAAGCACGGCATAACTCCACTTTATCTCTCTTTCTTTTCCACGTTATCTTCAATCAAGTTGCAAGCTTGCACTTGAAGATCCAACCTTTCTGCGATTTAAATTAACGGGTGTCTGATATTTTTGTGATACACTTCGTTGATTTTCGTTTCCACGGTTTTTCTACTAAGATGGAGCTTATTTCGGGTCTACCCGAAGACCTAGCCCGTGAGTGTCTGATTCGGGTCTCATACCAGCAGTTCCCGACGGTGTCGTCGGTGTGCAAAGGGTGGAAGAAGGAGATTGAGTCGCCGGAGTTTCGCCATCAACGGCGGAGCACGGGACATGCCCAGAAGATCCTAGTGATGGTCCAAGCGACGGTCGAACCGGATAAGTGTGGAAGTGGAACCGGTTCTTCGACAAAGCGAGTGACGAACCCGGTTTACCGACTCAGCGTATTCGAACCGGAGACGAATAACTGGAGCGAGTTGCCGCCACCACCTGGGTTCGAATCCGGGTTACCCATGTTCTGTCAGTTGGCGGGTGTCGGGTACGACCTCGTTTTAATGGGCGGGTTGGACCCGAATACGTGGAAAGCTTCGGATTCTGTGTTTATTTATAACTTCGTGACGGCGAAGTGGCGCCGTGGGGCCCACATGCCTGGTGGGCCCAGGATGTTTTTCGCATCCGGGTCGGATTCTTCCCGGTGGGTAATTGTCGCCGGCGGCCACGACGACGAGAAGAACGCGCTGAGGTCGGCCTTGGCGTATGACGTGGCGGCGGACGTGTGGATCCCTCTTCCGGACATGGCGGCGGAGCGCGACGAGTGCAAGGCGGTGTCCCGCCGTGGGAGGCTCCATGTCGTCGGCGGTTACCGGACGGAGTCGCAGGGGCGGTTCGAGAGAACCGCGGAGGTTTTTGACGTTGCCTCGTGGCGGTGGGGTCCTGTGGAGGAGGATTTCTTGAGCTGCGCCACGTGTCCCGGAACCTTAGTGGACGGTGGCAATGGCGATGGGATGAGAATGTTCATGTGCAGCGGCGGGGAGTTATTGGCTATGCAGGGGTCCACGTGGCAGAAGATGGCGACGGTTCCGGGTGAGATACGCCACGTGGCGCACGTTGGAGCGTTTGATGGGGCAGTGTTGGTGATTGGATCAAGCGGATACGGTGAACCGCACATAGGTTTTGTGTTTGATGTGAAGAGTTGTAGTTGGAGAAGATTGGATAGTCCTGAAGGGTTCAGGGGACATGTCCAAACAGGTTGGCTTTTGGAGATTTAGGAGAGTGTGTTTTTTATTTTTACACATGAACATGATATATTAATTATTAATTATGTAAGTGTATAGTATAGTCGCTTTGTTTATGTAAAATGTGAACAAGAGTTTTGTTCAACTCGGTGTATGTGCCAATAGACGTACGAATCTGGAAAATCTTTTTGATTCCTCTTTCTTTCTAGAAAAAAGGCCCATTTTGATAGAGTAATGATATTTGAACACCTGGTTTGATACCCAAAGTTGATACCTTGGTTAATCATGTGTAAATTTTTGGTTAATTCAGTTTATTATATGGTTAATGGGTTATATGAAGTTTATTTTCCATAATCATGTAAATATTTGGTGTAAATATAAAAAACTGAATTAACTAGATATTTGCTTGTGATTAACTATATAATGAATTGAATTAACCAATTATTTGTACCGATTAACCAAGGTTTCAACTTTGGGTGTTAACTTTGGGTGTGTAAATATCATTATTCTTTGGATATGGAGAAAAATAACGGGTCTGTTTTAGGTTCTGATAAAATTAAAGTATTAGTTTTCCCTTGTTTGATCTCGTTAGATATCATATATTATCTGTGTGGATTAGGATTTCATGATTGCTAATTTATAACAAAAATCAAAGTGGCATCGAGACATTTAATTGGTGTTTTTGGTTATTTAAGGGATCAATTTCTTTTTATCGTATGTATTTAAAATGATGTTGTTTTGAATATTTTGGACATTTAAATAAATATTTAATAATCAATTTACATAATGAAAATGATAAATATCATATATTAATATATCTAACCAAGAAAATAGAATATGTCATCGATTTAGCGATACAAACTAATGGAGGGATTAATATGTCGTTAGTTTAAAATAGTTTTTTTTTATAAGCAAAAAATGTATTGAGAATGAGTACTAGGGGTACTCAACCCATATATAAGGGAACACGAAGGTATAAATTTATCAAAGTGTTAAATGGTATACAAGTATTAAAACCCTACTAAAAGAACCTGAGTTGTAATAAATAGAACCCCATTTAGAAACATTACTAAACCATATCAGTCTATGGACAATTTAAAAGACACTTTCACTTTGGCTAAACAATTGACAAACACCAGGAAAAACAAAACAGAACAGAAGCACGTCCAAGACAGCAAAAATAAGAACAAAATCCCCGAAGAAGACAGAAATCGGAACATTGTGACAGCCAGCTATAACAATTTCCAGACAGCAATGCAGCTTGGACAAACAGTTTCCACATTCAAGATATACATCCTAAAGGAGATACACACCAATCAGTATAGCCATAGGATAGATCCTTTTGTTTTCCTGAAAACCAATACCAAGACCTTGATTTAACCGAATCTAGTAGTAGCAGCAAATCTTTCTTTCCATTTTTGAAAACAATTTCATTTCTCATTAACCAAATTGACCACATTGTTGCATGCCATATAATTTGCCATGACCTCTTGCATTTCTTCAATCTAAGGAGATCTCTAAAAGCAGAATAATGATGTACAACCTCACTTTGTATACCAAGAGACAGCCCCAACCACCTATAAACACAAGTCCAAACCCGCAAAGCAAAAGGACAGCCAAGGAATAGGTGAACAGAAGTCTCCTCACTGCAACCACAAAAAACACACCCTGAGTGAGCTGCTTCCAAAATGATAGATCTATAGATGAGATTTGCTCTTGTGGGCAAACGATCTAGCAATAATTGCCAAGAAAAGGATAGAACTTTTGAAGGAGCGTTGCACAACCAGAAATTTCTAAAAATCTGCTCCAAAGATGGCACTAGTGGAGAGCTAAGATCCTGTGACAGTAACAAATCATATGCTGACTTTACGGAGTAGACATTTGAATTTCCAACCATCCAAGACCATGAGTCCTCCAGAGACCTATTAAGACAAACTTCATTTAGTGTATCATTAAAGTTACTTAACAAGTCTTCTTCCCACACTAAGAAACCTCTCCTCCATCTCCAATTCCACCTCCAAGTGTTACCATCCCAACAACCCATATCCGCAATAGAGGCATCCTTCTGCTCTTACAGAGAGTACAATCTAGGGAATGCATCCTTAAGACACTGCATCCCGAACCAGACCTCCTTCCAAAAAGGAGTCCCCACACCATTCCCAACCCTCCTTCTTATCTCTTTGGAGAACCACTGAACTGAACCCGCAGAACCCGCATCAATATCTCTCAAATCCCTTCACCATTGTGAGGAGTTCCTCGGCGACCAATTTCCTATTATCCCCCCCCCGAGACTCCATACCTAGCTTGTATGATATCTTGCCAGCACGCCCCTTCTTCTACAAGGATTCTCCACCTCCATTTTCCTAGAAGACTTAAATTAAATAATTCAAGATCCTTTATGCCCAGACCACCTTCCCCTTTTTTTAGAGCACACCTTGCTCCAACTAATCCAGGGAATCCTCCTTTTACCCTCACACCCACTGAAATAGACAACTATAAACACGAGAAGGGGGGTTGAATTGTGTTTATCAGAATTTAAAGTAAAGTTAAAAACTTTTTGCATGCAGAAGCTAAGTTCGGACAGGAGTAAAAAGTTACATAGACAGGTCACCTGTCTGTTGTATTTTTCTCAGAAAACAACACACATATACAGATGAAAAACAATCTTAATAAAAACAGTTTTAACCCCTTAGTTAGAAAGCAGATGATATATAATCAAAACAACTAAAGAGATTAAGGGAAGAGAATTAACACAGTGATTTATCCTGGTTCACTCTTTAACACAAAGAGCTACGTCCAGTCCTTGGCAGCACCAAGATTTATCCACTATAACTGATCAGGTTATAGACTCCAAGTATTGTTTGCACACCTAGCCTCTTCAGGCTCCAAGACAAGTATTCTTTGCACACTTAGCCTCTTCAGGCTCACTCAGATTTGTTTGAGAGTATGGTTTGTAATAAATACACTTACAGACAGACAGACAGACTCTTCAATAACAGATGTTCTAGAATTGTAAATTCTAAAGCTTTAGACATTTCAGAGTATCCCAAAAAGATACCTTTGTCTGTCTTAGAGTCAAACTTTCCAAGTTGATACTTGGTATTTAAGATGAAGCATTCATAACCAAATGCATGAAAGTAAGAAATGTTGGGGCTTTTTCCTTTCCACAGTTCATAGGGTGTCTTCTTTAGAAAAGGCCTAATGAGTATTCTGTTTTGTACATAACAGGCTGTGTTTACTGCTTCTGCCCAGAAGTACTTAGGGAGATTATTCTCATTGAGCATAGATCTAGCCATCTCTTGTAGAGATCTGTTCTTTCTCTCAACCACTCCATTTTGTTGAGGAGTTCTAGGTGCAGAGAAATTGTGAGAGATCCCATTCTCCTCACAGAACTGTCTAAACTGCTCATTTTCAAATTCTCCCCCATGGTCACTTCTAAGAGTAGAAATGCAGAAACCCTACTCATTTTGTACTCTTTTACAGAATATTGAGAAAGCCTTAAAAGACTCATCCTTGTGGGTTAAGAAGAGTACCCAAGTATATCTAGAATAGTCATCAACTATGACAAATCCATATTTCCTTCCAGCTAAACTAGCAACACTAACTGGTCCAAACAGATCCATGTGTAACAGCTGAAGAGGTCTAGAGGTTGATTTTAGATTTGAAACTTGATTTTATCTGTTTACCTCTCTCACATGCATCACACAAAACATCTTTCTTAAAACTAATATCAGACAATCCTCTCACAAGGTTATCCCTTTTTAGTTTGGAAATTAGTTTCATACTGGCATGTCCTAGTTTCTTATGCCATAACCATCTTTCATCCTCTTTAGACATCAGACAGGTTACACTTTGATATGAGAGATCAGTCAGTTCAATCTTATACAGATTTTGTTGCCTTTTAGCTGAAAAGAGGGTTTTGCCATTTAGATCTTTAACTATACAGAAATCCTTGGTAAAGGAGACATCAAATCCACTGTCACATAATTGACTTATGCTAAGCAAATTGTGTTTTAATCCTTTAACCATAAGAACATTTGATATAGAGGGAAGAGGATGTTTACCACCAATAGTACCAATTCCTATAACCTTCCCTTTCTGATTTCCACCAAATGCCACATGTCCTCCTTTCTTAAGTTGGAGGTCTAGGAACATAGACCTTTCTCCTGTCATGTGTCGCGAGCAGCCACTGTCCAGGTACCAGCAGTGGTGTTTTCTTTGTGCTGTTGAGGACATCTGCAACAGAGATTATTTGATCTTTAGGTACCCATAGTTTTCTGGGTCCTTTTATGTTAGTTCTAGGAGTCTGTGAAGACTTCCTTCTTTTCTTATGAAGACACTTAGACATAACATGTCCAGTCTTTCCACAGAAATTACAGACAGGTATGGATTTAATAGAAGTAGATGTAGTAGACACTTTAGAGTGCTTAGTTGATACTTTATGATGTGTCTAATGGACATATCCAATACCTTCTTTGTTAAGGGAGTGCCTCTGACAACCAAGCAGCTTGGTCAGATTTTCTCTACCATTAACAAATTTGGCAAGATCAGAAGTGAGCTCTTCCACTTTCTGTTGAAGTTTTTCAACTTCTTCAGACTGTGATGTATCACTAGAGATCTTAGCTTCACTAGACTTTTCAGTCTTCAGCTCACTGTTCTCCTTGGCAAATTTCTCACACTCTAGAGATTTCTGTTTATGCTCACTGAGGAGCTTAACATGATCTCTCTTGAGAGATTTGAAAGCCTTGGATAAGCAGTTGGATTCCTCCAACAATTCTTCATAGGCATCAAGTAATTCCTCATAATCAGAATTTACCTCATTATCTGAATCTGAGTCAGTGTTAGCCATTAGACAGAGATTTGCTTCTTCCTCTGTCTCTTCATCAGAAGATGTTGACTCTAGATCTTCCCAAGTAGCCATCATTCCTTTCTTCTTCTTTTTGAAAAACTTCTTAAAAGGGGCTTTCTTGAGTTGAGGACATTCTGCTTTGATGTGACCTGGCTTCTTGCACTCATAGCAGACAATTGAGTTCTTGTCTGTTGAAGTGGAGTCTTTGAAGTTCTTGTCCTTGTTGAACCTTCTGAATGGCTTATCTTTTCTGAACTTCTTTTTCTGTTAGAGAAGCTATATCTTTCTGGTTAGGAGAGATAATTCTTCATCACTTTCAGAATCCTCAGGTTCAGACAGGTCAGCATCACTGGATGACTCGTCTGCCTTCAAAGCTTTAGAAGCTTTGGAAGACTTTTGATCAGCCTTTAGAGCAATTGACTTGCCCTTCTTTGTTGAGACTTCATCTCCAAGTTCTTGCTCATGAACAGTAAGTGTTCCAAGGAGTTCATCCATAGTCAAAGTGGTAAGATCTTTGGCTTGAGAGATAGCAGTTACCAGAGGTCTCCTCTGCTTAGGCAGGCTCATAAGTATCTTTCCAACCTTCTCAGCATTAGAGTAAACTTTGCCAAGAGACTTTAGACCATTGATGATAGTTTGGAATCTTCCTATCATCTGAGCAACAGATTCTCCTTCCTCCATGAGAAACAGTTCATACTTTCTGACAAGTATGGCAATTTTTGATTCTTTGACTTTGGCTGTTCCTTCAAGTGTGACAGCTAAGGTGTCCCATATTTCTTTGGCAGAATCACAGGCACAGACCTTTTCAAACTCATCAGGACTGAGAGCACAAATAATGTTGTATCTGGCTTTGTGATTTAGCTCCCACTTTGTCTTTTCTGCAGGGGTCCACTAAGCTTTTGGCTTGTCAGTGTTGTCATCATTTTTAGGAATGAAAGGACCATCTG
Source organism: Echinosophora koreensis (assembly GCA_035048595.1). Taxonomy (NCBI): domain Eukaryota; kingdom Viridiplantae; phylum Streptophyta; class Magnoliopsida; order Fabales; family Fabaceae; genus Echinosophora; species Echinosophora koreensis. The sequence goes on along the minus strand of JAPCYP010000002.1, from coordinate 1,333,041 downwards.
TGATGACATCCCAGAGATCAGAGTTTGTAGATAGAATGAACCATTGAAATCTATCTTTCCAATAGTTGTAGTTTTCTCCATTGAAGAATGGAGGTCTGGTTAAGGAGGCTCCTTCAGTCTGGTGACTTCCACTAGCTCCAGCAATCATGTCTATTCTTCAGGATCTTTTACCTCTACACTGTTAGATGCTCAACCCAGAGGCTGAGCTCTGATACCAACTGAAATAGACAACTATAAACACTAGAATGAGGGTTGAATTGTGTTTATCAGAATTTAAAGTAAAGTTAAAAACTTTTTGCATGCAGAAGCTAAGTTCGGACAGGAGTAAAAAGTTACACGGACAGGTCACCTGTCTGTTGTATTTTTCTCAGAAAACAACACACATATACAGATGAAAAACAATCTTGATAAAAACAGTTTTAACCCCTTAGTTAGAAAGCAGATGATATATAATCAAAACAACTAAAGAGATTAAGGGAAGAGAGATTAACACAGTGATTTATCCTGGTTCACTCTTTAACACAAAGAGCTACGTCCAGTCCTTGGCAGCACCAAGATTTATCCACTATAACTGATCAGGTTACAGACTCCAAGTATTGTTTGCACACCTAACCTCTTCAGGCTCCAAGACAAGTATTCTTTGCACACCTAGCCTCTTCAGGCTCACTCAGATTTGTTTGAGAGTATGGTTTGTAATAAATACAATTAGAGACAGACAGATCTTTCACTAACACTCAGAGAGTGGTTTAAATGTAAAGCTTAGGAAAGTCTGCGTAATAACTTCAAATGATTGAAGAATACAGAGTGAATAAATGAACAGAGTAATGGCTCTTTAATGCTTTGTAATCTCTGATGTGTTCATCTTCAATGACTTCTGTATTTATAGCCTTCAACCATTTAATATCCGTCAGAGACATTCCTTGCAACGATGGCTTCAAGCAGAGCTTCATTAAATGCAATATAGTCGTTCTGGGCAGCCATTAATGCAATGGAGACGTTGGTTGTACTCTAACATGAAGGATAATGGCTTTATGCATCGTGTAGTAGCCAACTCAGAGTTGTGCAGAGTGCTTTTGTACTTTTGCAGAGTACATTTCCCTTCCTGTGTAATAACCGAAAGTACTAGGGAATAAAGCATGTTGGAAACATTCTTTAACTGAAAGTTTGTCTCTGACTTCCTAGGTTGCTTGAGAGAGAGCACTTCTGAATTTCTTGATAAGCGTGAGAGAGAGATTCAGAGTCTTCTACATGAGGGGACAGCTTCCAAAAGCTTCCCGTACTTCGAGTTCTTTAACAAAGAACCTTAGACGAGTTGAAGAGCAGAGCAGAGACAGGTTGTAAACCAGTTTGCACATAGTCAACAATCCCAGTCAGCAGACAGGTTGACTTTTTGGCTTATACAGACAGGTTGGTACTTAGGTAGACAGACAGGTGAGTTTTGTAATTTTCTGATCTGTACACTAAGTAGATAGGTTAGCAACCACAAAGTAGGTTAATTAAATCATTAACCAATGTTTAGTTTTCATCAAAACTTAGGGAAATGCACACAGACATTTTAGAGACTTAACAATCACCCCATAGAAAAGATCTTTGAATACTCACTAGTGTTCTTAGTACCTTCTTAGGCACTCTAAAGAAGGAGAAATAATAGAGACGTAGGCTCGAGAGTGCCGATTTTATAAGGACAATCCTGCCCCCCAAAGAGAGATTTCTTCCTTTCCACCTAGAGAGCCCCTTCCTCATTACATCTTCAACCAGTTTCCAAGTAGATGATTTCCTTGGGTTTGCACCAATTGGGAGACCTAGGTAAACAAACGGTAGATGACCCCTATTGCAACACAAAAAATTTGATGCTGCCTCTAGAAAATCGTTACCCACATTTATGCCATAAATACAGCTCTTGTGAAAGTTAACCTTCAATCCGGATGCCATTTCAAAACTCCTCAACACCGCCTTAATTGACCATAGGTTGTTGAAGGAAGCCTTTCCGACCAGAATTGTGTCATCCGCATATTGTAAATGGGAGATACTACATTGATCTTGGATGCAAAACCCGACAAATCTACCTTGTTCAACTGCACTAGACATCAATCCACCTAAACCTTCTGCAACTATAAGGAAAAGAAAAGGTGCCAAAGGGTCACCCTGCTTAAGACCCTTCTCTAACTTTACCTCTTCCGTAGGACTCCCATTAACTAAAACCGAGACATCGCCTTTGAGCACACACTCTACCAACCAGCCCAGCCACTTTTCGCTAAAACCCATCCGAGTCATCATGTAATTTAGAAAGCTCCAACTAACCGAGTCGAAAGCCTTTTCGAAGTCAACCTTAAAGATAAAGCACTCATCCCCTTTCTTTTTTGCCAGATCAACAACCTCACTAATTGCCAACACACCATCAAGAATTTGCCTATTTCCAATAAAAGCCGATTGAGCTTTTGAGATTAACGAGCCTATCACTTTCTTCAATCTTCCCGCTAGTAGTTTAGAGATAAGTTTGTGAATTACACCTATTAAAGAGATCGGTCGGAAGTCGGATACCTTATGCGGATTATCTCTTTTTGGCACAAGTGCTATGAAGGAGGATGTCACTGCTGGAAGAACATACCTGCAATAGAATTCATCAACCAACTGGAAGATTTCCTCTTTGATTGTAGACCAGAATCTTTTGATGAAATTGAAGTTGAATCCATCAGGACCCGGGCTCTTATCACCAACACAACTCCAAACAACCTCTTTAATCTCATCTTCAGTAAAAGGTGCCACCAAATTGTTGTTGTCTTCTGAAGTTAGGCACTTAAAAGCAATACCATCTAAGGTTGGCCTCTGCTGTACAGTTTCAGCAAACAATTCCCTAAAATGTTCTTTCACCACCCTCCTGACATTAGGGACCCCAGCAACCCATTGGTCCCCTACAAGTACAGCAGAAATAGTATTTCTCCTTCTCCTATAGTTGACACTAGAGTGGAAGAAAGACGAGTTTGCGTCTCCTTCTCTGATCCATCTCAGCCTTGATTTTTGGTGCAACACGTTATTTTTCAGCATCCTAACCTGGATGAGATTAGCTGAGATTGTTTTGCGGAAGCTAACCTCCTCTTCTGATAAAGATCGAACACTGGCCGCTGCATCTGAAGCATTCAGTTCAGCCACCAAATTATCCAACTTCGAATCCAGATTCCCAAAGACCTCCTTATTCCAATCCTTCAGTTTGGCCTTTAGTAGTCGCAGTTTTTCTTTAAAAGTGTAAACTTTCCAACCTTCCACTAATAACCTTTTCCAACAGTCTTCAACAAATGCATCAAACTCCTTGTGCTTCAACCAACAGTTGTTAAACCTGAAAGGTTTCGGCCCCCAATTTGAGGAGTCTCCTATCAGCATAATAGGGCAGTGATCCGAAACGTCCCTCAACCCAACCCACTGAGCAGTTAAGCACCAGAAGTTGACCCAATCTTCTGAGACAAGGAAACGGTCAAGCCTACTCATAGCTGACCCATCTAGCCTGAACCAAGTAAACCTCTTTCCAAGCACCAGCAAGTCAGTTAACTCCAAATCATTTATAAATGATTGGAACTCCAAACTTTGAGAGACCTGATGCAACACTCCAGAGCCCCTCCTTTCTGTGTTGTTCTTAACCGAATTAAAGTCACCAGTGATACACCATAACTCCCCTCCAAACCCCCTCCTAGACATTGCTATATCCCTCCACATGTCTCTCTTCTTCGCAATATGACAAGATGAATAAACATTAACAATAAAACAGCTTTTATTACTCATTACCCATTATTTTTTTTGGGATGGCTTTATTCCTTTTTTTTTTTTTTTTTTTAAAATCTCTGCTTCGATTTCACCTGCGACTGAGGAACCAACAAGTCATTGGACATCGGGGTCCTAGTTTTCTGACTTTTCCATATGAGTGCTAAATATTATTATTCTTTCTCTATTTGGGTCGCTGCCACGTGCTGGACTACTGGCACGTTTCGTCCTCTTTTTCTTTGTTTTTTGCGTTAATTTTGTTTGATCGTTATCACGGTCCCTATAAATCTCTATTAGCCTAGTTGGAGACTTGTCAAAACAAGCAATCAAACAAGTTTCATGTTTTTTTTCTTTTCTTTGGAAGACACCTTTAACGTGAAACAATTTCAATCAAACTCGAGTGACTTGGTTCACATAGATGGTTTACATAAATATAATTGGATCTACCATAAAAATCATGAATCTTCTAAACATGAATAGCATTGTAGCTACCACCGAGTAAAACTTACTTCACAAGAGCCCAGTACTAGTAATGCAACAATTTTACACACATTGGGGACGCATCTCATGAAAGGTAATCCAATTCTCACATAGGAAGCATAAAGGAGAATGAAATAGTAATGCAACCTCAATTGGAAGATACTCATTTAAAGTGATATTGTTTTTAAAATAAACAAGAAAAATGGTATTTACTATTGTTTTTTGTTCCTGCCCGAATTAGACCTGGCCCATGGACCAACCAATGGCCCCTAATGGTCCAATAACCTTAAAGACTATAAATGAATGACTCTTACCTTCTCTAAGGGGATTTTCAAAAGAAAAATCCTAGAACTACGTTAGCCTTGATTCCCACCCGAGATACGTAGGAGCAGAATTCCACATTTCGTTAGGCTCAATCCACAACTCTTCCACCGTCTCCGCCTTGCTAAAGCTTATTGTTTCTACTCGGACGAAATAATTTTTTTTTTTGTTTCCCAGAGTATTCTCCCACTTGATAGGTGAGAGGCTAATTTTTCGGATTACGGTTTTACGCCTAAACGGGAACCCCTTCCAATAACATTTTTTTCCCTTTATACACATGACTCCGATGATTGAACTCGGGACCACATGTTCAAGGATATATATATATATATAATGCTTGAGGATGGATATGTTTTTATCTAGTTAATTCAGAGACAATCTCACTTGACAAATTCATCTCCACCTTAATGATCTATGGGAATCCACCAATTATTATTTTTAGTCATGATGCCCAGCAATGTGGAAAAGCAAGGTGGAAAATTCTAGCACAAATTAATGCCACAACGTGGGCATCCACAGTTGAAGAAATTGGGCATGCATCATAAAAAAGGCTAAAATCATAAGAAGAAAAAATGTAGCGTACACGGGAAATAAGGTTGTAGAAGAAGAAATTATATGTAACCAAAAGGGGTGGAATCAACATTTATATATGATGAAACTTGAAAAAGAGAAAACTCTAAAGTTTAAATAAATAAATGGGACCGAATGGGTTCGAGTCTCCAGATGCTTTCCTCGTTGGATTTTGCGAGTTTGAAGTTGCAATGGTCACTCTCCTATATTTTGTCCAAATTAACTCCATTTTTTTAAAAAAAAAAAAATTAAAAATTAAATGATCAGCACTCTTATATTCTGTAACAATGGGATGATGGCAGTAGATTAACATCACAGAAGGGTCCATATATACAAAATAATATAACAAATAGTTTATAAAAAAAATATTATACATTTATTATTAATTTGTGTTGATCAAAGTAAAAGAGGTTTGAGTCTCTTAAGTATGTGGTCCTGGGTTCAATTCCTAGATTTACGTATATGGGAAAAACAATATTGGGAGGATTCTCGCTTAGACGTCTAACAATATTTTGAGAGACTCACCAATCGGGAGCGAGGATACTCTGATGAAAAAAGGAACAAATATATTGACGAGGGGAGGGTCAAAACCTCACTAGTGCAAAATATGCATTTAACATCGAGGTTTTAACATCGGTTTTACAAAAACCGATGTGAAAAAGGAGGCGGTGGCATTTTTGAAATTAAACTGAAGTATTTTAACATCGGTTATAATAAAAACCGATGTGATAAACTATTTAACATCGGTTTTAAAAAAAACCGATGTGGAAAAGTGAAACAAAAAACAATTTTTTTTATCAGACATAATATTAGACATCGGTTGTATTATAACCGATGTGGAAAAGTGAAACAAATTTTTTTTTTTTTTATCAAACATAAGATTAGACATCGGTTGTAGTAAAACCGATGTGGAATATACTATAGACATCGGTTTTATTCTAACCGATGTGGAAAATTGCAAAAAAAAAAAATCAAAAAAATTTAATCAGCCTTAATATTACACATCGGTTTTGGTAATAACCGATGTGGAAAAAGTTTTAACATCGGTTTTTTTTTTGTAACCGATGTGGATTGTCATTTTTATTTCATTTTTCGCGCTGAATGTTCACTCTGCTTCCCACACTCAGACCACCCAAACCCTTTCCCCTTCCCTCTCCTTTTCAGTTTTCACACTCAGACCACCCATTTCCTCTCACCACCGCGCCGTATCCACCACTATGGTTATTTCATTTAATGCTCCCGAAACCTAGACCCCTCACCGCACCATTACGTTTGCTGCTTGCTCGCCGTTGTCTTGGTCCGTCGTGCACCATCCGTCGAGATTGGAGCAACAACGAAGTGCCTCCTTCTAGCACTGCCTCACCGTGCTAACAACGAAGTGGTTCTCACCACTCAAGCTCCCCACAGGTAACCCATTCTCTTCTTCTCTGTAAATGGTTTAGGGTATTCTGCATAATAACTTGCAAAAGATTTGTTTTCATATCTTCCTAGAGTTTAGGCTTTCCTGTATCTATTATATAGTAACACTTGCAATGAGTAAATATAACTTCCCTCATTCAATATACTGACAAGAAGATGCAGACAAGTGATGATACTAGTCTTTCATGTCTCTTGTTCTTTGTTCTTGCTTCTTGACAAGGAAAGTTCTTATTTTTTTTTGGAATGAAGAGAATCTAAAGAGGGTTAAAATCAACACGGATATAGTTAGTATCAAATAGATCAATCATAAAGGCCACTTGAAAATAACTTCACACACTTACATTGGAAGTTTACAATTCAATAGTATAGTTACATGAATATCCCATACAAATAAGCCAAAAGCTACTACATAAGATCATAAGGCTTATAAGACTTGATTGTAAATGGGTTCTTGAGTAATCCTTATACTCATTGAATATACTTTTTGCCTTTGTCAAAAAAAAAAAAAAGATCATAAGGCTTATGGCATAAATAAGAATAGCCCTTGAAGGAACCCAAATTGGAAGTGGCCAACCTAACCGAGAATATGAATTTCTGGGATAACAAGGCAGCAACTCAATACTCCGATCCCATAATCTATATATGCCAACATCATGTTTCCCACATGCATCATCATAGTTAGAATCTGAATAGCTTGCATGGGAGTTTTTACTGGTTTGATTTTTGACTGAAAAGCTTGCATGGGAGTTTTTATGTATTTGCTTGAAAATTTATTTGATCCAACAATATGCCCAGAATAATGCTGCTATGTTATTGTTTTCTCATCGTTGTGGTTTATTCATTTTTGTGTACCCTTTAACTTTTGGATTTGTGCAATTAGTTTTAGCTTCTTTCTCTTTCTCTTTCAGGGTTTCTTGAATATTTCACAATTAGGATTTTGTTCCCATTTGCGTGTTCTTCCCACACCCGGTAAGCTTTCTCCTTTCTAGTTTTTTAGTTTGATTATTGTGTGCTTTAACTTGGGGATTGGAGTGTTTTATTATATTTTTAGTGTTAATTAATTAGTTAAACCTTAGTTTCCCGTTTGAGATGCAATATTAATGAGCACACGTGTACCTGCTTAAGGTACTTGTACAGCTCATTATATTGGATCTTGAATTGTCCAAGTTGGACAGTTTGGGAAAAAACTTTTTCTTCATTCAGTTAAAATAGTTATTCATTGATTCTCATGTTATATACCTGATGAAAGTTCGGATTGGTACATTTCCTTTCGTTCTCCGGGTGCATACTTTATCGTGGTGGATGGCATCGCGTTCAAGTTGTGTACGTCGGAGACCGAAGGGAAATGCTGCCGAAATTTCGTCGAGTATGACCATGAGAGTTAAGGACTAACTATTAACCGAATGTTGAAAAAGTTTCTTCTCGAATGGGATAGGGCCATACCCTATCATAAGAAGTAGTTGATGAAGATGTTGGACTAAGTATGAAGTTAATGTTTTAGTCATGGATCGCGGTTGGATGAATGCTAGACGGACAAGTGATGAGTATGAGAATGGAGTGGAAGATTTTCTACAATTTGCTAAAACAAATGCTCCTGATAGTAGTGACGGAAGGTTTTGTTGTCCTTGTGTTAACTGTTTGAATGAGAGACGACTAGAAGCTGACGAGATACGGGATCATCTTATTTGTGAGGGGATTTGCAAGAGTTATACAATATGGATATGTCATGGTGAATCGTTAGACAGGCCAAGGGTGTCGGATAGAGAGGAAGTTGATGACGTAGATATGGACGATGGACTAGAGGACATGATCCGTGATATTGGGCAAGAGTCCTTTCGGCGAGCACATGTGTATGATACTTTGTGCAGTGATGCGGAAGTGGCTTTGTATCCGGGGTGCACTAATTTCACACGGTTGTCAGCGGTGTTAAGATTGTTCAATGTGAAGGCGAGAAATGGGTGGAGCGATAAAAGCTTTACCGAATTGCTTGAGTTGTTGAAAGACATGCTTCCAGAAGGTAACACATTACCATCCCGAAACTATGAGGCGAAGAAGATATTGTGTCCGATGGGTATGGAGTATAAGAAAATACACGCTTGCCCCAATGATTGTATATTGTACAGGAAAGAGTTTGAAGAGATGCACGAGTGCCCCAGGTGTGGGGTATCACGATACAAAGTGAAGGATGATGATTCTAGTTGTGATGCGGTCACCAAGGGTCCTCCTGCGAAGGTGTTATGGTATCTTCCAGTAATTCCGCGGTTCAAGCGATTGTTTGCTAATGAAAAGGATGCAAAGAATATTAGATGGCATGCAGATGAGAGGAAATGTGATGGACAGCTTCGTCATCCGGCTGATTCTTTGCAGTGGAAGAGAATTGATAGTTTGTTTCCGGAGTTTGGCAATGAGCCCAGAAACCTCAGGCTTGGACTTGCTACCGATGGAATGAATCCATATGGAAACTTAAGTAGTATTCATAGTTCATGGCCTGTTCTCCTGGTAATTTACAACCTATCTCCTTGGTTGTGCATGAAGCGCAAATACATTATGTTAAGTATGATGATTTCGGGTCCAAAACAGCCAGGAAATGATATTGATGTTTATCTGAGTCCATTGATTGAAGACTTGAGTAAGTTGTGGGATGAAGGCATTGATGTGATCGACGGGTATTGCCGTGAGACTTTCAGATTGCGTGCCATGTTATTTTGCACCATCAATGACTTTCCAGCATACGGGAACTTGTGCGGGTATAGTGTTAAGGGGCATAAAGCATGTCCAATATGTGAAGAAGGCACATGTTACCATCAACTGCAACATGGAAGGAAGACAGTCTACCTTGGGCATCGGAGATTTCTCCAGCGTGATCATCCTTATCGTAGGTTGAGAAAAGCTTTCAATGGACTTCCGGAGAATGCATTTGCTCCGGTGGCCTTGACTGGAGACCAAGTTTATGAACGGGTGAAGAACACTAATGTTATCTATGGGAAGTCCCAAAAGAAGGCTACTGAGAAGAATATATGGAAGAAGAGGTCGATCTTCTTTGATCTTCCATATTGGTGCAAGCTTGATGTAAGACATTGTATTGATGTGATGCATGTGGAGAAAAATGTGTGTGACAGTTTAATCGGAACGCTTCTCAACATTCAAGGCAAGACAAAGGATGGTGTGAATGCTCGTCTGGATCTAGTTGCGATGGGTATACGAGAGCAGTTAGCTCCACATAAAGTGGGGGATAAGAAGACTTATTTGCTCCCAGCATGTCATACTTTATCAAAAAAAGAGAAAAGAAGTTTCTGTGAATGTCTACGGGGAGTCAAAGTGCCACAGGGTTACTCTTCAAATATCAAGAGACTTGTCTCAATGAAAGATCTCAAATTAGTTGGCTTAAAGTCTCATGATTGCCATGTCTTGATGCAACAATTACTACCGGTGGCCATTCGTGACATCTTGCCTAAAAAAGTCAGACATGCCATTACTAGGTTATGCTTATTCTTCAATGCTATATGTAGCAAGGTCATTGACACTAAAAAGTTGGATGACTTGGAAAATGAGGCAGCCATTATCTTGTGCCAATTGGAGATGTATTTTCCACCTTCATTTTTTGACATCATGGTTCATTTGATTGTTCATCTAGTGAGGGAGATTAGATTGTGTGGCCCCATTTATTTAAGGTGGATGTACCCGGTTGAGCGATACATGAAGATATTGAAAGGATATATGAAGAATCCACACCGTCCCGAAGCATCTATTGTTGAAAGGTATGTTGCAGAAGAAGCTATTGAGTTTTGTACAGACTACATGTCAGAAGCGGAACCTGTAGGGCTTCCGAAGTCTCGTCATGAAGGAAGATATGATGGGAAGGGTACACGAGGTATCACTGTTAAGAGCATGGATCGGGAGGAAGTGCTTCAAGCACATTTGTATATATTGAATAACACTGATGAGGTTGAACCATACTTATGTGAGAACAAAAGCATCATCAACGAAACTTACCCTAGAATGAATGAAAAATGGTGTTTGAACAAGCATAATAAGACTTTCTTGAACTGGTTTAAAGAAAAAATTGCAAAGGATGATACTGCTTCTGAAACATTAAAATGGCTAGCACAGGGACCTAACTTTGATGTCATATGCTGGAGTGGGTACGATATCAATAAGTTTTCCTTCTATACAAAGTCCCAGGATGACAAAAGTACTATGCAAAACAGTGGGGTTATGGTCGTCGCTGAGTCCATGCATTTCTCTAGTTCGAAAGATAAAAACCCTGTTATGGCATCCGTTTCATACTTTGGGATCATTGAAGAGATCTGGGAGGTTGATTACATGAAGTTTAGAGTGCCTGTGTTTAAATGTCAATGGGTCGACAGTAACAATGGTGTGCAAACCGATGAGTTAGGATTCAAATTGGTGGACCTTAATAAGGTAGGTAATAAAGACGAGCCTTTCATCATGGCATCCCAAGCAAAACAAGTGTTTTATATCCGTGATCCTTCTAACAAAAGGTGGCCAGTGGTTCTCCAGGGAAAAAACATGTATAATAGTAGTGAGGGAAATCAAGATTCAACTCTTGATATTTCTGACACTCCTTCTTTCTCAACACGGGTGCCTAATTTCAATGAGGAAAATGAAGTGGACGATGTACATGCTACTCGTAATGATCACCAAGAAGGGTTATGGGAGAACGTTACTACTTGACCACAGTGTAAGTTTAGTTTGAGTTATGTTTAAAGTCCTATTATATGTTTACATTGATATTTTTAAGTTATGCTTGCGTTGATTGATATTTATAGGTTATGTTTGATATTTATCCAGACATACTGACTTTTTGTTTTTGTCTAAACAGGTATACATGGCTGATCCTGAGGATATCCCTCCTTCATGCAGTGGGTCGGAGACCCCGTCTTCGGGTAGAAAGGGTAGACGTGCCACACGAATGAGGAATTTGACTGCCAACCGTGGTTCAAATCAAAAGATAACAATCGACTTTGATTGTAACCTCAATCCTATTGGGCCAATGGCAGAGCAGTTTATTAGTTTCGTGGCGTCCCTTGCTCGAAGCAGGCCTAGCATACTTATTGAGACTTGGAAAGATGTACCTCAGGGCGTGAAGGATCAGATATGGGAGACTATTCTGGTATCTATACTTTTCCGTCCTGTGTCTGTATCTATTTTATTTTAATCTTATTAATATCATACAGTAATTCGTTGATTCTTTTGTTGTTAATGTAGCTCACCTTTGACCTGCCGGATACGACGGATATGAAGAAGCGTTGGATAAAGTATGCTGGTGAGCGTTGGAGGGGTTTTAAGGTGGACCTGGGCAGATACTATGTATTCAATCCACGCTGTGAAAAGAACCCACTTGAGGTGTACCCGTTTCTTGACCAGGCGACGTGGGATCGCTTTGTTCAGAGCCGACATGATCCTAGCTTTCAGGTTAACTTATTTGAGTTGTCTCTAAATTGATGTAATTTCATTAATTTTATTAATTTACTGATGTAATTTAATTATCTTCTATTTATAACAGGAGAAGAGGAAAAAGGGGCAGGAAAACCAAAGCAAGAATGTCTACCCTCATGTATTGTCTCGTGGGGGATATAAAAAGCTTGCTCAGACCATGGTGGAAGAGGAAAAGAAAGCATGTCAGGAAGCAGCATCTCAGGCAGATCCTAATGCTGAAAATCATCCTGAAGTTGTTGATCCACCTCCACCCCCACGCCATCGTAAATGGAAGAGGGCCCGACAAAGAAAAACGGGACAATATACATCAGAGGAGGCACGCCAAGTAGCTGAGAAGATTGTATGTGTAGTTTGAATTGTAATTGTGATTTTAACAATGTTACAGAATTGTAATGTGACCTAATATTTTATATGTTGCAGGATGCCTTGGACGAGCAGGCCACTCAAGGAACCTTTGTTCCTAGAGGACGCGAGGATATCTTAGCTGCTGCCATCGGTAAACCAGACCACCCGGGCCGTGTCATTGGTGTTGGATGGCGCGTTGGCATTCGCCAATACCATGGTTCATCTTCACACCAACGCCACAGGGATGTTGCTGTAGATAGAGAACGGCTAAAACAGGAGATTGCAGCTGAGCTTAGACAGGAGATGACCCAGCAGTTTAACCAGCAGATGGCAATAATGGCTGCTATGTCCCAACAATTCACAAGTGTCCAACCCTCTGTCCATGTGAGCACTAAGGGCTCATGTGATCCTCCTCATCAGCCTGATGATGATGATGATGATGATGATGATGATGATGACGCCCCTGATAGGTGTGAGCTGAATGTTGATGATCATCATGATATTCTGCCTAAAAGGTCAGCTCCAGGAAGACCAGAGAAATCTGCTCCGGCTCAGGTATTCATTTGACCATTCAATTAATTACGAATGAAATAACTTAAATGTGATTACTAATGTATATCTTTTTTGTTGTTTAGGGGAACGACAAAGGGGATCCTGGTGATGTTTTTCAACGTCTTGCTATAAAGCTTGTCACCATGGAGGTTGATGCAGCTTTGGTAAGGTTGGAACATGATGGCAGGGCGGATGACGATCCGTATATCCCAAAGAAGGAACTTATGGAGATGGCGCTCCACCATGAAATGGCTAGTGCTGCACACATCTCGTTATGGTGCACGTAAGTACATTTTATTTATAAGTTAAATAATTAAATTTTAAATACTATGATAATTAACATGTTTTATCAATATATTAGGTATCTGCATCGCATGCTAGGTAATCAGGGCAACCTCACCCTTTATGGGTTTATTGACCCCATGCTCATTCAGGGTGATGTTCTCCTAGCATCAGAAGACCCGGTCGCCACCATACGTGATATAGTTGCCCGAGACCATCATCAGTTCTACCTTGCGCCTTATCTCTATAAGTAAGTACCAGTTATTTAATTATAACTATATATGACTTAGTCACTAATTGTTCCGCAAATGCAGACGACATTGGCAGTTGTTGATCTTGTGCCCTCGTGTGAATGTCGTGGTCTTCTTCTGCTCGATGGGCCATAGGCCGACGAATGAATTGAAGAACATCATGAAAACGTAAGCATTAAAATAAGTTAGAATCAGTAATGAAGTTGTTTTAATTATCTGAAATCTATTAGATATACTTTAATTAATGTTTATTTTCTTATGATAGGTCTATTGATGCAAGCCGCATGCTGTGTGGTGAAAGGGGTCGGCCTATTAGATGGATTATTCCTAACGTAAGATATTTATTAGTTCAAACGCTTCAAGCGCAGTGGGTATAATTATTGATTTCTATTTAATTTCTCATATTCTAACTGGGTTTCATTTGTACGTAGTCTCATAGACAACGTGGATCATGGGAATGTGGATACTATGTGATGAAGTGGATGGTCGAAATTATCTCCTCCGGTATCACTGAAAGATGGCAGGAGGTAAATGCTAATTGGTACAATTAGTTGTAACAATTATATATAGATTCGTTATATGTTTAATTTTAGTTTATTACTTAAAAGATATAATCTAATTATGTCCAATTAAACTTGCAGATATTCAACAATCCGACTCCACTCTCTGATGCCGACATAAAAAACATAAGGATACGTTGGGCAAATTTCTTTCTTGAAGTGTACCAACATTAGTTTGTATGTAGTTAGTATATAAACGCATCATGTAATAGCTATAGTGTACTTTTGACTGATATATGTTTTGACATGAAATCTATAATATATCATATGTAGCTTTTTGGTTTCTAATTATCTTTGTTGTGTGAATGTTATTGAATATATTTATTGTTAGTAGACTTTTAATTTAGTGTGTTTTGGTTGGACAAAAATGATTCTGTAGACAATATAGATACTGTATTGATCTGGATTACTGGATTACTGAAACAGGGGAAAGGACTGTCAATACTGAAAAGGCTGATTTTAAAAAAAAAAAAAACTAAAATTCAGATCGGTTTTCATAAAACCGATGTGGTAAACCCAATTTTCCACATCAGTTTTCATAAAAACCGATGTGGTAACTCAACTTTCCACATCGGTTATTCTAAAAACCGATGTTGAAAGTTTGTTTTCCACATCGGTTTTTAGCATAACCGATATGGAAAGTTGAGTTACCACATCGGTTTTTATGAAAAACCGATGTGGAAAATTGCTGAAAAGGAGACGTGGCTTTCTGGAACAGACTTTTTTACATCGGTTTTAAAACCGATGTGAAAAGTGGTAATAAACCACATCGGCCTTTTCAACATCAGTTTGAAAACCGATGTGAAAAGCCAAAAATAACCGATGTGAAATCCCTTTTCTGCACTAGTGCCTATACTTGGCCTCCCTTAGATACGTCACTGATGACAGGCATAAAATGTATAAGAAAAGTCAATATGTACTAAGCACTAGGTTTTGAGTCCATAATGTTCAATGATATCTCCTTTCCTTTCATCTTTTTCTTTGCCTTTTCTTGAAATATCTTTACCTCCAATTTGTTCTGTTCCTTCACTTGATTGATGATCATTTATAGTGAAGAAGCTATAAGGGGTAGTAATAGGAGGCTTCATGTCACCACAGTCATTTTTGCCACTTTTATCATCCACATGATTTGTGGTTATCACTTCCAATGGTTCACCTTCAACTGAGTCCTTTGTTAGCTTCTGCCTTGCAATGCTCTTTAATTCTTTGCGTTTTCCCCACAAGACAATGTATAGCCCAAGCACAATCAATAGTGATCCTATTATGCTGTGATTATAAAAAAAAGATATCAGTAACTATGTTGTATAAATGCTTGGGTGGCATGTTTTAATAATTAAACTAATATACATTGTCAGTGTAAAAAGTAACACATTAACAATCACTAACATTTTGACATGTGTACTTTTATTTTAAGTGAGAGAAATAATAGTAATGCTGATTTGTTAAAATATTATTGGATTTCAGCTGACAGTACATAGAAATTAAACTCATGTTTTAAACTAATGAACCTTTTAAAATAATAGAAATCATCTTTAATCGCTTGGTTGATCTTATTAAAATAAGGTCATAGAGTTGGTTTTCTACTAAATATGATTCTACTGTTTTGTTCTCTGATTGTCATAGTAGTCTTTAACTTGTATTCAGGGTTGTTTAGTTAGGTGATAATTTGTAATATATATGGAACAGTTGTGATGTATATGACTTGAAAAATCCTGTGTGCTCCTTTCAATCTTATTTTGCTTATAAAAAATTAATTCTGAAGACAGAAATCATCATGACTAGTCCTTCTATGGATGATATTAACTTTCAGGAAAAGGAAAGGAAAATGTGTTAAACTTGCCTTCCCAAATAAAGCCTTTCATCCAATAATAGGTACCCCGCAATAACCACAAAAACAAGGAAGAGGGGCATGAAAATGGAAGTATAAAGTGGGCCTTTTATTCGCAAGCACCAATGAACGAGAACCCAATTTAGTCCAGAACCCAGAATTCCCTATTACAAATTCAAAACAAATAAAACATGTTAATTTAATTATTAGCTGAGACAAATTAATTTGGGTTTTGGACTCAATTAATTTAAGGTACTTTGTAACTAACTATGTATGTAAATGAAAATTTACCGTATATAGAACAGCGAAAAGTCTGATATTCCAGCCAAGCTTCCATTGACTCCAATCTCTTTCCATGCAAAGGGCAAATATAACTGACTGAATGGAGGCCATCACTGACATCAAAGCCGTACTTGTATAATGCCAAGGAAATTTCATACTCATCCTAGCCTATCACACACAATAGTGATATAAACATCTAGTAATATATGAAATGTAACAATCAATGATACCTCATCTTTATAATAATTCATAAATTATGAGAAACTCTTTTGTCATCAAATAATTATCATTTATAATTTATTTCCTGCAGTGATGATATAGTTATATAGTAACCTCTTCAATAGGTGCGGAGCCCCGTATGAAAATGCAGTAGTTATAGGTACTTTAAAAAAAAAAAAATTAGTACATCATACATTATTCTTTTATGGTATGCTCAAATATTTTTAATTATTTATTTATTACTGAGTAATTAAAACTTTAAACATATTAATATATTTAGAGCATCTCCAATACAGGTTCTTAGGCTAAGTTCTTAGAGCTAAGAATACGGATCTTACATTGAACTATCATTGGACAGGGAGGAGTTGAGTTCTTCTATAAGAACCCAGTTCTTATGATTAAAAAAAAAAATATTTCCTTCTTAGAGAATTAACCAAGAGAGGAGATAAAAAAATAAGTTAAGAACCTAAGTTAAGTTCTACAATTGAAGTGAAAATTAATGGAGGTTCTTAAATCATATGTAATATTGTAGGGCCCACTAAAAGAGGTTTAAGAATCCAAATTAAGTTCTATCATTGAAAATGCTCTAAGCAACAACTTACATATATCTATACTAATGTATAAAGAGGCTATCCTATTTTGGTCTCCAACTTTTATCTTCCTTAAAAATGTCACTACTTACATAATCAATTACAAAATAACCACCATCTGTAAAAAATAATTAGAAAGTAACCCCCAAACTACATATTGGGTAACCGCCAAAAAAACCATAGATCTTAATTAAATTTTCAAAATAGCAAATAAATTACCCAAGAAAATAGATACAATGTCAATGATCAAAATAAAAAATATGGAAGAAAGACACGACAAGTCGACAATGCCTGTCTTTCTGCTAGTAATATGATAAAGAAAATGTGATACACCACTAAATCCTATATGGGAGCCATTCTTTTAGCTCGTGTAGTCGTAGGGTTTTGTGGCTCCAACTCACATAGGGCATGTTTGGATGAGCATAAAAAAAAGAGCTTTTATGATGTAGAAGTGAAAGTAAAAGACATTATTAGAAGCAGAAGTTATCTTGCGTTTGAATGAATTTGAAAAAAAAGAGCTTTTGTAATATTTATTTTAGGACATTATTGTCCAATAAAACATGCTTGATCCACACTCTTTCTCTCTTCTATTGCTTCTCCTTTTTTTAGAAGGAATTGTAGTTTTAAAAAATTCACAAATTTTTTCTTTTCACTATTTTTTTCAGAAAGCTCATCCAAATACATATAAATTTTTTAAAAAAACTTATATTTCAAAAATAAGTATTTTTTTTTATAGAAAAAATCCATCCAAGCGGGCTCAAAACCCCACCTATTAAGTGGGTTAGGCCCATGGGTTAGGCTCTTATAATGACTCAAAATCTTTCGATTCTAATAAGCTTTGACTTGTGGGGGGTTGTTTAAGTTGCCGAACATGCCGATGTTGCCTTAACAAACTATCACAAATCATTCAACATTGATGATATTTGCAAGTTAGCATATAGTTTTTATTCTCATGATTTCACTAAAAAAGAAAAAGAGCATCTGAAATTACAATTATAAGGCATTACCTGCTTAATTAATCTCACCATCAGGTTTTCAATATATTGAAACACTCTCTAAGTAATATAAAAAAGAGTAATGATATTTGGACATAAAAATGATGTCCAATACCGTATAAAAGTACTCACCCCTATTTATTTATTATTTTATTCTCTCTCATTATGTATTTCATCACTTTCTAAATATTCATAAGCTCTACTGTGTCTATATAAAGTGTCCAAATTTTGTGTCCAAATATCTATACTTTATGGAAATTAGCATATACAGGAAAGTCAAAAAGTTAACTTCATTGAAAGATTAATTTGTCCTGTTCTAATTTTTCTAGTTAGTGGAGTTTTTTTTTTTAAATAACTTTTTTTTAAATTATTTTTCATAATACTCCCTTTTCCCAATTATATACCAAAATACCTTACTTTTTGGTACAGTGAGAAGTCGTTTTTTCATCCAACGACTTCTCACTTGTTTTTTTTTTTAACACTAGTGAGAAGTCGCTTTTTCAAAAAACGACTTCCCACCATAGGTGGGAAGTCGTCTTTTGAAAAAGCGACTTCTCGCCTTTTTGTTTTTTTTCCGTTTTTTAAGTTTTTAATTAAGAAATTAAAAAAAAAAACTGCATTGAGAAGTCGTTGATTGAAAAAACGACTTCTCACTTGATATCAAAAAGTGGGGTATTTTAGTATATAATTGGAAAAATGGGGTATTGTGGAAAATAATTTTAAAAAAAAAGGTTATTTAAAAAAAAACTCGTCACTGTGACAACTATATATGGAGAAAATATTTTCAGGAATGAAAATTGTTAAAACAAGACCGTACCATAACAAAATGAATGATGAGTTTCTTGCATATAATTTAGTTGTTTACTTTGAGAAAGCCATTGCTAATTTGTTTTAGTATATAGTCAATTATTGATAAAGCATCATTGAGCTGATCAACTTTCCTAAATGATTACTGTGAGTTTTCCTTTTTCTTAATTTTTTTTTTCATTCTATATAAAAGTATTAATCATTATGAATTTTTTGATTATTGGTTAAATACATTATATTGATTTTAGAAAGAAATTTTAGCTCTTTTTTACCTTTGTTTTATTCGCTATATAAAAGTGGCTAGTTCCGCCCTCGAGGCTGCTCATCAAGACAGATATATTGCAATTTTTGTAAGATAATGATATGATGTAAAGGGTTCACTAGTGTTAAACTGCCAAAAGTTGTTTTAAGCGTGTTTCCTTAGAATCTGGATTGTCTCCAGCCCCTCTCTTACCACTTAATCTGGACCATCCGTCCAAATCTATTGGATGGAAATGGACAGACTAGATCTTATGTTGGAGAGGAGCAGACCTCTCGGCCGGAGAGAATCCAAATTCATGCATTCTTTGTTTTGTTTTACCCATCTGTTTTGTCATTTTTGTATTTGTTTGTTTTTAGAGAATACCTATTTCTTGCCACTGCTGTATTTACTTTCTTGCATAGTGCTTTTTGGGCTACCACATAAATTTTGTCCTTCGAGTACTACTTTTGCGGTTCTTCCAAGAGATACTACGAAACAAGGTGAAAATTCATCTGGCCCTACCAAAATCATTATCTGAGATTTGCAAAGTTGCTAAGATTCTTAAAAGTTTTTGGCATTGGAAGGCTGTTAATAAATTATTTTCTGGCTGTTAATAAATTATTTTCTAGGAGAGTAGAAACATATAGTTCTGTCAAGCTTTGTTATTTTAATTGGCATGTATATTAGAACATGGTGTGTAAAGGATTTGGATCATCTCGTGTTAGGACTCAACATGAGAGGGTCATGTTGGGATCTCATCATTAAATCTCATCGGTGAGTCATACTTAAAAAAGTATATAAGTGAGATTTAATGGTGAGATCCCCGAGAGTCATAAGATGATCAAGGTGGTTTGGGGGGAGTTAAGGAGTGGAGTGATAAGGAGGTTGAGAGTTCAAACCCTACCCACTAACAAAAATACTAACATTAACACACTAACATTTGTCTATAAAAAAAAATGGTGAGATCCTCCAACATGACCCCCTCATATTGAATCATAACATGAGAGGATCCAAATCCGCGTGTAAATTCTCTTCAATTACTATAGCAATTGTTGTTTATTTCTATGTAAATTCTAGATAGATATTGATTTCATGGTAGTTTGAAATCTTGTTAGAACTAATTTTCAAATGGACTTAAACCTTAGGAACCTAGATTGAGAGCATATATAATAGTAATCAGGAGAGCATATGCATCCATAAGGTGATACCACGAACATAATCATAGATTTGGTGTGGTGTGTCTGCTTGTGTCTGACACATAATTCCTGGCTTGGTGTGTCTGCTTCATAGCTTTGCTTCCTGATGGTCTAAACTATATTTTCTTGTTTGTCGTTGCCCTTTATCTACAAACTATCCACATCCTTTAATTGTGATATAATGCTTCCTTCCTCACATATGTGATTGAATTTCAATTCCCGTCATTTCAATTTTCATCTTATAGATTAACTTTGTTGGCTCTGTCATGACTAACAAATGCAGTGAAGGATACCCAATTGCAAGATATATTATGGAGGAAGTGACAGTAGTTATTAGATTTAAATGGTAGACTTTTTATCTTTTGGTGATGGCACTTCCAAAGTTAATTAGTACTTGATGGTTCTTATTTTGTGTTGTGGATTTAATGTTGAAATGTTTATATCTTACTCCCTCTGGTCCTATATATAAGAGGCAAAACCCTAAAACACACAGACCAAGGAAATACATTGAAATAAGCTATTTGTAATTAATATTCATATAAATTTACAAATTTAACCTTTCAATAATTAATGAACAAACCTACTTGTATTGAAAGTTGCACTGTCTCGTATATATAAACCCTATTATAAATGAGGGTAAAATTGGAAATGAGCATTTAATATTTGTCAAAATACATGCATGTCTCTTATATTTTGGACCAAAAAAAAGTAGTCATTTGCCTCTTATAATAACGACCGGAGGGAGTATTATTTAAGTTTTTTAGGAGCAAACATTATTGTAGCGAAAACTTTTGTTAATCAAGTCATGACTAATTTGATATAGTATTGCTGGGAAAAGCCTACTAGAACTTTTAGCGACAATAAAAAAAAGCTAGTAAATGAATTTAGAAGATAATTCAAAAATCACATTTAGTTGCAATAAAAATTGGCAGCAATAATTGCTGCTATAATTTTCAACTTTTAGCAACAATTAATTGGGTCTTTATCAGAACTCTCTAGAATTGTCGATAAAGCTTTTAGCGACACTTGATACGTCGACCAATTAATAATTACAGGTAAAAATACATTGTACTGTAGTGGCTGAGCACCCAAAAAAAAGAGAGTAAAGGGTTCACCTTTTTTTTTTTTTTTTTAATAAGCAGAAGGGTTCACCTATATTCTTTCAAAATAAATGTTATCAAAATTCCAATGAGTGAAGGTTACCTGAACTATTAACCATGTTGAATGAGACATACAAGCGCCAAGAGCTGCAACAGAGCCCAAAATTTGGCTAGTAGGGACGTTGTGTGGCTGGATGTGGCGCATCACATTGAAATGCATTGACCAAATGTGAATCTCTATGCTTTTATAGAAGGTGAGGATCATAGCTCCACCAATTCCTAATAGAGTGCCAAACACCTTGGCCTTGCCTGATGATGTTCCAATGTTCAACCTTTCCAATCTGAATAAAGCAGTAATTCACATGAAATATAGAATACAAAAACGAAATACTTTAAATCAAAGAAGCATGTTATCCAGTACCCACGTTTTTTTCCTTAAAGGGCATGGCATTGAGGATAAGTTGTTAAGTATTTTATTATTTATTATTTATTTTAAATATTTATCATAAAATTAATTTTGAATAAATATTTGGCAACCAATCTTAAGTATCATATTTGTTAGGGACTTAGGGTATAATAGGAGTTTCCAAGATGCACTATATATATATTATGATCATTTTTGTTTTTACAATTGGTTCCACTAAATTTCCGAAACAAATTTTTTTGTCTACAAAGTTGAATTTGAAATTTCTTGATCTAAGTCAATTATTTTACTAATTAATGATTTTTTTATTCACAAAACTTTAATCTAACTTTTTCTGCTTCCAGTAACATTTCTTTTCAAATCTAATCTACATTTTTTCTCTCAATGCTTTTAAATTTTAAATTTTTCATTAAGCAATAAATTAAATTATATATATATTTTTTTATAAATTTAAAAAATATTATTTAAAAATTTAAATTTAAATATTATTTAAAAATTATTATTATTTAAATATGTATAACACTATAATATTTTTTCTTTAATATCTCATTATGCTAGTTACTTGGCAATGTTGGTCCATTAAATGTGCTGGAGATTATGGGCCTACCTGAAGCAAACAGCTAATATGAAGGTAGCGGCAGGAACAAGGTTAAAAATGGCAGTAGCATATGATGCAGTTGCTAAAGCCACTGCGTGCACATACAGACTTTGTGATAAGGATGACCTGCCATTGCAATCAACTAATGTAACTAAATTTTTTTTTTTTGATGAGGTCAAAATTTAATTATTCTATGTATGAATGCCAAAAACTCATTGAGATAATATCATGCCATATGTTTGATGTTTAATGAATTTTCTTATGTTACAATTGTTTTCCTTTTTAATTTGTTTTATATACGGTATATATCCTAGCGCGTATATGCATTTTCAAGAGGTTCACATTATTTGTTTCAAAAAGAGGTTAACATTATAGTTGACCAGTTTACCAAAAAAGAAACGTTATAATTGACCAACTGTCCTAGGATTAGAGAGACATTAATGAGAATAATATAAATGCAACAAACTAAGGAAACATAAAGAAACTTTAAAAAGTTAAGTACAGTGAGACATAGCGATAGCTATAGTAACTTCCTTAAGATCAAACAAATCATATCGTTGAAAAATGTAACTACTATCACCCTATTTGTTTGAATTTTTTAGAACGCCAACTGGCATTTCAATTCATGTTAGCAGAAAGCTCCAAATTGTAGTTTTGAAAAAAAAAAAAAAAAAAAAAGTACATTGGGACAGAAAAAACTCACGTTTGCGTTGAAAGAAAGCTAAAACAAATAATCATTATATGTCTCGAGGAAACGGGGACGAGTTTAATCCTTAGTGCGGCACCCCTTCCCAAACCTGACTCCCAAGAAAATTAAAAAAGAGCTTTTGATAAATGGACATGAAAATATGATTTAGTTGGAATTGTTTTGGGCAATTTAGTTGAAACAACTTAGTTGAAATTAATCGATTGTGAGAACTTAGTCAAAAATCAAATGTATTATATAGATAAGATTCATTCAACTCACCCAAATAATTTGCAAAATCAAATGTATTATATAGATAAGATGCATTCAACTCACCCGAATAATCCACAAAAAAATGCTTGAGCAAGTACTCCCGATGTGATCTTTGGCTTGCTCTTCCTGTTTCATTTCACATTTTCCATGACATTAGTAATGATGTAATTAAAGGGTTATGATTTTCTCAATTGATAAAAATAAATATAAATAGTGGTCTGCAGATCGATAGTGTAATCAACGACCCAAGCAAGTCAGACCATCTCCAATAATTGTTCTTAAGGTAGTTCTTAAGTATAAGAACTTGTTATTATCATTGAAGGCAAATGATGTGACTGCCATGGTGTAGAACGATTCTTCTATAAGAACCGTTCTTGCCAAACGAATTTTTTTTGTCACAATTTCAACCAAAAAATGCAAGTGGGGTCACATGTGAGACTCATTTAAGAACCCAAAATGAGTTCTTTCATTGAAGTAAAATGGAGGTTTGAGTTCTTATATTCTTTGGACCCACCATATGATAGATAAGAATCCAAAAATTTCCTATCACATTCTCTTATTTAGTAGTAGTCATCCCACCTTTTCTGCCTTCCAGATCTTGTCTCACACACACTCTTTTTCTCGTGGACCACCACCAACTCCCCAACAGCTAAATAACTCTCACTCACATAGATCTCGATCTTAGATCCATATGGGAAGCAAATGAAGGAGAACAATAGTACAATTTGCAAACCTAACCATTAATATTTTTTGATGCCAAATTCCAGCACCCACATCCATGAAATCACACTGAAGACTATAGCTTCAACTTCCAAGATCGAAATCAAGTGTGTCCTCAAATCCCTTCACTACTTTATTATAGGAATGCTTACACGACCTTTAAAATAGTCATACATACATATTTGACATCACGAAGGATCCATCAGCTTGGGGGCATTGTTGTCATAGGCTTATACTATCCACCAAGTAACATGACAAACCACAATTGCATCACCATAACGTGTCCTAATCCCTTGAAGAGTGAATGTGTCATGTATTGAACCACGACCGAGTAACCCTTCTTAGGGGACAACAATTCATAAAATCCTCAATAAATGATCATAGACTTTCCCTATCCTCATCGTAACATTAATTAGTGGATCGATATCATAAAATACTACACATCAATTCCTTATGACCACGGGCATCCAATGCTTCTATTGGCTTTTACTTCATAGCGTCGACTTTAGGAGAAATTGTTCTGACCAACATCTTGGATCCAAGCCCATCATCATGAGTGGCCTAGCCTATCTTTATAAGGATATTTTGGGATCAGATCTACCTTGGCCTACGAGCAAACAAACTCTGTGAATAAAGGGCTATGGCACTTAATTTGATATGGATAAAACATTCTTTTATATACTCTTCTCTCTCCTAGTGCACATTCATAACTTGAGCATCGGATTGCGTGCCATGTACAACCACCGTCAACCACTACCTATTTTTTATTCATTTATTCATTTATTTTTTAAAAATATTGTAAGGTGTACCTATTATGCCAGTTTTCATGAATAAAAAAAATAATATCTTTAAATTGAAAAATAAAAATATCTAAAGTCTCAATAAAAAAAAAAACTTAATAAAAACATTTAATGTTTATTTTCTTCAATAACATGTGATATATGTAAAAAAAAAAAACACGTGATATTTAATTTTTTTTATTGATAGCAATACTAGTATTACACTCTTCATGTGAGATCATATATTTTAGTGGGTCTCACATGAAATCCACCAAATAATAGTGTGTTGATTGAAGAGGAGTGTGATAAATAGCATATTTTTAGCATTTCTCTTTTATTGAACACACCTTATAATTAACAAAAACCTCTTTTCTCCCTCGAAACATCATTTTTTTTGCTTTGAAATGATTATATGATGTTATGCTGCAAGTTACACAATAGTACAATACTAATAATTAATTTTAGGGCATTACTATGGTACCCTTGGAAAATAAAGGGTTTGGATACCCATATATACGTAAACCAATAGTTAAGTGACTAATGTTTTAATAATTTCATATAATTTTTTATATAATTGCTTTGATTGAAAATTAGTTTTCTTCTCTCATTTTTAAAATCTGGATTGCCAAGGCTCCCGTTAAGCCTGCTATTTATTATCATTTTCTAGACTTGTTCTTGAAGAGAAAAACACTAATTAACCGAAGGACAGAGATCAAAACACACATTAAAATTTTAACTATTTTATAACTACTTTGAAGTTTTGTTTAATTAATATGATGTTATGCACTTATGCTGCACGCTACACAATACAAATAAATTTTATGGTATAAAACAAGATTATTATGGTAAAAAAATTAAGATGTCACCGTACCTCTCCATGAAGAAGGCAAGAGGAACAATGAAAAAAGTGGAGAAGAGTGACCGCACGGCTATGAAAACGCTCAAGCTCATCCCATCATTTGAAACCAACTTGTAGAAGATGCTAACCCCAGCCGTAGCAACTTGAACCACTACCATTACAAATGCAGGCTTCAACTCATCCATGATTCTCCCAATATTTGCCATGTTAATGATTACTTAATAATCACTTTGGCTTTAATTATATTAACTATTTTCAATATGAAAGACAAAGGCTAGGGTGGGAGAGGGATGATCATATGCAATACTAGAACGATTATTGATTTCTAAGAGTTTTATGCCTTCTTTTAATGTTTTTTAATACCTTATCAATTACCTTTTGCAATTATAATAAGACAAGCTCTCCTGAAACGACAAGGAGACAGTTTTTTTAAAATAAAAAAAGGAAATCGTGAAATAATTGATGTCTTTAAAAAGACATTCTAGAACATCGTAATTAAAAAGTAGCTTTTATGTTAGGTCGTAAAATTTTACATTAAATTTGCTTTTAGAGAAAAATATTCAAACATTAATCACTTCACTTCAAACTCAAATTTAAACAAATCAATTTTACAAAATCAAGTTTTGTAAAATATGAAAGCACTCTCTTTTCTGAATAATACTTTCTTCTGAATTTGATTAATGAATAATTGTATTTTTACATCATGAATAGAGCTATGCATATATATAGCACTGAAAACAGATAAGCCTAAAGCTCTCCTATAGTTGGTTAGTAATAACTAACATAACAACTTTCTGTTTAGATAGGCTTTAGCTAATTAAATCATAACTGATCTAAAGAGACTAGGCTAAGATAACTTCTAGACTCCCCCTCAAGTTGGTGCATGTAAGTTCTTAATGCCCAACTTGGTGAGTAGGAACTCGAATCTGTCTTTGCCTAGAGGCTTAGTAAACACATCAGCCAGCTGATCCTTAGTTCCAATTTTCAATGCTTCAATGTCTCTGGATTGAATTCTTTCTCTTACAAAGTAGCAATCCATTTCTACATGCTTGGTTCTTTCATGGTAGACTGGATTCATTGCTATGTGAAGGGCAGCTTGGTTATCACAAAACAACTGAGTTGGTTCATCCTGCTTTGTTTCTAACTCACCTAGCAGCCATCTCAACCATATCAATTCACTCACTGTTGCTGCCATAGACCTGTATTCTGCCTTAGCTAAGGACTTGGCAACAACTGTCTGTCTTTTAGTCTTCCAACTAATAGGTGCTTCTCCTAGCATGATCAAGTAGCCAGTGCATGATCTCCTTGTTGTTGGACATCCTCCCCAATCTGCATCACAGAAGCTTGTAGCTTCAAATCATTCTTGCTGGATAGCAAAATCCCTTGACCAGGAGTTGTTTTTAAGTATCTGAGAATTCTTTCCACTGCATCCATGTGGATCTGTTGAGGAGCACTCATGTATTGACACAGAGTATTCACAGCATATGTGATGTCTGGCCTTGTAATAGTTAGGTATAGCAATTTTCCTAGAAGCCTTCTGAACCTTGGTGCATCTGGGTGGAGCTGGAACAAAGATTTGCCAAAGGTTGTGCACCTAGAGTTTATGAATTGCGCCGTGCAATCACTCATCTTAGACAAGAAAAGCAATCGGTTCCCTCATACTACACTAAGCTAAAGGGGTTATGGGATGAAATTCAATCCATTGCACCTTGGCCTGAGTGTAAGTGTGGAGGCTGCATATGTAATGTGCAGAAGCAGCTTGGTGAAATGAGGGAAAGAGAACATCTATATGATTTCCTCATGGGGCTAGATGAAGTCTTTAATACAGTAAAGACTCAGATTCTCAGCATGGCACCAAAGATGAGCCTTGGACATGCATACCACCCAGTAGCTGAGGATGAACAACAAAGATTAGTCTCTGCCATGAATAAACCAATGGCAGATGGTTCTGCTTTTCAGTTCCAGAATGATCAAAGAACAGGCAAGAAGGAAAGACCAACCTGTGATCACTGCCAGAAAGTAGGACATGTCAAGGAGGAATGCTGGGAAATTGTAGGCTATCCACAAGATTGGAAGAAGCCAGTTCGTGAAAGAAAAAATGCACCTTAGATCAACAAGAAAGGGGAAGCAAAAGCTGCACAGGTGAGCAATGAAACAAGTCCAATCCCGGGGCTGACACAAAAGCAGTATGAAAGACTCATACATCAATTGCAATCTGATGCAGAACCTGTGACAGAAAGGCAAAAACCCTCACCAACTGTAAACATGGCAGGTAATTCTTTCATGAATAAGTTTTGGATTATAGATACTGGAGCAACTGAGCATACCAGTTGTGATAAGAATTTGTTGAAAGAAATCATCACTTCTAATCAACAGTTTGTGAAGATCCCAAATGGTACTAGTGTATCAGTGAAGGGATCAGGAAAGGCTACTCTTCCTAATGGCATGCATATTGATAATGTGCTTTTTATACCTGATTTTCACTGCAACCTTATTTCTGTTAGCAAACTCAGTAAGGAAAATCATTGTACTGTCATCTTTGAAGCTGATTCATGTGTAATACAGGACTTACACTCGAAGAAGCAGATTGGAATGGGTAGGCACCAAGATAGTCTTTATTTTCTTGAACCTATGAATAATGGAGGGATTGTCATGAAGGTTGGCAAAATTGTAGATAATAAGCTATGGCACTTTAGATTAGGCCATACTTCAAATGCCAAGATGGCTAGTATAGGATCTTTTACTATTGGTGCTAATAGTTACAATACTACTCACTGTGATTCTTGTATTAGGGTTAAACAAACCAAATTGCCCTTTCCTTTAAGCTCAATAAAGACTAGTTCCTGTTTTGAATTGATTCATTGTGACATATGGGGTAGGTATGCTACAAGTTCTATTACAGGAGCTCATTACTTTCTTACTATAGTAGATGATTTTAGTAGAGGTGTATGAGTTTATCTAATGAAACACAAATCTGAAACTAGTTACTGGTTACAAACCTTCATATGCATGATTGAAAGACAATTTCAAAAGAAAGTAAAAAGGGTTAGGTCTAATAATGGATTGGAGTTTACATCTAATGATATGCAAACATTTTATGCTGAGAAAGGAATTGTAATGGAATTAACATGCACCTACACTCCACAACAAAATGGAGTTGTAGAAAGGAAACATAGACACATTCTAGAAATAGCAAGAGCCATTAGATTTCATTCAAAACTTCCCATTCAGTTTTGGGGAGAATGTATCCTTACTGCTACACATCTCATTAATAGACTTCCTTCCAAAGTTATAGACAACAAAACACCTTATGAGATTCTGTTTGGAAAACAACCAAGCTATGATCACTTGAGAGTCTTTGGATGTCTAGCTTATGTTTTAAAAACCAGGAAGGAAGGGAAATTTGATGAGAGGGGGAGAGCCTGTGTTTTTATAGGCTATCCTACTGGTAAAAAAGGATACAAGGTTTATGACACCAAGACTAAGGAAATTCTTGTATCTAGAGATGTTGTTTTTATTGAAGATCAATTTCCTTTTCAGTCTAAGTACAATACTAATAGTCTCAATGATAAGCAGGACAATATATGGGAAGACAGTCCAGAACTTCCCTTTAATCATTCCCATAAAGATGAGCAGGAAACTGATTTAGGTAACCAGAGTCATCATTCTGCTGATACAGTAGACATAACAGAAAGTAGTAATGATAATGTAAGGGAACAAAATCAGTTAAGGCACAGTGAGAGAATTAGACAACTACCTAGGCACTTAAGTGATTATAAAATTGATTTGCCCTCTTCCATTACTGCTCCCAATTCCAATTGTTTCTCAGGTAAGACTGTGAAGTATCCCATCTCCAATTATGTTTCTTATTCTAAATTGTCATCTTCATATCAAGCTTTCTTGACTGCCATCTCTTCAAGAGATGAGCCAAAGACTTTTAAACAGGCTGTTCAACAAAAGCACTGGAGGGATGCAATGCAAAAGGAGATTGAAGCCTTGGAGAACAATGGAACTTGGACCTTAGAATCACTTCCAGCAGGCAAAAATACTGTGGACTCAAAGTGGATCTACAAGATAAAGTTCAAGCCAAATGGTGATGTAGAAAGTTCTTTCCACTGCATCCATGTGGATCTGTTTAGGAGCAGTCATGTATTGACATAGAGTATTCACAGCATATGTGATGTCTGGCCTTGTAATAGTTAGGTATAGCAATTTTCCTAGAAGCCTTCTGAACCTTGGTGCATCTGCATCTGGATCTTCTTTATTGATTCTCAGATTACAATTTTGTTCCATAGGGAACTTGCTTGGCCTGCTGTTTTCAGTTTTGGTTTCATGAAGGATATCCAAAGTATATTTTCTTTGGCTTAATACAATTCCTTCTGGTGACCTTGCAACTTCAATGGCTAGGAAGTACTTTAGAATTCCTAAGTCTTTAATGCTGAAGGTCTCATCTAGGTACTTCTTCACTTCTGTCATGAATTCAGTGCTGTTTCCCGCCAAGATAACATCATCCACATAGATTAAGGCTGTGGAGAAAACCTTTCCTGCTTTGTAGATGAACAAGGAGTGATCTGCTTTTGACTAAGAGAAGCCAATCTTGTTGAGGGCAGATGTGAACTTCTGGTACCAGTTTCTTGAGGCTTGTTTCAAGCCATATAGAGACTTCTTTAGTTTGCAAGCCCGAGTATCTCCTTCTTTTGCAAATCCTTGTGGAATTTGCATGTAAATTTCCTCATCCAAGTCTCCATGTAGGAAGGCATTGTTTACATCTAGTTGATGTACAATCCATCCTTTCTTAGCAGCTATAGTTAACAAGCACCTTATAGTAACTAACTTGGCAACTGGTGCAAATGTTTCATGAAAATCCTCTCCTTCTATTTGAGTGAAGCCTCTTGCAACCAATCTTGCCTTATATCTTTCTACATCACCAATTTGGCAAATCTTTGTTCCAGCTCCACCCAAATCTCTCTTGCAGTGGCAGCATATCTAACACTCCCTCTCACCTCTTTGTCCATGCTGTTCTTTAACCAACCTTTAACCATGGCGTTGCATCGCATCCAATGAGCCAAGTTTGGTGAATCGACCTCTGGCATAGGAATCGTGCCATCCACAAAGCCAATCTTGTTCTTGGCATACAAAGCATTACTCATATCCGCAACCCATTCACCATAGTTACCATCATTGAGCAATTCACTAACAAACAATTGCCCGGGTTGATCTGATGCATGAAGAAAGAAGGGAGACATGATGTCGATGCTGCCTTCAGTGGTTATGACGTTTTTCTTCTTTTCTTTGAAAGAAGAAGATGGTGATCCATCATCTTGATCTTTATCTTTCTTGGGAGATGTGGATTCATCGTCTTTGCCCATGATGAATGAAGGCTAATAGGAACCCCAGATAGTGGCTCTGATACCATGTAAAATATGAAAGCACTCTCTTTTCTGGATAATACTTTCTTCTGAATTTGATTAATGAATAATTGTGTTTTTACATCATGAATAGAGCTATGCATATATATAGCACTGAAAACAGATAAGCCTAAAGCTCTCCTATAGTTGGTTAGTAATAACTAACATAACAACTTTCTGTTTAGATAGGCTTTAGCTAATTAAATCATAACTGATCTAAAGAGACTAGGCCAAGATAACTTCTACAAGTTTATTCAAAATAACTTTAAACAAACATTTATCCAACCCCAAGGGGTTGATCTAGTGGAGCATGATAAGGTCTCGTATCTGACAGATTGCAGGTTCGAGCCCCCACTAGTCTCCTTAGGGTGAGGTAAATGTAAATCTTTTTGTAAGTGCTTATAGAGCCCGGTGTTAGATTTAAACTCAATAAATCATATAAAAGGCATGCTATTATAAATCTTAACTGCGGAAACATAATAACCATATAACCATGTAAGTATGCATCCCATATTATCAAGAACAACCATATCTCAATAATTTTAGGATCTACAACATGTTGGCTTATCAAAGATTTTAGGAATACCTGGATCCATTGCTAATGATCAATGTGCAGTAACCTGAAAAACAGAGAGGGAGGGAGAAATAAAGAGAGACGAGTAACGAACACCCGTTGGCTTGTGGTTCTTCCTCAACCTGAACTCATTATGCCTTAGTCGCTCTTCAGATGGGGAGAAGAGGAGCTGTGCGTTGTGTCCGGTGTATTGGGGATCCTAGCCTATATATAGGGTGACGGCCAATTAGAGTTCCCATTATTCCGAAATTGGTCATCGGTGACATCCACTCATATTTTGCCCATATGAGATAATTAATGATAATATCATTTATCAGATCAGAAATCTGATTGGCCTTATCTCTTATTTGATCACATATCAATTAAGGCCCCCAAGAGATAAATAGCTAATATAATTAATTACCGATATCTACCCACATTATGATATTGGAATAAAATATTCCAACAATCTCCCACTTGGGCAATATATCGTAATAATTATATTTGAATTCTTTAGGCGCGCATCCAAATGCTATTTATCCTTAGACTTCCCTTTTACAATTTGGTCCACCTCATACATCAAGAATGGGACCACCGCGGCTGTCGCCACTAACGTATATCTTGACTAAACACCGACGACCACGATATCAATGTACTTGATGAGATAGATCAATATGGATGAGTGTCATGGAAATTTCATGCAATGTGATCTCTAAATCATACCTATTTCCAACTGGTCCAACTTAATTCTTTAGTGAGATCAAACTGACGTTCCTTAGGTGTAAATTAAATATTTGCACATAACCAAAACTTTAATACAGTTAATAAAATAAAAATAATAATAATAATAACCTCAAAACTTTATTTCTGCAGAAAATCAAACATAACATAAACTCTGTACCAAATCCAAAACATAAAACATTGAACAAAATAACAAAAGGAAAGCTCCCACTAATCTAAGGCAATCTCAAAACCAACACCCATGAGAGCAACATGCTCATGAAAGACCTTAGGTGTCAAGCCATTGGTTAGTGGGTTAGTTAGCATAAAGTTTGTTCCTATATGTACTGTTGATAATTGGAAACTTGATGTCGATAACCTTCGACTTCATTGAACTCCGATTATTATTGGAGTACAACACGGCTGACTTATTGTCATAATATAACTCGAGTGGTCTTTCAATTCCATTTATTATATGCAACCCAATGACAAAATTCGTCAGCCATATCCCGAGGTTGGATGCCTTATATCTTGGCATCCAACAAGATCGGAGTCAGAATAACTTATGATCTCTAAACTGTCAGATCTCCGATCCATGAGTATATATCCTTTTGTTCTCTTCAAGTACCTTATGACCATTTTCGCTGCTTACTAATGATCCTTTTAATTGAGACTAAAATAGTCTCCTTTAGTTATAGTGGTATTCTCTGGTTTACTATCTTTCATGTTGAACCTATCCAAAACTATATCAATATAGCTCTTTTGTGATAATCCACGGATACCTCGAGAGTGATCTCTAAGTACCTGAATTCCTAAGACAAAAGAGGCATCCCCAAGATCTTTCATCTCGAAAATTTGATTAGAAATTTCTTGGTTTCGTGCAACGAGCCTATATCCCTGCTGGCTAGTAAAAAATTATCAACATATAATATCAGGAATATAAATTTGCTCCCACTGAAATTGCGATACCCACAGTTGTCCACGATATTTATATCAAAACCATATGAGACAATCACTTGATGGGACATGTGGTATCACTGATGAGACACATTCTTTAGCCCATAGATAAATTCCGTCAATTTGCAAACCATCTTCTCTGGGTCTTTCGACACAAATTCTCTGAGAAACACCGTCTTGACATCCATCTTATGAAGCTCCAAATTATAATGAGCAACGAGAGCCATGATTGTTCTAAAAGCGTATTTCAATGGTATTGAAGAGAAGGTCCCTTTACAATCAATCCTTTCTTTTTTATCATAGTCTTTTGTCACTAGACAAGCCTTATACATCTCCAAGTAGCGAAACAGTTTCAAACCTTATTGTCTAGCTTGAGTTTGTACTCATTCCTTCAATCCACTTTTCCAAATGGAAACTTCATATGGTTTTATGAGAGTTGATAGAATCATCTTCCATTACACTATTTACCTTATGTTCCTAGAGAAATACTACTTAATTATCCAAAATAGTATTCATCCTTTCTTTAGTGGATCATGGCAAAATGCAATGACTCTTTCTAGTTCTTGAGGGTGTTGAGTTTGACCTTCAGGAATAATTTCCTTATCTTGAATAGGAAGAATAACAACAATATCCTCACAAGGATCCAAATTTGCTACACAAATAGCAACTATATGAATTGGTTCAGGGATTAGAACTAATTCTTCCTCAAAGATAATGTCTCTAACCTTATCTCCCCCCAAACTCAATATCCTCAAAGAACTAGTAAGTTCCTGTCTCAAGGTTTCTTCAACTTGGGATTAAAAGTTTGTACCTTTTTTTTACCTTTTAGAGTAACCAATAAGGTAGTCACACACTGTTTTGGAACTCCAATTTCCTTCGCGAGGCTTATAAGGCCTTGCCTTAGTTGGATATTCCTATACTTAAAAGTGATTTATCGGTCACTTTAATTAGTCGGTATTCCGTCAAGCATTTAAACTGCAATCTTTAGTGTTACTCCCATAGTGACTCTGGTAAGGTAGAACGACTAATCATACTCCTCACCATATCTTTAAGAGTCATTACTAGGACTTAACTGTATTCTTGATAGCCACGTTCTGATCTATTTATCTTTAATGCATTTAATACAAACAATAAAATGTATAAGGCCAATGGAATCTAGGATTTCCTCATACAAGTCGCTCAACTCTATTTATAGAGATGTGCCCTGAATGATTTGTATCATAATGCTCCTTAATTTTTATTGTCAACTTTATGTTTAGTGCCATATGACTCCTCATTCAATGTTTTACCACGAGAGGTTTCAATACCAAGTAATTATAGATCGTCATAGTCCATAGCTTAACTGGTTCCAACAATATTTGAATTTAAAAGACAAATTAAATCTATCGTTTCTAAACGAACAAAAAATTATTCTTGATTGGTTCAATAAGAAACCAAAACCAAATTTTATCTAAATGATGACTAAACCAAAATGTCTTTAAATTCTAAATATTAGCCAGTAACAACAATCTGAAACGTCAATAGCCTTATCCTTTACTGACTTGGTTAACTCCAACATAGATGCATCTATCAGCACCACTTAACCTTCATCAGTTCAGACAATTCTTTGTAGGCATGCCAAACATGATATTTGGGACATTTCTTCTTTAGATACCCGATGTCTTTATAAAAGAAACAATTACGACCTTAGTTGTTTCTTTTAAGATGGGCCCTTAGAAGCTTCATCCTTAATTTTATTTTGTTTGCCCTTATCTTTAGAGGTATTCGCAAAATGAGCACCATTTGTCTTCTCTTGCTTCATCATTTCGTTTCTTGCACACCTTATGAAATGAATTCATTGAGATATCATTTCTCCTTTTGGTAGCTATAAGCTGACTTGAATTGACTGAATTGTGCATGGAAGAACACCAAATGCTAAGTGCATGAGCAAGCTGTTAGACATCCCAAACTTTAACCCTTAAGTTTATGAGCAAGATTGGACATTCCCATTAAGTGCTCCTTAAATTTCCTTTGCTTTTATACATAATGAAAAACTAGCCCTCCAATGAGTACTTGTTTTCATCTTTATTGCTTTTAGAAAGCACTTTTCTACTTTAGCAAGGGAATCTGGCATTAATTATGCCATCCGAAATAACACCCTAAAGATTTCTGGAATATTATGCTTTATGATCATAAGACCCAAGTAATTGGAGTGGTCCCACGTACTATACTTGATTCTATCTTCAGAGGTATTGGCTTGTGTGAGAGAATGTAGGTTTCTCCATTTTTATGCAAGGTCTAGATGCAAGAACAATAAATATTCTCCTCTCAATCCTAACAGTCATAACTTTTAAATATCGAAAATAAATTTAAATCAGAAAAATATTAGCCTTTAAGAGAACAAATGTACCAAAAAAGGTACTCACCAAAATACCTAGTTCACCATTAATATCAAGTCTTCGAACAGTAACATTAATTACTAGTGATATTTTGTTGTAATGATCAAACACTAATGATAATTTCTGTCAAACAACAGCCATCTTTGGACATTCTGTTATTCACATGAAAATAATCTTTATAATCACTACGTGTTTACCATCACGGGTGTGAATGCAACCCGGCCAAATATTAACATTCCTTTGGGTCGATTAATACCCGCATGGATATGCACCCACACAACATTCAATATCTCTCATGAGCAATTTCTACAAGAGAGGTCACCTTGATGACTTCATACCTTAATTGGCTCACTCGAAATCCAAATTGACAAATTAAAGACCTAAATATGATACCAATCGCACCATTAATTCCCAATCTTCGGATTTTAAAAAATTAATTGCTAGTGGTACTCTCAACGCAATGATCAAATATTTGTGATAAATCCTGTCAAATAATGGTCACCTTCGGGCATCCCATTATCCACATGGAAAATACTTTTATAATCACCACACATTTGCCATCACATGTATGTGATTATCCGGCCAAACTGTGCCTTCCTTCGGGCCTACAACAGCTCGCATGAATAACTCCATACTACATCTTTTGTAAATTCAATTGAATCAAATTTACGTAACAGAGATTACTTCGACAACATGTTGTTTCAACCAACTCAACCAAAATTACCAGACAATTTATCAAAATGGGGAGTCTAAAATCTGCTCAATCCACGCTAAGCATGGAAACTTCAATGCTTAATTACGTGCAATCACGTTTCCGGATCCATTATACATGATATAATAAATATATTAAAACCAAATAAAAGCTTTATTCTCTAAAAGCATTGCATGCACCGTCGAATTATCACTTTGCCTCATGTCTCTACCTCTGTTCAACTTGCTGACATCCTCACAAAATCTCTGACACGTCAGCGTCATAATTTCTTAATTAGCAAATTGCTGCTTGTTGACTTACCAGCATCAATTTGAGGGGGGATGTCAACGGATTTGATTTGGCAGAATATTTAGAATTGATTGACAGGATATTATTTATTATTACTGCAGATTTGTTGGCCTTTTAAAAGCACCAGATTCTGCATAATTGTACAGTTATGATTAGGTTATTATTAGATAGCCCAGCTGTAGGAAATTAGCATTTATAGCACATTAACTGTTACATTATTGTACAGATTGTATTATCACTATTTAAATGAGAATTCTCCAGCAGGAGAACACAAGAGTTTCAACCTACATTTTTCTAAGTTTCACACTCGTTGAAAGTGGTGAGCATCTGAAGCTACACTCAAAGCCACCTTTCTCAAAGAATGTGGGCCCAATTATCTATGATTTGGGTGGAGGAATAAAGTCAGCTATGAACATTAAAAAAATTTCTGAAAATCATTTTGTCTTTAATGATGAGAATGATAGCCAAACTTGTATGGGGGAGGGGTCTTCTATGATGATGGGGGTAGAAGGCTCCTTATCTCAATCAACCCATGCCGAGATTGATCATGCCATAGCGCCTGTTGGGCCACATAATGCTACGCATGTTTCCATGCACATGCAGACTAGTGGTACGTGATTTGTGTGCTTTGGTCCCTTTCTTTATGGTTTTATGATGATTGATTTTCAAGAATTGGTTGTTCTTAGTTGGAATATTAAAGGTGCTATTAATTTAGCAGGGAAGCGTCATGTAAGAGAGCTTGTTAGAAAATACAAGCCTTCAATTGTGGTCCTTGTTGAAACTCATTGTTTGTTTAGTTCTGTTACAAAGTTCTGGCAGAGTCTTGGCTACGAGGGGGTTGCTATTTCTGAAGCTCAAGGTCAAAGCGGAGGTATTTGGGTTTTACTGGAGAAAGGTAGCTTGTTCTCTATTTCGGCTATGGACGTCTTCCACCAGGCGGTTACTTTCTCGGTTAGCGTGGGTACTAGGAAGTGGATATGTTCTGCTATCTATGCTAGTCCTACGCCTGCTACAAGAGAAGTCCTTTGGCACTACCTTGGTAACTTATGGAACTCGGTGTCAGATCCTTGGTTGCTTATTGGAGACTTCAATGACATTCTCCATCCTTCAGAGGTTAGAGGTGGTATTTTCTCTACATCTAGAGCTGCTAAGTTTGCCAGTATGATGGAGCAGTGTGGATTGATTGATCTTGGTTCTATTGGAAATTCTTTCACCTGGTTTAGGAAAGCAACAGGCAGTCGTCCTATTTCTAAAAAGCTAGACAGGGCCATTTCAGATAGGGATTGGAGACATTGCTTTGCTGAAGCCTATGTAGAGAATCTCTGCCGTTTAAACTCGGATCATTGTCCTATCCTTCTTAGACTTCATGCTCCAATTCCAGATAGACATGCTCGGCCTTTTAGCTTCCAAGCTGCCTGGCTTGCTCATAAGGACTTCCCTCGGGTAGTTAAGAATGCTTGGGGTGAAGGTAATCACTTGATTCCTCTTAGCCTAAATCGTGTTCGTGAAGAAGCTATAATTTTTAACAGGAGAGTTTTTGGTAATATTACTAGACGCAAGCATACTTTAGAGGCTCGGTTGAGGGGTATTCAGCGAACTCTGGAGTACTCGGATTCTCTTAGTCTTGCCATCCTTGAAGCTGACCTTCAAAGAGAGTATTTAGATGTGCTTAAGCAGGAAGAGATGCTTTGGTTCCAGAAATCTAGAGAGAAGTGGGTTAGATTTGGTGATCGTAATACAAAATTTTTTCACACTCAAACTCTAGTTCGAAGGAAGCGTAATAAAATTCATGGTCTCTATACTGCTAATGGTAATTGGTGCACTGAGCCTGAAGTCCTTCAAGAAGAAGCGAGGAATTTTTACCATTCTCTTTTCTCGGCCGAGGGAGGTGTTAACCCTAATAGCATGGTTCTGGATTCTGTTCCGCAGTTGGATCCTCTTGGTATTAACTCTTTAACCTGTCCCGTTAGCAAGGAGGAGGTTCGTAAAGCAGTTTTTGGGATGAAGTCTTATAAAGCTCCGGGTCCTGATGGTTTCCAACCGGTATTTTTTAAGCACTTTTGGGATGTAGTTGGGAATGATATTTGGCGTTTGGTTAGAGAGGCGTTCATGAATGGGTTTTCTGATGACTGTTTGTCTGAAACTCTGCTGGTTCTTATCCCTAAAGTTAATCACCCTGTTCGTTTAAAGGAATTTCGGCCCATTAGTCTTTGTAACGTTGCTTACAAGGTTATAACTAAGGTCCTGGTTAATCGGCTTAGACCTTTTCTGGATGATCTTATTAGCCCGCTTCAGAGTAGCTTCATCCCAGGAAGAGGCACTTCTGATAATGTTATTTTGGCGCAAGAGGTAGTGCACTATATGCATCATAATAAATCCAAACAAGGGGTCATTGCTTTCAAAATTGACCTTGAGAAAGCTTATGACAGAGTCTCTTGGGATTTTCTAGAGGTAACCCTTCTGGACTTTGGCTTTCCGGTATCTATTGTGAGACTTATTATGTGGTGTGTGAGGTCTTCATCTTTTTCTATCCTTTGGAATGGTGCTCGCATGGAAAACTTCAAACCTACTAGAGGCCTCCGGCAAGGGGATCCTCTTTCTCCTTATCTGTTTGTGCTTTGCATGGAGAAGCTTGCCCTTAGCATTCAGAGTAGTGTTGATTCTGGTATTTGGAAGCCTATTACAATCTCTAGAGGTGGCCCGGGGATTTCCCACCTACTGTTTGCGGACGACATCCTTCTTTTTTGTAAA
This sequence comes from Echinosophora koreensis, assembly GCA_035048595.1. Lineage (NCBI taxonomy): Eukaryota > Viridiplantae > Streptophyta > Magnoliopsida > Fabales > Fabaceae > Echinosophora > Echinosophora koreensis. The sequence continues at coordinate 1,293,685 of JAPCYP010000002.1, read as the reverse complement.
GCCTCTGACTCCCAGGTTAGACTTGTTACTTCCATCCTTCATGATTTTTGTCAAGTTTCTGGGCTCAAAGTTAATTTTGACAAATCAAAGGCCATGTGCTCCTCTAAGGTTCCTAGATATAGAAAGGAGGTTCTATCAGATATTGCTAATATGAGGATTGTGGCTAATTTGGGATCTTACCTGGGCTTCCCACTTGTGAATGGTAGAGTTAACAAGAATCACTTTAATAATGTGATAGAGAAAATCCAGGGTAGGATGGCTAGTTGGAAGAGTAGACTCCTAAATAAAGCTGGGCGCTTCTGCCTTGCTAAGTCTGTTATCTCCGCCATGCCTATTTATGTCATGCAAACCCACTATTTGCCTCAGAGTGTTTGCAACCGCATAGACATATTAACTAGAAACTTCATCTGGGGTAAAAATGATGATGGGCGTGGCCTTAGCTTGGTGAATTGGGACAAAGTCACTAACCCTAAGAAACATGGTGGCATTGGGATCAGGATTGCTAGGCTATCAAACCTAGCTTTCCTTGGCAAACTAGTTTGGAACTTGCTTATTGATGGCAACATGTTATGGGTGCAGGTTCTCTCACAAAAATACCTGAGGTCAGGCTCTATTTGGGGTAGAAATCATAGCTACAAACCTTCTGTGACCTGGCGCAGTATTGAGAAAGCTATTCAAGGTCTCCGTGGTGCGTTCTCTTTCAAGATTGAGTCGGGTGAAACTTCCTTCATGTATAAAGATTGGTTAGGTCATGGTGCTATATGTAATGACCTTGACTATGTTCATATATCAGATACTAATCTGAAGCTTAAGGATGTGTGGGAGAATGGTTCTTGGTGCTTAGTTAATCTATCTTCTAATATTCCAGATGGTATCAGGGATAGTATTCTTCAAGTAAGCCTGCCCACCCATGTAAATGATACCACTCCTGATTGCTGGGTTTGGAATAATAACAAAGAGGGTGTTTATTCGGCTTCTTCTGGATACCACTGGCTTCTTAGTTCTGGCTGCAACTGGGATCCCAATCTTGACTGGAGTTGGGTTTGGAAGAGTAATACCCCTGTGAAAATTCAGTTTTTCTTCTGGCTGTGTCTTCACAACGCCCTTCCTACGAATGATTTTCGTTTTCATAGAGGTTTGACTTCTTCCCAAAGCTGTAGTAGATGCTCTTCCAGTACTGAGGATATTATGCATTGTCTTAGAGAGTGCCCCCATGCTCGTGAAGTCTGGCTTAGCCTGGGAGTACTTAGCCATCCTCTATTCTTATCCTCTGGTAGCGTTGAGGGTTGGTTTAAGAGTATGGCCTCCAGTAATATGTCTGCTCTTTTTGCTGCGGGAGTTTGGTGGATATGGCGCTGGCGCAACAACAATGTCTTCAATGATGAGGTGTGGAATGCTCAATATGTTATCCGCATGATCAAACTCTACCATGATGATATCATTAACCATTATCCTCCAAAGCAACATCAACAATAGCCAGAGCGACTCCTCGCTTGTTGGCTGCCTCCTCCTACTGATTCAGTCAAGCTAAATGTAGATGGTAGCTTTCTTGAGTGTTCCAACTCTATTGGTGCTGGTGGGTTAATCCGCTCAGCCACTGGTGATTGGATTGCTGGGTTCTCTTCCTTCGAAGGTGATGGTGACACTTTTCTTGCCGAGCTTTTGGCCATCAAGCACGATCTCCTTCTTGCTTGGAGCATGAATTTTCGTAAGCTTATATGTGAATCAGATGCCCTAGAGGTGGTTAATACTCTCCTGGATGGGTCTTTGAATATCCGGCATGCTTATGCTTCGGTGATTGCGGAGGTGATTCAGCTCATGAAACGCCCTTGGAATATCTGTCTGAAACATGTCTTTCGTGAGGCAAATGGTAGTGCTGATTTCCTTGCAAAGCTTGGTGTGCGGTCGAAGGTTCCTTGGCAGCTTTGGAAGGATCCTCCCCCTGGCCTGGGTTCTTTGTTGTTGAGAGACGTGCTCATGTGCATGCCTCCTACGTAGTCTTCTTTTTGTTGTTTTGTTTTGTGTTTTTTTTCTTTACTTCACCAAAAAAAAATTCTCTAAAAGCATTCACCGTAATCAAATTGAAAAACAAAAATCAATTCAATTTATTTGATTTATCCAATTATATTTATTATCATAAAGAAGGGCATCATGTTCTTGAAGCCATCGTCAATCACGTTTGAAATTCTGGATCCATTTTTAGTGCAATTATTAAGCAATCAAATCACCAAAGGATAAAACCATAAAAAAATGTTCCTGGCTTTACGTGCAGCTTACCTTCTTGGAGATTCCCAATATGACAAGCCAATGAGCCATTATATACTTTTAATGATATATAATATTCAAAAGAAAAACCAAATCTTTATTTACTAAGCCTGTACTCACAGGATCAACAATTCTTAACCAAAAAATAGAACAACGACCAATTTTTGGATTCAGTCAAAATAAAAATGACCATCCAAGTAATCATGCCAATTCAGTTTGCACCCAGCAAGGCATTAAATGGATACGTGCAAGGCCATTTATGTAACAACATCAAGATTGAATATTCGTAAACGCATCCTAGATCCAAATTAGGCTTTGCGCACAGCTCATTAAAAAAAACTTTTATAAATCCTAATTTTCAAAAAACTAGGGTTCATGCAAATAAGGAATGAGAGAACCTAAATCCAAATATGGATACCCCAAAGCAAAAACAATCCCAACAAACCAAACATGAAGACCCGCTCTGATACCACTAGACACTAGTTAGATTTAAACTCAATAAATCATATATAAGGCATGCTATTATAAATCTTTATTGCGGAAACATAATAATCATATAACCATGTAAGCATGCATCTCAAATTATCAAGAACAACCATATCTCAATAATTTTAGGATCTACAACATGTTGGCTTATCAAAGATTTTAGGAATACTTGGATCTATTGCTAATGATCAATGTACAGTAACCTGAAAAACAGTGAGGGATGGAGAAATAAAGAGAGACGGGTAACGAACACCCGTTGGCTTGTGGTTCTTCCTCAACCTGAACTCCTTATGCCTTAGTCGCTCTTCAGATGGGGAGAAGAGGAGCTGTGCGTTGTGTCCGGTGTATTGGGGATCCTAGCCTATATATAGGGTGACGGCCAATTAGAGTTCCCATTATTCCGAAATTGGTCATCGATGACATCCACTCATATTTTGCCCATATGAGATAATTAATGATAATATCATTTATCAGATCAGAAATCTGATTGTCCTTATCTCTCATTTGATCAGATATCAATTAAGGCTCCTAAGAGATAAATAGCTAATATAATTAATTACCGATATCTGCCCACATTATGATATTGGAATAAAATATTCCAACACCCGAAGGTTTTCCCTAGCTTAGACTGGGGCACCATCCACTCACCGGCTCACCCTAAATTTTCCTCTACAAAAAAAAAAAAAAACCGTTTATCCAAATACACACTTCACTCATGTTTGGAAAACTCTGTGACAAGGAAAGCCGAGCTACGTAGCATTTCATTCAATGAATGAATTACTTCGGTATGATTAAAAGAATATGATATGTGATCAAATAATTAATACTCTTAATAAAAGAATTTAATTGGTATACGCTGACAGTGTAAAGTTTTTTTACACTGTCAACCAATCAAAAATTGACACATCATTATAAATCTTTGATTCTTATCATAACCACCTTAAAAGTCATCAATTTCGTGATTTCTGATTGGTTGTCAGTGTAAAAATCTTTACACTGACAGTGCATAGAAATTAAACTCATATATATATATATATATATATATATGTGTAAAATATGTATGGATTTGAGTTTAATTTGAAACATTATCATTGTAATGTTTTTTATATTGTCAATCAAACACAGATCAACTTCATGTGCAAGTGAAACTTTTAAAGTAATTATGATAAGAGTCCAACATTTTTAATGACATAACAATTTATGTTTGGTTAAATCGTTATATATGACCACCATGAATTTGATCAAACTAATTACTCTTGCAAGAAGGACTGGAAGTAATGCACATGTATCCTACTTTTTTTTTCGATAAATAAAAATTTTTCATTGAAAATATATAGCTTTAGCATTAATGTGTTCAATCTCCCCACCTTCTAGGAAGGATTGAAGAAATCCCACTCTATTATGTACTTGAAGCTAGAAAACAAAACAAATACAAGATGTTCCAATCATACAAAAGATTCTCCTTTCATCCCTGTTTTCATGTCTAATCCTAACAGAAAAATAGTTTCTAAATATAAGACATAAAAAAAGGTAAGAAACACCCTTCAACAAGATATCCTCCCTTTTCTAATACAATATATCAAATCTAATATCACCTATATGTCAAAACAGCAGTTGTAGTCAGTCTCATCAGAGATAAGGCCTAAACAAGTAACACCTCCATTTTTCGATTCAGCTTAGAAGTATAACATCATCACATTCCTGTTTTTGTTTCAGTCAGCAAGAATATCAGCAAAAAACTTTGGTCTCCATCTTCACATCCACTTGTATTACACCTCTCCCATTAGAACTCCTCTCTGGCTGAAGCATCATCTACAAAAATTGAAAACAATCCACCCATGACGCAATTGAATCTATAAAGCAAAAAACACAACATATCAGCAGTTTCAACAAAACATAAGATACTCCATTGTGCAACACCCTGTCAAGTTTATTACTTAGTTCCCTACACCTCACTTTCTGCTAGATTAGAAATGCAATAGAGAGCATCCAGATTTCAACAAAAACTACTCCCATCCATACAATAAAGCAAACAAAACAAAACTAATTCATATCAGTTAACTATATTCCAATATAAAACCAAAGCAGACCCCATATAATAGGTTCCATCACCTCCTCGCATCACACCAGACAGATTCCTCATGGGGACGCAAACCTGTTACAGCACCCTTCATCACAACCATAAGATCCATGTTCTTTCCATGTGAGACCCTTCCTTGGCAAGAGTATCTGCATACTCATTAGCCTCTCTATTTGTGTGAACAAAGATAACATTTTTTAAAGACAGGAGGGAGCAAATTTGTTATTTTATTATAGTAAAACCTAAGTTTCCATGGACTCTCCTCTTTTTTATTAATCCAAACCAAAGCGTTTTTTGAATCAGATTCCACTATAATCTCCTTTTGCTTAATCCACTCCTGTTGTAAGATAATTCAAGGGCAAAAACTATGGCCAAGAATTCTGCTTCATTAGAGTCTCTTTATTGAGATATATCTATTAGTTGTTAATATATCTGTTAGTTATTATAACAGATTGTATCTAATCATTGATAGGTGTAGATAATTGTTTCTAACTAATATAACAAATTATGTTATATGCAGACCAGGTTAGTTTCTATTTTGATAGTTGTTATCTTTTATCTTGTTTAGCCTATATATTCCAAGGCTCTGATAGTTTGTAACACACGAGTGATATTCAATATACAAATTCTTCAAAACAGTTTATTCACAAAACTTTACTCTCTTTAGTTTATTATGGCATCAGAGAAGATTGATGGGCGGTTTGTCGTCACCCCCTCCTCACCTTATCATCTTGGTTCATCTGCTAACCCAGGGGCTCCGCTTGTAGCTGTGCCTCTTGTTGGAGATAACTACCGAAATTGGTCAAGATCCATTAAGACTGCACTTTGCATAAAAAGCAAACTCGGATTCGTGGATGGCTCGGTCAAGAAACCTTCAGAGACAACATCAGAGTTTGATGCATAGGACAAGGCAGACTCCATGGTCACTACATGGATCATTAATTCGATTGATCTCTCACTTCATGGAAGCATCTCACATGATGCAACAGCAAGGGACGTGTGGCTCGACTTGGAGGAGCGATTTTCTCAAACAAATGCACCACGTATTCATCAGCTGTGGCGCACTCTCAGCCTGTTCCAGCAAGAACCTAACATGACTGTAACTGAGTATTACAACAAGTTTAAAGAACTCATAGATGAGCTTAGTAAACAACAACCATTAACGAGGTGCACTTGTGGAGCATCGAAAGTGATTCAGTAGAGGGAAGATGACAATCACGTTCATCTTTTCCTTGGGTGTCCTGATGCAGATCAATTTGTGCACATCAAAGGAACCATCCTTAACACTGATCCTTTGCCTTCTCTGAGAAAGGTTTTCAACCACATCTTAAGGGAGGAGGCGCGACTCAGTGCAGATAAGAGCAGAGAGGTCAGGCAAGACATGGGTGCAGCTTTCTATTCTTACAAGCAAAGGAACAAAGATGAGCCAAGACCCAAATGCGAGCACTGTGGAAAGATAAGTCATGAGAAAGCAAAATGCTTTGAGGTAATTGGATATCCTTCCAATTGGGACACTCGCAGGACCAACAAAAGGAACAACAAGTCATGATCAAACTCAGGAGGAGGGGCAAAGTTTGCATGGGCAGAAGGTAACCAAAGGCAAACTGCGGGACATGAACAGAACCAGAATAATCATGCGCTTCACGGCTCTCAAGGCAGGAGAAATGAGCAACACGATGGCAATAACCAGACTGGTAATCAATAGATCTTGGATAGTAGAGCTTCGCATCATATGACTCCACTATACTCGATCCTAGAAAACATTCATGATCTTTATAATCCATGCACATTTCTCTACCTACTGGAAATTCTGTTAATGTTACTAAAGCTGGAACCATATCTTTCAGCAATAGTATAAAATTGCATGATGTTTTATTCATTCCAGAATTTAATTGCAATCTCATATCTATTCACAAACTCACTTGTGACATGGGTTGCATAGTATCTTATTCTATTGATGGTTGTGTTATACAGCACCAAACAACGAAGAGGACGATTGGATTCGGTGATTTGCATGAGGGGGTCTATGTCCTTAAGGTTGAGTAAAAGGGTCTTTCATCAACAACAACTACAGAAGATCTAAATTGGACTTGGCATGCAAGGATGGGTCACACTTCTGGTCAAAATTTGTTAAAGCTTTCTAGTGAACTTTCTGTTTTGATAGAAACAAGTTAGGGTGTTGTGATGTATGTCATCGTACAAAACAATGTAGATTCTCTTTTCCTTTAAGCAATAATAAAGCAGAGAAAGCTTTTGACTTAATCCACTGTACCTTATGGGGAAAGTATGCCACTGCAGCACACAATGGTACTTTTCATTTTCTTACGATTGTAGATGATTATTCTAGAGCAGTATGGGTATATCTACTAAGAGAAAAATCAGAAACAATTACTTATTTTATCAATTTTTGTAAAATGGTGCAAACTCAATTTGACACCAAGATAAAGACTGTGCGGAGTGATAATGGAACTGAGTTTTGTAAACTCCAGAATACAACATTTCTTCCTAGAAGAAGGGATTGTTCAAGAGATATCATGCGTAGGAACTCCTCAACAAAATGGTCGTGTGGAAAGGAAGCATGGGCACATTCTTGATGTAGCAAGAGCAATTAGATTTCAATCTAATTTGCCTCTAGCCTTTTGGGCAGAGTGTGTCCAAACTACCACTTACTTAATTAATAGAACTCCTACAATGGCCAACGAGGGAGTAACTCCTTATGAGATGATCTACGGGAAAAAGCCATCATACAAGCACTTAAGAGTTTTTGGGTGTCTTTGCTATGTTAAAACACTCAAACCAGGAGACAAGTTTGCACCAAGAGCTATAAGAAGTATTTTTGTTGGATACCCTCAAGGCCAGAAGGGATGGCACGTGTATGATCTGGAAACTCGGGGGTTCTCAACATCAAGGGATGTTATTTTTTATGAGAACGCTTTTCCATTTTCTTCACAAAATCAGATTTTAGCTGAAAAATCCTTGAGGACAGATCATGAAAAACTCCTTCATCAAGAAGATAATGAGTGTTTTGACTCCCCAACACAGTTTTCAGCACCTCATGTTGAAGAAACACGAGTCTAGTATCATTATAGACAATGCCGAGGATACTCATGTTGAACAAACCCTGGGGGAGCACAATTTGGTTGATGATGGGGATACTCGGATTGAGCAAGATCAAGGGGAGCACAATTTAGTTGTTACTCCAGAACATACTTCAACGCATGCACAAAGAGTAAGAAGACCACCTAAATACGTTAAAGACTATGTTTGCCATACTGCTACAAATGAACCCCTCTGCAAGTCTCAGGATCCATCTAACTCTTCAGGTAAGTCCTATCACATCTCAAAGTACATTAATTATGATAAATTTTCCTCCAAACATCGGGCATCCCTTTCAGCCGTTATGTCCCAATCTGAACCAAAAAACTACATGCAAGCTGCCCAATGTCCAGAATGGCGCAAAGCCATGCAACAAGAAATACAGGCCCTTGAAGAAAACAACACATGGTCCCTTGAACCCTTGCCGAAATTAGTAGGTTGCCGATGGGTTTACAAAATTAAACATAAGGCAAATGGAGATATAGACAAATATAAAGCAAGATTGGTCGCGAAAGGCTTTACACAAGTGGAAGGAGAAGATCTTCGTGAGACTTTTGCTCCAGTAGCTAAGATGACAACAGTACCATGTTTGTTGACTGTTGCAGCCACTAAAGGATGGCAATTACATGAAATGGATGTAAGCAATGCCTTTCTCCACGGTGGTCTAGAAGAAGTCTATATGGATGTTCCACTAGGATATGTTGTTCCTCAACCCAATCTCGTCTGCTGGCTGAAAAAGTCTTTGGATGGACTACGGCAAGCTTCACGAAACTGGTATGCTAAACTCTCAGAAAGTTTAGTTACATATGGCTTTATTCAACCAAGTTCAGATCATACTCTATTCACATATTCCTCCGGTCAGGTTTTTCTTGCTGTCCTTGTATATGTAGACGACTTAATTATTGCTGGCAATGACACAGAGGCATGCAATAGTTTTAAAGTCTATCTACATAATTACTTTCGTATGAAGGACCTAGGAGGTCTCAAATATTTTCTTGGCCTTGAACTAGCACGTGGTTCAGAAGGTTTCTTTCTTCGCCAAAGAAAATACACACTTGATATCCTTGAAGAATGTGGCATGTGTTGAGACCTCATAAGTCTAAAACACATTCAATGTGTAGATTCTCTAAGTTTTGATGATTCCAAATAGTTTAAGTATGGTAATATTGAACCACATGAAATTATTGACATATCTGATAAGTGTGCAGAAAAATAGACTTAAGGTCACTCGTCTATTTTTGACCCGTCTACTTTTTAGTAGATGCTCAGTTTTAGACTTGTCTAAAAATCACTCGTCTAAAATTCAGTCAAAGATCAAGTCAACGCTCAGTCAAGATCTAAGTGTAACTTGATGACGTGGCAAGAAGCATTTGTCTAGAAAAGACTCAGTGGATCACCCGTCTAGTTTTGGAATGCACTAGCACCCGTCTAAGTTTTGTACTGCATAAGCACTCGTCTAAATCTTGGATTGACTTTCACCCGTCTAAATTTTCATTACTGATACCAAGTCAGTGTGTCAGAAATCAAGTCCAAGTCACCTTATTCAAATTAGATGCCTTCCTTAAGGATCTCGAAGACCTCTGGACAATAGCTCAAAGGACAAAGAATAAAGAACGTTGTTTCAAGGTTTTAAGGAATAAACACGCAATCTCTGTACCACGGTAGTAACTTTTTAGCTGTTTTAGTATAAAGTAAAAAATGCCTTCTGGAAAGTGAACTGATGTTGCACTGAAAGAGGAAAGCTCTCTGCTACAAGTACAAGAAGCCCGCTGCTGCATACTTTGAAACAACAGCTGTTCAGTTTAAAGTGTACTCTCTTGGACATCCTTGTCAAAGCTCAACGTTCCCAAGCATTTAATGTTTATACAGAACGACTCTTTGGCATTAATGGTGTCTCAGAAAGCTCAAGTCAGAAGAACACAATTTCTGAAGCTGTGACCAAACGGGTCTTTTGATTGAAGTCTTTAAATAGATCAAACAATGAAGATGAAGGCAAGAAGTTGAATATCATAAAGAACACTGCGCAGAAGCATTTACTCTCTTCATTAACTTCTTCATTATTACATTGAATACACCTTCAATCATTTGATATAAATTCGTAGTCTTTCATACTTCATATTTATTCCACTCCTTGAGTGTGATCTGAAAGATTTGCAAGTTGTATTAATTACACAAAAACCTTTTCATTCCTTACTGTTTTTGAGCCTGAAGAGGCTAGGTGAGAAAAGAATACTTGTTTGAGTGTTGAGCCTGAAGAGGCTAGGTGTGCAAAGAATACTTGTACTGTAATTTACTCAGTTATAGTGGAAACTTAGTACTGTCAAGAAACTGGACGTAGCCCTGTGGATTTTGGGGTGAACCAGTATAAATATCTTGAGTAATATTTCTCTTCCCCTGATCTCTTTAATTTGCTTAAGTATTATTTCTGTTTAAGCTTTTAACTTGGGGAGTTAATATTGTGAATATTAAACTCTGTTTTACCATTCTCTGATTGCTTGTGTTGTTCTGTCTTTATATTAGACGTTTCACTCGTCTAATTTTCTTATATCTAAGCTTTGCTTGTTGTGCCTGCGAAAATCTTTTTAAAGTAACCGAAAAAGTTGGTAAACACAATTCAACCCCCCTTCTTGTGTTAGCTTTGGTTATTTCAGCATGCTCAATTGCAAGCCATGTGGGTTTCCAATGGAACAAAATCACAACTTATCTTCTAATGACGGTGAGCATTATAAAGATCCATCACAGTCTATACGTCTGGTTAATCGTTTAATTTACTTAACAATTACAAGACCCGAGATTACTTATTCAGTTCATGTCTTAAGTGAACAAATGCAGACTCCACGCCAAGCACATTGGGAGGCAGCTTTAAGGGTGTTATGTTACTTAAAGTCGTCTCCAGGACAAGGTATTTTTCTACCCAAAAGCAATAATCTGCAGCTGGTTGGCTATTGTGATTTGGACTGGGCAGCTTGCCCAATTACTCGCCGTTTAGTTTCTGGTTACATAATGAAGCTTGGTTCTACACCAATTTCTTGGAAGACAAAGAAACAATCCACTGTATCTCGATCATCTAGTGAAGCGGAGTATCGAGCTATGGCACATGCTACTAGTGAAATCATATGGCTACGCACTCTACCGTCCTCATTACTAGTTTCATGTGGCTCTCCTACTCCACTTTATTGTCATAATCAAGCGGCATTACATATAGCTGCTAATCCTGTCTTCCACAAAAGAACAAAACACATCGAAATTGATTGTCATTTTGTTCAAGATCATTTACAGTCAGGCAAGATTGCTGTAACACCCTTTTACCCCGCATGTTATAAGATATTTAATATAAACAATTAAAATGAAAAACATGCATTTAATGAATAAATCGAAACATTTGTCCATGGATAGAAAAGTCCCACATGAACCAGTTCACAACGCGGAAATAAAAACAAGTTTAAAACAATTAAACATACCAATAAACAACCCAACCCTGATGTCACATACAGAGCTGGTATAACCGTTCCGGAATAAAATCCACTGAATAACAGCTGAAAACTAACAAACTATAAGAACATGAAACTAGCCCTAACTATGAGTGGTGGCTCCTCAGAGTCACTCCTCTCCGGGCTGCTCATCATCCTCTGCAAGGTGCCAATCAGGCCAACAACAAACAAACAGACAAACATAGGGAGTAAGGATCATGTAAACATAATAGCAAGGAAGTAGGAAGTAAAGTAAAACATACAACATAGCAACAACTTAAACATACATCAACAACCAACATGCTATGCAGTGCAGTGCAATCCTACTCCGCTAAACCAACAATGCATGTGAATCCACTAAACTCGGGATGGACGACTTCGGAGTTAAATATCCACATTGAGAATCTACTCAACGCCGGAGAATCTACCCCTTGGATAGCCAACGCATCAAACCAACGAATGCCTCATCACGGGGGCGCTAGGAGAATCTACTCCAACCGTGGATGGCCAGATCGTCGTACTCTAGGACGACCTCCCCTATGTCGAACATCCCTAAACAACAACTCCGATGCAATGCGTATGGAACACTACAACAACGGCAAGGCCACCTCCATAACTCCAACGGAATCGACCGAAGATAACAGCGAAATCGACCGCACAACTTGCCTCGCAGAATTTACCTGAGGACTTAAGCGAAATCAACCGCAACACTTGGGGTAAACTCTCGGCCACCAAGGTATAACAACAACACCTTAGACCCGAACCGCGGGGTCAAGGCTTCCTTGGCCAAAAACACCAAGGCACAGCTCATCAGCTTGCGGTACCCAATGGGCACCGACTTATCAAACTCAACACCTCACCATCTCATCATCTTAATTATCTTTGGTGAACATTAGCCAAGTTGTCTAATCTTAATTATTAATCAGCTCATCATTATTGGGAAATGGGGTTTGAAACCCCTTAAGTTCTTTAATTCTGATTCTATCCAAGAGGGGTGAGCACGGTCATGCTTAAACTCCAGCACGGTCGTGCTTAAACACGTGAGGGCGTGCTGCCCTTTAAGTGAAGCACAGTCGTGCTTCTTATTAAGTACGGTCGTGCTCAGCAGCACGGTCGTGCTATTTGTCCTGCACGGCTGTGCTAAACAGCGCGGCCATCTTCCCAAAATTCAACTGGGAGCACGATCGTGCTCCCTGTTCAGCACCGTCGTGCTCATCGCGCGACAGTGCTGTCCTGGGCAGGAACAGAGGCTGAAACTTAACAACTTTTGTTAGGGTTTTAATCTCATTAATCCTAAAGTCCATTAACACGATTTTGAAGGGTTAAAACCCAGTAACAACGTCATCATCATAACATGGTATCAACCAATCATCATATTAACCACAATCATGGCATCATCCATTTAACCAGCAACATATGCCAAAAACAACCATTACATATCAACATGTTGATTTAACCAACATAACATCAAGAGTATAACATGAACATAAGCATATAACAGCATGTTAACAATCAAATCATGTTATCAACATAACCAACAAACTAAATTTATCAAACACATATTCATACAAACCAAACTGGGGTCTGGGAACCCCTTTACTTTACCCTAACCCCAAGCCTATGTAAACACTATCCTCCTCCCCATACCTGGATTGAAGGTAGCTCTCTAACAGCGTCCTAACAGCAACTGGTTCCTCCCCTAAGACGGCTCAACCTCAAATAATACCTTAAACAATGGAAACACAACATTATTAGTTTCCTAATCATAAAAACGAAAAGGAACCAATAGGGAAGAGGAAACCGTTACCTAAAGACCAACACAGATGCACAGGGCTCTCCAACGGCTTCCAAAACCCCAAGAACTGGCTGAGTTTAACGGAAACAGGGAAGAACACTGTGTCAGCCGCAACAGGGTTAGCAGCCACCAAAAGTAGGGTTAAAAATCGCAACCCTCGGTTCTGTGCGTATATATAAAACTGGGACCTGAGCACGGTCGTGCTCACTCTTGAGCACGGTCGTGCTCAACTTAGCATCACCGAGACGCGGTCAGCACATTGAGCACGGGCGTGCTCACTATTGAGCACCGTCGTGCTCAACTTAAAATCAGAAACACGCTTCTGACTTTAAGCACGGGCGTGCTGGCTGATGAGCACGGGCGTGCTCATGTACCAGAAAGGGACTTTTAAGCCAAAAATCCCACTAAGTCCTCTACTGATAATTCCAACTTAAAAATCAGCTTTATAAAAATACTCCCGAAAAACAGGGTGTTACAATTCCACCCCCTTTATAAAAATTTCGTCCTCGAAATTTATACGTACCTCAAGGGAAAAGATACGGGTACGCCTCCATCATCTTGCTCTCCAGCTCCCAAGTAGCACTTTCCTCAGTTGCCCCATTCCAAACCACTTTGACCAAGGGAATCTCCTTGCCTCTTAGCTGCTTCACCCTTCTATCCTCGACTCAGAGAGGTAACACCTCAAACGTCAGGTTCTCACGTGACTAGGGTCATGAATGTACTTCCTGAGTTAAGACACGTGAAAAACATTGTGGAGATTTGACAAGAACGGGGGTAAGGCTATTTGATAGGCGACTTCGCCGACTCTTTTAAGGATCTGGTAAGGACCAATGAACCTCAAACGTCAGGTTCTCACGTGACTAGGGTCATTAATGTACTTCCTGAGTTGAGACACGTGAAAAACACTGTGGAGATTTGACAAGAACGGGGGTAAGGCTATTTGAAAGGCGACTTCGTCGATTCTTTTAAGAATCTGGTAAGGACCAATGAACCTCGGAGTAAGTTTCCTCGCCTTCATCACTCTACCAACCCTAGTCGTCGGGGTAACTCTCAAGAATACATGATCGCCTTCCTGGAATTCGTGCGCCTTCCTCCTTTTATCATGATAGCTCTTCTGCCTACTCTGTGCAACTCTCATCTTTTCCTGAACTAACCTGATCTTTTCAGCTATTTTCTGGACCATCTCTAGCCCTAGCACCACACTATCACTAGGTTCACTCCAACACAAAGGTGTCCTACATCTCCTTCTATACAGAGCCTCATATGGTGCCATCCCAATGCTGGAATGGAAGCTGTTGTTGTAGGTGAACTCTATCAGGGGCAAAAACTTGTCCCAACTTCCAAACTGTTCTAACACACAAGCCCTTAACAAGTCCTCTAAGGACTGGATGGTCCGCTCAGACTGCCCATCAGTCTATGGGTGGTAAGCTGAACTAAGCCTAAGCTCTGTCCCTAAAGCCTCTTCCAAACTATTCCAAAACCTAGAGGTAAACCTCGGATCTCTATCTGAAACTATGCTAAAGGGTACACCATGAAGCCTAACTATCTCCTTGATGTACAGCTTAGCCAACTTCTCTAAAGGATACTCCATGTTCATCGGAATGAAATGGGCAGACTTAGTCAGTCTATCCACAACAACCCATATCGCCTCAAAACCAGCTGGAGTCCTGGGAGTCCAGACACAAAATCCATGAAGATGCTATCCCATTTCCATTCTGGGAGACTCAAAGGTTGTAACTTACCTAACGGCCTTTGGTGTTCTATCTTAGCCTTCTGACAAGCTAGGCACGCATACAGAAACTCAGCCACATCCTTTTTCATCCTAGGCCACCAAAACATCCTCTTAAGGTCCAGATACATCTTAGTGGCACCAGGGTGCACACTCAATCCACTCCTATGTCCTTCCTCAAGGATCAACTTCCTAAGCTCAGGAACATCAGGTATACATACTCTATCCTTAAACCTCAAGATACCATCACTGCCATCCTTAAAACTTAGGTCTCTACCCTGAGCAAGCAACTCTCGCTGGTCTAAGAGAAACTTATCTAACTTCTGACCCTCTCTAATCTGATCCATCAGACTATTGGTAACCTTCAAGGTACCAAGTCTAATACTCTTAGGGGTAAACTCACAAGCTAGACTAAGATCTCTAAATTCCTCAATCAGATCCATCCCCCTAACCATCAAAGCAGAGACATGCAGGATCTTCCTACTCGCCACCACATTGGCCTTTCCTGGGTGATAAGTCAGCTCGAAGTCATAGTCCTTTAAAAACTCCATCCACCTACGCTGCCTCATATTCAACTCCTTTTGATCAAAGAGGTACTTCAAACTTTTATGATCACTAAAAACCTCAAATCTCGCTCCATACAGGTAATGCCTCCAAATCTTTAAGGCAAATACCACAGCTCCTAACTCATGATCATGGGTAGGGTTGTTCTTCTCATGGGTTTTTAACTGCCTAGAAGCATAAGCGACTACCTTACCATCTTGCATCAACAAACCACCTAAACCTTGCTTTGATGCATCACAATATACAACGAAAGGTGTACTAGGATCGGGCAACACTAAAACTGGTGCTGATGTCAACCTATTCTTAAGAGTTTGGAAACTCTCTTCACACTTAGAGTCCCACACAAACAACTTCCCTTCTTGGTGAGACGGGTTAAGGGTAAAGCTATCTTAGAGAAACCTTCTATGAACCGTCTATAATACCCGGCTAACCCCAAGAAACTCCTAATCTCGGTTACAGACTTTGGCGTTTCCCACTGGAGCACCGTCTCTACCTTAGCTGGGTCCACTGCTATGCCACCCTTAGAGATGACATGACCTAAGAAGATCACTTCCTCTAACCAGAACTCACACTTCGACAACTTAGCGTACAACTGCTTTTCCTTAAGGGTTTGCAAGACAACCCTCAGGTGTTCCTCATGATCCTCCTTACTTTTGGAGTACAATAATATGTCATCTATAAACACCACCACAAACTTATCCAAGTAAGGGTGAAAGGTCTTGTTCATGTATTCCATGAAGACCGCAGGAGCATTGGTCACACCAAAGGGCATAACCAAGTACTCATAGTGACCATATCACGTCCTAAACGCTGTCTTCGGAATGTCCTCAGACTTAACCCGAATCTGATGGTACCCTGACCTCAAATCTATCTTTGAAAAGACGTAAGCGCCCATCAACTGGTCCATAAAATCATCAATCCTAGGGAGGGGATACCGATTCTTTATGGTCACCTTGTTGAGCTGTCGATAGTCGACACACAACCTCATACTACCATCCTTCTTCTTCACCAACAACACAGGTGCTCCCCACGGAGACACACTCGGCCTAATGAACTGCTTCTTCATCAGGTCCTCCAACTGTTCCTTCAACTTAGCTAGCTCTAGAGGAGACATTCTATAGGGTGCTAAGTCTATGGTAAACTCAACATCTCTCTCTGGGGGTAAGTTATAAACATCCCCCAGGAACACTTCAGGAAATTCCCGCACAACAGGCACGCTGGCGACATCAGGAGGGCTGCTCTCTACTTCCAGGGAAGCTAACATCATGTACACTTGAGCTTCGTTTCTCATCGAAGCTCGAACTTGGCTGACAGAGAGAAGGTCCGGATTCTTAGACTCCTTTGGAGTTCCAAAATCAAGGTTTTATCAAAACAATTCAGAAGGACATGGTTGGAAGATAACCAGTCCATGCCTAGAATAATATCCAAGTCTTTCAAAGGTAAGCATACAAGATCAGCAATGCAGGTTTTATCATTTATAACAATATGACGGTTCTTGCATGCATAAGAAGTGGAAACAAGTTTATTTGTGGGTGTAGAAACCAACAAATCATACTCAAGGAAAGTAACAGGTAATTTAAGACTCTTGACCCTATCATGCGATATAAACGAGTGAGTAGCACCCGAATCATACAATACAGTTAATTGAGTTTCATCAATAAAACATGTACCTTGGATCAAGTCATCAGACTCAGAGGCTTCGGCTCCACTAAGAGTAAAAACTCTTCTAGTGGTCTTCAGTTTGTTGGCCTGGGACTTCTGATTCTTGCTAGCGCTGGGAGGCTCGGCCTTCGTTCCATCACACTCGCGGCTGATGTGTCTTGGCTTGCCACATTTGAAACAGATAACCTGTGTTTCCTTGCACTGGGACGAATAATGGTCCGGTGCTCCACACTTACCACACCTTATAGCTCTGGGGGCATCAGAGAACCCTCCCCTGAAGCTATTCTGCTGAAACTGTGGCTTCCTGCCACTCTGCTTGAAGTCCTTTCCCGTCGGAGCATACTGCTACTTGCCTTTGTCTCTCTGATCAGTCCTCTTGCCACTCTGACTATCCGGTCCTTTGGAACTGGCAACTCTGAACTGACAAGCATACTCATAAATCCGGCATATGTTGACGAGAATCGGGAAAACTCTGATCTCCTGATAGTTGATAGCCTGCTTGATCTCAGGCCGGAGTCCCGCTTCAAACTTCACACACTTGGAGCGATCGTCCGTCTCATGCTGGTAAGGAGTGTAGTACCTAGCCAGCTCCTCAAACTTGGCCGCATAGTCACCGACTGACAGCGACCCCTGCCTCAAAGACAAGAGCTCCATCTCTTTCTTGTCCCTGATATCCGCTGGAAAATACTTCTCCAGAAACCTCTGTCGGAACATAGCCCATATAACTGCTGTGCCCTCAGCCTGCATCCTCTGCCTGCAGTTGTCCCACCAATGCTCAGCCTCCTCAGTTACCATGAAGGGAGCAAAGATGAGATTCTGCTGATCATTGCAATCCATCGCACGGAAGATCTTCTCTGTCTCCCTCAGCCACAACAGTGCTCCCTCTGGGTCATACGCTGAGACACCCCGTTGTGCCCCTTGTGTCATTAGTTAGTTATTTAGATTCCTCGTGTTATTAACCTTGATTATAAATCGAAAAAAATGCGAAGGAATTAAAATTTGACCAACAATGAAAGATAACATCAAAGTCATATTATAAATACACACTTAATACAATACCAAAACACTGTCTAGGGCATTTTCTTAGTAAGATCCCTAGCAGGTACATTCTTATACAAACCCTTAGTTGCGGAAGCATAAACACATAGTTCTAGACTCACTGGCCTTATTTACTTAAACGCTATTACTACCATCTACAGCTCGTCCTCCTGCGTCTGACTCATAAGGAGTCCCGTCCAACTCCTCCACATTAAAGTCCTTGGTGAAGTCCTCAGCTGGTTCCTCCACATAGTCATCACCCGGATCTTTCGTAAAATCTTCTCGTATCCATATAAGCAAAACATATACAAATACAGAAATAGGGGATAAGACACATGTCTATCATCAAAGGTGCAAACATGGACAAAGTATATAAATATAATAATCATTAACACCAACATCTCTCAAAACTCCAAATCAACCTTAAACCACTTTATGGTTCCTCTACCCTTACTCTGATGCAAACTTGGCCACCTATATTCCTGTCATTAGTCAGTAGTCCGATCGGTCCGGTGCCAGTAACTTAGTGCCCTGGTGCCCATACACCAGTACAGTAGTTCCAAACTACTCATGCCGTTGTGCGGCGATAGAACCCAGTAGTTCCCGAACTACTCATGCTATTGCGCAATTAGTGCCATGGTGCCCATACACCATTTGAGTAACCTTTGCACAACGCGATCCCTCAGGGACTCAAGGACTATCCCGACCTCGTGTGTTTCATCACACACGACCATGAACCTTAACACATCTATATTGATGAATCTCACCAACCCGCATTTATTATAGCCTAATGCCTCAACCTTCCACCACAAGTCTCAATACTCATTCAATAACTCATGTCTTATATACACTAAGGCTAGGCATCACTAATGCATCATAATTCACTCACCCAAATACATCTCTTAAATCGCACATCTCGTGCCCTAACATTAACTAAACAGTTTATCATCCCAGGCAGATCATACATACTATATTATCAATCAACTACTCAAGTATCACAAGACATAATAATAAACAATTTATCACAACATAATTCAATAATCAATAAATTCAATCAACCTTGAATATCATAAGATTATCCTAACGGCGATGAACCGACAATCCCCAAATCATCATTGGTTTCACGAAAAAGCTTCCAATGTGATTTTGGTCTTGTCGATTACTCGACCACTAGTAGGGTTTAGGTCACCCTATACAATTATTATAATTTAAATACTACTTATCCGTTTCCGATGGTAGATTGGTTCTTTCCCCCACCTGAGTTAGCACCGAAATCCCGAACTCGATGTTCCTCGCTATCACACCACAACTTAATAGTATCACCTTGAATCAAACAACATAACTATAATTAATCAAACAAAATCATCTATGACATTTTAGGGCTAGGTTCGGCCAAGACTAAGAAAATAGGTTTAGGGTTATTTTCTCAACTTCATTCTTTGGATTCTACCTACTAACGTCCTAACTAACTTAGATAAAATGGTTTCAAGTTAAGATTTAAAATAAAATCCTCTAACACCAAAGGTTAGGGTTTCGGCTCATATTAGAAAAATAGGCTAGGAAATTTAGTTTGATTCAAGCTCTTGGATTTAGATCATATAGATACTAGAGAGCTCAAATCAAGCATTAGATTTCAAAAATGAAAACAAAATCATCAAACCCTCTTTTGGGTGAGATTCGGCTACTTGGAGAAAATAGGGAAGGAAAATATTTTTGATTACATGCTCTTGGATAATGAAAGTAGAGATTATAACTAGATCATAGAAATTGGTTTCACATTTTTATGATTTTTCTACAATTTTCTAGAATTATTCTAAGTTCTAGATCTAAGAATATGAAAACCCAAGAATATGAAGAACAAAAGCTTAAGAATAGAAAGAGATGATCATGGTACCTCAAGTGTGTGAAGGAAATGAAGAAATTATGATGATCTTGGCAAGTTCTTCAATGGAAACACTTAAAGCTCTTGAAGAAGAAAATGAAGTTTTTGTGAAGAAAAGTGAAGAATGAGAAAAAATGAAGAAGGTGGGTGAATTGGTGAGGAGGCCACGGTTTTGGGGCTATATATAGGGTAGATTTAAGGCATTGTTTGGTTTGTTAGCTTTTAGATTAATGGGTTTTGTGATTATTTAATTAATATAAGATTAACCATAGTTAATAGTTAACTTAACTAAGGTTATTTTGGCTAATCATGGTTAATAATATGTGGCTCACAATTGATGGAGGTGTGGCTGATTTTGGGCCACACATAGTGACTCACCAATGAGTCACTGATCCTATCCGTTAGCGATTCTCGGAAATTCCGTACGCAGCTCCGTCATTTACCCGATTTCGGTTTTTGAGAGGAAAATGATGAAACGAAAGCAAAATGAAATAGGTATGGTTTAATATATATATATATATATATATATATATATATATATATATATATATATATATATATATATATATATATATATATATATATATATATATATATATATGCACAAAATTTAGGATATGTGGAAGGTTTACAACCACGTAAAATGAGTGGTTAAGAGTGCGTAGATGTGTCTTCTTAATAACCGCGAAAGCTTGGGGTATTTTGGTCATTTTACTTAAAAGTCATGATTACTAGCATTTAATGCTCATAAATTCTTGGTGACTCATCCTCCATGAGTCATCATGTGTGACTCGTTGCCCCGATCTCTTGATGGGTCTCTGCAGTTCCGTTTTCGACTCCGTCGGTTTCCCGATTAGGGTTTCTGTCTGTTTTTTGATCGAAAATTTTCAAACTAACCAGACTCGTTGGAAATATGATTTAATCATAAACCATTTCGTTCATGAGTCAAAGTTAGGTTTTCTGATCATTAAAATCTTACTGTCAGTGAAAACACGGACTGTTTTCAATCCGAACTTTTACCAAAATTCGTCCGAATACACATAATTTTTTTATTTCTGATCAGAAATTTGGAAAGTAGGCTTCCTCACGGACAAAATATAAAAAATCTACAAATTTCAGTTTCGGGTCAAATTAGGGTTTTCTGCCGGTATAAAATTATACTGTCAGTAAAAACGCAGACCGGGCTCCGTCTGAATTTTCAACCCAAATTTTCACCGTAACCTTCTACCATAAGAGAGTCTATGAATATGATTTTATTTTATTAAAAATCACTTTCTAACTCTCAGATTAAAATATAATTAATTATATTTTAACCGGTTAAATAGTGTAATTAAAATCAGGCTGTTACATTACTACCCCTCTTAGAAAAAAATTCCGTCCTCGGAATTTACGTACCTCAGAATAGGTGTGGATACTGCTGCTACATATCCGTCTCACGCTCCCAAGTGGCATCTCCAGTAGTCTCATCCCATATAACCTTAACCAATGGAATCTGTCTACCGCGAAGTTCCTTAATCCGTCTATCTGCGATCCTAACAAGTAGAGCCTCATACTCTAGATTCTTTCGCAGTGGTATAGACTCAGACTCGATAACATGTGAAGGATCAGGATAATACTTCCTCAATTGAGAGACATCAAAGACGTCGTGAAGATTAGAAAGATTAGGTGGTAAAGCAATATGATAAGCAACTGAACCGATCCGTCGAAGAATCTGGAAAGGTCCGATGAATCTGGGAGTAAGTTTTCTAGATTTGATAGCCCTGCCAATTCCGGTCTTTGGAGTAACTCTCAAAACCACGTGATCACCCTCCTGGAATTCTGACGGTCTCCTCCTTTTGTTGCTATAGTTCCTCTGTCTATCCTGAGGTTCCTTCATCTTTTCCCTTATCTTCCTGAATTGCTCCGTAGTCTGTTGCACCACATCTGGACCCAACACTTGGTTTTCACCAGTTTCATACCAACATAGCGGGGTCCTACATTTCCTTCCATACAAAGCTTCATATGGAGCCATTCCCATACTACTATGGAAACTGTTGTTGTATGTAAATTCAATCAATGGCAAGAACTCATCCCAACTTCCAGTGTGCTCCAACACACAAGCTCTCAAAAGATCTTCCAATGATTAAATCGTTCTCTCTGACTGTCCATCGGTTTGGGGATGATAAGCAGAACTCATTCTCAACTTCGTCCCCAAAGCACCTTGCAACTGTCTCCAAAATCTAGATGAAAATCTAGGATCTCGGTCTGAGACAATGCTCGATGGCACACCATGTAACCTAACAACTTCTTTGATATAAATTTGAGTCAACTTCTCCAAGCTATAACTTTCACCGATAGGTAAGAAGTGCGTACACTTCGTCAACCTATCAATGATAACCCAAATTGCATCATATCTCTTAGGAGTTCGTGGTAATCCAACGACAAAATCCATAGTTATGCTATCCCATTTCCACTCTGGGATATCTAATGATTGTAATAAACCTGCCGGTTTCTGATGTTCAATCTTAGCCTTCTGACACACCAGGCAAGATAAAACATACTCTGCTACCTCTTTCTTCATCCTTGTCCACCAAAACATTTTCTTCAAATCCTGATACATCTTAGTTGATCCAGGATGAAAACTCAGCTTACTCTTATGTGCTTCCTCTAAAATCATTTTCCTAAGTTCTAAGTCCTCTGGCACACATATTCTATCTCTAAACCTTAACACACCATCTGTTCCACGACTAAACTCAGAAACTTTGCCCTCGTCTATCCTTTTACTTATCTCCTGAAGGTAGAGATCCTGAACTTGTTTATCCTTAAGGTCTTTCATAAAATCACTACTAATAGTGATCATACTTAAACAGATTTTATCATCAACCAACTCCATTCCTAAGTTCAAATCTCTGAATTGTTCTAGTAATTCTAACTCCTTAACCATCATTGCAGATACATGCAATGATTTCCTACTCAAGGCATCCGCTACAATGTTCGCTTTCCCAGGATGGTACAGTAAATCAAACTCATAGTCTTTGATAAACTCCATCCATCTCCTCTGTCTCATATTCCACTCTTTTTGGTCGAACAGATACTTCAGACTTTTATGATCACTGTAAACATTAAACTTCGCTCCATACAGAAAGTGTCGCCATATCTTCAATGCGAACACTATGGCTGGTAACTCCAAATCATGAGTCGGATAATTCCTCTCATGAATTCTCAATTGTCGGGAAGCATAAGCCACAACTCTTCCCTCTTGCATTAGAACACAACCTAAACCTTGGTATGACGCATCACAGTATACGTCAAACTGTCCTAACGGATCGGGTAAAGTCAACACAGGTGATGTAGTCAATCTGTCCTTCAGCTTTTGGAAACTCTGCTCACACTTGTCCGTCCATACGAAAGCTATGTTTTTCCTCGTCAACTGCATCATAGGTAACACAATCTTCGAGAAACCCTCTATAAACCTCCGATAATATCCATCTAACCCTAGAAAACTTCGTACTTCACTTACCGACTTAGGCCGTTCCCACTTAAGAACTGCCTCAACCTTAGCTGGATCTACTGCTATTCCGTCCTTATTGATCACATGTCCAAGAAACTGAATTTCTTCCATCCAGAACTCACATTTGGACATTTTAGCATAAAGCTGCCTATCCTTCAAAACTTGCAGCACTACTCTCAAATGTTCCTCATGATCTTCTAGCGAACGAGAATAGATAAGTATATCATCGATGAACACAACAACAAACTTATCGAGGAATGGTCTAAAAATTATGTTCATGTAATCCATGAACACTGCTGGAGCATTAGTCACACCGAAAGGCATAACTAAATACTCGTAATGCCCATACCTCGTCCTAAAAGCAGTCTTAAGTATATCTTCCTTCCTTACTCTAATTTGATGGTATCCAGACCTCAAATCAATCTTAGAAAACACAGCTGCTCCTTTCAGCTGATCCATCAGATCATCTATCCTAGGCAACGGATATTTGTTCTTATTTGTCACCTTGTTCAACTGCCTATAATCCATGCACAACCTAGCACTTCCATCTTTTTTCTTAGCAAACAACACCGGCGCTCCCCACGGTGAAACACTCGGTCTGATGAACTCTTTCCCCAACATGTCATCTAATTGTTTCTTTAACTCTGCCAACTCCACAGGTGACATCCGATAAGGTGCTATAGATATAGGTCCTGTCCCTGGTACGATATCTATGGTGAATTCCACCTCTCTTTCTGGTGGCAAACCTGGAACGTCTGGAGGGAAAACTTCTGGAAACTCTCTCACAATAGGCATAGAATCTATACTAGGAGTCTCATTAGTTTCCACTGCGAACAGCATCACGTACTGCCGAGTATCATCACTCCTTATGGATACTCCTTTTTTGGCAGAGACTACTCTAGAAGACTCAAGAAATGATAAGGTCTTACTAGAACAATCTAGTATTACATGGTTAGCCGAAAGCCAATCCATGCCAATGGGCACCGACTTATCAAACTCAACACCTCACCATCTCATCATCTTAATTATCTTTAGTGAATATTAGCCAAGTTGTCTAATCTTTATTATTAATCAACTCATCATTATTGGGAAATGGGGTTTGAAACCCCTTAAGTTCTTTAATTCTGATTCTGTCCAGGAGGGGTGAGCACGGTCGTGCTTAAACCCCAGCACGGTCGTGCTTAAACACGTGAGGGCATGCTGCCCCTTAAGTGAAGCATGATCGTGCTTCTTATTGAGCACGGTCGTGCTCAGCAGCACGATCGTGCTCTTTGTCCCGCACGGCCAAGCTAAACAGCGTGGCCATCTTCCCAGAATTCAACTGGGAGCACGATCGTGCTCCCTATTCAGCACGGTCGTGCTCATCGCGCGACAGTGCTGTCCTGGGCAGGAACAAAGGCTGAAACTTAACAACTTTTGTTAGGGTTTTAATCTCATTAATCCTAAAGTCCATTAACACGATTTTGAAGGGTTAAAACCCAGTAACAACGTCATCATCATAACATGGTATCAACCAATCATCATATTAACCACAATCATGGCATCATCCATTTAACCAGCAACATATGCCAAAAACAACCATTACATATCAACATGTTGATTTAACCAACATAACATCAAGAGTATAACATGAACATAAGCATATAACAGCATGTTAACAATCAAATCATGTTATCAACATAACCAACAAACTAAATTTATCAAACACATATTCATACAAACCAAACTGGGGTCTGGGAACCCCTTTACTTTACCCTAACCCCAGGCCTATGTAAACACTATCCTTCTCCCCATACCTGGATTGAAGGTAGCTCTCTAACAGCGTCCTAACAGCAACTAGTTCCTCCCCTAAGACGGCTCAACCTCAAATAATACCTTAAACAATGGAAACACAACATTATTAGTTTCCTAATCATAAAAACGAAAAGGAACCAATAGGGAAGAGGAAACCGTTACCTAAAGACCAACACAGATGCACAGGGCTCTCCAACGGCTTCCAAAACCCCAAGAACTGGTTGAGTTTAACGGAAACAGGGAAGAACATTGTGTCAGCCGCAACAGGGTTAGCAGCCACCAAAAGTAGGGTTAAAAATCGCAACCCTCGGTTCTGTGAGTATATATAAAACTCGGACCTGAGCACGGTCGTGCTCACCCTTGAGCACGGTCGTGCTCAACTTAGTGTCACCGAGACGCGGTCAGCACGTTGAGTACGGGCATGCTGGCTAATGAGCACGGGCGTGCTCATGTACCAGAAAGGGACTTTTAAATCAAAAATCCCACTAAGCCCTCAACCGATAATTCCAACTTAAAAACCAGCTTTATAAAAATACTCCTAAAAACAGGGTGTTACAATTGCCATTTCACATGTTCCTACTCAACAACAACAAGCGGACATTTTCACCAAAGCATTGGGTTCCAAACAGTTTCATGACTTACTGGGCAAGTTGGGAGTTTGCAATCCCCACTCTCCAACTTGAGGGGGAGTATTGAGTTATATCTATTAGTTGTTAATATATCTGTTAGTTATTATAACATATTGTATCTAATCCTTGATAGGTGTAGATAATTGTTTCTAATTGGTATAACAAACTCTGTTATATGCAGATCAGGTTAGTTTCTATTTTGATAGTTTGTAACACACGAGTGATATTCAATATACAAATTCTTCAAAACAGTTTATTCACAATCTTTACTCTCTTTAGTTTATTACTCTTACTCCCACTGAAGCTGTAAACATTGCTCTAGATATTCCATGATCATCTCTAAGAACTCCCCCTATACCTGTTGGCCTTGGTTTGCCTCTTGAAGAGTTATCCACATTCCATTTAATGGTGTTTGATGGTGGTGGGCTCCAAGCTATGTTTGTCTTAAGTTCCCTTTTTTCCTTCCACAGTTTCACACACTCTAGTTTATAAGCAACCTCCCCTGGATTATAAGGACAATTTGGACTCCATCCTTCAAGCCAAAATCCTAGCCTCAGTTTGATTAAGTAATTAAAATTAGTCCAATCAATTTTAGCTCCTTCAAAAATCACCCTATTCCTTTGGTTCCATAAGGACCACATCACCACATAAAACAAGGAAATCCATAGCTTTCTTTGAAAACCACCTTCAAATGCCCCCATCCAACATTCAAACCATTGTTTCGGTGTTTGTAATATTGGGATTTGGATATTCCACCAGTCCAAACACTGCATCCATACTTTCTAGGTATAAGTGTAGTGTGGAAAAAGGTGCCTAACTGTCTCCTCTCCATTTTCACAAAAAGAACACTTAATCTCATTCATTTGAATCAAGTTTAATCTTCTCAATCTACTTTTTGTATTTAATCTCTCTTGCAATACAAACCATAACAGCAGCTCGGCTCTAGGAGGGGCCAAACCATTCCACACTCCCTTCACATTATTTGCAATTCTGAATTGATCCCAGTATGCTTTTGAGAAGGATTTAACTATATAGAAGCTTTTACTATCATGCTGCCACCATAATCTATCTTGAATTGTATTGGATAAATTAACATCATGTATCATATTTAATAACTCCTCTAATTGTTGGATTTCCCATTGGAAAATGTATCTTCTCCATATAAGGTTCCAATGCCATTGGATACCATCACAGAATCCCATATTAGCTATTGGCTCATCCTTTTGTAAGGATGCCAAGTAAAGTCTCAGAAATCTATCTTTCAAACAACAGTCCCCTACCCACGTATCCTTCCAAAACTTAGTTTTCCTACCATCTCCAACTCTCATCCACCATCCTTGATAAATGATTCTTTTGAATTTTTCTCCCCACTTATCAATCGATCTTATTGAGCTCCATATGTTTCCATTACTTGTACTGTTTTTTTGCAGCATCAAAGGAACTTCTGGTTCCAATCGATGAATAGAGCAAATAGCCTTTTTCCATAGTGGATTTCCTTCCACAGAGAACCTCTACCACCATTTAAAAAGCAATGCAACATTTTTAACCATCATATCATCAATACCCAAACCACCCATTCTCCTTGGTTTCTTAATTATTTCCCATCTAATTAATGGTAGTCCTCTTTTATTCTCTGCACCATTCCAAAAAAAAAACCCTTTGCACCTTTATTAATTGCTTTAAGACTTTCTTAGGGATCTTAAAAAGGCTCATGAAATATAATGGCAAGCTATTCAGGACTGATTTAATTAGAACTAATCTCCCCGCCCTTGATAGCACTTTAGACTTCCAGGTTGCAAGCTTCTTTTGGACCTTTTTTATCACTGGTTCCCATGTAGAAACCTTCTTTACATTAGCTCCCAGTGGGATTCCCAAATAAGTAATGGGGAAATCAGTAATTTGGCAACCCAACCTCCTTGCCTCTAACTCTCCCCACGCTCTACTCTTCCTCAAAACAATAAGAGCAGATTTTGAGAAGTAGATCTTAAGACCTGAGAGATGCTGAAAACAGTCCAAAATTCTTCTTAAATTGACTAAAAATTTCCTTTTTGTAGGGCAAAAGATCAATGTGTTATCAGTAAATTGTAGATGAGACACATTGACTTCCCTATATCCGACTTTCAACCCCTGAAACAGATTGCTCTCTATTGTTGTCTTCATCATTTGATTAAAAGCTTCGGTCGCCAAGACAAATAGAACAGGAGATATAGGAACTCCTTGTCTAAGCCCTCTTTCCATCTTAAAAGGAATTGTTGGGAATCTATTTACCAAGATAGAAATAGATGCAGTAGATAAGCACTGGTTAATCCATATCATGAGAAGGGTGGGCAATGGGCTAAAGATTGTAAATTAATTGGAATCAAATTTTGGAATTAAATATCAATATAAATATATTTTCATATTATATAAAAGTAATTAATTTAAGTTATGAAATACAATTGTTTATAATTAATTATAAAAGTAAAAATATGAGTTTAAAATAATCTGAAATAGGTCATGTTGTATAATCTGGCATGATCAGAATTTGATATGAAAATATACTAAATTTGAAATAGACAAATATAAACACGAGAAAGGGGATTGAATTGTGTTTATCAGAAATTAAAATAAAGTTGAAAACTTTTCGCACACAGATGCTAGGTTCAAAGAGGTGTAAAATAATTTATACATACAGGTCAACTGTCTGGTATATTTTCACAGAAGTTTACACAAGCTCACAGATAAAAGTAATCTTGATAAAAACACTTTTAACCCCTTAGTTAGAAAGCAAATGATATATAATCAAAACAACTAAAGAGTTTAAGGGAAGAGAGAGATTAACACAGTGATTTATCCTGGTTCACTCTTTAACACAAAGAGCTATGTCCAGTCCTGGGCAGCACCAAGTTTTATCCACTATAACTGATAAGGTTACAGACTCCAAGTATTGTTTGCACACCTAGCCTCTTCAGGCTCGAAGACAAGTATTCTTTGCACACCTAGCCTCTTCAGGCTCACTCAGATTTGTTTGAGAAATTTGGTTTGTAATAAATACAACTTTAGACAGACAGATCTTTCACTAACACCCAGAGAGTGGTTTAAATGTAAAGCTTAGGAAAGTCTGCGTAATAACTTCAAATGATTGAAGAATACAGATAGAATAAAATGAACAGAGTAATGACTCTTTAATTCTTTGTAATCTCTGATGTATTCATCTTCAATGACTTCTGTATTTATAGCCTTCAAACATTTAATATCTGTTAGAGACATTCCTTGCAACGATGGCTTCAAGCAGAGCTTCATAACTTCATTAAATGCAATAGAGTCGTTCTGGGCAGCCATTAATGCAATGGAAACGTTGGTTGTACTCTAACATGAAGGATCATGGCTTTATGCATCGTGCAGTAGCCAAATCAGAGTTGTGCAGAATGAGAGCAGACAGGTTGAAACCAATTTGTACAAAGTCAACAATCCTAGTCAGCAGACAGGTTGACATTTTGCTTATCCAGACAGGTTGTTACTTAAGTAGACAGACATGTGAGTTTTGCTATTTTCTGATCTGTACACTAAGTAGATAGGTTAGCAACCACAAAGTAGGTTAATTAAATCATTAACCAATGTTTAGTTTTCATCAAAACTTAGGGAAATGCACACAGACATTTTAGAGACTTAACAACCTCCCCATTTTTGATGATGACAAACATTCAGATGATTTAATAAACCTTAGAAAATATTAACTTAGAGAATAACAGAATGTAGACAGGTTGAAATTTTCTAAACGTGCAAACAGGTGAAGAGGTTGGTTAGCTAAGACAGATGGAGGTAAGGGTAAGAGAGAGTCTATATGACAGAAGAACGAATTTGAACCTGTTATTAAGAGAAAGAAATACCTAGACCTAGCAGGTAACATTACAACAGAGGCAGGATAGTGAGATCCTTCCAATGTTCTAATGAACACAACAGTAGGGGGACAAAAGAAAATTTCCCTACAAAAGTTAAGAATATGAGGTGGAGGAGAAGGAATGACAGATAAGTGAGAGACACTTACAGTCATCAGAGATTGCAGATCACTCACAAACAGTCTTGATGATATGCCAGATTGTTCTTTGGGAGTTGAGTCCCTGTGAACAACTGTGTACTGACATATATCAGACACAACATCAAAAGATGTTTGGGTTGGGTGAGAAGAGACAGGTGAATGAAAAGGAGAGGCAACTGACAAAGGTTTAATGAAAAGGGCAGAAGGGGAGGAAACAACAGAACTGGGAATACCTTGGTGAAGGGGAGAGGATGGTGCAGAGGGAAAAGTGATCTTCAAAGAGCCTTGGCTTCTTCCTTGAAGGGGACAAAGCAGCAGCTTCAGGATGATCAACTGTCTGAATCCCATCAGACAGGTCAGCAGAAGTTACAGCAGCAACAGTAATAGGTTCTTCTACAGGGATTTCTTCCCTTCCAGTAATGGCCACTAAAGGCATAGGGTAGCCTGACCTTCATTTTCCGGGAATGATTCCCAAATCAAGAGGTTTCTTCTCCTTTGGCTCCTCTAAGGGTGGAGATGTCTGCTCCCCCTGAGCAGATGCTTCCTCTTTACTAGGTTCAGACTCCACTTGTATGACCTTGGTAAAGGTCTTCACTAATCTTCTATTTTTACTGGGTTGTGCAGGAGCAGCAACAGATTTCCCAGTCTCACTTGTCTTCCTCTTGGGAGAGGGTTTCTTCAGCTTAAACCTGAGAGGCTCAACTGTCTCACCAGATTCTTCAGAAGCTGAAGGTTCCTCAGGCTTCTGGTCTTGTCCGGCCACCTTTCCAGCAGGTTTCCAGATTCTTGCAGAGATGGGAACCTCTGATTCACCAGTAGAATCCACTGGTTCTTCTAATTTCTCCTTCTGCTTCTGCTCAGCAGCAGGTGTCTTCCTCTTCATCTTCTAGAGGGATTCCTTCAATCCCCATCATAGACAGAACCTTCTTGTCTATGGGAAGAGACATGTCCACAAAATGAATATCAGTTGGAACAAACAGCTTGTTCCTAAACACTCTTGTCAACAGCATTCCATAGGGATAGGTCTGCATGTTGATCCTTTTGATCAGAGACTCAAGATACATATAGATGAGGTCATTGATGTCTATCTTGATTTTGTGAATCAAGTTGTACAGAGCAAATCTGTCCATCTTGGTCACATTGTCTCGTGATCCTTTTCTTGGCATCACACACTCCAAGCAACTTGTGCAAGAACCTGCACTTGGGCACCATGCTGATAGGCTTCTTGTTCTCAGGGTTGGGAACTCCATAAACAGCAATGTTCACATTTTCAGTTCCTACCTGATCTTCCCAGTCAGGTTTGAAGGCAGTTCCAATCCTTGGACATCTTGTGGCTAACTCCAAAGATCCAATAGGGAAAAGGAGGGTTTTGTCAGACATTTGAGTCTTAAAGCTCTTGGTTCCATCAAGCACACTGGTGATGACCACAGCATTCCTCCAGAAGTCTCTGACAAGCTTTGGATGAACAAGCTCCTTGATGTCAAAGAAAGCAGTCCACTTAGAGTATTCCAACTCTTCAGTGACATCCATACCCCATTTCTTCATCTGTTGAAGATCAACAGTCTTTCCAGGAAGAATTTTCTCAACATCAGCCACTCTCATCTCGTATTTCTCAGCTATGTCTGTTGAAGATAGACGCTTTGAAGATGCCATTTTTTCAGATAAGAGGTTACGAGGGTTTTGGAAGAGAGAATGGTTTTAGAGGAGAGAAGACGAAGATAGAAAGACTTTAGGGATTTTGAAAAAGATAAAGTTTGAACCTTTCAGAAAAATTGCCTTTTATAGCAATAAAGGCAGGAGAGAGAAATAAGACATTTTTAATTCAAAACGGCACGATTTTGGTGGGGAACTGTAGTGCCCACTTAAGACATAATGAAAACATGGTTTCGAGATAAAAATTGCCGTGCCCATGATTAGCTTCAGATTAGTAAATGGTATTAAATAAATAATAACCATTTTAATAAAACTGTTGAGATTCAGCAAAGTGACTCAGCAGAGTCAGACAGGTAATCACAGGCAGGTGATACAGAAACTATAAGACAGGTAGCATAAGCAGTACAAAACTCAGACATTTCATTCAATAATGCAATGCATGTTTAAATTATCTCAAATAAATAAAAATCTTTCTTCTGCTAGAGGTTTAGTGAAAATATCAGCCCATTGATTTTTCAGTTTTAACAAACTTAATATCAAAGATGCCTTTCTGAACATAATCTCTTATAAAATGATGTTTGATTTCTATATGCTTAGCCTTAGAATGCTGAATTGGATTTTTAGTTAAGCAAATAGCACTAGAGTTATCACACCATACAGGTATATTATGCTCAAAAATAGAGTAATCCTCAAGTTGATGTTTTACCCATAAAAGTTGAGAGCAACAACTAGCAACTGAGATGTATTCTGCTTCAGCAGTAGATAGAGCAATAGTTGTCTGTCTTTTGCTTGACCAAGAGACTAAATTTGCTCCAATGAAGTGGGATCCTCCACTAGTTCTTTTCCTTTCTATTCTGTCTCCAGCAAAGTCAGCATCATAGAATCCCACTAATCTGTATTCTTTAGTTCTTAAATATAGCAAACCAAGATTAGTAGTCCCAAGCAAATATCTAAATATTCTTTTAACAACTTTAAGATGAGATTCTCTTGGGCCAGATTGAAATCTAGCACACATACAGACACTAAATTGAATATCAGGTCTGCTTGAAGTTAAGTATAGTAGAGATCCAATCATACCTCTGTAGATAGTTTGGTCTACCTTTTTACCTTCATCATCTTTACTTAGTTTTGCATTGGTTTCCATAGGAGTTTTCATCAGTTTAACACTTTCCATTTTGTATTTCTTAAGCATTTCCTTGATATACTTCTGTTGATGGATGTAGATTCCATCACTTGTCTGTTTGATTTGTAAACCAAGGAAGAACTTTAACTCTCCCATCATGCTCATCTCAAATTCTGCTTGCATCAGCTTTGAAAAGTCCATGCACAACTTTTCGTTAGTTGCTCCAAAAATAATATCATCAACATATATTTGGACTATAATGAAGTTCTCTTTAGAACTTTTCTTAAACAGAGTAGTATCTACTTGTCCTCTAGTAAAACCATTATGCATGAGAAAAGAACTTAATCTATCATACCATGCCCTGGGTCCTTGTTTTAAACCATATAATGCCTTTTTAAGTTTAAAAACATGATCTGGTTTATCAGTATCATCAAAACCAGGGGGTTGTTTAACATATACTTCTTCTTCAATTATTCCATTGAGAAAAGCACTTTTCACATCCATTTGAAAAAGAGTGATTTGGTGTTGTGCAGCATATGACATTAGAATGCGAATAGCTTCTATTCTAGCTACAGGTGCAAAGGTTTCAGTATAGTCAATACCTTCTTGTTGGTTATAGCCTTGAGCTACTAACCTTTCCTTATTTCTAACAACTTTGCCATCCTCATCCAACTTGTTTCTAAAGACCCATCTTGTTCCAATGACAGACTTATTTTTGGGCTTGGAGACAAGTGTCCAGACATCATTTCTGGTGAACTGGTTGAGTTCCTCTTGCATAGCAAGAATCCAGCTTTCATCATCAAGAGCTTCTTCAATGTGCTTTGACTCTATTTCTGACATGAAGGCCATATTGCTTGATTCTTTTAAGGTAGATCTGGTTCTCACTCCTTCTGAGGGATTTCCAATAATGAGATCCTTAGGATGATGAGTTTTGAATTTCCAGTCTCTTTTAAGATCATCGTGAAGATCTTGACTTATCTGTTGACTTGTCTGGTTCAGCTTCAGGTTCCGACTTGGTTAAGTCAGGTTGTTGATTCTCTGACTTGTTTATATCAAGACCTGCAAGATCATCTTCTAGATCTGATAATTCTTTATCAGTCTTTAAGCTATCATTAAATTTGACATTAACAGATTCTTCAATAACAGATATTCTAGAGTTATAAATTCTGAAAGCTTTAGACATTTCAGAATATCCTAAAAAGATACCTTTGTCTGTTTTGGAGTCAAACTTTCCAAGTTGATCCTTGGTATTTAGAATGAAGAACTCACAACCAAATGCATGGAAGTAAGAAATGTTGGGGCTTTTTCCTTTCCACA
Organism: Echinosophora koreensis; assembly: GCA_035048595.1. Classification (NCBI taxonomy): domain Eukaryota; kingdom Viridiplantae; phylum Streptophyta; class Magnoliopsida; order Fabales; family Fabaceae; genus Echinosophora; species Echinosophora koreensis. The sequence continues at coordinate 1,259,594 of JAPCYP010000002.1, read as the reverse complement.
GTTCATAGGGTGTCTTCTTTAGAAAAGGCTTAATGAGTATTCTGTTTTGTACATAACAGACTGTGTTTACTGCTTCTGCCCAGAAGTACTTAGAGAGATTATGCTCATTGAGCATAGATCTAGCCATCTCTTGCAGAGATCTGTTCTTTCTCTCAACCACTCCATTTTGTTGAGGAGTTCTAGCTGCAGAGAAATTGAGAGATTCCATTCTCCTCACAAAACTGTCTAAACTGCTCATTTTCAAATTCTCCCCCATGGTCACTCCTAAGAGTAGAAATACAGAAACCCTGCTCATTTTGTACTCTTTTACAGAATACTGAGAAAGCCTTAAAAGACTCATCCTTGTGGTTAAGAAGAGTACCCATGTATATCTAGAATAGTCATCAACTATGACAAATCCATATTTTCTTCCAGCCAAGCTAGCAATACTAAGTGGTCCAAACAGATCCATGTGTAACAACTGAAGAGGTCTAGAGGTTGATACTTGGTGTTTAGATTTGAAACTTGATTTTACTTGTTTACCTCTCTGACATGCATCACACAAAACATCTTTCTTAAAACTAATATCAGGCAATCCTCTCACAAGGTTATCCCTTTTTAATTTTGAAATTAGTTTCATACTAGCATGTCCTAGTTTCTTATGCCATAACCATCTTTCTTCCTCTTTAGACATCAGACAGGTTACCCTTTGATCTGAGAGATCAGTCAGTTCAATCTTATACAGATTTTGTTGCCTTTTAGCTGAAAAGAGGGCTTTGCCACTGAGATCTTTAACTATACATAAATCCTTGGTAAAGGAGACATCAAATCCACTGTCACATAATTGACTTATGCTAAGCAAATTGTGTTTTAATCCTTTAACCATAAGAACATTAGATATAGAGGGAAGAGAAGGTTTACCACCAATAGTACCAATTCCTATAACCTTCCCTTTCTGATTTCCACCAGATGCTACATGTCCTCCTTTCTTAAGTTGGAAGTTTAGGAACATAGACCTTTCTCCTGTCATATGTCGCGATCAACCACTGTCCAGGTACCAGCAGTGGTGTTTTCTTTGTGCTGTTAAGGACATCTGCAACAGAGATTATTTGATCTTTAGGAACCCATAGTTTTCTGGGTCCTTTTCTGTTAGTTCTAGGAGTCTGTGAAGACTTCCTTCTTTTCTTATGAAGACACTTAGACATAACATGTCCAGTCTTTCCACAGAAATTACAGACAGGTATGGATTTAATGGAAGCAGATGTAGCAGACACTTTAGAGTTTTTAGTTGATACTTTATGATGTGTCTGATGGACATATCCAATACTTTCTTTGTTAAGGGAGTACCTCTGACAGCCAAGCAGCTTGGTCAGATTATCTCTACCATTAACAAATTTGGCAAGATCAGAAGTGAGCTCTTCCACTTTCTGTTGAAGTTTTTCAACTTCTTCAGATTGTGATGTATCACTAGAGATCTTAGCTTCATCAGACTTTTCAGTCTTCGGCTCACTGTTCTCTTTGGCAAATTTCTCACACTCTTGAGATTTCTGTTTATGCTCACTGAGGAGCTTAACATGATCTCTCTTGAGGGATTTGAAAGCCTTATATAAGCAGTTGGATTCCTCCAGCAATTCCTCATAAGCATCAAGTAATTCCTCATAGTCAGGATGTACCTCATTATCTGAATCTGAGTCAGTGTTGGCCATCAGACAGAGATTAGCTTCTTCCTCTGTCTCTTCATCAGAAGATGTTGACTCCAGATCTTCCCAAGTAGCCATCATCCCTTTCTTCTTCTTTTTGAAGAACTTCTTAAAAGGGGCTTTCTTGAGTTGAGGACATTCTACTTTGATGTGACCTGGCTTCTTGCACTCATAGCAGACAATTGAGTTCTTGTCTGTTGAAGTGGATTCTTTGTAGTTCTTATCCTTGTTGAACCTTCTGAATGGCTTATCCTTTCTGAACTTCTTTTTCTGTAAAAGGAGTTTTATCTTTCTGGTTAGGAGAGATAATTCTTAATCACTTTCAGAATCCTCGGGTTCAGACAGGTCAGCATCACTGGATGACTCGTCTGCCTTCAAAGCTTTAGAAGCTTTTGAAGACTTTTGATTAGCCTTCAGAGCAATTGACTTGCCCTTCTTTGTTGTGATTTCATCTCCAAGTTCTTGCTCATGAACGGTGAGTGTACCAAGAAGTTCATCCATAGTCAAGGAAGTAAGATCCCTGGCTTGGGAGATAGCAGTTACCAAAGGTCTCCACTGCTTAGGTAGACTCCTTAGTATCTTTCAAACCTTCTCAGCATTAGAGTAAACTTTGCCAAGAGACTTTAGGCCATTGATGATAGTTTGGAATCTTCCTATCATCTGAGCAACAGATTCTCCTTCCTCCATGAGAAACAGTTCATACTTTCTGACATGTATGGCAATCTTTGATTCTTTGACTTTGGCTGCTCCTTCCTGTATGACAGCTAAGGTGTCCCATATTTCTTTAGCAGAATCACAGGCACAAACCTTTTCAAATTCATCAGGACTGAGAGCACAAATGATGTTGTATTTGGCTTTGTGATTCAGCTCCCACTTTGTCTTTTCTGCAGGGGTCCACTGAGCTTTTGGCTTGTCAGTGTTGTCATCATTTTTAGGAATGAATGGACCATCTGTGATGACATCCCAGAGATCAGAGTTTGTAGATAGAATGAACCATTGAAATCTATCTTTCCAATAGTTGTAGTTTTCTCCATTGAAGAATGGAGGTCTGGTTAAGGAAGCTCCTTCAGTCTGGTGACTCCCACTAGCTCCAGCAGTCATGTCTATTCTTCGGGACCTTTTACCTCTACACTGTTAGATGCTCAACCCAGAGGCTGAGCTCTGATACCAACTGAAATAGACAACTATAAACACGAGAACAGGGGTTGAATTGTGTTTATCAGAAATTAAAATAAAGTTGAAAACTTTTCGCACACAGAAGCTAGGTTCAGACAGGTGTAAAATAATTTATACAGACAGGTCACCTGTCTGGTATATTTTCACAGAAGTTTACACAAGCTCACAGATAAAAGTAATCTTGATAAAAACACTTTTAACCCCTTAGTTAGAAAGCAAATGATATATAATCAAAATAACTAAAGAGTTTAAGGGAAGAGAGAGATTAACACAGTGATTTATCATGGTTCACTCTTTAACACAAAGAGCTACGTCCAGTCCTTGCCAGCACCAAGTTTTATCCACTATAACTGATCAGGTTACAGAGAAGTATTGTTTGCACACCTAGCCTCTTCAGGCTCCAAGACAAGTATTCTTTGCACACCTAGCCTCTTCAGGCTCACTCAGATTTGTTTGAGAAATTTGGTTTGTAATAAATACAATTTTAGACAGACAGATCTTTCACTAACACTCAGAGAGTGGTTTAAATGTAAAGCTTAGGAAAGTCTGTGTAATAACTTCAAATGATTGAAGAATACAGATAGAATAAAATGAACAGAGTAATGACTCTTTAATGCTTTGTAATCTCTGATGTGTTCATCTTCAATGACTTCTGTATTTATAGCCTTCAAACATTTAATATCCGTTAGAGACATTCCTTGCAACGATGGCTTCAAGCAGAGCTTCATTAAATACAATAGAGTCGTTCTGGGAAACCATTAATGCAATGGAAACGTTGGTTATACTCTAACATGAAGGATCATGGCTTTATGCATCGTGCAGTAGCCAAATCAGAGTTGTGCAGAATGCTTTTGTACTTTTGCAGAGTACATTTCCCTTCTTGTGTAATAACCGAAAGTACTAGGGAATAAAGCATGTTGGAAACATTCTTTAACTGGAAGTTTGTCTCTGACTTCCTAGGTTGCTTGAGAGAGAAATCTTCTGAATTTCTTGATAAGCGTGAGAGATAGATTCAGAGTCTTCTGCATGAGGGGACAGCTTCCAAAAGCTTCATGTACTTCGAGTTCTTAACAAAGAACCTTAGACGAGTATGAGAGCAGAGCAGAGACAGGTTGAAACCAATTTGTACAAAGTCAACAATCCTAGTCAGTCGACAGGTTGACTTTTGCTTATCCAGATAAGTTGTTACTTAAGTAGACAGACAGGTGAGTTTTGCTATTTTCTGATCTGTACACTAAGTAGATAGGTTAGCAACCACAAAGTAGATTAATTAAATCATTAACCAATGTTTAGTTTTCATCAAAACTTAGGGAAATGCACACAGACATTTTAGAGACTTAACAAAATTTAATTTCTAAAATCGAACTTGTAAATTAGCTTTATGACAGGAGAAACTACTACAACTCAAGTCTTTAACATTCTTATGATATTTATGTAGGGCTGGATAAAAGTTTTGTCCCGATCAGAAACCGAAAAGCCTGATAGGTGTTGCTTCCTTACGGATGGGCTTTCGTGGCTCATGGATCAACGAGTGAAAGACAAAGGGATCAAACGGTTAGTCTCAGACGGGTTCGGATTTTGTAAAAATATATCGCTTCCGCCCGTACCCTGCCAACCATAGTTAAACAAGTTAAACTTTTTTCAACATATATGTGACATCGTTCACTCGTTTGGAGATGAGAACATAGGTAATCAAGTTATTTATTTGTTGTATTCTGAGAAGTGAGTGCACCCTAGGTCATAACTCTCCCAAAATCACCGTCACCACTCTCCCTCAAAATCGTTCCTCTCTCTCGTTCCTCTTTCAGTCTCTCATTCCCCTCAGTCACACACCGTGAAGCTTGCCATAGCACCACCGCCATCAACCACCACGCGTTGACTCTAGATCTGCCAAAGCCATCAACCGCGGTTGTGTGACATCGTTCACTCGTTTGGAGATGAGAACATAGGTAATCAAGTTATTTTATTTGTTGTATTCTGAGAAGTGAGTGCACCCTAGGTCATAACTCTCCCAAAATCGCCGCCACCACTCTCCCTCAAAATCGTTCCTCTCTCTCGTTCCTCTTTCAGTCTCTCATTCCCCTCAGTCACACACCGTGAAGCTTGCCATAGCACCACCGCCATCAACCACCACGCGTTGACTCTAGATCTGCCAAAGCCATCAACCGCGGTTGTCATGCGGTGCTGTCTTCGTCTATGTTTCGCTACGCGGTTGCAGATCTACCACAGAGCTCAATTGGTTCTGCGTTTATGTGTTGATGGGTTGTTGTTTCTTTTTTTTTTGGGGGGGGGGGGGGGGGGGGGGGGGGGGGATTTTTTTGATAGTTTGATGTATTATTGTGTTTCTGGTTTGTCTTTGTCCTACTCTATATTTTTTTGTTTGACGAAAACCGTCGAACCGTCCCGTCACCCGCCATCTCTGCCACCCTACCTAACCGTTCCCTAAATGAACGACAATGGGCTGTGTATTTTCGTATTCGGTTTTGGTCGGATTGGTATTTTCCCCCGAATCTGACATCTATCCACCCCTAATATTATGTATTTAATTTGCAAACACTTAATTAACATTAACCAAAGATTAAACAAGAGTAAACTTTTCACTCGTGGATTTTGCAGTAAATAAGGGTCATATATGGGTAGGTAGCTCCCTAAAAAACCTCTTGTATCAATTGCCAAAAATTGTTTTATATGAATAATTGATCATTGTTATAATCAATTATAGCATAATTAGTTGTATTTTTTAATGTGTTTGTTAAAAAACGGTTATGAGATAATCTATTTTCCTTGGGTCATTTAAAAAAAGCACTTATATATAGTAAAGTACTAAAAAAATATATGCAATTATTTATATAATTTAATAATAATGGTTTCATAGTTAATTTTGTAGAAGTGAAATTGAAATAATGTTATTGGTTTCAAAATAATATAACAACTTTTTAAATAAGTTTCAAACTTATAATTCTCTAAAAATAATTTATTTCTCATAAAATAGTTGTTTTGATATTTAATCAGTTTACCCAAATATATCAGTTTTTACTGAAAGACAACTTTTGAGATTTTATTATGTGATAGCTTTTTACTAAACCTTTTGAATTTCTCATATCATTTTAAAAGAATGATGGACATCAAGTTACTCAATTGGTAACTTTTAGAGAATTACTTCAAATCGTCATCTCTTTCACAATAAAAATTATCATTAATTCTCAATCTTATATCTAAATCATTATTATAATTTTCGTATTCAACTAACTCCTTTAAATAGCTCGAAATTTTATGCACAACTGCAGTTAATATAGATTTTTTCTTATAAGCAAAAAGGTATATTGATTGAGAGTACTTGGGGTACTCTAACCCGTATATAAAAGTAACAAGGAAACCTATGTAAACAACTAAATATAGTTTATATATCATATGTAATAATTTTTTATGCAAATAAGCGGATGCACAAGCCCATAGGCCATAGGTAAAGGAATACGTAATTAATCTATAAGACATGCACTTTTTACATAAGTACCTCAGAGACCCCACAATCTATTTGAATAGATTCCATCAACTGTAGCTTCATCATCACCTCTCTACAGCTTCACATTAGGCTTCACAGGTGTAGATGGGCAATTGCAGGTATACATGTTGAACCTCTTCAGCACATCTAAGGTATACTTCTTCTGATGAAGTAGTATTCCTTTCTTAGTAACCACAAACTCCATTCCCAAGAAATAGGTTAACACTCCCAGATCACTCATACCAAATTCAGACTGCATAGTTGCTTTGAACTCCTCTATTTCCTCGAGATTTACCTGTTACCAATAAATCATCCGCATATAAGCAGATAAGCAATATAGTGGATCATGGTTTCATACACCATGTTCAACTGCACACTTTGAAAAGCCTTGCTATAGAAGAAAAGAATTTATCCTCTTGTTCCAGGTCTGTGGTGTCTGTTTTAAACCATATAGTGCCTTCTTGAGTCTATATACTTTGGGTACGTTTGATTCGCACTACAGGACAGAACATGGAGAATAGTACAGAATAGTACATGACAAATAGTTGAGTTACAGCACAACTTTTTGTGTTGTACGATGTCTGTTAGTCGATGCATAGCACAATACAAGACAAAACAACGTAAAATTTACTAAAATGTCCTTTGTACAATATAATGTTTGATATGTACTATGAAAAATACAACAATATCTTTTGATTTTAAAATATTTATTATTTATTATTTAACATTAAATTATTATCATATTATACTCTTATTTATAATTTATCATTTTAAAAAAAATTAATTTATAATAATGTTAGTAAAAAAAATTTGACGAAGTAATGTTAATAAATTTTTATTTATAATAATGTTAACAAGTTCAAATGGATGATAAAAAAAAAAAATCCAATGGATGATAATGATGATAAAATTTAGTTTTTTGTCTTTCAAAAAATTTTTTTTTGCGTGACTTTCCAGTCTAAATTATTGCAAGCTTTACCTTTTGCGAAAGAAATGGAAGAAAATGAAGATAAGCTTGACTCTTATCCTATGTTGCTTAGAGATCTACGTGTGAAGAGGGAGGGAAGCTTATATCCATGGCTGTGCATGAAAGAGAAAAGAAAGCACTGGTTAAAAATGAAGGAAATGATTGGTAATATCCAGAAGTGGGTGGAAGACGTGAGAGGTGGAAGAGTGGAATAGTGGAAGACATGATCGAGAGAGGGGGAGTGGGAAGGGTAAAGTTGTCATTTTGTTTGTATTGTAACTGGGACAACTTTTTGTCCCATGGTTAAGTGAGTAACAAAGTTTTGCAGTTTTGTTCTGTCCCTTATCACTTTTTTTTGTGTTGTCCCACTACTAAATTTAAAACCAAACACAGAACAAACTGTCTTGTTCTGTGCTGCCCCTTATTTTATTGCTAATCAAACAAACGGATCCTTTGTCTCTGCTGTGTTCAATGATGAATCCAAGTGGTTGTGTCACATACACCTCCTCCTCAATTGGCCCATTTAAGAAAGCTGATTCGAAATCAAGCTGAAATAAGGTCCATCACTTATTGCTTGCCAGTGCTATGACCAATTTGATGGTTTCAAGCCTAGCAACTGGAGTAAAGACTTATGAGTAATCAAGGCCAGCTCTCTGGAGAAACCCTTTTGCCGCTAATATGGCTTTGTATTTGGCAACTGATCCATCAGGCTTCCATTTCACCTTGTATATCCACTTGACAGCAATTGGATTTTTGTTGAAGGTAAGTTGACTAGCTTCCATGTCTGATTCTTCTCAATTGCTTTTAGTTCCTCTTTCATAGCTGCTTGCCAAACTTCTTCCTTCATCGCATCTTCAAAGTTGATAGGCTCTGCATCAGCTAGCAAGGCAAAGTTTGCTATATCTCCCTCTGTTGTTACTGCATTATGAGTATATAGCTCATAGTCAGCAAACCTAGCTGGTAGTTGCTTTGCTTTTTGTGGTCTCTGATTGTGTGTTTCAGTTATGACAGACTCCTCACCATTTATTTGATCAAAATCAAGCAATACTGAAAATGTTGGACTGGGAGTGTTGCATTGATTCTTCCAATCCCATGCTCTAGATTCATCAATAACCACATCCTAATTAGTTTCAATTTTCTGAGTAAGAGGGTTGTAAAACCTATATGCACCTGTAGGATGATATCCTACTAAAATCACAGCCTCACTTTTATCTTGTAGTTTCTTCCTATTCTCATTAGGGACATGCTTAAAGCATAGTGACCCGAATATTCTAAGATGCCTCACTGTTAGCTTCTTACTGGTCCAGACTTCTTCAGGAACTTGAGATTCTAGCTTCTTTGTTGGACATTTGTTCAAAATGTAAGTGGCAGTAGACACAACTTCTCCCCAAAATGAGTGTGGCAACCCCTTTTCTTTTATCATGCTTCTGGCCATATGTAACATTGTTATGTTCCTTATTTCAAGTAGGCCATTGTGTTGAGGTGTATACGAAGCAATAAACTCATGTTGAATTCCATGGTTGACACGGAATTCGTCAAATTCATTTGAGGTGTACTCTCCTCCTCCATCAGTTCTTAGCACCTCAAATTCCATCATTTTGTACTTTTGAAACACTTCAATACTTCACTTTTTGTTTTGATTAGATATATCCAAATCATTCTACTAAATTCATCAACAAATGAAACAAAGTATTTGTTGCCTCTAAAAGACAACACTTTAAAGGGGCCACACATATCTGAATGCACAACACTCAGCAAATCAGTGGCTATCATGGGCAGATGTGCTTTGAATGAATTTCTGGGTTGCTTGCTCACAAGACACTTGTCACAAACCTTCTCTGGCAGGTTGACTTTGGGAGACCTATCACCATTTGTTTACATTCTTGAAGTTTAAGTGTCAAAATCGTGCATGCCATAACAAACAATCATCATCTGTGGTAGCAACAAGTAGATACTGCACCTCAACCGCTTTGATATTTGCCTGGAATGTTCTGTTCTTGGATAGAGGAGCTCTCAGTATTCTCCTCTAGTTAGAATCAAACATCTCCAAGAAATCTTGATGCATAATCACCATGAAACCCTTCTCAACCAGTTGCCCAAGACTCAGCAAGTTACATCTCATTTCTGGCACATAAAGGGCACTTTCTAGCACACCAAACCTCCCATTTGTTCTTTTGATTACCACATTTCCAATTCCTTTGGCTACCACTGTTTTGTTGTCATCAAACCTGATTTTGCTAGTTTTAGTGTCATCAAAATCAGTCAACCAC